>JAHVAK010000654.1:0-1372592 GCA_019845155.1 Luehdorfia chinensis
CTATGTACCTTAACCTTTTTTTTGCTTTTTGATTCTGCATTATCCTTTCGTTTTTTATTGAGTTTATTATGATTCTCTTTCTTTTTGTCCTTAACTTCACTTATTTCTACATCTTTTACGTCAACGTCCATTATCTCCTCTTGCACATAGCTGAAGCCGGGTATGTGCGGCTTAACCAACTGGAACACCAGCTTCCTGTGTTGCAAATTAGTGCTGTCCAATGTTAGACGTACTGTGAGTTCGTCGAATGTTTTTAATACAACATTACCGCATACTTGAAAATGTTCCTAAAAAAACAGGTAAATAAGTTTGTAGGTTACTAAATTACTTCAGTATTTATACATTGGCACAGTAAACGAACACTATATGATAATTGGCAAATGATTTAACGACTCAAAATATTTATATTCTTTCCCTTAGTTGACTCGACTTCACAATTACTCTACAGCATGTGTAATACGGTGCGTAATACTCTTTCCGATATTACGCTACTATACTTTTACATGCAATTGCCTTCAATTCGAGTTTAATAAGCGATTAAATTAAAAATTAATATGACACTAAATTTAAAACTTAAAATAACATTTTGCATACAAATTGTTATCTTTGAACAAAAATTAATATTGGACTAAAACTGAGTCGTGACGCCAGTACAATGCCCTAAGAAGGTCACACACTGGAAGATGCTGGTGACTCTTTGATGGTCCTGTGCTGGTGTTATTTACTGTAGTTTCCTGAGATCTCGTACAAACATAACACAATATCTATAAAACAGAAGTCGTCATGTCTGGCTGTACGAACGCAATTTACTCGAAAACTTAATCTGACGTGAATTTTACATGGTATAAAAGTTTTGGACCAACTTAGAGCTACTTTTTACTGGTGGTAGGATTTCTATGCAGAAATCCGTCTAGCTGGGTACCAGTTATAGGCAGTGCCAATTTCTACTGTGAAGCAGCAGTATAGCTAGTGTAATTACTGAGCATATGACACTTTAGAACTGATGTCACGGAGTGGCGAGACTAGTGTGGTGTACAGAAATGTTCTGTGTGATACAGCATTTGTTATGGGCAGACGATGTATTTACCAGGTTAATGATTAGCTTTCTCATCACTTTATCACTTTCTTCCATAAAAATACTTTATCGTGTTTGTTGCGCCGGTTCCGGAGGTTTCGTAATTTTTTCTTGCTTCTCACTTGCTGCATAATAACTATCAATATTAAACATCAAAAATCACAATATACACAGAAATTTTCAAAATTCAATTAAAAAACTACCGTCAATTTTCGAGTTGACGCTAAAAGCCTGACTGACCTGTATGTATGTAACTATAACGAATGAAATGAATGAATGGAATGGAATACTATTCACCCACTTTCAGACATCTGAATATTTTAAAATTTTGCACACGTATTATAGACATATGTTATAAAAGAACAATTTCATGACTATGGCCTGGTAGGATCATCGGCTCATTGCTGATTTTATACTTTTTACATTTTGATATAAAAAAACATAACTGACCTACTTTATAATAAATATGGACAGTATGGGTAGTTAGATAAATAAAATTAAAGACATGTGTAGTCCGCCAATCCGTGTTGGAGCACCGTGGCGAACCAACACCCTCTAAGAAATGAGAGACGTGTGACATTTAAAGGCTGTTACTTTTAATTCTGGCATTTATTTTGTGAACAAGCTACCAGCTTGTGTTTAGTCTATGACAGTAGGCACATTGAATGAAATGAAATTAAAATCCTTTATTTTACGACGTAAGAAATATAAATTTCGATTGTCAAACGACTTCTTTACAATCTACCGCCGTTTCCTAATGAAATTCCTATGGCGGAAAAGAAACAGGCGAAAGAAACTCTGTAGGTATCCAAATTTCTTGTAAAGTCCAAAGCTGTCTCACAGAAGTCCAAAGCTCGATCCATATTAAAATTTAAAAATATAGGTATATTGCAAACTAGAGCAGACCAGCCTTCACCAACGGCACCTGTACGAGGGGTGATCCAAAAGTAATGATAATCAATAATAAACACAATGAATAAAATAAATAAATAAATTTATTTCTCAACATAGTCTCCTAGCAAGTCTATACATTTAGTCCATCTCTTTTCTAATCCTAAAATTCCCTTAGAAAAAAAATCTTTATCTTGACTCTCAAAAAAGTCCTCAACCGCGGCCATCACGTCGCTATCATCGTCAAATTTCTTGCCTCGGAGGTGTTCCTTGAGTCGTGGAAAGAGATAGAAGTCGCTGGGGGCTAGATCTGGTGAATAGGGGGGGTGTTCCACCAGCTCAAAGCCCGCTTCCTGAATGGCAGCCATGGCAATTGCAGCTTTGTGAACCGGTGCGTTTGTCTTGATGGAACAGCACTCCAGCCCGCAGTTTGCCTCGCCTTTTCTCCTTAATAGCCTCCCGCAATCTTCTTATTTGTTCTGCATAGTAGGAGCCTGTAATAGTGGCCCCCTTTTCCAAGTAGTCCACCATGATTATTCCTTCAGCGTCCCAAAAAACAGACGCCATAACCTTCCCTGCTGAGCTTGACACTTTGAATTTCTTCGGCGTCGGTTCATCGGATCGTTTCCATGTCATCGATTGTTGTTTTGTTTCAGGATCAAAATGGTGGATCCAGGTCTCGTCCATGGTCACAAAACGTGACAAAAAATTATCCTTGTCTGCCTGGAACTTTTCGAGATTTGCTCTTGACATGTCGACTCGTTTCTTCTTTTGCTCGTCGTTTAACATTTTCGGTACCCAACGCGCGGAGACCTTTCTCATATGCAATTCGTTCGCAAGGATTCTTTGAATGCTGCCATATGAGATCCCTGTGACCTCAGCTACATGCCTGATAGTCACTCTTCGATCTTCCAATACAACTTCTTCAACTTTTTTTCACATTTTCTTCAGTGAGGGACGTCGATGGGCGTCCTTCGCGGTGTTCGTCTTCCGTCGATGTTCTTCCCAACTTAAACTCCTTAGCCCAGCGTGCAACTGTGGAATATGGAGGAGAAGAGTCCCCTAATGTTTCCACCAAGTCGCTGTGTATGTCTTTGGTAGACATTTTTTTCAAGCAGAGGTATTTAATGACAGCTCTGATTTCGTGTTTTTCCATTTTGATGTTCACTCCTTGACAGTCCGTATTCAAATGAATGTAGCTCCCGGGAATCGTGGCCTATTTATATGATTTTTTTTCCCTGAACTAGTGGTTAACTGAGTAAGTGACTGAAATTTTTTTGTATTTTTGTGTGCACTAGAAATAACTGATTATCATTACTTTTGGATCACCCCTCGTATGTTCAAAGGGAAGTGGACTATTGTGTGAATATTAGTAAAGTTAATAGCATTCTTTAAAAAAAATCCCATGTTTCAAATCACCACTTTGGTCTGGATAGACCGACGCCGGCAGAGAGTTCCACTCTATCGCTGTGTACACCACTTAATACTGTCGGAAGCTATCAACTGCGCAGGAGATATTGTAGTGCCACAAGTGTACGCGCAAACACGAAGAGACTCACTCGTCTCGACCTACCCCAGTGTTATGTTAACCTAATGCGATTAGAGGTAGGCTAGGATGCAGTGTCAGAGACACGTGGACAATCACAACACAACTAGATCCGAAAACAAACAATTTGTGTTTTGCTATGCGATGGAAAGAGGGCTACATGTGTGGCCTCTGCCTAGCCCTTATATGATAAAAAGGCGTGACTGTATATATGTATATATTAAAGGTACTGCAAAATAAAAACCACTGTGTTCAATTAATCGCATGCATTACCTCTTCGTTGTATGTAAATTTATCGGAGGGCAAATAAATCGGTCCCTCTAGGCCGTACTTAGGTATTAGTACTTGAAGAGCGTTTCTTTTGACCGCCAACACGACCGCGGACTCAATTTCAACTCGATTCTTGAATAAGATCTGAAACAATTTTATATTTAATTTAATTTGTATTTAGAAGTTGAGCGATATTGGTAGAGGAAAAATTCGCTTATTGTGCTTCGCGTATTGTGCTTGCGCCAGACTAGCGTCGCATAGTATAGCGGCCTGTGTACATGTACACGCATATATACACTGATACGTTTGTATATACTCGACTGTATCATATGTGTGTTTGACTTTGTAGATGGGTAAAATCTAGTGAGTTCGCGTCACCGACATGCTGTAATAGCAGTAATTGAAGTAATGTTGACCACTTGAAATGCTTAGAGTGTATATACTGTCCATTGTCTTAATTGTGTTTTCGATAATCATTATTTGAATTGATTAATTGTAGAATCACTGTGTAGTACGAGTACAATAGTGAGTTCTTAATAAACTTATATGTTTAAGTAGAAAAACAAGTGATAAAAACAAAGTATTCATTGTCGAATATTTCCAACATTGTTATAGATATATTAAATTATTAAATACCAAGGAGTAGAAATACATCCAACAAAAGTTGTAAAGTTTCTGGGTTTATTAATAGACTACAATTTGTCCTGGAAAACGCACTCGGAAGAAGTGTGTAAGACACTCAATAAAGCTGCCTACGCGTTGTACCGACTTACTAAAATTGCTAACAAAGAAGTAATATTAATAGCCTATCACGGATTTGTCGCATCCGCTCTTAGATATGGAATCGTATATTGGGGCAATTCTATAAACAAACATCTTATCTTTCGAGCCCAAAAGAGGTGTATTAGAGCGATGGAAAATATACCGGCAATTGCTAGATGTAGACATTCTTTTCTAATTTTAAAAATGCTGACCTTCCCATCCCTTTATATATATGAAGTAAACGTATATGTAAAAACTCATATCAATTTATTTGAAATCGCCTTTAAGAGTCGGTATAGAAAATTGCGTGATAAAAATGAACTACAGATTGATATACCATATTCAAGGACTGCACTGTATAATAAGAATTTTATGTGTATGGCCAAAAAAAATATTTAATAAATTACCTGACACATTAAAGAATAACAATTTAAGTAATTTTAAAAGAAAACTACACGCCATCTTAGTAAGTAAGTGCTATTATACAATTGCAGATTATTTAACGGACAAAATAATTTGTTAATAAATTGACATGACATTATAATTTTTTGACAATTTATGTATACGATTAATGTTAATATTTTACTTTATATTGTTATTGTACTAAAAAAATAACTTTAAATTTTAATTCTGACTTACTACTTTCTTTACATTTTTATGTTTTCTATTCCTATACTAAAAAAATATATGTATTTGTACGCCTTCTTGCCTAGCAAAACATAGAGGATGTAACATTCTAAGTATAATATCATATTATGTACCTATGTTTACAAATAAATGAACTTGAACTTGAACTTGATATTTTTTATTTTGCGTTGTAATAATTTGATATTATTTATTTTTCTAATATTTGGTATCTACATTACATAACAATATGTAACCTCATTTTGTCAAATGATTAAAATTTGATGTTTTAATTTTTACATTTATAGAGAATTAGTTTATCATAAACAAAATAATTATCCAGAAATACTTTTTTAAATTGAAAATAATAAAATCGAGTCGATAGCACAGAAATTTGTCGAGTACGCGCCTAATAAATATTTCTTAAGTATTAATAAATTACGTATTAACTGTTAACATATATTTATTTGAATATAATAAGGCAATTTAATTTTTTTAGGTTGTCGCAGAGAGATTTTTTTATTTATTTTATTTATATATACTCTTTATTGCACACATTAAAGAAAAATACAATATAAGGGTAACTAAATTTGTACAAAAGGTGGACTTATCGCTAAACAGCAATCTCTTCCAGGCAAACCTTCGATAAAGGAGATTTAATGCCCACAATAAACATAAGATCACGACTGTATCCCATAAGGGGTAGTCAGAGACTGGGCACTCACTGTAAAAACAGATGACTGCCACAATCCACGTTTCACCAAAACAATATAATGCACTTGGTGTAATAGGTGGTGAGCCCATCGCCACCACGCGCTGTTGGTTGCACAGTGCAGTTTAATTCCTTACTCGCCTTTTACGAGATCCAATGGATGAGATGTAGTGGTATTCGTTTTAACGGGCCGCCACCACACGGAAAATGTCTACTCGCTAAGTTTCAATACTGATTACGTGTAAAAAAATTGTAACAATACTTTAATAACAAGGAAATACTATGATAATATAATCGAAATACTTTCAATATTTACCCAATACTTTCAATTTTGAAATGATCATAAGTTGCGAGGACAAAAAAATATTTCGAAACTACATACATTATTGTAAATGATATTTGTTCAAAAGCTATCGTTGTTGCCCACAAGATATAAGTAAACAGAAGAAGAAAAAACCTGTATATAGTAAATAAAATAAAAAATGATTTACAAAAAATATATAAAAATGCATGAATGTAAATATATGTACATAAAAACTTGTCTTTGAGATACTTCTGTGTTTTCGGATCAAATAGTACCCAGTACAGTAGAAGCTTAGTGCGAAACTTGGAAACATGATCATATTTGCGAAGGCCAAATATGAACCTTACAGCGAAATTTTGAAGACGCTCAAGTTTATTCAACTGTTTCGGTAATATTAGAGTTGCATGCATCGGTATAGTCAAGAATAGGAAGTCACAAGGACTGCGCTAGTAAAACTCTAGGGATAGGTAGAGAATTGCACAAACGTCTTAAAGCTGATGCTGTTGCAAACATCTTTCTGTTGGACACTTTAATATGCCATGTCCAAGAAAGAGAGATGTAATACGTAAGTGCGTGTTGAGCGCCACGGAGGCGCTGCCGGCGTACTGCGCCTGCCGGTGCCGTTAGTTGAGGTTGTCGCAGAGAGATGTGATACGTACGTGCGTGTTGAGCGCCACGGAGGCGCGGCCGGCGTACTGCGCCTGCCGGTGCCGTTAGTTGAGGTTGTCGCAGAGAGATGTGATTCGTACGTGCGTGTTGAGCGCCACGGAGGCGCGGCCGGCGTACTGCGCCTGCCGGTGCTGGTAGTTGAGGTTGTCGCAGGGACATGTGATACGTACGTGCGTGTTGAGCGCCACGGAGGCGCGGCCGGCGTACTGCGCCTGCCGGTGCCGGTAGTTGAGGTTGTCGCAGAGACATGTGATACGTACGTGCGTGTTGAGCGCCACGGAGGCGCGGCCGGCGTACTGCGCCTGCCGGTGCTGGTAGTTGAGGTTGTCGCAGAGACATGTGATACGTACGTGCGTGTTGAGCGCCACGGAGGCGCGGCCGGCGTACTGCGCCTGCCGGTGCTGGTAGTTGAGGTTGTCGCAGAGACATGTGATACGTACGTGCGTGTTGAGCGCCACGGAGGCGCGGCCGGCGTACTGCGCCTGCCGGTGCCGGTAGTTGAGGTTGTCGCAGAGACATGTGATACGTACGTGCGTGTTGAGCGCCACGGAGGCGCGGCCGGCGTACTGCGCCTGCCGGTGCCGGTAGTTGAGGTTGTCGCAGAGAGATGTGATACGTACGTGCGTGTTGAGCGCCACGGAGGCGCGGCCGGCGTACTGCGCCTGCCGGTGCCGTTAGTTGAGGTTGTCGCAGAGAGATGTGATTCGTACGTGCGTGTTGAGCGCCACGGAGGCGCGGCCGGCGTACTGCGCCTGCCGGTGCTGGTAGTTGAGGTTGTCGCAGGGACATGTGATACGTACGTGCGTGTTGAGCGCCACGGAGGCGCGGCCGGCGTACTGCGCCTGCCGGTGCCGGTAGTTGAGGTTGTCGCAGAGACATGTGATACGTACGTGCGTGTTGAGCGCCACGGAGGCGCGGCCGGCGTACTGCGCCTGCCGGTGCTGGTAGTTGAGGTTGTCGCAGAGACATGTGATACGTACGTGCGTGTTGAGCGCCACGGAGGCGCGGCCGGCGTACTGCGCCTGCCGGTGCTGGTAGTTGAGGTTGTCGCAGAGACATGTGATACGTACGTGCGTGTTGAGCGCCACGGAGGCGCGGCCGGCGTACTGCGCCTGCCGGTGCCGGTAGTTGAGGTTGTCGCAGAGACATGTGATACGTACGTGCGTGTTGAGCGCCACGGAGGCGCGGCCGGCGTACTGCGCCTGCCGGTGCCGGTAGTTGAGGTTGTCGCAGTGAGATGTGATACGTATGTGCGTGTTGAGCGCCACGGAGGCGCGGCCGGCGTACTACGCCTGCCGGTGCCGGTAGTTGAGGTTGTCGCAGTGAGATGTGATACGTACGTGCGTGTTGAGCGCCACGGAGGCGCGGCCGGCGTACTGCGCCTGCCGGTGCCGGTAGTTGAGGTTGTCGCAGTGAGATGTGATACGTACGTGCGTGTTGAGCGCCACGGAGGCGCGGCCGGCGTACTGCGCCTGCCGGTGCCGGTAGTTGAGGTTGTCGCAGAGCGCGGTGGCCAGCTTGCCGTCCAGCAACGTGGCGTGCGTCACATCCGCTCCGATGCACGCCGCCAGCAAACGGTGCACGATCACATCCGCATATCTACAACACGCGTCCTTTTCTAATCTCTTTTTTATGGAAGATAGCGACGAGACTTGCAAATCGTTCACGATTGTAAGTGCAACGTCTGCCCGTAGCAAATGCTGTGTAAGCAGGAACATTTATGTGTGTCAAAATGCGTTCGTCACCCTAAGACATCAGTGTTCTTGAGTCTCATATGCCTAGTAATTATACTAGCTGACAGTGACCTTCAAACCGAAACATAGTAATGTTTAGCCCGACATCTTACATAGCTTAGTCGGAAGACTCGCGAGCAGAGGGCCAAAGGGCAAAGAATATAACGACATCGGTGACGATGACACGGCACTAGCTGCTGCCCCGATGCACTACGACCCCTGTTTACGATCGATCGACGATTGTATCGCCTTCGATAAGGGTGAGCTTCACAAGTGGTGACACAAACAGCGTTACATACTTTAGTAACAGTGTTATTTTTAAATCTGTATTCTTATTTAGTTTTTTTACATCATCGTCATCATCATCATTTCAGCCTACCATAGTCCACTGTTGAACATAGTCCTCCCCCATAGATTGCCACAAAACACGGTCCTGAGCCACCTGCATCCATCGACTTCCTGCAAAACCATGTAGGTCGTCGCTCCATCTAGTGGGGGGTCGCCCTACACTGCGTTTGCCGGTACGAGGATGCCACTCGAAAACCTTTCTTCCCCAACGGTTATCGGTTATCCGAGCTATATGGTCGGCCCATTGCCACTTCAGCTTGCTTATCCTTTTTTTACATAATATGTGCCATTTTAATAATTAACAACATTGCCAAAAACCATTTCAAAAGTATGATATGTTTTATTCTGAATTTTCTGTAACTAAAAATCGTATTTCTAAATGGTCAAACATAGATCCAACTATAACTGAACAAAATAATATAAACATTTAAAAAAGCCGTTTTACTAAAAAAAAATTGTACCTATAATATTTTACTCGAATAGATTTCTTAACTACTGACCTGCGGATAGGTGAAGTAAAATGCGTATAAATAGGGCATGCCAGCCCATAATGATAAAACTCCTCCTGAGTTCGAGTTCCGCTTGAGAAATAGACGGCTTGCTGCATACAGCGCGTCGCCATGATCCGCAGTAACGTATTGAAAAACGGACGCTCCGGGATCACGGCGGCGTCTAGAGACTTTGAGAACGATTTGTTCGTCGATACGTCTAGTTCGAAACCCTGTAAAAGAATAATTAATAATTATAACTATGTATAATTTCGTATACTCGACCATAGCGAAGGAAATTCTGATATTTCTGTTCTAAAGTGAACTCTCAAACCGATGAATACAAATGAGGTATATATTCCGAAGACCGCGTGGTATTGACTTTTATGCCCTGGGTCCTGAGTTAGAATCCCAGCCAGTCTGAACACTTGTGACAAAAAAAATGTTAATTTTTGGGTATGGTCGTGTTGTGATTGTCCCCGAATTCCTATTACATCATAGCCTACCTATGATCTTATCGCATGAGCGTTAGGTAATCGTGTAGATAAGGACGAGTGAGTGCTTTTACGTACGGTACATTTGTGGCACTATAATATCTCCTCCGTAGTTGATAGCCTCAGTATTAGGAAGCTGTCGTCGTGTTCGAAAATCGTCTAGAAGGACATCCATCATCATTATTCCTTTCATCTAAAACAATGTTTATATTAAAAACAATCCAAATTTAATGGATATTCTTCACTCATAGTCAGGGTTTAGTCTTTGTCACCTCGACTTGTTAATGGTTTTAGGACGGCGGCACCATGTTTCGAGTACGTACATATACCCTGTATTGTAACCAATGTGCAATGCCACATGTTATAAAATATTACCTAAGTGAAAAAGTTTTCGATAGTGAAACAGGAAACTCTTATATCTGTGGTATTTTTTATTAAAGTGGAAATTTTCAGGTAAAGTACGCATAACAACCAATGTATAATTTCGCGTAAGACAGTATGCGTAAGAAACTCCACGTACGAAAACGTACGTACGAAACTGCTCATGAGTATGCGTAATAAAGTCTAGTAAGAAAATATGCAAAACAAAGTCCTCGTAAGGAAGTACTCAAGATAGTATGCGTAAGAAACTCCGTGTAAGAAAGCGCCCATAGGAAAGTATGCCTGGACAGGTGTACGTAAGAAACTTTGCTTAAGAAAGTACGCTTATAAAAGTATGCCTGAGTATACGTAATAAAGTGTTTATTAAGTATATTAATAAGTATTTATTCCCCTGGTGGTAGGATTCCTATCCAGGGATCCGTCTAGGTATATACCACCACAGGGCCAGAGATTCTGCCGTTAAGCAGTATTGTGCAAACATTCCTGTGTTTCGGTTTGAAGGGCACTGTGAACCAGTGTAATCACTGGGCATATGAGATTTAAGAACTGATGTCTCAGGTTGACGGGTGGCTCAGTATAGTTTCATACATAAATGTTCTGGGTGACACGGCATTTCTTATGGGCAGACGTTGCACTTACCATCAGATCAACGGTTTGCTCGTCTCGTCACTTCATCCAATAAAAAAAGTTGTGCATTAATAATCATATGCGAAGATATAATTTCCTTTAATTGTTAAAGGTATTAAGTAGTATTTAACAATTTTTTGATTGCATGCATATTGCTTTCACGGCTGGGGCTGACGTTGCATTTGCCACCAGGTGAACGTTGTGTTCGTTTCGTCAATTTGACCAATGAAATGGCCGTGTGGTAGCGGCCTAAGAGAATCTACCACCCCATCTCATCCCGTGGGTGTCGTAAAAGTCGACAGAGGGAAAATGAAAACCAGGAGATAGGCAGCAGAATCTTGCTCGAACATCTAAATAAATAAACTGCGGTTGCCAACCCGTCTGCCAAGCGTGACAACTATGGCAAAATCCCCCTAAAACGAGAGCTACAAACTTTTGTGGCAATCTATGGGGGAGGCCTATGTTCAGCAGTGGACTATTGATAAGCTGAAACGACGACGACGACCAATGAAAAAATTCCGCTTCAGAAAGTGATCGGCACCTGTTGCGCGGCGGCCTTGAGGAAGGTGTCGAAGTAGGCGGGCGGCGGCGCGGGGTGGCGGCGCAGCAGCGCGCACTGCGGGAACTCGCGTGCCAGCTGCTGCGCCACGCTCACGTTGGCCAGCAACATGAACTCCTCCACCATCGAGTTCGTGTCCAACATCTTCTTCGCTTGCACCTCCACCGGGTCGTGGGTCTCCGAATCCACCTAAATAAAATATATTTAATTACTCACACCGAGCTCCCTTTAACAACTCTTCTTTACTCCGGTGTAGTGCTGTGCACTGTTCGGTCATGCGCCTCACTAGAGTTGAAGATTGACGTCAACGTTAACGCCTAGCAAGAATAAAAGCGTTACATTTAAAACCTTAATCAAAACATTCAAAAATGTTCAATTAATTTTAGACATTCTTTTCTTTAAAAAAATCTTTTATTTAAAAAAAAGGTCCAGGAAATAAATGACGACAATGAAAAGTATTTTCCATTATAATTTATATGACCTATATATATATATATATATATATATATATATATATATATATATATATATATATATATATATATATATATATATATATATATATCTATGTATGAAATATCTCCCTTAATACTGTATCAACATTAAGGTTCATACGCCATTTTGAAGATTAATTTCGCCCTTATGACAAAAAATAAGTAAATCGCTTAATAAAAATTAATGTTTTCGGTAAAAACAAGATAAAAAAAAGCTGTCTGTGAAGTTGTTTACATTCTTTAAAGAAGGTAGATGGCGCTATATGTTCATGATCACGCAATATTACTAGCTAGTAATATTTTATGTAGTAATAACAATAAAACAATCATTATTCGTTTTTGATAATCATAATGTATTTCGCAGATTCTTTAAATATATGTGTATATATATCTAAATAAAAAGTTAGTATGGCAAAAGAATGAATTTGAAATACTTAAATTTAACAACTTTTAGACAATTTTTACCAACTAACTTGAACACTGACGAAAGTTGAGTAAGTCCGAAAAAGGGTTAAATATAAATGTAAGTATAGAGCGGCATTTGAGTCTCCTATCTAATTATATTAGGATTATGGAAAATCCGAACACCCGCTGCGACGACGATCGGCGGTCGCAGTATCGGATACTTCGCACCATAGACGTCTCTTTCCTTCGGCAGTCTGGATAATTTAGTCAGGCTAATTGAGACGGTTCATGTGCCACAGATTAGTGATCATGAGATTGTTGGTTACCATAAAATCTTTTATGCATCACTATCAATATGAAATGGCGTGACAGATTCTCTATCGAACAAAATAAAAAATACTATTAAGTCGATTGTATAAATGGACATGGATATTATTAACAGCTTTACTAAAATGTATTTAAGTATTTATAAGTTACGAAATATGTTCAAGAGTGTTTTTTTCTTAGAAATCATTTTTTCTATTTTGCATTACATCGTTCGTCAGAGGATGCCATTGGAGGATATTTACATACCTGAAATCTTATCTCGGGTGAAGCGAGCAACAACGCTCCATTATCCAGACGTTTCCGCTTGAGCTTTTTTGCTAGCGCATTGAGAGTTCGGAGCGAAGTTGCTATCTCGTCGCTACGGGAACCATCATCGATGATCAGCTGGGCTTCCTCATACGTCATCGCTGAACGTGACTAGAAGGATGAAGCGTTATCTTAGTTCATTATTCATTGTTATTTTTGACGACCACGGGATCTAGTGGCCGTGGGTTCGAGTCCCAGCTGGAGCTAACATTTGTGTGAAAACGCAATTTTTTGTTTTTAGCACTGGTTGTACTGGAAACCCGGTAACACAGTTAGGAAACCTATTTAAATTGGTAACGATGAGTGACTCCTTATTTGGGAGTACACTTTTGGCACTATAATATCTTCTGAACAGTTGACAACTTCCGACTGTATTCAGAAGTTGTCGACGTTGTCGGAATTCAGTCAGAAAGAAATCATCATAATGATTGTTCGTCATCATCAAAATCTACTGCTGAACATAGGTCTCCCTCAAGTTATACTTGGCAAGCGTAAACGAAAATCCGGCAGAGTAGAATAGAACCTTCCTTTTTCCTTCCGTGTAGTAAGAGACGACAAAGGTATTGTACGGACAACTTTTACTTTAAAATCAAATAATAAAAACTAATGCAAGACCATAATAAATTTTAGAAGGAATACAAAAATCTTACCTTTATAACACTCTTGTGGAACTTAGTGGACAAAACGTTAGCATTTTCATCAATTTCCCACACGCAAGAGAACGCCAATCTCTCTTCGCCACCCCTCAGTGAACATAAGTTTGAACTGAGCAAATCTGTGAATGTAACTTTGAACTGAGTAATCTGTAATAAATTTAGCAAAGTACAAAAATGCAGTTTTTTTTAATACCAGCTAGACATAAGGAACATTGCTGGTAGTATGACATGTAGGAATGCGATTAGAAAGGTGCAACCGCAGTGCCGCATGTCGTCAAACAGTAGGTCCAAAAATTACTGCGTTTCGGTTTGCTTTGTTTAAGGGCACTGAATTACTGGGCACATGAGACTAAAGAACTGATTCACAGGGTGACTAGCGTAGTGCGGTGCCACATAGAACTTTATGTTACAAAATAATATAGACTTCTTAGAAATTATGCTGCACAAATGGTCAGACATATACATTACTTGAAGCTATTAAATCTTGATTAAACCCGTCAAGTTATACCTTGCCTGTATTATTTAAATAATGGTATAAACTATTGGCCATTGAAAAATAAACGTTTTACAACAGAAGAGGATAACATATGGTCACGCCTTTTTCCCATAAAAGGGGTAGGCAGTGGCCACCCACGTAGCCCACTTTTAGCAGTCGCAAAACGGAACCACGTCGCCGTCGTTTTGGTACAAGTCAAAAATTCTTACTCACCATTGCGTTATACCGCGAGCAGTATAGTGATAGCGTTGCATATTACTCGTATGTTGTTAGTCTGCACGAATTAAGACTGTCCATACAACACCTTGGCCGCCTCTTACGATACCTCGGTAGAAACGAGGTAGGTGCCATTCTACCCTGCCGGACACCATCGGCTATAGACCTATCGTATATTTTTTGATTTTTATAGAACAGGGGGCAAACGAGAAAGCGGCTCATCTGATGTTAAGTGATCGCCGCCGCCCATGAACATCCGCAACACCAGGAGAGTCGCGGGTGCGTTGCCGGCCTTTGAGAAAGGGATAGGCTCTTTTCTTGTTAGGTATATTTTATTTTTATTGGATAGAGTGACGAAACGAGCAAAACGTTCACCTGATGTAAAGTGCAACATCAACCCATAACAAATGTTATGTCACCCAGAACATTTCTGTGCGACACCACACTGCGCCCGTCACCCTGAGACATCAGTTCTTAAGTCTCATATGCCCAGTGATTACGCTAGCTCACAGTGCCCTTCAAACCGAAACACAGTAAGTTTTGCACACTACTGCTTCACGGCAGAATAAATGGCCCTGGGGTGGTACCTACCTGGACAGATTCCTGCAGAAGAGGATGAACATTTCTTAAGTCAATAACTTAGCTAACCGGGAACCATGTCGATCCTCTTATCGACCAGGTAAACGGTGGTCGATCTCAAGGCGGCCTCCTTGTCCAGGGCGGTGTTGGGCCGCACGAAGTGTGTGACGTCAGCGATGTGCACGCCCACCTCGTAGCGGCGCAGGCCGCCGCCGGTGGCGCCGCCCAGCGGCTGCGCGTGCAGCGCGTCGTCGATGTCCGTGCAGCCGGGCGGGTCCACCGAGCACACGCACACCGGACGCAGGTCCACGCGTTTCTTTATCTCCTGCAATCAAAAGTTATCGCGCCGTGTGGTGGCGGCTCGAGAGAATCTGCCACCCCCATCTCGCCCCGTGGGTGTCGTGAAAATCGACAGAGGAGAAATGAAAACCGGGAGATGTGTAGCAGCGTTTCCCTGGAGCGTCTGAATAAATAAACAGCGGTTGCCAACCCGCCTGAGAATCACCCCGAAATGAGAGCAGAAATTTTTTGTGGCAAACTGTTTAGCCCTATGTTCAGCTGAAATAATGATGCTTAAATGTTATTTGTAAATTTTCGAAGTTTCGCCCTTGGTACTTAGAAGTGAAATATATATGACGCCGCACTTTAAATTGACGAGTACTCGATCCCCGTTGGCGGCACCTCTGAAACTATTGAATGCAATCATATGTGCTGATTTAGCACGTACATTGAGCTCCAGTAAAGAAAAACACCGTGGAGAAATCTTCATGTCCGAAGAATCGTCATCATCATTTCAGCCTATTAACATTCTACTGCTGACCATAGGCCTACCCCATAGATTGTCACAAAAGTTTGAAGGTCTAATTTTATAGGGATTTTGAGATAGTTTCCATGCTTTGTAGTTGGCAACCCTATGCACCCGAGTATCTGAACAGACATAACAACATAACCACAAAACTAAATTAATAATATTGAATTGATAGATGACAGAAGTAACCATGAGACTAACGTGGTGTTTGTTTCAACGTTATATAGATGTCAGTGAGTTTTTGTTCAAAATATATACTATGTAAAAGTTACGCGAAAGAAATCTAGACGAATATAAGCGACTCACGTCTTCCGGTATGGTCCAGTCGTCGGGCGGCAGGCAGGCCAGCACCGCTTCGCTGAACCGAGCATGTGGTACGTCGTGCTCCAGCAAAATGACTTCGTTTTCGGCGCTCTTGTCGCCTGACACAAATGTTAATTATTATTTCTTTGTCGACTATTTGATGTTCTCCTAGCCGATATCGACCACGGCGACAACTTCCGAATCCGAATATCGAGAGCCATCAACTGCGCAGGAGATATTATAGCGCCACAAGTGTACGCGCAAACACAGAGGCACTCACTCGTCCCAACCTACCCGCGCCCGATGTAACGCTTATGCAATAAGATCGGAGGTAGGCTAGGATGCAGTGTCAGAAACACGGGGCAAACACAACACAACCAGACCCGAAAACCAACAATTTGTGTTTTAGCACAAATGTTGGCTCCGGCTGGGATTCGAACCCAAACCCGCGGCGTAGAAATCAGGTACTCTGATCACTAGGCCACGCGGTCAACTATTTAGCGGCAATATAACAAACGTCAGAACATAAATTTTGTTGTGTTAAGAAAGCGCACACCATAAAAGTATTTGAAACAAAACCCAATCACACTGAAAAAAAAATTATGCCCCCGGTCATGCATGTGCATATGGTGTTAGTCGTCAAAGATTATTAAAACATCTAAGTAATTTAATTGTTTTATAAATTAATTCCGACGTTCATGGTGCTCGAAATTCGGGTACGTGGACATTTTTTTTTTCTATCATAACAAAAATAATAACAAATTTTTATACGCTATAAATGAAGTTAGTCCGACTGACATCCAACTTAAGCTAAGTTAGACCGACAAGCAAACAGCTGCAGTCAATTAAATTGAAAACTGAACAGTTACCAATGGGTCCCAGAGAGCGCACGAAGTGTCCAAGAGGATATCGGCTGTTCCTGGGCCAGGAATCTAGAGCCACCAGTATCCTTTGCGAAGCCAATACGTCACTTTGCCGTGTTTCAATGCGTACATGAGGGATTTTCTTCTCAGCCGGCGTGAATAGATGACGTGTTGCGCCTGGAAATAATTAACGTACTAGAAAATTCTACTACGAAAAATGCTCCGGTTCCGACAGATGGTGTAACAATATCATACCATGATTAAAATACACTTATGATATGAAACAGTGTCTAAGCTGCGAGGATTCTGGTACCGCGATCGAATCGAAATCGAATTTTGACTTTGATTATGATTCCTGATTTGGCGGAAAGGGTAGCTAGCTACCCGCCAGATCGTAGTGTTGAAGTTGGAGTGAGACGTCAGGCGATGTTGTACAGTTTGGCGATGCGGTGAAACTATGACCAGGGTCTTCAGTGCGTCGAGACTTATGAACAGTGTTCATGCCGCAGTAGCCTATGGAGAGGGGCCGCCCGTTGATGATCCTCGGTGGCTGAAAGTCTGATATGGGGGGGATATCGCGATGTTGAACCTATGAGATATTTCTTGAGCTTCCCATGTTACAACATAGATGTCGCTACACTGGGATCGCAATATGAACGAGGTCAATATTTTAAACTTAAAACTGAAGACATATAAAATTTAATTACTGGTGGTAGGAAACCTACGCAGGAATCTGTCCAGGTAAGTACCACTGCAGGGTCAGTTATTCTGCCGTGAAGCAATAGTGTGCAGACATAACTTTGTTTGGGTAGCACGTGAGCAAGTGTAATTACTGGGCATATAAGACTTAAGAACAAATGTCTCAGGAGGATGGGCGTAGAGTGACAGTACCCAGGAATGTTCTGAGTGGCACATCATTTGTTATGGGCAGAATGCACTTAAAAGTTTTGTTCGAAAAAAATGATTAAACAACTATGATCATACCTGGAAACTTGCTAGGCTTTAAAATCCCACAGTATTGTCGCCATTTTCTCCTTATTATTCCAACCACTTTCCCAGTAGGAGTGATCTCATCATCACTTGTATTATGAGGCTTTACAGTTTTTAACAATTCTGTTTCTTCCTCTAACAAGTCGCCGGGGTCATCAGCTTTGTCTTCTAATACAATGTCGCTCGGCTTTCTCCATTCTTCTTTAGGCAAAATTTCTATAGCCACAATGTCACCGTCAACCGCCCTGTTAATACCGATGTGTCCTTGTAATAAAATCTGGAATAAAGTATTCAATACAGACAAATTCGAAAAGGTTACAGATTTATTTAGTTATTTCAGATTGCTGTACAAGAAATTAAATCAATTAAATACATGTACCCTGTCGGGCGTGGTAATCTGAATCATTTTTAAAAATATTCTCCAATATTATAAGAACTACCACCACCCCATATACCACACATACCACCGCAATGCCAGTTATTCTGCCGTGAAGCAGTAGTTTGGAAGCATTAACGTGTTTCTACTGTGTTTGAACTATCTGGACGAGGCCAATATTTTAAACTGAAAATATTTAGACAGGGACTTTCAAAGATAGGCATAAAATTAAATAAAAATACTGGTAGTACGATTCCCATGCGGAAATCCGTCTAGGTAAGTACCACCGCAATGCCAGTTATTCTGCCGTGAAGCAGTAGTCGGTTGAAGTAGACGAGTGTAGCTCTTTAGTAGTCCCGCTTCAGTGGTTCGAAACATCGATATGATTCGAATGATTCGGAACACTTGTATCGCTACAAATGTTTGAAACTCGATCACTTCACCGGTCAGGCTGACCGCCTGGTGGTACTACTATAATATGATCAAAACGCGGGCCGAGCGATGCGGCGATGATTGTTGATATTGTACGAAACGTGAAAGTTGAAAGCGTGTGTGAAAAAAAATGAACATAGCATTGGTTTATGGTAAGAGCCAAATGCAAAACAACTGAAACTTCGCTCGTGCAGTCTTCAAATCAGAACAAACCGGATAGACTTTATATTAGCGGAAGTATCTTATGAGTATTCATAAATATATTAATTGAGAAAAATTAAAACTGACTGGTTATAATTTCATTATATTTAATAATGTATTTTTTAATACCGGTAATTCAAACAAAAAAATTGTGGTCTAAGATTGCGTCATGAACCTAAATCGTAACTAAAATCGTATTACAAGTTAAACATATTACTGATCCGGAGCTGAACCAGTTGAAGTCTAGAGTCCAGATGCAGTTGTTCCAATCTCAAAAGAGACTCACTTTTGAATTGATGATTATGAGATTTAAGAAGTAATGCCAGAAAAATCTTGTGGCCTTTTACAGATGGCGGACTTTTTTTAAAAAGAAAAGAATCACTTCACTAGGGTTTCGTTATCGTGACATCGTTTTACAAACATAAATTTCACATGCACAATGTTGGTTCCGGCTGGGATTAGAGCCCGGGAACCGCAGCGTAGAAGTCAAGTACTCTGACCACTAGGCTGCGCAGTTATCAGAATAACCATCTCAAATGGTGGTGGAAATCTATGGTTGAGGCCTAAGTTTGGACTGAAATGATGATGGTGATGTTTGCTAACTACAGTTTCAAGTGCCGATTTACCGCGTGTTAATAAGTAAAAAATATATTTCGACATATCGAGTCGATCACCCGAACTGAAGAATTCAGGGTGACTCTTCCCGGTATCAAAATAATTTTAATTTCAGGAATAAAAGGAAGCTGAAAGTTGTACGGTTATAGACTGTTATATATTTATTTGAAAGGTTACTCAAGAAGAGCAGCATTTGTTATGGGCAGAGACTTTGCACTTACCATGTGGTGAACGTTTTGTTCGTTTCGTCACTATATACAATGTAAAAAGGTCAACTAGTACTGATGAGCACAGGCGTCCTCTCATTTCTGATTGGGTTTTGGAGCCGGGAAAAGTCCGCCACGCTGCTTTAATGCGGGTTGTCGGACTTCACATGTCGTCGAAATATTTTTATCATACGTTCACGATGTTTTCCATCACCGCTGAGCACGTGGTAAATCAGCCTTAAAATTGCAGAACAATTTTAGTGATGCCGGCACCGGGAATCGAACTTAGATCACTCGCGTACTATGACATTTTAAGGTGAGCACCAGGCTCTCTGATTTCGACGTTCGACAGCGTTGCTTGTCGGTTAGTTTTATAATAAGGAAGTCATAAACATTTTTTGTGTAAGACAGACGCATATCCATTTCTTGGCCAAATAAAAAAATTAAGTAAATTTTATTGATGTCGTTACATCTATTATTAAGTACCCAGAAATGTACTTATAAGAACTATATATAATTTTGGTGATGTAATTGCTGTAAGCCTTTTTGGCTTTTACAGCTTCATCGGATATTTTGCTCACGGGCCAGGGGCCCGCGTGCCAGATTTGATTTGACCCAAACATAAATACATAAATAAACTCCTCCAAACACCTCGAAATTCGGACTGTCGCGTTCGCTGCGTACTTGCGCGATTTAGAATATATCTCCAAATGATTTTAAGTGTCTAATGACCGTCCGAGGGAGGCTGCAGGCCTCCATTCGGACTGTCGACTGGTGTGTCGGTAACTCTAAATATTTAGACATGCTGGAAAATGGGTGTATCATGTGTACGCGGTGTGATTGTCGACTGCTGCGCGCCGCTCTCTACGGCGGTCGCGCATCGTGGTGCGTGTTATATTAAAGCTATTAACTGTGTGCACAGTGTAGGCTGGATGTATAAGGACTGCTCATCCAATGCAGCTGACATCTTTGTTTAAGGTATTTAAAGCATTGATGGTAAAAATATTACCGGTTTTTCGAACCCGCTAATGACTGATGAACCTTCTAAGAAATTGTCCCGCGAAGCGTGAAATGTTCCTTGACACAATTTTCCATTCCTAATACCCATGTGAATCTGAGTTGGAGTCAAATGTGCTGGGTATAGTGCATCCTTTGAGCAGCTTTCTGGCAAAACATTCTTTGATAGCTTGTCCACAAGGCCAACAAACCCGTTTACATTTTCTATGTAATCTTTAACTGAAAATAATTATGCATGCTAGTCATTATTGTTTATATTTGCATTAAAGAATCCCTGTTATCTGGTGGGTGACGTTATAGATCATTAGGAATTTAATTGCGATTAGTAAGAGATTGCGCCGTGTGGCGGCGGATGGAGAGAATCTACCACCCCAACTCATTCCGTGGGTGTCGTAAAAGTCGACAGAGGGAAAAATAAAACCAGAAGATGGGTAGCAGCATCTTTCTGCAACGTCTGAATAAATAAATTGCGATTGTTGTTATGCTATTACACCATACAGAATAGATCTAAGACATTGATTTATACAATCTCTTTCACATCAGAATAAAAATTTAAAAAAAAACACTTATAAACTTGTACCTGAACAACAAACAATTCCCTCTTCTTGTGCTTTTTTTCTATTTTGCTCATCATCAGTTAGTAACACAACCTGTGGAAACTCTCCTTCCAAATTGTTTATACTGAGATGTGTTGCATACCACGTTGCAGCTTTACGTATTGCACGATCATTCCTGTCATTTTGTTTTTCTCCTGGATTTCGCTCTATATATGTATCTCTGAAAGGCAACAACACATCCTGAGTTTTGATTTGACAAATATTTTAATAATTAGGTAGCAGCTTCTATCTTTTAAAAAAAGCCCATAAAATATCCAGACGACAATGCCCTCTCTGAAAAAGTCACAACACTTCTAGTTGTATACTTTATAATCTTAATAAAGGTTGAAACTTAATATTGTAAATTAACATGAATTACTGAATAAAGATGTCTGGTCTAAAATTGACTATCCTAATTCAATCCTTAAATCCTTTGTTTAATTTCCAAACTATTGTGTTTATAAAATTAGTTAAATGCTAAATCAACATAATAACCAAGTAGAACAACAAACAAAAACTGGATCACAGATAGAACTTTAGGAAATTGTATCTATAAGATGTTAAATGGGTGTCTAAATATTTTTACTTAATGACATTTACACAGTTGTAATTAATACTTTGCGACATGCTATCAAAACGATTTTACTCCAATCCTAACGTGCCATTAAATGTTTCATATGAAATAAAATATTTTTGAAAAGCCGCTTATTACTACTTAACTTAGTTTAGATGTAAATTGTTAGTTTCTCGGGCCTTAAAATGTTTAATAATCCCTGCAAATAACTTCTTAAGAACAGAAATATCAAAAAGTAATTTTTTTCATTGCCACATGTGATATTAAATTATATATCTATTCATGACACAGATTTGGAAAACTTAAAGTTGTCATCTATGCAATATGTATTACAAATAATGTATAACTGATGTTTTATTGTGTACTTTAGTACAATGGCAGTCCCGGAAGACTGACTTATAGATGGTTGTTGTTATTTGAAAAAAATCCTGTTGTTGAAACAACCAACTTTATATAGCTTAAGACCAAAGTTTGAAGACACTATGTTGTTTAATATTTGTTTGACAGCCATGAACACTCGAGTACATGAAGCACATGAACTCGGTTGTGGGCAACACATAAGGTTCCTGTTGGAAATCTGTTCTATCTGTATATGTTACATAACACTAAGTTCAAACTACTTCCTCAGACTCCCTATTCACTGGATATAGCCCAGTCAGATAATTGTCTTTCCACACTTGAAAAAAGGTCAATGTTTACCACATTTGCCCAAAACAATAAAAAGTGATTTGGGTATTTGAAAGGGGTTTCTGTGTTATGAAGTATTCTACACACATCATTTGATACAATATTCATAATCATATAAAATTTAACAAATCTTACTTATGATGCTCATTAACAAAAGCATAAAACTTTCTCTTCTTTTTGCCTTTGACCTCCAATAGCCTTTGAAAAATAGCAGTATTTCTATGCTTTACTTCTTCAAGTACAGTTTGTAAAATAATAACATTAGTTAATGCATCCTCTTCTAAAACGTCAATCTGATGCAGTACCACATTAGTGTCCAATATTAGGTAGTGATCATAGTCAAAAAGGGCACAGATGGACTGTGGCTTTGAATCCAAAACAAATTCATCATCTTTATGAGGACAGACATTACATGCAGACGATCCACATAGTAAATCATCTCTTAAATAGTGTTCTCGCACAATCTGTAATAAAAACAAATTTGGTTGGTTTTACTTACCCTTCAGTTAAATGGATTGAAATATATTTATTCATTCCCTTCATAAATTTAATTTTAAGTTTTCTAATGTAATGTTTTTAACATAAACAAGAATCTGTCTATGTAAGTACCACCACAGTAGCAGTTATTCTGCCATAGAGGTATACAAATATTACTTTTCCGGTCTGAAAGGCACTGATGGCTAATGTAATTACTGGGCATGTGAGAGTACAATGTGGTGCAACACAGTAATTTTCTGGATCACGCAGCATTAGTTATGCCACTAGGCAGACATTGCACTTGATGAAGTTTCTGTCTGGAGACAAACATGTTAAAGAAACCCTGTGGGAATCTTATTTTTTAGTCATAATTTTCCTTTTTTTATATTAAATATTATGATAAAGAACATAAACCATATTTTTCTTTTTCTTAATCAGACTGTTATTAGTCCACTTCAGAGCCCCTAGCAAAATAAAAGATGTACCGTAATCAGCACACTTGGCAGTTTGTGAATGCAATACCAGAAGCCTTGCACCTTAGACACTGGCTTTCACTGGTCTGTTTATTTCCATTCTAGTTTTTTTTCGAAATGGTTATTCCACCACCTGTCAGCAGCCATGTATGTGGTGGTGGAATATTATAACAATATACAATTTTATAACAAAACTAATTCAACTGCACCATGCATCTCCTAGACAATATTTTTGTATTATGTTACACACATTTTCACCCAAACATTATTATGTTACACACATTTTTCTTATTTTTTAGGTCACTTATGTCGGGCCATAATTATATTGACCAGCATCAAAGGTGTGAGGTGTGTTGTTCTGGGAAAGGCGCATATCCAGTATTGAGTAGACTGTTGACGATTTTATTTTATATAATATATTTAAAACACGTTTTACAACAGTAAAACTTTTTTCACAACCTTTCGGAATCTATTTATGCAGTTTATAACTGCACAAAGAAAAACTATATTAAAAATGGCAGACAGATGTGTAACAGTTAATAAAATGTTCAAAATATTCATTCAATGCAAACAATATTCGCTTTTAACAATTAAAAGAATATTTAAATATAGAAACAAAATGAGAATTTAGTGGTTAAAATGAAAAATTAGTAAATAATGTAAATAAATCAATTACATGTCCAAAAAAATACAAAGACATGTCCACAAAAATTCTACAGTAAAGTATTCTTTATTTATGTATAAATAAAAGTATTGGAAAATATAAAGACAACATAAACATAACCTTACTTTTAGAATATTACCACGTTTAGTTTTAGTTAGGAATGTTTTCGTAGTCCACATCGTCTAAAAGTATATTCTGTTAACCATATAATATTTTTATTTTCTTCAATCAAAACCTGAAAATTTCACAAATCAATCTAAGTTAAAGAAATAAACGAAATACAATTTTTATAGAGGTGATAATGTTGACAAGTAGGGATGAATCGATTCCACTGAGTACTCATACGGAATCGATACTTTTCATTCGATACTAGCGGTAGACAACACAGACATTCGATACTGAGTACTGGTATCGAATGAAAACAATAGTATCGTAGCGAATGTCACCGCCACTCCGAAACCTCAGCTCGACCAGTCGATTGGCGGGCGTGTTGACATATAGCGCCGCAGTGCGTCCGCACAGACGATATGTGTTTGGTAGGTAGTTGTCACATCATTACAACCCTAGTACTTTGTTTCTAACGCCGACGCACGCGCATCCGTTTCCAAATCAATCGAGAGCTCGTGCTGGACCTGCGACGTCGCCGAAGTGGTCAGAATCACCAGGAGGACATGGGGTTGAACAGACTGTGAGTAAACCTTTTCACTTCCTGTTTACATATATCCCGTTCTTTTCCGAATCTTCTGAACTAAAATCGTCCGATCTAATTAATTGAATTTATTTGATTTTGTAATAAAATACCAAAATACGATGGAGATGAAAAGTTATTAAACTTATTCATTTCAAAATGTGAGTACGTTTTAACATCTTCAGAAGGCAACGAAAATTTGGCACAAAACTTATATCGGTTCCATGCCTTAAGTAGTAAGCTTATCGGTAGCCGCAACTCTACTAAGCGACAACCCGGATGTTAGGACGTGGGAAACTTTAAAAAATATTTTAACCCAACATTTCGGCGACCCCTGTTCAGAAGAGTGTATTGTTATTGAGCATGAGTCCTTAAAAATAAAACACGGGGAATCGTTAATTCAATTTTGTAATAGAATACAAAATATAAGAAGTTCGTTGTTCGCTAAAGTTCAACGGATTCGCGACGAAGGAATTAAGGCTGCAAAAATTATAATTAATAACAACACAGCCTTGAACGTGTTTTTATATAATCTTCCAGAAGACTTAATAAGAATCGTTAGATTGAAGGGAACCTCCACCTTGGAGGATGCGTTAAGTGTAGTTTTTTTTCTTAGTATTTAAAAAACGATTCCCCACAGTAGGATTTCTCCTGTGTCGTGGGTACGTTTTACAGACATAAATTCCACATGCACAAACCTCCCAGATCCGGAACAACTATCTGTAGGCCATACAAATATTTGTCCCGTGCGGGAATCGAACCCGCTACCCGCGACGCAGAAGCCAAGAGCTTAGCCACTGCGTCATCCGAGCCGACAACAGAGGAACTTAATTTCTTCACACAGTACAATGCAAAAAACAATAAAATTAAACCCGCACAACAATTAATTCCATAGAATATTGCTAAACCCTAGCGTTCCAAAATTTAAATCCAACGTCAAATAACTTTAAGTTTGGTATTCCTCAAAATCAAGTAGGGCCAAAATTTTTGCAGCCTAGCACATTCGCTAATACTCCACAAGGTTACCGTTTTGGGCCACAGCAAAGCAACACGATGTCACGTAATTTTAACCATCCGTTCGCCCAGCAAACACGAACGCCGTATCAAAGCGGTGGATTTAGATTTGGCATCCCCCAAAAGCAAGGTTCAGGATTCGACATGCAAAATCAACAGCAACCCAAACAATTTAGGTACGGCGTTCCACAGCAAACCCAACAATTTAAGTATGGCATGCACCAACAACCCAATCAAATTAAATATGGCTTTCAACACCTACCTAACCAGTTTAAGTTCGGCATCCCACAGCAACCACCTAAAAACGTTATTGAAACGGACGTTTCTATGCGCACTGCGCCCATTAGGCAGAATATGACAACAAATGACTTATTCTATAATGAAGAACCATCGACGTTCTGTCAAGATGCTCTTCAGTACAATTCCGAAAATAATTACTACGATTACTGTGACAATCATTTAGAAGAATTTCCTTTGGACAATTATTGTTATGAAAATCCAAATGAACCCATTAATTGTATCGAAAATAATGTAGTGCCTGAAAATTTTCAGATGACAACCTCCGACGATACAGTGAAATAATTCATTTGAGTTATTCCGACAGTATTTTGAAATTACCTCACATTATAATTCCAGAAATCAATTCAAAATTTTTGATTGACACTGGCAGTAGTCGGTCTTTTATTAGTCCTGTAAAGGCAAATTAATATTTTGAAATATTTAAATATCACGAACCATTTACAGTTGTAAGCACTCATGCACAAAGCGTTCATAACGAAATAATTTTTATACCACTATTGAAAACATTCAAATGTAAATTACCACATAAATTTTATATTTATGACGTAGACGGTAGATATGACGGGCTTATTGGATCAGACCTATTAAAGAAATTGGCAGCTAATATCGACATGAAACATCAAATATTGCGGACACCGAATGCAGAAATTCCAATAATTTATAATCCACCTTACGAAATAAATTTAGAACCAAGGTCTGAGACCCGCGTAAAAATTCCTACAAACTTACAAAGCGGAGACGAAATAGTTAATTTTACACAATTTAGTAAAGGATTGCGTATGCCCAGTGCTCTAGTTAAATGTGAAAATTTCTTTGCTGAAACTGTCATACAAAATGTCTCAAATGAGAAGGCTACCATTAAATTCACAGATCCATTTAATGTTACTCTGTTTGAAATTACTGAATGTGAAGTAAATGTGACGATGTCTGAATGCGAGATTGATGAAATTCTTAAAGAAAATCTAAACAAGCTTCGTTTAGACCATACCAATGAGGAAGAACGTAAGGCTATTACTAAATTATGTTATGAATATCGCGACCTATTTTATAGTGAGAAAATTCCACTTTCATTTACAAATCAGGTAAAACATAACATACGAACCGTTAATGAAGATCCGACATATATAAGACCTTATAGACACCCACCTTTTCAAAACGAGGAAAAGTCAGGTAGACAAACTCCTTCAAAATGACGTTATCCGAAATTCCCACTGACCTTGGAGTGCGCCCGTTCATTTGGTACCTAAGAAATTAGATGCAACCGGACAACAAAAATTTAGAATGGTTATTGACTATCGGCGTTTAAATGAAAAGACAGTAGACGACAAATACCCTTTACCTAACATAACGGACCTTTTTGACAAACTGGGTAAATCAGTATATTTTAGTACTATCGATTTGGCAAGTGGTTATCACCAAATAGAAGTTAACGAAGCCGATAGGTCGAAAACAGCTTTGACAACACAATCAGGGCATTATGAATTTAAACGTATGCCTTTCGGTTTAAAGACAGCTCCAGCTACGTTGCAACGTGCAATGGATAACGTCCTAAGAGGTATTCAAGGTCTTCATTGCCTAGTTTACTTCGATGACATAATTGTTTATTCATCCAGTCTTCAAGAACAGATTGAAAAATTACGAAAAATTTTTGATCGTCTCAGAGGAACAAATTTAAAAGTAACTTTAGATAAGTGCGAGTTTTTGAGAAAAGAAGTTTTGTATTTAGGGCATACAATCACTAAAGAGGGCTTGAAGCCTAACACTGATAAGGTGAAATCGGTATTAAAATTCCCGTTACCTCGAACATCCACCGAAATAAAGAGTTTGCTTGGACTAGTAGGCTACTACCGAAAATTCATCAAAGACTTTGCTAAGCTCACACAACCGCTCACTTCTTGCTTGAAAAAGAAAAAAAAAATTGAAATAACCCATGAGTATATAGAGGCCTTCGAAAGGTGTAAAGAACTTTTAACGAATGCTCCGCTTTTGCAATATCCTGACTTTTTTCGACCTTTTGTCCTCACTACGGATGCATCGAACTTCGCTCTAGGTGCAGTCCTATCTCAAGGGCCTATTATATATATATAGGATAGTGATAAGCCAGTTGCCTTTGCCAGCCGTACGTTAAACGATGCTGAGACCAGATATAGCACGATAGAGAAGGAACTTTTAGCAATCATTTGGGCCGTCAAACATTTTCGTCCCTATCTACAAGGATAAAAATTCACTATATTTACCGACCGAATTCTATAAAAGAGCCCAATAGTAAACTTATCAGGTGGAAATTAAGACTAGCAGAATTGGATTACGAAATTATTTACAAAAATGGAAAACAAAATTGTAACGCCGATGCTTTATCTCGTATTAGAATTAATGTTTTAGACGAAAAAGACGATCTATCTATCTATGAAAGTTAATTTAGACAAAAAGGAACAAAAACTACTAAGATATTTAGATAATGTTGTCACTGAAATTGTACAGCTTGGGAAACAGAAAAAACCATTACAACCCATAACAATTTCATCTGATTCGGAAACTTTAAGCATTTCCTCTTTAGACGGTAGACGATCTCCGTATTCAATGCCCTCTCCGAATAGTAGCACTGCCACCGCCTCCGAAGGGCAAAGTAGTATACATACAGTACATTCGGCTAAAGGTGTAGACACAGCAGGTATCCTTATTCTCCATGAAGTTATAGACACAAAACCAAACCAAATACTCGTACATACCTGGAACAGAAATGAATGTTCAGTAAAAAACATCACACACACCCACCACACACCTTTAAACCGTGATCAATTTTCAAAAGTTACAACGCAACTATTTAAAAAGGATAGTGTTAAATTTTATGAATGCACTAAGAGAATAATATACATAGAAGACAAAAACGAGCAACGTGAAGTAGTTCTAAAATATCACTTGGGTAAAAATTGCCATAGAGGAATCAAAGAAACATTAGTACTCGTACATCTAAGACGAATGTTTTACTGGAATAACATGGGTAAAACGGTAGCAAGCATCATTAATTCATGCGAATTGTGTAAGAAAATGAAATACGATCGTAAACCTTTAAAACCAGAAATACAATTGAGTCCAACTCAATCGAAACCATTCCAGGAAATATTTATCGACACATTTTCAATAGAAGGGAAGCATTTCCTTACCTTAATTGACGCATTCAGTAAGTTAGGACAAGCTATTGAAATAAATAGCAGATCTACTCCCGAGGTAATTAGAGCCTTAATAAAATATTTTTCATTTTATGGAACTCCTGCCAAAATATGTTCAGATCCCGGTATGGAATTCAATAATGTACTGATGAAGGAAATTTTGAAATTATACAAAATCAATTTACATATTAGCACCCCGCACAATCCTAACTCTATGTGATTGGTTGAAAGGTTCCATTCAACTATTACCGAAGTGTACCGTATCGCAAAATACGAACACAAAATCACCGATGCAGCATCTGTAATGACATTTGCTGTTATGTCTTATAATCACACTATTCATTCCACAACAAATCTCACGCCATTTGAAGTAGTATTCGGACACACAGAATCCAATAGTACATTTTCTGTATTCTATGATATTTTATGTTTCGATAAGCAGTACACTCAACAATTAGTAAAGGAACATGCTAAAAGAACTAAACATTTATACGAGTATTTAACCAATAGGATGATTGATAGAAAGGTTACGGTAAAAGAGAAACGTGCAGGTGAATCGCAATTTGATATAGACGTAGGTGATACTGTGTTCATAAAAAGTGTCAATACAAGACGAGGTTAAGATAAACCACGCTATCAGAAAGCTCATGTCACTGGTACTGTTAAAAGAAATGTAGTTAGCGTTGTAACCAATAAAAGAAGCACTACGGTTCCTATTAAAGATATAAAACGCCCTTCACAGGTTAATTCTTCTGGTGATCCAAACAATGGGAATCCAGGCCCTTCATCTGCTCCGGATTGACAAGAACCCGGGATTGCTACCAGTTAACGAAGGTCAAGCCTTCATCACCTATGACAACTGGAGAGTGATTAAGATTTTAGATTTAAACTTAATTTACGAAGAATTAGAAACAAGTGTACATAGATATAGGTCACTTAAAAAGCATGTTCAAAGTTGTTTTAATATTAAAATATTTGATTCGGATTTTACTGACGTTGAAACGCAAACAGATTACGCTATGAACATTACCATTGAAAAGTATAGACAATTATTCCCTTCAATGCGATTAAAAAGAGGCCTCCTCAACCCTTTAGGCTCTTTGATAAAAACTATTACAGGTAACTTAGATAATAATGTCGCTATAACATACGAAAGGTTAATAAATGAAATGCACACCGAACAGGACGCGATTGAAAATAAAATAACAATAGTAGCCGAAATGGTGGGTTCTTTCACGAATATTGCAAATTCTACTAAAAGTAATTTTATACGAATAGAGGAAAGCCTTCAGAATATAAATCAAGCTTTAAATGGATCGAATTTTCGTCAAACTAGTAGTAAAGTCTCTAACTTGTATAACATTTTTCTTGATAATTTTCAAAACTTATACATTGATTTAAACGAAATTAAAACAGCTATTCCTTTTAGTAAAATTAATGTATTACATCAGTCGATAGTCGATACAGATGAACTTATGCTACTATTAAAAGAAATACATAGAACAAACCGAAAAATTTGTATTTCCTGTAAAATATGAAAATATTGTAAAATTAAATCAAATAAAGTTCATTATGGGTATTCCACTCATAAGAAAAGATATTTTTACCTATTACAAATTAATTCCTTTACCGATCTTCCAAAATGGCCAGACAACTCTTATCCTTCCTAAAAATCCATACTTACTAGTGAAAGGGTTGAAAGCAACGCCGCTCACAGAGTCATGTCGGGAGATCGACGAGCATCGGTTCCTGTGTTACGAGAACGACGTGCCACCTTTTATCGACGACAAATGCGTCATTGAAATCATGCAGTTTCATACTAACATTTCCAGCTGCCACCCGATTCCTGTAACTGTGGAAAATGTAAAAATATACCGTGTACAGTCAAATCGTTGGATTATTTATTCATATCCTGAAACAATAATGAGTCAGTTCTGCGACAATGAAGTAACGCAAGAAATTATACAGGGAACTTACCTTTTAACCATGGATGATAGTTGCAGAGTGGAAATCAAAGGATATGTTCTGAAAAGACATCAGACTCTAGGAAAGGATGTAACCTACCTGAAGCAGCCAGTAATCAGCTTACCAAAGACAACGACTGACTCGCCAAGTACGCTAATGAAGCCCATCAACCTCAATGGAATCGACTTAGATGATGTCCAGTTTCTAAATTTATTATTGCAGAATTGTAGGAGTGAATTTAGTAACGCTAGTGAGTTAAGTAATAATAACAAAAGTAAAATCGCCTTTAGAAGTGTAAGCTTAGTGAACATTGTAATTTTAGTTATAATACTGATTCTTTTATTTGCATTTTTTAAGCATAAATTGATTAAAAATTGTATAAAGGAAAAGCGAGATAATCCTTCAGATAATCTCGAACTAGCGGAGGAAGGAATTATGTCACATCATTCCAACCCTAGTACTTTGTTTATAACGCCTACGTAAGCATTGGCCACCCGCATTAGACGGTAATTAGAGTTAAGCAATAACGATTCCCATGCTATCCGGTTACAGTATTGTCTTTGTTTTAATAACTAACATAGAATAAGATTCATTCAAAAATTAACCACTTTCGAGAGAACATTAAATATCTTTTAATAAGTTTTAATTGTTTTTTTTAAAAAGACTAGCGAAGTCCGTCGCAATTTAAGTAGGTATAATACAGTTGTCGTTTACACTTGAGCCACTATATTTATCAATTTCTCTGTCTTCATTAAAAATCAAACCTTTATAAGGATAGAATGAAATAAACACAGTGTTTCCACTGCTGCAAAATTTTAGTTGTAGTTGCCAGCTCTGTTCCCTGTGAACGTTTGTTCTCAAAGCAGGGACATGATTTGATTTGATGATGATGATTTTTCTGAGATTCCATAAAAGGCGACAGTTCGCCAAACGCAATTCTTGGTCGCCCGACACTTTTTAAAGTAGCATAAATGGCGAAAAGTTGCCTAGCTATGCAACACTGGTATGGTGAGTGATAGGCTGCTGAGTAGGAGTGCAGATAAGATATCGATATTATTTTTTAGAAATATCGATATCTGTGACTGACATTTTTTTAACGATTTATCGAAGTTCGACATTGAAGTTCGACGTTAACGTTCGATATATTTTTAAAAACGCTTTTATTTGCCTTTACTTTCGTAAATCATTGAAACTATATTATCCTAAGTTATTTACTCTAATGAATATTTCAGTAAATTATATATTTCTACAATAATAACACTTTTCGTCTCGTTTATTCACTTGTGTGACGCACTCGCGGGACGATAAATAAAAGTATTTTGAGGGTCAACTATTTTGTTTAATAATTCGGTTATTCAAACGGTTCACACATATTTACTGAATTACTAGCGAGTCACGTACGACGCAGAGGTCGGCGCGCGGCAGCGCGACATGCGCACATTCCGAAATTATATGTAGCTTAAACTATTTTCCTAATGGAGAGTGAGATTTTTTTTTACTCGTACCCAAAAGGCGGGGACGTGGTCCGCCACCCGTCACGTCTTGTATTCCACGGAGGCGAAAAGTGGGCTACGTGTGTGGCCTCTGCCTACTCATGGCAAAAAGGCGTGTCTATGTATGTATTTATTAAAAATTATTTTCCGAATGAAAATTTATAAAATATAAATAAAATTTATATGCAGTATTTTAGATTTTTTTTCTCCTACTAAATGATTAAAACTATAAATTGTTTTTATTTTACCTACAATTCATATCCTCTATCTATCATCTATAAAGTGGTGCGGTTGGCGTAGAACCTACCTACCACACCACGGGCCTGGGTTCGAATACCAACCGGAGTCGACATTTGTGAAAAGCACAAATTGTTGGTTTTTGAGTCTGGTAGTGTTTTGATTATCCCTGTGTCTATCTCCTGTGTATATCTGCATCCTATCCTACCTCTGCTCCTATCGCATGAGCGTTATATCGGGCAAGTTATGTTGGGATGAGTAAGTGCACCTGTGTTTGCGTGTACATTTGTATATATATTTACATACAAGAGCCGTGGTAGTTCAGGGGCCTGGTGCTCGCCTTTAATTTCATAGTAAGCGAGTAACCTGGGTTCCATCCCCGGTGCCAGCACCTCTAATATTGTTCTATAATTTTAAGTGCTGATTTACCACGTGCTCAGTGGTGAAGGAAAACATCGTGAGGAAACCTGCATGTCCGAGGAATAGAAATATTTCGAGGACCTGTGAAGTCCGCCAACCCGCATTGGAGCAGCGTGGCGGATTCTTCCTAGCTCCAAAACCCTCTCAGAATTGAGAGGAGACCTGTGCTCAGCAGTGGGACATTTATAGGCTGAAACTTTCCTTTATATATATATATATATATATATTATATATATGCGCAGTTGATGACTTTCAACACTGTTCTATAGTTGTCGCCGTGGTCGAAAATCTATACCACTGTACTGAATTGTGTGGTAAAAATGAAATAGGTTCCAATTAATAACAGTCCGGCTGCTGAGAGAATCCGTTCCTGACAGGTCGTTATCGAATGGACGTTGTAACTTGGGGTGGAAGGGGTGAAGAATTTATATTATTATTGTTTACTTACCCTAACTTACAATAAAATCAATAAATGTTATAATAAACAATATATTGCGCTAAATTTAATTTTAAATATTTAAGAATACAATACAACTGACAGACGTCGGAAACGCATTCTATTAGCGGCTGGCCGCACTGTAGTACACTGTCAACACTGATTGAACCAAAAATCACAACAGTAAACTGGAAACTGAACTGGAACTGGAAATTGTATTGAACAATCCCTACGAGAAACCTATTAAAATGTTGCCATTTCTATAATTTGAATCTGTTGAGTTTTTCTTATTGGAATACTTCTACAAAATGGCGACTTACTGTGTATCTCAATCCTCCCCCTGTACCCCTGCCGTATCGTTATTCCTTTCGTTCCGTAGATTCTTGTCCACGTACGTAGTCTATCTGATAGTCTGTGTTTTTGTCTCTACGAATTACGTCATATAGTTTGTGGTAACTAAACGTCGACAGAATTTTATCGCACCGGTCGCCGGCGCCTGCGGCTGTTACGCGAGGGGTGAGAGGGGACAGGGTCATGAATATTCGTATGCGCTATACTTGTGTTTCTTTTTTAAAACGAACTATAATTTCTTTATCATCACGATATTTAACGACACACATTACACCCCTGTCCCTATATATGATTTGAAGTCCCGAAACACCTAATTAATTTAATGTCTTTCCTGATATCCCCACGTTTCTATTTAAACATGTTCCATCCCGATTCCCCGAAAAATATAAAAATTGCAATAAGTTGAAAAAGCATTTGAAATATTTTCATAATACAGCATCTTCAATAGTTACCATAGGTTATACACTATACGAGTATATTGATAATTACGCAAAAAAAAGCTTATTGTTACCTTTTTCTAATAAAATTTTAGAGGGCATAAAACAATAGTTGTTGGAGACTTATTTTCTAGGTCATATTTTAGGAATTCAAGACCAAACATTAAGTTTCATTTCTGTTATCTCTACATAAAATGAATTCTACTATCATAGCGTCGCCGTGGCTGTTCAACCTATCCATACGCCGAATAAACTATTAAAAATTAACCTACTAACAGATTTGAAAGGGAGTGCGTATGGCTTAAGAATGAATGATATGACTGTCCAATGCTTCCTATATGCCGATGGTCAGATTATAGTAGCATCATCGGACGAGGAGCTGCAGGCAGTGGCGGATCAAGCATTTTGGTTTAGGAGGGGCTTCACCTAGCTGAGGGTAGGTTTTATCAATGACAACACTAAAAAAGCACACAATTTTATTTGCTCATATAACACATGCAATGTGTTATATGAGCAAATAGAGACTGATAACTCCTTGAATGACTTCCTTGGGTTGTAGGCTCCTAGATATACCTCGATGAATACATATATGGGAGACAAATCGTTCAACTTGTCCTCCATCAATGTCATAAGAAATTACGAGGAACGATTTTATTAATTAAAGCGAAGTAGCTCGATGTTTAACTAAGCTTTCTTCGCGCGTTTTAAAAACATAAAGCTATGATATTCACTTCGGCGGCGACGGGCGTGCATTAAAAACCAAACCAACTCAATAAATGATTTATCATCATCATCATATCAGCCTGTCTTACGCCCGGTTCCTATAATCACAAAACGAGACGTTTTCTTTAGCAGAGAAAGGAAAGGACTGGTATGTATGAGTGTACACATTTGGGAATCGGATTGTTGTCTTGTCTCAATTCACTTAATTGTTTATTTTATTTTTTAATTATGTTAAACCTTAGCACTAAGCATTCTTAGCATATTCTCTGCTCAACCCTACGGTAGTCTATCTTTGAGTAGACTGGTAGAAAATGCTTCTAAGCATTAAGTTTGCCTTTTTGTACACTTTTTGTGCAAATAAAGTTTTTATAAATAAATAGTAACTGTTACTAATAACTGTCCGTTAAATATACATCTCCATCTAGTGGCAGGGTCGCTCTATACTGCGCTTGTCAGTACGTGGTTGTTACTCCTACGACTCGACGAGAAGATGCCTATTATATTCCCAATATAAATCATATATTTAATACCCATTGAACGTCTTCTTTTAAGCTACACTGGTTCGCAAAGAAATTCTTCTGCCCTGAGAAGAACCAGTAAGAAACCCAGCGGAAATATTTTTAGTTATTTTAAAAATAATATACAATTACAGCAGTATTATAAAGATTGGCTTGGCAGTGATCACCTCATTCCGTCATTATTTATTAGTTATCAACGTCCATGAATTCCTTAATATTATAATAACCCTTCTTAAAAAGTATTTGTTTAACAAATAGTTTGAACTTTTTTATTGAAAGACTGTGCACTTTCTGGGATTTTGTTGTAAAAACGTATTGTATTGCCCCATGACAGAGTTACTGACTCTGTGAAGTCGAGTAACTGGCATTATTACTAGTGTGCTTGTTCATGGTATTTACATCATGAATACCACTTTATTTATTAAAAAAATGAATATTCTTATGTACATACATTGCGTTTTCATATACATATTGACAGGCCAAGGTAGTAAAGTAGAGGCAGGTAAAATATGAATTTCTATAAATTTATCTCTAAGAGACACTCTAGAGCTTTGTTACTGAGAGACTTGTGAATGATAAAACCGACACCTCCTTGGGATAGATGGTCGCTCTCCCGGTGGTGGAACAAGTGCAACAACGGGATTTGAGGATTACTGCGTCCTCACTAGTTTTGACATATTTACACATTCTGTTCATTTTTGAAGCGCTGTCAAATTCAAAACATGCAGATTTTCTTAGCAAGTACTTAGTACATAAAAATCCGTCACTTGTTTCTGAACGTTAGTTACGTAAAAAAAAAATATTTAAATACAATGAAAAAATATTTGAGGCAAGCATAGTAATGCTTTAAAATCCAGATAGACGTGAATTTAATTAAAAAAAAAAAGTTTCATGCAACGTTTGAATTTGTGGGAATTTTCTACTCAGCGGAAAACATGCTGCTAGTCCGCCAATAATACCCAACCCGCTTACTGAGTCGTAACGTAAATAACTCCGAATAATGTTCTTCTTCTCCTTTTTGTGTTCCTGGCAATCGGCTACCCAAGCGAGCCATTTTTCCCAATTTCGGGTAATAATTTAATGAAAGGTGAACGATTGGCAAGTTATAAGAGAAGTGGGCAATATTTATTTAGACAGATAGATTAGAAATATGATGTAGAAACTAGTAATTAAATGAACATGATGAAAATACTAGTGTGCAATAAATTTATTAATAGCTTTAATATATATTTTGTTATATAGGGCCGGGATAGATAGTAAATAATAGAGCTAAAATGAGAACAATGAAATAAAATGTGGGTGGTTGTTGAAGAGCTAACGTAACCTACTTGCACGAAATGATACATACTGGCCATTAATAAGCGTTTGTTTATAAAATATGTCTGTCATTCTTATTCTATTGTATCGATTTTAATATGAATATAATGTCTTATATAAAGTGTAATGGTTGCATGTAAATAAAAACAACAATATTATCTTCCAGATCATTTCATTTAGAGTAAATAAAAGTGACTGGAAGTGATATAAAGCCAAAATGGCTAGCACCTTGTTCCGTATTGAGCTACTAAACAGAAACAATTATGACACTTGGAAGGTTCAGGCAAATGCCGTTATGATAAAAGCAGGTTTGTGATAATTTCATCTCAAGAAATAAAATATGTAAAAAACTGTTTAACTGCTAAAAATATTTGGCAAAAACTCGAGGATATATATGAAAGTAAGCGACCTACTAAGAAGAATTCGCTCCTCAAACAATTGATTGTTGCAAAATATAAAGAAGGTGATGATTTAAGAGAGCACTTAGACAATTTAACAGACATTGTGGATAAACTCGCCAACATGAATGTCGATATAAATGCAGATCTTTTAACTGTCATAATGCTTAACATCGAAATTCGAGAATTTTCGCATAGCGATCGAATCGCGTGATGAACTTGCCTTCTCTAGAGGAGCTAAAGATAAAAATTTTAGAAGAAACCGAAGCTCGTAAACACACTGAAGACATTATAGTTGAAACCAACGCAATGTATGCAAAAAAAAATTATGTACCTTATAAAAATAAAAATAAACAAGATTTCTGTCAAATTTGTAAGAAGCAAGGGCATAAAACAAAAAATTCCCGATTCCGTAATGACCGTAAGAAAAAAGAACGATCTAGTGCTGCTCAAAACATTTGTTTAGCTACGGAACCAAATAAAAATACAAAGAGATGGTGTATTGATAGTGAATGCACATCGCATATGTGTCACAACTTTAAGAGTTTCTCACAAATAAGCAAATCTGATGGCATACTAAAATTAGCAGCCGATGACAGCACTGCTAAAATTGAAGGAAGAGGAAACGTGCAAATAAAAGTTGATGATAAAAACATAAAACTAGAAGACTCCCTGTACGTACCAAATCTCGCAACCAACCTATTGTCTGTTTCAAAAATAACGAAAAAGAGAAAGACCGTACAATTCAAAGAAAATACAGCGACAGTAAAAGATTCAAAAACAAGGAAAATTGAACTTACAGCTAAAAATAATAATGGTCTTTACTACTTAATGGACAAAAAGGAAGACAATGATTTTAAATGCCAAGAAGAAACTACTTTTAATGCTGAAATTGATGATTGGCACAGAAAACATATAAATAATATAACATATAAATGAAACAAATTTAAAACAAGCTTTAAAAGATGAAGCAATGAATGGACTCAAGTTTGACATGCATCAAAAATTAAAGGAATGCGAAGTATGCATAAAAGGAAAGATGACCCGACTACCTTTTCCCAAAAATAATCAAAACTTGAGAACGACACAACGTCTTGAAATAGTTCACTCAGACGTGTGTGGACCAATGAATGTAGAATCCGTCAGTGGAGGAAAATATTTCGTCACATTTATTGACGAATATTCTCGATACTCAAGAGTATACATAATCCAAAAGAAAAACGAAGTGTTAAATAAATTTAAAATATATAAAGAAGAAATGGACAGATTTACTGGAAATAAGATAAAATGCTGCAATAATGCAATTTTAAGTGCTGACTTACCACGTGCTCGGCGGTGAAGGAAAACATCGTGAGGAAACCTGCATGTCTGAGAAATTAAAAATATTTCGAAGACATGTGAAGTCCGCCAACCCGCATTGGAGCAGCGTGGCGGATTCTTCCTAGCTCCAAAACCCTCTCAGAAATGAGAGGAGGCCTGTGCTCAGTAGTGGGACATTTATAGGCTGAAACTTTACTTTTTTTACTTTTAAGATAAAATACTTACAATCTGAAAATGGAACAGAATATATAAATAAAGAATTCAATGGATATTTGAATCAATGTGGTATAAGTCGAAGACTTAGCTGTGCATACACACCGCAGCAGAATGAAACAGCTGAAAGAAAAAATAGGAGCCTACAAGAAAGGGCCAGATGCCTATTAATAGATGGTAACATGCCAGAAAAATATTGGGCTGAAGCTGTATCCACCGCAAATTATTTATTAAATCGTACTCCATCAAAGGTAATCGAAAACAAAACTCCATTTGAAAAATGGGTTGGAAGAAAGCCATCCGTACAGAACTTACAAATTTTCGGATCGAAAGCATTCGTATTGAATAAAAACAAAAAACAAAAGAAAAAGTTTACATCAAAAGTAACTGAAGGAATATTTCTTGGATATTCGGAAAAAAGTAAAGCTTACAAATTATTAGTACCAGAAACGCATCACGTAATTGTAAGCAGAGATGTGAAAGTAACTAATAAATTATATTACGAAAATAAAGATAAAATTGACAAATCCGAAAACAAGAATGAAAAGAAGTTAATAGATATATTTGTCGATACTAAAAAAGAAAATAATGAAGTATATCAAACAACCAGAAGATTGTGAAATATTCGCTGATATTCACAATGATCATGAAAACGAATTGAAAAATGAATTGCTACAAAACAATGAAAACTTTTTTGATCATAATGAAGTAATTGAAAATGAGGCAATACAAACTGATGATAATTCTTTTGCAGATCGCAATGAAGTAACAGACGCTGAGGCAATAGAAAGAAAAGATTACGTATGCACAGTTTGCATGAGCGAAGATGATCTAAAATGGAATGATGCAATAATTTCTGAAATAACAGCACACTTAAAAATGATACCTGGACTATTGTTAAGAAACCACCTTGTAGAAACGTCATTGACAGCAAGATAATTCTGTAAGATAAATTCGAAACAGATGGCAATATTGTACGCAAAAAGGCTCGACTAGTAGCCCGAGGATTTTCACAAATACCCGGTGTTGACTACCAGGAAGTTTTCGGACTTGTGACTCGACTAAGTTCAATAAGATTATTAGTGGCTTTAGCTGTACAGAAAGATATGCATTTGGACCAGATTGATATTTGCACTGCATTTTTAAACGGAGATATTGAAGAAGAAATCTATATGAAAAAGCCGAAAAATATAGAAGAATATCTAGAAAAGATAATTAAATCCACAAAAGATGCAGAAATTAAACAAAAAGCTGAAAAAATGCTACATGATTTAAACCAAGATAAAGAAAACACAGTATGCAAATTAAATAAAGCCGTCTATGGATTAAAACAGTCAGGACGACAGTGGTACAAGAAACTAGATACCGAATTAAAATCAATAGGTTTCAAACCTACCAAAGTTGATCCATGCATGTACATATACGCGAAAGGCGGAGAAACTATTATTATTAGCATATATGTGGACGATATTATAATTGCATGCAAATCTCAAGAAAAAATAGACAATATTAAGAAATTACTTATCCAGAGATTTGAAATGAGAGACTTGGGTGAAATTAATTACTATCTCGGAATAACTTTCGAAAGAGATGAAAAGCAAATGATACTGAAACAAAGACAGTATACAGTAGAAACTATATTAGAAAAATTTGGATGCAAAGATTGCAAACCCGCATCTACTCTCATGAATACAGGACTGAAATTAACTAAAGGCACAAGTCCAACAAAGGAAAAGGACATACCGTACCAAAATCTTATAGGATCACTTATGTACTAAGCTGTTGCCACACGTCCTGATATAATGTTTGCAGTAAGTCACCTTAGCCAGTTTAACAACTGATATACATCTGAACATTTTCAAGCAACGAAAAGAGTTCTGCGATATTTACAAGGAACTAAAGACTTAGGTCTGACTTATATAAAAGGAAAGATGAAGCTTGAAGGAGCAGCTGATGCTGATGGGGCATCGTGCGCCATTTATCGTCGCTCAGTGACAGGCTACGTATTTACATGTGGCGGAACACCAATAAGTTGGGAGGCTAAGAAGCAAAGAATAGTCGCACTTAGTACAGCTGAGGCGGAGTACATGGCTCTAACGGAGGCATCGAAAGAAGCCATATACCAGAAAAACTTGCTGAATGAGCTGAATATAAAAACAGGAATCATTGATATTTATAATGATAATCAAGCCGCGCAAAAGTTGGTCAAGTACCCAACTATAAGCACTAAATACAAACATATCAGCATCAAGGAGCATTTTATCAGAGATGCTATGAAGGAAGGAAGGAAGGAAGGACACATAGATGTCTAATACCGTGCTACAGATGATATGGAGGCAGATGTTCTCACAAAAGTTTTACCTGCCATGAAGTTTATTAAACTTAGGACTAAGATGAATATAGTATGATCTGATTTCGTGAGGCGGAGTGTTGAAGAGCTAACGTAACCTACCTGCACGAAATGATACATACTGGCCATTAATAAGCGTTTGTTTATAAAATATGTCTGTCATTCTTATTCTATTGTATCGATTTTAATATGAATATAATGTCTTATATAAAGTGTAATGGTTGCATGTAAATAAAAACAACAATATTATCTTCAAGATCATTTAATTTATATCAGGGGTGTCACCAATATCTCAGCTACACTTCTGTCATCTAACGTCTAACTTTCATTTTGAAAATATGTAAAGCAGTAAATTATTACTCGTGCAGTAAAGCAGTACCAAATCTAAAAATGTTTAAATTTTGACTACAATATTAGCTTCCGACAGATTTCTTTACTTTACGGTGTTGCAACTAGTGGTGTAAAAGTAACGAAAAAAAGCGTACTCGGATATATTCGTTACTATAACTATCAGTACTCGTTACTATCGTATCGTTACGTTACTCGTTACTTTTGATACCTAATAAATAACATCGCATCGACGACGTCGCGTCGGTCGTACCTACTTTGTAGAATACATTCTTAATACGTTACATACTTAGCTGCGTAATGTAAATATTTTAACTTTTCCATTTTTTGAACCTGACTTGTGTATATTATGTAAATCTAAATTTAGTTTGATTTTATATGGAAGTGGGTAGAACTACAAGTAAACTGTAATTAAATTACCACAACGATGTAATTGAAAACTGAACAGAATTTACTGTTTTTAATATTTTATCCCTCAGAATATGTAAGCCTTTATTAACCAAAAAACAATTAAATCTCATCTCATTAAAACGGCTTTATTATAATATCTCTTAAAGTATTATTTTTAGTGAAACTAATTGACAATAGTATAAAACATAAACATAAATCTATATTATATTATTACATAAATTAATATTTTGTATAAAAATACTTACCTACCTTGTTTCTGTTCCAATCCTAAACTTTGTCTAAACAATTCCTTTACTTAAAGTAACTAAATGAACAGTAAACAAACATCGTCCTTTGTAACGTACGTATTTAAAATCACGAAATAAGCGCGCGCATGCGTATAACGCACTATCAGCAAACCGTTTCAATTCAAGCATCAACGCAACGAACGTACTTGCAAAAATTCAATCAAACTAATATCAGTACGAAAATACGAAAGTAACGAAATGCATTCTTGAGTAACGTTTCGGTACTCGGTACTAGATGGCGTACTCGTTACTCGGCACCGAATACATACGGTTTGCTACAGCTCTAGTTGCAACATTGATCCTATAAAACTGACATTATTTCCTATAAAACTGACATTATTTCTTAAAAAACTGACATTATTTCCTATAAAACTGACAACAATTTTGAACATTTTATAAGCTAATTTCGAAAAGAAATATTATCTTCTTAGGATGAACTATCAGACTCAATCATCATCATCATTTCATCCCTGTCACAAGTCCACTGCATAACGAGGCCGCCCCCATAGATTGTTTGTAGCTCTCGTTTTGAAGGGGGATTTTGCTGTCATTTATTAAGATGTTCCAAGAAGATGCTGCTGCCCATCTCCTGGTTTTTATTATCCCTCTGTCGACTCGACACCCTCAGGATGAGATGGGTTGGTAGATTCTCTTAAACCGCTACCAGGGATAGACTCAGTCGCAATTATTTAATAAATATTTTAGAAATTGAGGTAAGGGCGGAATATCATACTCCACCAACACAAGCAGCAACTGCATTAACATTGTCGTTATTAAATTGAGGTAAAGGTAACAAAGAAATTATACAATTTTTTGATAAGTAGAGCAGAACCACCCCAACCATCTGCCCTGTCATGTTGTTCAGTGTCAAATCTAGACATTTTAAAAATTGTTATACTTGGCTTCAACCAAGTTTCAGAAATTGAAAAAATTGTAACATTAAATTTGTTAACAAAGTTAATCAGTTCATGTTTTTTATACACTACATTTCTACAGTTCTACTGATTGTGATCTATGTTTGTAATAATCAAAAATGGCAACAGAGATGTTACTAATAATATTAATGACAACAGGGTCTAGTAAAGAAGAATTGATAAAGGTATTAGTTAAAATATAAATGAGATTGTTTATGTCCTGTAAGACATAATTACAGGAGACTCTTTACTAGTAATCAAAGCACATCCATTTGTTTGGGTGGGAAGCTGATATTCTGAGAATTTTTTTGTGAGCAACTTTGTCATACACTTTTTGTAAATCCTTGTGTGGTTTTTGATTCAATATATTAGTATAATATATTTTTATATGATGCCTTTCAATAAACAAGCCTTCCAATAATCAAATTCCTAATACAGCACTATTAGGAATTTGTTTATTGGAAGGCTCAGTAGCTGTGGACAGAGTTAAAATTTTTTGTGCAGATACCATCTCAGAATATTTTTTAGCTGGTGGAAATAATTTTGTGGCCTCTTGTCAGGAAACAAATTTATTTGACATATACCTCTTTATATTTATTTGCCTAATGAATTCAGGACAATTTTTAGTTGAATCCATATGGTTCCCATTGCAGTTAATGTAAATAAGTTCTTCATTAGTACAGGATGCCCCATCATGTTCATCTGCACACTTGCAACATCAAGGATTACGCCTAAACATTGAGTATGGGTGTGTCCAAATTGACAGCAATGGAAAGATTGAATGGCGAGATAAATATATTGTTGTACAGGTAATGGTGTGAAAATACTGTAAACATGGGAAGTGGTTGACCATCAAAAGCCAAAACAACTATCTGAGTAGGAATCCAAGTTATCCCCTCTGGGGTGACAGTTTTCCTACTCAGACATCTAGTCTTAATTATGGCTCCAAAGCCACAAATTGCTCACTATCTCCTCATGAGACCACTTTGTAAGCAAACCCCTCACTATACCCATTCTACAAATATTTAAAGCAGAAATGTATTGGCTATGGGCACTATTTGCAGTTATAAACTGTATAGTCTGTTCAATGCTTTGTGGGTTCTGGAAGGTTTATATATTATGTTTAACCCATACCCGATAGACTTGAAGATTGGTGTTAATTTTTTGCTTTTGGATTCAGGAATCTTTCCCATATCCACTAAGTTATTGTTAAATAAAAATGAATCTGCCTCTAATAAAGTAAATAGAGGGTTCTTGCTTCTTTTTCCATATTTACAAATTATACGACTAAAACTTACCTAAGTATCAGCTAAACTAATACAGTCATCTACAAAGGACAACTAGTAATTAATATTATTTATAAGAAAACAATAATTGTTTTATTTAATACAAAAAATAGCGCCCTTTAATTGTATTTATTTATTTATGGAAACTGTTTTCCAGGGTCAAGTAACCTAGCCTGTATACATGAATCTTCAAGCAAGAAGATCTCAAAATTTGGTCAACAGTAAATTGATAAGTAGTTGACTTTACTGCAGATTTTGCTAGACTGAAACAGATAAAACGAAAAGTACGATTTTGGTCTTGAATTGAATTTCACGAGCGCTCGCTGCATAAGAAACTATCAATATTAAACATCAAAACATAAAATATACACAGAAATTACAAAATTCAATAAAAACACTACTGCCACTTTTCAAGTTGGCACCAAAAATCCAAACAAAAGAGTATAATAAGTAGTCCAAACACCGCCGTTTTCGAATTCCGCCCAAAAAAAAAACAATGATGTTCCATTGTATTTTGAGGAATACTGTCAGAAATTTGTTTGCATTGCAGGGCTTGGAAACCGGTTCCGGTCATTGACCCCGAGCCCAATTGATTAATAAGGTATCGGTTTCGTTTCTGTTTACCGGTAAATAAGAAAACCGGTTTAGTTCCTTTAAACTAACCGGTTTTAAATGGATTGCCGTGTCGATCGAATTCTGATTGATCTAATGATCACACTCATATAGTCGATACGTCTGGCGTGACACGACAAGAAAGTCGCCGCCTTTTCAGCTGGTCGGTAGCTGGGCTTCTCCGCAACGAGTCTCACCCGGCTGGCTAGTACCGCGCAGAGGGCGGTCTGAAAAAGAAGAAAGAAGAAGCCTTATTACCCGTCCATTCAAATGGCCCAACAACCACTCCGGCCTTAAAAACCGGACATCCAAGGACCCGTTTGTCTTTACAAACGGCGTTGATCACCACAGTCAGGGGGCCCAGAACCCCGAAACTGTCTCTCCGTGCTCCGTGAGGAGCAAAGCGAGCTTACTATGCGCGGACAAGAAATAATTTTTTTGCGGGCAAACCAGCTGTAGAAGAATTGAAATACTTATATTTCGCCATGCGTACGCACACAATGTTACTAGTTAATAAAAGTAGGTATATCCCCTAATCCTTTTTTAACGTCATAGAGGTTTTTTAACCGGTTAATCCTTTAACCGGTAAATGCATGAACGCTTTTTTAACCGAAATTAACCGGTTTTTCGTATTCGGTTCCATGCCCTGATTGTTTGATGTAACTCGAAACGACATAACTCGAGGACTGCCTGTAATTCATTAGTAAGTAGTCTATCGATCGGGAGAGGCACAAAGTTGAATCCCTATGATCTGCAGAATTAATATGGTAGTCATGTTTTTGCAGTGCATTATACCATATCGTAACCACGCAGAAGCCAGCAACTACTACTACCTCTAGAACACTAACACTAAGCGATACACACCCCTAGCCGACAACACGACAAAAAGAGACATTATTTAGTAAAAATTTTATCGTGGGGAAAACTGCATAAATTGTATTCCACCGTGGGAGCAACGAAAGGGTTACGCTGGTCTTCTGCTGCCTAAAATTACACAGTGTTCCTCTCGTCGCCATTTGTGGGGTCTAAGAGAACTTTACTGGCTTCTTATCGTTAAGAAAGTGTATGTAGGACCTTTACATACACTTTGTTAACGATAAGAAGACTTCCCTCCACATATAGAAATGCGCGGGATTTTCGCGTGTGCTATCTTGAGCTTGTCTATAGCCAAATGAACAAACCTTAATCTGCGATGCCATCAATCAAAGCCACTGATCTCTATAAAATTTGATAGTAGATCTTTATGGCGTAAGCTATGAATAAGTTTACAAGATTGAAGCCTATTCCAGCACTGCCAAAGGTCGTGAATATAACATTTTCATTACCTACCCACCCCATCTAATCCCGTGGGTGTCGTAAAAGTTGACAAAGGGAAAATGAAAACCAGAAGATGCGCAGCAGCATTTTCCTGGAACATCAGAAAAAATACTTGTGGTTGCCAACCCGCCGGCCAAGCATCATCATGGCATCTATGGTAAAATCGCACCAAAATCAGAGATAGAAACTTTTGTTTCAATCTTTGGGGGAGGCCCATGTTCAGCAGTGGTTCAGAGTGGATAGTCTGAAATGGTGATGATGATGATCACCACTCTGATTCTTTTACCTTCACTCATGCGTTGTTTCGGACTATTTAGTTCAATTGTGAAATTGCAATATATGGGATCGTCTATCCAGTTATTTAAAGATCAATGGTCAACACATACTAAACGCTAACACATAAAGTTTGCGCTCATACAGTTTAATGATATGTTGAAGTTGCGTCACATACACACAACATTATATGCACTCACTTCATACGCATTTACTATACTATATATATACGTAACTCTCTCATATACTCCCACATCGACTTAAAAAAAGTATCTCTTCTGTAAATTATATGTAACTTTGCGAAACATAAAAAAAAATTCAAAATTTCATATGAAAATGTAAATTGTAAAGGGATGGTATATTTATCAAATGAAATATGTTTGTAAAAAAAAAATTTTAACTTTTAATCAAGAATCGATATAATCGAAAAAGCTAAAACCGATATTAGAAGTTTAAATACGCTACCACTCCACTATAAATAAAGCGTTTAATTTAAATAATGTGGTCGTTCAAATTTAATTTAGTATCGGTTACTTTATATACTCTTTGGTATCGGTATCTGTGTTGCAGTTTCTATTATGTTCTTGAATAAGCTGCGTTATGATAATGCAAAGTTTTTTCTACTGTTCAAAGTTACTACTGTTAAATAATTAAGTGAAGTTAGTACAGCGTATTTTAATATTCGTAATAAGTTTTTTATTATAAATACTTATGCCTAGTAAGAAGTGCAGCCGATCTGTTCAACAAATATGGGAAGATATTTCATCGGTTTTTGTTAATTTTGTAGAAAAAATATTCTTTGTGCTTGGTGTTAGTATAGCGAACCATCCATGGAGGACAATAATGTTAACATGGACCTTTGTGTTCTTAAGTTGTTTTGGTTTATTGAGGTTTCACATAGAAAAGAATCCTTTCAGGCTATGGGTACCACCAGATTCGGACTTCTTCAAGGACACTAACTGGTATATAGATAAATTTGGAACTACTTTTAGGTTTCAAAAACTAGTTGTTACTGCTGACAATGTTTTGGAACCAGAAGTTTTTAAAACGATAAGTGATATCACAAAAGAAATAGACTCCCTAGCAATAACTTACAAATATAGTAATTATACTATTAAAGATTTTTGTTACAAAGTTCCTGTGGTGAATTTTTATACCTCAAATTATGAAAGTGGATCTGAAGCATCTGTGAATGCAAATAAAACTATATTAAAAAATAAAAAAAGTGATAGTGTATTTAGTGATCCTACATTATGGGTTGATGAAGAGTTTTACTGTGATTTTTTGGATACATTTTCCCTTACTTGTCTTCAGTATAACATTTTGGACTTATGGAAAAGTAATACAGATGTAATTTTTAATGTTACTAAAGATGAAATTATTAGAACAATAAGCCAAGTAAAAATTAATCCTGTATCAGGTCATTCTGTAGACTATACTAAGTTATTAGGTGGAATTAAATATAACAATACTGGCCACATGGTCTCTGCTGAAGCTTTGCTATTTACATGGTATACACAAGTCAATATGTCAGATGAAGAAATGAATGAGGCTGGCAATTTAGTGGGTACTGAAGAGTGGCAGTCTGTTCCTTTAGGAATGTGGGAAAAAGAATTTTTAAATACCATGAAAGACTTATCCTCTAATGTAAAAGGATTGAAAGTATATTATGAGGCAGGGAGGAGCTTTGCTGATGTTAGTGGGGAGACTATGTTCCATGATATGGATAAATTGTTTATGGGTATTACATTGATGTTTATATATGCACTTATTGCTGTGTCAAGATTTAATTGCTTAGAATTAAGATTAACATTAGCCAGTGTTGGATTGTTGTGTGTCGGAATGGCGTATGCAACTGCAGTTAGCTGGTGTTCCATTTTTGGGGTACCATTTGGTCCTGTTCATTCATCATTGCCATTTCTTTTAATGGGCTTAGGTATTGATGATATGTTTGTGATGAATGCCTGTTGGAAAATGGTTGCAAGCTCTAAGTCTAGTAAAAGTGTTCCAGTAAAAGTAGGTCTAATGTTAAAACATGCTGGTGTTTCTATTGTGATCACATCACTTACTGATGTTGTTGCCTTATCAATAGGTGCAATAACAATTTTGCCTTCTTTAAAATCATTTTGTATATATGGTGCTGTAGGAGTATTCTTTATCTTCTGCTTTTCTGTTACATTCTATGTAGCAGTTTTCTCATTAGATTTAAGAAGAATTGAAGAAAACCGAAATGGCATATTATTTTGTTATGTGCATAAAAAACAGGTTCCCTTAGCAGAAAACAAAACAAAATTCAACCAGCTAATGTCGGCATTTTATAAGAAAGTTGTTTTTACGAGACCTGGTAAAACAATAATTATATTATTAACTATAATTATGACATGCTTTAGTATAGAAGCAACATTGAAATTAGAACAAAGGTTTGATCCAAAATGGTTTATTCCTGAAAACTCTTATTATAAGGAATTCATTACTGCTTATGATAGTTATTACCCAGATGAAGGTCAGAATGCAATGGTGTTTTTAGGTGAAATGGATTATAATAATGAATTTATTAATTTAATGAATATGATAGATGTGTTAGGCAATAATTCTTATGTTACAGATATGGTAACCTGGATTGAATTTTTTCATGGATATGTTTTAAAAAATTATAATCATGATTTGTTAAATTTTAATGTGACTGATACTGAGTTCAACCATTACCTATCTAGATTTCTGTTTAGTCCAATTGGCGGGAGGTTCCAAGCAAGTTTAAAATTTCAGGATCCTATAGTTTGTGGTCAACCTGCAGGTAAAATTGTAGCATCGATAATGTCATTTAAATTAAAACATTTCCAAGGTCCCGATGAATATATACCAGCTATGAATCATGTTAAGAATGTGGTAAAATCAGCAAACATATCTACAGGCAATGGTTATCGCAGTGTATGGGCGAAAGTATTTGCGAATTGGGTAACAGATGAAGTCATAGGCATTGAAGTAGAGAGAAATATTGAATTGGCTTTATTATGTGTCATGGCTTGCACCATAATACTCATAACTAATCTTCAAATGTGTTTGTGGATATTCATCTGTGTGTTATTGACAATTATCAATGTTTTGGGATGGATGCAAAGGTGGGGTATGACTGTAGACATTGTTTGCTGTATTGGTCTCGAATTAGCAATTGGTTTGTGTGTAGATTATGCTGCTCATGTAGGTCATACTTTTTTAACAATTACTGAGGGCTCACGCAATGACAGAGCTTTTGCAACTATCACTTCAATTGGTGCAGCAGTCTTATTAGGTGGTGGCTCCACATTTCTGTCTCTATCTCTTTTGAGTGTTTCCAAGGCTTATACATTTCAGTCATTTTTTAAAATTTTCCTACTTGTTATAATTTTTGGGTTATTCAATGGTTTGATGTTTTTACCAGTCATTCTATCATTAATTGGACCTGGTGCATACAAACTTCATGAATCTGTTAAAGAAGCCAGCCCAGAGGCTGTTGAACTTTATGAAAAAAATAAAGAAAAGGAAAATCATGTTAGTGCCACATGACAACATAGGTTTGACCACATGGCCTAGTGGTCAGAGTACCTGACATTTATGCTACGGGTCCTGGGTTCGATTCCCAGCCGGAACCAACATTTTTGCAAAAACACAAATTGTTTGTTTCCAAGTCGGCATGTGTTGTACATGAAATTTGTCTGTAAAACGCACGCACGGTAAAGGAGAAATCCTACTGTAAGGCAATTTTTTTAAAGTTTCAAAGTTAATTGTAAATTGTTAAGTGTAAAGAAATGAACGCAAGACCTTAAACATCTCAATTAAAAATATAAAAATGAAGGCATAATGTAAGAATGATCCTTCAATATTTTTTTTTTTTAAAGAATTTAGTATTAAAACTAAGTTGAAATTAAATTTATAGGCATACTACAAATCGTCAGAGACATTCAGCACAATGCTAATGCCTCACTCGCACAGGTCGGCGACACTGGGTGAGAGATCATTCGAAAATGTTCATTAGCTTTCCATCACACTTTTGGTTTAGTTTACGATTTTAAAAAACTCCGTTTGGGACTGCCTATGTTAAGCTTCTATTATCCAGTTCAGTTGTAATAGGCTGAAATTATGATGATTAGTGAAAAAACATATTCGGGTCGTAGTACCGGTATCATCAACAGAAGTTCAGGTCATAATCTTTTATTTTAAAGCATGTAAAATAACTAACTAAAGTAGACATTGAGCGTTCATTTATTTACGTATTAACTTAAGATATAATATTTTATTTTTGTAAAAGTCCTTTAACCGAATACGGGCCTCCAAGGTCTCCGCTCATTTTTTGAAAGTAACATACTTAATTGTTTTCTTTTATTTATTTAGCATTACAGTGTATTTTACCTTTCCAACACTGCGATATTTTTAAGTTAAACTTAATTGTTTAGTTCACACGAACGAATGATTTAATGCGTAAAAGTCTTACAGCATTAGATCAACTCAGGGGTATATTATCAAAGATGACAAAGTCCACTCAACATAAATTTACGTTCCTGTAAAAAAACTTCTATTAATCTCATTAGTCCATTAAATATTAAAGTTTTCGGACTTCTGTGAGGCTAGAATGGTTCTAATAATAAAATGTAAATGTAAATAAAAATAAAAACAATATTAGGGTTGTCACAGTTAAATTAATATAATTATTGAAAATGATTTGTGGAATTATAAGTAAAACAAATTAATTGAAATATTAAGCAAAAATTAATAAATTTGTTATTAATTTTTGAAAGGCTCTTTTCTTGGCTTTCTTTTTATTTACAACTGTTAGATGACACTCCATATTATTGTTTTAACGTTTAGTACAACTATTTATCAAATATTAACCACAGTATTCTATTAAATGACAAACACATTAACGTACTAAATGTAGGAAATCGCCAAATAAAAATTCTAATATGCTGTCTTGTGATATAATGTTAAGGGACTTTGCTGTTTTTGATCGATATCTTATATTCTTTCTAAAAAATGTATGGGTAAATGTCTTTGATTAAATTTAAGAATGCTACTGCCATTTGAGAAGGCTACTGTATAAAAAGTGTCCCTAAATTAAATGGTGAAAAAATCCCGATTTATGGGAAATGTGGACCTTGTCACATTTGATATTGTAACCCTGAAATAATCTAGGAGGTTACTGTAGTACAGGTCCACGCTAACCGCCAGTCATTTCGCTAATGTGCTAATTCTATATTATCAGCATAGTGCCAGTGTTAATCGGCTTTCTAATATAAAAGAGGAATATCGGAAAATAATTGCGATTAATACTAATTTTACAAAAAAAGACAGTCACTTGTATAGTGCCGGCGCAAGAATATATTTGAAATTGATATCCTCCCCACTCCGTAATTAAGTATTATGACTAAAATATATAAATAAATAATAAATGTGTAAATAAAAGTAACAAAAACATATATTTAGTATCCCATTCTAAACAATCTTCTTTCATTTTGCCACATTATAAGTGAGCAAATCTGTCCTTGAATACTTATATGGAAGTTGTTATTATAAAACATTATGGAAGAATATGTGTATCACACTGAGGTACCTAATAAAAATAATCATTATCAGTGACATTAGTATTTAAATGTTTATCAATATTATTTAACTAGTTGTAATATGTTTGAATTGTGAAAATTATAACTTGCAAACTGCTAGTTTATATTATAAACTAAGATTTTGACTGTGAATCTTTTAAGTGATGGGTCCTACGTTTAGGAGGAACATTTGATAGAAATAAGACAATTCCGTGTTAGACCATTTTCCCGATAGTAATTGGCTAAAGTCTCAGCTTAAAGAAAATGTTCTTATTAAAATTTTGTAATAGGTTTTCAGTGCAATAATAGGTTGGAGACTACGTAGCTTAAATGACTTGTGATATTAATTATCAGTGTTGTCGATTATACTTTTAAAATATAATTACGTATAAATTATAATGAGAATGTAAATAAGTCTCCGAATGTGGATTTCCATTGACCCCAGCGGGCTAATCAGTGTGTTAAGCAAAATTAACAAAATTGTACTATCAAAATAAAATAACGGTTTATTGGCACAATGACCAATAAAAAATATGGAGACTGTTGTAAACGCACAGTAGATGCTATTGCTGTACAACAGTATAATGATTTGCACATCAAGATGCTTCTGTCATCATAGTTCGACATGATAACAATCTTCATAATTAATTTTCTAAGACTTAGATTCATGTCGTTTTAAATGGTACCCATTAATCGCGAAAAATACGAGACTATCTGCTCATTACTATGTAAATGTGTCAATCGAAGATAGTGTTAAGTTTAAAACATTTGGAAAATCCTAAAAAGTTACCGTTTGAGGATCGAATTAAATTACAATGATAGGAGACCTCGCATACTTAAAAGCCGTAAACGATCCGTTTAAAATGAATCAGATCTATTTTATCTCATAAATAATAAATTATAAACTCACCTGTACTTGTTATTTATAAGTAAATAAATGTCTTTATTTTATGTTGTTTACGTAAGTGTTTAAGATTTATGCCTAATTTGATTATAAGAGAAATGTTCTTTTAATCAGTCAACTTCAATATCAGGGTATGAATTAAGAATAAATATTTTTACAACTGAGTGAATATCATTTATTTAACTAATTAAGAATGATACGCTTACAGTAATCACCAACGGTAGGGCCGTTACATATATATAGATGCTTAAAACCCATGAATGATGTTATAAGAAATTTTCTTCCCCACTGTATGAGCAGTGTGACAACTACACTAACCCTACAGTCATAAAGTCATGCCTTTTAAAGGACGTAAAATAAAACTTCCATCTTTTACTGACATTTAGTGGAACTGTGCAACGAGTGTTTTTTTTATATAATTGACGAGTAGAGCAAATCGTTTACTTGATAGTGTCACGCCTGTCTATGACAGTAGCGGTACCACCCAAAAACACGTAACACCGCACTGCGCTCGTCACCATAGGTTATCGCTTCTTAAGTCTCATGTCCTGTGTTACACTAGCTTCAGCGCCCTTTGATCAGAAACATAGGGTGTTTGTACACCACAGCATGAAAGCAGAATAACTGGCATTGCATTGATACCTACCTAAGCAGTGGCGTTATAGCAATTCCTGCTATACCGCCATTTTTCCGTGTGGTGTCGGCGTAAGAGAATCTACGACCCCATCATCCCGTGGGTATCGTAAAAGTCGACAGAGGGAAAATAAACACCAGTTGGGCAGTTCCAGCATCTTCCTGGAACATTAGCATAAATAAACTGCGGTTGCCAACCCGCCAGTCAAGCGTGGCAACTATGGCAAAATTCCCCCACAATGAGACCTAAAAACTTGTGGAAATCTATGAGAGAGAGGCCTATGTTAAGTACTGGACTAGTTATAGGCTGAAATGATGAGGTCAAGTACTCCAAAAGAAGTGCCAAATAATGGCTATAGTTTGTAACATTTATTTATCTGTAACATTCTAGGCCATTTTTGTTTATGTTTAGTAAGCGAATATGTTTATGCAAATAGTATTTAAAATGCAAATATTCGTTAATCATTGGTACACATTTTATTTAAGTATTTGCTTTGATGATAAGACAACGCGCAGTAAAGTTCGAAACCATTACCGGACGTGCAAACGATTGCCGATTAATTCTACGCCCGAAATATCGTAATTATAGGTTTTTATGTTCAACTGATGCTGAGTAATCACTGAGACATAGTTATTACTATTTACTGATGTGTGATTACGTAAGTACGTCCGTACGTTCTTACCTCTGACGTCTAAGATAGAATGACTCGTTGCTAATAGTTATTCTGTAGCTAGCTGCTAGCTCAAATTTTCTAAAAGAATTTGGTATTCAAATTAGATGGTAAGTTTTTCGAATTGTCAAGCAATGCCTTGTTGTTCTATTAGCTTTCGAGTGCGCTGTAAAGTTCGGTCGACGATCTTAAATTGAAAGCCGGATGAAATTGATGTGCTCCCCATTCAACTAATAACCCGTTATCGGACAAATTGTTCTGCAGTTTATTTAATATGTATTGTACCTATATTACATATTTCTATAACTCATAACTTCATTTATCGCAAAGCCTTATCTCAACTAAAATATTTTATACTAGTTCGCTATCAAAATGCTGGACGCTTATATAATTGGAAATTTTAACAGATGACACTTATTTTCATAACAGTTTTATCTATAAGTCACGTCCCATGACATATGACACATGACTTCGTTATGACAGAGAAGTTAAAATAGGCACTTGCTATATTTTTTTGTATTTATTTATATAAGCACAGATTTAAGAAAACATGTTTAAGGATTAATGAATTTTTTTTTAGAACTGATGGGCACCTTTAGCCAGAGCGGTTTTACAGCTTCGCCGGGTTGAAAGGTGGCCGATCGCTTACGGCACTCAGCTGAAACTGTTAAAACGTGTCACGCACCTCCTCAGTGATACACTTAACCAAAAATGTGCCGTGGACTCTCGAGCAACGTAACCTGACTCAATGATATGACAGGAACTACTCAATTGTCATAATTTTTTTTGAAATTAAAGAAGTCACAGAAACCTTTTTTTATTGCTTAAAGTGACGAAACGAGCAAAACGTTCACCTGATGATAAATGCAACGTCTGCCCATAACAAATGCTGTGTCACCCACACCATTTCTGTGTGATACCGAACTGCGTCCGTCACATCACTTCTTTAGTCTCTTAAGCCCAGCAATTACACTAGCTCTCAGTGCCCTTCAAACCGCAAGACAGTAATGTTCGCACACTACTGCTCCACGGCAGAATAACTGGCTCTGGGGTGGTACCTACCCAGAAGGAATCCTGCATAGGAATCCTAGTATCAGTAAGGGGCTTTTGGGCCCTTCATTTTATAAGCACTGAACCTAGAAAACACGTCCACAAAACTGCAGATTCTTGTTGGTCATGCTCGGTAGTTTTTCAGATATGCGTCTAAAATTATGATTGATTTAAATAATATAATGCTTAATGTTGAAGTTTTATTAATGCCACAGATTTTTAAGATCGGCGGAGGCCATCAGTTTCCTCGCAGGTCATAGTCTAGTAGTGTCTAGTTGTAGACCCCATGCCTGTGAATGCTGGTGTTCCATCAGGTTGCGTGTGTTACAAATTAGTAACATTCATTGCTATGTAGACGACAAAACTGGCGATGTCTTATAGACCGGCCGTGACAATGTCTCGGAAACACGTCGAGGAGTGCTGAAAAGTCTTGGGGTTGACTAAAGTTAGTCCAATTAAACCCTACGAAGTTAGCGCGTTTACCGCTAAATAGGAAACTTCTCTCTAATCCTCTCATTTTGAGAATACTCCTGTTGTTGTCTCATCTAGTATCGGAATCCTTGGCGTTGAGATATTAAGTAATGTTCTGTTCCGGGATCACCGACAAGGGCAGGCCAAACACGCATCTTACTCAATATAGCGGGACAGTATTTCATGTCGGGGCACCGCTTGCAACTTTAATTTAAATTGGCTAATAATTTATTGTATTTAGCTAGTTATAGTAGTTATATATATATATATATATATATATATATATATATATATATATATATATATATATATATATATATATATATATATATCTGCGTTTAAATTTGAGATGGAGAAAGGAAACAGTGCGTAAATATACAAGATTCGTGGCCAAAGAACTTAAAGGCCTTCACAAATGCACAGGCGGTCACCTAGTATAAAAATGTTGTTATTTTATTGACGAGCAATAAATATGCACATGTATATTACATATTATTAAATAAATATAATTATATATTACAATGTAATAAATAATTATATTCATTTTAATACATAGCAGACCAACAGACAAGACAGGCACAAGTTATATGTCACCACTTGTCGAGATTTAAGCTGACGACATTTAGCAGAAATGATCTACCCTTACTTTATTTTGTGTAGACTTTTTGTCTTGCATTGAATATATTATTGTTGTTACAATTATATTGTGATATTATAACAACTCGCCTAAAGTAAAAAGTAAAGTTTCAGTCTATAAATGTCCCACTGCTGAGCACAGGCCTCCTCTCATTTCTATATAATTTCGGTGATGTAATTGCTGTTAGTTTTTTTGGCTTTTACAGCTTCATCGGATACTGTGCTCACGGGCCAGGGGTCCGCATGCCAGGTTTGGTTTGACCCAAACATAAATACTTAGATAAACTCCTACAAACAAATCGAAATTCGGACTGTGTCGCGTTCGCTGCGTGCTTGCGCGACTTCGAATATCTCAAATGATTTTAAGTCGTCTAGTGACCATCCGAGGTAGGCTGCGGGCCTCCATTCGGACTGTCGACTTGTGTGTCGGTAACTCTGGGCGGTGAGAACCACCCTGGAACACGGGTGTATCGTGTGTATGCGGTGTGATTGTCGACTGCTGCGCGCCGCTCTCTACAGCGGTCGCGCTTCGTGGTGCGTGTTATATAAAAGCTACAGTGTAGCCTGGATCGTGACTGACCATGTCGTGTTCAGGGAGTGCTGAGACGTCTGTGTCGTCTAACACATTTCGCGGGCGACGTTTACGTTCGGTCGCGTTTCTATCTGGTCGGTAATTTGCTGCTTTAACCACCAGCGGGTTTGGATGAACCGCGGCTTTTTCGAAAAACCGCCGTGATAATGCTCTGAAATGTTCAGAGATTAAGGGCATTTCACAGTCGCTGTGAAGGTCTACGTTGCGTTGATACCAACCGGCTCCGGTGGCAGATCGCAAGAATCGATTTTGAAAGCTCCTTATTTTAACATTGCCGAACAAGATGTATAAATGTACCTACTCTACTTGACTTTGAGCCTCTGGAATTAATGAGTTTAATCACTTCAACCAGAGTACAAAGTAATAATACTAGTCGCAATAAATAAACTCATTATATCTTCGTTTTAGAAATATTCAATGGATATATTTTTAAAATGCATTATTTTATGTCGCAGAATGACAATGATCAACGAACAGAATGTAATCGTTTTAATGATCAATAATTAAGAAAATATATGATTTATTTTACATAACTATAATGAATAGCCGTGTGGTAGCGGCTTAAGAGAATCTACCACCCCATCTCTTCCCGTGGGTGTCGTAAGAGTCGACAGAGGGAAAACAAAAACCAGGAGATGGGCAGCAGCATCTTCCTGGAACATCTGAATAAATAAACTGCGGTTGCCAACCCGCCTGCCAAGCGTGGCAACTATGGCAAAATCCCCCCAAAATGAGAGCTGCAAAATTTTGTGGCAATTTTTGGGGGAGGCCTATGTTCAGCAGTGGACTTGTGATAGGCTGAAACGACGACGACGACGACGACGACGACGACGAACTATAATGATTTGCCATTTTACGTTTTAATGTTTCCATCTAAATATTGCATTTGCCCGATGCTTTGAGAACTAATGTTTGATTATGAAAATTCTAAATACAAATTTATCTATGTATACTTCTGTTGCGGATCAAGTTATTACTAAGAAATTTATAATGCCTAGATAGTTTGAAAAATTCCCTAAATGTGCTAATAATATTGAACTGGACCAACCATTTAATATTTTATGAACAACTTTCTTTATATGTTAGGCAGAATAACAAGTAGTGTTTTATAATTATATAAAGTCAGATAAACAGTATTAAAAAAAAGACACGAACAGTAGGTACAGATCCTAGTAAAAGACTCGATGTTTTGTATATAAATGTCATTATTATTTGAAAAATGGTTGCGCTTAATTATATGTTCTCCGGTTTCATTGTATCATAAAAAATTAAATATTAGTAACCAAAATTTAGGACTGCAAATAAAACATTAGAAACACTTTTTTTGTATTTTTATTGTTTATAAACGCCAAAATGCATTTAGGTATGTACCTGGTATTATTAGCCGTGTGGTGGCGGCTCGTTAAAAGAATACTACCACTCCATCTCATCCAATGGATCTCGTAAAAGCCGAGTAAGGAGTTAAACTGCACTGTGCACCCAATAGCGCATGGTGGCGATGGGCTCACCACCTATCACACCAAGTGCATTATATTGTTTTGGTGAAACGTGGATTGTGGCAGTCATCTGCTTTTGCAGTGAGTGCCCAGTCTCTGACTACCCCTTATGGGATACAGTCGTGATCTTATGTATGTATGTATGTATCATTAGCAATTATAATTTATTTCCTTGATTTATCACATATCAAGTGTCCAATCGCCATCGTCGTAAAAATATGGTATTCTCGTAGGCATTGATATACAAAAACCCAAGATACACAATTACATACAAAAATCACTTCAGAAGGCGTCCTCGATCGATCAAAACAAAAATAAATAATTAAGATTACAAATTCCGATTAAATATAATCTAACTCTTTATTTTTATCACAAATTTTATTATATGCTCATGACATAAAATAGCTTTATAAATGAAATCAATTATAGTTCCACTATGTTTTTATATTTTTTGTTGTTGACACGGCTGTCGTGTTCTAATCAAAATGAGCAAATTGTGCGCTCTTTTATTAAGGACGTTTTTGAGTCGCTTTGATTTTGTGATTTGTATGTAATCAAATAAATAATCAAAAGAAATATGAGAAAATTATTAATTTTTGCTCAAAAATTCAACTTTTGTACTAGAATTGGATTTTGTTTCAATCAAAACAAAATTCGTACCTTTTAAATATGGAAATCAAGATTGACATTGCTTATGAAACAAAAACAAAAACTTAAATGTCAAGATAAATAATTTGTTTAATAAGGATGAACTTATCCAAAAATGTTTTGTTAGCCGAAGAGCTTGTGATAAAACTTCATTAAGTTTATTTAACAAATATAATTTCGATGGTACAGGTTGAATATAAACCTGTTGCACTAATGGTTCGAGTGTCACAAGTCACATTCATTGCATTCACCACGGTATCACGAATATAAAACGAAAAATATAATACCCCATTTGGTTTACCTGAATTTGTAGGTATGTAAAATGCACCCACGGTACCGGTATAATGCTAGAGTGGGAGTTTAAACTTTAAATGAAAGAAATAACGATAATATGCACTTCCACAATACATTAAAATTACAATAATTCGTAAACAATATTATATACGTATGTAACGTACATAATATTTATAATAAAAATTATTATAAAATTTATAGACATGATATAAAGTACTAAATTAATTAAAAAGGTCATATCATAAAACGTATCTTCCAGTGGCGTTTATTCTTTGTTTTATTTGGTTATTCTATCAAAAGTTATGAGTAAGTACTTGAAATCTACGAATTTATTTAATTGTGGCAAAGAGTCAATTTAGTGTACATTTAAATCTAATCTAAAAATGGTAATAATTTAAATATGGTAATAAGTCAAATTAAGTATTAAAATAATATCTAAAACACAGCAAATGAAAAAATATATTTTTTTCTTTTAAAGAATATAATTTATACAAAGTTAAAGAGTATCACCAAAAGATGGCGTTGCGCAAATGATGTAATTTTCTGAATTGTGTTTTCTGCCGATGACTGACGTTGAGATTTTAGCTTAAAATATTGGCACGCGATGAATACTCGGATTTTCGTGCTCGAAAAACGGTCGAATTCTGAATTGATTGATTGAAATGCAAACTTAGTAAAATTTTCATCGTATTATATTGATTGGTCCAATTAATAAATGGCTAATTAGTTGCTACTTTGCTGTAAATGTTTTTAATTCGTTATAAGTAAGTTGTTTGTAACATTAATTTTTTCTTCAACGTCGCGTTGCAGAAGATCTTAACGCAATAACTGTTACAACAATAGTTAATTAGCATTATCAATAGATGGCGTTGTGCTAATGACTTCCTTTCCTGAATAGCGCTTAACATCGCAATTTTACGCCGTTGCGTGATATAGAGTCAATAATTCTTCAAATATTTATACCTGGCCCGCGAGCACAGCTATCCGTTGAAGCTATAAAAGTCGAAAACGCTAACAGCAAAAACATCATCGAAATTAAATATTTGTCGACAAAAATATTCATATCGAATATTTGTTGAGTCGTATCAAATATTTGTCGACATGAATTTAGATGACTAAGTTAAGGAGCTATTTATGTATAAGTTTCGTTTAAACCAAACTTCGCTGGGATTGGTGCACAGCTATCCGAATCCGATGAAGCTGTAAAAGCCACAACGGCTGACAGCTAGAACATCACCGAAATTATTCAAACCTTTGTCGTTAACTCTGTGGGTGCTTTCTAAAAACTCTGTATGTTATTGATCGAATGGTCTGGATAAATGTTGTATTGAACAGATAGCAATAGTCACAACTTGTGAATTCATCGTAATTTTTTTTTTTAATTTGTTTAGTAATAGTAGAGTTATTAATTATTATTGCAGGTTAGTTAGTTTAAGTTTACATGTTTTCCATTAGTTGTAAATATTTATTTTAAATTGTATTGCAAATCTTTACAAATAAAAAAAAGTATCGCAATAAAGTTAAATCTATGGCGTATGTCCGTTGAAGATAGTGCGTCTATTATAGATATAACTTGCACCCCAATTAGCCATAATTTTTAATTCTAGTATTGAATTTGATGTTTCCTGATTTGTTGAAACATAGTAAAACCACGCATATACTTGAATCTGGTAGTACATCAGACCCCGGTAACTTTACACTTATTTCCGTACCACCAACAACACCAACACAATTTTTCAACAAAAAATTCTTAATCAAATGTTAAAACTTTTTAATTTATCCTATGCAGGAATCCGTCTAGGTAGGTTCCACCCCAGGGACAGTTATTCTGCCGTGAAGCAGTAGTGTGCAAACATTACTGTGTTTCGGTTTGAAGGGCACTGAGAGCTAGCAATCACTAGGCATATGAGACTTAAGAACTGATGTCTCAGGGTGACGGGCGCAGTGTAGTGTCACACAGTAATTTTCTGGGTGACACAGCATTTGTTATGGGCAGACGTTACACTTACCATCAGGTGAACGTTTTGCTCGTTCCGTCACTTTTATGAAATAAAAAAAATACATAAATTGATTCACAATAACCAATTTGGATTTACAAGATGTCGTTCTAAAACCGATGCTGGTGTAGAACTAATTTAGAATATATTCGATGACTAGGAGAATTCGCAGGTTGCCTTGGGTGTTTTCTGTGATCTTTCCAAGGCCTTCGATTGCGAAAATTTGATTCAAGATTAAAATTGTATTCGTTTTGTCTCCACCAGTCCAGCAAATCGTCAGTAAAAGTGAACTATCATTTTACTGTCGATCGAAATTTTGAAGACTTGCTGCTTGAAGATTGTGTACCTAAAAAAGTCACTTAACACTGGAAAATAGTTTGCAACTATTACTAAACTATTTTCCGAGTGTCAAATGTTCTATTCTATTCTATTCTAAAAACTTTTTTCATCAATTATTACAGTATACTTATATGAGCAGTAATACATCAAAGTGTATTAACTCCGTCCATTCAAAAAAATGTAGTTTGTAACGGATTTTAAATATTTTTTTTACCTTCTAACTCATGTCAAAGTATGATGTATAAAACGGCATTGTTTCCTATTTTACACAATAATAAAACATGTGTCAAAAAATATTAAACCCAAGAACATTGCCATTTCAAAACGTATTAAATTTTGTCGTTATAACAACGAAAATGTGTGACTTTTTTGGAAGAAGTGTCATATACACTTAGTATATGATTAGTATTTTTTACTTTCATTGTTAATATGCGTAACACTATTGCACTAAATAAAAACTAATATATGACATAAAGTCCAGTGACACGTTATCAGAAAGTACAACCTGCTTAATTTATATAGCATCGCTTAAATACATAATGATTTTCGCTACATTTTGTATGTATTATTTAAATAATAGTACAAAGAATGCTTATTTCTTGGTTGCATTACGAACTTTCTTAAGTATTAATCCCAGGTTCCTTAAAACAACGAAATATAAAGACCACGCAAAGAAACAAGATTTTTCATGTTAATAATTCCCAGAATTCTCAGGGAAGTCTGGATTATTTTTTTGCACCCTATAATATACACTATCGTCCGTGTGTTTACCACATTTTGCTTTGCAGGCGCGGTCAATATTTTGTCGCGAATTTAAAAAACAAAATCATAAACCTAATGTGGTATTTATATAATCATAAACCGCACCTATCCGGATATTCACATGAAGATTTTAAGCACGGTCTGCTTAGCAGAGAGGTCGTTATTGCAGAGAAATCTTAATAATAACAGACTGAGTAATTAATTTAACTTAGAAATTAGATTAGTTACACAGATTAAGATAATGTTTCTCAAAAAAATGTTTCAATGTCCCCAGTTTAATTTATACTGAATATGTCATCAATAATTTTTCACTCAGTATACAGTATACGTATGATACATAGGATATATCATATGTGTACCTGATATATCATATGTATACATAGGATATATGTATACATAGGATATATGTATACATAGGATATATATAAACGATCGAAAGCACTAAAAAATAACTGTTTTCGTGAACATTTTCTTAGAAAATTTTGAACATCAGTAGTTCTTCGTCATTACGGAATGTATCCCACAATCACGTTATTAGAAAAGATATTGTGAAAGGGGATGGTGTAATTGTTTCAGCGCCATCAATCAAACAGTGAAGTGCGCGGTGTAGTGTGGGGCACTCAACACATTGGACTTTTTTTGTCTAAGAGCTTGAAATAATGAGAACCTTAGCATTGTATTAGAAATAGTATTATAAGCTTTTGAACATGTTAAAATAATCAGTTTCCGTTAATCAATCAGTGAACTGCGCGATGTATTACACTGGACCCTTTGTCGACTAAGATCGTGAAATCGGGAATATTCGGAGCACTGTACTCAAAGTAGTATATAAACTGTTGAATTCGTTAAAATAGTAAGAAACCCGGCAGGGAGGGATGTTAAGTCATAGACTCCGGCATCCCACCGGCGACCACTTCGCCTACGGAAAATAGCCAGATCAGAAAGGAAAAAATGGAAGCAGCAATACTTATATATAGCAATATAATGACGGACACAATCTGCAAGCTTCTGTTGGTAGCAGCGGATGCACTGAGAATATTGGCGGAAAACCCAGAGGCATTCGCCTCAGCCTTCAATACATTATCTAGGCCCTCCTCAAGGGCATCATCATATGAAACAGGTAAGTCATCCTTGGTCACTGAAATGGAGTGCGAATCTCCTCCGTCCCCTAAGGACTCTCCGACACCGTCTTCACCCTTGTGGAGAAGTCTAAAAACTAGCGGAAGAAAACCGCTTCTCCCGAACCCGTCACTATCGCTAAAACAGCGAAAGCCTCCCTGACGCCTGCTGTCTCAAGGCAGAGCTCCGCCACCTCAGGGCGAGTCACCATCGCCGCAAGGCAAGCACCCGCCGCCTCCAGCTAGCCCCATTGCAGCAACCTTCCGCCGGCCCACGGCAAACCACTGCTGTCTCACAGCAAGCCCACGTCGTCTATCGACCAACTCCTGCCGCCTCAAGTCAAGCCCGCGCTGATTCACAGCAAGTTCCAGCTGCCTCACAGCAAGCCGCTGATGCCTCACAGTAAGCCCCCGCTTCGCAGCACCCCGCTGCCTCTTCGTCAAAACATCCGCCGCCTATCTTCATACATCGTCGCAAATCTTCATCATGGTCGCAGGTCGCATCGGCCTTATCTAAAAATATCCTGTACAACGCGATCTCCACTACAGACGGCATCAAGCTCCAGCTTGAGACGACAGAGGCCCACCGCAAGGTGTCAAGCTTCCTCCAAACAAACGGTTTGGAAGCAGCACCTACACCCTTTCAGAAGAGCTTTGGGTGGTTTTAAAGAACCTCCCAAAAGAAATCCTCGTCGAGAATGTCATAGCTAAACTGCTTGCACAAAACTTCGCGATCCTATTTGTGCACCGGATGTACAGCGGCCGCACTAAGGCGCCCTACAACATGGTGCTCATCGCCCCACAACGCTGTTTTCCGGAAAACAGATTTTTAATATGAAAACCGTCTGCAACCTCTCGGGGTTAACAGTAGAACCCCCGTTCAAAAACGGTCTTCCCTCACAATGCCATAATGTCAGCTTTAATTTTTTAGTGCGTAAAATGCTTTGGCGATCACGCCACCGCAGAACTAAGGACAAAACCCTATTAGCAGATTTCGGCCCACCCCCCTGCGTTCTCTGTAACGCTGTGGGCGGTCAACTACTTCGGCTGCCCTGAAGCACCAAAATCTAAACGACCCGCGGTCAGACAAGCATCCGCGCCCAGAACTTCTTTCAGACAATCTCCCGACCATCGCGTCCATCAGAAACTCGTCTTCGCCGAGCACATCGACCACTCCCGTCGTAATTCGACCCATCGACGAAAGTCTCATCTGTCGCTTCGCCGCAGACTTCATCGGCGATGACGTTTCTGCCCTCGCAAAGGCCCTCAGGGATACGAATGGTAAACTCGAGGACAGGATTGCCGCAGCTTCCGTAGTTAAGTTTCAAGCCTAATCTCTCACACTCCAACACACACACACATACACAATCAAATTTAGCACACAAATAAATCATTCGCGATACCGCCCCACAGGCTGGTTTTCCTTATTAATTATGGTCGAAAGCGTCGCTGGAGTTTCTTGCGCCATTTCTCACTCCAGCTTCTACGCATTTCGAATTGGTGGTAAATCAGATGTTTAAAAACGTACTCCCGATAGAAGTAACTGATCGCCCTCTCGGTCGCCCTCGAGACAGCTTACTTACGCGCACAGGGTAACAGGGTAGTCCAAGCCGAGGTCCCCTCTCGGGGCTCTTGCGCTAGTTCTCCATTATAAAGGTCTCGGCTAAGCGCCCCCAGCGCTCGGCCACCTTTCAATCCGGCGAAGCTGTGAAATCCTTCTGGGTAACAGTGACCATCAGTCATCAGCTGTACTGTTAGAAGTGAAATTAAATAAAGTATATTTTTTAACTGTCCCTGCGACCTTTCACTTAACTCATTTCTGGTGTTTATATACTATGTTGTTATAGTACTCGATGTTTACTAAAATTGCTAATGGCAACATAATCTATAGCATTATAGCATTATAAATTAAGTAGTAAGTTTAATGATTTTCAAAGTTTTATAAATCTGTAAGACGGTTAGATTAAAATAACATTTACATGTTATATTGATGATTTCTCATAGAAAAAAAAAATAAGAAAGGTAATTTATATACATTTTAATACTTGTAGGTTTTAAGGGATTTTAAGTTTAATTTGTTTATCGTTTTGTTTTGTTTATTGATTGCATAAATATAAAGTGCGGAAGTTCCCAGGATCTCAGTTGCAGACGCATTCAAGTTTTATTACAAGTTGGAGTTCGATTCTTTTGCAAATTTTTCGATTTTTATTTTTGTTCTTGTTCTTTCACTTCAGTCAATCACTAGTCCACTAACTTAGGCCTCCATAGTATATCACAAAATTTTGTAGCTCTCATTTTGGGGAGAATTTTGCCGTAGTTGCCACGCTTGGCAGGCGGGTTGGCAACCGCAGTTTATTTACTCAGATGTTCTGCTTAGTTGGGTATCCCTATCCTAACACAGTACAGTTCAAAACTAAAACTTACGCGGACAAAAAAGTACATTATAAAAACCTTAACAATCTTTGTTGACGAAATCAGAACCAGAAGTCTAATGATGACCGCGTGGTCAGAGTACCTTAATTCTACACCGGATGTCCTGGGTTCGAATCCCAGCTAGAGCCAACATTTGTGAAAAAATTGTGGCTTTTCGAGACTAGTTGTGCTGTGCATGTTAAATTTATGTTTGTAAAACGCACTCACGATACAGGAGAAATCCTAGTGTGAGGCAATCCAGCTTAAAAAAGTGTCGTATCTTAAAAAAAAATCTTTTAACAAAACTCACACATACAGTCACGCCTCTTTCCCATAGGGGTAAGCAGAGACTACATCTTTCCACTTGCTACGATCCTGACACACATCCTTCGTGCCTTATTCTATCATAAGCGTTTCCATACAAACTCGTCGGTTGCGGGTACTTTTGACGTGGCCTTTCCTTAAAACGTATTCGATCTGATCGTGATACGTTCGCCTGTGTTGGCCCTTACTTGTTTGCTAATTTACACTCTCCTTATAAATCTGTTTCGTCAATCTTCTTCATCCGTCATTTCTTCGTGACCAAACTATCTAAGCATCCCTTTCTCTGTCTTTGTCACTACGTCTTCTTACTACTAATAAGATCCATAAAATACTGTAGAAAAAAGACTTTACTCAGCAAATAATGCTTATTATCGTTCCTCACTTTGTCCATCAAAGTCACTCGAGGTATCCTTTTCAAACTTACATTTGCACAGCATTAATCCAACACAATCTTAATTACAATCTGGTTTAATCCGAAAACCGACATAGCTTCTTATTACAGTTATCAATTTTAATTGCCGCTTTTAGAGTTACGTAAATTATAATGATTTTATCATTTTAAGCTTGTTCATTATGTCAGTAAAAAATGTGACTTAAACCACCTTTCGAAGCGTCCTAAGTTTTTTTAATACATCCTGTGGTAATAAATGCCTCGTCTTAAATGTTTCTGATATAATGTGCCTCCTGTTTATTACAAAAGAACTTAATTTTAAACAAGAATTAAACAATACTGAATAATGTGTTATTCTATGCGTTGCTGGATATAAATTAAGGCTATTAAATCCGGAACCATAAATATTACTGGCGGGGCGATTTCACGCGTAATTTTGGGTACGTTCTTACTGCGGCAGTGCGCCAGCGGCCTGCAGGCTGTAGTTATGCGAATGCGCCTCTTAAAGTTGGTTTGCCGCAGTTTCACTTCAACAGAAACTCCGCAGGTCTCCTCTTTTTGTATTTTTTTTAACTTAGTCATAAAACATAGTCTCATAAATAACCGAAGCAAGGTCCATGATAAAAATTTCAAACAGGTTCAATAATACATATATTGCATGATATAATATGAAACGTAGTAAAATAATACCTTAATTTAAATCTGATAGTACATTGGACCCCGCTAACTTTAGACTTATTTTCGTACTACCAACGTTCACAATTTCACAACATTCATACCAACATAGAAGTGAAATTTTTGAAAAAATTATACTAAATCAAATGATAAAACATTTTTATATTCATAAATTATTTCACAAAAACCAATTTGGTTTTACAAGGGGTCGTTCTACAACTGATGCAGGTGTTGAACTAACTCATAATATATTTGATGTCTGGGAGAGTTCAAAGCATGCCTTGAGTGTTTTTTTGTGATCTTTTTAAGGCCTTCGATTGCGTTGATCATGAAACACTTATCAGGAAACAACATCATTACGGTATAAGAAATTCTGCACTTCAACTTCTATATTCATATTTGAGTAATAGAACGCAGAAAGTAGTTATCAATGGCAAGAGTTCTTTCGGATCAGCAGTATCTGTGGGTGTCCCGCAGGGTTCGATTCTCGGTCCATTTCTATTACTTACTTACATTAATGACATACCTACTAGGGGACAACCATGATAGAGTGTTATTTGCTGATGATACATCTTTGATTTTTAAGATAAAATGTCAACTTTTATTACAGGACAAGGTAAATAATGTTATTTCAAAATTAGTACATTGGTTTAACGTTGACAATTTGCTTATAAAAGGCAATAAAACAAGATGTTTTAAATTCACAACACCAAATGTTAAACGATTAGATGTAAATGTACTCGTAAATGGGGAAGAGTGGAGCCTTGTGGATACCACTGTCTTTCTTGAAATAAATCTTGACGCGCAACTGCAATGGGGCCCCCATATATCTAAACTAGCAAGTAGACTTAGCTCTGCAACTTAAGCTGTAAAACAAATTAGGAACTTGACTAATGTCGAAACTGCTAGATTAGTTTATTTTAGTTATTTTTTAGCATAATGTCTTATAGTATTTTGCTATGGGGATGTGCGACTGACGTAGAAGTGATTTTTGTTATGCAAAAGAGGGCCGTAAGAGCTATTTCTAATCTTAGCTCTAAAGTGTCTCTAAGAGATAAATTTAAAGGAATTAATATCTTAACCTTGGTTTCGCAATATATATTTGAAATCGTTTTGTATGTACACAATAACATAAAACAGTTTACTAAAAAAAGTGATGCTCATAATGTAAATACCAGGAACAAGCACAAATTAATAATGCCGGTTACGACTTCACAGGGTCTCTTTTATAGGGCAATGTATATGTTTTACAACAAAATCCCAGAAAGTGCACAAATTCTTTTAATCAAAAAGTTCAAATTTTTTATTAAGCAAATACTTTTTAAGAAGGATTATTATTATATCAAAGAATACATGGATGATGGGATGACCCCTTAAGAATGAGGTGAACGCTGCCAAGCTATTTCTACATCTTTATACTTGTAATACCACAATTGTACATTATTTTCAAAATGAAAAAAAAAACATTTTTTTGCACGCTGGGTTTCTTACTAGTTCTTACCAGGACAGAGGTTTTTTGCGAACCAGTGTAGTTTAAAAAAAATATTTTCAATAAGTATTATGTAAATAATCTAGGTTGAATAAAAATTTATTCGTTTCTATAGTCGAGGCTCCACATACGCACCTGTCCATAAGTATGACGCATGTGGCAGCCATCACCTTCAATTTCAACTTGATTTTCGGGTCCGGTAGTAATGTGCATGTAAAATTTATTTCTGTAAAACACACCTACGATACAGGGGAAAACCTACTGTGGGGCATCGCTTGAAAAAGTCACATTACAGCTATCATAAACTTAATACTTTTGAATATACTTTAAAAATAAAAAGAGAGGTGAATCATCCTTTATACAAGTGCAACTCATGGTTACTGGCTACCCGGGTCTATGAAACTAGATAACACGGTTGCAAAATCTGGAACAGAAATACCAAATATTTTTGAAAACCACTTCTCTTCTATTTACACACAAACAACTAGTTCTAGACCGACAGTAATGCTACAATGTAACAAAATTCAACACCTGGCCAAGGTAAAGTTTTTCGAAGCAGATGTATTAAAGCAAATTAAATCTTTAGACCCATAAAATTTCTAGAGGACGGTATCTTTCCCGAAGAGTGGAAAAAAGCACGCATTGTTACCAGTTTTTAAGAAAGGTGATCGAATAGACATAAAAATTGCCGCCCCGCCTTAAAGATACCATGAGTTATAAGCAAATTCTTTTGAATTTGCTTAAAACTCATAGGTAACATCCCTGTTATACAGGTGATCGAAGCAATAAACCAATAAATTTGATTGGGCGTTTTTACGTTGCCCGACCGATGACCGTCGTAAGATAGAAGCAAAGTTTTTATCAAGTTATGAGCAATAGTTTTTCCAGCGGTGGCGACGAGTCTGCTAGTCGCCGGCGCCGGGATAGCAATTTTTCCGCTTTCCGCCTTCCATCAAAACTGAACCTACATATGTTGCGTAATGATGTAAGTAGGAGTAATGTGCGTGTGTATGGTGTGTGGTGAAAGAAAACATCTTCGGATATGCAGGTTCACCTCACCTGCATGTCCGTCGAATAAAAATATTTCAAACACATGTGAAGTCCACCAATCCGCATTGGAGCAGCGTGGCGGACTCTTCCCGGCTCCAAACCCCTATCTTTACTGAGAATATTTTTACTTTTAACTCTTGCAATGGGCGAAGTTTACAGTGACAGTGAAAAAGGGTGTTAATTTTTGTGCGAAGTAATTTAATTAATAATTTATATTATTATTCATATACGAATATAGATGAGGAATCAAATATCTGTGCGAAATAAAATGCTGATAATCGGAAGGTACCGCAGCCGTAATCAGCAAAGTGGACAGCGTTATCAAGTATTAGTATATTGCAAAGAAGCAGGAACGAAAAGATTTGCGACTTTACAATTTTTATCAAAATGATTGGCACGTAAAATACATTTAGGAAAGGTTAAGATTTAATGCTCTATAAATGTCGCATGTGTAATACATATGACATTTATAGAACATCTTCCTTTTGCAAATTGTATCGATGTGAAAGAAGATTGACGAGACAGATTAATGAGGCGAGCGTCCATGGACAAGCCAGCAAGGGTCGACGTGGACCAGGATTAGATCGAAGACGTTTTAAGGAAATGCTCCGTCAAAGGTACCGTCCGCAACCAACGGGTTTGTACGAAAACGCTCATGAAAGTTGAAGAAAGATATATGCCAGGAGCGTAGCGAGTGGAAAGATGTGGTTTCTGTTTACCACAACGGGAAAGAAGCGTGACTGTGTGTACGTATCAATGTACTCGCAGTTAATCACCTGAAGTCGTGGATTATTGGATCGATAATATTTGAGAACAGTTTTTGTTATTGGATAAAGTGACGAGACGAGCAGAACGTTCACCTGATTTTAAGTTTAACGAATGTCCATAACAAATGGTGTGTCACCTAGAACATTATTGTGTGGCACTACACTTGGCCCGTCCCCAGAGACATCAGTTCTTAAGTCTCATATGCCCAGTTATATTACACTAGCTTTCAGAGCCCTTCAGACTGAAACACAGTAATGTTTGCACGCTACTCTTTCACGGCAGAATAACTGGCCGGGGGTGGTTCCACCTAGATATAGAAATCCATCCTCCAGTAATTTGGTTAGATAATCAAATTTATAAGTATTTGTTAAACAAACTTGTTGATTTTCGTCGAAACGATATTATTTATAGTGTCTGGTTTCAAAGAATTGTTCAGTAATATCACTTACCACTAGCATTACACAAACCTGCAGTCATTAATCAACAGTATCAACTTCCTTAATTCTGTTATCAAATATTTGTCTTTCAAGTGATAGTATTTCGTTATAATTTACTTTATCTTCAATTTTCAATTTTTATTAAAGAAGTTTATTTGAGCAAAATAAGTCGTTACGTTCGATACTAAACGATTTCTTATAGCCAGAAATATGTTTACCTCTATATTCTATCTAATATGGCTAATGTTTCAGTAAACACAATCGCATTCTGTTATTATATTTCGATATGGCACTACACTGTGCTCACCCTGAGACATCAGTTCATAGTCCCATAGTTCACAGTCTCATATGCCCAGTGATTACACTAGCTCTCAGTGCCCTTCAGGCCGAAACACAGTAATGTTTGACACTGCTGCTTTACGGCCGAATAACCTGGGTCCTGTGTCAACTGGTACATTGAGACTTCTATTGTCGTTAACGACAGTAGACTTTTAATAAATCTAATTTTACGGATTTTATCGCGTTTGATTTTAACTATAGACTCGTTGACAGTAGACTCATTTTTACTAACTTGGTAAAACATTCACATGGTAATGACCAATAGTTTTTTCAATTTGAAATGTATTTTAGTGTAATTTACTGATATACGTTTATTGTTTCCGTAAGAATTAAATTTTAACTCCTTCATTTTTATCTCCCATCTTCAACTGTAATAAAACAACAATTTACATAATAAGTATATTTATGTTGAATATACAATTACACTCGGTATTAAGGAATTCATGATGCTTGAATTTTTAATCGCCATCTATAATTAAGAATTAAATGTAAGATAAAAATCAATTTGTTTTATTTATCTTAACACTACTTCAGCTTAACAAAAATCTATTAAACTGCTAAATTATTGTTCCAAATTTTTTGTTTTGAGCAATTCATGATAAATGAAAAGATTGATAATATAACATAAAATCTTGGCAGTCAATCTTAGCAGTTAAAGTAAATTATTATTGTTGGAAGTAAGTACAGTCACAGTCCTCGTGTGTATTTTTGCCAACATATTTAAGGGGGTTTAATTGGTGGCAATTACCTGCTTGTGAAAATTATATGAGGAAGCGGGAGGCGCTTTACAAAACTAGAAAATATCACTTTACTATACAGATCTTAGGAAATAAATGTCAATATTAAGTTATCAAACTATAATGAACACTATGCTGACTGTCAATAATTTAGTTGGCCTAAAAAAGTGAGACCAACAAAAAGTAATAATTTTCGGAAAATATAACATAAAAAAGTAAAGTTATAATTTTTTTAAGTTATTAGTAAACAAAATATACGCGGTAACAACTGAATGAATTCTTGTAACGTCAATTCTGCTCAGGGCTTGTATATCTCAGATGCAGTTGTTTACGTTCTTGCGGTGACACGGATCCAATAGTTGGGGATGGTGGTTATGATTCCCTGTATTCGAGTTGCTGGTTTTTTTAGAGGTTTGCCATCAGCGGTAGATACTTTGAAAGCTTGCATGAACGCCGCGAACACTTGGAACATGCTTTGACGAGCGTACGTTTCACCAGCACAGAGTCTCCTACCTGCAAAATTTATAATTGTATTAAAATATATATATCTATACATACTTCTATATACATATAACTGCAGTGATCGAGGAAGACGTATACAAATTAGCTATCTACAGATGTCTTTAGATAGTATTTATTCCCGCACCAACGTTTTCAAAGTATTTTTATTGGATACTTGCTTTCTTGGATATAAGAGGATAATTACGAGTACTAGTAAGTACTAGTATCTACATATATGCAGCGCTACTCGTACTTTACCAAACACTAAGCCAAAAAGAGACGGGTAGCTCAGGGGTTGGGTAGTGACATAGTATGGAAATGGCCAGAGTATAATACCCGGTCTTGCACCTTGAAAATTGTTGCGCAATTTTAAGTACTAATTTACCACGTGCTCAGTATGAAATAAATTATCGTGAGAAAACTTGAATGTGTGAATAAATATTTCGTGGATATGTGAGGACCATCAACGCTTACCGGCTCCAAAACCCTCACATAGGCTATTCGCGTGTGGTTTGAAGAAATAAGTAGATAAACATACTTGTCGAATTTGGCTTACCAGTCCTTGTTAATTAAATTATCATTGCGATATGGTTTGCTATCGTGCAATTAATTAAAAATAATATATCAAAATTAATAAGTTTATAAACGAATAAGTTAAAGTTTAAAAGTTGCGATAAAATATTTTCAATCTGCTGTAACTTTGTGTCAGTAGTCAATTTGGTAACAATATCGACGAGTGATTGGGCTGTTTCAGCGGTAAGTCATTGCGCTTAAATAACAATGAGGTATCATCGGCAAGCAGAACTATCTCAGACATTGTTTGTACCATATACGGAAGATCATTAAGGTCAACCAAGAAAAGTATGGGAGCCCGAGCGGGAATTTTGGGATTTACTGAAGCTCGGTAGATTATTTACTAAAATGAGAGCTCCAATTTTTGTACCAATCTATGGGGGAGGCCTATGTTCAGCAGTGGACTATTGATAGCCTGAAATGATGATAATGATGATGATGAAGAGAAACAACCCCACCACATATTATCCTTATGTAACTCTAACGGTTTATGCAGTGCACGCCAAGAGCTCGACACTTATCGTTATATTTTGAAAATCAGTATAAATACATATTCGATATGTTATTCTGATGTATTATATTACTCTAAAGTTTATGCAAAATCCGTTCAGTAGTATTTGTGTGAAAGAGTAATCATCCTTACATCCTCACAAACTTTCGCGTTTATAATATTAGTAGGATTTTATATTTTGCATGCAGATCTTTGCTTATTAACTTCCTATCCTTCATAATTTTTATTTTTATTTTATTTTAATTTTTTTGTTTTGTTTCAATCGTTATTCTATTACCGGTCTACGTTCAATAGATTTATTAGAATTGTCATTAATATTTTTGAGGTCTGTGGTTATTATAATTGGTCATTTGAGTTGCGAAGTTTTGCCTCTATTACTTAAAAAGTATTAATCAAAAGATGTCTCAAATCATTTAAATCCCACCATCCATTATGACCTACTAACGTTAAATAATTATAAGTTTCTAGGTTAAACAGTTGAGAAATTACGAGTATATTTGGCAGCTTTAGCGGGGTATATCTCATTCATTTTTTTTGTATAAACATATTTATTGATTTCAATACACCGCGAGACCGCTCACAAAAAATTTGTCCCCTACGAAGTACAATGGATTTACCTCATAAATATAAATTTATGACGTCTTATTTTCTAAAAATGTAGGTATCTGAAGTTAATGCAAACAAGTTATAACGCTTAAAAAGATCACACTAAACGATTTCTAAAATTGCCCTGTTGGTCTAAGGAACCGTAAAAAAATCGACGGACAGAGTAAACTTAAAAACTATGGTAACCATACCTGCTCCGAAGGGCAGAGACTTATCGTTGCTGACTTTTAACAGTCCATTGACAATAAATCGTTCGGGGCGAAAATTTTCAGGGTCACCCCATATGTCCTTATCCATGTGCAGCGCTACGAAGTTAAGGCTGACCATACTCTCCTGAAACGAGATTTTTCTTTTATTTCATTCTATAGCTGTAAAAGTTTAATTGAACGCTTAATACGAAAAAAAGCTTTAAAATGTAGTGAACGTGTTTTTTATGGAAGAATGTGACTAGACATGCAAATCATTAACCTGATGGTAAGTGCAATGTCTGCTCATAACACATGCTGAGTCACCCAGTTCATTTCTTTGTGGCTCCACACTACGCTCGTCACCCATAGACATCAGTTCTTTCACGTATTCCCGGTACTTAAACTAGCTATCAGTGCCCTTCAAACCGAAACAGTATTGTTTGCGCCCTACTGATTCGCGGTAAAATAACTGGTACTCCAGCGTACCCATCTAGATAGATTCCTGCGTAGATCTCTCATCAGTGTTACTATATTTTAATTATAGTGGTTTTCTGTTTTATTATATTGTTCTGTTATATTGTTGGTTCTGGAATATAATTTTATATAAGAATGAGTCACTATATCAAAATACACGAATATAAAAGTCAACAACAATAACACTGTGTTTCATTGTTATCACGCAGATTACCCTTTATTTTCAATTAGTCTAAATAAGAATTACTGTATCATTCAAGACCATTTCCATTGTTTTACAAGTAGAAAATTTTTGCTTATTAACGTTATCATACTATTTTATCTGTGATATCTCGTCGTAGCCGATTTCAAGCACGGGATACCCTGCGCGCGATATATTATGATGATCTTGGATTGCAAATATATCAGATAATCGTAAAAACAAAGGGCATTCATTTGCCCTGACTTTGCCGTGTCCCATGTAACGCTTAATGCGATAAAATTGGAGGAAGCATCGGACACAATGTCAGAAATGGGGACAAATACTAATTATAATATGTTCTTATACCTACAGATATTAACCACTAAACCGCAAGGTCTAGAAAGAGGGAATGTAGCAGGGGGTATTTTTGCATATAGACTCAATTGTAAAATTCAATTAAAATTAAAATTCGTATCGTATAACGATTCTTGTCAACTAGTAGTAATATGCTTATCAAGGTTTCTAAATTTTTAAATCGTTCGAAATAAATAGGTCTTGAATTCAAGCAATGGGTCCAATTCACGTGTACGGCAATCGGACAGCCCTTTTCCCCGCGAATAACCCTAAACTCGGTAACCCGTGTTTTATTTCTTGTAATGATGTAGTCTTAAAGAGAGGGGCGCGTTGCTCGGTTTTTTTTAATTAGACTTCATTCTCACTAGGCGCAGCCAGAGACTTGGGGGGGGGGGGGGGGGGCATCATCATCTTTTGAAAAGAAAGATGGTGCTGCCCATCTTCTGGTTTAAATTTTCCCTCTCGACTTTTACGTTACCCACGGGATGAGATGGAGTGACAGATTCTTTTTTAAGCCGCCATCACACAGCTGGGTACGTTAAACAAATTTAAATTTATTATCGTTTTGATTTACAATTCATTGTAAGCTCAATTATAATAATCCAATCGAATATTTGTCACTATCGACATTCGCTACTATTTCTTCACTTAACATAACAGACCCTGCTGGTCGGTGGTGGCTGGTAGGTGTTACCTACTAAGACGTGTTTCTGCATAGGAATCCCACCACTAGTAAAATATAATATTATAAATGAAAACTGACATCACAAAACAAATGGAAGTCTTCTGTTCTTATTAGCAAATCGGATAATAATATTTGTGACGTCTGGGGTTATCTCTGGCTGAATATTTACAAGGGCTAATCCAGTCAGCCTCTTCTAATATGCTCTCAATGAAGTTGCAGCTCTTATCAGAAGGGTAGCCAGAATTTTGAGCAAAGTCTTTATATTTGGGTAGAGATCGTCTTAATGATTTCTTATATTGAAGCGGATATTATACACATTTAATGAAACTTATTTTACGGACTTTATTGCGTTTAATGTATAACTATTTATTACCCAACGTTTCGAACGCTTTACAGCACCCATGGTCACGGGGAGACTGTGGTGTGAGAGCTGACAGACCTCCTGATGTCATAGTTAATTCGCGGTACCTTCAGCTTTTAATTATCATTTTTGGTGCGATCGGTCCGATCTGCTTACGATCTGATTATGCTTACTGTGTCATGAAATCTTGCAGTGGTATGCTTGGTTTTTATTTAACTTTGCCAATCTGATGTAACGGTTGGGATCATCCAGAACATGGTCACAGACTGCAGACTTCCTAGAGCGGCGATGCTTCACGTCAGCTATATGTTCATTTACCCGGGTTTTTATTGATCTTTTTCTTTGCCGTATGTATGAGAAACCACATTAACAATCCAGCTAGTAAACTCCTAAATCTTGTAGAAAGATGTTACACTTGACAAATGGTAAAAACTGACTTGTCTTCTTCAGCGGCTTGAAAAATTTTCTTATGGAATCCTTCTTCAAGATATAGCCAATCTTTTCCGTGACTCCTCTGACATAAGGTAGAACACCGGGTACACGCTCGACTGAGGCCGGTTTTACTCAGTCACTGCGACGTATGCGCGGAACCCGAATCTTCTTGTCGTTCAAAAGTAGCCTGACGAAGTGTTTAAAGTTACTTACCATCAAAACAACAATCTAATAAAAAAAACTCAAAAGTTTATTTTTCAATACTCTTGAATAAACCTCTGTTGTCAAACCACATGGTAATTTACTTGTTATTACCTAACGGTAATAGAGTACAATCCCAGGCGCTTAAGGTGTTAACGGCGCGGGAAATGTACGATTATGGAGTTAGGGGGAGGGGTTATGACCCCTACGGACCTTTCTCGGTACCCGCCACTGATTTTCGCAACCCAATTACTGAAAATTGGATCATTTATACAATGTATATTCTCCAACATCCTTTAACCGACATTTGAACATCATTGTAAGCTAATTCATAATTAATAATATATAAGATTAAATTCTTACCTCGGGTACATCAAACCCATCAATCTTGGCATTGGTCATAGCACGGTGCGGTACACCCAGCGGCACTAGCGTGTCGAACCTCATTGCCTCCCTAATGGTAGCCTCTGTGTACGGCATACTGCAACGATCAGATATATATGAACATAAATGTATTAACAATTCTCGCAACTAAATAATGCATGTCTGTAGTAGTAGATGCAACCATCTGTAGATTAATCTTTAAGCGAAGCTTTAATAAAAGTTCTCTATTTCCCTAAGTATTATATATAACATTTAGTTATGTTATCGATGTTATAAGTCATAAGTCTCGGTGTAAGCAAACTGCAAACCAGGACTTGCAAACTATAGTAAGTTAACACAACCCATCACGTTAACAAATTAAAGAAATATTGACTTTGACTTTGAAAAAAAAACACGCAGTGAACTTTATAATACACATTTCGGACTGCAGTGCAGAAATGATTACTGTGTTTTTTTTTATTAATTGAAGAAAAACAAACATTCATACATTATGTTAGCATAATCAGATCTATATATTTGAATATATTTTTTTATTATGTTATTATTAAGTAATATAACCTAAAAATTTTAATATAAAATACCTACCAAATTATTATGTACTTATATGAGTAATGAAATGGTTTAAAAAACCAAATATTTGTTTATTCATAACATATGTAACAGCAACAAAATATGCCCAAATCTAATCTCGTGTTAGTGTTATTTAATTTACAGGCTTTGATTATTTACACTTAATAGACAAAGCTTACAGGCACGATAAACAAACATATTCTTATGGTAAGACTTTCTGCTATTGCTACCTAATATTTTTTTACGCTTGTTGGGACATCTTGGAGCAGGCAAAAAGTATCGACGTAATGATGAATAAGAAACTAATGCCTGGCACCGGCATGCGTTGCTATACCTTATTAAATTATTATTGTAATTTGTAAGGAGGAGATTTATATGTATATACAAAGCAGACACATTTACAAAATGGTTTTTATGTTCATTAATTTCGCGTGTTGGAAGGCGCGTTATAAGTTCCGGCGCGCCTTGCTAGAAGGAAGAGAGGGAGGACATGTCCGCCGCCGATGGTAGCCAGCCGGCGCCGGAGGAGCCACAGATGTGTCCGCACTTATCTCCAGTAGAATATGTACCCACTTGTCTCTATCTTATAAAAAAATCACCTATGCCCTGAAGAACATTTAGAAGTTCGGACTGAAGAGTCTGTCATGGCAGTAGGTACTGACCGGACCTGAAATATGGTTTTGTAATATCTTCACTCAAAGATTGATTGTAACCATTTAGTGTAGAGGAGAGGTTGAGGCAAAGGTGGGGAGAGGTGAAGGAGAAGGTGGGGGCAGAAGAAAGATGCGTCAAGGGCAGGTCTAATAAAATAAAATCATTCAAACATTATTCTGTCTCTTTAATTTCAATTAATTAAAAAATACACCTACTACCTACTAGGCGTTACAAATAAAAATAATGAAATTTAAGAATGAAACAATAAAATGGACTTACTCAATCAAGTTAGTGGCTTTAAAAGTTACTTAATAAACAAAAACTTAGCAGCTTTAGCCGTCCAATCTATGTTTCAAAGAGTGAAAGATTAGGCCAGCGCCACTAAAGAATTTTTCGCTTGCTACTGAGCCTGGTGAACACGGTCACTATTGGTGGAGAATCGTGTACAGGGATTATGTATTTACAGGGATTTTGTATTTGCTTACCACGATAATAAGGGACCGTCACTGACAGAAATACGTTCTTCTCTATTGTACTCATTAATTTCAATGTAATAAGTTTGTCATATGCAAGTGTGTCGGCTGTTGAATTATCATCGTCATTATCGATATAGCTGCTCATCAATATAGTTGATATTTGATAAAATGATTTTTATATGGAATCAAATATATAAGACATTATTTTTATTAATTTTGCTGGCGATGCCAAACTTGCCCGTTCTTCTACAGAAGCGTCAATACTATCAGCCTCATTTGCAGATATACCAGCATTATCAACCAAGCTCATGAATTCGGGATGTGCTTCGTGTTCCGTTGTAAGATCCGATTTAAGTGTCGGAGCCGAAGTCGGAGTCGAAGGTGATAAATCAATTGTAAGAACAGACCCTTTTGTAATAGGAGTTCAAGCTCCAGATTATCCTTACTATGTATATTATTACTAAAATGTTTAACAATGAAAATTAGTTAACGAGTTATTATTAAAAAAAAGGTACAATTAAAAGTAGCATACATAAAAATAATGTAATTCTTCTTCTTCTTTTAATACTGGCCTCTCTCAATAGAGTTCTGCCAATGGCAAGTCAGTCACGGGAGTGACAATAGATAATTCAAAATGTAGATAGATAGAGTAAAACGATAGTCGATTTTTACTGAAGATTTGTTCGACTGATAGACACAAAATGAAAAGTACAATTTTGGTATTAACTTGAATTTACAATCAGTCGCACCCCATCGCAGTCTGGCGCGCCAAAGAAATGTTCTGGGTGACACAGCATCTGTTATGGGCAGAAATTGCTCTAACGATCAGGTTAATGTTTTCCTCCTATAAAAATGTAAGTCTCTAAAACGATTTTTTTTATTAAAATTTGTTGCACTAATACAAGATAACCTTGTGACTAACTGTATCCTTTGTTTCATTGTATAGCTCAAAACCTTCTGTATTTAAATAGTCGTATGGTACTTGAAGATATCCAACATAGGAAATATAGTAACAGAACATGTACGCATGTTACTGTCTTCTTTTTTAATCTATAGAATATGGTTTTCCCGTAATAGGATTTCTCAGACAAAAACGGAAAAACTGTCTGTAAGCTATACAAATATTAGGGCCGAAGCGAAACGTGAACCGCAATTTTTGAATAGACCGCGAATTATCATTATCCGATCCCGTAATCTATGTAGACAGAACAGCGCCTTTGCTACTGGATAACGATGGCAAAAGAATCTGCCGAGAGTCTCAACTGTGACAATCATATCATTGTATTCCATATACGATTTGATTTTGTAAAGACGACTTAAATGAGAACAAAGCATTTATTTATTATGTTTACGATTACTATTTCATAGAACTCAAATCGGACTTTGTGCTCAAGGAAATGATAAGGAACATTATTTTCGCAACAATAATAGGTCATGTGTGCGTTCTGATGAGTGCAATACTCTGGTATCATATTCATAAATCATATAACAATTATAGACATACTGTCTATTGTCCTTGTACATAATTTTTTTTTCACTCAGTAACCTTTTGCTAAATATTTAGGTGAACGTTTGAAACTTGCTCAATTGATTGTGTATCAAAATTAAAAAGTTGATAAGATTTAAAAAGGCATAATTAAAAATACTCAAATAATAAAACCATATTCAGTTGATAAAATAATTGTAATTACTTAGTATCAAAAGTATTTATGTTTAGTATGAAAAATCACAGACATACTCAAAGAATACTTTACACCTACGAAATGTCGAGGAATAACATAGATCATGCACTTATTAAAGGGTTTTGTTTTAGAGTCAAAATAGTTTCCCGAACGCTTTTTTGTTCGGTTGGCGATGATCGTCAATTGACACCTTGATCTACTCACATTTTTTTTATATTTTTTTTTTAGTAAATGTTCCAATAACCGACATGGTCATAAGAAAAGATCTTTGTTTTGAATATTATTGGACTCATTGAGCATATTGCTGAGGTCCTCTAGCAACTCGGCTATAACGACTATAGCGTGCAATATTTGTGAATGTGGGTCTTTCGTTGATTTATTTATATGCACAAAAAATTTAACAAAAGACCATTGAGTAATAATGTAATGCGTACTAGAGAAGCTATTTCAAACAAAGTATGTTGCGGAACTCCATGAACGGTGCATGCGCGATGCGAACGAGGGTTTATGTTCTCATGGATAAAAATCAGTGCGAGCAGACGCGATACTGTTTATCGAGCACATGCTCTCCAACTTGTGTTACAAAAAATCAAGTTGAGGTGTCTCTTCTAGTACGTAGCACATAATAACTCAAGGCAAAAGTCGGATTTAATGCCGAGAGACATTCTCTACTCTAATACTCTTTTCTTTTTTGTTTAAAAAAAAACGATACCCTACACTAGGATGTCTCTTGTCGAGAGAGCATTTTACAGATACAAATTTCACATGCCCTAAAACCCATATATAATATATACATAACAATGAAATGAATGGAATGAAAATTATTAGTCTAGACAAAGAATAGTCTCAAAAAAATCAGAGCACGCTCCACGTTAAAAATTTTAGACAAGATTCAATAATAAATATATAAGTATATTGTTCTCATTTAGAAAGCGTTGAGAGTGGTAGTGCTATTAGTTGTTTAAAAATATAAAACAAGTATATGCAGATAAGGATAAGCCGTAGTGCATTTAATTAGTGGTATCATATTTGCGTGCACTTTGTGTGTGAACTTGTTACTTGTTGGACTGAAATAGCGATCGACGAACTGTTGTCATCACGCTTTCGCATAACATCTCGCGATTGTGACTGCGCGGGGACCTCACCTCCTCACCGATACGTTAAAAGACAGTGCTATAATTTTCGTCTCTGTTATACCTGTATATTACGTACAAGATGGCATTACAGCGCACACCGCCTGACAACTTCTCTTCGGACAGCAATATTCCGGCATTGGTTGAAAAAGACAACGAAAATACCTTCATAAATAAACGAAAAAGGAAACAACCTGAGAATGACTACGAGCAGAGAATGAGACGTCTAGAGGAGTTGTTTGATAGGCAGATGTTAATTTGGAATGAAAAAATTACCGAATGCATTACAAATAGTATAACAGCGGCAGTGAATTCAGCTTTGTCAATAGAGTTGTCAAAGATTACTTCCACACTTACAAACATCAATAGTAATATCAATAGTCTTACAACAAATTGCAATAACCTCAACAAATCTCTGGCTGAAATTGAAAAAACTCTTCGCTTCTCCACTGAGAGACAGGATGAATTTGACTGTCGTTTGAAGAAACTTGAAGATAATATAACTTATTCTGCCACTTCGGTTACCCATATTCAGTCACTTGAATATAAGATACAGGCTATGGAACAGCAGGCCCGCCAATGTAACTTGGAAATTGCCAACATCCCAGACCGACGAGGGGAAAACCTTATAAGCATAGTTGAATGTCTAGGTAATGCAATTAAACATCCAATACGAACTTGTGACATAGTAGCTGTACACCGCGTTCCCCACGCCGACCAAAAGGATCGAAGACCGAAAAATATTATCGTAAAGTTCTCTAACAGGATGTTACGAGACAACGTGATTGCAGCTTGCCGTGCAACAAAAGGACTGAACTCCACCAATTTGTCGATATCGGGACCGCCGACTACCATATATGCTAACGAACATCTTACACTTAATAATAAGTTGTTGTTTCGTCAGTGTCGGGAAACAGCAAAGAAGCAGCAGTACAAATACGTATGGGTCAAAAATGGAACCATTCTGGCTCGCAAATCGGACACTTCACCAGCAATTGCAATCCGTGGGCCACAGGACATTCCTAAAATTAAGTAAAAAATATCTAAGTACCTATCTAAGTGCATAATCAAGTTTATTTTTGGCTATCATTTACACAGTTAATCATAATAATTGTACAAGTTAATTGGAAACTTACTGAACTATTGCATTTTATAATTAATAGTATAAATTTAAAGTATTTATGGCACTACCTATTTGTTAAGTGTAACTGGTATAATAATAGGTTCATAACTCAGGAGGAAGTAACTAACCAACATATACATTTAACTAGGTTTTCCTTAATGTCATTGTTATTTAAAAGTATATTTTCCAGATGGGTGCAACTAAAAACTTTTGTCATTATTCATTATTATTGTTATAATTTTAATGAAATAAATTTATTATATTCGAAGGTGGATTTTTACCTAGAAGTATTATACGCTATAGTTATGACAAAAATATTAGAATACAGCATACTCCGACTTTTTTACACTGACTCTGAGTAATGGATAGATACAACCTAACGGTATTTTATCAAAATTGTCGTGGATTAAGGACTAAGTTGCATACGTTATATATGAATGTTTAAACACATAATTACGACATAATTATCTTGACTGAGACATGGTTGCATGGTGATATATCGGATAATGAGTTACTTGATTCAAGGTATCATGTTTTTCGTTGCGATCGAGACCGTGTTAATAGCGGACGGCGAGACGGCGGTGGTGTTATGGTAGCGGTGCGGCGCGAACTGGGCGCGAGGCCGTGCGTTGCCGTTCCGTATATTGTATCCCCTTCCCCATTGCTCGATCATCTACTCATAGAGATTCGCACATTGAACTGCTGTTGTGTTATTAGTGCTGTTTATATTCCGCCTAACTTGAGTTCGGATACTTACATATCACACTTTAACTCGTTAACATCAATGCTACTATCTACAACTGTTAATAAATTTATTATAGTCGGCGATTACAATTTACCTACAATGGAATGGCATGACCGTAATACTTACTTAGAACCTGTGCTTTGTAGTACTTACTGTCTATCAAATAAAAACTTAATTAATATGATGAGCGTTCTCAGTGGCATCCAAATTAATAAATTTAAAAATGTTAACGGTAGGATATTAGATCTGTATATAACAAACATAACTAACAGCACATCTACTCTTGCACCGCTACCACTAGTTCCTCCCGACGACCACCATCCCCCCTTCTTTACTATTGTTCCAATTAATGACAACTTTACATGTATTAATAGTAAACCAATATTACAATTTAATTTTAATAAAGCTGATTACCCGTCTATAAATAAGGATATATATGACACTGATTGGAATACGTTACTTTTAAATAATAAAGCGGAAAATGCTGTCTCTGCTTTTTATGAAAAAATATACTTAATTATAAAAAAACATGTACCTACTAAAGTTATTAAACCCTCTAAATTTCCAGTATGGTTCTCGTCGGCACTTATTCATATTTTTAAAAATAAAAATAAATCGTGGATTAAATGGAAAAAATACCAAAATATATCCGATTATCGTGCCTATGCTATGTATAGAGATCGATTTAGAATTGAATCACATTATTGCTATAAAAGATACGTGACATTGGTTGAAGACAATATCAAAAATAACGTTAAATACTTCTGGACATATATTAATAACCTGAAAAATAGATCTGATATTCCTAATAGTGTAACCTACAAAAACGTTAGAGCTAATAATCCAGACGAAATTTGAAGACTTTTTTCCCTGTCTTTTGCATCTGTATTCGAACCATCCTGTATATCTGATAATTATGACATAGATGATATTCCCGATTCCAATCATAACCACGATCTGATTATTAGTAATGTAGTGGTATCAAAAGATGTAGTTATAAAGGAACTAAAAGCATTAGACACAACAAAGGGACCTGGATTAGACAATATCCCGCCGGCTTTTCTTAAATCAACCGCCACCACAATATATCATCCCTTACAACATATATATAACTTATGTTTGAAAGAAGGGGTTTTTCCAAATATCTGGAAATCGGCGCGTATTGTACCGGTTTTCAAGGGTGGAGATAGATCTAATGTTGAAAACTATCGCCCTATCTCAATATTACCCACTCTTTCAAAACTTTTCGAAAGACTAGTGCACAATAGTATTTATCCATTAATACATAACATCATTATACCACAGCAGCACGGCTTCGTTAAACGGCGTTCAATCAATACTAATCTATTGATATATACAACGTACCTCTTTGAAAGTATTGATAATAATAAACAAACAGATAGCGTTTACACGGACTTCGGAAAAGCTTTTGACCGAGTTGATCACAAAATACTACTGGATAAACTAGCCTTCAATGGTATACGTGGTAACTTGTGGCGATGGTTTAGGTCTTATGTCACTAACCGCACACAAAAGGTTGTACTTAACGGAGTCTGAATTTGTGCCTATAAGTTCTGGTGTACCACAGGGCTCAATTTTGGGCCCCCTTTAATTTATTTTATTTATTAACGATATTTGTGAATGCTTCAAATTCTGCGAGTTCTTATTATATGCTGATGATCTTAAAATATTTCATACAATTGATAATTCTATCGATCATATTAGCTTTCAAAGTGATCTTGATCGTTTCTCTAATTATTGTCTCAAAAACAAGTTAAATCTAAGCATTAATAAATGTAAGGCTATTATATTTACAAAAAAAAAGAAAATAAGCAATTTTACGTATAGACTACGTAACATGCAACTTGATACTGTAAAGTCAATTAAAGATCTTGGAGTTACGTTAGATAGTCAGCTACATCTTGACATCCACATCGATAATATAGTAAGTAAAGCATATAAAATGTATGGATTTGTTATGAGGTCCTCTACAAAATTTACACGACCATTCACCTTCCTTTATTTTTATAAAGCTTTAATTCGTTCTCAACTAGAATATGCTGTACCCATCTGGAATCCTTTTTATGAAAAATATATTTTAATTCTTGAAGACGTACAAAAAAATTTTTTACGCAGAATACATTACAAATGTTTTCGGAATAGTTTACCCTATCAAAAACTTTTGGATAAATATAATCTCCCAACATTACAATTAAGACGTAAACAACTTGAAACTATGTTACTTTACGACTTATGTCATAACAGATACGACTGTACTCCTCTAATTAATAAACTATGCTATAGAATACCAACTCGAACGCATTGCCGTAACCCCTGTCAACTTTTTGCTACAACTCGTTGCCGCACTAATGCCGGTAAACGTTGTCCACTATATAGAATTGTTGACACCTACAATACAAACTTTAACTCTGTAGACATTGCGGCATCACGTCCTAGCATATTTAAATATAAAATTTTGAAACTTCTAATTTAATAAGCATTACTGACTTTTCGCGCACTTTTCTGTATATAAGCTGTGGTAAATGTTGTTGGTGTCACAGTTATAATTTCTATGTACTATTACAGGAAATACGTTATTGTGTCACTGTTTGTTTACCCCAATAAATTAAAAAAAAAAAAAAAACTCAATATCAATAGCCGTGGTAGCTCAGGGGCTAGGCGCTCGCTTTAAGTTTTATATTACGCAAGTGACCTGGGTTCGATTCCGGGTGTCGGCACCACTAAAATTGTTAATTGCAATTTGAAATGCCGATTTGCCACGTGCTCGGCGGTGTAGGAAAACACCGTAAGGAAACCTGCATGTCTGAGGAATAATAAATATTTCGAAGACATGTGAAGTCCACCAACCCGCATTGGAGCAGCGTGACGGACTCTTCCCGGCTCCAAAACCCTCTCAGAAATGAGAGGAGGCCTATGCTTAGCAGTGGGACATTTAGAGGCTGTTACTTTACTTTTTTTTAAAACTCAATATTACCTACGCACAAAGTAATTACGGAAAACAAAAAATCGGCCACCGGTTTACGACTCAAAAAAGTTTGGTGAACTCTGACGTACTGGATGGATTAGTAACCTAACAATTGTCAGTTCTACGTGCTGTGACCGTTGTATTTCGACTTCAGCTCAACAATAGTCGACTTAGTACCTAGTTAGTAGACATCATCTGACAGTTAAGGTCTGGCACGTACACTACACTGGTCAGCGGTGAAGCATCGTGTTATTATTATTCTGTATAGTCAGAGGCGCACACTCTCTGACATCGGCTCTTTAGAAAATTAAAGGAGGCCTGTGTCTGGTAGTGGAATAATAATATGCTATTATCTTACCTTTAATGTTTTAATATAAAACTTTTTAGTGGATATATTTAATTTGGTAAATATCAAATGCTTAAAATAGAAAAAGAACTTATGATTTTTTCATTCTGTTTAAAAAAATGTAAATCTCATAATCCATTAACGATAACACTCGTAGTATGCGGAAGATGAGATCGCGTTAAGCATGATGAGGTCTCAAATGACATTGATTTTATTTTTAGCATTCACACAGTCTATTGTATTTACACACTCGTGAATAAATCAAATTTTAAAGTGTACGTTTACATTGTCATCAAGTTAAAAAGCGTAAATCTGTTCATCACCCCATTCCGACACGAAGGTGTCAAAAGGTGAAGTTAAATTAATGCAAAAAAGGCGCAGCGTCTACGGCAACGAAAATATTCCTAATTTTGGAGGGATCTGTGATGAATATGTGATGATGAAATTAAAACTACTCCTAATATAATTTGGAAATATAATTTGGAAATATAATTTGGAATAATTTGGAACGTTAGAAAATATTAGATTAGAGCAAAGCGAACGTCAACTTAATACTGAACTTATACATTTAAATGGTGAGGTTTATAAGAAAAATAAAATTAATTCTTACTTGGTACGATCATCTAGGGTCGGAAGTCTGTCGCGTCCCACAACGCGATCTATTTCCTCATGTATCCTTTCTTGTATCTCAGGTTGCAACAGAAGTCTTTCAACAAGCATCGTAAGCACTGACTCCACGGCCGAGGCTGCAGGGAACATGTAGTCCGTGCAGACAAGAACTAGTTGGTCCACTATAAGCAAACAAAGAAAAAACAAATTAATTTAATTTAGAGATATTTTATAATTTAGACTAATTTTGCAAATTGATAATCTTCCTGACAAATCAAACGTGACAACATCTTCTAGTTAATAAATTTTATAAAAGTAGCCGTTTGTGCATTACAGCACCGTTAATATTAGCGCTATCACAAAGATACTCATTATTCTTCACCTTCTTTAGTGGTGGGAGGATTTCCATGATGGAATCCACCAATTAGTTAATATAACAATGCCAGATATTTTATTCTACCGCTAAGCAACTAACAAATGGACTAATTACACTCGGGCGTCAAAAAAATCGCACATCCGAAAAAAATAATTTAAATACTATTTTAACACAACAGGCCAATGGCAATGTTGTGGTTTGAAGGTATCATTCGAAAGGTGATTTCATTAGCTTTCAGGAATTTTAATTGAATTTTACTTTTATAACGGGACGAAAAAGAAATTAAAGAAAAAGACAGGATCTTATCTTATCTTGATGTACAAATTTGCAAATTAATAATTTAAAAAAAAACTTAATAAATACAAAAAAGTTCTTAAAACCTAGTGTTACCCCCCCCCCCCCCCCTTGCCTTAATAACGGCTTCCATGCGATCTTTCATGGACCTTACAAGGATCGCAACAGCCTCTTGGGGTATTTGTTCCCACTCTTCAAGAACCGCATCTTGGAGCTCTTGAAGAGTGGCTGGAGTTAGATCTCGAGCTCGCACGCGCCGTTTTAGGTCATCCCAGAGATGTTCTTCGTGCTGGCCAATGCATAACAGGGATATCGACCTCCTTTAAATAATCCCATACAATAGCCGCGGTGTGGCAACGAGCATTATCATGCATTAACATGAATCCATCACCGACATAACCAGCATACGGGACCACATGTTCCTCCAGGATTTCAGAAATGTACCGACCAGCATTTAATGACCCTTGCCCACGGCCACCCCGAGTCCGGGAAACGCACACAAGTTCCGTTTTCCCGTCGACGGAAATGCCGCCCCTAAACATACACGAGCTACCCCCGTATTCGACGGATTCTTCGAAGCAGGGTTGTGTGAACCTCTCCCCCTGTCTTCTGTAGACCCTTCTACGTCTGTCATTGCAGAAGAGACAGACCCTCGTCTCATCAGAGAAGAGTACGGTCCGCCACTGTTCTACAGTCCACTCGCAATGATTGCGAGCAAACTCTAGGCGATCTCAGCGATGCTGTGCAGTAAGTTTTGGACCTTTAGCAGGTCTATGGGCTGTTAAACTCTTTTCGTGTAACCTTCTTCTTATCGTAGAAACACTCACAGATGTTCTCCGAATGTTGATCGAAGCTGTTGTTGCAACTCAACAGCATTTGTAAAACGGTTTCGTAAAGATGTCGTAACGATGAAACGGTCATCTCTTTCTGATGTGCACCGTTTTCTTCCAGATCCCGGTTTTCTAACATAACCACCAGTCTGCTGAAAACGTTGGAACACCCGTCGAACTGAAAAACGGGACAGGTCCAACTGTCGAGCAACGTCACACTGCCGCATCCCCGACTGCAATAGGGCAATCACTTGAGCGGCTTCTTCAGAGCTGGTGTCCATCTTTACTTGTTCATACTTGGGTTACTTGTTCAGGTGTGTTCACTCCAAGGTCTAAATTACGACTGGCCCATATTTCATCCAGATCGACCCTTTTATACCCTTTTTAGGTGGTGTAACTAGCGTCCTTACTAACGAGCATTTGACAGTGTTTATTTTTGACGTTCTATAATGATAAATGTTTTAATGATTTCATGATTTTTTTATTAATAATGTAAAGCTATTCAAATACCCATTTCAAACATACCAATATTTATATAAATATAATTCGTTTTTAGCCATTACAGCCATTTTACGCGCAAACTCAGAGAGGTGCGATTTTTGTGACGCTGAGTGTATAACCGGCGTGGTACTTACAATCGTCTCTGTTTCTGAGCCTCGTTGATCTCGGATCAATTTTAAATTAAATACAACTCATGGTATTCGGTAATAAATTAGTTGTATATAGGTGAAAGAATTTTTTAAATCGGTTCAGTAGTTTTTGAGTTTATTAATTACAACCAAACATACAAAAAATCAAATGTTTCCTCTTTACAATATTATTATTATATGTGTTATAATTATAATTATAGTAATAATAATATACTTAAGATAAATAAATAAAACTCTTAATCATCACGCATCACCGCTCCACCAATCAGAATCTCTACATATCACACCGCGCCGCACCTAGTCACAGAACACAACTTCTTTTTTTCTATTAAGTGACAGTCAGTCGTCGTCGATAAAATGATCCCTTGTGACAATGTCCATCGCTGCTGATTTTACTGCAATCAGGGGTACTACGATATGTACTACTAATCCAGTAAGTTTCGGATATCCCCTTATCATGTTGGAGAATTTTCTGTACAATACAGGGCCCAGAATATACAACTTGGTGTTTGTTATTGACCTTTATAACTTTTCCATCAGTGGCTCTGCTTCCACAAACACAAATACCTTTTGACGAACTAGTTCAGGTTTACGAAGCTTGTAATAGCTACGTTTCATAGCTTCCATGTATAGTAGACCATAAACTGTCGTTCACTGTATTATTAATTCCCCATACGACATTAGACAAACACTCTCCACATATTGGCATCTTTAGTTTGGGAACGCATTTCATCAAGTACTGTTTGGTTAAAACATTCATTCTGTAAGTCATAATGTTTGATAAATGTGGTGCTGTCTGATAAACTGCTTGAAGACCTTACTTGTGAATACAGAATACAAATAATTCCAAATTTCTGTCACACACAATTGACTTGGGATAGCCAAACAAGCTGAACATATATTTTAATACTTCTCACTGTCTCATTATTACTGAGAGTCCTAGTACAGAGAGCAAAATAAAATTTTATAAATTAATCTACTAAAATTAAATTGTACTGGTACTTCTTGGTTGTCCTACTAAAAAGACCCCTAATGGTCGATATGGACTCCCTAAGGACAAAGTCCATATTGACCATTTCGATTTAGGGCCATTCACCAGATGATTTCCTCACACCACTTCAATTCTTCATTTCCTATGTGATGAATAAAATCGCTTCACGAATTTTCACCACGCGAACGAAGGTACAACGACGTGTACGAGGGTCTATCACATTGTTTTTAAATATAATTGACTGTTCTTTATCTTGTAATTACTCACTAAATCACTACTTGCATTGCCTTCTGTAAAAATATGCTTTTTAATTTATCGTATTGTAACAGGTCAGATAAAAATCCATCTTCACTTGAAATTTGAATTATATTAATAATTTTAACACAATGGCCCTATCAGCTACTTCAGATACAAGAGATTTTTGCGGATTTCGACTTAATGCATCAACATGTCTCATTCAATCTCAAGGCCTATATTCAACTTGAACAGAGAACAGATCGAGAACACAACGTTTCTTTCAATGTTTCGAAACTGTTAACCTGAGCGTCATTCCACTGCAAAACAAAAATAATCTAAGTTTTGGAACATCATTTCCTTCCCCTTTTCCTCCCCCGTTACCCTTAACATTATCGGACAACTAGACGCTAAGCGGTTATTCATCCCTTTGCCGTGGATATACCTAGCATTGGGACGAAGCGTTCCGCTTCATCGTTCATAATGCGTACAGCAAAGGACTGAAATAATTTGCCTGCATCCGTCTTTCCATGCGATGAGAATATGGTTGTCTTCAAGAGAACAGTAAATAGGCTTTTACTAAGCTAGTGCCTTTACTATCTAAAACATCGTCACTTAACATTAGGTGGGATCGTAGTTAAGTAAATTTCTCTGGCTCACTGACACCTTAAACAAAAGTCTCTGATCCAGGTACCTCAGTGCCCCACAAAAATCTCGCTCTAAATCACCTGGCGTCTTCAACAACAGGTTTGTTGTCCTACTTAGCCAAGCTCTTTTGTGTGTTACGCTTAGTTCAACTTCATTATTGTTTATAATAAATGGTCTGCAAAATCAACATCAGTAATCACCGCTGACGTTTAGATTTTGACGTCATCGATACCAAGAGTAAAGAGTAAACCGTACTTCCCCTCTCGCTTTTGTTTGTCCAGTAAATATTATATACTTATAGGTTTTATTTGAACTTTAACTGCTTTCGCAGCGTCTTCTACCATCACATGCAATTCACCGTGTCCAAATATACTTCCATGAACACTCTATTTCCGGGTGCTATCTTTTTATGTACATCAGTTATTGTTTATTATCAGATTTTGAATCATCACTTCATTAGTAAATCACCTTATTACCTTATTTACTTTATCCAACTCTTTACGTTTATATCCCTATTTTGCGGATCAAATCCTGGAACTAATTGTTTAGTCTTATACACTCCGTGAGATTTTGAATCAATTACTTCAATCGGGAGGGCTAATAATATCATCAGGAATATCATTAACTCGTACGTGGTGGTTTTTATTTACGACACTCGTTAACATACATAGACATAGTTATTAAGAAAAAAATTTTTACAATTTTTCCTTTTACTTTTCAAATACGCAATTATTGTTTTGGAAAAAAATTACGAGACGAACAAATCGTTCACCTTAACAGGTAGTAGGTGAAATATCTGCCCATAACAAATGCTGTGTCACTCACAGCATTTCTCAGGACGGTACTACGTGAGGTAGACGATATGCTCGCTTGTCGCCCGTATTTATATAATTAAATCAAAAAGAAAATCGCCTTAAACTAAGAAATAAAACTGTTGCATTAGAATTTTTCATGAAATAAAATATATTTTCTTTAAAGCTGTTGTAAAGTCAAGTAAAACGTTTACACGAAATTCATGCTAATGTATAAATTCAAAAAATAGTAAAGTTGTAATAGTGTCAGTATCTTCTGAATTTTTGAAATCATCTAATTTTATTTTTATCTTGTTACCTATATCTTAACTTCTTTCTAATGTTCTCGCGCAGGTGTCAGGTTTTAATTGTTGACCGCGGTTAAAATCATCCGGTTAGGTGAAACGGATGCCCATAACAAGTACCGTGGCACCCATAAAATTTATGTGTGGCGCCACACTGGACCCGTTCCCCTTACGCATCAGTTCTTTAATAATTGGCAATGCGGTGGTATACCTACCAAGACGGGTTCCTTACAGAATCTTACCAACAATAAATATTATTTGTAATTTTATTCTTAAAGCGATGTCTATCATATTGTGCATTCTCGTTATGATCCCAACCGCACTGCTTGTCTTTTTTTAATTTCAGTTATAGGCTATAGTTACATAATCAGTGGTGCTTGCTTTAGTAATAAATAAAAAAAATACAATTGATGTGATGGATTTTCGAGAACTAATGTCTTCTGAAAACCGGTGAAACTCGAAGGTTTATTTAAAAAATACGTTCCTAAATATTATAGTTTGTAAAAAAAAATATTTTTTATAATTACCCGAATACGTTGTTCGCTTCTGTTGTTTAATTTCTTCTTTCATTTTCTTAATGTATATATCCAAGAAGTGCCGATCATATGAATCGTCGTGGGTTTCTAATGCCTCCTTTACTATTTTCTAGAGCGAAATAAGTTTGATTATTTTATGAAGAGCAATGTAATTACATAAATAAAAACCAAACGTTTTTTTAGATTTAAAGAACAGTAATTTTCATCGATTGGGCATTCTATAACTAAATGATTTTTTTGTTTTTTTTTAATCGTAGTACTCTATTACGCCGATACTTCCCTATGTGTTCATATGGATCTGCTAAGAGACGACAGGACTTTTAAAAAAATACTACCAATTTTTTCAATAACATATTTTCTATATGCCACGGATTTAAAACTATAAGTTCCGTAGTCCGTTAGCAAGTACCCTTATAAGATCATCCCGTTCGTCCCTTTGTCCCATTCTCGTCCCAGTCTGTAACAGTGTCATAACTTGATAACGAATTTAGAGGTGTAGATATTTTTGATAGCACTTCTTTTGATAGAGGTATCGTTGTAAATCGTTTTTCAAAAAATGTCTATTTTATCAATATTCGATAAGTAGTTACTAATTTAACTGTTTACAAACTTCGCTGATCACAAGTTTCTATGCCAAACAGATCAGACATATACAGTACGTTGTGAAAATCATTTTAGGTATTGTGTAATAATATTTTCCAGTTATAGAGACAAACGGAAGTGTACGGAACCCTTCACTGTACGTGGTCTATCAGGCACCTGCCTATTTCTTTATTTCTGTATTATTTGTTTATAGCTTACCGTGAAGAAGTCCAATAAAAACTGATTTCCTTTTCTTAGGCCTTTGTATCCGCTGTATTCTGGCATTATATCTTTCAGCCAGGGAGTAAGCGAGAGCGCTGCGCCAAAGTCATTCGAGCCACGTTGAAACATCAAGGCTCCCCGAGCCACAGACCATAAAACGTGGTAGTCTGACCTCGGTACAGTATTCCGATTAAACACTTGCACCATACCGTTTATAAACGGAACCGCGAAGAAGTGGGGTAGATGTATTAAATCTCCCTTCACCAAGTCCTGTCAAAAACCAATATTAATTAAAGTAATTTACTCGTACAGTATAGGCAGCGTTCATATCCTTGTCAGAATCCTTCCACTATGGCCGCTACAGATTTAACAATAATAATATAAATATTATTTACTTGTCGGCTCAGTTTTGGCCGTGGATGTGCGAAAAGCTCTATGCTTTGGACCGCGGTTCTATTTCTGCACGTGATGAATATTTGTATGAACTACAAGCAATTGCCCTTGGACAAGGTGTTTGTGAAAGTGAAATGTATGTTTGTAAAACGCTTCGTTGTTTTTTTGAATAAAGAGTGAATTTTTCCTGTATTTTTAAGCTTTATCTATATGAACTATATTTTTAATACAGTTATGTTCTGGCCGCTTAGCTCTGCAGTTAACGTGCTGGATTTGGAACAAAGGAACTAAGTCCGATGCCCAGGCGTCTATGGCTGCGATTTAATTAACTGATTTTAAAATCAAATCATTTATTTGCTACATATGTTATGTACATAAAGATTTAAATATTATTTGTTGACACACTGTATTCAGTCTGCAAATAGACGTGCAAATGTTTTACATAATTTATTTCTAATAATTTTTGACAAATGTTATTCCATAAATTCCTTTAAGCTATATAAACACTTTTTTCACAAGGATTTTTTAAAATTTGGTATCGTCGAATATTGTAATTTCGTCAGGAATACTGTTAAAAATCGATAAGCACATATTATATACATGTCTTTAATACAAGACGTTTCGAGCAGAAGGTTGATATAATAGATTAGTGTACCGGCTTCTGTTATGACGGATAATAACTTGACAATGTTTCATAAAAAAATCTGGGTGTTGTTTGGTGAAAATATGCATACATACAAACAGTCGCACCTTTTTCCCATATAAGGGACACATAGAGCACACCGGTATAAATGTTCATGTCCTGGTCTCATGCTGTCACTATACTGTTCGTGGGAACGCAATGGGAGGGTAAGAATTTTTTGACTCGTATGAAAATGGCAGCAACGTGGTTTGTCACCCGTCACGTCTCTGTTCCCGCGTGGGCTATGCGAGTGGCCTCTGCCCTTAGATTGGAAAAAGGCGTGATTGTACGTATGTAATATACATACACGGTAAATGAAGTATGTTGTATGCTATAAAAATATGTTTACAGCTAACTAAAAACTGATAAACTGAATCAACGTATTTTTAAGCGGGTATTTAACCATTAACGTATTATTTTATATACCAAGTTAATGTAGTTATCGTAGTTTTGGTAACACGCGTAAGCAAATAAAGTCATACAATAATAGCGATTACGGCAATCACTGTCAATAAAATAAAATAACAACACTTTAGATACTATTCATAACTATTTTCGGAGTGAAACATCAGGAAAATTATCTAACGTCTAAATTGTATGCTTTGTAATGCTTAATCGTAATAAACTGTTTCATATTGGATAAAGTGACGAGACGAGTAAAACGTTAATCTGATGGTAAATGGAACGTCTGCCCATAACAAATACTGTTTCGCCCAGAACATTTCTATGTGGAACCAAACTGCGCCCGTCACCCTGACCCATCAGTTCTTCAGTCTCATATACCCAGTGATAACACTAGCTGTCAGTGCCCTTCAGACTTAAGCACAGTAATGTTTGTGTATGGCATATCTCTGTTACTTCATATAGTCATCGTTGATACCGGACTTTACGACATGACGGTTCCACTTAAATTGCAACACTACATAATGTAGAAAATTTACTATGACCGCCACCTAGCCGCCACACATTCTTTGTAAGGTGAGTCTTGTGATGATAACAAAATGCTCAACGATATAAAATACACAACAACAACAACATACAACTTTGATGTGCGAAAGGGAAAGCTGCATGCTTAGGCACTTTCGTGGACTCCCGTTTAGGGTACTTGTGTAGCATTGGGATAAAAAAGGGTTAATTGTACAAGTATGATCTCTAAGTAAAATCAAATTTTGTATCGTGTGTTGTCGAGACTATTAGTAAAAAAGCCGGACGGGGTAAAGTAAAGGGTTTCGTAGTGGGGAAAATTGTATAACTGAAAATATCCCATAAGTCAAAAATAGTTAAAAAGTTAGAGGAGGGACACATTGTTTACGACTTTAGAAACGCATAACTCTAACTATTGGCTTAAATAAAATAGTTAATCCGAAACTTCTTTATCATTTAATGTTTCTTATATTTACGCGAACACTACACATTTAAATGAAATTAATTTTACGGATACCACTGCAAGACTTCAATATACAGTTAGCTCTTTCTGCGTAGATTGGACCAAAAATAATAAATAAAAAGCTGAAGGTACTCCGGATTAACTATGACATCAGGACATCTGTCACCACAGTCCGCCCATGACCATGGGCGCTGTAAAGCACTCGAAACGTCGGGTTATAAATAGTCAAATTAAACGATAAAATCCGTAAAATTAGTTTCTTTATCCTTTCTAAAGACCTATCCATCTGCATTGCATTTTACACTGAATGCACTGAGTTTTTTATCCCTCAAATACATGGATGGTGTGCCTTCCCTATTGTTCGGAATTTTGCAACAACCTTTGTGCAGCAGTTCATAAAAAACACCTTCCTTCAAAATTTAATGTATATAGCGCTATATTTAATCTATATATCATAAATCTAAACTAAAATTCTTTGTTAAAAATTAGAAGTAAAGTAACAAAACATGTGATATAGAATTATACAAAAGTGAAACGAATTTATGAGATTTATGTTTTTATTTGTTTATCGGCTTTCATTATCATATCTAAAGCACGTGATAAAGATATTGTTAATCCGGGTTTAAGAACATTCTGATTTAGGAATAATAGTTTATAGGAGTCGTGGAATTCCCAACATTGTATCCAATTCTTTATTCGTTTCAATCAAACAGATTTTCCTTTAAGCGAGTTAAGAACCAATTTTAGACCATTATGTTATAGATTATAGTACTAATGTGTGTGTAAACTAATGTGTAAAGCATATTATTATCGAATAGTTAGTCGGGTCATAAGTTCAAGTTATTTAATGAAGTGTTTGTGTTATTCATCATTATATGTATATAGATCAGCCACGGCTTTAATTAGCAATGCTTTGAGAGACTCCAAATTCTGGTGAGGTTTAGCGCAAGCATTCTCCTCCAAATGTTGTTTCTCCAAAAACGGGTTTAAATCCAGACTTTAAGCCGGTGGAACGTTAAAACAGCCCACACTGGAAGAGGGCCACTCGTCGTGCCTGTCTATTCCATCGGTTATAAGCCAGTTATGCGTGCTTGCTGCCCGATGAGCTGGCGCTGAATCTTGTTGGAATACCCAGTGTTCGTTTTCAAACATTGTTTGAAGTGGTTCCACAACGTTTGTATGAACGGTATTTTGATACACAACAGCGCTAGTTTTCACAAGTTTTTCACGGATATACACTTTTCTGTGGCCTGAATAAATGATTCCAGGCCAAACCTTGAATGATGAAAGATAATGCTCACGCTGGATTCTCGGGATAAGCTCGCTCGCTTCTTTACTGTTGTGGGTATACAAAATGTATCTCATTTGTATGTTGAAACTTGCTTCGACTTCAAAAAAAATTTACTTTGAAAAAATATTATATTATTTTCTCCGGTACCGCCTTAACAAAGCCCGGGATCTCTCATGTCTACATTTTTTCCGATGTTCATTAAGATAATGCCTCGTTTTTCGTCGATAATCTCGAAGTCTCGGGTCTTCATTTTGCAGTCTTTTGACCGTAGTTCTGCCCAATTGAAGAGTTAACATATTGTGCTTGCGGATAGGATTTCGTTGGATTCGCGCCCGCACAGCTTCGATGACCGCTGGTGTTCTAACTGTATGAGGAGTGGCCGACCTTTTACGGACCGCAAAGCTTAAATCTACACTAAATCGTTTGATAATACAATATACGAACCTCAGCGTTATTTCCAAATTATGCAAAAGTATAAAAATGTCAGTTGGCATATAACCGCACTGGTGCAGCGGTTATATGGGTTATTGCAACCGCGACTCCATCTTCCTTTTGCGTCCACTTTATTTAATTTAATGGAACAAAATCAATTTCTTTATTATTTTATAACATGGCGAAAAAGTTCCTTATTCAAAATCAGTTCAAATATTTCTGGCCAGTATTCGAAATTAAAATTAAATAAGGATGTGACAGAACTTATGATCAGACTAGTTATATTCTTAAAGAGCAATATTTTTTTCATAAATAAGTGATCTTCTGAGTTGAAGTTTGGACTCTGTAATTCTGATTCGCTTATAAGATTAAGATAAGGGTCAAACTAGACATTTGGAGAGTTTTAAAACGGCGGGAAGGTAATTTTATACTACACCTATCTAATTATAAACAAATGTTAATTGATAATTGATAGACTTCATTCAAAGGAAAAAGTCTTATCAATTATTATCAATAAGACAAATACATGTTTGTGTTCGACAGCTATTACTTAGGTTCTAATATTAATATTAACGTGTTTCTAAAGAAAATGTAATGATATAGATTAAGATGCCTTACGAAAAAGTTTAATAATTTTCGTTGATAAGTGACGCAATGGCAGCGATACAGATAAAGAATTATTAATCTACAATGTATACTCGTATAACATTATTATCGATTATATCTACAGGTCATTAAAGTAAAACTTAAAATTTTCGTTTAAAACAATTTTTAGATTATATTTTTAATTTAAAATGTATCATTTGAATATTTTTATTTTTTAATTATATCGAATTATTTAATTTCTATTGTAACGTATTTTTCTAGTCATCGGTTCGTTTCGAATTGAAAACATTAGAAAGTTTGTTGATAATTACAGGAATGTTTAATTAAACAAATGAACCGGAATTAGCATTAATAAAAAAAAGTGAAACACTTCAGATTAAACTAAATACTACAACTAATATTCCTAGATGCTTGACCAGTGTATGTGCTTGTAGCATGAGATTGGCAGGAGAGTTAATTATATGTATTATAAATATGTTTGAGTGTTTTCAGGTTAAATTATTTTTATTTGGTCTCGTTTTATTTTAATGCGGATCATAAGCGAACTATAACTCACATTTTCGGCTGGATACTTGGGACCGTTGATAGCCATATCAATCATTTCCTTAATTTCTTGAGATACCGTGGACTCCAATGACACGTCTCGTCTCCCGAAACCGAAGTCACGCAAATATCGCAACGTAAACCTTCTCTGCACGTGCCAAAAGTATCCATCCGTGAAGAATATACCTGGTGAAAAAACATGTAGCGATAAAACAATGTTTCAGTTTCCGGTAGAATGTTCCGACTAAAAAACTTATTGATAGCTAGTCAAATTCGGATGGACATAAAAAACTGAGAAATGACATAAATAAACAAATCAAAAATTATCATAAGATGGTATTATTGTGTTTAGGAAGTTAAAGTCAATATAATTGGCGGCTATATCTGGATTATTAAGGAGAAAACTTCTCATAAATAACATTCCAATCCATACACAATGCAATGAGATTAATTACTTTATTGATCATTCAGTATTAAACACAGGATAATACTTAGCGTAAGATTTCAGACGTAGTGAAGTTTTTGTGTACAACTATAAGTATTTATAATGTATAGTTTCATAAGGTAGTCTAGGGCCAGTTATTCTGCCGTGAAGCAGTAGTGTGCAACATTACTGTTTCGGTTTGAAGGGCACTGTGAGCTAGCGTAATCACTGGGCAATCTAGAGACTTAAGAACTTAAGTCTCAGGGTGATGGACACAGTGTAGTGTCACACAGAAATTTTCTGGGTGAACTTTTACTATGGGCAAACGTTGCACTTACCATCAGGTGAACGTTTTGCTCGTTTAATCACTTTAACAAATAAAAAACAGGAATATTATGCGATAGTAAGAATCATCCACAAGGTTTGCCTCGACGACTGTATTATAAATTATTCAAAGTTTCAAACAAGTAAAATATGATTATATTAGAATATTAGCAGATATTCAATGTTTCAGCATGCATGCAGATGAAAGATTAAGAAGGTGTGTGTTACCAAGTTTCTTCCAGTATGACCGCAATCGGAAGAGAATAATGTCCATACGTCCATCGAATTCCTCACGATTTAGAACTTCTTTGATTAATGTGGAATCGTTTACAACTACTACTGGCACATGTCCTAAGAACATTCCCAGAACCTTCGTTTTGTATTCTTTTGAAAACTTAATGCAGGCACCTGCTAAGTTGTTATATTCTTTCGCCAGAACTAACCAATATGCCCCATAAATAGGAAGATTCGGTGGACCTGTAAAAAGAAATTATTTACTGTTAATAAATCAGTTAATGCTGAACAGGCCGATTGACGACTACACTACACATGTGTATAGAACAATTTAGATAGATAGTATTAAACAAAATAGCAAGAGATAGCAAAAGTCTAACAAATGTTTTTGAGTATATAAATATCATACGTAAATATCTGACCCAGTGGCGTAGCTGGCCCAAAATTGGCCCTGTACCAAAATTTGTTTACCCGACTACGGAAAAGTCCAAAGGAGAGTAATGTTGTTTTAATAAACAAAAACTTAAACATTTTAGGATCCAAGTTAGTCAATTAGAAATTTTTCTGTAAAGTTTTTTTTAAAACATCAATAGCTGAATACAATTTTAGTTTTCAATATTTGCTGCTTCTATGGTTACAACTGGTTGGAGTTAAAAGGTAACAAATAGGAAGCAAAATAAGAAACATATTTTCATTGTCCACCTACTACAGACCTCCTATCATTACGAAAATTTGTGGAAAGGTTGTGGAATTGTTGATAACATTTTACAAATGTTTGCTGTATAAGTAATTAGAATCAGGCGCTACTTTGCGGAAATCAAATAAAGTGAAGAAAAAGAAGTTAATTTGCTAAGATCCGACCAGTTAGTTCCTGATCTGACCAGACATTTCTAGAAATCGATTTTTTTATTGGATAAAGTGATGACGTTTTGCTCGTTTCATCACTTTCTGCAATAAAAAAAACAAATTCTGTATTACCTAGAACATTGTGTTACACCATACTGTGCCTAATCGTCCTTAGACATCAGTTCTTAAGTCTCTTATGCCCAGTGATTACGCTAGCTCACTTGCCCTTCAAACCGAAATACAGTAATGTATTCATACTACTGCTTCACGGCAAAATGACTGGCCCTGGGATGGTACCTACCTAGACGGATTCCTGCATAAGAATCCTACCACCAGTAATCGTGTTTTTAACATTTAAATTCGTCAATAAATTTGATTACAACTTGCAAGTAGTTAAGTTCTTCGACCAGTTTATCACTAGTGTCCCTTACCTATTCTAATAATTCTAATATCTCCACAATATTTCCCAATAGTAAAAAATTATGTATAGCGTATCACATTAAACGAAGTGTTGAGGAATGAATTGTGGTCGATATTGTCTATGTATGTGGTGAACCTGTAAACTGGCCGTCGGCCCAAGCTAACTGGTATGCATATGTTCAAAGTTGCTGCATGCTAGCAGTACTCTCTCTCTCTCACATTTTGTTACTCAGAAAATAAGTAACGTCCGGGAGCCCTGGGATGTTGAACTTAATTAAATTACTTACACCTACGCACCTGATTGCGTCCGAACAGGTTTCTTCATTCGCGTTCAGCGTTACGTCAATCGAACATTTTACTCTGGCGCGAGGTGGACGTTGGACTTATATAATGTTACAAATTTTTAAATATCTTCGGGGTCTACTTCGGGTAGGATTCCTAAGCAGGAATCTGTCTAGGTAGATACCAACTCAGAGCCAGTTATTTTGCCGCGAAGCAGTAGTGTGCAAACATTACTGTTTTTTACTGTTTCGGTTAAAACGGCACTGCGAGTGGGCAGTGCTAGTGGAATCACAGGGCATATGAGACTCAAGAACTGATGTCTCAGAGTGTCGGGCGCAGTGTTGTGATGCCACAGAAATTTCTGGGTGACCCAGAATTTTTTGTGGGCAGACGTTGCACTTACCATCAGGTGAAAGTTTTGCTCGTTTCGTCACTTTATAAAAAGGCATGCAGCCTCCGTTTAATTCTATTTTGTGATATGCGCATTCACATAGACGAAGCGGTGCATTTAAGATTGAACAGAATCGTATACCGTATACCCGACCACATAATAGCTTTACCAATTTTGTTTTAATCTTTATTCCAAAAAAATATATGTTATTTTTCTATTAATATATATAGATTATATTAATAGAAAAATAACATATATTTTTTGAAACTAGAAACTATGGAGTTTTAATGTTGTTAGAAACACTTCAAAAATAAAATCGTTTCCAAATTCCTTTTCTTGACGGGGTTGCACTACAGGCGTTACGCTAAAAAAGTTTGACTGATGAAAAAGAAAGCAGACTGATGAAAAAGAAAAGAAGAGAAAGCAGCTCGGTTGAATTTTGCCGGGGAGTTCCTAAATTTCAATTGGTTGTTCATGTTGACATGTTCGATTAAATCTCTGGTGTTATAACAATACAAGATATGAATGAAAATCATGTAATGCCTTGATAGGTACTGAGTCTGGTAGAATTATTGCAAAAATTTGGGGCTGGATATCGGCTGATGAAGTCGGTGAACTATGCGAATTACCTCCAAAGGCAACAGCTCTGAATTTTGTTAATACTTTAGAAAACGTCGTTTACCCAAAAAATTTACTCCCCCAATTTTATTTACAAGACAACTGTCGATTACATACGGCTGGGATTACCCGCGGATGGTTTCGAGAACATCAATACATTCGGATATTTATGTTAGGGTCAAACCAAACGTGGCACGCGGGCCCCTGACCCGTAAGCACAGTATCCGATGAAGCTGTAAAATCCAAAAAGGCTAACAGCAATTACATCACCGAAATGTATATATAACATTCGGCTGACATCGTCGCCTTCAAAATCGCCTGATTTAATCCCAATTAAAAATCTTTAGGGAATAAATCCCTGCAACGATGGAATCACCGCAATGAGAAAACAAGAGATGACCTTGAAAATCATTGCAAAGGGACTTGGGAGTCTTCTTGGGAGTGGTATACGGTACGGGGTAAAGATATTTGTTCGCGACTTGTTGGTTCAATGAGAAGCCGATTGCTAGCGGTTATTGAAGGAAATGTCAAAATACGTATTACTAATTCAATATTCTATTATCATTCATCAGAATATGTTTCAACGTTTACGCTGATAATTATACACCTGAAGTTATAGGAAGGAATATCGGTTTTTTGTATCTTTGTTTAACTTGTAAAAACGATGTTACCTATACTTAATACATTATAATTGAATTCTTTTATCATCGTCTTTTAATTATATGACTCAAATAATAAGAAAATACGCTAAACTAGAACAAGACGCAACAGCAAATAATATTTCGTACGGTATCGTGTATTACACGATAGTGCGCGGTTTATCAATTAAGAAGCACTAAATGACATAACAGTGCTGGTTAACAAACTCCAAATGTCGTCATTTTTATTTTTATTTCTGAGACCATTAACCATATTTACCTCATAATAATAAGTAATATCGGCTATTACTTTAAAGGAGTCTTCCTATATTCGGTTTAAAAATATCGTACTGACGGGCATGATGTAGATGATTCCTGGTGGTAGGATTCCTATGCAGGGATCCGTCTAGGTAGGTACCACGACAGGGCCAGTTATCCTGCCGTGAAGCAGTAGTGTGCAAACATTACTGTGTTTCGGTTTGAAGGGCACTGTGAGCTAGCGTAATCACTGGGCATGTGAGACTTAAGAACTGATGTCTCAGGGTGACGGGCGCGTTGTGGTGTCACACTGTTCTGGGTGACACAGCATTTGTTATGGGCAGACGTTCTACTTACCATCAGGTGAATGTTTTGCTCGTTTCGTCACTTTTATCAAATTAAAAAAAAGATTGTTAAAAGTGATACCAACAAAAATAATTAATTAAAAAATGTTTTACGCCGCACAAATTGTTGCTTTCTGTGTGTATGTGAATTTTAGGTCAGTAAAACGTACCCAGGATACAGGAGAAATCCTACTGTAGGATTACGTTTATTGTAAAAGAAAAGGAAATGGTTGTGTCTTGTTCCACTAAAGGGCACTGACCTTCTTATCATTTTTATGGGTGAAGAAACGTTTACCGTGTTACAACTTTACTTGACGGATTAAAAATTTATTATTCATATCAATTTTTTTTTATAATTTACGTTTTAAGATGTGTTTAACACTTCCACATTAATTTTATGTTTTGTTTACGATTCGCAATCTATATTACGCTATTATGTATTGAATAAAATACAATTTTAATTATATATATGTATACTGTAAATCAGGCTATTATGAATATAATATATATACGTACATACATACTGTCAAGCCATTTTCCCATATTTCGGTTTGAAGGGCACTGTGAGCTAACGTAATCACTATCAATAATCACACATATGCGACTTATGAACTAATGTCTCAGGGTGATGGACACAGTGTGGTGTCGCACAGAAATTTTAATTTTAAATTTTAATTTCAATCTTTAGAAATGATCTAGGTGACACAGCATTTGTTATGGGCAGACGTTGCACTTAACATCAGGTAAACGTTTTGCTCGTTTTATCAGTTTATCCAAAAAAAGTACGAGTCAATAAATTCTTACTTGCGTTCCCATGAGTAGTATAGTGACAGAATTGCCTATTATGGTATTATTCTGCACGAATAAAGGCTGTCCGTCCAATACCTTAGTCGCCTCTTACCACACCTCGGTAGGAAATAAATAGGTACTCTTTTACTCTGCCGGACACCTATTGTATTAGGAATATAAGTAGTAATAAAAAAATATAAGAATATCTATATAAAAAAAATCAGTTAATTCATTCAATCAGGAATCAGTTGCCAATACTAAATAGTTCGCAATATTTTGTAACATGTATTCAAGTCATGGCAACCATACAACCAAATATTTAAACCAAAACTGCAGTAATATCTCCGAACGCTACTGTTACATATTTGTCAAATACTACTCTGAAAATTAAATAAAACAAATAAAACGCATCTACAACATTAATGCAGACGTCGGTATTAAAGGCGCGTGAATTAAGGTTAAAAATTAATTCTAAAAATAGTATATATTAAAATAATTAATGTTACAGTAAACAATCTTACCAGGTGGAAAATTAGCAGGTTTTTTAAAAGCATTCTTATAAACTTGCACTAAAACGGTCGTTAGTATAACGGCTAAAATAATTGCGCCGATCATGTTGAGAGATGTGTAGCACTGAGACTTGCTTACAACAAACTAGCATATGAACGACAAATAACCAGTTATAAATATCACGTACATCGTAAAATTATTTATGTATTTCTATATAATTTTATGGTATCAAGAATTGTATTCCTCTCAATCAAGCAATCTCTTGTCCCTTCACATAAGAAATTAACTAGCTTTACAAAACAGTATTTTAAACAATTTGGTAACATAAATAAAAGATTTTATTGCTTTCTTATATTACTAAAAAATAATAGGTTAATAAGTTAAACTAATTTTTATATGCCAAATATGCACACTCTCAAAAAATATTTATATACTATACTCTGGAGGATAGCTAAAATTGAATCTATAATATAAGAAACTTAGATGACATAGAAAAACATGATGAAGGCCGTGAGTCTTACTTATTAGTACTTTAATGAAAAGAAACGAAAACCTAATCATAATTATTTAAAAATTATACAAGTCCTGGCGCATACCAGAAGAGGAAAGCAAAAATGAAACAGAAGTATATGAAGTACAGCTTTTAAATGAGGAATCTAGTAATTCGGGCCCAGATCCAAATTTAGTGCAGTAGAGCTCGAATTAGTTCTCGGTTTGACTAATGACCATGAAAAAGGAAACAGAGCTTTAAAGTTTCTGTTATGCGCGTTGATGTTGGCATTTTCAAGCAAAGCACTACCGCACAGTTAAAACAGCTTTAAAGAAGTGTGAGATTGGATGCTATGCAGAATCATGTATGGAGCAACTTCTCCAGCGCGACAGCCGGCCAGCGGTACGGCATGCAGGACTGTATAGGCAGCTTAAAGAATTAAGGCTACAGTAACAGTGATCTTGCGTTTTGAAAGTGTGATGTTTCAAAACGTGACGTGATCACAGTGACTTTTTCACTGTTACGTTATTTATCATCCACCTCTAGTGTGTGAGCTTAGTCAGTAAAATGAACTATATTGTTATTTATCATGATAACTTGCTTGTCTCACTTCTGTTATTATTGATGACTAACTTCATAATGTTGCACTTCCGTAACAGGTTCCGTGCGCTGCTCTCAATTTTACCCTCTACTAAATCCGCCAAAATAAGTATAACTTCAAAAATACCTATTTAAATGCTAATGATTTTATTGTGAAGTTAAATTAAGCCTTTCAAAAAATTCCTATTTGGCATACATGTGGATTTAGGGGATGACTTTAGTAGCACCGGAGTGTAGTAGATTTATTTTCCATGAGGAATTATATTCGCTGCGACTCACAGGACTAACCGCGATTATGTCATTAGTACAGCCTTAGTTAGTACATTAATTCTTGCAGTATTAAATCACCCTCGTAGACATAAGTGATTTATGACCAAAGGCTTTGCAGTAGTGTACAATTACGCTATAAAGATAAGTTTAGTAGACTTTCTACACAAAAAACATTGAGTGATACTGTAATAACTTTAACCTCGTAATACCCAAGCTAAAATAGTGCCAGTGGGACTGACGACCTAATATTCAAAACACTGTACAATACCTTCTAACACACTTCCGACCCACGCACTTTTGATGTTATTATTAGTAGGGGAGTTTATTTTTAAAAGTCAAATAATTGCTCCAAAAATGTGAAAATTATGGCATTAGAGGCCCTGCATACACACTACTCCAAAGTTATTTACAGGATAGAATGCAATGTGTAGAAAAAAATAAAGTTATGAAAAATAACCACAACATAAAAATCAGATCAGAATATAAACGTAATCTATTTAGCATACCACATACAGCATATTAGGGCCCCTGCTTTTCCTAATATATATAAAAGATTTTCCTACTATAAAACTATATCAAACAATCATGTTTGCTCATGACATATCAATAATAATACCTGATTGTAATAAAACGACATCACATGAAATCGCTACAAATACAACTGTACGAGCAAGCACGTACATTGTCTAGTCGGCTGTTTCGGCTCTGACGTAATGACGTATATTTAAGTATTTATTAGCAATAATTTTACAATACAAAATCAGTGCAGTCATAAAGCAAGCAAGCGCGTGTCACGCGTACTCATATCATTCATCATTAGTTTATAACTATTTTAGTTTTTATACCTATTATACAAGTTTAAATTTATCAGTTTATCATTTATTAGTTCTATCCAGACCATTGGTCCTCCGAGCTTACCCGAAAGGTGAGATCAAGTAAACGCGTGTGGACTAAATTCGTGTCGCTGATTCCGCTTACCGAGACTCAAAATCATACTTAGTGCATTACTGAGTAACTAAAATCACTGTGTCAATCAAGTAACATAGTGAGTTATCAAGGAGCGCTTTACTGTACTATCAAGACGTACAGAGAGCAGCCGAGCAGCAAGGATTCGGCTCTACAGATCGCGACTATCCTGAGCCCTGGTTGACTATTGGCTGTCATCGTATCAAGTAAGATTAGTTTCAGTCCATTTATTTTAATCTGGCCATGTAGTCTGTTAGCGATAGTGTAGCCAACCAACAGGAATTGTCAGGAGCGGTCGAGAATGTTTACACTAACTTCAAAAAGGACAGCGCTGATAGAAAAACTTAAGATTACTTGAAGCGTAGACTGGACATTCTCGATAGCTACTGGGTTGAATATGAAAACAATTAACAATTTTAGCAAGAGAGTTAGATACGTCAACAAAAGACTACGTTGACCAGGATATAGAGAGAGTGAAAGAGAGGTATGGTAACATTAGGGCTCACATACAGAACTATCAACCGGCTGTAAGTGAGAGGTCCAAGACGACTGTTTTAAAACCTCCAACCTTTTTGCCTCACTCTGGCGACTCATCAAATATTGTTGGTAGCAGTCCAACTCAGCAAACATCAAGAATGTCAGTAAGTAAGACCGAAGAAATGTCAAGAAAAAAACAGAGCAATTTTAGGGCTTTTCACAGAACCGTGCAAGGTATAAACTTAGATTCCATATCAGAAAAGTGGGAATTCGAAGATTTGCTACGTACAATTCAGTCTCGTTGGGGTACAATCGACTCGTTATATTGGGATCTAGACAGCGAGTTGAATAGCTGTATTGAATAATATGAGCGAACATTTTCAGCATATGAGGAAAAGTATGACGCAAGAAGAGAAGGCCGTCAACAAGAAGAAGTGGTCCGTGGCGCATATAGAGAAGTGTACGCCCAAAATGGAGATCCCGATGTTCAACGGTAACTACAATTATTGGGTATCTTTTAAAGATCTCTTTAACGAGAAGATACATCGCTACCCTTCAATATTGAATTCCCAAAAAATGCAGTATTTAAAATGTAAAGTTAGAGGGGAAGCAGAAAAACTAATACAACACCTTCATGTGAGCTCCGATAACTATGAAACCTGCTGGGATGTATTGAATCAGCGCTATAACAATACATGGTTGATTTTTACATCGCACATGCATTCATTAATGAACATTCCTTCTATGCAACAGCAATTATTACCTCTTTTAAAACGCATGCATGACACGACTAAGAAATGTCTAAATGCGATAAAAAATTTACGGGTTAATATCAGTTCATGGAATCCTTTTCTCGTATATATCTTAACGCAAAAATTAGATACCAAATCCTATACAGATATGGAGTCTGTAAAGAACCGGAGAGAATTGCCAGTTTTAAACAAGTTATTATAGTTTTTAGAGTTAAAGTTTACAACACTGAACATGCCATTTATTTATGTCAAAACTTTTTAAGATATGTCGCCATAAAATAGACTTAAGACTGTAACGAGATTAAGCGTATGTCCTCATTGCCTTTTGACCATCAAGGAAAAGAGTGCAGGTCGGAAAAGGTTTGTCGCGAATGTTAACTAGATCATAATAGTCTGTTACACGAGGAGTTTCCGCAATTTGCCCGCCCAGCAATAAACAGCAGTGCCGCGGCACGTGGGGGCAGTGCCCTCGATAACGCGAATGCATACGACGGAAAACAAGTCCGAAGTAGCACGCACGTGTCGCTTCAAAACGACTCCGATGAAGTGTTGTTGCCTACCGCTATGATTAAGATCCAAGCAGAAGAGGGGGGCATATCATGTCCTGCGCGCCCTCCTCGATCAAGGATCACAAACGTCCTTAATAACCGAAAGCGCGGCTCAGTTCTTAAGATTACCAAGAAAGAAATGTCATGTTCAGGAATCGGCGATAAAGAAAGCAACGGGAAAGGGATGAATACTATAAAATGCAGATCAATGATTAACGATTTTACTTTTGAAACTGACGCTCTTATCATGAGGCAGCTATCAAGAATTTGCCAAGCCAAACATTTAATTGACCTGATTGCTCATATATCATTGCTTAATTCTATGACAGACACATTTATTACACAATATTATTAGACGGCATATGTAGATCAAACCCCGCTTTACCTACGGCTCAGCACACCCAACTTGGGTGGATTTTAAGCGGTAACACTATGTGATTTCAATGTAATGTAGTCCTTCGTGATATGGAAGATATGCAAAAATTTTGGGAAACAGAAGAAATTTCCGAGGAAAGCAAGTTATCTTCGGAAGACGCCCAGTGCATCAGGTTTTAACAGTCCACCACAAAAAGACCAGATGGACGCTACGAGGTTCGATTACCATTAAAACCTAATTATCAAAAAAAAATAGGTAATTCTAAATCAATAGCCATTGCACAGCTTTATCAAAAATTATCAATTAGCAAATGATTATTAGTTATTTATAAAGAGTACCTATCGCTCGGTCATATCACACCTACTGACTCCGATTGCAAAATAAAGTGTTATTTACCTCACCATGGCGTTACGTGTGCTGATTCCACGACTACTAAGCTGCGTGTTGTTTTTAATGCCTCGGAGAAAACTTCCACGGGATTCAGCCTAAATGACGTTATGGTTTCGGGCCCAAATTTACATCAAGTTAAGATGTTAGACAACATCAATTCGCATTTACGGCTGATTTGGAAAAGATGTTTAGACAGATTTGGCTTAATATACAAGATCAAAATTTACAGTAAATAATTTGGAGAGATAATAAAAATTTGAAACTAGAATATAAACTGACCACGGTGACCTACGGAACCTAGGCGGCGCCGTTTCTCGCCATGATGACGCTTAAGCAATTAGCTAATGACGAAAAAGAGAACTATCACAGTGACAGTTCGGCGTCCTTCGTACTGGCATTATTTTTATATGGACGATCTGACCCATGTCTGTTCATCTGTTGAATCTGCAAAACTGTTACAAAAAGACCTTACAAATATTTTAAAATCAAGCGGATTCAACTTGCGTAAGTGGAAGTCCAATTCGCCAGAACAAAATAAAAAAATAATAATTCAATTTAAAAAAATAATTTTTAAATAAATTCCAATAAACGTTGGTGTTGATGCGAATCAAAAACAGTAAGAAAGTTTTGATTTCAAACAAGCTGAAACAACAAAAGCCACCTATTTCACCTTTCAGCCAAGTACAACGCGCAACAGAACGGACAAAATTATCAAAAGAGATCTTTTTTATCAGAAGAGATCTGATCACGACGAGTGGCAATGTATAAAAGATTACCTCCAAGTTATTTGTGAAATCCGAGTACCAAGATGGCTCCAAACTCTGGAAAAGGACCCGAGAACAAGATGGAACCTGACTCAAAAAATCTTTGCTGTCATATGGAGGCGCTGGTGTGACGAATATATTACTCAACTTTTATCAAGGAGCAAATGGAGACAACCCCGACAAAATATAAAGGTGGTCAACAACTCACAGTGGTGAACAGTGGGAGCCACGCATCAGCTTTTGTTGTTGCATGAATGGGCCGGCTCGACCGGGGAAGTACCACGACCTCACAAAATACCGCCGTGAAGTAGATGTTTAACAAACTTCTGCGTTTCGTCTGGTGAGTGCAGGTAACCGGAGGCCCTGGAGAATTCCCCTCTGGGCACCCGCGCTCGGGCTACCAGTCGCTACCTGAGCGTGGGTGCTCAGGCTGCCCCTCGTATTCTGGGAGGGGGGGGGGGGGGGGGCAAGTTCTATTCCTTTTGTTCGAGGCAAACGTAGCAAAAAAACTACGGCACCCCTTACCACGCTTGCCGTGGATTTCTTCAATATCAGGGGACTACATTCCAATCTTGATGCCGTCCACCATCTGAAGAAAGCCAGCCTTGCTTTTTCTTACCGAGACGCAGATATCCTCTCCGGCGGATACCTCTTATCTTTCCTACCCGGGGTACAAGCTGGAACATTCCTTTGTGCCCCGGGCCGGGGTTTGTGTTTACGTCAGAGAGGATATATGTTCTCAACGCCTCGGCAGCCTTAAAGGTAGGGACCTGTCCACCGTTTGGCTACGCATAGACAGCAACGACCACCCTCGTGTATATGGGTGCCTTTATAGGTCCCACAGCGGTAATACCGAAACTGACCGACTCATCGACCACATCCAAATGGCTGCAGATTCTGTGCTACAGCAGATTTCACCCGCAGAGATCGTGATACTCGGCGACTTCAACGCCCACCACGCCGAATGACTTGGATCGCGAACCACCGATCATGCGGGGAGATCTGTCTGTGACTTTGCCCTGGCATATGATCTGACACAACTGGTTACTTCGCCGACGCGGGTACCAGATGTGGAGGATCATACACCTTCCCTGCTGGATCTTCTGCTGACCTCTCATCCGGACGGCTATGTGGTCTCCGTCGATGCCCCTCTGGGATCATTGGACCACTGTCTGATCCGGAGTACAGTGCCTATCATGTGCCCAATGCGATCGCGATCTGCAGGTTCGCGCCGTTTATGGCACTACAGGTCGGCGGATTGGGATGTGATGCGGTCTTTCTTTGCATCCTACCCATGGATTCTCGCTGGATGATCCCGACGTCGTTGCCGGGTCTGTCGCCGATGTGGTGCTTCAGGGAATGGAACTCTTCGTTCCATCCTCTGTGGTGCCCGTCGGCAGTAGGTCCCATCCTTGGTTTGGTGGCACCTGCAGAATGGCATCTCGCCAAAAGCAGCAGTGTTACCAGGCCTGGGCTTTTGCATCGGCGTCTCGGCATTTAAAAACCAGCGACTTTAAAAAGAAGTACAACTCTGCTTCCAGGTCCTTCAAAAGAGTAGTTGTTACGGCAAAGTCGGAGCACATTGGCAGAATTGGCGAGAAACTAGGTCGCCTTCCTTCGGGAACCCGTGCGTTCTGGTCTCTCGCCAAGGCTGTCCAAGGGAATTTCTGTCAGCCATCACTACCATCTCTGGGGACGACAGTACCATCACAGGGAGGACGATTCACTGGCCTATGACGCAAAGGAGAAAGCCGATCTTCTGGGCTCTCTTTTTGCGTCCAATTCAACTCTTGACGACAGGGGGAGCTCACCGCCGACCATCCCGCGGTGTGAGTGCTCTATGCCAGACATCAGGTTCTGGCAAAGCTCAGTGCGCAAAGCACTACTCTCCCTAGATATCAACAAGTCGAGTGGGCCTGATGGCATCCCGCCTATTGTGCTGAGGATGTATGCTCCAGAGTTGGCACCGGTTTTAACGCGTCTTTTCCGGTACTCCTACTCTCTAGGCGTCGTCCCGAAGTCATGGAAGACAGCTTTGGTGCACCCGATCCCTAAAAAAGGCGACCGCTCAGATCCGTCCAACTACAGGCCGATTGCCATCACCTCCTTGCTCTCCAAAATTATGGAGTCCATTATGAACTGCCAGCTCTTGAGGTACTTAGAGGAGCACCAGCTGATTAGCGACCGCCAGTACGGTTTCCGTCGGGGTCGCTCGGCTGGTGATCTTCTAGTGTACCTCACTCATCGATGGACAGAGGCAATCGAGAGTAAGAGGGAGGCCCTGGCAGTTAGCTTGGACATAGCGAAGGCCTTTGATCGGGTCTGGCACAAAGCGCTACTTTCGAAGCTGCCTTCTTACGGGCTTCCCGAGAAATTTTGTAATTGGGTCACCAGTTTTCTCACAGACCGGAGCATCAAGGTCGTAGTTGACGGTGCATGCTCGGACTCTAAGTCTGTGAATGCTGGTGTCCCACAATGTAATAATGCAAGTGATAATGCAATAATGCAAGTCTATCACCAACCCTGTTTCTTCTACATATCAATGATATGTTGCAAATTAGTAACATTCATTGCTATGCAGATGACAGCACTGGTGATGCCGTATACACCGGCCGTGCTAATATTTCTCGGGAACACGTTGACGAGTACCGGTACAAACTTGTGTCTGAAGTCGAGTTTTTGTTAGACAAAATCCCTAACCGACTAAATCTAGTCCAGTTCAACCCCAAGAAGACACAGGTTTGCGCTTTTACCGCTAAAAAGAAACCCTTCGTCGTATTACCTAATTTTGAGAGCACTCCCCTCGTTGCCTCAGCCAGTATCGGTATTCTTGGCGTCGACTGACGATCAGTTTTGCGGTCACCTGGAAGGGAAGGCCAAATTGGCTTCCAAAAAGCTTGGCGTCCTCAGTAGAGCGCGACAGTACTTCATGCCGGCCCAACGCTTGCAACTTTATAAGGTGCAGGTTCGGCCGCACATGTAGTACTGTTCTCATCTCTGGGCGGGGGTGCCCCAGTGTCAGCTACTTCCATTTGACCTTCAATCTTTTGCATTTCAATTTTGGCATTCAATCGTCGACGACCATGTTCTAACTGATCGGCTTGATCCACTGGCTTTGCGAAGAGATGTTGCATCCCTTTGCATTTTTTATAAGATCTACCATGGGGAGTGTTCCGAAGAATTGTTCGGATTAATTCCAGCCGCTGATTTTCACCATCGCACATTGCGGCACAGCGCGAAATTCCATCGTCACCACCTTGATGCTTGGCATTCCAGCACAGTGCGTTTTTCGCGCAATTTCTTCTGCCCCGCACAAGCACCTTATGGAATCTGCTGCCGCCAGCGGTTTTCCGGACCGATACGACTTAGGGACCTTCAAGAAAAGAGCCTATTCCTTCCTCAAAGGCTGGCAACGCATCTGCTATTCCTCTGGTATTGTAGATGTTCATGGGCGGCGGTGATCACTTACCATCAGGTGAGCCGCTTGCTCGTTTGCCTCCTCTAACATAAAAAAAAAATATTTTAGTCATCAAGGATGACAATATTCCTTAGGCTTAGCTTAGCTTAGGTCGTGTGGTAGAGCTACACCCCGGCAGCGACGGATACGTGAGGGTCGTATCGCTGAAAACAAAAAACGGGTTCATTAAGCGACCTGTGATAAAATTATCTATCTTACCTGTTCACGAAGGCAAGGAATTATCTGAAAAACAGACAGAAAATCAACATCAAGAATCAACCCCTAAATCAATGCCAAAGAAAAAATGCACTCTATCGACCATAGCTGCAACCTTGTTACTATTTTTTTAATAAGTTCCATCAATACAATGTGTTTATCAAACATCCGTTCAACCCAAACAATAATAGCATTTATTTCGATCACATTACAAACATGAATTTGGTACGCGATGAGTGGCGCCTAATTGTCTGTTATGACACGCAGCAGGCAAGGCAATCAACAACAATTAAATAAGCCCAACAATCATGTTTACTTTTATTCCCAACGATGACACCTGAAACTAATATGTGAAGATCAAGTTACGCCGCTACAATTGACACGCGCTGGAATTTTTAATGTTGATCAGGCACGCATTATTAAATCAGCTGATATCTTTATTTACTCGGAGGGATAACACCGAAGTAAAATAAAAATTAAATCAGATTTCGTAATACCGGAGTTTTCTCAGTTGAATCATGTAATCAGCATCTCGTTACCTAAAATCCATACCGAAAAGAACGGAAATATCAATGACCGTTCGTATCAGCTCCAAAAGTTTCAAATTCACACAGACGCCATGAAGCAATATCAACATCTAGTATCAAGGATTTCATATCACGATGTCCATCATTATGTGGCGATATATGTACTATTCGCCATAACAGCGTGATAGTGGTAGCTCTAGAGACGCGTCAGGGCATCACCAATCGACGGCGGCGGCGGCGGCAGCAACAGCGCCCGCGCCCGCAGCGCCGTAGAGTAGTAGAGCTCGAATTAGTTCTCGGTTCGACTAATGACCATGAAAAAGGAAACAGAGCTTTAAAGTTTCTGTTATGCGCGTTGATGTTGGCATTTTCAAGCAAAGCACTACCGCACGTTAAAACAGCTTTAAAGAAGTGTGAGATTGGATGCTATGCAGAATCATGTATGGAGCAACTTCTCCAGCGCGACAGCCGGCCAGCGGTACGGCATGCAGGACTGTATAGGCAGCTTAAAGAATTAAGGCTACAGTAACAGTGATCTTGCGTTTTGAAAGTGTGATGTTTCAAAACGTGACGTGATCACAGTGACTTTTTCACTGTTACGTTATTTATCATCCACCTCTAGTGTGTGAGCTTAGTCAGTAAAATGAACTATATTGTTATTTATCATGATAACTTGCTTGTCTCACTTCTGTTATTATTGATGACTAACTTCATAATGTTGCACTTCCGTAACAGGTTCCGTGCGCTGCTCTCAATTTTACCCTCTACTAAATCCGCCAAAATAAGTATAACTTCAAAAATACCTATTTAAATGCTAATGATTTTATTGTGAAGTTAAATTAAGCCTTTCAAAAAATTCCTATTTGGCATACATGTGGATTTAGGGGATGACTTTAGTAGCACCGGAGTGTAGTAGATTTATTTTCCATGAGGAATTATATTCGCTGCGACTCACAGGACTAACCGCGATTATGTCATTAGTACAGCCTTAGTTAGTACATTAATTCTTGCAGTATTAAATCACCCTCGTAGACATAAGTGATTTATGACCAAAGGCTTTGCAGTAGTGTACAATTACGCTATAAAGATAAGTTTAGTAGACTTTCTACACAAAAAACATTGAGTGATACTGTAATAACTTTAACCTCGTAATACCCAAGCTAAAATAGTGCCAGTGGGACTGACGGCCTAATATTCAAAACACTGTACAATACCTTCTAACACACTTCCGACCCACGCACTTTTGATGTTATTATTAGTAGGGGAGTTTATTTTTAAAAGTCAAATAATTGCTCCAAAAATGTGAAAATTATGGCATTAGAGGCCCTGCATACACACTACTCCAAAGTTATTTACAGGATAGAATGCAATGTGTAGAAAAAAATAAAGTTATGAAAAATAACCACAACATAAAAATCAGATCAGAATATAAACGTAATCTATTTAGCATACCACATACAGCATATTAGGGCCCCTGCTTTTCCTAATATATATAAAAGATTTTCCTACTATAAAACTATATCAAACAATCATGTTTGCTCATGACATATCAATAATAATACCTGATTGTAATAAAACGACATCACATGAAATCGCTACAAATACAACTGTACGAGCAAGCACGTACATTGTCTAGTCGGCTGTTTCGGCTCTGACGTAATGACGTATATTTAAGTATTTATTAGCAATAATTTTACAATACAAAATCAGTGCAGTCATAAAGCAAGCAAGCGCGTGTCACGCGTACTCATATCATTCATCATTAGTTTATAACTATTTTAGTTTTTATACCTATTATACAAGTTTAAATTTATCAGTTTATCATTTATTAGTTCTATCCAGACCATTGGTCCTCCGAGCTTACCCGAAAGGTGAGATCAAGTAAACGCGTGTGGACTAAATTCGTGTCGCTGATTCCGCTTACCGAGACTCAAAATCATACTTAGTGCATTACTGAGTAACTAAAATCACTGTGTCAATCAAGTAACATAGTGAGTTATCAAGGAGCGCTTTACTGTACTATCAAGACGTACAGAGAGCAGCCGAGCAGCAAGGATTCGGCTCTACAGATCGCGACTATCCTGAGCCCTGGTTGACTATTGGCTGTCATCGTATCAAGTAAGATTAGTTTCAGTCCATTTATTTTAATCTGGCCATGTAGTCTGTTAGCGATAGTGTAGCCAACCAACAGGAATTGTCAGGAGCGGTCGAGAATGTTTACACTAACTTCAAAAAGGACAGCGCTGATAGAAAAACTTAAGATTACTTGAAGCGTAGACTGGACATTCTCGATAGCTACTGGGTTGAATATGAAAACAATTAACAATTTTAGCAAGAGAGTTAGATACGTCAACAAAAGACTACGTTGACCAGGATATAGAGAGAGTGAAAGAGAGGTATGGTAACATTAGGGCTCACATACAGAACTATCAACCGGCTGTAAGTGAGAGGTCCAAGACGACTGTTTTAAAACCTCCAACCTTTTTGCCTCACTCTGGCGACTCATCAAATATTGTTGGTAGCAGTCCAACTCAGCAAACATCAAGAATGTCAGTAAGTAAGACCGAAGAAATGTCAAGAAAAAAACAGAGCAATTTTAGGGCTTTTCACAGAACCGTGCAAGGTATAAACTTAGATTCCATATCAGAAAAGTGGGAATTCGAAGATTTGCTACGTACAATTCAGTCTCGTTGGGGTACAATCGACTCGTTATATTGGGATCTAGACAGCGAGTTGAATAGCTGTATTGAATAATATGAGCGAACATTTTCAGCATATGAGGAAAAGTATGACGCAAGAAGAGAAGGCCGTCAACAAGAAGAAGTGGTCCGTGGCGCATATAGAGAAGTGTACGCCCAAAATGGAGATCCCGATGTTCAACGGTAACTACAATTATTGGGTATCTTTTAAAGATCTCTTTAACGAGAAGATACATCGCTACCCTTCAATATTGAATTCCCAAAAAATGCAGTATTTAAAATGTAAAGTTAGAGGGGAAGCAGAAAAACTAATACAACACCTTCATGTGAGCTCCGATAACTATGAAACCTGCTGGGATGTATTGAATCAGCGCTATAACAATACATGGTTGATTTTTACATCGCACATGCATTCATTAATGAACATTCCTTCTATGCAACAGCAATTATTACCTCTTTTAAAACGCATGCATGACACGACTAAGAAATGTCTAAATGCGATAAAAAATTTACGGGTTAATATCAGTTCATGGAATCCTTTTCTCGTATATATCTTAACGCAAAAATTAGATACCAAATCCTATACAGATATGGAGTCTGTAAAGAACCGGAGAGAATTGCCAGTTTTAAACAAGTTATTATAGTTTTTAGAGTTAAAGTTTACAACACTGAACATGCCATTTATTTATGTCAAAACTTTTTAAGATATGTCGCCATAAAATAGACTTAAGACTGTAACGAGATTAAGCGTATGTCCTCATTGCCTTTTGACCATCAAGGAAAAGAGTGCAGGTCGGAAAAGGTTTGTCGCGAATGTTAACTAGATCATAATAGTCTGTTACACGAGGAGTTTCCGCAATTTGCCCGCCCAGCAATAAACAGCAGTGCCGCGGCACGTGGGGGCAGTGCCCTCGATAACGCGAATGCATACGACGGAAAACAAGTCCGAAGTAGCACGCACGTGTCGCTTCAAAACGACTCCGATGAAGTGTTGTTGCCTACCGCTATGATTAAGATCCAAGCAGAAGAGGGGGGCATATCATGTCCTGCGCGCCCTCCTCGATCAAGGATCACAAACGTCCTTAATAACCGAAAGCGCGGCTCAGTTCTTAAGATTACCAAGAAAGAAATGTCATGTTCAGGAATCGGCGATAAAGAAAGCAACGGGAAAGGGATGAATACTATAAAATGCAGATCAATGATTAACGATTTTACTTTTGAAACTGACGCTCTTATCATGAGGCAGCTATCAAGAATTTGCCAAGCCAAACATTTAATTGACCTGATTGCTCATATATCATTGCTTAATTCTATGACAGACACATTTATTACACAATATTATTAGACGGCATATGTAGATCAAACCCCGCTTTACCTACGGCTCAGCACACCCAACTTGGGTGGATTTTAAGCGGTAACACTATGTGATTTCAATGTAATGTAGTCCTTCGTGATATGGAAGATATGCAAAAATTTTGGGAAACAGAAGAAATTTCCGAGGAAAGCAAGTTATCTTCGGAAGACGCCCAGTGCATCAGGTTTTAACAGTCCACCACAAAAAGACCAGATGGACGCTACGAGGTTCGATTACCATTAAAACCTAATTATCAAAAAAAAATAGGTAATTCTAAATCAATAGCCATTGCACAGCTTTATCAAAAATTATCAATTAGCAAATGATTATTAGTTATTTATAAAGAGTACCTATCGCTCGGTCATATCACACCTACTGACTCCGATTGCAAAATAAAGTGTTATTTACCTCACCATGGCGTTACGTGTGCTGATTCCACGACTACTAAGCTGCGTGTTGTTTTTAATGCCTCGGAGAAAACTTCCACGGGATTCAGCCTAAATGACGTTATGGTTTCGGGCCCAAATTTACATCAAGTTAAGATGTTAGACAACATCAATTCGCATTTACGGCTGATTTGGAAAAGATGTTTAGACAGATTTGGCTTAATATACAAGATCAAAATTTACAGTAAATAATTTGGAGAGATAATAAAAATTTGAAACTAGAATATAAACTGACCACGGTGACCTACGGAACCTAGGCGGCGCCGTTTCTCGCCATGATGACGCTTAAGCAATTAGCTAATGACGAAAAAGAGAACTATCACAGTGACAGTTCGGCGTCCTTCGTACTGGCATTATTTTTATATGGACGATCTGACCCATGTCTGTTCATCTGTTGAATCTGCAAAACTGTTACAAAAAGACCTTACAAATATTTTAAAATCAAGCGGATTCAACTTGCGTAAGTGGAAGTCCAATTCGCCAGAACAAAATAAAAAAATAATAATTCAATTTAAAAAAATAATTTTTAAATAAATTCCAATAAACGTTGGTGTTGATGCGAATCAAAAACAGTAAGAAAGTTTTGATTTCAAACAAGCTGAAACAACAAAAGCCACCTATTTCACCTTTCAGCCAAGTACAACGCGCAACAGAACGGACAAAATTATCAAAAGAGATCTTTTTTATCAGAAGAGATCTGATCACGACGAGTGGCAATGTATAAAAGATTACCTCCAAGTTATTTGTGAAATCCGAGTACCAAGATGGCTCCAAACTCTGGAAAAGGACCCGAGAACAAGATGGAACCTGACTCAAAAAATCTTTGCTGTCATATGGAGGCGCTGGTGTGACGAATATATTACTCAACTTTTATCAAGGAGCAAATGGAGACAACCCCGACAAAATATAAAGGTGGTCAACAACTCACAGTGGTGAACAGTGGGAGCCACGCATCAGCTTTTGTTGTTGCATGAATGGGCCGGCTCGACCGGGGAAGTACCACGACCTCACAGAATACCGCCGTGAAGTAGATGTTTAACAAACTTCTGCGTTTCGTCTGGTGAGTGCAGGTAACCGGAGGCCCTGGAGAATTCCCCTCTGGGCACCCGCGCTCGGGCTACCAGTCGCTACCTGAGCGTGGGTGCTCAGGCTGCCCCTCGTATTCTGGGAGGGGGGGGGGGGGGGGGCAAGTTCTATTCCTTTTGTTCGAGGCAAACGTAGCAAAAAAACTACGGCACCCCTTACCACGCTTGCCGTGGATTTCTTCAATATCAGGGGACTACATTCCAATCTTGATGCCGTCCACCATCTGAAGAAAGCCAGCCTTGCTTTTTCTTACCGAGACGCAGATATCCTCTCCGGCGGATACCTCTTATCTTTCCTACCCGGGGTACAAGCTGGAACATTCCTTTGTGCCCCGGGCCGGGGTTTGTGTTTACGTCAGAGAGGATATATGTTCTCAACGCCTCGGCAGCCTTAAAGGTAGGGACCTGTCCACCGTTTGGCTACGCATAGACAGCAACGACCACCCTCGTGTATATGGGTGCCTTTATAGGTCCCACAGCGGTAATACCGAAACTGACCGACTCATCGACCACATCCAAATGGCTGCAGATTCTGTGCTACAGCAGATTTCACCCGCAGAGATCGTGATACTCGGCGACTTCAACGCCCACCACGCCGAATGACTTGGATCGCGAACCACCGATCATGCGGGGAGATCTGTCTGTGACTTTGCCCTGGCATATGATCTGACACAACTGGTTACTTCGCCGACGCGGGTACCAGATGTGGAGGATCATACACCTTCCCTGCTGGATCTTCTGCTGACCTCTCATCCGGACGGCTATGTGGTCTCCGTCGATGCCCCTCTGGGATCATTGGACCACTGTCTGATCCGGAGTACAGTGCCTATCATGTGCCCAATGCGATCGCGATCTGCAGGTTCGCGCCGTTTATGGCACTACAGGTCGGCGGATTGGGATGTGATGCGGTCTTTCTTTGCATCCTACCCATGGATTCTCGCTGGATGATCCCGACGTCGTTACCGGGTCTGTCGCCGATGTGGTGCTTCAGGGAATGGAACTCTTCGTTCCATCCTCTGTGGTGCCCGTCGGCAGTAGGTCCCATCCTTGGTTTGGTGGCACCTGCAGAATGGCATCTCGCCAAAAGCAGCAGTGTTACCAGGCCTGGGCTTTTGCATCGGCGTCTCGGCATTTAAAAACCAGCGACTTTAAAAAGAAGTACAACTCTGCTTCCAGGTCCTTCAAAAGAGTAGTTGTTACGGCAAAGTCGGAGCACATTGGCAGAATTGGCGAGAAACTAGGTCGCCTTCCTTCGGGAACCCGTGCGTTCTGGTCTCTCGCCAAGGCTGTCCAAGGGAATTTCTGTCAGCCATCACTACCATCTCTGGGGACGACAGTACCATCACAGGGAGGACGATTCACTGGCCTATGACGCAAAGGAGAAAGCCGATCTTCTGGGCTCTCTTTTTGCGTCCAATTCAACTCTTGACGACAGGGGGAGCTCACCGCCGACCATCCCGCGGTGTGAGTGCTCTATGCCAGACATCAGGTTCTGGCAAAGCTCAGTGCGCAAAGCACTACTCTCCCTAGATATCAACAAGTCGAGTGGGCCTGATGGCATCCCGCCTATTGTGCTGAGGATGTATGCTCCAGAGTTGGCACCGGTTTTAACGCGTCTTTTCCGGTACTCCTACTCTCTAGGCGTCGTCCCGAAGTCATGGAAGACAGCTTTGGTGCACCCGATCCCTAAAAAAGGCGACCGCTCAGATCCGTCCTAACTACAGGCCGATTGCCATCACCTCCTTGCTCTCCAAAATTATGGAGTCCATTATGAACTGCCAGCTCTTGAGGTACTTAGAGGAGCACCAGCTGATTAGCGACCGCCAGTACGGTTTCCGTCGGGGTCGCTCGGCTGGTGATCTTCTAGTGTACCTCACTCATCGATGGACAGAGGCAATCGAGAGTAAGAGGGAGGCCCTGGCAGTTAGCTTGGACATAGCGAAGGCCTTTGATCGGGTCTGGCACAAAGCGCTACTTTCGAAGCTGCCTTCTTACGGGCTTCCCGAGAAATTTTGTAATTGGGTCACCAGTTTTCTCACAGACCGGAGCATCAAGGTCGTAGTTGACGGTGCATGCTCGGACTCTAAGTCTGTGAATGCTGGTGTCCCACAATGTAATAATGCAAGTGATAATGCAATAATGCAAGTCTATCACCAACCCTGTTTCTTCTACATATCAATGATATGTTGCAAATTAGTAACATTCATTGCTATGCAGATGACAGCACTGGTGATGCCGTATACACCGGCCGTGCTAATATTTCTCGGGAACACGTTGACGAGTACCGGTACAAACTTGTGTCTGAAGTCGAGTTTTTGTTAGACAAAATCCCTAACCGACTAAATCTAGTCCAGTTCAACCCCAAGAAGACACAGGTTTGCGCTTTTACCGCTAAAAAGAAACCCTTCGTCGTATTACCTAATTTTGAGAGCACTCCCCTCGTTGCCTCAGCCAGTATCGGTATTCTTGGCGTCGACTGACGATCAGTTTTGCGGTCACCTGGAAGGGAAGGCCAAATTGGCTTCCAAAAAGCTTGGCGTCCTCAGTAGAGCGCGACAGTACTTCATGCCGGCCCAACGCTTGCAACTTTATAAGGTGCAGGTTCGGCCGCACATGTAGTACTGTTCTCATCTCTGGGCGGGGGCTGCCCCAGTGTCAGCTACTTCCATTTGACCTTCAATCTTTTGCATTTCAATTTTGGCATTCAATCGTCGACGACCATGTTCTAACTGATCGGCTTGATCCACTGGCTTTGCGAAGAGATGTTGCATCCCTTTGCATTTTTTATAAGATCTACCATGGGGAGTGTTCCGAAGAATTGTTCGGATTAATTCCAGCCGCTGATTTTCACCATCGCACATTGCGGCACAGCGCGAAATTCCATCGTCACCACCTTGATGCTTGGCATTCCAGCACAGTGCGTTTTTCGCGCAATTTCTTCTGCCCCGCACAAGCACCTTATGGAATCTGCTGCCGCCAGCGGTTTTCCGGACCGATACGACTTAGGGACCTTCAAGAAAAGAGCCTATTCCTTCCTCAAAGGCTGGCAACGCATCTGCTATTCCTCTGGTATTGTAGATGTTCATGGGCGGCGGTGATCACTTACCATCAGGTGAGCCGCTTGCTCGTTTGCCTCCTCTAACATAAAAAAAAAATATTTTAGTCATCAAGGATGACAATATTCCTTAGGCTTAGCTTAGCTTAGGTCGTGTGGTAGAGCTACACCCCGGCAGCGACGGATACGTGAGGGTCGTATCGCTGAAAACAAAAAACGGGTTCATTAAGCGACCTGTGATAAAATTATCTATCTTACCTGTTCACGAAGGCAAGGAATTATCTGAAAAACAGACAGAAAATCAACATCAAGAATCAACCCCTAAATCAATGCCAAAGAAAAAATGCACTCTATCGACCATAGCTGCAACCTTGTTACTATTTTTTTAATAAGTTCCATCAATACAATGTGTTTATCAAACCTCCGTTCAACCCAAACAATAATAGCATTTATTTCGATCACATTACAAACATGAATTTGGTACGCGATGAGTGGCGCCTAATTGTCTGTTATGACACGCAGCAGGCAAGGCAATCAACAACAATTAAATAAGCCCAACAATCATGTTTACTTTTATTCCCAACGATGACACCTGAAACTAATATGTGAAGATCAAGTTACGCCGCTACAATTGACACGCGCTGGAATTTTTAATGTTGATCAGGCACGCATTATTAAATCAGCTGATATCTTTATTTACTCGGAGGGATAACACCGAAGTAAAATAAAAATTAAATCAGATTTCGTAATACCGGAGTTTTCTCAGTTGAATCATGTAATCAGCATCTCGTTACCTAAAATCCATACCGAAAAGAACGGAAATATCAATGACCGTTCGTATCAGCTCCAAAAGTTTCAAATTCACACAGACGCCATGAAGCAATATCAACATCTAGTATCAAGGATTTCATATCACGATGTCCATCATTATGTGGCGATATATGTACTATTCGCCATAACAGCGTGATAGTGGTAGCTCTAGAGACGCGTCAGGGCATCACCAATCTACGGCGGCGGCGGCGGCAGCAACAGCGCCCGCGCCCGCAGCGCCGGCAGCAGTGACACCCGCCGCTGGCCCGGCAGGACCGTGCAGTGCACAGGGTAGTGATTATTACAGCGAAATCAGTGAGTTTAACAAGTATCGTGCGCGAGTGTCTTTGTAAAATAAACGTACGCCGTTAACATACAAAATACGAGTGAGAGTGTTAGTGAAAGATACAGGGTCGTCCCCTTTTGTGCATCGGCCAGTATTTAAAACTGGAGACATAATATCCTTTTCTCAAATTTAAAAATAATGCTAATCATCTTGTTAATACATCAGGAAAATTAAAACAAATCATAGCTAGCTAGCTAGCTAGCTAGTAGTAAATATTGATATCACCTTGTTACAATCAACATTCCATCATCATCTACTAATTCTTATTTCTCCCGCCCGGGAATATGTACGAGCAAGCACGTACACTGTCTAGTCGGCTGTTTCGGCGCAGACGTAATGACGCTAATTTAAGTTTTTATTAGCAAAAGTTTTACAATACAAAATCAGTGCGCAATCATCAAGCAAGCAAGTCACGCGTACTCATATCATTCATCGTTAGTTTATAACTATTTTAGCTTTTTATATCAATTATGCAAGTTTAAATTTATTAGTTTATCATTTATTAGTTCTATCCAGGACAACAACAATAACCAATGTTGGTTCATGGCTAGAAAGTAAAAATCTAATTTTTCCACAGATTAAAAATACAAATTTTTTGGTGTAATTTTATTTGACTCCGTGGCCATTGAGTCGGATGAACATTCGAATACCATCGGCTCGGATGTCGACACTGACGTCGAGCATCTCTGCGCCAACCTTTCCTCGTTGAGGGACGCAATACGCACTAGACCTCAAAAAGAACAAGGGCGCTTCAGCCCCTAGTCACCGGCTGATTGATCACTGCCCGGCCAGTGAGCTTCAAAAAAATTCGTAAACCATCGCGCAAATCTAGCGCAGCCAATGCTGCCTACCAGAAGGGTCCCAAAGCACAAAGGATAAGGTTGCATGTGACAGGATCTGTCAGAAACTCCAAGACCCGCACAAGGGCCCGAACATATTGGTGATAGTCCCCACAGTCGCGGATCGCAGGGCCTTCACCAAAACCAAAAGCTGCGCAGTGGCACCTCAAAATTCTTCCCCCTCGCAACTTTCCACTTCTAACAGGACGTCTGCAAAGGCAGCTACCTCTAAACCAACACAACTTTTGTCCCTCAGCCCCCGCACCCCCCGCGCCTTCCGCGCGAAAAACCGCAGCCGTGGCTACTGCCACAAAAATCTCCTCAACCGTTGAGGTTTTAATTTTCCTTTTGTCGACTTATACGACACCTACGGGATAAGATGGGGTGGTAGATTCTCTTAAGCAACCACCACACAAATAGCTTTTCCTCAGAAATAGCTTATCCAGAGAGAATAAAACCGAAATGGTTGGCTTAATGTTTATTTTATATTGCGAACAACTATAAGTAACAACTAGGCGAAATCCGAGAGTTCTTTTAGACGCATCGGATTGATAAAATGCTCATACAAAAGTCATTCTTGAAACCATGCGACCGCCTCTCAAACAAAAGGAGGCGGCACTATAAGAGTGCCGCCTCCATATTATATATTTCACTGTGTACCTATTTAACCTCCCCTTCTAAAGCATATGGGGGTGTGAATCCGCAGAGATGCTATGACGGGCCACAACAGCCAGTCACACTGGTCTCTGCATACAACCCTCCTACGAAACAAATGTTAAAAGATGACACTAAGTCACAACTTTGCCTCAGTGACTCAATGGTTATAGCGGTGTATTTGAATAGCAAGCACCTGGCTTGGAATCCGCTAAAACTAACAAAAACTGTCTCGACTTATTTGACCTCAACATGAGGATCTGTTATGACGTTAAGGCCAGTTAGAAAACACTAGAATGCCCTCAAGCAAAGGCAGCATTCCTGGTGGCACGATTCCTTTGCAAGAATCCGTCTAGATAGGTACCACCCAAGGTTTGAAGGGCACTGAGAGCTAGCGTAATCACTGGGCAACAACTCGTGTCTCAGGGTGACGGGCGCAGTGTGGTGTCACACAGAAATGTTCTGGGTGACACAGCATTTGCTATGGGCAGACGTTGCACTTACCATCAGGTGAACGTTTTGTTCGTTTCTTCACTTTATCAAATAAAAAAAAGCAAAGCAAAAATAAATTAAAATCACCGATCTTTAATTCTTTCTACTTTTTGTGACTTTACTTCAATTAAAAATGATTAAATTTCTAAAATTACAATTTTGTTTCTTTACCATTAAGATCACATGAAAAATATTTTATAGGAGTAGAAAATGATCGGAACGATTTTAAAGGGAAGGCACTAATTAGCTGTAAAACTAAAATTGCAAAATGTTTCATAATGCCATAATATGTAAGTTAATGACACAGTAGAATGGAATAATTGATGCGGTCAATTATAGTCTTACCATATATTACCGTAATGATCATTAGGGGTCGATTATCAAGTAATGTTAGCCAATTAGTAAGCGCTTGAATAAAAAGACTTGGAAAATTTCTTAGCTAAGTTTTCTTAATCTGGTAACAACATAACTAAAGATGTCTACGTTCCAATATTTTAAAGATATTTTTAATAGGCGTAGTTTTGACTTCGACGAGCCGCATTTAGACCTTTATAAATTTCATCCGCAGTTAAGAATTTTATTGATGCCTACCGGTGTCTTTTTCAATAACACCGAGTCTAAGTTCAGGTAACTTGTAACTTTTTTGAATAATTATCAAGTACAAAATGTATTATTATTTTGTTCGAAGAGAGTTAATACAAAAATTGCATATTGATTACTTCCCATTCCAACAACAATAGAAATTATACAAACTGCCATAAATGGGGTAAATATGTGCAGAATTACCTCTTTAACTTTCAAAAAACTGAAGAAAATAAAATGTAAGAGTTACGAGTCCGGCAGAGAGAATACCATCTACCACTTTCCTACAGAGGTGTTATAAGAGGCAACTAAGGATTGTACGGACAGCCTATATTCGTGCAGAATAAGACCATCACATGCAATGCTTTCCCTGTACTACTCGTGGGTACGCAACGGGGAATAAGATTTTTTTGACTTTTACAATAATGGCGGCGACGTGGTTTGCCACCCATATACGTCTCGTTTCCCGCGAGGGCACGTGTGTGGCCTCTTACCCCATAATATGGGAAAAAGGTGCGACTGTATGTATGTACAAAAATGTGGACTGAGTAATCTAAATTCTCTTTATTTAATTTACGCAGATACTTTTACCCCTTCATAAGCAGTTCCTTCGCGATTGTAGCATTGGTATTGGAAGCAATGTTTATATATCATGGAATATCTGAAAGGGACTATGCATTTGCCACTGAATGCTTTTGCTATTTTCTTATACTTAGCACCATTCCAATTGTAAATATAACCATTACTGTGAACCAAACAAAACTTATTAATGTAGTGGAGCGCATGAACGTCGAATTCAAATATATTTGTAACATGGAATCTAAATACAAGTAAGTATTTTCTCTACCTGATCCATCTTACACTTTGTCAAAAGTCTTAATATGCTTAGAAATTAGCATATCACACCCTTTAGGATTTTACAATAAAAAAAACATCAGACTTAATCGTAGTTTAGCTAAGGAATGCCATAACAGAAAAGATATTTAAAATCCATTTATTCGGAAATCACAGATTTTTCTATTTTTATTGTTGGTGTGTACCGAGAAAATGATTTATCGTGAGAAAATTACGTTTATTAAAAAATAAAGTATACAATACTCGTATATTAAGAGCCGTGGTAGTTTAGGCTCGCTTTAAATTTCATAGGACGTGAGTGACCTGGTTTCGATTCCCGGTGCCGGCACCACTAAAATTGTTACTTGCAATTTTAAATGTCGATTTACCATGTGCTCGGCGGTAAAGGAAAACATCGTCAGGAAACCTGCATGTCTGAGAAATAATAAATATTTCGGGGACATGTGAAGCCTTGCAACCCGCATTGAAGCAGCGTGGCGGACTCTTCCTGGCTCCAAAACCCTCTCAGAAATGAGAGGAGGTGTATCTGTGCTCCGCAGTGATACATTTATAGGCTGTAATTTTAAGTAATAAAGGTTCTTCGAATAACGAGAAAACAGAATTTTGAATTCTAAGGGAAAAGTAGATCTTACTTTTAGATAGATTTAATGTAAAGCACTCGAAACGTCGGGTTATAAATAACAAAAAATAAACGCGATAAAATCCGTAAAATTAGTTTCATTTAAATATTTAATTGATTTTAAAAATTTTACCAATCAGATTTGAACAATTTTAAGATTGGCAGAAAAGGCACACTGTTACGCTGAGTACGATGAAATTCTATCAGCTCAATTTCCCAACCCGAAAGAACTTTGGCACTAAGATCTCATTCTTGCTGCAATCCAGTGCTACAAATTTGCCAATCCCTTTTCTTAAACTCAGTCGATACTATTAAATATCTTGATGTGACTCTAGACAAAAGATTAACAGCAGAATCAATCTATCTATTAATACGTGAAAAGAAAACTTAACTTAAGAAGTCAGTGTGTGAACGCTGTCGCGTGCGGACGTCACGTCGTCATGGACGAAGAGCAGTCATTGGCTAACATCACAGAACTGACTTGCCGCGCGGTCATCAATAGTTTTAGACGTCGCTTGCAGGAGTGCCGTGATCGTAGCAGATTACATTTGGATGATGTATCATGTAATTTTCAAAAAATAATTCCCGTTTTATAAAGATTAATACGAAAAAAAAAATATTTTTGTTATTATTATTAGTTTTATATTTATAAATAATTTAAAATTCAAAGGACTTCTTGGCCACAATGTATTTATATCATTTGTTTCAGAACACCATTTTTACGTGGCCAGTTATTAATTTGGCAATTATGTTATGTATTCTTTATTTTAATAACTACTGTCACGGCATTGTTTAATGTCACAAGCGTAGTTGCTCTTACGTATCAAAGTGTATTTGTGACGCTAGACGAGAAAACGGAACGCCCTCTGACATTCCCGATGTGGCTCCCTAACGACGACCCATACAGGACGCCTAACTACGAAATTTTTTTCGTCATTCAGACTTTTATTAGTTTTAATTTCGTCCAGACCTTTTGCGGTAAGTTTCGTATAATATGATTTACTAGCTGTTCATTCATAATTCATTTCAGCCTATCACTAGTCGACTGCTGAACATAGGCCTCCCCCGTAGATTGCTACAAAAGTTTGTAGATCTCATTTTAGGGGGGAATTTCGCCATAGTTGCCACGTTTGGTAGACGGGTAGGCAACCGCAGTTTATTTATTCTAATGTTCCAGGAAGATGCTGCTGCCCACCTTCTGCTTCTTCTTTTATTAGCTGTTACCCCGTAGTAAATTTTAGTAATAATTAATTTTTCTTTATTTTATAATGTTATGCGAATCAGAGTCAAAAATAACTGTCGTAGACGCTTTCCACCGTAGTTCTACGGGGGACTATTATTCTTAAAAATCTTAGTTTTATCTTATATCTGTTGTACGTAGTTTAAGTCTTTTAAGTGTCAATGTAAGACAATTGATACGCCAGACTATTTTTAAAATCATTATAGCCACTCAGCATATACTCTGTACTGCAAGAAAAGGGTTGGTTAGAAAATCTTCAATATCTTCAAAAATACCTGACCTAGCTTTATGAAATAAAGACTAAATTAAAGAATATTTTAATGTGCTTAATTAAAAATAAAAAAGAACTCGAGGTTTTTATTTTTAATAAATGTAAAATAAATAAAAATGCGTAGATTTTCCAGTATTTTCGTAAATGTAGATTGGTTACGGATGTGTGCGATTTGGCATACTTTCTGCTAGGTTTTTGAGCCGATGCTGCGGAATATTCTGCAATACCTCTATTAGAGCTTCTTTCATTTCACTTAGCTTGATTGGCGGCGGATTCCGCTGACGTACACGTCGTCCCTGTTCGTCCCATGCGTACTCAATGGGGTTTAAGTCGGGGCTGCGTGCTGGCCACTCCATGCGTGTGATACCGACTTCTTGAAAATAGGCAAACACTATCTGAGCTGTGTGCGGGTGGGCAATGTCTTGCATAAAAACGGCATTCTCGCCCATGTCCACTAAAAATGGACCAACGTAGTCATTCAGAATATCAGTACCATATCTTTCTGCAGTTAATGTTCCTTTTTCTATCACCACTAGCTCAGTGCGGCTTGCGGAAGAAATCCCAGCCCACACGTGAACAGAGCCTCCGCCTTATGGTACTTTTTCTTCTATACAGGCTCGGTTATAGCACTCTCCCGGTCTTCTGTACCCTCTTTTCCTCCCGTCGTGCTTTTATAAACAGTATCTAGATTAGTCTCAAAACATAACTCTTGACCAATCATTCAGAGTTCAATTCTCTTGTTCTCTACCATAACTCAACCTTGAGTTTTTGTGGTGTCTTTCTAGTTTTGGGCCATTTGCAGGTCTCAATGGCTTTAAATTTGCTTCAACCAAACGCTGCCTTACTGTATCCGTGCTCAGATTGTTTCCTCCAGCTCGTAAATGATGATTCTTTACTTCAACAGCCGTAAGAAAGCGATTTCTCAAAATTGTTGACAATCTATAGCGATCAAAAAATACTTTTCATTTTTACATAAATGTTTAGAATATTCGACAGACTCAGCAATATTCAACTTCTTCAAAAGTACCATTATCCTCATAAATCATTAATATTGGGTCGTTTGTAATTCTAGGCCTCATTAAGATTTTACTTTTAAAAGGTATTTAGATTCATCTAAGTAAAATTTTCTAAATCAGTGATACTTTTATAATAAATCAATAATAAACTATTTTATTTTTATATGGGTCAAAAAAAAGTAAAGTTTCAGCCTATATTCCACTGCTGAGCACTGGCCTCCTCTCATTTCGTAGAGGGTTTTGGAGCTAGGAAGAATCCGCCACGCTGTTCCAATGTGGGTTGGCGGACTGCACATACCTTCGAAATATTTTTTATTTCTCATGCAGGGTTCCTCACGATAGTTTCCTTCACCGCCGAATACGTGGTAAATCAGCACTTAAAATTGCAATTTACAATTTTAGTAGTGCCGGCACCCAGAATCGAACTCAAGTCACTCGCGTACTATGAAAAGTTGTCAAAAATATTATTGGTTGTGGCAATCAAGTGGCAATGGGGGAGGCCTATGTTCAGCAGTGGACTAGTAATAGGCTGAAATGATGATGATGATGTTTGAGATGATCGTTTCGTCATCTATACGATCCCACAAGATTTTTTTGGACTCTTCCCGTCCTCATAACATTTATTTTTTAAAAGTGAAACCTCCACACTAGAATTTCACTTGTATCGTAATTGCATTTTCAGCCATAAATTTCACACACCGTACATTTTTGCAAATACACAAATTGTTGGTTTTCGGGTCTGGTCTTGGGTTGTGTTGTGATTGTCTCAGTGTTTTTGACACTAAAAGAATTTAGTGTACCTAGAAAGGTAACCTCCGATTTTATTGCATAGGAGTCATTTTCGGCGCGCGTAAGGCACTTGTGAGTGCGTCAGTGTTTGCACGTACACTTGTGGCACTATAATATTCCCTGCGCAGCTGATAACTCCCGACATCAGTTGTCTCCGTGGTCATAAATCGGCCAGGAGGACATAATCATCACATATTATTAATAATATATTTCAAGAGCAGTTGATGATATATTTAAAACAAGCTACGTTATATACAGTTAACGTAGTAATTAACTTAACTAGACCTTTTAATTATGATATGTTTTATATTAGGAATAATCGTTTTGTTAATTTTCAGTATTCATATATGTAATGTTTCACACATTGCTGCATTACTACTATTTGATGAGTATGATTGTTTTGGACTTTGAGACTATATTTGAAGGATTAGACGAATCAGTGGTACATCTTTCTCAATACGATACACGTCGCATTGCAGTACAATTGACACTCAATAGCAGAATGAAGAGAATAGTCCAATGGCATATTTCCGTTTTTAGGTATTCAATTTTTTTACATTTGAGGCATTTTAATACTTTATAAGTGATGATGCCTGTGCTCCTTGTTGTGGATATTAATAGGCTGTTTTTCTTTTTTTTTCTTAAACGAAATGTTGCCTCACACTAAGATTACTCCTATATCTTAGGTGCGTTTACAGACATAAATTGCACTTATACAAATATCCAGATCCAAATCAAATATCCACAGACCATATAGTAGACCAATATAGTTCTTCGGAAATCGATCCCACAACCCCTAGCGCAGAAACCAATCGCTTAGCCACAGCGCACACCAAGTCATTGACGACTTGGTGTGTTCTTTTTGGCTGGTTCTTTTCTTTTTTAAATACATGTATACAGACTAGATAGAATAATATGTTTATCAATCTTTTTCGACCTTATACTACGTAGGTACGTAGGTATTGCGATAATATTCTAATTAAGTTTATTGTAATTCTATATAACATACCGATACCAATATTACTAGTAATAATACACAAACTTTTCGGTTTTTTTGTAGATCTGTGAAGGTCATCTCATCTGTTTTCGGACCACCGTTAGTATTTCTAGTGTTGTTTGGTTCAGTCGCTATATGTTTAATGGCGTATCAAATTGCGGACGTAAGTATTGAACATTAATTTAAGCAATTGTAAATTAATGTTTGAAAAATATGAAAATGTATGTTACTTTGATTGTACTAATATGTTAGTGTACAGTACTGTAGCGTTGTTAAGGCATACGATGGGAGCCTATCACGTGCCTATTGAATAGAATAGAATTGAATAGCATAAAACTGTGTACAGTTTTGCATAAAATATGCAGGTAAACTATCTACAATTTGCCAATAACGGTGATGCAATTATTAATTTAATTTTTTTAATTACAACTTACATTTATTTTGCAATAAAGGTTTAAGCATACATACAAACATAAGATCACGACTGTATCCCATAAGGTGTAGTCAGAGACTGGGCACTCACTGCATAAACAGATGGCTGCCACAATCCACGTTTCACCAAAACAATATAATGCACTTGGTGTGATAGGTGGTGAGCCCATCGCCACCATGCGCTGTTGGGTGCACAGTGCAGTTTAACTCTTTACTCGCCTTTTACGAGATCCATTGGATGAGATGGAGTGGTAGTATTCTTTTAACGAGCCGCCACCACACGGCTCACTCACAAGGTTTAAGTTTTATTTTAAATTTATAATTCCCAAGAGCCTTTATTTCTATAGGTAACTGATTAGTTACTTTGATGCCCGAAACAAATGCACTTCTACAATAATATCATTATTTACTCTAGGTATAGATAGGTCACATTAGAATAGAATCTTTGTTCCGTAGATAAGTCATATTTATACTAATTACGGTTGGAACAATGGATAGATTTGCTTGTGAAATAACCTATATTATTTTTTATAAAAACACAAAGCTCTGTATATATTTGTTTTTTTCTTTACATATATTTGTAAGTTTCACCCGAATACATTTTATGTATTATGTGCTAACATCGTTTTTGAAGAATAAATCGTCGACTAAGTTAGTCGACAGTAATTCCATATCAAAGAAGTGGATAAACATTACCAAAATAGGCAGCTCTAGCTGTAATTTTCGACTAACTTAGTTATTAACAATAACTAGATATTTTTAATAATCCTACATATATGCGATTATCAATTTAAATGAGCATCAAGGGTGACTCCAAGAAAATTAACCACATCTACTTCTTCTACCTTGGTATTGGATTTAAAAATGTTTAAATCCCAAAGGTTCAATTCTGTTATTACGAAATTGGATGAATTTAGTTTTAACTTTTTTTAACATTTATATGTAGTGTTGTTAATATTTAATTGATTTATTTTTTAATAGGCGGCCATATTTATATTTTTCCATTCGAAATAAAAAAAAAACTTGCATCGTCTGCAAACATGACGCATTAATGGTCTACAGACTAAGGACATAATACACAGACATAAATTAGAATAAGAAATGAACCGAGAAATGATATAGAATATAATATAGAATCACAAGTCATTCGTTCATATTCATTCAACGACAATATCTCACCATTGATCAGCTAGATCAAGCATCACCAATAAATCGATACCACAGAAAACAATGAGTACTATAACATCTATTTTCACGCTTACGTGATGCTTTTTCAAGCACTACGCAAGTTTAAGAGCAAAGGCAACAAAATGCAACACTGGCAAACTTTTTTGCAGTTGTCTGTATTTTGGCTCACTTCATGTTCAATACTCACATAAGTTTTTTAGTTTCCAACGCCAGTTTGCACATCAACATTTCTGAACGAGAATTTTAAACAACAAGATGAACATTGACCCTGAACGTCAGATGGTCATTGAGCATTTTTTCGATTAACTTTCGCCAAACTGCTCCCTTCTACTAAGTGTTAAACATTAATTTGGCAACATCATCTAGGCAGTCGTACCTAGTGCGTAGATGATACTGGCAATCAATTTTTACACTATTTTTAAGTTATGGAGAAAATTATTAAGAATTAAGCGTCCATTAACTACTGTTGTTGTTCTTTCTTGTACGATGCCACGTATTGAACAATGCTTTATTTAGCTCTTGTCTTATGTTTGAGGACTGTTTAGATTAATGTTGTCTCCGCCTTTAAAAATTAACTATTAAGTTAATTTTTAAAGGCGGATTTTGATATTAATTTAATTAGTAAAAAAATATATTAAGTTAGTGGTACGATCGCACGACCTCCTCCCGATATACTTTGTAGCCCCTGACCTGCCGCCACCACACGGTTAATAACTAAGATGAACATGGACTAGGCGAATATCATGTCTAATGTCCATATCACACAATTACCAGTTTTAGTTGGGATTTAGGACTCTCGGAGTTGTCGACGAATATGTATAGGGAAGATGGTTCCAACTCGGCTTGGCAGCGTTCGAGATACTTCGTCACATCTTCTCGTCGAGTATACCGAGTATACCTCCTCGTAAAGCACAATCAAACTTTTTCATTTAATGGATTTAGTTTTCGATTATTTATTATCAGAACAGATATTAATAATAATCATCAATGAAATTTTGTCTTAGATTTTGTAAGGTTTTTTACGAAAATGTTTTTTTTCTGTTACAGTATTTAGACAACGGTAAAATTCATTTCCTCTTCGTATTGCTTTACATTGCAACATGCTTACAACTTTGGATACCGTGTTATTTAGGTACGGTGTTAAGAAACCAGGTAAGTATCAGTCAGTACTTATGATGAATATAATATTTCTACTAAGTAACAAATGGTTGATACAATGAAAACACACTCAGGGACCGATGTTCGAGATTAAGATCATTTTACACAAATAATAAATAATAAAAATAGCAATAATAAAAGTACCTACTCGTATAAGGAACAATCACAAGTAGCATTACATATTCTTCTTTCTAAAGTCGGCGTCTTTACTTTTACCTGAAAGTAAGGTGGGTATTGTCTGGGCATTGTTTTTTAAATAAGAATAATAATAAGCAGTTATTTATAGACCACCGTATGCCGTATAGTAAAACGCAATGTTGCACAGCGTTGATACAAATCTGCATAGGAATTCTACCACGACTAAAATTATGAAAAGCATTAAACGGTGATTTTGATTGATTTCCTATGTAAGTACCTATTATTGTAGAAGTCAGGTACTCTACACCTACTGACTTCTTCGCCGCGGGTTCTGGATGAGAACCCAAGCTGGAACCAACATTAGTGCAAAAACACAAATTGTTGTTTTCAAGTCCGGTTGTGTTGTGCATGTGAAATTTACTATTTCTGAAATACTTACCCATACTGTAAGAATTACCCAGATATAGGAGAAATTCTAGTGTGGAACATCGTTTTTTAAAAAGTTAAAGGGTTAGGGAGTAATAAGACCATCGCGGGAAATTAACTGTTTAGATAACAGAATTCAAAATTAATCCCCTAAAGGATAAAGGATGAAAGTTTTTGCGGAGGTTCGTCATTTTTGAATTTATATATGGAAATTGGTGCTTAGGATTCTGTTTATAAATAAAAGTCAGTTGTTTCAGTGTTTTTGATCTGATTTCATCCTCTAAAATAAGGGACGAAAGATTGTATGGGAAGTGCGTCATTTTTTAAGTTATAAATATGAAAATTGTAGTTAAGGATTCTGTTTATAAATAAATAAAAGTCAGTTTTATCAACGTTTTTGTAATTCGTTCCCGAATGAGGTTTTACAAGGGACGAAAGTTTGTATGGTAAGTGTTGTGTATGTGAGAACGGTACGAGCGATATATAAACATGTACATACGTAGTTATAGAAGTATGACTTTGCTCACCGTTTTAAGTTAAATAAACGTCAGCTAGCGTCGCTAATGGCTATCCGAAGTTTCACTACCTATAAGGTAAAGGCACCTAACTCCGCGGTGTTTTCACCATAACTTAAAAGAACTTTAAAAACTAAGTATTTATTATATCTTTCTGTAGAAGTGACTATTTTTATCGGAAGTGTTAATTATCTTATTTTTGAAATATACTCACAGTTTAACAATAAATGTTTGACAAAAACGTTAAATTATTTAAAAATATGATCAAGACCGAGGCACCTTATTCCGATTCAAAAATCCTAATTCCGTTGCATTTGGTTCTTAATTCCGAGTGTACAAAATAGAAAGGAAAGGAGGTGGGGAGATTGATACATGATGTTCAAAAATCCAGTCTATTTATTGTATTTGGATTTTAAATCAGTCTTAGTCTCTGTCTTATATGATTAATACAATGGCACCAGAATATGTAATTTACTTAGTAAACAACATAATTTTAAGTACAGATGGAAAATTAAATTAATCGCGCTAATGGACATTTTTTTGACGTACATAGTATTATATAAATAGATATAAACATATCGTGACATTATTAAGCACAATCAATTTTTCTTTAGTTAACTATTCAAAAAATCTTTTCAGAAAAGACGTAGTGGCAACAAAATATACGAGGTATGGCCATCCATAAAAAGGCCATTATTATTTTGTTTTCTAGTACCTAGTTGTAAAATACATTCGCGACATATTCATAAAAGGCCTCCATATTCATCCACCCTGATCCTGTGCATCCTGTACCTCACGTAGATGGCACCGTCAAAGGCAAGTTTTTGGCAGGCGTTTGTGCGGATACATTTCCATGGGTGGGGCTATTTTGTCACCAGCAGAAACGTTGACTAAGACAGTTAAACATTCATATCATCGTTAGCAACTCTGCTGTACACGCGCTTGCTACTCTTTTTTACAATAACGTCCTTTTCTTTGGGGAAGAGAGAAAAGTCCGTTTCGTCGCAGTTATAAACTCTTCACTCATCTGCAAGTACACTTAGTACATTATTTGTTTCAAAGTAAATTTTGACTCTATCAAACCAATTGCGCACATCTGGTTCAGTTATTTTGTTTCGATGAGTTTGACAAAGTTTGTACTACTTTCTTTGCAACAGTTGGGTGTCTTGATGAGAAATTGACAAGCCAGTGTTTACCAGGGATGCCATCTTTAAAAGTGTTAGGTCGGTTTAAATTTTCAACCAGCTTTGCCACTCCTTGCTTCTATTGCTCCTTAGAAACTACGGAACTGTGTTGTCCTAGATAATGGACCCAGTCCACAATTTTCCTACAGTTTTTTCCGATTTTGAAAGTACCGTTTACTGCCGGGCATATCACCACAATATTTTTTATCACGTTTGTCTCGCAATATCGTTTCTGGAATATTGTAACGTCGAGAAACTTCATAAAGGCTACTTTGACTTTATTGATAGCTGTAATAGCGTTTTGGAGATCCTCTTCCGTGTACTTTTTTCTTGGCTTCATTGTCCAAAATACAAAACAATTATAATAATATGAATATTCCTATGAGGTATTATATTATATATGAGGTATTTGTAGGTATCAATCAATCAATTAATTAATCAAAACTGGTATTGTTAAAAAATATATTTTTATTAAGAAACGTATTCAGTTAAGTAAGTGTAAGATTTTTATTAATCAACATGTATAAGTATATACGAATAAGTATACGTATATCTCAGTATATCGGATTATGAAAGTTATTGTAAGGGGCAAATATATTCTTTCAGATACTAAAACCGTACAAAAGTGCTTAACAAGCTGCGTAAGATAATGAACACTCTGTATTTAACCTGTGTCAATACCACGGAATAAGGTACTCATATAACCTTATTCCGACTTAAATACATCGGTATAGCGTTTTATAATACTAAATCAGCGTTTTCTAATACCGAGTAATAAAAAGTGAAAGATTTTTTAATATTATATAAGCAAATTAATGTTTAATTGGGATATCTTTGAAACAATATATAAAACGCACTCAGAATTATATCAAAATACATTAATAACTTAATTTTCTGTAGTTAGCGTTTCCATACAACGAATTAATATAATACCTAAATCAACAATATTTGACCTTCTATAATTAGTAAACGCGACGCCACATTGTACCTCGGAAATAGATTTTTATATTTATGGGTTATTTAAGTAATTAGAACTAAAACAGTAAGTTCGTAATCATAAAAATGCCTTCAAAATTTTAAAAAAAGATAACGTCTATGAAATTGCATTTCCGTGGTATACATCGGCATTTAGGAACCATCTAAAATATTAGGCACATAATGCCGCTGTATTTTACGAGCCTATTTTCTCCTCAATTTGTGAAGAAAATACTCAAATGTTAAGTGTTTTCGATTAAAAATATAACCCTTCCAATATTCAAACCTAAACAAAAACTCCCACAGTATAAAACTATTATCAAAAACGCTATTTAGCAAATCGTAGTATTAACGTGCATAAGGTCCGAAATGTATGAAGAGCCTGTTTGAGTCAGCTACTAACGTCAAACTGACCGATTATTTTAAAACGTACACTCCCTAAAGCACACCTTTGCTCATGTAAACATGATCAGATAAATTATTAATCGAATAATGTATCTTGCAGACAAAAAGAACTAGTAAATTTCTTAAAATCGCTGTTATTCTAAATACATCGGAATATGGTGCCATTTTTAGAACCCCTCGGAATAGAGTGCCTTTACCTTACATATATATATTTGTATGCAACAAATAACTGGCGATGAGTACCCACATATTCATTTAAGAAAAAAGATGGCTACTTCGAACTTTGGAATTTTAACAAGTTTTGACCATAATATTCATACTTGGAAGACCTACAAAAGCAGGATTACGCAATGGTTTTTTGCTAACAACATCACAACAGTAAGCGATACTACGGGAACCAAACGGCGAGCAATATTGTTGAGCGCATTCAATGAAGACACATTTACATAGACATTTTACTCGGAAGAGGATAGGGTTCAGCGAGCGACACAATTTCTACTCCGCAACGCAAAGATTATCGGAAACGCCCTTACAATATGCAGCACGGCTTCGAGGTCTAAAGCATTTAGCAATATTGAAGAGGCTCTGCGCGATCGCTTCGTCGTGCGTTTGCTACCGGGAGTGGATGGAGAATGAGAAATTGTATATGAGTTGAGTCGCTGGCGGACATCCGACAGGGGACCAAATTGATTAGCCAGCTTGGCCGACTGGCTTGGCTCGAGGATTTTAGAATTTCAATGCAGGAATCCGTTGGGAAGGCACCACCACATGGCCAGTTATTCTGCCGTGAAGCAGTAGTGTGTAAACATTACTGTGTTTCGGTTTGAAGGGCACTGAGAGCTAGCATAATCACTGGGCATATGAGACCTAAGGACTGATGTCTCAGGGTGACGATTGCAGTGTGTGTAACACAGACATTTTCTGGGCGTTTTGTTATGGGCAAACGTTGCACTTACCGTCAGGGGAACGTTTTTCTCGTTTCGTCACTTTATCCAATAAAAAATATGCAAGATCTAAATGACCCGAACAGGCGCGGCGACGAGCGTGGGCGGCGTCGAAGGCGCCGCGTCCGCCGATGCTTCAGAACAGCTGTACAAATTTCACAAACCCAATGCCGTACAAGTGAATAGCACGACTATTATAATATATCGGTTATTCATGAGTCATCGGAATGTCAGTTCGTTAATTAAACATGTAAAAAGTGTAATACTAAAGGACATCTACGTAGGATGTGCCAAAAAGTAAATTGTATTACTATAGGCACAGTGGATGAGGGCGACGCCGACGACGACGCTAAGTTAGTAGGCGGTAAATAGTTTATTATACGTACAATAAGAGGTGAACCAGTGGTAGAAACGACGAAATGAAATTGCTTGGAACTAGCTAGCGGATCTGCAGTTTCAGTAAGCTCCGAAAATACTTACAACTTACATTTTAATAAAATGCCGTTATCTCCTACTAATAAAAGACTTGATTCATACGTGAGAACATATAATGTAATGGGCACAATGCACTCGCATTGTAACGTTACGTATAACGGTCGGACCGTTCCGTATCGATATTTATGTAGTTCGCGATGGCGATCCGCCGCTACTTGGAAGGGACTTTATGTCGCTTTTAAACTTGCAACTGGTGTCGCTAAATCATTGTAAATAATTTGTGCTACGAACCGATCATAAACCACTGACATCGATTTTTGGCATTCCCAAAGTATCAGGTGTGCAATTTTTTAACGCTTATGTCTATACGAATTAATATATGTATACGCAGTATTGATAATAGCGCAGACTATTAATCTCGCGCGAGCCTTCCGAGCGCAAGCGATTGTGACACGGAGAGGGGCGCGAGGCGGTGTGCGGGCGTGGGCACAGTTCATTCAGATGTGCCTTGCGATCACGCTACGTATGTTTGTATTAAAGAAGTTACAGAGCGTTCAAAATCTTGCGAACTGCCACCGGAGCCGGTTGGTATCAACGCAATGTAGATCTTCACAGCGACTGTGAAATGCCCTTAATCTCTGAACACTTCAGAGAATTATCATGGCGGTTTTTCGAAAAAGCCGCGGTTCATTCAAACCAGCTCGTGGTTAAAGCAGCAAATTACCGACCAAACAGAAACGCGACCGAACGCAAACGTCGCCCGCGAAACATGCTAGACGACACGGATGTCTCAGCTCTTCCTGACCACAATACCGTCAGTCACGATCCAGGCTTCACTGTACACACAGTCAATAGCTTTAATATAACACGCACCGCGACGCGCGACCGCCGTAGAGAGCGGCGCGCAACAATAATCACACCGCGTACACACGATTCACCCGTGTTCCAGGGCGGTTCTCACCGCCCAGAGTTACCGACACACAAGTCGACAGTCTGAATGGACGCGCGCAGCCTCTCTCGGACGGTCATTAGACGACTATTAAACGGTATTAAACGGTAGGCCTAGTAGAAATACGATGTCAGTAGTAGATGTCTAATGGGAGGGACGTAAAACATCCTTACCACTAATGCCTAATGTTGTAGATACCGAGACAGATCTGCAGGAGAAAGAGGTGGTGTCAACCCTATCAAAAATAACTACATCCAGAGGAGTGAGACGACCTCCGTAGTCGAATGATGGTGAGGAGACATTTTACGTGGCATTGAAACACAACCTCAACCGGATCTTCAGGCTAGTATATTAGTGCCCCGAACAAGTTGACTTCCTAAGGTCAATTTCTAAAACGTTGTTGTCTTTTATTTATAAACAGAAGCCTAAACACCAATTTCTATATTTATAACTTCAAAATCGATGCACCTGCAACCTCGGATAGCCGGTGGTCTCCATCAGCGCTTAAGAGGAGTCACGGGATCTCCGTTCGGAACGCAACCGTGGCCCCTCTAACGCTTCGCTATAAGTATAGCCCGACCCGGGGACAGTACTCACCAGCACTCTCTCGGTGCTATCACGATGACTCGAGACCACTTCGAGTCATCGTCCTCCCCGGGGTCGCTTTACTGGGCATTCGAGGTCGAGCGCAGCCACCCTACTCTAAATATTACATGCATTTCGTTGCATTACGCAAGTGTAATTCGTCTATCCGTACGAACATTACTCGAGTGCTATGATCATATCACTCGAATACTGTTTCCGGTGATGCATGATGTTACCGGGTGATATTATTAGGTCATTCCATAATTCATGAATAATTTTTATTATCGATAACCTTTATAATATTACGAGTGATAAAGTAATATTTAGTAAAATAAATCAAGCTATAATATAAAACGCGCCCAGACCGTTGGTAGTTCAAGAACGCCTCGCAATGTTTGATTTTCATTCAGGGTTGATATATATTCAATTATAGCCGATCCAATTCTTATGTATCGATGTATCGTGTAAAAAAGTGAATGAAACAGTTCAATCCATCCATCACTTTTTATGAGATCGTGAATCACTGCTACTTTGTGCGGTGTTCCAGATACTTCTTATACCGTTCTCGATTCATAGTCATGTTTTCGTCATATGTTTTCCAGAAAGCGAGTTCATGATCATCTATTCCTATTTAAAAAATTTCTCTCGTGTAATTCCTGAGTAGGTATCCGTTCAGGTTCGCCACCTGGTTTGGCCCATGAACACGACTGGCATCAGTCGTGTTCATGGGTCAAACCAATATTCAGTTCTGGGCTATTTCGACCACGTCGACAACTTCCGAACATTTTCAGACACTATCAACTAGGCAGGATATACATATTACAGTGCTACAAGTGTACGCGCAAACACAAAGGCACTCAATACCTACACGCGCCTTATGTAACGCTGATGTGAACAGATCAGAGGTAGACTAGGATGCAGAGTCAGAAACACGGCGACAATTACAACTCAACCAAACCTGTTTTAAGCACAATTATGGGCTCCGGCTGGGATTCGAACCCACGGCCCGCGGCGTAGAAGTCGCGGCTTATTATCGGTGGCTGATTAACGTTCTGCCTTGCTTATACGAACTCATCCAGTTATGCACTGCAGTTTTATGCAACATATTTCACACGTAAGTTGTGAGAATTTTAAAAACATTCTCTGCTCGAATATAGAAATAGACTTTTTTAGTTTCTCCTATTTAACTTGCGCTTTTCTCTTTTAGTGTCAAAATAAAACTAAACATCCACAGAACAACACCACAAAATATTGTTCACATTCGTTCGATACACCACAGGATTCCAAAGTTTTTAAGTTTTCCTTTTTATTTACGAAAAAATATTTCTCACAATGTTAGGTTCATTCTTTTCTATTTTTTTTTATTAAACTTTTGAATAAATACTATTAAATAAAAACTATTTAGACAGGTTAAAATGATTATAAACACAATTATAAATAAATTACTACGTTCAATACTATGCTCAATAATATTTATATTCTATGAGATTTTTGATGTCTTCTGAGAAAATATAGTAGTAATAGCATAGAATCGACACTGAGGTAAATTCTTCATCATAGCTATTCAGTCTTCTAAGACGGAAACCCACTTTAATATTTTTTTTTTTTTTTGCTATAATCTAGAGTACTCTCCGTATCGTTTCCTAAATCCAGAAATTTATTGTGGTATTAAGTTTAAAGGTTTATATTTCAGCGTATATTATGGTTATAGTAGTAACAAAGTAAATATTTTGAACATTGCTGATAGATTTTTAAAATGGCTGTTTTCGCCTCGGACTTGGTTCCGTTCCGTTCCACAGAAAACGTTTTTAATCAAAATCTGCAGTGCCGTTTTTGTTTAAATAAATTAAAATTATTCTTTATTATTATCATTTCAGCCGATCACTAGTCCACTGCTGAACATAGGCCTCCCCCACAGATGGCCACAAATATATGTAGATCTCAATTTGGTGGGATTTTGACATAGTTGCCACAATTGACAGGCGGTTGGCAATTTTAACTTTACTAAAATTCATGGTAGCGACTACAACTAAGCTTGAAAGCTTCTGCTAGGAGATGGTTCACGACAACAGTTGAATGGCGGGTTAGAAACTGCGACGATTATCTGATGTTTTAACTCGTTTTTAATGGTTCCCATAATGTAAATACCTAGTTACAAACAGCAACCACGTGGCCTAGTGGTCAGAGTACCCAGGAGTTTGACTCCCAGCCGGAAGCAACATTTGTGCTAAAACCCAAATTTATGATTTTAGTGCCTGATTGTGTGTCTCTCTGACACTGCATTCTAGCTTACCTCCGATCTTATCGTATCAGCGTTACATCGGACGCGGGTAGGTTGGGACGAGTGATGCGTGCCTGTGTGTTTGCGCATACGCTTGTGGCAGTACAATATCTCCTACGTAGTTGACATTTAAAAAAAATAAAGATAAAACCGTGTGGTAGCGACTTAAGAGAATCTACCCCCACATCTCATCCCGTGGGTGTCGTAAAAGTCTACAGAGGGAAAATTAAAACCAGAATATGAGCAGCAGCATTTTCCTGGAACATCAGAATAAATAAACTGCGGTTGCCAACCCGCCTGCCAAGCGTGGCAACTATGGCTAAATTCCCCCCAAAATGAGAGCTACAAACTTTTGTCGCAATCTTTTGGGAGGCCTATGTTCAGCAGTGGACTAGTGATAGACTTAAATGATGATGATGATGATGATGAAAGATAAAAGATCCGACTTAGACAATATTTGGAGTTGTCGCCGTCGTCGAAATCTGTCGGGAGGACAAAACTAACTGCGATGTACTGAGATAAACGTTAACAAGTTCACTAATATCAGCTGGGCAGCGCCCATAGCCGACGTCGGCTCGACCGGAAAGTACCAGAAAACTATGGAACTATGATGGTCCCAGTCGAGCTCTCAAAGAACACCCGCGTAAAGTGGAAGCATAATGCTGCTATGTTTCACATGTTGGAATGAGTGCTCGTTTGTCAACCTTACTGAATAAAAAATAATCGGAATTTCACTTACAATGACAGATCTAAATTAACCTTTTATTGGCTATTTATAAAGACATATTTATTTACGACTACTTTAGCTCACTGTATTATAAATTTGTGATGTATATGTGAGGACATGGTTGACGTTGTCATGTTATATGGAATAAATATAAATGGATTTCATGAACGAAATAGGAATTTTAAAAGCCTGAACGTTTCTAAACACGACGATGCCCTTCGCGGCCTATCTTCTAACAATGCTATCTCATTTACGACCATGTAGACTAATAGCATTTTCGAGGTTTTTATTTTTTTTTAAGTCATTCTGAATATCTTATTAACTATAATCCTGAGAAAGACACTCCTAGTCCAGTATCCGAATAGCAACGCCAATTTAATGTTGTATTTAAATATTTGAAACTTCGTTCTTTAAAAGATAGTGAGCTATATAAGCTTATGATGCTACCTTCTATCCAGTTTTATCGAAAATTAAATGCAAGGACGAATGAGGAGACAAATTTTATCCATGTAATCAAAGTTCTGACTAGGCTACAGAGATCTATTAAATCCTACTTATAGTGATATAATCCACCAAGGATCATAAGAAATAGCAATATTTAAACAAAATTATCGTTTTTACGAAGCGTTGAAAAATATCCACCACACTAATAGGAAAACAAACCTTATACATATTTTTAATAAACATATTGATTCAGTCACTCCAGGTTGGCATATGAAACTGAAGACCACAATACCTTAGATTTATGTAGTTGAATAATTTAAAATTTTGTGTTGTTTTTTGCTTTCCAGGCTTTTGAAGTGGGGGAAGCATGCTGGCGTTGCGGTTGGCACGAGACACCTTTGGGACTACTATTGCGTTCAGATATCGTAATATTTATCCATACAGCACAGCAGCCAGTCAATATTAAATTTACCGGACTACCCAAACTGGAACTTGAAACATTTTCTGCGGTAAAAAAGTCATATCGTAAATTATTTTCCTTAAACGTACCAAAAATAAACAATTCATTATTTATTAATTATCAACCTCCAAAAAGTTCACTGCTAGACATATAGGTCGTCTACAGGCTGAGATGATTTCCTGTAATCGCAACATTCGGCAGACGAGCTGGCTATTGCTGTAAAGGCGCCTCGCGTGTTACCTGATTCAATTGCTCTCGACGTTCGAAGCCAATCCGCGGCCTAGCGCAGCTACCTGCTCCGACCCTTTCCGGGAATTAATAAACAAAGCAATTTTGATTGTAAATCCACTCTCGGGTGGTTGCACCAGTAGGAAATTTGATAAGAATAACGACAGGGAAGATGGACGCGTTAGCAAACGCTCTCCTCGAACTCCAGGCGTCTTAACCGGAATTATTCCGCACTGTCGCGACCTCCACCCCAACTTTCGCCTTGGCATGTGCGGCGCTATCCAGGCCCCCCTCTAGGGCCTCGTCGTCATCCGAATACGAATCATCATCATCATCCAATGGAGTGCAAATCTCCTCGGTCCTCTGAGAACACAGGCTTCATTTTTGTGGAGATAGACTTCTCCACAAGAGTCACTCGGTTCGGCCACTTTTCAATCCGGCGAAGCTGTAAAAGCCTTTGGTCTAACAGTGACCATAAGTCATTAAAAAAGAAACCTGATTAGACGCGGTTCTTTCTATCTCTTTTTAATTAACGATCGGTCTATGACATGATTTAAGTCGATACCGAGCCATAATTAAAAAAAAAATGTATAGACTGTAATAGTTATGAAAAGCTGCTCATTTTTATGAAAGTGACGACAAACAAAAGTCGAGTGCCGAACAAAAATTTATTGAAGTCGATCTTCAACTGAGAGAAGTAGGTTACCTCTGGAGATGGATAAACATCACTCCATTGGTAAAAATGCGAAGACATGTCATTTAATTTTGAGGTAACAAATGTTACGAACGATTTAAGATCTTTTATCAAATTTAGTAATATTTATAGACGTATAACGCCTTTTTATTTTGGTTGCAGATCATGAACACTTCGTATTCATATTTCAATATATTGCGGCAGTATAAATAATTTTAGTTTAGTAACATTCGTATTCGCAAGCAACTAATTTATAAGGACACCCTTAACAACAGCAACTTTTTCTTCTGCATTTTTTTAATAAACCGTAAATTCACTTCTGAACGAACGGAACGTACACAACGGAGATGTTTAATACTTTTTTGACGATATCAGTACAAAACTTTTAGTTTAAAAGGTTCATTTTTATCATTAGCCCTTAAATATTTCTGTACAGCTTACTGTAGAGGTGCCTCTCCCAAGTTGGGTAGATTTGCCCAAATCATCTCACTTGGTAACCAGACCAGCGATCGCACTCTAGATAGATCTAACAATTGGCATTTTGTTTCTAACATACTTTTGATGAACATTACGCAATCCCTGGTGCGGTAGTAATCCTATGCTAATTTATTTCCTCCGACGTTTTTACGACATCAGTGCCACGGACAAAAGCATGTACTGAGTAAACATAAACGTAGGTAACATTTTGTACATAAAATTTTGATTCTAATTATGATGAATATATACCCAAAAATATGACTTACGGTGACGGCGTTCGAGAGAGAGAGAGGTGTTGTGAAAATATTCTGAAATAAGTCAGACTTCAAGATGTGCGTACTGGTGCGATCGCCAATTCGCTGGTCAAGGGTAATGATTACAGCTAATCCTCCCAACTTGGAAGATGCCTAAGTCCCGCAGTAGACTTTTTTTTAGGAGAATGGAACGAGACAACGTCGGCCCTTAAAAAATAAGTAATTAGTTTCTCTAGTAATTGGCAAAGATATTAACGTAGTTATTAAAAAGTAGACTATATTCATACTATCCACTGCAACTAACAAATGTAATTTTTAAACTAAATTATCACTGTAAATAATAACCTAGACACCAGGGACATTAATTTTGAATACAACAATCCATCTGATATAGTATTCAACAACATCATCTTATCTAGACAAGATATTTGCAGGCCCCTTAAAGCTCTAGATGTTTCAAAAGGAGCCGGAGTTGATAACATACCAACCGTTTTGTTCAAATAAACTGCAACTGTCATTGAAGATCCTTTATGTTATCTGTGTAACCAATGTCTTGTTAATGGTGTTTTCCCCCGAATCTGGAAATCCGCTCAGATTGTTCCTGTACATAAAGGTGGATCGAAGGGTGATGGAGAGAATTACCGGCCCATTTCTATCCTGCCTGTCCTCTCAAAAGTCTTCGAAAGATTGGTTCATAACGCTATATATCCTAGTCTACACATTAACATCTTGCAACAACAACATGGTTTCGTTAAAAGACGTTCAACTATTACAAATCCTCAATCCTATACCACTGATTTATTCAGTGCACTAGATAATAACGTACAAGTTGATAGCATTTACACAGACTTTCACAAGATGTTTGATCGAGTTGATCACAGAATATTATTGGAGAAGATTGCATTAAATGGTATAAGAGGAAACCTTTGGAGATGGGTTAAGTCCTATATTACAAATAGGACACAAAAAGTGGTGATTGGAGGTTGCGAATCGCAGACTATGAATGTTAGCTCAGGTGTATCTCAAAGGTCAATTCTCGGACCACTTCTCTTTGTAATTTTTATTAACAACATCAACAAATGTTTTAAAAATTCAAAATGTCTTCTGTACGCAGATGATCTTTAAATCTATCGAAATATTAATAACTTTCAAGATCACATCTTGCTACAGGAGGATCTTGATAGGTTTAGTGCGTTCTGTCGTTATAATAATACAACTTAATCCTAACAAATGTAAAAGTATAACATTCACTAAGAGAAGAAATGTCAGCAACGTAATGTACTCACTCTGTGGTACTGACATAGTTAAAGTTTAGTTAATATTTATTTAATTTATCCTTACTCATCATATATACATCATTACGTAAACGTCAAACGTCAAACGGGTTTTACTAAAATTTAATTATTTTGTGTATTTCTATAGGTTATTATTAACTATTATATTATTATATATTATTATTATATAAAATTGTTGAGTTTGTAATGATTAAAATAATGTTAGTATTAGTATATTGTTAAGCGGTATTACATACTTGTTTTTTGGTTTTCAAATAAATAAAAAAAATCACGATCAGATCACGAAGTGAAAATAAAATATTTATTAAAATGACTATACAACTTTGTATTACTTCATATTTCACATAATATACAACGTTATTCATAATTGGTATAACATCCCGGCACCTAGCCATGCTACTTTTATCTGATAAACACAACGGTGAAGCTTTAATGACAAAATAGAATACTAAAAATGTCGATACAAAACTTTAAAATTATTTGTTTTAAAACTTTACACGATCCTAACTCAGAAAGTCGTTGCTCCGAACCAAATAAATTCAAAATACGTTTTCTCGCCTTGTCGTGGCGGGGGGCTTAGTAACCGTGGCTTGGTCACCCACGGTGAAGCTCAGACATGAACGCCACAGGCCCCTACATGGTCGGCATGTGGCGTCAGGCTGGCCCGAGGAGGTCGCTCCGAGTGGGCTACGCGAATAGGGGAACTGCTGGAGGAAGCAGTACGCTGCCCTCCACAGCCGAAGTGGAGTCGCAGGGGAAGAGGAGTGTAGGTGTTGCGTTGCCTCTCTCCCTGTCCCCCGCGACTTCGGCGGGTCCGCACCGTAGATGCGGCGGTGGTGAGCCCGCGGAGGGAGAGTATTGGTGTGTCGTTGCCTCTCTTCCTATCCTCCGCGGTCGAAACGTGGTGGGCGACAGAGCCACAGACCAGATCCGCTGCCGGGGCAGCACACAAAGGGGGGATGTGCTAAAAGGCGCGTTGTGTGTTCTGGCGCGCCTTACTGGGAAAGGAGAGAGGAGAGGAGCAGTTCTCTCCCGAGCAGGGGCCGCCTATGGTATACGGCCTGCGCCGGTGGGGTCGCGGATGTGTGCGCGAGCATGGTTTTAGTCGGTGCAAGTCCGAAATAATCCATCCTTCCCTCCGTGAAGGCGAGTATGCGTTAGGCCTTTCTCCTTGTAAAAAAAAACAAAAAAAAGGATATAAAATACATACTGACATTTAATTCCAATTATAACAGTGTGCATTAAAAACAACTGGAGAAACTGATGTATCTCAACAAAAAAACATATTAAAAAGTTAATTTATTTCCTTTACTAAAGTACATTTGTTGTTATTACATATAAAATTGTGGCTGCAAAATAACTTGCTAACTGTATTTCAATGAATGAGAATGAATTCTAAGCGGGGAATCAAAACATTTTCTCCTTTTGCAATTCCAGACTATCGCTAATCCACTGCTGAACATAGGCCTCCCCATACATGGACGCAAAATTTAGAAGCTTTCGTTTTGGGGAATTTTACCATAGTTGCCACCTTTGGCAGGCGGGAAAGATGGTGCTGCCCATCTTTTGGTTTTAATTTTCTGTCCACTTTTATGGCACCCACGGAATGAGATGGAGTGGTAGATTCTCTTAAGCTGCCACCACACGGCCTACATACATAATTATTGTCTTTACAATATTCCGTCCCAGATGCGTAATCTGTAACCGTGTGCCATTACACAATCTGGGTGTATCCAGATTACGCATTAGCAAAACCGGAACATCAACTTTTAGCCTGAGCCTATGAGAGGGCACGCCCTTCAACACTAAAGAGATGTGGAACTACAGGATACGACATGACATGTTCAGTGTCCATGACATTGTATACCGAGTAATACTCCACATCGTCACCTTCTAAGTGGGACATAATTTTTTCATGGATCTACCCAATGATTTCATTTATTGGTGCCAAAATTACCCTCTCACAGAACCATTCATTCATAAGTGTTTTAACTTTTAATATGAAAACTCTTGCTACTATATCATGCCTATCAATCGCACTTTGTCCTGGCATTAATTCAGCTACGAGTATTCAGGTTGGGTTAAATGTGAACGTAACAAATAAATCAGAGCGACCATATATAAGCACATAAGCAAATGCATACTGGGTATACTCGTGTAAGTATCGAGGGCTGTTCACAAATGATGACGTAAAGATGATAATTTTACTTCATCATTTGCTACGGCATCCTCGAAGGGAATATAATTTTCAGGCCTCAGCTTACTTTGGTTTAACGATATAAATCGCGGACGCTCACTATGAACTTTAACATACATGTTGACATAAAATTGGTTGGCTAACTGTCTACAACGTGGTATTCAATTAAAATCATTTTCCCGTATCAGTAAGTAATAGGCATAAAATCCATACAGGTTATTTTTTTTGTTAGGCAGACCTTGATGCGGTATCTGGAAATGATACCCTTCCTGCCCCTTTCTGTAGATTAGTGGATATTGAAGTGCGTCATAAAATTTATATGTGTCGGGGTCACAGGTCAATCTGTCGTCATGAGTTCGCAAAACAATATCACAGGACGCTAACTGTTAGCCTGCATATAACAGCTATGGAGCTGCGACTTTATTTATCAATGGTCCGTTAAACCGTCTTTCATTTTCCCCACTCGGTATGCGATATGGATGCGTGACTAATACATAATCTTCTTGTGGCATTCTCTCTTAAGCAGTTTTAAATGTGTTAAAAGGAAGATGATGTTAGCGCAACAATCTTTGTATTTTTACCACAGTATCTCTTTCCACTCCTTCAATATTTTGACACCTGCGATTCGGTTCATTACTTTCATCTCCCATTAAATAAATCTGTAATAATGTAATCTGGAGGTAGAAAAAGTCAATACTCTATTACCGTAGATTAATCTTTTATAGTATAATATAGTTAATATTGATTATGTATATATGCATACATGTGTGTACGTATATGAAATTATTTAGGCATTCATATATTAATCAAATTTATTTTATCCTATCACATCTGTTGACTTATAAATAAGTACAAAAACATAGGAACAGCTAAACTTGACATCCGTAGTGAATTTAGGTTCCAGATGAAAATCAGCGTCAGGTTTTATAGTCTGACTTACAGCTTATCTGGAGACCTTTTAGTTCAGCCGTGAGACACGCACATGGCACATTTCTAATTTTATACTGTTTTCTTTTATTTTAATTTTGTTTTTTTATTGTTTATGTTTGAATCATTTAATTTTAATTTTATTTTATTAAGATGTGTTTTATATTGTACCTAAATGTGTTGTCATTTTATGCTGTACCAATAAATGCTGTTTCTTTATTTATTTCTTTCTTTCTTATTACAATTTCCTTATCTACACCAAATGAAGTCATCTGGAAGTATGAATTATATTTCCTGTTTTGATTTAAATTAACGTCGTGATTCATTGGCTCCGTACAAAAGTAGCGTATTCAGCGGTTCCTCTGGCACATCTAGCGTTGGAAAGTTTTCCACCAGAACAGCACATACATTACCTTAGTGATAGCATAAATTAATTTATAAGGGTAGACAGTACATAGACTGTACATAGGGAGTGTATATAAAGAATCCCTCATAATTTTAGCCCCTTACTTTGCCCCCTTTTGGGGTGATTTTGCAAAAAAGTTGAAAACGTATTATTTTATTTCATACCAAAACCCTAAATAAGAATTTTTAGATCCCTAACTTGAGGAATTATGGATTTCCCCATACAAACTTTCAACCCCTACACTAACATTTTTTGTAGCGACTATTTTATTTAAGGGAACATAAGCCACGAAATATAGCCAATATTTGATGTCGTGGTAGCAAAATAAAACGACCGCTCACGACCACTGCGCAAAGGGAGCCGGCTTCATGCAACTTGGGCATCATCGAGCTGCGAGGTGCGCACCTCGATGATGCCCAAGTTGCATGAAGCCGGGCGGCGGCGCGGCGTTCGAGAGACACCGCGGGCGCTGTATATTTTAAAGAACGTTTTAAAGTTTTAAATAAAAGAAAATATATAATTAAAATTACAAACCACTATTCAATTGTTTCTAGTTTACAAAAAATAATATCAGTAACTTTTAAACGATAGGTCCGATTCCAATAATTTAAAGAGGACTTAACATGTACAAAATCAACCTTGACTATGACTATTTTGTTTATCTTTGTATAACTATTTTGTAGGATAAGGATTAATATTATGATATGAATGTAATCATCTTTCGCCGTGTGGTGGCGGCTCGTTAAAAGAATACTACCACTCCATCTCATCCAATGAATCTCGTAAAAGGCGAGTAAGGAGTTAAACTGCACTGTGCACCCAACAGCGCATGGTGGCGATGGGCTCACCACCTATCACACCAAGTGCATTATATTGTTTTGGTGAAACGTGGATTGTGGCAGTCATCTGTTGAGCAGTGAGTGCCCAGTCTCTGACTACCCCTTATGGGATACAGTCGTGATCTTATGTATGTATGTATGAATGTCACCATCTTTCGATTCTACCCGTGTTATGATAGACTAATTTGAACACAAAACGGTTATTGTGACTTAACTACTCGTATAATAGTTAGACATATAGCCTCGCGGACTTTTTTGTGAGTAATAATGAGTACTATGAAAATGTATTACATTATTTTCTTTATCATCAATAGTTTTTGCAGCGCACGCCAAATAATGACTTTTATCATTAAATTATTGATACCTTGAGTTACATCACAGCAATTTTCGTAAGGATTTCGATATTTTTTAAATTAAATACAATTCATGTTAGTCGGTGATAATGTAGTTGTATAAAGATGAAAGAAGATTTAAAATCGGTTTAGTAGTTTTTGAGTTTATCCATTACAACCATACATACAATAAATCAAATCTTACCTCTTTATAACATTAATTTAGATTTAGATAATCTATCTCCTTGCCAAATTTTATTATGATGTATTCAGCCGGTTTAGTCGTGAAATGGTAACAAACAAACAAACAGAGTTTCGCATTTATAATATTAGTATGGATTATAAGAAGCACCAGGGACCCTGGTACAGAAGCGTAGCGGACTCATTTCGGCTTCAAAAAACATTTTTTTTTAGTTTTTCTTATTAAAGTTAGCGACGAAACGAGTAAGTCGTATTCTTGATGGAAAGTGCCACGCCTGCATATAACAGTTGTAGTGTCACCCAGAGCATTATACAGGAAATTTATCTGTGCGACGCATTTCGCTTGTCATCATTAGACATCGGTTCTAAAAGTCTCAAATGCCTTGTAATTACGCTAGCTACAGTGCCTACAGCTGCTTCTAAAGTTCTTTTTATAACTGGGAACTATTTCGTGCTTCTAAGTAATTTTTTATTTTATTTATTATTTACCTTATTAATATTTTATGTAAAGTAAGTGAAATTTAAGGTAAGCGCCCGGCTCCTGAGCGACCACGGCTCTTAAAGAAAAAATAACACTTATAGTAAACGCTATCTTTGAAATGTAATGTGCGTAAAAATCGATCGTGAGAAATTATTTTGATAATACTTATTATTTTTAAGATAAAGAACAGAAATCTTTTATTTTATAAAGAGACATAATATTTATTTAACTTTTTTTTAATTATACTAGTGCGCAAAAATTACACATCTGTCCTGGGAAGAACCAGCCCGCCAAGTGATTCATTTTTTTATTGTTAATCTTTCGGAAATTCACAAAAGTATAAAAAACATATTATTATTCCTTTATCTAACTTTATATACCTAAAAGTGACGAAATATAATAATCATATTTAAGGCATAAATAATATTAAAGGCATAGAATATTAAAAAAACAAAAATATAAAATAAATAAAATAAAACATCTCTACGTATAGAACTAAAATAATAAATATAATTTCATAAGTACATATAAAACATATTATATTTGTCTGCGCCTGCGGTTACCTCGTAAACGGTTACCGAGCAATATTTAATATGATGTTTCTTAACTATTGAAAACAATAAGGTATTTACTAACTGTTAATTTTATTTAACTTAAAAATGTCATACGAGTATGTAAAAATGTCATTCATCTCATTCTTTCACCACGATAGCATCACAATCGCTTCTAATTTTAAATATAAAACGGTAAATATTCAGTCGACTCCTTGTTTTGCATTTATGTCCAAGAAGAGACAATCATAATAATAATAATCATCATCATCATCATTTCATCCCATTACAAGTCCACTGCTGAACACAGGCCTCCTCATGGATTGCCACAAAACACGATCATCTGGTTGGCGTTGGCGGGAGCGATAACGTGTACGTTATGACTCTCCGCTAAATCGTACAACTTATTGCAGGTCGTGTTACTAACCACAGAACAGAATTCTGTTTTGTGTTACTAACATTGGAGTTCCAACTACCGTGCTTGCTATTCAAGTCTCCGGCAAGTATAACAGAACTTCCTAAATTTAACAGAGATTTTAAATCGGATTCTACTATTTGTTTGGTTGGCGATAGTTATGCTGATACTAGTACAAGCGGCCTGTGGCCGGTCATTGCTAACCTCCACGCGGAAGCTTCATTATTGATTAAATCTGGTGTATCGAGCGCGATACAGTGCAAAGACTTTTTATAGTAAATCAGAGTACCGCCTTTCGCGATCGCTCTGTCATTCCGGATGACTTTATAATTCGCTATCATGGGATCGCGCATCTAAGGTTTTAAGAAATTCTCTTGCACTAGAATAACGTCGATGTAGTGGTCACAAAAGAAAATTGGCGATTTTTTCTAAACGTGTCTTAAGACCGTCTAACGCTAACGCAAATTGCGTCGATGACATTCATGTGCTCTACGGTAGCCATGACTCGGTATTGAGGTGACTTTGCTTCGCGGATTTTGCGAGCTAATGTCGATAGTTCGGCCACGTTTATGCTGCTCTCGAAGCCACAAATTAAAGTGAAATCTGCAGCGCTGTATTTTGGGCGTTGTTTTCTGAGGCTCGGGTCGCGAGGCGGCTACGCTCTTCTGCGTAATTCTGCGTATCATGGTCAATGACTTAATCCAGGCATTAGGCGCCGTTGCGGCGCTCTGACTTTTGCCCGGACCGGGAGTCCCGTCAGAAGGTTCGGGTTTCCAGTCCGTCCGGAGCAGAAGCGGGCGCGGGAACGGGCTTAGGCGGGTTTGGTGCTGGCTTTGGAGCTGACTGGGAAGCCCCGGTGACCCTTCCTGCGGCCGTTCTTTTTAGCGCCCTTCGCTTCTTAACTTTCGGCGCTCTGTCACGCCCGCTATAGTTTACAGGTGTCCCAGCTCGCCGCAAAGTATTCAGCTTGGGGGGGTCTTGAACTTCGGATGTTCGAGCGCAATTCGGTGCTACGAGGGCGGGCGAAACAATTTCAGTCCGAGTGTCCAAAGTACAGCTGTCATCGGTGGCACTGGCCAACGATGCCCCTGTTACGGGGTGCTCCTATAGATAGGCCTGAGAGGTCACAGATCGTTTTGACATTAAAGATTTGCTTACCCTCCAGAGATAATTCCAGGGGCCTGAAATTTTGCACACCACTCAGCTTAGGTACATATACGTCTCCTTTTGGATCTTACATGCGTTGTGCTGTACTGTACCTACCTTAACCGCATACTTTTTTCGGTTTCAAATTTAAATCTCGTTGGAATAAGTTTTTAATTTAATCTCACCCTATATTAGGTAAGTGTTGAACAGTAATTTCTTTTGTTGTGTAGTGTAAATAGGCTTTTACTCTTATTAGAACACTTATGCTTTCGTATACATTTATCTCGCTAGTGCGACTCTCTTTTAGTAATTGTTGATTTAATTAGTATATTTTTAAATGCTGTAATTAAAGTTCATATTCGATTTAGTAACCTTTTTTACTTGTCTTCAACGGCCACCTCACTTCTACATTTCGATATTCCCGTTTCCGCTGTGTAGATGTGGTCAAAGTCAGATGGACCTACAAGGAGCGGCCATAAATTTCTGGAACATATATTCCAAGGCTTCGAGTCCAAAGTTCCAAGATACAAGTTCCAAGGTTTGACCTCTTTAGTCTTACACATTTCCGGTGCTAATTCGAACACCTACCAGCCGACCAAGACGCCGCGTGTTCGTTTATTACCGGCGTCCCTTCAGTGTGGCTAGCAACCCGATCTGGCCGACATCCCTCGCGCCACGCAGAACCACGCAGTACCGGACTGCGTCAGCAGAAATTAGGCGGACCAATGCACTTCTTCTTCTTCTTTCTTTTGTTAAATAAACTTTTTTTTATTGAGTGTTGACAAGGGTTTCTTTTTTAATTATTCTATCACTTCGAACACCCAAAATGTCACAACCTGGTTCTATCGACTTCATCATCTACGGCAGGGATTCCCAAAGTGGATGTAATTTTATGTAAAGTTAATTTTGATGAGAAAATGATGTCAAGTTTACTCACTTAACCAACCGCAAAGTTTTTAAATTGGTTAGTATTTTGTATCAATAGGAAAAAAACTAGAGATAGGATTTTTAAAATAATTTGGCTATGTGGGTCTGAGGTATCAGTTCATTTTGAAATAAATCATAGTTTGAAAAAACTAAAAAATACGCTTTATATAGAAATCCAAAACTAAAAAATAGATTTTTTTTAATAAATTTGAATAATTTAAAAAAAAAATTTAATTAAAATAATAATAAAAAAAGCGTGGGGTGCTTTTTAAGATATCATCGAAATCCTTCTTCTCATATCTGTCAATGAAATATTTATAACTATTGACACCATTCACTACACGCTTTTTTAAAATAAAACATTTTTTTTCTTATTTACACTATTATTCATTTATATTTATTAGAACTTACTTTTTAGTTTGGTATATTTATAAAAGCGTGTTTTTTTAATCTATTATTTATTTTGTTACAAACTAATTTAAGACGATGGCCTCTATAACAAGATTATATTAGCGCCATCTATTGAGTAATTTAGTTGGATCTTGTATAATATCGTGTTTTTTATTTTTTTTAAACTTATTTTTTATCTTTTAGCCGAAATATTGCACTGTCATCGGTCTTTGACAGTGTGCAAAATTTGAATTAAATCGGATCGTTCAAAGTAGGAGAAAACCGAGCCGGTTAGAAACATGCAAGTGAAGCTAATATAAAGCGTATAAAAAACTCTTGCCCAAAATAGTCTGGAAATCCCTGATCTACGGTTATCGGTTCTACGAGCTATTTGGCTGGCTCATTGCCACTTCAGCTTGCTGATCCTTAAGGCAGCAGTGTAAGACCACCTTTCAAATGTCATAACTTGCGTGTTGGCACACGCACTGATACTAAGATATTGAGGTATATTCGACGAGACGATGTGATGCAGATTCCAGAACGCTGAATTAAATATATAATTTATAAAAATAAAAAAGTATGGATAATATGAATGATGTATTGATTATATTGATTTGATGAATTATTCTGTCTAGTTATTTAAAAGCAGTTCTCGATTTTCATCTTGAACGTCTATTCTGATTTTTAAGGTTTTGTCTTATGCTTTTTTTTGGAATGAACTCTATTGCAAAAGGACCATATTGGAATACCATCCCGTTTTCATAATCAATCTGAGCTAACTTGAGCTTTTAATTATTACTTTTGGATTTAATATTCGGATCAACACAAAACATAATTCCTCCACTCCCCACCCTCTCCCCCGTGAGCCTAGGTGCTGCAATATATATAGTTTACGTAATTATAAGAAATCATAAAGTAATACATTCATACGTACAGTTAGGCATCTTACCCATTGGGGTAGGCAGAGATCACATCCGTAGCCCACTTTTCGCCCCCACGTTAAACGAGACGTGACGGGTTGCGAACCACGTCACCGCCATTTTGGAACAGGTTAAAAAAATTAAAAAGCAAAGGTAAGGCTAGCCTCATTCTGGGGACGCCCGTTCCCCGGACTTGGAGTAGGGAAACGCGGAAGTTGGTAAAGGAAGCATAAGTTGTAGGATACTACTATCTAGGAAGGAGCAGGAGAAGACAGCAGTAGCTCGGGAGGCCGGGGTAGCCCTCGCTCCCTCCCGTAGTAATGTAATACACATTATGACTTCATTTTCTTTTGGATTATTGCTTTCTTGGAGAATAAAATTTAACGTATGTCAGGGAATTGGATTTGGATCTTTTCGAGCAGTGTTATTATCACTATAGCAACGATGTAAATTAACAGGATTTTAGCGGCAAAATTCAACAATCAATAGCCTGAAATGACCATTTCTTTTATTGGAATATCCGTGTCGCAGTTCTAATTTTTCATTTTTTTTTTGCACGATTCAATCTTCCTACTAATTGCAAAACCCAATTTTAATGATTCTCAATTTTTTCAATGATTTTCAATTTAATCTTTTATAGGAAATATTCTTTCATCATATTTATGTTATTCTGTTATTCAAGATACTAAGAATAAATTTTTAAGTATTATGAACACGTTGTTAACTGCCCGGAAGATCACAGTATCAATAATATGTGAAATATTTCGATATTTTAATAACGTCGTTTAAAAATATCGTTTTTATTAGAGGGTACTGTGTAAAAAAACGTCTACAATCGCAGTATGTTTCATAATGCTATACGACGCAGTAAAATAGAATAATTGATTGACGTATCTATACTCCAACCGTGTATTACTGCAATGATCACAACGCATTATTACGAGTATCAAGCAATGTTAGCCAGTTAATATTTAGAACTCGTAAAAGTCAGAAATTATTTAATTAATAGCTTTTACTGAACCTAGTCGTCACATACATATGTAACAGATGACTATGTTTCGATCATTTAAAAACTTTTTTAGCAGACACAATTTTGATTACGACCATCCAAGTTTAGATCTTTATAAATTTCATCCACAGTTAAGAATTTTACTCGCTTCTAACGGGGTATTTTTCAATAACACCGAGTCCAAGCTCAGGTAACTTTTTAAATCATTATCTAGTATCAAATATCCAATAAGTATATGAGCATTTACTTTCCATGATTAAAATATTTTCAGATTTCTTTACTCCTTTGTAAGCAGTTCTCTTGCTATTTCCGCCTTAGTATTGGGTGGAATAACAATATATCACGAACTATCAGAAAGGAACTTTGCAGTTACTACTGAAACCTTTTACTTTTTTATTTTAACTTTTACAATTCCAATTATCAACACTACAGTAATTATTAACAAAACAAAACTAATAAATCTTCTAGAGCGTATGAATGGCGACTTCAAATATATTTGTATATTGGAATATAAATACAAGTGAGTATAGTTGATTTTCATTACCTGCTCAATATTCTATATTTTGTCATTTTTAGTTTAGTCGTAAGCGTAATAATTCTGAATATCTCTATAACAAATAATTTGTTCTACGGCTTTGTTTCCATCTACTTTAAAATATATGATTATTAGTATCACAAAAATAAATAAATGATAAAATAAAACTTTCTACGAACGATCGATCACAGTTCTTCATCATTGTCATAACCATTTCATACCATCGCAAGTTCACTGATCAACATAAATCATCACCATAGATTTCCGCAAAAAGAAAATCATTCTTTCCTAACAACTATCAGTTCTACGAACTAACGCGCTTTATGTCGAGTCCATTGCTACTTCAGCTTGCTGATCAGTTACTCTAGTTCTTCTTCGGATATAGTCGTTTTAGAACCTATCTCTTAGAGAAACACTCTATCAGCTTAGCTCTTTCCATAGCTCGCTGAGCAACATAAGCTTTCGCATGCGGCCTGCAACGAAGGACCACGTCTCATTCCGTATGTCATTTCTGGCAACACTCGCTGTGGTTAAAAACTTTTGTTTTCAGAGTTTTAGTCGACGAGAACATTTTAAACTGAGTGTTTTGTTTGAATGTATTTGAATTATTTTGTTTTTGAAATTCATTAATTTAATATTATGGATTAAAAGAAAAATTTCTTTGATTTCGTATTTATAAAAAAAATCTTAAGAATTTGCTTAAGAAAGTAAAAAAATAGGTGGTTGAGATTCCTAAAACATAATTATTATAATCATCATCATCATCATTTCAGCCTACCATAGTCCACTGTTGAACATAGGCCTCCCCCATAGATTGCCACAAAACACGGTCCTGAGCCACCTGCATCCATCGACTTCCTGCAAAACCGTGTAGGTCGTCGCTCCATCTAGTGGGGGGATCGCCCTACACTGCGTTTTTTTGCCGGTACGAGGTTGCCACTCGAGAACCTTTCTTCCCCAACGGTTATCGGTTCTCCGAGCTATATGGCCGGCCCATTGCCACTTCAGCTTGCTAATCCATAAATATTATAATGTATAGCTGATATTATAATATATGCAGAGATTTCACCCGTAGTCCACATTTCCCGCGGGAAACGAGACGTGGCGGGTAGCGAACCACATCGCCGCCGTTTTGGTACGATTCTAAAAATTCCTACTCTACATTGCGTTCCCACGTGCAGTATAGTTACAGCATTGCATATTCTGCTATTATTCTGCACGAATAAAGGCTGTCCGTACAATACCTTAGTCGCCTTGGAAAGAGTAGATGTAGGTGCTATTCCGCTCTGCCGGCCGTCTATTAATCATATACATTTAAATATATATAATACTATGTATTATATATATTTTTAGAAATTACAAGGTATGTAGTTCTAATGAGGAGGGATTTAGCCACGCTTAAAAGGCGGGTTGGCAATCACAGTGTATCAATTTGGATGTTTCGGGAAGAATCTGCTGCCCATCTCCTGGTTTTAATTTTAAGGACGTGATGGGGTGGTTTATTCTCCTTATCATGTGTGAGATGTCCACAAAACCAGGAATATAGTTCCATGAATTTCAATTGATCGCGCTAATCGTTAGTGGCTATGCTAGTACTCCTTAGTTACGGCTAACTACTAGTAAATCCAGAGAGTCATCTGTCATCAACACTCATCAACATCATATTCGAACTATCCTTTACCAAATTTGTAGTCGACCTATCAATATTCATTATAATATAACTGATACAAGAATCCTATCTTGATTATTTATTAATTATTTATTTATCTAAATTAACAGAAAAGCGTCAAGAAATTATTAAAGCGACGCCTCACTTCAGCAACTTAATTTTAACATAAATAATGAAAACAATACTTATATTTTTAAAAACTTATTTGTTTCAGAGCGCAATTTTTACGGGGTCAGTTATATATTTGGCAATTATGTTATGTATGGTTTATTTTTAGTAGTCTTATCGGATGTGTGTTTGTTGCTACAACTGTAGTAACTCTAACGTATCAAAGTTTGTTTGCGACTCAAGACGAGAATACAGAACGCCCTCTCGAGTTCCCGATGTGGCTCCCAAACGACGCCCAATACAGGACGCCTAGCTACGAAATGGTTTTGATCTTTCAGACTACCCTTTGCTTTAATTTTGTTCAGAGTTTTTGCGGTGAGTTTTGTATAATTTTTTCCTTTCACCATTAAAAATCGGAATTATTTGATTTTATACTTGTAAATTAAGTTTGTTATAAATTCAAAACGTAACTCATTAAAAAACGATATAACGTGGTATAGCTGCAGTGCAGCTATACTGGGTCTAGCACATACAGAAGGGTGGCTCCACCAGTTCTCGTGTCATGTCTTCTCTGTCGGAGAAATTCAGGTGTAATGACCCGGTGAAACGGTGAAATACGTTTGATAAACGAGTTTTCTTACGTCGAAAAATAAAAAAAATCTAATTCTAGTGTAATTACTGGACATATGAGACTTAAAAAACTGATGTCTCAAGGTAGCGAGCGCAGCATGTAGTACTATTTGCTCGTCTCGTCACTTTCTTCCATAAAATCAACACACGCTCGAGTAGATTTCGCTATACGTAGCGTAGCCGGGATAGCTGACGTCTCCTCCAACCAGTAATCTTTAGATGTTGTATATATAGTTCGCTTCTTAGAAACTTTGATAGCGCAATGTTGGACGTATGAGATATTTCTTGAGATTTCATCATGTCAGCATATGGTGACATATAAAGTTGGGGAAAAAGTTTCTTCGCATTTTATAGCAAAACTCAAGACATTTTTTTTTTCAAACTTTATGTACATTTAATTACAGTATATATGTACCATTTCGTTCGATGACTTAATAGCTGGAAACAACATTTTACTAATTTGTTAATTTTTTTTTAATTTAACCTTTTTAAAGTCATTAAAATCAGCCAGATACTAATAGTACAGCCAAAGAAATATTATTTCAAGTTTATACATACTATATGCGAAAATACTTTTTCTCCGACCTATTAGATGTGGCTACAACGTTAAAGGGGGCGGGGCACGGCGTTGTCTCAAAGAGCACCGTGTATTATTGGGTAGCAGTCCTATTTGACTAAAGCGCTTGTAACACTGTCCTGAATTAAGAAACTAAATTAGGATTTACAAAAAGAAAGCAAATTTAGTTTCTGATCACACTTTACTACATTTAGTCATTGAATCACTTACAGTTCAATACGACGGCGTCGGACGTGTCGAGTGCGAGGTGCGAGAATGGCTCCAGTACTGTCCAGACACCAAAAAATTGGCCTTGCCGTAGCTCTGGCTGTCGGCTCAATTAAAATTTAATAAAAAACATGGGTTAAAGAATATATATAATATATATATATATATATATATATATATAATGTGTGAAAAGCTAGCAAATTCGCGCATTATAAGTTTTTTAGATACAGCAAATTTTAGAAATGAATTGAAAATCCTTTGATATGTTATCAAATCTTGTGACATCATATATTTAAAAAAAATGCAAAAATATCCTACGAGACACCATTAGTGTTAATCAAAGATTATTTAACAAAAAGATAGATAAGTTCAGAAAGATTAACATTGCATACATACATTATATGTTTGTCATACTTGTTCCAAAGATAGGGCATATTTAAAGTTCCTTTTTTTTATTTATAGAATAGGAGGCAAACGAGCAGGTGGCTCACGTGATGGTAAGTGATCACCGCCGCCCATGAACACCTACAATACCAGAGGAATAGCAGATGCGTTGCCGGCCTTAACATTAATTAGTATTTACTTTTCCTTCGACACTCACTCGTTCTTAACTATATATTTTAAATGTATAGCCTTTGAAAGGCTCGTGTGATCGCATTTACAGGACTACGCGCTACAAAAGACAAATCCTTGAACTTGTACCAGAGTTCACTTTTTGATACGTTAACATTTTAAATAAGCTGTTTAATAAATGCTTTAAATTATTATTATTTTATAATACTTTTATAGTACTCGTACTGATCTGAACTTATTTAAATATTAACAAAAGATTCCTTAGACAAGAAATTAATGTGACAACTATGAGATGTTACACATGTCTCTGATCAAAATGTCAATATGTATAGAAGGACATTTTTTTTTAAATAATTATTTTGGAATTAATCATTAAGTTTTATTTCAGTATTCATATATGTATTGTTTCACACACTGCTACATTATTACTATTTGCTTAGTATGATTTTCTTGGATTTTGAGACTATTTTTGACGGATTAGACGAATCTGTGGTACAACTTTCACAATACGACTCACGTCGCATCGCAGTACAGATGACATTGAAAAGAAGAATGAAGAGAATTGTCAATTGGCATATTTCAGTTTTTAGGTATGTCTTTAAATAATAAAATCCTACAACGGCGACAAATACCGCTTAACTGCACAGGAGATATTATAGTGCTACAATTACACGCGTAAACACACAGGCACTCACTCGTCGTAACCTACCCGCGCCCGATATTACGCTCTTGTGATCAGAGATAGGCTAGAACACAATATCAGATCACAACCAGGTCCGAAAACCAACAATTTGTGTTTTTGCAAAAACAGGAACGGCGAAGGTCACACAGTCGCCTTTATACCCAGTAAGCCTTTTCTTAATATACACAAAGCACACTATAAGTTTTTTTTGTTTTATAACGAACAAAATAAAAAAATAAAAACATTTGTAGATCCGTCAAGATCATCTCATCCGTTTATGGACCACCGTTAGTTTTTCAAGTGATGTTTAGCTCAATCGCCATATGCTTAATGGCGTATCAAATTGCAGAAGTAAGTATTAGACGTTATCTACAGAATATTGTTATTCTGCAACAATATAATTTGCAACAATTCTAAAAATCTGTTTAGTTTGTGTTAAAATTTACTAAACAAACAAAAATATTTATTCAGGATATCAGTTAATATAATTTCGGTGATGTAATTGCTGTTAGCCTTTTTTGGCTTTTACAGCTTCATCGGATCCTTATATCAGTTAAATATTTGATTTAGAGATTATGTGATATATATTTTATAAGGAATTTACGTTAACATATTCAGTTTCTTTCTATTCCGCACAGAATTTGGACCACGGCAAAATTCATTTCCTCTTCATATTGTTTTGCATCGCCACGTGCGTACAACTTTGGATACCGTGTTACTTGGGTACGTTGTTAAGGAATCAGGTAAGCCTCAGTACTAAATGTAATATTTTACTATGTAGGCAAACAAATCGACACACTGGATGACCGATGCTCGAGATTAAGCAGTATTTTACGCAAATAACTATCGATGTGTTAAAAATTAAAGAATTAACTCGTAAAAGAAAGTAACAAGTAACATTGATTCCCCTTTCGAACTTCCTAAGCATGGGACTAGATACGGTACGTAGCCCACCTGCCCATAAGAGCTGTAATGTCATATGTTAGAAGTTTATCTTGCAAAATCAGTCCGGTAATCAGTGTCCAGTAATTTCACTAGGTATAAACCTGATATATATTTTCGGTGATGTAATTGCTGTTAGCCTTCTCGGCTTTTACAGCTTCATCGGATACTGTGCTCGCGGGCCAGCGGCCCTCGTGCCAGGTTTGGTTTGACCCAAACATAAATATGTGTGTCGGTAACTCTGGGCGGTGAGAACCGCCCTGGAACACGGGTGAATCGTGTGTACGCGGTGTGATTATTGACTATTGCGCGCTGCTCTCTACGGCGGTCGCGCGTCGTGGTGCGTGCTATATTAAAGCTATTGACTGTGTGTACAGTGTGGCCTGGATCGTGACTGACAGTATCGTGGTCAGGAAGAGATGAGACGTCCGTGTCGTCTAACACGTTTCGCGGGCGACGTTTGCGTTCGGTCGCGTTTCTGTTTGGTCGGTAATTTGAGGCTTTAACCACCAGCGGACTTGAATGAACCGCGGCTTTTTCGAAAAACCGCCGTGATAATTCTCTGAAGTGTTCAGAGATTAAGGGAATTTCACAGTCGCTGTGAAGATCTACATTGCGTTGATACAAACCGGCTCCGGTGGTAGTTCGCAAGAATCGATTTTGAACGCTCTGTAACTTCTTTAATTGATTGCCCGTCGCGTGAGCGAAAGCGACGCAAGCATAGTCCATTACGGGTCTTATGCAAGTCTTATAGAGGCGAAGTTTATGTCTTAAGCACATTTTGCTTGAGGAGAAAGTTAATTGGTATAGACGGCTTGAGATAAAAGCCGCTCTATTGCGTATGTTTTTCATGTGTGCAGCGAACGACATCGCTGCGTCTAAAGTGACCCCGAGGTATTTGACGCTCTTTTCCCAGGGAATAGGGCGTCCGAACAGGGTGATCGTGCCTAACTGATTGTTGCCGATTGGGTGACATCCTCTAGCGGGCTTTGGTGTGCCCCTTGAGAAGTATATCGCTACGCTTTTCTCGGGGTTTACCTCTACTCTCCATTTCCGGAATCATTCGCCTAGGCGATCGGCTGCGGCTTGGAGTTGAATCGTTATGCGGCCCTTGTGCTTGTCGGAATAGTACAAGGCCGTGTCATCTGCGAAAAGCGCAAGATTGACTTTCGGGTCTTTAGGGATATCGCTAGTGTATAGCGAGAAAAGGAGTGGGGAGAGGCAGGAGCCCTGAGGGACACCCGCTCGGAGAGGGCGGCTTGAGGAGCGCGTTCCCTCTACCCGGAAGCGAAATAGGCGGTTAGACAAGAAGGCTCGTATGATGTTCACGAGTCTGTCTGGCACTTTAGTGTGATACAACTTGTAATACAAGCCGTCGTGCCAGACTTTGTCAAATGCCTTTGCGACATCGAAAAATAATATAAGCCTGAACACAGTAATGCTAGCTAAATATTAGCCCTGTGGTGGTTACTACCTAGGAGAACTCCTACATAGCAGTTACTATTAATAGTACTTTATTTTTTAAATACAATGATCATGCAGTTTCATGCATAGTTATAACAAGCCGTGTGGAGAATAATGTTTGTTTAACTGGGATAGCATGAGAAAATTCGAAACCATACCATATACCGGAGGCACCACTAGGTATAATATATTAGTATATATTATCTAAAAATTCATAATTAAATATTTTTGTATGGAGCTCAGTTTCATGCAAACCTAAAGGGAAGGAAAAATCTGTACAGCAGTTGTTAGAATTTAAAAAACTTTTTCATCTAACAGCAGTTTAATTAAATAAAAGTATTAAACTATAAAATCGTCGTTCGTCGTTTCAGCCTATCACAAGTCGACTGCTGAACATAGGCCTCCCCCTAGACAGCCTCAAAAGTTTGTAGCTCTCATTTTGGAGGGATTTTGCTATAGTTGCCACGCTTGGCAGGCGGGTTGACAACCACAGTTTATTCATTTAGATGTTCCAGGAAGATGCTGCTGCCCATCTCCTGGTTTTCATTGTCCGACTTTTACGACACCCACGGGATGAGATGGGGTGGTAGATTCTCTTAAGCCGCCACCACACTAATTAAGAAAAGTAAAGTAACAGCCAGCCATAAATGTCCCACTGCTGAGAACAAGCCTCCTCTTATTTCTAAAAGTGCCCGCTCCGCCACGCTGCTTCAATGCGGGTTCGCGGACTTCCCATGTCGTCGAAATATTTTTTAACTGGCGATGTTATCCTTCACCGCTGAGCACGTGATAAATCAGCACTTAATATTGCAAAAATTATACGGCGAGGCGCCCGGCCCCTGAGTGATGTAGATTCGAAGAGAAAATACGTACACAACCCATAACTACACATATATATATATATATTAAATTGTAATCAGTTATCACATTGACCCACCATTCATTCTGTTTTCTAGGAACTCCAGTCCCAAAAAAAAAACGAATTTTAAATTGATTTTGACAATTACTTTAGATTTTTAACATCGTAATTCCGTGTAGTAGGCAGATTACAATTGAAATCTTCATCAATTTGAGTTTTTTTCAATCAATTTGACAAAACAATTTTAGGATTACTCTACAAACGCTACTTTTTGTAGGTATATGAGGTCTGGCCTTATGAAGCCCAACTAAACCTTTCGTCTAGTTTTATCGAATTATATGCGTGAGGCTCGCCGAACAGACTTTATTGAAGAATTTTATCTACTTAGTTTGTATTCTGAAGAAACTTTCCTAGACATAAAGGAAAACATACCCTAAAAATATTATTTTGATTTAATTTTTTGAATACTTCATTTGTTCCGTGTTTTTCCAGGCTTTTGAAGTGGGCGAGGCTTGCTGGCGTTGTGGTTGGCACCAGACATCTTTAGGATCTCTGTTGCGTTCTGATATTATAATATTCATCATTAGAGCTCAACAACCTCTGAATATTGAATTCATCGGACTACCCAAGCTGGAGCTGGAAACTTTTTCTTCGGTAAATAATTTCATACAGTATTTTTTTTAATTAATTCTTTCTAAACAGAAAATTTGTGGTAGCATTAACATAATTATATTATTCACTCATTATAAACCTCTAAGACCAAGAAATACACGGTGTGACATGGCTCTCTCTCTCTCTCATTTATGATGTGCCGTAAACGCCATGCTTAACGCGTGGGCGATCGCTGCTCCAAACAGCTCGCACCTTAGACGCTGCTGCCCACCACCAGTTCGTGTAATTAAGGTCTAGCATATTTAATACGATTATTCTGCATCTGCCGGTAATTCCGTTATAGCTCAGGGGCCGAGCGCTCGCCTTAAATTTCATAGTGCGCGAGTGACCTCAGATGCGATCCCCGGTGCCGACACCTCTAAAATAGTTCTGCAATTTCAAGTGCTAATTTACCAAGTGCTCAGCAGTGAAGGAAAACATCGTTAGTTAATCTGCATGTCCGGGAAATAAAAAAAATTCGAGAACATGTTTAGTCCGCCAACCAGCATTGGAGCAGCGTGGCGGACCCTTCCCAGCTCCAAAGCCTTCTCATAAATGAGAGTAGGCATGTGCTTGGCAGTGGGACATTTATAGTGTTACTTTTATTCCACCATATTTTCGGCTACGAGATTTAAGTTAGGATTAACGGACCAAGGATTACTATTAATGGAAATACCAAAATATATTACGTGATTAGGGATCGAGCTACGTTCGGCTTTTCATTATTAATTATATTCCGGATTAACTATGATATCAGCGCGTCTAACACCTTATTCCTCCCGTGACCATGGGTGCTAATAATATTGTGAAGTATTCGCATAAATATAAGAAATTATCATATGTTACCTTAACTGTTTTAAAATATATTATTTACATTAACATTCCACTGTAGTAAATAGTGTCACAAACATTACACGATGTTCTTATAAATAGAGCACTAGTTGTCGCCCAATGCTCTATATTCAACCGCTCTCTCTCTCTCTCTCTCTCCCTCTCTCTCTCCTCTCTCTCTCTCTCTCTCACTCCTCCATCCATAAACTTTATCTATGCCTAATCTCAAACTGCTCCGTGCGCACAATATGCTTCAAAAGGGGTACAAAGTTTTCTCTTCGCGTATTAATGTAAAGATTTAAAATATTTAGAAATACTTAAATGAAAAATAACGCTGTTTTATGCTTTTGGTTGCAGATCATGAACACATCGTATTCATATTTCAATTTTTTGAGACGGTATAAATAGTGAAACATTCGCATCAAGTTACTTTTCTTCTACTCGCTTTTTTATAGTCACACGGTAGCTACCTAATAAAATAATTATAAGAAAAGATTTAGTATATAAATGATTATATTAAATTGTTTATCAGATTACGTCAAAATAATTTATAGCAATTGCAATGAAAGCAATTAATCAAATTTAGACAATGGACCAATAGAAACACCTGATACCACATTTAATAGCTGTTAAATAAAACTTGTGTGCAGGCATACACGCGGCAGAAGTATAATCTTCAGAAAAGTAAACTTCGAGAGAATATGACGAATCAGGATGTCAGGAGTAGGATAACTGAAAAGTTTATTTATATTTATACCAAGTATAAACATTATTTTAAATTTTATTCTACATATTATATTACATTACATATTACAGACACCGAGTTTTCAATTTCAAGAAATAACACGAGTGGCTTGCGGTAACTAAAGTATGAAAGAAATGCTTTGGTTTGGATTTGATCAACATATCTTTGAAATACAGCGTCAATTTCTGTTTTTGATATTTGGCGAGCTAATGAGAGCAAACGCTACAAAGAAATCGAAGAGTTGGACGAATCCTAAAATATAAATATAATAGGAAGCCTTACATCAAGAATTGCGCTGCAACTAGATACCGCCCTATCTAAGAGCAATAGCTCTTTGAATGCAGCAATTTAAAACCGTAGTGTGTATTGACTATTTGCAACAATGCTTGAGTACGTAAAACATTGTGTTGTCAACTTTTAACGTCTAACTTTTACCCGATTAATACAACAAACAAATTATTTTATAACGTTATGAATGTAGCTTGGAAAGCAACATTTTTTTAATACCATTTAGCATTATTCATTTTTAAATTAGATTCCATTGAATTGTACAAGTTTTCGATACATGTGACTTTTAGACGTTTCACATTTTTGCAGATTGTCTCTTTTCGATATAATAATGAAGTAGAACTTGTAATAAATTAAAATTAATTTGATAAATAGCACCGTTCACCATGGCTTGCGTTGAAATCGATATATTTTCGAGAGCCCGTATCAATGAATCTCTTCATTGTGTCAATAACATTTTTTTATACCTTAAATTTGATTTTATATTTGACACTTTATCTATATTCTGAATTATGGATTCGGAAATCACGCATTTTGAAAATACGCCTTCAGAGGCGTCTCCACCTCTCTCATTTAATATTACTTGTGAAACGAATTGTGAAACCAACTGGGATTGTTTGAAGTTAAATTGTCAACACAATAAAAACATTTCAATTTATTTGCATAGCATTGGAGTTATATTTAAAAACAGCCATGCATTCTGATTGCGCTAAATAATAATTTTTAAGGATTCGCGTATACATTAGATAAACCTAACATCAGGACCTAGTATTACTAAGATAAGTTAAATTAAGAACGTTCATTCAATAGTTTATTTTTGATTTTTTTTGATTGGTCAATAGTTATTTTTTATTCGGGGAGTCTTTTCGCATATAGTGTGTATAAACTTGTAATAAAATCTCTTTGGCTTTACTATTTTTATCTGGCTGGTTTTGATGACATTAAAAAGGTTAAATTACAAATAAATAAATAAATTACTAAAATGTTGTTTCCATATATATTTATTTTTTTTCTTTCTGACAAAAGAGTGAATGTAATGATGAAATTCGATTAATATTTTTTTTTTACATAAAAGGTAAAAATGTAACGCAAGTCGCGAAAAAAAAGTGTGACGTTGATGAACCTAATGCAGTGTCATTAGGAGTAACATAAAGTTTGTTTAAGAGTTCCGAGAATTTTGATGTCAAAGAGCACCTCTCTGGTCACTCGGTTACGAATAAAATGGGCACCATTTTTGAAAATGTGAAGCAACATCGGCATATCAGTAGTTACGATATAGCTGAAGAACTGGAAATTTACCACAAAACAGTTTTGACCCATTTCAAAAAAGCTGGGAACACAAAAAGTTCGATATTTGGTGCCACACGAGCTCCCTGAAAGAAACCTGATGAACCGTGTACTAATTTGCGATTCTTTATTGAGACGCAATAAAACCGAACCGTTTTTGAAGAGATTGATAACTGATGGTGAAAAGTGGGTGGTGAGAAAAAAGTCGTGGTAAAAGGTCGGTCAGGCTTCACAGACTGCGCCAAAACCCGGGTTAACTCGCAATAAGTAAATCGTAATGCGATGTGTATGGTGGGATTGATGAGTTGGGTTCATTATGAGCTTTTACCGCCCGGCACCATCGATTCGGAACTCTACTGGCCAACTACTGATGAGAATAAAGCAAGAAGTTAAGAGAATGCGGACGAAATTGATCAATAGAAAGGGTGTGGTCTCATCACGACAACGCCACTCAGCAAAAATTAAGAGTTTGGCTGGGAAGAGTTAATGCATCTGCCATAAAGCCCTGACCTTGCACATTCAGATTTCCACCTGTTTCGGTCTCTTCAAAAAACGGTAACGGTAAAGTAACGGTATATAAATTTTCCACTACTGAGCACAGGTCTCTAATTTCTAAAAGGATTTTGGAGCCCAAAAAAGGCCGTCACGTTGCTTCATTGCGGGTTTGCGGACTTCTCATGTCTTCGAAATATTTTATACCTCGGAAATGCAAGTTTCCTCGCCACGTTTTCCTTCACCGCTGAACACGTGGTCAGCACAGCACAGCAATCAGCACTTAAAATTGCAGAATCATTTTAGAGGTGCCGGTATCGGGGATCGAACTCAGGTCACTCTCGTACAATAAAATTTAAGGCGCGGGCCAAATCGATTTTACCGCGCTCCCACTGAGGGTTTTGAAGCCGGGTAGAAGCCGACACACTGCAATGCGGGTTGGCGGTCTTGACATGTCCTCAAAATATTTTTATTCCTCAGACATGCAACTTTCTTCACGATGTTTTCCTTCGCCGCTGAGCAAATTGCTTGCTAATTATACAATGATGTATTTGTCAGCTGAGTGTACCTTTTTTACACTTTTGGCAGAGCTCCTAAAACTAGCCTGGACGTTGCGCTGTCCTGAACAATGGATGTTGCAGTGCTTGGTTGCCTCGAATTTTGCGCGTCTGGTACGGGCTCCGGAGGGTTGTTCAGCTCCTCGTTATTAATCGCAACATGTTCCGTCCCTCCATCTCCGCTGTATTATTCTGTGACAAAAATTCACTGCTTTTTTTCAGTATCGCCTTTGTTGTCGTTTACTTCTGGTATGTCCACTTCACCAATCCCAATTTTTTCGTCTGTTACAATGTGTACCTCGAAAAAGCTTCATCTGATTTTTGTTTTTTAAAACATGCTGAGGTAGATAAATCCTTAATCATATGCGTGATGCATATCTGCATCTTACAATGTTTTTAAGTCTGATTTCCGGCACTGTCCGCAACTGTCGGTCTGACCGCTACTAGCAGGATGATACGCACGGTAGCGGGATATTAAATTCAAAGGAAGAAAAGTGGTCGCGTTGTTAGTTATTTTAGTATGCGGTAACCCAAATATTGATATATACTGATAAAGTTTTTAATGACAGCCACTGAAGTCGTAAATATTTCATGAACTTCAACCCACTTTGTATAGGCATCTACGATTACCAAGTACGTATGGCCATTTAAAGTTCCCAAAAAATCCTGATGGACTCTGTAAAATGGTACCGGTGGATACTTCCATGGTGATATAGCTACTTGGGGTGGAGAAAGGCGCGGAAAGGAAAAGGTTGTGTGAAAACCGAACACGAGCCTGTTAGCTTTTCGATTCCTGCACCTATGCCCGGAAACCAAACCTGAGCAAGTGCTTCCGCTTTTGTTTTTTTTTACTATACCCAGGTGGGAACTATGTAATTCAGATAAATAGGATATGTAACTCATGATAAAACATGGAAATATTTTATGTTCCTACATTCTGAAATCTCAAATAATTGTAGTTATCTTGTTTAGGCTTTTGAATTACGATTTTTTTTTCGTGAGATTTGTTTCTAATTATAGATATATGAATAGGTAAATTAAAAACAATTATTATATAGAAATAATTTTGATAATAATTTGATGATAATTTTTATATAAATGCAACTTACACTTCAAAATCAATATTTATTCCATTTGTGTGGCTGCTTTTAGCAAAATTAATGAATATTTTTTTGTATCAATGGAGTAACAATATGATTTCCGCAAAGTACCAGCAGATTCTATTGCAAGAGCGTCACCTGCCAATAGGCCAGGTGGGAAGGGGGGCGATTTTCGACCACAGCAATCTCTAGGGTGATTCCCTTATTCTATTACTATAAAACTGTTTCTTAATGTTTCAATACAGTGATCCTTTATGTTCCGGTAGTAAGAAATATATGGTGATGGGCCCTTTACTAGTGCAAACAACCTCTGAATGTTGAATTAAAATTGTAGCTGCAATGCCATACAACAGACATGGTATACCTGAAAAATCATAGCAAGTAGCAGTAATAAAGTTCGGTAAATATGATATAAAAATACCTGTCTAGTGAACATTTGAAATTCTATTGAAAAAAATTATTCTCTTGGTCCATGTTTCCAATTCAACTCTAAACCAACATACATAATAAAAATTTACAAAATAATTATGTAAAGATATAGCCATCATGTTTTAGGGGGTTTTGGAGCCAGGAAAAAGGGCACCATGCTGCACCAGTGAAGGTTGGAGGACTTCACATATTCACAATATTTTTATTTCGCAGACATGGAAGTTTACTCACAATGTTTTTTTTTCAATGTTGAACATGTGATAAATCAGCACTTAATGCAAAGCATTGCGGAACATTGCTGAAAAATACCTTATCGCTTTTCCATCATCATACCTAGTTGAAAAAGGTTTCCATGTGGTTACAAACTTTTTTTTAACTTTCTTTGCGATTTTAACTTTTTTCAAAAAAACCTTATTTTTACATAATTGGTATTAAGAATTATTAATTAAGCTTGATTGCAATATCAAGCGCATTTAATAGTTATTAACCGTATTTTATGTCTATTTATTTTGTTAAATTTTGATGAGAAAATGATGTCCACAATGTGTGAACACAATGTAAATACAATGAACAAACCCAACTTACTCAATTTCACAGAGTCTAGTCAAAGTATAGACTTTATGCAATCAAATTAAAATTTTACACAACAAACAAAGATTACCCAGATTAGCAACTTTTATGATCCTCATAAATTTATCAGATAATAGTAAATCCTCCACTTCCTTTCTTGAACAATGATATTTTATATATGGAAAACAGCCTGTTCTTAAAATCTGATAGTTACATTTATCTATTTTCCAATTGAAGTTTGACATTCCAAATTGGTCATCTTTAACACTACTGTACTGAAAACAAATAGAATTTTGATATTGAAAAAAAATCTATATTTAGGTGGGATTAGTCTACAAACTTAAAACGGGCAATTTTCTGAATAATAAAAATTTAACTTTTAAGTTAAAATTACGAAAATTTAATAGCATTTTAGATATTACCAGATATTACCTTCACGAAATAAGACGTCCAGGGCGGTTCTTTACATTGCACTAAATAAGTGGTAAGAACTTCAGAAGATGTTGGTTTCGAAGAATAATGAACAAGAGATAAGATCGTTCCTCTGATGTGGTTAAAAGGTCTTACATTAATTACAGTATTAAAAATAAACATCAGCTCTTTTAATGTTATATAATTGAAATAATATTTTATATTGTGTTCTGAAAACTACAATTATTCAATGATATTGTTATAGTGAACAATTTTCTTTGTATATTTTCGTAAAAAATTTACATACAGTTGTATCAATTTAAGTAAATCTATGTGCATCTACTTAAAAAATGTAAATTTTTAAAAAGTACGTTTTATTAGGCCAATCTGAATAACCTAGCTTTGACAGTGTGAGTATGTGTGACAAAGACTACAGAGTCCAGTGTTGCCAGGTTTTCATTTTAGTTTACTCTTTGGTTGGTATCAATTTGCCCTAGATTTTGAGTTAATTGGAAAAAATACCCACTAAAATTTACTTTTAATCAACAACATTTAACGCACGCACGTTCAGGGTCGATAAGCCGACCGAGAAGATGCTGGAACTTGAAAACGGGGTGAACAACTTACTTAGGGATATAACGACATTGTCCTACTGTCACTTTCGGTGTCAAATTGACTGTCGGTATACCGAGGTGCTGCGCTGCAGAAGCGTTGTCATATGCACCGTAATTACGGTAGATTTGCCGTATTTTTAATTACGGTGTATGAAAGTTACCGTATTTTTCGAATGCAGAAAGATTACGATTCAATTGCAGAAAGATGTATGACACAGCGATGTTATAATATTCCAAAATTCTTCACAGAAGACGTCTTCATGTTACTGGGCTCAAAGGGATACGGTATTAACGTCAATGGCGATTACATTATTACTTTGATTTGCCGAAGACACAGTCATTATGGCAGATTCGCTGGAGGACTTTACACTAGCACTTAGCACTACGCTCAATAACCTCAATATTGTCTCCGAACTGCTACTATGCCCTTATGTGCTGCCCCTTAGTTTTAATTTAGACTCTCCTAAACTGCCACCATACGGCCGAATTGACGCCACCTGCTATTAGTATAAAATTATGTTCCACTTACAAAACAACAAAATCAACAAGAAATTCATAAAACTAGCTTCAAATTTGTATGGAAACTAAACGACATGCTGTGGCGCGACCCGGCTAAAGTTCCTGATTGGTTCAAAACGAAAATTTGCCGTACTATTCTACCGTACAACTACTGTAGAACGTACTGGTAGAATTCTTACGCTGGAATTCGTCTCGGTAAGTACAACCCCAGGGCCAGTTATTCTGCCGTGAAGCAGTAGTTTGCAAACATTAGTGTGTTCCAGTTTGAAAGGAACTGTGAGCAAGTTTAATCACTAGGCACATGAGACTTCAGAACTGATGTCTCAGGATGACGGGTGCAGTGTGGTATCACACGGAAATGTTCTGGATGACACATTTGTTTGGCAGACGTTGCACTTACCATCAGATGAACGTTTTGCTCGTTTCGTCACATTATCGAAAAATTCCTTCAATTTTTATCTGTTTTTAGCGTTCATAGTCTATGTATTAGAAGTTTATTTTTGGGATTTCTGTGATTCGATTTTTATCACATTTTTCTTGTATCAAGTTGAAAAGGCGGGTTGGCAACCGCAGTGTATTTATTCAGATGTAACAGGAAGATGATGCCGCCCATCTCCTGGTTTTTATTGTCCCTCTATCGACTTTTACGACACCCAGTGGACGAGATGGGGGGTGGTAGAATTTCTAAAGCCGCCACCAAACGGGTGGATAGCCGTCATAAGTTAATAACCAACACTATATTGAAAAGCTGTGAGTACTCTCATTCCCTTTGCAACATCCTTTTTATTTTTGTGTCAGTTCTATTATATACCTTTGTAAGATGTCGATTGTGAATTCAATAAAAAAGTTGCTTTAATTTCTGTGTCTGATTTTGACTAGGGTGCTTAGACACAATACTTAACCTGTAAGTGCGCCGTGAACTAAATAGTTTGGGAGCCCGATATTGTTAATAGTAATAGTATAATTGCCCACTCGATTGAAGTAACTGAATCGAGGGTGCCCAAGGGTTCGGACCCTCGATTCAGTTACTTTCTTGCACCGGACGACGGGCCAAGCCGAGGTCATACATAAATAAAGGTTTAGGCTAAGCTGAAAAAGCCTTCGGACTACAGTGACCATCAGTGCGGCAGGAGTCATGAGGTATTCACCCTTGATAAAGCCTGGATACTTCTAGATGAACTAGGTTCGAACAGAGCAAAAGCTGCCTTTTTTTCCATATTCTAATCGCCAGCTAACGAGACCAATGGTGAGTTGCCACCATTGAATTGTTGCTGTAAGTCATACCACTAACTAAACTAACGTCTACTAGTTTAGCTTTCAACAAACTATGGCATACATGTATACCAACAATCACGCTGTTTTCCTATAAAAGGGGTAGGCAGAGGCCACTCACGTAATCTACTTTTAGCCCACGCGGGAAACGAAACATGACGGATGGCGAACTACGTCGCCACAATTTTGGTAAAAGTCAAAAAATTCTTACTCCCTATTGCGTTTCTACGAGCAGAATAACACCGTAATATGCAATGCTGTCACGCATTGAATATTACGGTGTTATTCTGCACATATAAGACAATTGTCTTGTACGTACGAACAACAAATAAAAATGGAATAATCCAATATAAAGTTTAGGCATGTAATTAGCAAACACTAGAATAAATAGCTTCTTTTCGGCTGAAATACTCAACATCTTTAACTGCAAACCTATTAATCATCACAAAGGTTTGTGGTTAAACGTTGTCCGAATTCTTTAAAAAACTAGATTTAGTTGTACTCGTACATGCAACATTTTTTTAGAAGTGTGCTCTAAAAATTACAGAAAAAAAATTTGTTTTTTGAAAAAAGATAACATTATTGTACTTATTTTTTCTCAACATACTTTATTTTCTTTAATTACAATATAAAAATATATTCTAATATATATTAACATTAAATATTTAATACATTATATAGCATTACCCAAGTAAGTATTCATAATGATTTAAAGATTTTACTTTTTTTGAATTCTTTATCTATATTCTAAAATATAATAATTCTAAAACTACGAAGTCCTTAAAAGAAGTAAAATGTTACAATTTACAAAGTATAACATTACATTATAAAATTTGAATGTGCACTAGTGAAAAAACTTGTCATAGAAATATTTGTTAAGTACATCATACAAAGAGATAATTTTAAGCTGATTTCTGTACAATTATATTTATCTCAAGAACAAAAAATACATACATATATGTAATTACACATAAAATTATTATAGTATGGCCACAATTACAATCGCAGTATGAATAAAAAAGTTACTGCATAGTAAGCCTTTTGTGTACTACTTTCATTGGCGTGTTAGCCTACGTTTCTTTAAAAAAAAAAACATTACAGTACATTTTTATAACTGTTTGAGTCAAATATAATTTTGTAGGTATAGTCTCCTTACAGTTTAAAAATAATTAATTAAAAGTGACCACTGCACTATTAAGTGACAGGATTTTTTTTGTATAACTACATTTTTAATTTTTTCTTATTTGATAAATGTAGTAATCAAATCTATCTTATTAGTAAAAAGTAACATAAAATCCATCCACAGAAGTGAGTTAAAAAAACACTTCAGCATGAGAGTGGCAAAAGAATATCTCAAATGAAAATACAAACTTGTAAAGAACCTAGAAGTTATTTTATATACAATTACAGAAACACAATAATTCATAGTAAAAATAATTAAATTTAAAATAAAACGAACGATATTTAACGAATGTTTATAAATAAGTCTGTCAACTCTGAAGCTGTCAACACCTAGAGGCATTTTTACGTCTTCTTATCCATTTCAAAATGAATAAAATTGATATGGGTACTCACTCGTGAAGAGTTAGGTAAACATTAAAACTACAAATTAAGAATTTCATTGACAGAAAGTTTAGCGCGAATTGGGACAGAGTAATGAAATAAATGCAAACATATTACATGCGAAAAATGTTTAAGTATGCGTACTTACTTCTAAAAGGAAAGGCTGATTCTGAGGATAAATAAGAGGTAAAGTAACAGCCTATAAATATCTCTCTGCGGAGTACTGTTAGACTATAATTTTTCGAGGGGGTTCAGAGTTGGGAAGGATCCGCCAATCTTCTCCAGTGCGGGTTGGCGGATTGCAACGCCACATACAATGTGGTAAAATAAGCACGTAAAACTCTCTCCTGTTTCTACACTCTATAAATGATTATTAACAAACTAAGCAGTTATGAGCCAAGATAGATATTAATCACTTATAACAATATATCTTACAAAATAAGCAACATGGGGGCTGACAGCACATTGGTTCAGTCTTTGGTCAAATCTTTTCGGCTCAAATATATCGCCTGATTATATTTGCAGCCTCTTTTTCACCCATATCTTCAAGAAGTAATGCTAAAGATTTTGAAGATATATCATCTTCACATTCCTGAAAAAAATAATATTAAATCGTATTAAATTGAAAAGTTACGTATTTAAGCAATTACTTGTCGATAAGTCTAGATTATTAAAATTTTCGAATTTATTGAAATAGTAGTTTTTGATCCCGGGTTCGTTAATAAAATGTAACGGGTCAAAAGACAAAGCCACATTATATTAAAAAAAAAGTAAATGAACGAAACAACGTTCAGCATGATCATCAATACTAAGCAAGTCAAAACAAGTCTACCACTAAGCAGGCCTTGTCCATTGATTTCCATAAATAATGCGCTCTCATATTAGACATATCTCATATAGACACTGCATCCTAGTCTACCTCCGATCTTATCGCATAAGCTTTACATCGGTCACTGGAAGGTTAAGTCAAATGAGTACGCGCGTTTGCGCATACACTTGTGGCACTATACCTCCTACGCAGTTGATAACTTCAGACAGTATTAGGTAGTTGTCGCCGTGGCAGACAGGCAGAGTATAATAGCACCTCTTTCCACACAGCCTTTATTCGTGCAGAATAATAGCCTGGGAACGCAATGGAGAGAACGAATTTTTTGACTCGTACCAAAATGGCAGCGACGTGGTTCACCACCACCCGTCACGTGTCGTTTCCCGCGAGGGCGAAATCTGCTTTACAACTTGTATGGTATAAAGGCGTGTCTGCACGTGTGTATGTTTGTAAAAGAGAAGTTGGACAGTATAGTTGAATATATGTTACCTTTAGGTGCGTTAGTAAGGTGCGCGTAGGGCTGCAGGAGGCGGCGTACCAGGAGAGCAGCGAGTCGCGGTGCAGGCGCGCCGCCAGCTCGCGCCACGCGTCCTTCGCGTCCAGCACTCGCGACACCTCCTCCAAGTATAAGCCCAAATCGGATAAGCCGCTCTCAGGGGCATCCTGCCGAATAAGACAACTTTCTAAGACACTATGATGTTTACAAAGTAAAGTAACAGACTAAATACGCAGCGATGATATCCGCAGCAGAACTGCTGTAACCGAGATTCCCCCCAGGATTGGCAAGCTGAAGTGGCTACTGTTGGGGTAGAAAGGTTTTGAGAGTTCTGGCAACCTCGTACATACAAGCAAACGCGGATTAAGGCCCATCACTAAATGGAGCGACGACCTGAACGGTTATGCGTGCTGCTCGGGACCGTGTATAGTGGCAATCTATAGAGGAGGCCTATTTTTAACAGTGGACTAAGATGGTCTGAAATTATGATGATGATGAATAGCATATAAATGTTCTTATGAACACAGGTCTCGACCTCCCGATGGGAAAAACGCCTCCCACGCGAGCTGCGCTGCCGTCCCAATGACTAGAAACCACTAGAACTAACCATAGCCGAAGTTTAGTCACCGGGGAACCCATCTATCAGTTTACCAAGTCACCGCTCGCTCGCTGGTAAACAAGCTGGGCTTTTCCCCAAAAACCCCTTTGGGGAAAGGTCAGGCTCGTCGGTCCGCGCTGAGGGGATTGCGAGGAACAAGAGTGCTGACCGTGTGGTGCCAGTCAAGCTCCACACAAACGTAGTTACGTGCGGCGATTGACAATTACTGATGGGGTCATACGCCCCGGACAGTTTTTCAGCGCCCCAGGCAACACGCGTGAGAAGAACGCCAGTGATAAAAGCCTTTCATTTCTGAGAAGGTTTTAGAGTCAGAAAGAGTCCGCCACCCCGCTCTAATTCGTCATGCAGGTTTCGTCATGACGTTTTCTTTCAGCGCTGAGCACGTGGTAAATCAGCACGTAAAATTGCAGAACAATTTTAGAGATCTCGATATCGGGAATCAAACTCAGGTCACTCGCATACTATAAGATATAGTATGCGAGTGTTCTTGAATGGTAGATGTGGCTAATGGGGTCACTTTAAAACCAAAAGACACTTATGGACTGATAAGAAAACTATTTATTTTAACTGAAACATTTTTTTAATTTACTTTTGATGAAACCTAATCATTATAAAATTTATAGAAAATACATATGTTACTTCTTCTAGTGATTTTCACGGAATTAATAAAATATGACAATTCAATCTGAACAAATAAGATTTACATTCCAAATTTAAAATAATTCAAACTACATAAACCAAACAGATCAGCGTTGACATCAAAAGAGTATGTATAATCTGAAATTACTAATCAACACACCCCCTTAATCTCAGATATACATCATAACAGACATGACGAAGATGATGAACTAGACAAGTACACAAAATCCAAAAAATTTAGAAATTATCAACAAACAAACCACCAATCATAAAACAACAACAATACACTCTCTCTCAACAAAAACCAAAACTCTTAATAATAACTAAAACCACAAAAATACAAGAAAAAAAATACACTATCAAGGAAGAGGAGATATCAAAGATTCTATAAAAAGTTTCTCTAAAAAATTCCGTTTGTCTTAATTTCAATTTCAAAATTATCTTTATTTTAAATTCTTCTGAGCTGCTATCGATAAAATAATTCTTAGCGAAGTACTGTTCACCACAGGACCGTAGGTTTCCTCATAGTCCACTTATTTCTGTTGAAAACCTCTGACTACTAATCTAGCTTTATATCTTCCATCAGACTTTTTATCAAAGACCCACTTGCTTGTTAAAAGCTTTCTCCCTTCAGCTTCCCCTTCATCAACCAACTCGCATGTGCCATTCCTCTCCAAAGAAAACTTCTCTTCCTCTACATCCGCTTCATCAGCATCATTAAAAACATTAACAACCTCCTCTATTCTATCCTCACTTGCATCCAAAAAATCATCAAAATGTCTAAAAGACCCATCTCTCGGTGGATTCCTCCTTGGACCCACACTCTCTGCAACAACCTCCGCTTCCTCTTCATCCGATTCATCAGCATCATTAAAAACATCAACAACCTCCGACAACTTGTCTCTTCTTCATCCACCTCATCAGCATCATTAAAAACAACAACCTCCAACAACTTCGGTCTCCTCTATTCTTCTACCACCGTATCCACTGCCACCGTTTCCTCCAAAGCCTCCACCGATTCCACCAGATCCGCTTCCACTGTTTGTATGACCTCCATTACCATTCACTGCTCCTGCACCGCCACCGCTGCCACTTCCAAAACCGGAACCACCTCCATAACTGCCTGAGCCACCAGATCCACCGCCATTTCCATATCCACTTCCGGCGTTTCCAGAACCTCCGAGTTAGCCGTTTCCACTATCTTCAATTGCTTCTTCACAAACTACTTAATTTGTTTCTGTACTTTTAATTTTTTTTTGTTACTACTTCTTCAACTGTTTCTTTTTTTTCAATTGTTTCCTTTTATATTGTTCCTTTTCCTGGGCCCATAACCTCTTGAATGGTAGATGTGGCTAATGGGGTCACTTTAAAACCAAAAAGACACTTATGGACTGATAAGAAAACTATTTATTTTAACTGAAACATTTTTGAATTTACTTTTGATGAAACCTAATCATTATAAAATTTATAGAAAATACAAATGTTACTTCTTCTAGTGATTTTCACGGAATTAATGACCTGATTTATCACGGCTGATGTTGCTGGCAAAACATTAATACTGCTCGAACGTTCCTGAAGACAGAACGCGAGGCAAACCAACGGGGTCGACGACAGATCGGCTGCGGCGGCAGGACTGCGTTACTGTCTGCCGAACCGAACGACGAAATTGTATTTCCTTCCGTAGTCGACGAATATTATTTAACACCAAGTTTACCTGCGGAACCTCCAAAGGCCCTAGACTACTTTACAATGATTATGCCTTATATTTTGTTCCTTCCTCGATTCTTCCTTTGTTTTACGTTTTATAACTATGTTTTTATTGTTCTAGTGCTTTATTTAATTTTTATTTAGTTCATTTGCATTTTGGCTTTGCTTATACTGCGTTAAATTTATCAAATAAGTTGTTATCTACTCGTATCTGTCTTCTATCTATTATCTATTATTACTGGTGGTAGAATTTCTATGCTGGAAACCGCCTAGGTATACCGCTACGAACAGTTTTTTATTCTGTAATTACACTAGCTGTCAGTGCCCTTCAAACTGAAACAAAGTACTGTCTACACACTACTGTTTCACGGCAGATTAACTGGCCCTGTGGTGGTACACAGGAATTGTACCACTAGCAGATGCTGGCCAATTGAAATGTAAAAGTACAGTGTAAAAGTAATAAGTACAATTTAGAATATTATTAGTGATAGTTGGTTACTCACGGCATCGTCCGCCGATTCGTATTCGTCTTCAGGTTCTGATTTAATATCGTCTTCGCATATGATATGCGTCGGAAAATTATTTTTCATAAATTCAAAGAGTTCAGGTTTGTCGCGTGCCATCCTCCAGGCAGGCTGGTTGTTGTCCTCGTGTTTATTTGGATCAGCCTGTATATTGGCAGTTAATAGAAATTATAGTTATAAAATATATATTTTTTAATGTGAGTGTAGTAAATGTGTGCCGAGTGGTGGCGGCTTAAGATAATCTACCAGATTAGTAATCTAAAGAAAATGATAACCAGTAGATAGGCAACTCCATCTTTCTGGAACATCTGATTAAATAAGCTGGAACCCCCCCCCCTCGCCCCCCCCCCATAATGAGAGCTACAACTTTTGTGACAATCTATGGGGGAGGCCATGTTCAGCAGTGGACTAGTGATAGGCTGAAGTGATGATGATAATGATAGTAATATTGTCTGTACTGAGGTGTTACTATACAACATTTTAAACTAAAAAGCTATTGATATTAATAACAAAAAAGTGTTTTTACACAAGTGTTTAGTTAACTGAACAGATGTTTTAACAAAGAAAGTTAATAGCTTCAAAATCATACATAGCTGGCATCTCCACATCAAAAGTAGCCCCGCAACCGACGAGCTTGTATGAAAACACTAATGAAAGTAGAAGAAGCGAAAGATGTGTGTCAGGATCGTAAAAAGTGGAAAGGTGTGGTCTTTAACTACCCCAATGGGAAAGAGCGTGACTCTATGTATCCCCCGGGACCATCTCAGTCCTGTTTCATTTCTTAAAAAGTTTTGAAACTACATCAACTCTGTGTGACCAAAATTGAAGGCTCGGCTTGTTTGTAGACAAGAATACATAATGCAACTTACATTTTTCTCTAAAAGCAATTTGACTATTTCAACAGTGTTTTGCCTCATAGCTCCACCGCACACTATTTGAAGGGCAGTGTTGCCTCGTCCATCCACTGCGTCAATATCATTCTACAAAAAAAAACGAAAACCGGTATGAACAAGTAAATATTGACATAAGTTTGAATTTAAAGGTTTCTGATTTTCTGTTTCTAGATTAAAGTCAGTTTCATTTTTTTTATTCTAACATTCATATATCCCGCGGTTTCCCCGTGTAAAAAAAGCCGACCCCGATCGACGATGTACATATAAACTTCCCTATTTGAATCGGATTTTGGGTTTTTTTTTAAATTAAAGTAGCCTAAGTTACCCGCTATAATATCAGTGCAGCTCAGTGAAAATCATGTCAAAATCGGTCCAGCCGTTACGGAGATTAGCCGGACACGTTCAATTTTATTTATTTGTATAGTATATATTATTTCGCAAATGCTTATTTATGTCGGTATGGAATATCTCCCTTAATTCTGAATCAAAATTAATGTTTGATACGCCGTTTTGAAGTTTATTTCTTCGTAATTTTTTTTTATTAAAATTTAATAAATTCAATGACTTTAATGAATTTAATTGTAGAAAGCGCCTCTGTTGACAATCAGATCAACTAACATGCACGACAGCCTACGGTTGGAGTGGTTTACATTCTTTAAAGAAGGTAGTGTTTATGATCACGACACACAGCGAAATATTCGCACAGGCTTTCTAGTATATTATATAATAGTAAAATAAAATACGAAAAGTCCAATTTTGGTCTTAAATTTTCCAATCACTGTACATTTTCACGACCAATTGTTGCATGATCAAACTATGAATATTAAAAATCCAAACTCAAAATATACACTGAAATTACAATATTCAATAAAACACTACTGCCAGTTTTCGAGTTAGCGCCAAAAAAATGGTGTGCGTGTGTGTTGTGATGTATACTCACTGTCTGCGCGTGGTCGAGTAAGGCGCTCAGTACGGGCAGGCAGTCGTCGTATGCGGCGAGGTGCAACGCGTTGCGTCCCTCGCTATCCCGAGCGCGAAGCGACGCCCCGTGCGATAGCAATATCTTGCTGCTCTCCTCTGAACCGTATATGGCCGCTAAGTGCAACGGGGTCTGTTTCTCTGTAATAATACAACTTAACTCAGAGATGGATTGCAGTTATGATAGTTTACGGACAGATATATTGGATCAATTGTTGTGTAGGAAGAATACAATAGTACAGGGATATAGGGGAAATCCTGATGTTCATTGTTGCAAAATATTAATTAATGTTTTTTTTAATAAAGTATAGAGATAACAAAATCGTTCACCTCGATGGTAAGTGCAACATCTGCCTATAATAAATGCTGTGTCACCTAGATCATTTCTAAAGGGGCACCACGCTGGTCACCCCGAGACATCAGTACTTAAATCTCATATGCAAAGTGATTACACTAGCTCTCAGTGCCCTTCAGACCGAAACACAGCACAGTTTGCACACTACTGCTTCACGGCAGAATAACTGGCCAAGGGGTGGGTACCTACCTAGACGGGATGCATAGGAATCCTACCATCAGGTTATTATTCCATAGACATTAGTGGGTGATTTCAAAACAAGATCGTGTAAAAATATATGCGGCTTCACTAATCCGTCTTCCGTACACTTAAATACTGTACTTAATTTGACTCTTTACACGATGACAGTGGCAAGTAGTGGATTCTATAAGGATCCACTGGAAAGGCAGGTTGCAAGCCAGGTTGACTCGCCACTGTCCGATCGGTTTACACTACTGTCCTTGCCAACTGTACTAATCAACTTCTTTAAAACTTGACCAATGTAAACCGGACGTAAGGTGAAGGATACTACTATTTCGGAAGGAACAGGAGGAAACAGCATTAGCTCGGAGGGAGCAGGAGACAGCAGTAGCTAGAGAGGCCGCGGTCGCTTACCGGGTACTCTACCGTCAGGCAACTAGGTCAAGTACTTCCTTGCGGTGTTCATGGAAGATAATAGACACTGGGAATGAGGTGATGACTGCCAAGCTATTGCTACATCTTTATAATAATTATATTACTGTACTTTTTTAAAAGATTGAAAAAAATAATAAAAAACTGTCCACTAGATTTCTTACTGGTTCTTCCCAGAACAGAGGATCTTTAATACGATACATTATACTTAAATAGATATTCTAGTCAAATTATTTTTGAGGCGTACCGTTATTATAGACGTCGATGTCAAAGTCGACTTTGTTCGCTTTTATAGCATCTAATAGTGGCGCTAAAGATGACTGACATATAACGGCGTAATGCACCGCGTTATTGCCCTCGTTGTCTGCCGTCATTGGATTGCAACCTGGAAAAAATATAACAAAATAAAATGTGCTTCTAGCCGAAATGTTAAGATAGTACGGTAAACGACTTAGGCGTATTGAAACAAGAAAACGTTATACGTACAAATTTGTTAATTAATGTGAATTTACTAGGGCCCGCAATTACGATTTCACTGTTAAATAAATTAAGTAAAAATTATATATAGCCGTGAGAAACCAAAACTATAATTAAAAAGCAGTCTAATTTGTACGATTTGAAAAAGAGACCTATGTCCAACAGTCGACTTATTGGAGATTGAACATGATATCTCAGTTACCTTTAGATACGAGGAATGTGACCAGCCTTTGCAAGTCATGGATGACGGCAAGGTGTAGTATGGACTGCGCTTGATTGTTCGTCTTGTTCAACAAATTCGTAAGTTTCATACTGTGTATAAGCTTCACTATGTATTCTAAGCTGGGCTGGTTGCTGCATAGCATCATGTGCAAGAACCTGTGGAGAAAGAAGTAAAGTTTAAGATTATTATTTAAAAAATACTTAACGAAAAACAAAAACTGTTACAGAGAATTGGTTTCTTTTAAAAATACTAAAATTTCTTCTAACAATATTTATTTGCTTTAAATAAATTAGTCATTTTATATAAAACGAAACCATTCTTACACTAATAGACACAAACAATTATGCATAAAAAGTAGCAACGTATTATATTAAAAAAAACGTTAAAATTATTAAAAGTATTATTTGCCTAAAACAAAAATTTCATACTGTACTAGTTCAGAGCTTTGCTGATTTAGAGTTATAATAAAAAACATATTGGTAACTTTATGAACTGGCAACATTAGAAAGGAGATTTTAAAACAGAAACAATGCACACAATGCTGAAAACGAACTGTGCTGAGCACTGGAAAGATTTTAAAAAGCAGATGTAACACTTACGTATCGCCGTTGGAAAGCCGCATTTCAAAGAGCCGCTCGAGTTTACCTCTCACGATATGTTTCTTATGAACTGTCTTGTTCTTTATCATATCGCATAGCTCCTTCACAAGCTGTATAAAAAATAATTAATAGTCAAGTATAATAACAACAATTACTAAATATTTTAATGTCCACCGAGATATACAACATTTTCTAATTAGACTAATTAGAAATTACAGAAAATACGAGTGCTCTCAGAAAATCTAATTTGTGAGCTACACAAATAGGAGCTATGAACGGTACTCGAATCCAATTCCAGCTCATAAGGCATGTAACCCGTAAGCAAACAATTTTTACAGCAGGCAAACATAACTGCGTCTTAAGAGCGGGGAATGATGGGCAGCCATGCTACTTACCATCAGGTGAACAAGTTACTCGTCTCGTAACTTACTTTTTTTATCGCAGAAAGTGACGAGACGAGCAAATCGTTTACCGGATGGTAAGTGCAAAGTCTGCCCATAACAAATGCTGTGCCACCCTCAACATTTTTTTGCGCCACACTGTGCTCGTCACCCTGAGACATCAGTTCTTAAGTGTCATATTCCCCGCGGTGGTACCTGCCTAGACGGATTCCTGTCACAGGAATCCTACCACCTGTAAATCTGACATTGAAAATAATATTTAACATACAACTGAAATCAATGCCGTGCTGCTTTTAGGTTTGGAAAGATTGGAAGGGCCCAAATTCATTCTGCTATTTCTTTTCTAGAAGAAAGAGATATTTACTCAGATCTATTGACTCACACTGAGTCGTAGGTTATGGGTCGGACGTGAGTGACCTGGGTTCGATCCCGAGTGACGGCACCACTTAACATTTTAATAAGGATTTTAACACTGACTTATCATGTGGTGCGCGGTAAAGGAAAACTTGAATAACTGTAAAAAAAAAATATTGCGATGTGAAGTCACTTTACATGTCCGCGCATTAGAACATCTACCGAAAATTCCTGGCTTCAAACCCCTATCAACAATTACAAATCTGCGTTTAGGAATGAAACATTTGAAGGCTGTTTACTTTATTTTAAATGTAATAATACCCTTTTCACTTCGATGCCATCTTCTGTCTTGTAGTAAGCAGAATACTCGACGTTTTTTTTGTTCATTATATTCGTTTTAATAGCATCGTCTTCATTTGACATCCGGCTGATCTTCGAAAAATGTGTGTTGTCTTCCATCTGTTGTTCTTGTTTCTAAAACATCGAAATATTTGTTACAAACCAATAGTTGGTTTCTACTAGTATAGTAACTACATGTTATAAACGTTGACCTACATGCATACATACATATCTGATATTAAGTGCAACGTTTGCCCATAACAAATTATGTGTCACACAGAAATTTTTTGAGTAGTACCACCCTGTGCTGCCTGAGATATCAGTTCTTAAGTGTTATATACCCAGTAATTACATTAGCTAACACTGCCTTTCAGACCTAAAGACAGATTGTTGTGTTCTGTTTTGCACACTACTGCTTGACGGTAGAATAAATGGCGTTTTGTTGGTACCTATAGGGATTCCGGCATAGGAATCCCTACCACATAGTAAAAGTAAATTCTGTGTAAATGTATTATACATACTATTATTTCTAAATTTAACATCAATCTCAGTCTGTCCTTCTCTAACCTGATGGAACGCTTGAGCCATACGACGATCAGTCAGTATGAAAGTAAATACTCAATGTTTTATTTTATTCAATTTAATGTATTTGTAAAATATATTATATGTAAATTTAAGATTTTTAGCTTATCCATACAAACTTCTATACCAAATCTCACACTCTTTCGTGCGCGCAATATGCTTAAAAAGAGGAACAAAGTTTACTCTTCACATACATATACACAGTAACGCCTCTCTCCCACTGGGGTAGGCAGAGACCACATCTTTCCACTTGCTACGCTCCTGACACAAATATTTCGCTTCTTCTACTTTCATTAGTATTTAGTTATTAGTAGTTCCTTCAAACGACTTCGATCTGATCGTGATACGTTCGCCTACGTCGACCCTTACCGGCTTGCCCATTCACATTCGCCTCTTAAATTTGTTTCGTCAATCTTCTTTAATCCACTCTTCACGTATTAATATATAAAAGATATAATAAAAATTACTAACATTTATCCGCGCAGAATCAGGAACCAATCGTATGAACTCCATACCGGACATCTAGAAGAGAAACAAAGTTAACGTTATCAACATCAATGTAAATTAAAAAAAAAACGAAATAAAATATGTTCCAGGAACTGTACACGATTCCTTGTGGCTTCTACTATTCAAATAGTTTTATTGAATAAATAACATTAATAGATATTCTACACATTATCCACTAACTTAAAAACGCCTATCACTGCGTACTACGCTTATGCTTACGCATGGCTAAGCTATGGCGTCATTTTGTGGGGCAATAGTACTAACCTGAAAGATCTGTTTGTCCTACAGAAAAAATGTGTTCGCATACTCACCAACATTAAGCGAACCGAAAGCTTGTAAGGCACATTTTAAAAACTTACATTTCTTCACTTTACCGTGCACGTACATACACGAAATATGTAAGTTTGTTAGAAATTAAATTTAAATTGCATAGTTCCGATTCTTATTCAATGTCTATAAAAATATATCATAAATGACCGATTAAACTACAAAACATTTAAGAAAAAATTAAGATCGTTTCTAATAGAAAAAAGTTATAATAATATTAAAAAAAAATTAAAAATGATTCAGATAGATGTTTCATACATCTATTTCCACGCCCGACAGGGTACATGAATTTCATAGTTTAATTTCAGGTAAAGCAATCTAAATAAATAAATAAAAACAAAATTGAATACCAATAAAATTCTGCAGATACGCAAAAAGAAATCCGTATATGTTTCGAACGGTGAGAGAAACGTGGTCACAGAAGTTTCAAGACTTCCGAAAATTTGTAAAATGTTTAAGGAGATTATCGTGTGGAGGGCGGCATAAGAAAATCTTTCAAGCCATTTTGTACATTGAGTGAAAGTAGTGTCGGCTAAGGGCCTGGAAAAAGTTAGTGCTAACAGATAGCGAATTAACCACCTCGATGAATACCGGAAAGAGAATAAACGGAACAGTGACGTGCAGCAGCGGCAAATATACGTGGTGACAAGTACACCGATCGCCAATCCGCCTGCAACTAGTGCAAATCTGCCCTTCATAGCAGGGGCATATGTCTAGCAGTGAATTATTAATGACGACCGTGTTTGCTAGTGGTGAGAGAACCGACTTTTACGCTGTGGGTCCCGGGTACGAATCTCAGACGAAGTCAATATTTGTGCAAAAAACACAAATTGTTGGTTACGGGTCTGTTTGTGTTTTCTCTGACACTGCACCCTAGCTTGCCTCCGATCTTATCACTTGAGCGGTACGTCGGCGCGGGGATAGGTTAGGACGACTGAGTATGTCAGTTTTTGTGCGCACGGCACTGTAATATCTCCCGCATAGATTATAGCTTCCGATAGCGTTCGGAATTTGTCACCATGATCGCTGATCAGCCATGAGGAGCTGCTTACCGAGCTTATACTAAGTGACTAATGACATTCTCAATGTTTACTAAGTAATATTCTCAATGTCATAAGCTCGGTAAGCATCTACAGCATTTGTATCAGGATCTAGGTCTTAGAAAACTTTGATGGGATTAGATACCCTTTAAAAAAAAGTAAAGTTTCAGCCTATAAATGTCCCACTGCTAAGCACAGGTCCCCTCTCATTTCTGAGAGGGTTTGGATTGGTTCCATATATTCTCATCGAAAATAAAAATCAAGTGCTGAAATAAATTGAATCCGAAAAATTAGGGAAAGCTTTAAAAACAGGACATCGAGATAATGATTTCTTATATTTACGCGAATACAACGCATTTAAATTAACTGGAGACTAAACGTAATCTATATATACAACGTGTCCCAAAATTCAACGATAAGCCAACACCGGAGGATAGACCTGCCCCGGATTAATCGGGGAAAAAAAGAAAAAAATATATCCCAATTATGTTTTAAGTTAGAATTAAATACGATTTAAATTATTATTTTTATATAACTTAAAATATAATTGGGATATTTAAATGAAACTAATTTTACGGATTTTATCGCGTTCAACTTAAACTTACACTTACTTAAACTTCGGGTTATAAATAACAAAAATAAACGCGATAAAATCCGTAAAATGGTGCTGTAAAGCACTCGAAACGTCGGGTTATAAATAACAAAAATAAACGCGATAAAATCCGTAAAATTAGTTTCATTTAAATGTGTAGTGTTCGCGTAAATATAAGAAATCATAATTGGGATATATTTTTTTTCTTTTTTTCCCCGATTAGTCCGGGGCAGGTCTATCCTCCGGTGTTGGCTTATCGTTGAATTTTGGGACACTATGTATATATATATAAGCGATTTACCACTGACTTACCACGAATCTCCGAAACTACATACACGTTTCTTTCCCAACACAGACACCCACTGAGAACGGATTTTACGAAGATTCACTCCTAAATGGGTAAACGGAATGTTGATGTTTTTCTGTATACAGACTTTAAAATAAATACAAGTTCTATGAGAAGCAGGCCGGGTCAGCTAGTCTTTTAATATGATTCGATAAGCAGCGTTCGTTAGCGTGGATGTTTGGAGTTGGAAAGTTATCGACGAAATTGCAAAGACCCGACAGAACCTTTGTAAGAAAATTGTGGCTAATTTTACAAATTGTTTACTATGGAGGATAGTGACGGGATGAGGAAATCGTTCACCTGATGTTAAGTGCAACGTCTGCCCATACCAAATGCTGTGTCACCCAGAACATTTCCGTATAGCACCACACTGCGTTCATACATAGACATCAGGTCTTAAATCTCAAATGCCCAGTGATTACACTAGCCATCAGTGCCGTTCAGACCGTAATGTTTGCACACTACTGCTTGACGGCAGTGTAACTGACACTGTGGTGGTACGTATCTAGACGGATTCCTGGCCGCTACTTATGAATATAGGGTGTCGCTTAGTAATAATTCTAATAAATTGGACACAATGCCATTAGTATTTTAATAAAGTGTTACATCCAAGTGTAATAAGTAAGTAGTGTTATATCCCAACCAGGCGAGAAAACTATAGAAATATTAAGTGTTACTATAACAATTTATTTGATTGTTTTTTAAAGTATGTTCTTTATTAAATTCTACTAGTTTTTCTATTAATGACAGTGGTACAAAACTGAAGATTTTACATTTTTTCCACCAAGGGCAAGTCTACTGGCTCAGAATACATACATACATACATAAGATCACGACTGTATCCCATAAGAGGTAGTCAGAGACTGGGCACTCACTGCAAAAACAGGTGACTGCCACAATCCACGTTTCACCAAAACAATATAATGCATTTGGTGTGATAGGTGGTGAGCCCATCGCCACCATGCGCTGTTGGGTGCACAGTGCAGTTTAATTCCCTACTCGCCTTTTACGAAATCCGTTGGATGAGATGGAGTGGTAGTATTCTTTTAACGAGCCGCCACCACACGGCTTTAGAATAGAACTTAGCATTTTTAAGAAAGTTTTGTGGTTAACTACAATACTAAAGGTTAAAAATAACAAAAAAAAACTTTATTGTACTTTGTATGAGTACCAGAAGCAACGACTGTAGATAATACGAGTCGCTGTTTTAAAAAGTATGCAGTAATTTCATATTCAGTAGCATATGATAACAAAATCTAAGTTTGAACCAGAATACCGCTTGCCAACCGTGGCAACTGTGGCAAAATCCCCCCAAAATGGGAGCTACAAACTTTTGTGGTAATTATTGGGGGAGGGCTATGTTCAGCAGTGGACTAGATAATCTCAAAATATGCTGATGACGTCCGATGACACAAATGGAAAAAATTCTATTCAAATTTCAAAATAATCAGTATTCCCAGGACTCATTATAGGTCATAATAATTGATGGATGGGCCTTGACGGTCACATATCCTTAGAATCCGTTAATTTTTCCAAAGACAGAAAACTATACAGGTTTTGACAATTTGTCCAAAAAAGGGGGCTGTTTACGGGCCACTAAAAGCCTTATTGCAATTCAGCGTTTGTTAATTGAGTGGTTAAATAAACTCAAATCAGCAACTTAACTTTTAAATTTTTCTCCCAAAATCAAGACACCAAGATTAGAGAAAGAAAAAAATCTACAAAAAGACAAGTAATATGAGTAAACCATATTTGCGGAGATATCTTGCAAGTCGTCGGCCCGTAAAATATATTTGTCACATAACTATCAGCACAACTGTCAACATCGAGGCACCAAAAAGAACAATGAAACGAAAGGTAAAAAAGAAAATTGAACGAGATCTATGAGATTTTTTTAACGACTGTAACCTGCTTCCAAATGTATCCGGTAAGGGAAATTATCATTCTTAATAAATCTTAATTTATTACGATGGTTTTCTTCATATGTCTCTAACCGAACACAACGGGTCGTTGTGCGCGGCTCTTCCAAAGACATTTGTGTATCGTCCGGCGTACCACAGGGCTCCATTTTGGGTCCACTTCTTTTCATTCTGTTCATAAATGACATCAACGAGTGCTTTAAGAATACAGACTTCCTGCTTTACGCAGACGATCTCAAAATTTTTCGGACCATGAAAACTATAGATGATTGTGACAAATTTCAACGTGATTTGGACTGCCTGTCTGCCAACTGTCTAGTAAATAAATTACAGTTAAATATTCCAAAATGCAAAGCTATAACCCTCTCTAAAAAAAATATAATATCAAATTTACTTACTACCTATGCAATTCCCCTTTAGAAACCGTTTCACTGATTAAAGATCTTGGCATTACCTTTGACTCCAATCTTCATTCTGATGTAGATGTTATCAATATTAAAAACAAAGCATTTCAACTATATGGTTTTGTCATGCGAACGTGCAAGATTTTCAAGAAAGCTAACACATACTCAGTTCTATTTAAAACACTTATAAGACCTCAACTGGAATATGCAACGCAGTTCTGGAGCCCTTTTCACCAAAAATACTGTGATCAACTTGAGTCAGTTCAGAGAAAGTACCTCCGTTCTGTTAATTACAAGTGTTATCGCTCCCGGTCTTCGTATCATAACCTTCTTGTTGAGTATTCTTTGCTCAATTTAAATAAGAGACGCTTGCTGCTTGATGTTATATTTCTTTATAAAATTTGTAAAAACTACATTGACTGCAACCAACCAATTTCGAATCAAATATTTTTACGTATTCCTAGCAGCTCAAAACGTATTCGAGATACGTACGAGGGGTGATCCAAAAGTAATGATAATCAGTTATTTCTAGTGCACACAAAAATACAAAAAAATTTCAGTCACTTACTCAGTTAACCACTAGTTCAGGGAAAAAAAATCATATAAATAGGCCACGATTCCCGGGAGCTACATTCATTTGAATACGGACTGTCAAGGAGTGAACATCAAAATGGAAAAACACGAAATCAGAGCTGTCATTAAATACCTCTGCTTGAAAAAAATGTCTACCAAAGACATACACAGCGACTTGGTGGAAACATTAGGGGACTCTTCTCCTCCATATTCCACAGTTGCACGCTGGGCTAAGGAGTTTAAGTTGGGAAGAACATCGACGGAAGACGAACACCGCGAAGGACGCCCATCGACGTCCCTCACTGAAGAAAATGTGAAAAAAGTTGAAGAAGTTGTATTGGAAGATCGAAGAGTGACTATCAGGCATGTAGCTGAGGTCACAGGGATCTCATATGGCAGCATTCAAAGAATCCTTGCGAACGAATTGCATATGAGAAAGGTCTCCGCGCGTTGGGTACCGAAAATGTTAAACGACGAGCAAAAGAAGAAACGAGTCGACATGTCAAGAGCAAATCTCGAAAAGTTCCAGGCAGACAAGGATAATTTTTTGTCACGTTTTGTGACCATGGACGAGACCTGGATCCACCATTTTGATCCTGAAACAAAACAACAATCGATGACATGGAAACGATCCGATGAACCGACGCCGAAGAAATTCAAAGTGTCAAGCTCAGCAGGGAAGGTTATGGCGTCTGTTTTTTGGGACGCTGAAGGAATAATCATGGTGGACTACTTGGAAAAGGGGGCCACTATTACAGGCTCCTACTATGCAGAACAAATAAGAAGATTGCGGGAGGCTATTAAGGAGAAAAGGCGAGGCAAACTGCGGGCTGGAGTGCTGTTCCATCAAGACAACGCACCGGTTCACAAAGCTGCAATTGCCATGGCTGCCATTCAGGAAGCGGGCTTTGAGCTGGTGGAACACCCCCCCTATTCACCAGATCTAGCCCCCAGCGACTTCTATCTCTTTCCACGACTCAAGGAACACCTCCGAGGCAAGAAATTTGACGATGATAGCGACGTGATGGCCGCGGTTGAGGACTTTTTTGAGAGTCAAGATAAAGATTTTTTTTCTAAGGGAATTTTAGGATTAGAAAAGAGATGGACTAAATGTATAGACTTGCTAGGAGACTATGTTGAGAAATAAATTTATTTATTTATTTTATTCATTGTGTTTATTATTGATTATCATTACTTTTGGATCACCCCTCGTATGTACACCGAAAATTTGCCCCAAGACTACGCAGAACCAACGCTGGGGAACGTGCCCCTTTACATCGTATTATGAAATCGTATAACGATAACTTCTCTGACATAGACTTATTCGCCATGTCCTTGCATAAATTTAAAAAAGCTGTTATTAATAAGTTAATTTAAAAACGAACTCATTTTATATCTTTATCGTATCTATTATCTTATCTGTGATTCATACTACATTTCACCTTCTTGTAAAAATTAAAATTTCATTTTACTCAGTACCGCATTGTAATAAATTAACTAGCGGATAACGGTGCTGGTCATGTAATTATTTAAGATTTCAATGTAATGGTTACTAGCAATTATTGTTATTTCTTGATTGTTTGTTATCCCGAATAAAAATAAAAAAATCATCTCAATTCAAGTTGGGTGAATGAGAAACAAAGTGAGTCATCAAAACCTTTGAGTTGCAATGTTTCAAGTTTCGAGAAAAACCATGATAACAGACTAAAATGGCATTTGAAGGAAATATATCAGAACTTGTGGGGTACTGAGTAAAAAGTATACGAGGAGCGATCAAAAAGTAGTGAGAACGACATACTCCTTGGTAAGAAAAAAAAAATACTGGCAGGCATAGCTCAGATACATATTTGTAATGTTAATAAAGAAAAAAATCTTTGATTCTCTTTTGTTTTTTTCTGAATGTAGTCATTTGTTGTCTTCGTGTCGGAACGTGTTCTCGAAAATGGAGAAAAACGAAGTGCGAGCCGTTATTAAATACCTCTGTTTAAAAAAGTTAACGACGCAAGAGATTCATTGCGATTTGGAGGCAACATTAGGAGAGTCTGCTCCGCTGTATTGCACTGTCGCAAGGTGGGCTTCTCAATTTCTAGTGGGGAGAACGAGCACGGAAGACGAACATCGTTGCGGCCGTCCATCGACGTCAGTCATCCAAGAAAATGTTGCGAAAGTCGAGAAAATTGTATTGAGCGATCGAAGAGTTACCATCCGATACCTTAATTCAAGAAACGGACATTTCTTAGGGAAGTATTCAATCCATATTGAAACAATCTTTGAATATGAGAAAAGTCTCCGCAAGATGGGTGCCCAGAATGTGAACCGACAGTCAGAAACAAAATCGACTTGACATTTCGAAGATATTGTTGGACAAGTTTCAAGAAGATTCTGAAAACTTTTTGTCGCGTTTCGTAACAATGGACGAAACATGGGTCCATCAATTTTTATCCTGAGACAAAACAGCAAACTTCGCAATGGAAACGGCCATCATCACCGACCCCGAAGAAGTTTCGTGCCGTGGCATCGGCTGGCAAGGTTATGGCCTCAATATTTTGAGAATCGAAAGGTATATTGTTGATTGATTACCTGGAGCGTGGAACCACTATTACAGGCCAATATTATGCAGCTTTAATTCCCAAGTTGAGGAATGCCATGAAAGAGAAAAGGATTCTGTTTTATCACGACAACGCACCCGCGCACAGGTCGGCAGTTGCGATGGCTGCCATTCAGTAAGCTGGCTTCGAATTGGTTGACCACCCCCTTTATTCACCAGATGTAGCGCCTAGCGATTTTTATCTAGCCCAAATTGAAAGAATACTTATCTGAATAAATTAACTGCGGTGACCAACCCGCCTGCAAAGCGTGGCAACTATGGCACAATCCCCCCAAAATGAGAGCTACAAGGTTTTGTGGCAATCTATCTAATCTAGGCGTATGTTCAGCGGTGGCCTAGTAATATGCAGAAATGATAATGATGATGATGAGCAGAAAGTATTTGTCTAGATGAGGCATAATCTATAATACACTTCTGCTGAGCCATTCAAAAACCTACCGCTAATTATTTTTCATTTCAAATGAGAGCAACGTAAAAGTAAGTCGGTTCTTGCCACAACATGACACTTTTTGCGGACTAGTGTTCAGTATAGTAAAGTGATGTCTAAAAGGTGAAGGTTATGTGGTATGAATAAAATCTAGACAAATTAAAAATTATGATAATTCTGTTTTGTCCTATTTTTACGATTTAATGTTACTCATATGTAGTAGTAATCTGTAATACACTTATTTCTATACAGTATTTCTTTATAAAAGTATTTCTAAATAAGATATTTCTATATAAGATAATTCAATTTTTTTTAATATTTATTTGGTATAATTACCCCGTCTGATATGCTGTCGCCATAGGACTTGAAGTATTCTGAAAATTAAAGAAAACTTTACTTGCCTATCGTTCCATACATCAATAATATAGTATAGAAGAAAAGTATATTTCTATATTTTAGATATCAGGTTTAAAAAAAAACAACTCGGTCTATTATAGTAATGTTTTGGCATTCCATTCCTCAAAAATTTTTTATACAACACCGTGGGTGTTGTTTAAAAAATAAACACTATTAGCAAGACACAATACAAACAGGATATTTTATTTCATAAAAATAACAAAAGGAATAAACTCATACAAAAACCAGTCAGTCACTGCTCTGAGAGCTTACAGTCTAAGAAGAAAACGATAAACTCTCGGGTCTCTAAGAAACCGTGAATTTTCCATAGCGGAGCTTGTGTTGATATACATTACGCCGATACAAATTTTGAGAAAATTGTTTGGAATTGTTTGATAGTGACAACTAAAATGTGTGGGAAACAATAATGTCTAAAAACTGATCGGTACAATTAAAAATAGGCAAACATTGTTTAAACTGGTGGTAGGATTTCTATGTAGGAGTCCGTCTAGTTAGGCACCACCCCAGGGCCAGTTATTCTGCCGTGAAGCAGTAGTGTGCAAACATTAATGTGTTTCGGTTTGAAGGGGACTGGGAGCTAGCGTAATCACTGGGCGTATGAGACTTACGAACTGATGTCTCAGGGTGACTGGCGCAGTGTCACCACACACACAACCAGACCAACACCACAAATTATGGCTCCGGCTAGGATTCGAACCCAGGACCCGCGACGTAAAGTCAGGTACACTAACCACTAGACCACGCGGTCGTTAGATTTCATCAGACTTCACGCACCTGAGAAGCTGCTGCTCTTTACCGCTCTGGAAACTCTAGCAGTAGTGAACAAACATTTCTGTGTTTCGGTCTGAAGGGCACTAAGAGCTAGTGTAACTACTGGGCATATTATGATACTTAAAATCTGATGACTCAGAGTGACTACAGGTGCCACACAGAAATGTTCTGGTTGACACAGCATTTGTTATGGGCAGACGTTGCACTTACAATAGGTAAACATTTTGCTCGTTTCATCACTTTATCCAGTAAAAAAATTTTATTAAAAAATTGAATTGTATCAGTTTTGGAACTCAGTCAATATAAATGTGTAAACATTAATTACCCGTCCAATCTGCCTCGCAGAATTGCTTCTTCTCTTCCGACGTGATATTAGAGTTGTGTTTGAGGAGGCGATCTATTTCTGATGAATTTAATTGCAATACAGGTGGCTCTGGAATATTCGGCTGGCCTAGCATTGGACCGATGTTTAGTTGCTGGGCAGCGGTTGAATTTGGCGTACTTGATGACAGATCGTAAAATATCGCATCAGCCACTAGGTCATTACTCGAATGCACCGTTGTTTGGGGTAACTGAAAATATTTATTTATATAATTTTTATATAAAAAGCTAAAAATGTGCGACAAAAGCGAGGAGACCCGGACGGTAAGACAAACCATATTTTTATACAAAGTGTCATATATCAAATATTTTTTAAGCCTCACAGGATTTCTCCGGTATCGTGGGTTCCAGACGTACATTTGACATCCACAACTCAGTAAGACCCGAAAACAAAAGATTTGTATTTTTGTACAGCTGCAATTCGAAACCAGAACTCGCGGCGTAGAAGTCTGGTACTCTGACCACAAGGCCACGCGGTGGCACGTCGGTGAAAAATTTTCACGGAGCTAGCCGACTCTTGCGTTAGTTTTACCCACAATTACGTGCAGGGCAAAAAAGAAGGGGCAGTCATTTTGTAATTTGTGAGAATTTTTCTGTTCGGTAAATATAAGAATTATTAACGAATGATGATGATAATGTTTTCCTGGCCGATTTCAACCACGGCGGGAGCTACAAACTGGGCAGAGTGCCCCAAGCCTAGGTAGGCATCATCGTTACATCAGGCATATGCGATAAGAACGAAGGTAGGCTAGGACCCAGTGTCAGAAGCACGGGGACAATTACAACACAAACAGACCCGATAACTAACAATTTGTTGGTTTAGCACAAATGTTGTTTCCGGCTGGGATTCGAACCCAGGACCAGCGGCGCAGAAGTAGACTCATGCGATCGACAACTAATAAGAGTGTGAAAAACAAATCGAGCATAAAGAACAGCAAGGTTATTGCGTATAAAAAGTGGGGATTACTTATAAAAGTGTTAATATCTGTGAAATAACTGTTTTCATACTAGCTATGATAAACAAAAAATACGTCATATGAAATTAAGGTTACCCTTAAAGTAGTTTGTTATGAATGAGACTTGATTTTTTTAGCCGGTAATACTTTGCTCTGACGTCATCGTAGTTTCCTCCCATTAATTACTGTAGCTTATTCATGATATTTTCTCAGTACTAATGATAACGCATATTTCTACTCACAGGTATAATAAATGAAGGAATCTCTTTCATTACTTCATCTTCTAAAGGTAGTTCGTTCTTCTGAAAAATAAATGAAGGTCAATAGATATTTTTTTATTCTATATTATAAAATCATTTTAGAATATTTTGAAAATGTTTGTGTAAAAAAAAACTTACATTCATCATTTGCAATGGTACGGGCAAATCGCTTAGACTATTAATTGATCCACCTAGAACAAGCAATTAAAATAGTTGTTTAAAGGAAGAGGGGGGAGGGGCTACCCTTAGACCACAGTACGTACAATAACAATATTTTGTAGACTAATTTCAACACACACTCTCTCGCTTTTTTCAGCTTCCATTTAAATAAGATCAGTCTTTATTTCTTCTGATAGATTAGACGGAAGGTTTGTGTTGAATCGTGGCAGAGCCACTGGCTGTGGCGCGCGACTAGGCAAGTTACTGGTGGTAGGATTTCTAAGCAGGAATTTGCCTGAATAGATACCACCGCAGTTCCAGTTTATCTGCGAGAAGTGGTGTGCAAACATCTGCGATGTTTCAGTTTTTTTTTATTTGATAAAGTGACAAAACGAGCAAAACGTTCACCAGTGCAACGTCTGCCTATAACAAATGCTGGGTCATCACAGAACATTTCTGTGTGTCTACTACTACTACTATCGTCTTAAGTACTTTACCACCTAGAATGCAGCTGAAACCCTTAATTTTCTCGGCAATGAGTATATTATTTTGGAATACAAGAACAAAGCATACCAGAGCTGCTCCCGATAGACGAAAAGGAAGAGTTGGCCTTCCGTTTCTTTTTCATCGCATAGACTAGCTCCGCTTTGTATGTGAACTCCTTGGGCTCGCTCGTTCTTCCGTCAGACGGGCGTACCAACTCGACCAAGACTTTCACGTCCGATGTTATTTGCGGATCTCTGTACGGCGGTGTTCTGTAACCAAATATTATGGTCACTAAATATTTATTTAGTCTTTCGAGGCACTTATGAAAGGGACATTGAGATTTGCTTTTCAATATAGTGATCATCGTTTCATCGCTAATAATTAATCAAATTAACATTGTTACTAAACTTGGCGGGGGCGAGGTGACAAGAATGATGCAATTAAAGCAAGTAAAAAAACAGACTATAAATGTCCCACTGCCAAAACCGATATAATTTAAAATCTCGCGCCAAAACTTGTTTCTTGTGTCAAAAACTGTATCGCTAGTGTAATTTGTGTTGGCATTATTATCAACTGTGCATTCGTCCTGTTACATGGATCGGCACCGATACATGAAATATTTTAATTATAATAAATAAGTGAGGGGTCGTGGGGTTCGCGCGGATGACATGCGTAGTAACCAAATATATATATTATATAAAATATATACTATAATAGTCATATTGAATAAAAAAAAATCTCCATACCTGAACACAATAGCATATTGGTGGTGGACATCGTTTTGTATAAAATGTCCATTTGCTGACCAACATTCTTCGCCGTTCTCCGACAGCTCGTAAAAACGAATCATGATATTTTCTGCGACAAAGTGGAAACTAAATAAAGTTAAAAAAACAAAAAGATGTTGCACGGATAAGGTTGCACTCAAATTCAACTTTAAAATTTTAATCTCATCGCGCGGAAATATGTTTTTGCTTCAATAAATGCTCGCGTGTCATAGTGACCACAACACAATACGAAGAGTCCTTGGTTTGGATCTTAGCCGGAGACAACATTTATGTAAAAACACAAATTTTTCGTAGTCTGGTCTGGCTGTGCTAAGTGAAATTTGTCTGTAAAATGTACTCACGATACACAAGTATAGGTTATCGAAAGAGTTAATAAAGAAAAGTAAAATAAATCTTAGTGACGTATAAACGTTTAATTAATAATGGATAACGGAAAATGATCCTATAAAATCCCATTCATAAGCAACTGTACGTGGGCGATCTTAGTCCGATAGTCAATTGATGGCGCCTTGGCTGCCTTTGACAAAATTTTAGATGGTCAAGGATACTGCGACGATATAATTATAATGAGCGTTCTTAGACTACACAGATTCAGTAACTCTCATGGGGGAATGTGTACGCTTTTACAAACAAAATACCAGAAAATGCACAGTAAACACAGTTTCAATCAAAAAGTTCAAGTTTTTTATTTAAACAATGACTGTAAAAAAGAGTTATTATACTAAAGAATACATGAATGATGTTAAGCCCTGGGAAGGAGCTGATCGCTGCCTTGCTATTTCTACATCTTTATAATACTGCTGTAAATGTACATAATTTTTTTAATTACAAAAAGGTACTTCTATTTTAGGTATACATACATACAATCCCTTTTTTTCATCACAAAAACCACTGGGTCAGTCTCCAGATTAAGTTAACCTGGTGGGGACGTCCCAAAATTCATTTATTCAATTTAAGCCCATTTTAAGATCTCTTGAACGACAAAATCTACACCTTTTTGTAACCTGTTTGAAAATGAAGATCTCATCACCACGCTTTTGATGAAATGAAAGGTTTAGATGCAGTGTCAGAAACACGAAAACCATCACGATATATTCATAAATATTTATCATTAATAGTAAATACTGGTGTGAATAGTGAGTGAGAAACCCAGGACGGAAAAAAATCCATTGCAGGCCGGAATATTGAGAGTCAAGAGATCTCCTAATATTAAATTGATTACATTTATGGTATAAATAATTCATTAAAATGTATGGCGGTGATTTGAATACCAAGGGAGGGGCCACAAAATCAATGACGCATTACTATTACGTACGTATTATGCATTAACTTTTGAAATTATATGCATCAACACATAAATAAATAGAAGTGGCTATTTCTGTTTTTGAATTTACAACACTAAACCAGAACGTAATTATTTTTACGTCAACTCTCAACATGAAATATTTCAAAAGATTCTGAGTTTATATAGCGGCCCCAGTAGGTCAAGCACCAGGCCTTACATTTCATAGTACGCAAGTGAACTGGTATCGATTCCAAGTAGATTTCTTAAATAGTTCTTGCTTTAAGCGCTGATTTACCACGTACTCGGCAGTGAAGGAAAACATCTTGAGAAAATCTATACGTCTGAGGAATAAAAATGTTTCATGGACAGCCCGCACTGCAGCAGCTTGGCGGCATCAAAGCCCTCTCAAAAATCATAACAAATATTTGTTCCGTGCGAGAATCGAACCCGCGACATCTAGCGCAAAAGGCGATCGCTAAGCTACTGAGTTAAAAAAAGTAAACGAACAATAAATGTTATCATATTTTCATAAACATATTTTTAATATAACATTTTATTTTTGAGGCTTATGTCCAGCAGTGGGCATCAAATGTGGACACCATAGTTATTCTGTCGTCAAGCAGTAGTCTGCAAACATTACAGTGTTTTGGTCTGACGGCCACTAGTGTAATTATTGGGCATATGAGACTTGTGAACTGGTGTCTCAGGGCAGGGCCTTAAACTTGAACAGCCGGCGATCTACCTCAATATTAATGCACTACGATCGATCTACTCTGAGAGGCTGCTAGTATGTGTGATGCAGGGTTGTTGGATGCATAGATATTACGTTTATGTATATATTTACATATAATACATTATGATAAACGGTCGATCGCGATCGACCGTTTGAGCACCCCTGTCTTACGAAGACCGGCGCAGTGTGCTGGCGCACAGGAATTTTCTGGGTGACACCGCATTTGTTAAGGGCGGACATTGCACTTACCATCAGGGGAACGGTTTGCTCGTCTCGTCACTTTCTCCTATAAAAAAAAATGTTTGACAGTTTCTTAGTTCTGACGGTGGCAAATGTCTGTTGTAAAAGGCCCACAGGAAAAATATGACCGTTGATTTATACGTACTTTTATTCACTTTTTCGACGAGTATAAAAACATCGTCGCGTCCCTTAGGGCGGCCATAGCATCTGCTCATGCGGCAAATTTTCAAATCGTTGGTGGCAGCGCTCTCTAGAAGAATTATTAAAAAATTTTAAACAGACATAAATTAGCACAATATAATATAGTGACGTATTGAAAGTTTGAAGAACCACCAAATAAGTATCAAGTTGTTTTAGTATAACATTTGTAATCAAATATGTACATAATTTTAATTGAATTAATAATGACAAACAAAAATTAAATTAATTTTACTTTAAGTCTCCGTCACGAGAAGCTATAAATTATGTAAACAAACATTCAGGGGTTCGCAACATTTGGATCGAATAAAAAAATACTATTTCCGTGATAATTTATAATTTTGTATATGGATATAATAATATTATAATAATGACATAATAATGTACTGTAATATAATAATGAAGGGTTTAGGAGAGCTTAAACATGAGCGTGACGCGTGGCGGTCCAAATGCCTACATTCAAAGAGTCTGACGCGTTCCTGTACCACGAAACATTGATGCGCTTTATATCCCTAAAAATTAGCTGTGTGTGTGAAATGTAGCTCAGGGGCCTGGTGCTCGCCTTTATTTCCATAGTACGCGAGTAACCAGGGTTCCATTCCCGGTGCCAGCACCTCTATAATTGTTCTACAATATTAAATGCTGATTTACCACGTGCTTAGCCGTGAAGGAAAACATCGTGATGAAACCTGCATGTCCGAGGAATAGAAATATTTCGAGGACATGTGAAGTCCGCCAACCCACATTGGAGCGGCGTGGCGGACTATTGCCAGCTCCAAAACCCTCTCAGAAATGAGAGGAGGCCTGTGCTCAGCAGTGGGATATTTATAAGCTGTAACTTTCCTTTTTTTTTATCCCTAAAGTATTATCCGAATAATTGAAATTGCTCATTACTTTCGTATTACCCGTACATTAAGTTGATTGCATTTGCACTCATAATTATCGCTACGTAAGTGAGTAGAAGTTTGATGTGCTTAATTTATAGTTTCTCGTGACGGGAACTTTAACTGGCAATGACATTAAAAAAGTTTATTTATTAACATGAAATTTGAAGTAATTACTTTATATCGATATTTAAAAAAAATCAAAATATTAAAAAAAAATACAAATTCAAAAATAAAAGTATTTTTTTTATTTGATAAAGGTGACGAAACGAGCAAAACGTTCACCTGATGATAAGTGCAACGTCTGCCCATAACGAATGCTGTGCCACCCAGAAAATTTCGGTGTGACAACACAATGCGCCCGTCACCCAGAGACATCAGTTCTTAGGTCTCATATGCCCAGTGATTACGCTAGCTCTCAGTGCCCTTCAAACCGAAACGCAGTAATGTTTGCAAATTACTGCTACACGGCTGAATAACTGGACCCTGAGGTGGTACCTACCTTTTTTTTATTTAATTAAGTGACGAAACGAGCAAAACGTTCACCTGATGGTAAGTGCAATGTCCGCCCACAACAAATGCTGTGTCACCCAGAATATTTCTGTGTGACACCACACTGTGCCCCTCACCCTGAGACATCAGTTCTTAAGCCTCGAATGCCCAGTGATTACGCTAGCTGACAGTGCCCTTCAAACCGAAACACAGTAATGCTTGCACACTACTACTTCACGGCAGAATAACTGGCCCTGGGGTGGTACCTACTATACTATACGGATTCCTGCATAGGAATCCTACCACCAGTATAAGAACATGTGATTTATATGCGAGAGAGAGCACAGAGCTTACGTGCGAGCCAACACTAGTTATTATCATGATTTGAAACACTCACTCATATTATGTATGGGTTCTGAAAAAACCGGCGGGCAGATCTCCTTGTCCGTCAAAATATCGTGAGCGCTGAACCTCAGCCGGACAATATTTAGATTTATGTTCTTCGCGACATTATCACAATGCGCTCGAAGCTAAAATTATAAAAAAAAATAAACGTACCGCACTCTCCACAGAAAAACATTGCAAACTTCGTAAACATCCAATGCTATCGCGCGTAGTGCTGCGGGTACGAACACGCGCACGTGACTGACCAAACTTAAAACTAACACGTGCTAAAGCTGACTAATACAACAACAACGTTTTTATTCAACAACTTAGTAAGCCCTAGTAATATTACAGGCCATTGTTATGTTACGCTACCTACACTACAAACATAGATTACCCCCGTAATCTGTAACTACAACCACAATACATGTGGTTGTATGTATTGCCTAACAACAATTATTTCTCTAACTAACTAGAAATGTAACAAACTGAAGCTCGTTAGAGATACATTTTCGGTCGGCATTAAAGTTTTAAGTCTGTATGTTTTAACATACGCACATGTACTTGAGGTACCCTTTTTCTAATAAAAAAGTGGCATCGAAATCGGTTCACGTGGTAAAGAATTTTCGGTGAACATACATAAAAAGGGAAAACTTATTTGTTTTAAATCGCTTTAAAGTTCGAAAAAAGGTTATTTAATAAACACCATTTATTAATTACAGATAGCGCAAATTGTTGCCATTCAAATAACAGGGACTGTTTACTAGCTTTCATACAGTTATCGTAATTATACTGTATTATATAATTTCGGTGATGTTATTGCTGCTTTTTGGGCTCTTACAGCTTCATCGGATAGCTGTGCTGAGCCAGGTTTGACCCAAACATATATACATAAAAAGAACTCCTAAACTTTCCAATCTAAATTCAGGTGTCATTATTGTTGCAACAGCAATTATAGCCAGAAAAGTATATAAATTTTATTTCCACACAATTCGGCAGAAATCAGTAGTCGACACAGTACTAATACTCTCTACTACTCTATAGTCTCGTTGTATTTAAAAAAAGGTCGATTACTGTACTTCCCTTTTAATGTTAACGATAAGTCTAAAACGCAGATAAGACACGGGATATTATAACATATCACGCAATATATTTAATTAAATAAAAGACTGTCAATAATTCAATATATTGGCTGTCAAGGGTTCTCCAAATTCACACGTTTTGGAGATGGAGAAGATTGTATCATAGTCCAACTTACTTTTGGAATTAAAATCTGGATTATATAATACGTGCAAGGCTTAAAATAACTAAAATTTAGTATTGTATTAAGGACGGCCTTACCGCACGTTCGTCGAATGAATTGGTCAATCTATTCTCATATTTCTTGAATAACAATTGCGAAACATCCTTTTTCGCTGTGTGTATGATACCCATACCCGGAAATCTAAAAAAAGGAACAATCATTTACTAATAATACACAAATCTAAGTAATTTAGGAATTCTTAAATGTAGTGTATTTCGCAAGACAAAAAGTATTTATTCGCCTAGTTTTATAATTAAAAATAATAAAAAATTATTAGGTTTTTTCTGTCTTCATGCAGTGATGTGAAAACACCAATGTGTTTCGATTCGAAGGGCAAAATAAATATAATTACAGGACATAAGACGTCTCCGTGTGTCGAACGAGCGTATTGCGGCGCCACACAGACTAACTATTCCCATGCAAAGTTCTGGGTCATGTCTGTTCATAATAATGTAACGTTAAATTCATGGAGGTAAGTTGGCAGTTATCATCAGGTGAACACACAATAAAACACAATAAAAAATACTATAAACGATGATTATGTTAGACTTTTAGTCTGTACATAGACCATAGCAGCCATAGGCCTCTCTCAACACTGAAGACTTGCAGTAATCGTCAATCAAGTATTGCCTCTATTAGGCAAATCCGGCGATAGATTGAATATTGAATCCGCCCCTTTGTCGACTTACAGAGCCCACGAGATAAGACGGGGTAGCCAATACTAAAATCTAAAACCTACCTACCTACCTACCGCACTGTATTTAACGTCTTCGGCGTTAAATATACGTTTCTCAAAACATACACTCTTTATACATACCCGACCTTGTAGCTACCATGTTCTGGAACCTTGGTGCTAACATCCCTGTCTTGGTCTTCTTCGAGCAGTTTGTGTGGATGCTCATCGTGGTTGTTATGCTGTGCTAAGCGGCATCGTATTCGCGCTTGTCCAGTATAATTTATCAGCTAAAGTAGAAAACAAATAAGTTATATTTACGTGTATCACTTCTAAAGTGGAAGCAACGTTTGGCAGCAATATTTTAAAAATAGAAATACATAAATGATAAAATACAAATTGGTACATAAATATATATTCGCAATTTTAAGTGATGCTTTTCCACGTGCTCGGCGGTGAAGGAAAACATCGTGAGGAAACTTGCATGTCAGAGGAATAAAAAATATTTCGAAGACATGTGCAATCCGCCAACCCGCATCGGAGCAGCGTGGCGGATTCTTCCTAGCTCCAAAACCCTCTCAGAAATGAGAGGCCTATGCTCAGAAGTGGGATATTTATAAGCTGAAACTTTACTTTTTTTATATATAATCCAACACAATTTGTACAAAGTGCAAATTGTGTTTAGTTGTTTTTCAGAAGCGTGCTTTCCTTATAAAAATAATTATTATAGTAAATAGTTCATCAATTTAACGTGGATGCTATAAAACATTGTATAGTCAGATGTTTGAGAGGAATAAAAAAAATATAAAAAGTTTTTAATTTCTACGATTACAATTTTAAATCAACTATTACAATTTTAAAGAAGCTATTTTGTAGTTAATATTTGTTAATTCACGCATGTTAGATCAAACTTTTGAAGTGCTATGAGAAGTAAAGGATTTTAAAGAAAACGAATTAAGGAAGAGTTTGTGTGAATTTGTGTTTTAATTTTGGTTTACCACGATCGAACTTTGCGATAGTTTTCAATTTAATTAACGATATTTCGGAGGAAAAAATTATAGTTTTTTTTTCCGAAAGCGAGCCCAAAAAAAGAGATGAATAAATACAATTTACAGGTACGTACGTTATTATAACCGATTAAATGAAATATCATTCAAAACCTAAAACAACTTTTACCTCTCTCTAACCTAAAACAAATTTTACGATTACGAAAATTAAATCATTAGATTTTATTTTTGCGATTTTAAAAGCTACCGCGCACAGCGATATAATTCGGTGCTTTTTTTATTTCGCAAATCTGTGAAGTATGAAACATAGTGGAATCGCACTGCGGAAATAAACTAAATTCTTCTGTTTGCGACAGTTTTGTTGGGGTGCGTGCGATTTTAAAAACGCACCCCAACTTTCCGCACCGCAGTGCGCGCTAAGCCTTAAAGATTTAATTTTTATATTTATGTCTTCATACACTCCACTAGATTGAGGGATGCTTTTTCAAAAGTATGTGGGAAATCTAAGAATGCAGATGGCTTAGAATCGTTTGAACCGATCTGTAGGGGATACGCTTACGACCAGCAGTGATCTTACGAAGAATACAATGATGAAGCTTTCCTATGAAGGAATCCGTCTAAGTAAATGTCTACCACCGCAGTGCCAGTTAAAGTGCAGTGCCGTCAAACTTTAGTGTGCAAACATTACTATGTCTTGGTCTTCAGACCAGGGCACTATTAGCTAGTAGCTTGTGTAATTACAGGGCATATGGAACTTAAGAACTGATGTTTCAGGGTGGGTAACTGCCATAGACAGAATTTCAACAGCAGCATAATGGCTTTTAATGATGTCCCACACTAAGACTTCTCCTGTGTCGTGGATGCGTTATAGAGACATAATTCTAAGTGCACAAGCACCCATACCCAAAAACAACTGTCTGTAAATCATAAAAATTATTCTCCCGTACGGGAATCGAACCCGCAAACCATATCGTAGGGCCGTAGCGTAGTGCTATAGTCTGAAGGTAATGTTTGGATAAATGTTTGGTGCACTGTTTAGTGGTGGTAGGATTCCTATACAGGAATCCGTCTAGGTAGGTACCACCCCAGGGCCATATATTCTGCCGTGAAGCCGAAGTGTCGAAACATTACCGTGTTTCGGATTGAAGGACACTGAGAGCTAGCGTAATCACTGGGAATATGAGACTTAAAAACTGATGTTCCAGAGTGACGGGCGCAATGTGGTGTGAAAAAAAATCCTCGAAAATGGTTTCTTCAGGAAACATACTAAATTCATAATTTTCCTCACACCCAATGCCTAACAGACATGTTCAAACGATAATGTAATACATTGGCTGGTAAGCATTGTGTAGCAAATACTAATTCCCGCTATCAGGTTACAGGCAGAGGATTTAACTAACGACGTAATATGTCTCAAACAGCTTCTGAGAAGCTCTTCTAACCGTAACATATAAACAGGTAAGAATATAAACGCAGGCAAATTATGCATATTCAACGTAAGCATCTTGATACCATGATGTTTATGCGGATGTTTGAAGCGCTCAAGGTGTTCAAAATTAACACTGTGTTTTTAATTACACTTGAGAAAGAGATAAGAGTGTTTTGTTTTAAAATCATTATTGGTAACCTTAAAGGTAACAAAGTCTACCCATGGCATATTGAGAACTTATGATCGAAACTCTACATTACATTTTCCGGGATAAAAAGTATCCTGTCTGTCTCCAGGATGCAAGCCATCTCTGTGCCGAAATCGTAAGTTCGGTTCAATGGTTGAGCTGAAAAGGTAACAGACAACAGCGACAGAGAGTTACTTTCGCATTCATAATATTAATATGGAGTATGGATTATGTTGCCACAGAGCCGTGGTAGCTCAGGGGCTAGGCGCTCGCTTTAAATTTCATAGTACGCGAGCGAACTGGGTTCGATTCCCGTTGCCGGCACCACTAAAATTGTTCATTGCAATTTTAAGTGCTGATTTACCACGTTCTCGGCGGTGAAGGAAAACATCGTGAGAAAACCTGCACGTCTGAGAAATAAAAAATATTTCGAAGACATGTGAAGTCCGCCAACCAGCATTGGAGCAGCGTGGCGGATTCTTCCTAGCTCCAAAACCCACTCAGAAATGAGAGGAGGCCTGTGCTCAGTAGTGGGACATTTTTAAGCTGAAACTTTTATGGATTATGTTAGTGAAGTTGTTAATGCATTCGTTGGCTATTTACGCCTATTTTTCATGATATCTTTAGATTACGGAAAAAATGTTATAGTATCCACCAAAACCCATCTAAATCACATTATGTGCACATATAAATTAAAAATCAGTATGTACCTAGTTTACCCCCCTCTTCAATTCTTATATTAACATTTAAAGTGTTAATCAGCGTAAAATATATAAATTCAAACTTGGCAGTTGTGCCAAGTTTTTTCAAAGTTTCTACGTCGCATAGTAAATTGTCTGTGACAGGTGGAAAATGCCCATGACTGATCTTACAAGGGTTTAATTCTCCATTGAAACCCTAAAAACTACATCCCAGGCAAATATTCAAGTTTTGAATGCTTTTTCTGACTTTTAAAAAAAAACAGATAAAGTAAAAAGTATCTGTTTTCACATCTGTTCGAACGTCTTTAATTCGAACTTTTTACGGAAAACATAAAATACACACACTGTTACTTCTTCTTTAAAACCATGGCCACCTAGTGCGTAATTAATTCTCTGGTTTTGTAGGTGCGTTTAACAAACTTAAATTCTACATGAACAACACACTCAAACCCGAAAACCAACACATTGTGTCTGGTTGTTGGATGTGGAGCATGGTGTTCAAAGTATTCAAACAACAACCCGTGGCGTAGAAGTTAGATACTCTGACCACTAGACCACGTGGCCGTCCGTAACTCGAATGTTTTTTTATTGGATAAACTGTCGAGAGGAGCACCTTCACCTGGTGGTAAGTGCAACGTTTGCCCATAACAAATGCTGAGTCACCCAGAATATTTCTGTATGGAACCACATTGGGCCCGTCACCCTGAGATATCAGTTCTTAAATCTGCCCAGTGATTACAGTAGCTCTCAGAGCCCTTCAAAACGAAACAGTTATGTTAACACACTACTGCATCACAGCAGAAATATCTCCACCAGTGATATAATTTCATCGTAATATCTCGAAACATGGGTTTACCGAATTTCTGTTATAGTCGCTAACAAAGACGATTGCCGTGTGGTGGCGGATTAAGAGAATCTACCACCCCATCTCATCCCGTGGGTGTCGTAAAAGTCGACAGAAGGAAAATGAAAACCAAGAGATGGGCAGCAGCACCTTCCTGCAACATCTGAATAAATAAACTGAGGTTGCCAACCCGCCTGCCAAGCGTGGCAACTATGGCAAAATCCCCCCAAAATGTGAGCTACAAACTTTTGTGGCAATCTATGGGGGAGGCCTATGTTCAACAGTGGACTTGTGATAGGCAGAAATGATGATGATGATGATGATGATGATGAACAAAGACGATAATAATAATGTAAGACACTCGATAGCATAACTCCTTAAAGTGCGCGATGTTTGTGTGAATGTACGAAATTAAAATGTATAATAAATCGGTGTTTAAAATTAAAAGCATCCATGTGCCGGAGCTACACGCCGCGGTATAATTAGATAAACCCAAATACGGTCGATTTATTTAAAAATTGTGGATAACTTTGTCAAGTGGTTTGTACTTATGAAAGACCCTCTTAAGAAATAAAGCAAACTTCGCATTTCGAAGTGTACAACATAGAACAGACCTTTTATATTTTTAACGATTTGTTGACAAAGTGACTTACGAGCAGTCACAGTGACCCGTCCGAGTTCTACGGCCTGCTTGAACGGCGATAGAACCACTTCCGCCAACGAACAACTGTATTTCTTTCAACGGTCCAGAGCTTTCTTACCACCGTGATAAGGGTGAGGGTGCGCGGACACGTGGTCATGGTCAAGCAGGAGCCCGCGGAGCTCCGTGTTCGGTCGCTTGTTTCTTTCAGCAGTGTACACTTCTGACAATATTAGATAAGTACCACAATATCGTACAATTTCATATGCACTTGATTTATCGTGACGTGATTTTTCTTCGTGACGCGTATGCAAATGAATTTTCTTGTTTATATTCGGAATCAAAGTTGAAAATCGACAGTTCAAATTTCACAGATTGGTCAAATATTGCTAATTGTTTTTTATAAGATTTCTACCTACGTAAATCGCTACCTAAACAGTTACGCTACGAAAAAATATTTTGATTTCGTTTTCCTTTTTTATATTATACTATTTTTTTTTATTTTGATGTTTATTTTATATTGTGTTTTACAGGACTTCTTCATCTCAATGCCAGAATTTCTATACAGCTTTGTCCCATCAAAATAATCGTTTACACAAATATCGTAATGTTGTTTTCGTCTGCGTGGATTGAGGTTTTTTAATTACTCCGTGGGAACTATTCGATTTTCCGAGAGCTGTCTCTGTGCCCAATTTCGTCAAGATCGGTTCAACGGTTGAGCCGTGAAGAGGTAACAAACAAAGGTAACAAAGACAGAGAGAGTTACTTTCGCATTTATAATAGTAGTATGGATTATTACTAATAGATAAATATATAATTTGCGATCTCTAGAACTTATGATTTCTTTATAAATCTATCTACAATAATCACATTTAACTTATGTTTTCAAATAGCATATCTTGCTGTTGATTATGATTGCAGTACGTAAATTACCAGGTGCTAATATCTACACAGGTGGTTGAAATAACTTTTACTAATTTGAATAAAAAATGCCACTGTGATCAATGACGTCGCTGGAGAAGATTCTCGTGTATCGGGGCTGAAAGATCCTAACACTACGATACCACTTATTTCCTTACCTGGTACTAGTAACCACTACCGATGATACTACTATATAGCATATAAGCAGCAGTTAAGGCACTTCTATTTTAAGCTGCCTCTTACTAGTCTGTCGCTGAACAGAGGTATCTTTCAATTACAAAATTGGCAATTGCAATACTTGGCATTCCATGCCTTAAACGCTCCTACCTGTCACCGGTCTGATTAATTACCCGATCTGGCAAGCGTGTTTGAAATTGTACTTCCGCCATCTTCCTGAGATCATATAAGAGGTAAATGCCAATAAATAGTTATTGGCATTTACCTCTTTCAATTTTTACGCTAAACTTGGGACAAAATTCCTTAAATGTTAACACGCTGCGGATTTTTTATACGAGATGAAACAACTTACAGAATTATTTATTGATTACTCCTGGTCAGTTATCAATACATTATTAAAATGCGGAACATTTATATTACATTGATACCGTACCCAACCAAGATACTACTCGTATATTCCAGTCTTTACAGGACATCTATAACCAACAGTTCGATTACCTACAACAGGGATTTCCAAACTATTTTTGGCAAGAGACCCCTTTTCCAAAAGGACTGATACCTCAGATCCCCATAGCCAAATTACTTTAAAAATCCTATTTCTAGTTTTTTTTTCCTATTGATAAAAAATACTTAAAAGTTTAAAAACTTTGCGGTTGATTAAGTGCGTAAACTTGACATCCTTTTCTTATCAAAATCACCCAAAATAAATATACACAAAATTCAGTAAATACACGACTTATACAGTATCTTGAAAGATTCAAATAAGAACTTGTGTTAATTAATAGGAGTCGAATTTTAGACCTCGTCGACCCCCAAAATCAGTTTTCTTTTTTGTCGACCTCTGGGAAACCGACCACTTTGGGAATCCCTGACCTACAACATACCGGCAGCAATATCCAAATATTGAATTGATTGAATGGCTATTGCTAGGTTTTCTCTTAATAAAATCATTAAAACATAACTAAAATACGGCCGATGTGCCTCGACATCTGCCCCTTATTAAATTCGGCTAGTTATAAATCATAATTATAATCAATAATTATAATTCAATATATAAACATAACAATTGGACTCCTTATTGACTGAAGTCTCTTCGCTTTGAGAACGCTCCCCTTGATGCCTCAGCTCTCGATGCTAGATCGACAAACCATGACAACGAGCAAACGCTTGTTTGCTCAGCCTTCTACAAACAAAAAAGGTTTCGAACCCGGGAAAAGTCCGCCACGCTGCTCCAATGCGGATTGGCGGATTTCAACATGTTTCCTCACATCCATATTTGCAAGCTTTTATTTAACTTGCAATGTATGTATGTGAAGTTCAAATATTGCAACTTAATTTAAGACAACCCCAAACCGAATGAACTGAAATTTGGAAAATATATGTAACTTCGATGGCTAATGTTCAAGATAGGAACTTCTCAACATAACTCCGCCATGTTTGAGCTTGTTGGATATGTCTTGTCAAGTAATATAGACCTAGATGATATCCAGGGTCTCATAATGGAGCTGGGAGGTGGTCATAGGAACTCCTGAAGTACCCATCGTAACTCCTTTGTGTTTAGACTCGTTGGATTTGTCTTGACAAGTACTAGATGGTGTCAAAAGAGGTCAGAAATAAAATAATTATGACATACCAACTAAAATGTACAAAATAAATAACCCTTTTAAACAAGCTTTTTTTTAAATCCATGTACTAAAACGAATATAATAAGTTTAGGTTATTATTAAGGTTATGCAATCGAAAATATTAAGTATATATATAATTTCGGTGATGTAATTGCTGTTAGCATTTTTGGCTTTTACAGCTTCATCGGATACTTACTGTACTCACGGGCCAGGGGCCCGAGTGCCAGGTTTGGTTTGACCCAAACATAAATACTTAAATAAACTCACTCACAATACAAAAACCTCGAAATTCGGACTGAGTCGCGTTCGCTGCGTGCTTGCGCGATTTCGAATATCTCAAATGATTTTAAGTCGTCTAACTTCCGGACTGTCGACTTGTGTGTCGCGAACTCTGGGAGGTGAGAACCGCCCTGGAACACGGGTATATCGTGTGTACGCGGTGTGATTGTCGACTGCTGCGCGCTGCTCTCTACGGCGGTCGCGAGTCGTGGTGCGTGTTTTTATTTTATTTTTTTATTTTTTAAAAAAAAACGAAGCCCCACAGTAGGATTTTCTCCTGTATCGTGGGTGCGTTTTACAAACATACATTTCACATGCACAACACAACCAGACCCGAAAAGCAACAATTTGTGTTTTTGCACAAATGTTGCCTCCGGCTGGGAATCGAACCCAGGACCGGTGGCGCAGAAGTCAGGTACGCTAACCACTACGCCACGCGGTCGACAATTGTTGTTATATTAAAGCTATTAACTGTGTGTACAGTGTAGCCTGGATCGTGACTGACCGTATCGTGGTCAGGGAGTGCTGAGACGTCCGTGTCGTCTAGCACGTTTCGCGGGCGACGTTTGCGTACGGTCGCGTTTCTATCTGGCCGGTAATTTGCTGCTTTAACCACCAGCGGGTTTGGATGAACCGCGGCTTTTTCGAAAAACCGCCGTGATAATGCTCTGAAGTGTTTAGAGATTAAGGGCATTTCTCAGTCGCTGTGAAGGTCTACGTTGCTATTAAGTATATATTATATGTATTATATATATTACATATATATATATATATATATATATATATATATATATATATATATATATATATATATATATACATACATACAGTAGACATACCCTACTTACATACCTATATAATTTCACATGAGTAGATTGTAATAATAATATATGTACTATCTTTATCTACGTTGAATTGTTTATTATCAAAAAGCTTGTGAACCTTATTGGACAGTAATTGGTGATTAGAAAATATTTGAACCAAAGAATGCATTTTCTTTACAACTATTTAATTAGCAACAGACAGATAGACTGTTTGAATTTGAGTTTTCGTATTCCAGCAAATAACCATATGAGGTGAAGAAAGTCTTTACTGCAAAATCACAGACAGACACCAAATTTTTAAAGAGATAAATTCTTTAGAATTGTTGTTTTCAAACTTGATGAAACGAAAAAGCAACACTAAAAAGAGACAAACATATACATCTATAGGATTTCGCGTGCGAAAGAATGGGATAGAATACAGTAAATGCAGTTTCCTATTTATATTTTTGAATTCATTCAATCTTCCATTTCTTTGTATATTTTGCTCTTATGAGCTCTACATCAAGATCGAAAACAGTAATTGATGCTGTATTTCAAAGATATTTAATATAGAAAACTTGGAATCTATATGAATTATTTTTAAACTTGGTAACACCATTATAATAAATAAACCCTACAATTATTCTACTCCTGACACTATATTTGTCTCATTCTTTCGTTTAAGTTTAGTTTTCAGAAAGTTTCACTTCTACCATGTGTTAGCTACACACATTTTTTTTTATAATAAAACTTTATTTATTTGAAAAGATATAGACAGGACAGGCTGGGCTTAGGGACAATGTGTATATGCCCCAAAAAATATTATGAGCCTCATAGCAAAATATTATACCTGTAGGAGATATGTCGACTTAAAGAATTTGCTTAATACTCATAGGTGACTACCTAGTTGTACAGCTGATCGAGGCAATGAATCATATATTTAATTGGGCGTTTTTCCATTGAGCTGCCATTGAAAGAACTCACAAGTACTAGGATAACATGAATGTTAAGGAAATCTGTTGCAAAGTAAATCTGTTAGTATGACGCCGTAGTAGGATAACATAAATTAAATGGAGAAGAAAACGTATATTGAAATTGTCTGGCTCGGGGCAACAACTTTCTGAGTTAGGGTCACATAAAGTTTTACAAAACAAATAATTTTAAAGTTTTGTGTGGACATTTTAGGTATTCAATTTGAAATTAAAGCTTCACCGTTGTGTTTATCAGATCAAAGTAGCATGGGTAGGTGCCGGGATGTTATACCAATTATGAATAACATTGTATAGATTTAAAAGTGGTTACCTTTTGTTGTTCTTAATTTTATATTTTAACAAGTCATAATAAATTACCATGAACATAACATGAAATTATAAGTATAAATTTTTTTAAGGAAAAAGCAAATGAAAATACTCTTTAGTTACCTCAACAGTTGGATGTGTCTTTGTCTTATTAGTAGTATAAGACTTTCCCAGCAAACATCCATGTGTACCAACCATTTCACTTCTGTATCGAAAACGAAAATGGTTTTGCGGTTGCTCGACAATTCGAAGGTATGGCTTATTGCCTAAAAATAAAAATTTACATAAGAAATTATGCATCAGGAGGGGCTGTAAGAGGATTATTTACTGCCCCAATCTCTCTCCATACAAAAGTATCAGATTGTATAATTTTGGCAGTAAAAAGAGGTAATAATTTTACAAGCAAAACTCAACTTAAAAACTATACATCTCCAATCTCTTCTTCTCTTCTAACTTTACAAATACACATAATAATGTTTCTCAAGTACAAATTGATCTATTTCCAATTACAAATAATGTTCACTGTTTTAAATTGATGGTCTCTTTTTAATTCCTTACTCGCCTTTTACGAGATCATTGGATGAGATGGAGTGGCAGTATTCTTTTAAACTGCATTGTGCACCCAACAGCGCATGGTGGCGATGGGCTCACCACCTATCACACCGAGTGCATTATACTGTTTTGGTGAAACGTGGATTGTGGCAGTCATCTGTTTTTGCAGTGAGTGCCCAGTCTCTGACTACCCCTTATGGGATACAGTCGTGATCTTATGTATGTATGTATATGTATGGTGTTTCAACCATTATGACACCTGATTAACCATTATAGACAAAATTTACACTAATCAAATTAGTTTACTTCTAAAACTATAATGTATAATCAATTAGCTTGAGCAACGACTTAAAAACTACTGGGAATTATAGTAACGATTTAACTAGGGATTTAATGATTACAGTAATTTTTATTCATATTTTGAGTATACATCAAAATATTAATAAAAATTATTAATATTATATGCCTTTGTAGAGGAAAAAGATAAGTAAAAACTTACCGCCATTGTTTGTGAATGAATTATCAGTACACGAGAGCACGGTCAAAAAGTTAGCTAACTGAGGAACTTGCTGAGACGGAGAACTGTAAGGTGACTCCGATTGGGGAAATGGCGAATTTGACGATTCACTTGTGTCTTGATCACTTGCAGACATTTTGATTAAAAAAAAGCAATACAAATCACACAATTTATTGTAAAGTGAGTTAGTCTTTCTAAATATTGATCAAAATTCAAGATAACAAGAAACTATACCACAATTTATGAACGTAAAGTATTAAATACACTTAATATTTCAAGTAAACTAAACGCAACTGAAAAATAAAGGCAGCTTGTCAATTGTCATGTTTCACTTTCATGTATAGGTCCAAAGAGTATAGGTCCTCGATAATTCGCAATGTTTATAATATTGCTATAACGTATTAACTATTCTACCTAAAAAGTTTCGGTGTTTAATTTCCACAGGCTCTTTTTTGCTTATAATAGCAGAAACATTTTATTGCGTTGGGAATATTGTCCATCTTATGTACTAGAGAAAATATCGAAATATCGAAAAGCATCCTAAACAATAATAAATACTTAAATATATATGAGCAAGCGGCTCACCTGATGTTAAGTGATCGCCGCTGCCCATGAACATCGGCAACACGAGAAGAGTCGCGGGTGCATTGCCGGTCTTTGAAAAAGGAATAGGCTCTTTTATTTTACTCTTTTATATATATATATATATATATATATATATATATATATATATATATATATATATATATATATATATATATATATATATATATATATATATATACATATAAAAGTAATAACTTCCTGGGAACGAGCGCGTTCCAGTGAATCGTTATGTGCGGAAGTCAATAAATGTGATTACAACTTACTCCTCTATCCTTAGCTAACGAGCAATGACAGAACCCAGCAGTACAGAGCGTTTCCGACCTGGCGCCCGTGAGGAAGAAGGAAGTACTCCACGGGAGGTTCTACAAAGCTCTACATGTGCCTTTTGTAGACCCTGTCGCCTCCGTACACCGGCTACGTTTTGAGAAAACCGAGTGTTTTGCCGGTGTTTGTCGATATTGGATCAATTTATTAAGATCAAAAACTATCGGAGATACATCCTAAAGGATGGCGCCGTCGACATCTGTCCAGCTTGCGAGTTCGGCGGTCCCGGCGAGTCACTTAGGCATGTTATCTCCGGCCCTCCGATTGTGTGAGTATCTGTGCGCGTAAATATGCTGGCTCGAGGGCGCCCGAGAGGGCTGAACCACGGCTCGGTCATCAACTTCTACCGAGAGAAAGTTTTAATCATCTATATTTGTCACCAATTCGGAATGCGTAGAAGCTGGAGAATAAATGGCGCAAGAAACTCCAGCGACGTTTCTAGAAATAATTAAGATAAGACGACACTTACAACCAGTAGGAAATTAGGCTTGGAAGTTAACTATGGAAGTGATGAACCGCGAACGGGGCTAGCCCTGCGCAAGCTCCCTTATCAGCATTTGGTATCCACTAAGCGTAACCACCCGAGAGTGGATTTACAAAATGACGACTGAGAAATGTTTTTCCAAAATCAATAAAACAAAGCAATCAAAATTGTTTTGTTTATTAATTCCCGAAAAGGGTCGGAGCATCTGCACAAGTATCTGCACAAGATAAAATCTAGTAGCCAGGGTTCTCCATTAGGAGCTCGCTCTGAAGTATGGTCTTTGATCGAAAATAGCCTTGTTATAAGTACCTCCCGGAGGCCGTGCTCAAAAATTACCGCTATTCACATTCCATTTGAAGAGAACCTTTAAAAGACGAAACAGATAAGTAGAGAAACCCCGGTCAGTCTCTTGGGACATCCGAGACGACTGGGACCCTGTGACGGGCCGCTACTTGCTCAAATGCAGAAGACGGTGCTCCTCGATACGGCCCGCATCGTCTACTGGTTTCTTTACCCCTAACCCTCGGCCGTTTAGTCTTCTCTGCTGATTGCTCCCGTTTGGTTAGGTTTTTATATATATGTTTTAAAATGTATAGTATTATGTTTAGTTTATGTCTTACAGTATGTTATTTATTTTATCTTATTTTATTTATGTCCCAACCAGACAAGAAAGCACTATTCATACCTACGAAAGTAATAACAAGTAGTTTAAGTAACTTAACCTGAAAGATAATACAATTATTCTAGTAAATTTCAGAATGAATCATTTTTTAAAATTATATTAAATTGTTAATTCCGCAAATTAAATTTAGGCTCATTCTTATTTTATTGAAAAACAGGAGCATGTATTAATTTTTTTAATTAACTAGTTACTTTTCCCGAAATTTGGGTATATTTTTTTAAATAACAGTACTAATGTGAATTCTCAAAACGACAGTGACGCAATAACCTCGGGGAAGAACTAAGTACATGGAATGATTCATAAAAAGTCCCGGAGTGTTGAGATTATGATTGTTCGTGTTCATAATCATAATCATAGGTCACTTTCAATGGGCACACCATACTATTCACACGCATCGTATTGCTGTTATTTTTTTTACTGTCAATTATTTAAATTAGATACATTATTTAAGTTCACCTTTTTCATAATAATAACGAAATTATCGTAGCTGCATTATTTTCAAGTTGTTCTCTTTATTTATTATTTAAGAAGTAAATTTAATTTGATAAAGAATGCTTTGATTGAGAATATGGTATTATTTTCAACCAAAATCACGACTCTTATCGCGTTCCGTCACTGTTATCGAGAAGGCATTTTGATACTTAAACTCGATAAAGATGAAAAAGTCAAGACATTTGTTTCATAAATGGATAAGCGTAAATTAAAGTTATGATTATCTCTTCAGTTTGGCAGTACTTCCTATAATTACCAGGTATCGCAAAAATGTTAGCAATCGCATACCCAAACACTGTACTTTAAATACTACTGCCCAAAGAGTACACAAGTACTACTGCCCGTTACAGGTCAAGATAATATAGTTAGCCACTATTTTTTTAGTTTCATTCTGCCTTCAATCAGAGATCATGAGATTTTTCGGATATATCGTTTCCGCCATCACACGAAATACTGACAATATTTGAAATAAAAACAACTGTCTGATAATTTTTGTGCCCTGGTATAAATTTTGATTGTAAGTACTGTTTTTGTTTAGTGTTACACCCGAATATTAGCATATTTATTAATAATAGCTCTAATCAAATGGCTTCAATGTGCTATTTGTTCGAATAAGCCATTTAAATCTGATGGGTCTTTTTCCATGCCATATTACAATACATGTTTAGAAAGCCTGCAATGGCTACAAACATGTTAACAACATGAAATAATTAATTCAGTGTCATTGCCATAACATAAAACTTTAATTTCAACACCATCAGTCTCCAGGAAGGACTTAAAAAAATACATTCTCGCCGCAATTTGAGACCACAGAAATTACGAACACCCTGCTTCCTGTCACTGTGTTTCGAGTATTTTACATTTGGCGATGTTATGTTTATTTAATTGATTTACCCTTAAATGCGAACTACGCTAGCTGCGGCCGCAGGTTCGAAAAAAACCCAAATTTTGTTATTGATTTAAAATATATATTTTTTAATTATATTACGGTCCGAGCACAGGAAAAATAGTTAAAAATATATTGTATTGACTTACAGTCACTGAAAATTAAAAACCGTATCTTGCATATCTGCAAGTGTGCAGTGTAAATTAGAAACTCAAAGTGAATAGAAATTTTTGTTTTGTTTATTTTCAAGTTCAATTTAATTTTTTTTCAATTTCAAGCAGAAATGGAACAACGCGAATTTAAGAGTCTGTGAGAGGGATAAATATTATCCTAGAATTTATCTTAGTCGTCTGTAACATCTACCACGGGAAGGGAAGATGGATTCCCTAGTATCACTGCCATTTGTAAAATAGTCACAACCAACGTTAAACATAGGAGTCTCACCCTATTGTGACGGTTTTTCTGTATTAAGGATTCAACCACGTGGCCTGGCCTTCAATCGCTGGTACTGGATTCGAATCCCAGCCGGAGTCTTGTGTAAAAACAAATTGTTGGTTTTTATGGTTGTATTGAGATTGTCCCCGTGTTACTGACACTGCCTAGCCTGTCTCAGATCTTATCGTATTAGCGTTAAATCGAGCACGGGTAGGTTGGGATGAGTGAGTGCCGCCCAACGCCGGCCCAACGCCCCCGGCGTTGGGCACTCACTCGTGATGCTACCGAATTATTTATTATTATCTTTATATATACTATAGTATATATATATATGTTTATGTGTATATGTATATAGATACGTATGTATAAATTTATTTAGTTACTGTGAATTTTGGAATCGGATTGTTGTCTTGTTTCCTTTCACTTATTTGTTTTTTGTTTCTTAAATTATTTTAAGCCTTAGCACTAAGCACCCTTAGCATGTTCTCTGCTCAATCCAAACGTAGACTGGTAGAGAATGCCTCTAGACATTAAGTCCGCCTTTTTTACACTTTTTGTGCAAATACAGTTTAAATAAATAAATAAATTAGACAAACATATAAAAAATAAAATCCCCGCGAAGTTTTGTTTATTTTCTTTATTCATGAAATGTCATAAAATATACTTCTATCAAGGCACTTTTCTTTATTACTAGAAGTAAGATTTAGGGAATGCATATTAATATTTCGAGAGCACATTCTAATCAGGAACTGCATAGACCCTTCATTTGCCTAACATTTTCAGTTTTCATAAGATTACCTATTCATTTAGGTCACCCAAATCAATTGGTTGACTTAACAACGTAATCTACCAAAAAGCCCTTCATCTGCTTAAGCCTTAAAAAGAATCCCCGTTGGTTTGGGTAAGTCAAATTTTTTAGGTAAACAAATGGGTATTATATTAAAGGTAACCCTTATTTTTGAATAGCGGTAACGATCTATTTTTTTTAAATAATTTTAACGAAAAAACGTAAAAATATGTTATTTGATTTTATCATAAAATATCTGAGTTAAAAAAACTTGTGTTACACAGATCTTACGGATTTTCAACGATCCAACAATCATGATACCTGGTATTTTAATTTTCAAATTAGCTGGGATAAAACTAGAAAACTTCAGTGCATACAAAAAATAAATATATATACTTTTATTACAATTACAACATAAGTTAAACTTTGCTCTGAATGAATACATACCATAATCGACGGAAAGTACTGGGAACAAATATCAAATTCTCCCAAATTTCATAAAAATAACTCTTCGTAACGGTAAGTAATAAGGCTTTTGAAGATTTAATTCGTGGTTGCCCCCTCGCTTGATTTTTGTAAGCGGAAAGTTGGACTTGTAAGAGCTATTCGTTCCAAACTATCATTCTCATGAAAAGGTTATCCAATATGCAAGGGGTATAAAATTTAACCTCTTCAAAACAAACCTCTATAGTAGCCCTCTCCAATGGCTGGTTTTGCAGTCCCTGATTCTGATAAACTATACCATATTATCACACTTATAAAACTTGTGTTATTAATAATAATATACAGTAAATTTTATTTACAATTATCTTATGTACTACTATATTATGTATAAATCAATTATGACAGTATTTAGATTTTTAAGACAAAAATCCTAATCTGTATTTTCTGTATATCTCATAAGCTTAAACATTTATATTTGTAAAATGAACACTTCAGAGATTCTTTCTAAATATCATTGAAATGTTTACAACAATTACAAATATAAAATACAATATTGCTGAAGTGAACACAATTCTGTAACCATTGATAAAATTGAAGTAAAAAAAATGTAAAATATTTGTCGTAAACTTGTGAATAGTATATAATGCAAAATCGCATCAAAAACTAATGATTATATTCAGAAAAAAGAAAAAAAAATTAATGGTGGAATAATCTTAGGTTAGTGTGACTCAAAATGATGTTGTGCTCGTTGCACGCCTGGACAACATCTTGGTCGTTGTTGGAGCCAGACGGACTGCCGACGTATTCAACTCCACACTAGAAATAAAAAGCTCATGAATATGAACTAAAAGTTAACAAGAGAAATGTCAAAAAAACATGGTGGCCACGAGTCAGACGACGTTCTCAATTTTTTTAACAAACGAAACGTTCACCTGATGGTAAGTACGACGTCTGCCCATAACAAATGCTGTGTCACCCCGAACATTTCTGTGTGGCATCACACTGCACTCGTCACGCTGGGACATCAGATTTTAAGTATCATATGCCCAGTAGTTACACTAGCTCTTATTGCCCTTCACACCGAAACACATAATTTATGTTCACTACTGCTAGAGTTTCCAGAGCGGTGAAGAGCAGCAGCTTCTCTGGTGTGTGACGTCTGATGAAATGAAACGATGGCGTGGCCTAGTGGTTAGCGTACCTGACATTACGTCGCGGGTCCTGGGTTCGATTCCTAGCTGGAGCTAACATTTGTGGTGTGGGCCTGATTATGTTGTGCATGTGAAATGTATGTCTATAAAACGTACCCACGATACATGAGAAATTCTACTAAGGGGCTCGATTTTTTTATTATAATAATAATATAATAAACTTTTCAGCATGCGGGTTTTGCTAAGCGACTAAGGTTGTCAAATTGGGCCTTCTTTTTTATTTTTATTCATACATCACTAAAATTCAATACTGCTGCAAGCATCATTGTTGAGCTGGTTGAGCGGTTTCAATATTTTAGTGATTAAAATAATCTGATAGTCTTAGCTAAATGGTGGGATAGCCTTTCATGGATGGCTAATCGTCTACTTTCGCCCCCTACTTCCTGTGGTATGTTAGTGAAGCAAACTTTTGATCCCACTATCCTTCGCAGAAAAGCTATCATACGCGGCAAAACCGACATTGCAATCGGTTTTAATGACATGCAATTGTCCAGATATATCCTCCAGAAAATATTATAGTTCGACTTTGCAGAGTGACACAACAGAAGTAATTTTTTGACATATCTATATCAAGTAGGCAGGGTCTACCCATGGCCAAAGCCTACCATTAGAAATATTGTAAGTTATTGAGTTTTGGTTGGAACACTAATATACACTATGGATAATGAAATCGTATGGGCGCAGACAACTTAACCCCAACTTCAAAATAAGCTTTAAAAGAAAAAACATATGCGAAGATGGTAACAGATCAATTCAATAAGATCATATAAATAATAGATAGTTCACTGACCTGCACAGCTCTATCGATATTGTCTCTGAATGGGAAGAATGCATCAGAGGCGAGGGCGACTTTGTCTAATTTCTTGAGCCAGTCTTCGCGTTCGCCCTCTGTAAGGAGTGCAGGTGCCTCGCCCTCGAACAATGTCTTCCACTGCTCTAGCGGGAGGTCTGATCCTGTTGTAATATAGTAACTACGTATTACCAACATGCAAGGAGATTACTTAACCCAAATAAAAATTGATAATATATGCATTAGCCATTTTATCCAAAAAAAAAAAAAAATATATATAAAAAGTTTTAATGTAAATATTCTGACTGATATGGGATTGACTAATGCATAACAATCACAAAAAAAAGAAACAAATGCGGAAGTGGCTCATCTGATGGTAAGTGATCACCACCGCCCATGAGCATCTACCAGAGGAATACCAGGTGCGTTGCCGACCTTTGAAAATAGAATAGACTCTTTTCATGAATGTCTCTAAATTGTATCGGTACCAGAAAAGTCGCTGGCGGCAGCCGGCAAACTATTACATATTAAGTTCATTACATATTCAAATAATATAAAAACCCTTAGTTATCCAACCGACTATATTAGAGCTATGTCGGCCATTAACAACAAAGAGACATCACATTAACAGAGATATAAAAAAAAATTAATAGTAAAAAAAAATAAGAAATAACTTTTGTTGTACTTATGGTTGGGTTGTTAACCCGGAATAAGCGCATAATAAGTTAATTAAGAAACTGTTTAAAAAACTAAGTCACTGGAATTTAAAACTCAACCAAAGATTTCAATATAAAAAAAAATTATGGTGCACCGGCCCGAACAAAAAAAATGCCGTCTTCAAATCATGCACATACTTAGGTGAATTAAAGTGTTTGATGATTTTCTCATAGACTCAACATCAGAACTAGACCAAATTTCTTTCATTTCACATTGACCTTTCTAATAAAAAAAATAATCATCGAAGAAATCTGTCCATGTGGCCAAAGAATTATCGCTAAACATACGAGTACATAAAAAAAGATTCTGACTAATTGAGAACCTCCTTCTTTTTTTGAAATCCGAAAAAATCATTTTAAAAAAGATTGAATGTGTTCTTCACACTGTGGACCACTATAATAAAAAACAATAAACTATTTCAAAAAAAGAACGACGATTATTTTAACTGTGCCACCACAATTGACACATTATTTGCGGTTTACGCGATATCGACATGACATACATAGAGTCACGCCTTTTCCCCCACAAAAAGGCAGAGACCACATTAATAGCCCACTTTTCGGCGTGAAGGGTGGCGAAATTCTTACTCCCCATTGCGATTCCACAAGCAGTATAGTGACAGCATTGCATATTATGATGTTATTCTGCACGAATAAAGGCTGTTCGTACAACACCTCAGTCGCGCCTTACAACACCTCCTCAGTAAAGAGTTAGGTGCTATTCTACTATGCCGGACACCTATCGACATATTAAGCAATGAATGATTTTAAAAAGAGAATTTCTCACTGTGTCACTTACCAACGGTGCCGTTGACGTAGTTGTCTATGGCGTTGGCCTGCACGGCGCGGGTGACGCCGGGCCGGAAGCGCAGCGCACGCACGCGCGGGTGCGCGCGCGCCCACCACAGCGCCGCCTTGCCGCCCGCCAGCCGCGTGCAGTGTATGCGCGACTGCTGCCCGGCGCCGATGCCTATCACCTGCACCGACACGACCGCATAATCAGAAAAAATTCCACTTTTTTGATGTGAAACATCTATTGGCGCGCCTTGGGAGTAACCGTCTCGTGTGCCGTGACGGAAATGTACAGCTCAAACTATAACGTTAAATTCAACAATACTTACATACATACATACATACAGTCACGCCGTTTTCCCATATAACGGGTAAGCAGGGGCCACTTACGTAGCCCACTTTTCGCCCTCGCGGGAAACGAGACGTGACGGGTGGTGAACCACGTCGCCGCCATTTTGATACGGGTGCAAAAAAAATTCTACCCATTGCGTTCCCACGTACAGTATACCCCACGCCCACTTTTCGGCGTGAAGAGTGAGATTCCACAAGGAGTATAGTGACAGCATTGCATATTATGGTGTTGTTCTGCACGAATATGGGCTGTCCATACAATACTAAAAGCCATTATAATTTTGAGGAAATTTCAAGGGCTATAATTATAACTTTTTTCTAATAAATGTAAGTAGTTACAAAACCGAGCATATAGCATGATTGACGAAGTGACTAACTGGTTCATTACGAAATCAAAAGATGTCACTGTTTTCAATTCTTTAAAAACCGAAGACAAAAAAACGGTCTTTTTCCCCATTGGTTAATATAAAGATTTTGTGTTATAATTTAGTGAATTTTAAACGTCGTGAAATATTTTATCGGTATATTGAAATTATTTTTTATACATAATTAGTAGTCATGAAATATTAATATATAGCCGGGGGCACACTCTGCTTATCAATTTCACACCATCTAGTGGTTATTTCGGTACTAAAAGGTAACTCGATATTATTTTTATATTTATTGGTTCTCTTTAAATACTTTCACCATCAATTTCAATGTTTCACATCTGCCGGGCGTTCCGTGACACCAACTTTTTTTTATAGAAAGTGACGAGACGAACTTTCACCTAATGGTAAGTGCAACATCGGGCCATAACAGATGCTGTGTAACGCAGAACATTTCCCCTCAGTTTGTCAGTCCCCCCGCGACATCACTTCTTAAGTCTCATATGCCCAGTAATTACACTAAATCTCAGTGCCCTTCCGACAAAATAACAAATAATATCGAAATAAGTATTAGCAGCATCTTGCTGGAACATCTGAATAAATAAACTGCGGTTGCCAACCCGTCTGCCAAGCGTGGCAACTATGGCAAAATCCCCCCAAAATTTGTGGCAATCTGTGGGGGAGGCCTATGTTCAGCAGTGGACTATTGATAGGCTGAAACGACGACGACGACGAAGTATTACCTGGCCATCCCTAGCGAAGCACACAGAGTTACTCTGCGTGTATTTCAATGCAATAGTGGCCACAATTAGATCCCTCACTGCACTCTCTGGTAGCTGCTTTTTGTTCGTAACAACATTTTTGAACAAATCCGCTGTTATCTTGGCGTCATTTCGTCTCTGTTCTAAAGTCAGGCCGAAAATAGTTTTCTGCTCCATCAGCGCTGGGTTGTAAGCTGGATCCATCTATAAGCATAATATAAGAAAAATATGAACCAAAAACTAAGTAGAAGAAAACAGATGCTGGAGCAGCGCATATTTATTTATTATAAAAATAACTACGAATTTATTACTAAAAAAAATTTCCATCTTCATTATTAAAAAAAAAGTAAAGTAACAGCCTATAAATGTCCCACTGCTGAGCACAGGCCTCTCATTTCCGAGAGGGTTTTGGAGCTGGGAAGAATCCGCACGCTGCTCCAATGCGGGTCGGCGGGACTTCACATGTATTTGAAATATTTTTTAATTCCTCATACGTGCAAGTTTGCTCACGATCTTTTCCTTCACCGTCGAGTACGTGGTAAATCGGCACTTAAAATTGCAATTAACAATTTTAGTGATGCCGGCACCGGGAATCGAACCCAGGTCACTCGCGTACTATGAAATTTAATGCGAGCGCCTAGCCCCTGAGCTACCACGGCCCTTCATTGTTAATAAAAACTTTAAAAGTAAAAATAGTTACAAGAGCCTATGGAAAGTTAACGTTTTTGGAATTGCCCTAAAATGACATCCAAAATATTTCAAAACCATTCTATTCATACTAAACTCAGCGTCACAAAAATCGCACCTCTCTGAGTTTGCGCGAAAAATGGCTGTAATGGCTAGAAACGAATTATATTGGTATGTTGGAAATGGGTATTTGAATAGCTTTACATTATTAATAAAAAAATCATGAAATCATTAAAACATTTATCATTATAGAGCGTCAAAGATAAACACTGTCAAATGCTCGTTAGTAAGGACGCTAGTTACACCACCTAAAAAGGGTATAAAAGGGCCGATCTGGATGAAATATGGGCCAGTCGTAATTTAGACTTTGCAGTGAACACACGTGAACAAGTAACCCAAGTAAGAACAAGTAAAGATGGACACCAGCTCTGAAGAAGCCGCTCAAGTGATTGCCCTATTGCAGTCGGGGATGCGGAAGTGTGACGTTGCTCGACAGTTGAACCTGTCCCGTATTTCAGTTCGACGGGTGTTCCAACGTTTTCAGCAGACTGGTGGTTATGTTAGAAAACCGGGATCTGGAAGAAAACGGTGCACATCAGAAAGAGATGACCGTTTCATCGTTACGACATCTTTACGAAACCGTTTTACAAATGCAGTTGAGTTGCAACAACAGCTTCGATCAACTCGGAGAACATCTGTGAGTGTTTCTACGATAAGAAGAAGGTTACACGAAAAGAGTTTAACAGCCCATAGACCTGCTAAATGTCCAAAACTTACTGCACAGCATCGCAGAGATCGCCTAGAGTTTGCTCGCAATCATTGCGAGTGGACTCTAGAACAGTGGCGGACCGTACTCTTCTCTGATGAGACGAGGGTCTGTCTCTTCTGCAATGATAGACGTAGAAGGGTCTACAGAAGACAGGGGGAGAGGTTCACACAACCCTGCTTCGAAGAATCCGTCGAATACGGGGGTGGCTCGAGTATGTTTTGTGGCGGCATTTCCGTCGACGGGAAAACGGAACTTGTGTGCGTTTCCCGGACTCGGGGTGGCCGTGGGCAAGGGTCATTAAATGCTGGTCGGTACATTACTGAAATCCTGGAGGAACATGTGGTCCCGTATGCTGGTTATGTCGGTGATGGATTCATGTTAATGCATGATAATGCTCGTTGCCACACCGCGGCTATTGTACGGGATTATTTACAGGAGGTCGATATCCCTGTTATGCATTGGCCAGCACGAAGTCCAGACCTTAACCCAATAGAACATCTCTGGGATGACCTAAAACGGCGCGTGCGAGCTCAAGATCCAGATCCAGCTCCAGCCACTCTTCAAGAGCTCCAAGATGCGGTACTTGAAGAGTGGGAACAAATACCCCAAGAGGCTGTTGCGATCCTTGTAAGGTCCATGAAAGATCGCATGGAAGCCGTTATCAAGGCAAGGGGGGGTAACACTAGGTTTTAAGAACTTTTTTTGTATTTATTAAGTTTTTTTAAAATTATTAATTTGTACATTTGTACATACCCTGTCTTTTTCTTTAATTTCTCTTTCGTCTCGTTATAAAAGTAAAATTCAATTAAAATTCCTGAAAGCTAATGAAATTACCTTTCGAATGATACCCTCAAGCCACAACATTGCCATTGGGCTGTTGTGTTAAAATAGTATTTAAATTATTTTTTTCGGATGTGCGATTTTTTTGACGCCGAGTGTAGTATTATAAATGCGAAAGTAACTCTTTCTGTCACTCTGTCTGTTTGTGACGTTTTCACGGCTCAAGAGATGAACCAATCTTGATGAAATTCGAAAGAGATAAATTGCATCCTGGTGACGGACATAGGATACTTTTGATTTTGGAAAATCGAAGATTTTTTAAAAACCTAAGTCCACGCGGACGCCACGGGTTTCAGATAGTTTTGTTTAAAAGGACATTTTTTAAAACCTGCTACAAAGTAAATCATGTTTGTTTGCTATCAGAAACCATTACAAATAGCATATCTATGTACAAATGTGCTGCCGTGTGGTGGCGGCGAAGAGAATCTACCATCTCATCCCGTGGGGTGTCGTAAAAGTCGACAGAGGGAAAACAAAAACCAGGAGATGGGCAGCATCATCTACCTGGAACATCTGAATAAATAAACTGCGGTTGACAAACCGCCTGTCAAACGTGGCAACTACGGCAAAATTCCCCTAAAACGAGAGCTACTAGCTTTTGTGGCAATCTATGGAGAGGCCTGGGGACTCTATGTTCAGCAGTGGACTAGTTAAAGGCTGCAATGATGATGATGATGATGTTCAATATACCTGTAAAACGCAATAATTGCCTCCCTTCTTCTTTTTGAGTATATCGAGCGCTTCGGGCGTGTAGCCCGGCGCAACGATGCCATCGGACACCTCCCTGGATATAATCCTCGCGGTGATCTCGTCGCAGACGTCGGAGACGGCAACGAAGTCTCCGAACGAACTCATTCTGTCCGCACCTCGAGCGCGGGCGTAGGCGCACGCTAACGGACTCAGCTTCGGCAGTAAGTCGCCCACCATGCATACTGTTGCCTGCCAACATAATATGTTTCACTTTGATGGGGTGTTTTTTTTAAACTTAGACACCAATTTTACTCACGTAAATATAAGCCTGTATCAATTGTTAACAGTGATAATTTAGAAGGAAGTTCTTAGTTTACTTAAATTACACGCCAGTAAGCGTAGTTCGCCGCGTGGTGGCGGCTTAAGAGAATCTACCACCCCATCTCATCCCGTGGGTGTCGTAAAATTCGACAGATAAAAAATGAAAACCAGGAGATACGCAGCAGCATCTTCCTGCAACGTCTGAATGAATAAACTGCGGTTGCCAACCCGCCTGCCAAGCGTGACAGCTATAGCTAAATCGCAATCTATGGGGGAGGCCTATGTTCTACTAGTACTAGTGATAGGCTGAAATGATGATGATGAATATGTGCGTGCGTGCGTACTAGCGTGCGTGTGTAAGTTATGGTGAAATAGAAACACACAGTCCTTTCTGATGGTCACTGTACCTCGAAGACACTAAACATGAATACACTAATACCTAATATCCATCCTCAATGAAGAATGAAGATATAGGTAAATCGACACTGCTCATTAGGGTCGCCAGTCGTCCGGATATTGTTAGGCTTTTTGGATGCGTGTCCGACCAAATTAGATGGTGTCCGGCTTGTCTGGTTTTTGTTAGGCTTTTTACATTCTACCAATCACTCAGTCGGCGCGGTGTTTAATTTTGTTTTGATTGGCATTATAAAGAAGACTGATTCATGAAACTTTGTCGTTATTTCATTAGAAGTTCCGATAATTTGATGATAAAAGATCCAAAATCTGTTCGGAATTCCGGTTTTAGAACCTGACACCTTGATGACTTTTTTTGTAGAAGATACGGCAAACAAACAATCGGCTCAACTGATGGTGAGTGATCACCGCCGCCCGTGAACATCCGCAACACCAGAGTAATTGCGGATGAGTTGCCGGCCTTTGAGAAATGCTTACTTCTTTATTTAATGATGGTCCCTAAGTCGTATCTTTATGAAAAACCACGGGCGGTAGTAAATTTCAAAAATTGATTGTGCGTAATTTACGTATGGTTTCCGGATTTCAATACTTACGAGTACTATACGAAACACATAAATGGGTCACAAAAATGTAAATGGGTCGATTCACCTGGGGAACCCATTTATTATCAGGAGCCTTAATGATTATGTTCTTGCCCATTTGGGTGTGCAGTGTGCAAACAGAGAACATCTCTCACTTGCCTACAAATACCGATCTGATGGAAAGGTAGGTGACACGGCGACTGCCACAGTGACTAAGCACTAAAAAACATTACACTTTTAAAAATTTTAATTATTTAAATGCCGTGTGGTGGCGGCTCGTTAAAAGAATACTACCACTCCATCTCATCCAATGGATCTCGTAAAAGGCGAGTAAGGAATTAAACTGCACTGTACACCCAACAGCGCATGGTGACGATGGGCTCACCACCTATCACACCAAGTGCATTATATTGTTATGGTGAAACGTGGATTGTGGCAGTCATCTGTTTTTGCAGTGAGTGCCCAGTCTCTGACTACCCCTTAAGGGATACAGTTGTGATCTTATGTATGTATGTATGCAATTTAATAAAAAATCTAAATTACAGAAGCCACAAGTCATTAGGCAGATTTTCTGATATCTCTATTTTCAGCATAGCAAATGATGGAAATAATAACAATTCACCTGATGGCAATAGCAACATCTGTCCATAACAAATGTTACGTCACCCAGAACATTTCTGAGTGGCACCACACAGCGCTCGTCACCCTAACCGGAAATATATGCACACTACTGATTGTCGGCCGAATAACGGGCACTGCGGTAGTACCTACCTTATCAGATTCCTGCATAAGAATTCTATTACCAATAAAAGCTTAAAAAAAAACGCCTATTTTCCTCATTCACCTCTTCTTCAGTCAAAGGCAGTCCAACAGCAGCGCCAGCTGGCGACACGTGCTTGAAACTGGTCGCCGCGGGCAGGCCCAGGGCCTCCTTTAACTCTTTGACAAGTTGCCAGGCGTTTAGAGCGTCACAGAGGTTGATGAAGCCAGGGGAACCGTTCAAAGTCGTCAGGGGCAAGTGGTCTCTGGTTGTAAACACTTGAGCTGGCTTTTGATGCGGGTTCATTCCTGAATAAAAGGAAAGTCAATGCCGGTCATGAATGAACTCGGCAAACATTTTGATATGAATAATAACATCAAGGTTTCAATTAGATCAAATTAATACAAATATATTTAAATTTTTAGAGTAAAACTGATATGCAGTTAATATATTTTTTTTTATTTAATAAAAGTGACGGAACGAGCTAAACGTTCACCTAATGGTAAGTGCAACGTCTGCCCATAACAAATGCTGTGTCACCCAGAACAGTGTGACACCACAATGCGCCCGTCACCCTGAGACATCAGTTCTTAAGTCTCATATGCCCAGTGATTACGCTAGCTCTCAGTGCCCTTCAAACCGAAACAGTGTTTGCACACTACTGCTTTACGGCAGAATAACTGGCCCTGGGGTGGTACCTACCTAGACGGATTCCTGCATAGGAATCCTACCACCATTCATTCATTTATGATATGTACTCGTAATGATTTAAAATACGAAATTTCTCACATCTATCTCTTTTATTTTTGCTCCACACAGAGATTTCTATTTTATCGAGAGTGCGTTCCCTGACGTATATTTAATATTCTGGGGCATAAAAGTAATATACACTGACCAATAGACAACGTGGTCGTCGTCTCAATCTACCACCGTGTCTCATCCCATGGGTGTCGGAAAAGTCAACAGACGGAAAATAAAAACCAAATGATGGGCAGCAGCATCTTCCTGGCACATCTAAATAAATAAACTGCGGTTGCCAACCCGCCTGCCAAGCGTGGCTACTGTGGCAAAATCCCCCAAAATAAGAGCTACAAACTTTTGACTAATAAGTAGTTTAATTTTTAGATAAGAAATAATACTTTATTTGAAAATGTAGTGACTTTCTTTTTTCGACTTTGTTAGTTTTTGTGTCGAATTACCGGATAACCAGTATTTATGATATTTGTCCAACAAACTAAAAAGTACTTCTATTTCATATATATATGTATGATTATAATATGTCATCTGTCAAGTTAAGAAAATTTACCCTGCACCTAAAGATAATATAGTACTAGCTGAAGCCCGCGACTACGTCCGCGTCAATTTATGTTTTTTCTTAATACTGTGGGAACTCTTAGATTTTTTGGCATGGAATGCTGCGCCGAATTTGGTCAAGATCGGTTCAGCGATTGAGCCGTGTAAAGATAAGAAAGAGACAAGAGGGACCGAGAGAGTTACTTTCGCATTAATAATATTAGTATGGATAAACTCACCATACCGCAAGGTCAATTGTGACTGACCGGCCGAATACTGTTTACGGAAGTAGTCAGAGATAGCGAGATCGTACTCCGAGGTGTGAGTGAAAGCTTTCAACGCCAATCTCTGTCTGAAACAAAAATAATTTTGATAGTCTGTGAATGTCTTTCGAAAGGTTAAGACTTCATACTTTTACCTTAAATAAGATAAGATATTATCGCATGAGCGTTAGGTTAGGACGAGTGGGGGCCTCTACGGTAATTAATTGCAATTTAAGTGGTTTGTTTACCATGGGCTCGGCGGTGAATGTAAACATCGTGAGGAAACCAGCAAAGTTACATATTTTAAGTGTGTGTGTGTGTGTGTGTGTGTGTGTGTGTGTGTGCGTGCGTGCGTGTGTGTGTGTGTGTGTGTGTGTGTGCGTGCGTGTGTGTGTGTGTGTGTGTGTGTGTGTGTGTAATTTCGTCAAACCCGCAAAGTAGAGTAGCGTGGTGGACTTTTTCAGCCTCCAAAACCCTCTCAGAAATGAGAGGTGTGCTCAGCAGTGAGACATTTATAGGCTGTTACTTTACTTTCATCTATATCTATTCTATACATTAACAATTACATACCTCGTTTCAAATGACGTCTGATGGTCTTTGCCTTTTTGAAGTTCATCAATAATTGTTGCATAATCAGCCGGGTCGCAGATAACCGTTACTCTATCGTGGTTTTTAGCGGCGGCTCTGAGTAGTGTCACTCCCCCGATATCGATGTTCTCGACGGCGTCAGCAACTGTCACGTCAGGCTTAGACACCGTCTCGACGAACGGATAGAGGTTGCACACAACTACGCTGATCATGTCGAACTTCTGCCGCTTCATGTCCGCCTGGTCGGAATCTGATAGCCTGTTTCAAATGTAATTGTTTTGATACTGAGCAGTTATTTTACAGTGAATAATATTTTTGTTACTTCATGTTTATTTATTTTAATATTAATAACATTTCTAATATAAATGTAAGTTTCACTTCTGTCACGTGTATTGAGTTGCACGTGCTGTTTTTTATTTTTGTTCGACTTCAAAAAAAGAGGTTCGATTGTATTTTTTATGTATTATCATCATAATTTTAGCCCATCATAGTCCACTTCTGAACACAAAACACGGCCCTGAGCCACCTGCATCCATTGACTTCCCGCGAAACCGTGCAGGTCGTCGTTCCATCTAGTGGGGGGGGGGGGGGGGTCGCCCTACACTGCATTTTGCGGTACGAGGTTGCCACACATGTATGTCACCTCATGTAGTGAACATAATGATCATGATTTAATTCTGAGATTGACTCCTCGGTAGTAGCCGAGAAGTCCTTTCTTTTAAATATTAAATAAACATGTTTAGCATACATACATACATAATATCACGACTGTATCCCATAAGGGGTAGTCAGAGACTGGGCACTCACTGCAAAAGTAGATGACTGCCGCAATCCACGTTTCACCCAAACAATATAATGCACTTGGTGTGATAGGTGGTGAGCCTATCGCCACCATGCGCTATTGGGTGCACAGTGCAGTTTTATTCCTTACTCGCCTTTTACGAGATCCATTGGATGAGATGGAGTGGTAGTATTCTCTTAAGGAGCCGCCACCACACGGCATGTTAAGCATCCGTGAACTAATCGTCTCTTTTCATTTGGATTTGGTGCCGATGACAATTAAATAAACAAAAGATAATAAGAGAATACATGCCTAGCCAAAATCCCGGCATGAACAGCGGGATGCAGAGACTTGACCCTTCCTCCAAGCATCTCCGGGGCGCCGGTGATGTCTGACACATCCAATACTTTGAGACCGGCATTGCGTAAGGCTGACGCCGGTCCCGCCGCTACCCACTAAACCCAGGCCGATGTCCGATAAGCACTTCGCGAGTGGCAAAAGGCCCGTCTTATCGGATACGCTGAGAAGAGCTATGGACAATAATGAATAGTTTAGGATACATTCAAGTATATACATGCGTATGCATGCATATGTACGTGTCAGCGAGACTCGATGTGCTTGATTCCTGAATTGTAGACCAATATTCATTCAATATTATTCAATTTATTCATTCATTTCATATCAATTAAAGATTCAATATTAGTGCAACATACAAATTGTTAGTTTTAGGATTTTACTTTCAAAGTTCTTTCAAAGTCTAGTTTTGATGTATAGTGAATCCTTAAATCCTTATATCGGATACAATAGGTGAGGACGAGTAAGCCTGTGTTTGCGATCTTAGTTGGGACTTAATTTTATTAAATATAGATTTTTTACATAATAGTCATCATCCTCGTCATATAGCCTATCACTAGCCCACTGCTGAACATAGGCCTCACCCATAGATTGCCACAAAAGTTTGTAGCTATCATTTTGGGGGGATTTTGCCCTAGTTGCCTCGCTTGGCAAGCGGGTTGGCAACCGCTGCATATTTATTAATTATTAAAATTTTCCAAGAAGGTGCCGCTGCTCAGCTTCTGGTTTTAATTTCCCCTCTGCCGACTTTTACGACACCCACGGGATGAGATGAGGAGGTAGATTCTCTTAAGCCCTACACACGGAATAGTTACTAAACGTAACTTTTTTTAACGTACACATGCTAGCCTCTGGTTGTTAAGTGAAAAGAGAATATCATTATAAACACGAATTCGAATAAAAGGTCCAGTTATTCTATTATAAGCAGTAAAGCATTAAGGTATTAAGTCCACCCATTGTTAACTTAGAATCTAAGGGTGTAGCAATAAAGAGTAAATAAATAAAAAATAAGTATAAACAGTAGTGTGCAACATTTCTGTTTCGGTATGGAATGCACTGAGAGGTTGTGTAAAGGCTGGGCATATGAGACTTAAGAACTGATGTCTCAGGGTGACGGGCGCCGTGTAGTGCCACACAAAAATGTTCTGGTTGACAGATACAGCATTAGTTATGGGCGGACGTTGCACTTTCTATCAGGTGAACTTTTGCCCGTCTCGTCTCATTCTCCAAAATAAAACAATGCGACGCTCTTCTGACAACACTGAAGTATGAATGCATGCAATGAATGCAGTAAACTTCTGAAAACGCTAACCTTACTATCGGGAATCAAATGTTGTAGGAAAGTTTGAATATAGGTTTGTACATGTATAGATATAGATAGGTATGTAAAACTTGGTAATGTATTTGAATCAGGTATGAATGAGGTTGAATTCACTAGGCAGCTATCGGCAAGGCATTTTTCTTACAATTTAAATAACTGATGGACAGGTCTCAACCAAGGATATGCCGTAATCGCCGTGCTGCTACGTCACCGACCTGTGCATTCTGACATTTTTCGATATGGGTTACTCTGCTTCCTTTCGGAAGCCATGATATTTTTTAGTGTAGTTGTCCATTACATTGGCATAATTTCATGTTATGTATGTTAGTTATGTAGTAGAATTTACTAAAAAGGGGGGAAACACAATTTGGGAATTAATTAGAAAACTATACGAATTTAATAATCAAAACAGTGTTATTCTGAAACCTTGTTTAAATAGAATTATTATAAAGAAACATTTTATATGAAGCAAAAAAACATACCTAATTTACCATTTGCTGCCATGTCCTTGTGTTTCAATATATGAAATTGTACTGGGAGTTGAACCTCAAAGTGATACTGTGAAGTTACTTGACCTTTTCAACAGGGGTCCTGATAACAAAGATTTCTGTTTATCTAATTTGACGAGGGTTGTCACCTCTGTAGTTATTGTTAATATAATGAAACTATTTTTTTTATCTTTATTAGGGATAAAAACAGTCCATACACTTTTTACATAAAACCTTAATCTACATTATAAACATAAAATTATAAATAAACATAAGATAGAGTAATTAATAATGGAAAAAGAGACTTCAGTCAAAAACTTTTCAGCTTAATTACAAGTCAAATTATAATATACCAGCTGATAACTGCGACTTCATTTGCGTGGATTAGGTTGTTTTAAATATCCCATGGAAACTATTTCATTTTCCGGGATAAAAAGTATATGTCCGTCTCCAGGATGCAATCAATCTCCAGTTTCAAATTTCATTAAGATCGGATCAAAGGTTGAGCCGAAAAGGCAACAGAGAGGGTCAGAGAGAGTTACTTTTGCATTTATAATATTATAGTATGGATATATTAATACCTATGGTATTAATATATCCTTAGATTTTACATACTTAGAATTTACATTAATACACATAAATATGTACATATTAAAATATACACATACATTTAACAACTTCTATCAGCATCAATAGTTATTACTCAATTTGGCTGAGTCTCAAGGGCACCAGAATGAGAAAAAATTGTAGCTTTCTGCTGATAACTGAGTGCTCTACAAAATATTGCAAGTGTTTTTTTTTTGATGAAGTTATGCTGCAAGCAAAATTGTACCTGGTGGTAAGTGCAATGTTTGTCCATAACAAATGCTGTGTCAGACAGAACATTTCTGTGTGATACCACACTGCCCCCACCCCCCCCCCCCTCACCCCAAGATATCAGTTCTTAAGTCTCATATATGGCCAGTGATTATGCTAGCTCTCAGTGTCCTTCAAACCAAAACACAGTAATGTTTGCAAACTACTGCTTCACGGCAGAATAACTGACCTTGAGGTGGTACCTTCCAAGACAGATTCCTGCATAGGGTGTGTAATAACAGAGGGTAAAGAACAAGCTTGAAGCCTGTTTTCAATAGTGACAGTCAAAAGTACAAAAAGTAAAGTAACGGAACATAAATGTCCAACTGCTCCTTTCATTTCTGAGAGGGTTTTGGACCTGTGAAGAGTCCACCACACTGCTCCAATGCGAGTTGTTATACTTCAAATGTGTTTGAAATATTTTTATATCTCAGACATGCAGGATTCTTGATGTTTTCCTTCACTGTTGAACATGAGTCTTATTTATCATATGTCTTAAAATGGTCCACATTTTTGTGAACTGGGATAATGACACTGGGAAACAATTTCAGGATGGCTTACAGTAACTGAAGTTGAATGTATTTACACTAAATTTTACTTTGGTGTGAAATATGTTATTTTAATATATGATAAATATTATAGTATTATAAGACAAAAATAAATAATCATTAAAAGATTTTGACAGCCCTTTCTTAAATGTGTTTAATATGATGAAAATAATGGTGAGGTTGCACAAAGTATTTTAAGCTAACAAACAATATTTACTCATCCATGTTAGTAAATATTTTTGATAATTAATTTTACAATGAATAACAAATAGTATGAAACTGATGTGCTGAATATTTAACTAATTAATATGATGATGATGATGTTCTCCTGGCCGATTTAGACCACGGCGACAACTTATATTATTGAGAGCTATCAACTGTGCAGGAGATATTATAGTGCCACAAGTGTCCGCGCAACACATAGGCACTCACTCATCCCAACCTACCAGCCAAAAGTTACCCTAAAGCGATTAGATCGGAGGTAGGCTAGGATGCAGTGTCAGAAACAGGGGGACAATCACAACACAACTAAAGCCGAAAACCAACAATTTGCGTTTTAGCACAAATGTTGGCTCTGGCTGGGATTCGAACCCAGGACCTGTGGCGTAGGAGTCAGGTACCCTGACCACTACATGTATAAAACAAGGAAATACATTTGATGACCAATTATCATGTGTGATTTTCAATTGCATATGGGATTTGTTGATTGAAGATAGCAACAGAAATGCAAACTGTTGAATGCAAGTCCTGGAGTGAAATTGAGTAAACATTGTGTGGGAAGCCAGCTGATTATGATGAACATTATGTTGAGGAGAGTACAGTGAAACATAAGATAGACATGGTCATAAAAGGGCCACATCAGATAAATATTTCTACTTTCAAGACCTATTAACAACTTACAAATTAAGCAGACAAAAGTATTCTAAAACAGGAATATATAGAGGAGAAGTAAGTTTATAGTTGTCTAATGAACGTGAGTATTAAAGAGGCAATAATTAGCCACCTGGAGAACTTGCAGTGATTAAGAACAAAATAAGATTTTTAAAACTACATAGTACTATGGAAACAATTTGTAATAAAGAAAGCTGGAGCAAGAAACGCTAGGAAAAAAATATTAAAATATATATTTTGATTACAATCAGGAGTTAATAATAGGAATTCGTATAGGTTTTTCGATTTATTCAGTGCATTAATCTCTCTTCACCTCATGCGGTAACGAAGGTTATGTTCAATACTAAATGTATGATTTAATAATTAATGTATTATTTACCTAATATTGTTTTTATTTTATTGACAATATAAACAAGTTTTAAATGAAAATAGAATAACGAAATTATTTAAACTTTTTGCTAGAAGTAACACAAACAATTAGCTATGGGTCAAACTATAGGTGGGCACAGTGTTACCAGATAAAAAAAATTACTACCGTGTTGATGGACTAAAAATACGGTGTTTCAGACTAAAAATACCGTGGACACATTTGAAAAATACCGTGTAAATTATCGTGTATAATATAAAAGAAAACACTTTGAATGTTCAATATTTTTATAAGGATAACTTGCGTTCGGCCATAAAGGCAGCTAGCTTTAGCTCTGCTAATTTTTGTTCATCACCGACAGGTGCAGATATTTTCAGCATTCTATCTATGGGCTGAACATTTGACCGCAAGGTTTTTAGTTTTTGTTTATGTTTTGTTCCTTCTGAATGCCTTTTTATGATAGTTATTTCTGAGTTTATTGTCGCATCACAAAAGGGCAGATTTCAGATTTCAGAACCTCTTATACTATGCACCAGACTCAAATTACGAAAAGTTGAATATAACTTACTTAAAATGATGGCAGCTGGCACAGAGAACCGTACAACAGTTTCGCCGAAGATGGTCCCAAGTATTCTTGACACAATTCCTGCAGCATTACCGGTGGAATAAACTAGGTCCTGTGCCAAAAGTGGGTGGTTTAGTTTTAGTTATTGAAGACGATCTTCCATCGGCAACATTGTAGAAAAGCACCCTGGTTTAGACAAAATTACCTGTGTAGTTATTAGGGAACTATTATATAAAGGCTAGTTTCCAAAATTTGTATCCAGCCAACTGAAAATGTTGATTAGAAATGATAAGTTTAATTGTTTATGTTAATAATATTTTTTAGACTAAGGATAATTACACTTTTGTTGGTTATTAAAATTTTATTCACGTTTTGTGTAATAACGTTTGTATCGTATAAATGTCTTTATGTCTTGTAGTGAGTTTTTTTAATGTATTTAGTTCGTTCAAGTTTTATGAACAGTCCCTTCATGGCGGGCGAAATGTATATTTCATGTGAATCGCAATATTATTCTTATAATTATGTGTAATATTAATGAATTAAAATATTTTATTGTAATAATAATACAAGTCAAACGCCCCTAGATATCGTTGCTATCCAGTTAAATAACAGTTATGTTGCACTTCGCAAGAAACAGTGTAGCAAAAATGTAATACGTACAATTATGATTTTCCAAGCTGACAAAGTGTTTAACGTACTAAGTTATTTTAATATTTTGTTTTCAACTTACACATTTACATCAACGATAGATTTGGAGTTTCTTTTATCTTTTCTTTAAAAAAAAAACGAAGGTCCACAGTAGGATTTCTCCTGTATCGTGGGTGCGTTTTACAGACATAAATTTCACATGCACAACACAATCAGAATCGAAAACCAACAATTACTGTTTTTGCACAATTGTCGGCTCCAGCTGGGATTCCAACCCAGGACCGGCGGCGTAGAAGTCAGGTACTATGACCACTAGGCCACGCGGTCGCATCTCTAGTGAACACATCTTGTGTAGAGTAGTTTTTTCACAGGGTCGACCTATACAACTACGTCGTCGGCAAATCGAAAGTGAGTGATTTATTCGCTATTGATGTTAATGCCGTATCCTTTCCAGTTAGGTAGCTTAAAGACATCTTCCAATGAAACGGTCAAGAGTTTCGTGGACATACACCTTTCTGCAATTGGGTCGGTTTCGTACTCTGGTTTTATACTCAGATAGTCATCGTAGCTTTGCTGTTGAAGCACTGCAGCACCTCGATACACCGACTGTCAAAACGGAACCGCCGAAGTGACTGTTGCACCGCCCCAATTTCGTCAGAATCGAAGGCTTTTTCATAGTCTACATATGCTAGACGTGAAGTGATATGAAATGAAATATACTTTTTCTCAGACTTAAAAAATACTGTACCGCCGATGCCATGCTCTTTGATGAAACCGAGAACTCAATAATTAATATTTTCAAAAAATCCACATTCTGTAAAACGGGGTGAATAAAACTCGCGAGGGAAATAGAAAAAAAAGTCTTTGTATAAATTCAAACGTTTTCTACGACAAACTCGATAATCCCTGCAAAAAATCCGTCTCTATAGTAATTTGGTAGTATTGGGTTTTTTAGTCTAGATGTTGCCACACATTAAAGGCGGAAAAAAATGTGTGGAAACATCGAAAGAACGTAAAAACTAGAGCTGTAGCAAACCGTATGTATTCGGTGCCGAGTAACGAGTACGCCATCTAGTACCGAGTACCGAAACGTTACTCAAGAATGCATTTCGTTATTTCGTTACTTTCGTATTTTTGTAATGATATTAGTTTGATTGAATTTTTGCAAGTACGTTCGTTGCGTTGATTATGCTTGAATTGAAACGGTTTGCTGATAGTGCGTTATACGCATGCGCGCGCTTATTTCGTAATTTTAAATACGTGCGTTACGAAGGACGATGTTTGTTTACTGTTTATTTAGTTACTTTAAGTAAAGGAATTGTTTAGACAAAGTTTGGGATTGGAACAGAAACAAGGTACGTAAGTATTTTTATACAAAATATTAATTTATGTAATAATATAATATAGATTTATGTTTTTGTTTTATACTATTGTCAATTAGTTTCACTAAAAATAATACTATAAGAGATATTATAATAAAGCCGTTTTAATGAGATGAGATTTAATTGTTTTTTGGTTAATAAAGGCTTACATATTCTCAGGGATAAAATATTCAAAACAGTAAATTCTGTTCAGTTTTCAATTAGATCGTTGTGGTAATTAAATTACAGTTTACTTGTAGTTCTACCCACTTCCATATAAAATCAAACTAAATTTAGATTTACATAATATACACAAGTCAGGTTCAAAAAATGGAAAAGTTAAAATATTCACATTACGCAGCTAAGTATGTAACGTATTAAGAATGTATTCCACAAAGTAGGTACGACCGACGCGACGTCGTCGATGCGATGTTATTTATTAGGTATCAAAAGTAACGAGTAACGTAACGATACGATAGTAATGAGTACTGATAGTTATAGCTTATAGTAACGAATATATCCAAGTACGCTTTTTTTCGTTACTTTTACACCACTAGTAAAAACTGAACATAAAAGTAGACAGAGTATAGAGGTATAGACAGCTGTCTTATGTTATCAATGACACATTAATATTTTCAACACTTCGTTAGTCCGTCAGTTGTTTCTAATTGTTCTAGAAGAATTAGCTATTCTTCGTTTTCAATTTTTTCAAAAACAATTATAAAATTTTTGCCTAGCCGTTACCACTAATTAAAGCTATTTCAATAGCGCAGCAATTATTTTATTTGTCCATCGTTAGTTCTTGAATATTCGATAATAATTAACATTTTTTCGTTTTTCGTTTTTTACAAACAGTTATTAAAACAATTCATTTGCTAATCGTTTGCTCTTGATTTTTCAATAATAAGTAGTCTTCTTAGATTTTTAGTTTTATTTTATAAACCATTATTAAAATGTTCATAACAATTTATAAAATATTGATGTCATCGGTAACTTAAAATAGCGGGTAAATACGAGTCATCAGTGTACACAGTAGGAGCTTCTCGCGCTATGGTTGTATATATATTGTAAGTCTATGCTGAAAATAGATATGCAACTGAAGATTCCGTTTTTATGTTCCACGTGCCCATTGCAGTCGCGATCTGCAAGCTGCCGCCGTGTATGACAGATTGGGATGGAATGCGGTCTTTTTTTGCATCTTTCCGATGGGGGCAGTTGTGCTTTTCGCTGGATGATCCTAACGCCGTTGCGGGGTCTGTTGCCGATGTGGTGCTTCAGGGTACGGAACTTTGTGTTCCGTCCTCTGTAGTGCCCACCGGCTTCACGCCAAAAGCAGGAATGTTACCGGGCCTGGGCTAATGCATCGGCGTCCCAGGATGTAAAAACCAGCGATCCTAAAAAGAAGTAAAACTCTGCCTCCAGGTCCTTCAAAAGAGTTATTGCTAAGTCAAAGTCAGAGCACATTGGCAGAATTGGTGAGAAACTAGTTCGCCTTCCTTCAGGAACTCGTGCATTCTGGTCTCTCGCCAAGGCTGTCCTCGGAAACTTCTGTAAGCCATCGCTTCAATCTCTGCATAGGGAGGACGACTCACTGGCCCATGCCGCAAAAGAGAAGGCCGATCTTTTAGGCTCTCTCTTTGCGTCCAAGTCGACTCTCGTTGACATGTCTAACTTGCCGCCAACCATACTGCGGTGTGAGTGCTCTATGCCAGACATCCGTTTCTAGCAGAGCTCAGTGCGCAAAGCACTTTTCTCCCTGGACATCAACAAGTCGAGTGGGCCCGATGGAATCCCCCAATTGTGCTAAGGATGTTTGCTCCAGAGTTGGCACCAGTTTTAACGCGTCTTTTCCGGTATTGCTACTCTCTAGGCGTCGTCCCGAACTCATGGAAGACTGCCTTAGTGCACCCGATCCCTAAAAAAGGCGACCGCTCAGATCCAACTAACTACAGTCCAATTGCCATCACCTCCTTGCTCTCCAAAAAATGAAGTCTATTGTTAACTGTCAGCTCTTGAGGTACCTAGAGGACCGCCAGCTGATTAGTGATCGCCAGTACGGTTTCCGAAGGCGTCGCTCAGCTGGGGTCTTCTGGTATACCTCACTCATCGATGGGCGGAGGCAGTTGAGAGCAAGGGAGAGGCCCTGGCAATTAGTTTGGATATAGCGAAAGCTTTCGATCGGGTCTGGCATGAAGCGCTTCTATCGAAGCCTTCCTACGGGCTTCCCGAGAAATTATGCAATTGGTTCACCAGTTTTTTCACACGCCGGAGCATCAAGGTCGTAGTCGACAGTGCATGCTCGGACTCCAAGCTTGTGAATGGTGGTGTTCCACAAGGCTGCGTGCTATCACCAACTCTGTTTCTTTTGCATATCGATGACATGTTACAAATTAGTAATATTAATTGTTATGCAGATGACAGTACTGTTGATGCCTTATACACCGGCCGTGCCAATATTTCTCGGGAACACGTTGACGAGTGCCGGAACAAACTTGTGTTTGAAATCAAAATCTTATTAGATAAAATTTCGATATGAGGCCGACAAAATTTAGTCCAATTCAAACTTAAGAAGACACTTTGCGCGTTTGCCGCTAAAAAGAAACCCTTTGTCGCGTTCAACTAGTATCGGAATCCTTGGCGTTGACATATTGAGTGACGTTCAGTTCGGTGGTCACCTGGAAGGGAAGGCCAAATTGGCCTCCAAAAAGCTTGGCGTGCTCAGTAGAGCTGGACAGTATTTCACGTCGGCCCATCGTCTGCAACTTTACATGGCGCAAGTTCGGCTTCACAAGGAATACTGTTCTCACCCCAGTACCAGCTCCTTCCGTTTGACCAAATCCAACGAAGAGCGGGTCGAATCGTTAACGACCGAGTTTTTTCTGATCAGCCTCGATCCACTGTCTTTGCGAAGAGACGTTGCATCTCTTTGCATTTTCTACCGTGTTTACCATGGGAGTGTTCCGAGGAGTTGTGTGGATTAATTCCAGCTGCTAAATTCTACGATCGTACATTGCGGCACACAAAATTTCATCGGCACCACCTGGATGACTGGCATTCCACCACTGTGCACTTTGCCAGAAATTTTCTGCCACGCACAACCCTTCTGGAATAGGCTGCCGCCAGCAGTTTTTCCGAACCCATAAGACTTAGGGAAGGACCCTAAGTCAAGAAAAGAGCCCACTCCTTCCACAAAGGCCGGCAACGCATTCGGAATTCCCCTGGTATTGCGGATGTTCATGGGCGGCGGTGATCACTTACCATCAGGTGAACCGCCTGCTCGTTTACCCCCTCTCCTATAGAAAAAAAGAAAGTTTTAAGCCCACGGCTTACAGATGGCAATTATTGTATAGTTCCACATACGGTAGATTTCAATTAATATTTCTATTGATATTAAGGATATTTTTAGAATTAACTAGGAGAATTAAGATTTATTCAAATGGGATCTTTTCTGTTTTTGCAAACATTTAGAATATATAATATTACACTGAAAAATCCGTAATAACAATTTTGAGTAATTGTACACATAGAGAAAACCATAAATAATCAAACAAATTTTTTATATTTTTATAATCTAACATATGTGCCTTACTGGTTAAATATTACAATTTTTCCATCTAAAATTGTATTAACTACTGCACGATTTTATAAGACTACTTCGAGTATATTTAAACTAGGTACTGGATTTAAAGATATTTAAAAGTGGTGAATTGGAAACGTTTGTTTGTTCATTCAGCAGTGTAATGTTATTTTTTTTTTTTATTATTTCTAATTGTTCCAGCACACACAGCCGAAGCCTCTTGTCGCAAATATGTAATACTTTAAATGTGTGGTCGCTAGTTAGGTTACGCCCAGTTTCCAGAAGATGTTTTGCGAAGTGTGATCTGTCGGGATTGCAATTTTTGTACGTACATAACTCGACTTCAGTGGTGTATATTATCGAGTGGTAGTATTGTAGTGGTTCGTGGAGGGTATCTGGTGGCGGTGTTAGTTTGCTTGTGCACGCTACTGAGGGAGGACGGGCGGTGCTCTTCAAAAAACTAGGTAATATACACCATTTTTATATTATGCATGCGGATCTTAGCAAATTAACTTACTTTCCTTCATTAAATAAACTGCGGTTACCAACCCGCCTGCCAAGCGTAGCAACTTTGGAAAAATCCCTCCGAAATGAGAGCTACAAACTTTTGTGGCATTCTATGGGGGAGTCTTTTGTTCAGCAGAATAATTATATATACAACAAAAATTTGTTTCTTTATATAAATTTATTATAGAAACAAATATGGTTTAGGTTAATTTCGCATTAACATCTGAAAGATTGCATAAAATTATCCTTAAATCAAGTTAGTACAAAAGTTTAACAAATAAATAGATTTGAAAAAAAAATTAAACTTTAAAATTGCACCATGTTTTGAACATGTCAAAGTATTTACGCCAGCCATGGCAGGACAAATCGTTTTGGAAAGAAATCACTTAGTGCGTAAACAGTACAAAAAATAGTTTTATACACGAAAACCATATAATAATTTCACAAAACGAATAAAAGTTTAATAAATTTTTAATTCCGTCTATAATTTATTTTTATTTATTTATTTAAGAAAACAGTCGTAAACTGTTTTCCAGTGTCAAGTAACATATCGAAGTATACAATCTACAAGCAGCAAGTCTTCAAAATTTTGATCGACAGTAAAATGATAGTTGACTTTTACTAAAGATTTACTGGACTGATGGAGACAAAACGAAAAGCACAATTTTGGTCTTGAATTGAATTTTCCAATCACTGTACAGTTTCAGGAGCACTTGCTGCATATTACACTATAAATGTTTTAATCACATCAAAATTTCAAATATACACAGAAATTACAAAATTAAATAAAAATACTTCTGCCACTTTTCGAGTTGGCGCCAAAAGTCCCGTCAATAATTTTTATTTGACATACCATTTTACACATATTGGCTTGCACTGGACTAGAGTTGTTTCGCATGAGTTCACAATTATTATTGCAATATTTTTTAAGTAATAGGTTGGAATTAACTTAACTATAATAATGCAATGCCTATCGTCTTCTTGTTTTCATTTAAATAATTTGTTTTTTTTTATGATCGAGTCTCAAGCGCTGCTATCTAGACAACAATTTATAAAATTTAAAAGAAAATGGGATTCCACTAACGCTAGATGGCGACAGCTAATGTGAAATTTTCCGTAACTCGTTTTTGTATGACTGTTACATCTTCCATAAATAATATAGTATATTAGAGAAACATCTAACGTAGACATTGGCAACACTAAGCACTGAGTAACATTATAAACACATGCAACCATTGGATTGGTATTTTGATAATTAATATAGAATTAATTTATAGATATGTCTGTTCCTTTGGTATCGGCCAAACCATCTGGAAAAAGTTGGAGAGAAATAAATCAAGAAAAAAAGGCCTTAAAACGTCAAAGGAATGAGGAAAAAATTATAAAACGCGAGAAGAGGTTAGCTCTGGAAATGGATTTAGAACAGAAAACTAAAGAGGAAGTTGAAAGAGAGAAGAGAAACGCGGAAATCTCTACTATTAGTATTGCTATTCCAGGATCTATATTAGAAAATGCACAGTCTGCTGAATTACGTACTTATTTGGCAGGACAAATTGCCCGAGCAGCGTGTATTTTCTGTGTCGATGAAGTGATTGTTTACGATGATATCGGTGACAAACTCAATACGAAAAAGTCGAAATTGGAAGACACTGATGGCTTCAAAGTAGCTCGAAAAAGTTGCGTACAGTTAGCTCGAATCCTTCAGTACTTGGAATGTCCACAATACTTGAGGAAGCATTTTTTCCCACTGCACAAGGATTTAGAATTTGCGGGATTATTAAATCCTTTAGATGCACCTCATCATTTAAGAATGTCCAACAATTTTCAATTTCGGTGAGATAATTTAGCAGATTATACAATTTTTACTAATTAACTTACTTTTAAAAAAGAACCCTGAATTTGTTATAGTGAAATTATCATAAGATGGGGCTGAGTAAATTTAACTTTGGTTGGGTGAGTGCAAGATCATTCAAGAATATTCCCTCCTGACCCTTGTGCTCACCTAGTTATAGTTACTGTGCATGTATCCATGGAAATTTCACAATGGCTCACTCCTCAGTTATATTCTATTGAGTTTAGCTAATGTATTTTTTAATGTTATTTGGACCTAAGTTCACATAAATAATATTTTCTTTTACAGGGAAGGGATAACATTAAATAAGAAGGTTAAACCAGGAAGAGGTTCACAAGTTAATATTGGTCTATTACAAGATGTATCTACAGACAAGTTATTGAATGCAGGTATAAGAGTGACTGTGAAAATGATGCCTGTTTCAGAAGGAAGTAAAAAATTAAAGGGAAAGATTGTCAGTCTTTCTACCCCAAGAGCTGAGACGGGTGTTTATTGGGGATATACAGTCAGAATTGCAACCAACTTAAGTCAGGTGTTTACCCAATGCCCATACAAAGACGGGTAAGAACATTATTGATTATTTTTATTTACCCTATATACTTATTGCTAGTTTCCCAAACGGTACTCAAAATATATTATATAATATGTAAGTCCCTTTTAAGAAAAAGTTAGCCTACTTACAGTCCACATTAATAAGCATTGATAGAGATTTTCAATATGAATACTATCTTTGTGAACTTTATATTATATGAATTTTAAATGTTCCTAAAACTATTTGCAGATATGATTTAACCATTGGAACTTCAGACCAAGGAACTCCCATAGATAGCCTTCCAGATAATGGTATCAAATATAATCACACCCTCATAGTATTTGGTGGTTTACATGGTATTGAAGCTGCCCTTGAAAGTGATGAACAGTTACAAGTAAATGATGCTAGTTTGTTGTTCAATCACTATGTCAATGTTTTGCCAAACCAAGGTTCTAGAACCATCAGAACTGAAGAGGCTGTGCTGGTTGCTCTTTCTAGTTTAAGAAATAAGCTACAAGCAGAAAATGAACCAATGGTTTTTACAGATACTGGTATTGCCACAAGTTCAGTATTTCCAACCCAAGTACCTGATACACTGGAACGCTCAGGTGGCGATGTTAATGTAAATTTAAGTAAATACGATTAAAAAAATATATATATCTTTTATTCATTTCAGTAAAAGGCATACAAAATAAAGGAATAGAAGACCATTTTTTACATAAATACATTTCATACTTAAAAATTTGTTTAATATGTAACAAAGTATCTTATTCTCATAAAGTTGCAAATGTAACAATTATAATCAACTAAGTAGCCTTAGACCATGACTTAACAATATTATTTTACTTCTTATCAATGACCCTTTGTACTGTGTCTCTCAATAAGCTGATTGTAGCTGCTTGATCTTGTGCCCCAATTACAGCGGTCCCTGAGACAATCATGTTTGCCCCAGCCTGAAAAAATTATATAACACTAATTAATGTATATTATGTCTTATGGTAAAACAACAACTAACATTCTTTTAGATACCAACTTCAATCCATGCAAATACATCAGACTTTGGTGGTTTTTAGGATATGATCAATATTGAAACTGACAAGACTTTTAGAGATTTTTTAACACCAGGTTTAGTTTAGTAAGCACACTAACTGAAATTTATTTAGTTGGCATATGAATATCACAGATACATTCTGGCCATTTGTTTTTGTATCTGCCATAGCCATGTTACAGTACTATGTAGTGTTGTACATTCTGTGAGTTAACATTAGATGTTTGTCAACCTACTTATTTAAAAAAAAAACAAATAGTATTTGTATTGACCAAAGCATTGCAAAAGACAAAAATGTCAGATATTTATAATAGTTAAAAAACTCCATAAGTTATTATCAATTAATTTAAATACTCACATTAGCACAGCAATCTATGGTTGAGGGTCCAACTCCACCATCTACTTCAATATTCAACAATGGGTAATGTTCTCTAAGATACTGAACTTTACACATCTGGTTTTCCATAAACTTTTGTCCTCCAAACCCAGGCTCAACTGTCATTATAAGCACCATGTCGGCAAGGAAAATATATTTCTCTACTTCTTCTACTGGAGTCCCTGGTTTAATTGCAACTCCAGCCTGAAAATAATGATTGCCAAATTTATATGATGCATTGCGTTAAGTTTAGGGATAGGCTTATTAGATAAAGAACAAGAAGGAGAAAACACTATTATAATATTCATTGAGAGGTGGAGAAGAGCAGCTGACTAGATATTCAATTTATCTAAAACATACACAGAAACTACAAAATGCAATGAAAACACTGTCACTTTTCGAGTTGATGCCAAAAGTAAACTTTATACTTTAAATTTTATAAAAAAACATGACACTTTTTACCTTCATTCCATATTCCTTAATTTTTCTACAGACTTCTTCAACATTTGTAATAGGTTCAATGTGGAATGTGTATTGGTTAACGCCTGCATCAGCCATAGGTGCTATCCACTGCAATAAAAAAAGGGTACAATTTAGTGTAGCACTCCAGATTTAATATAAAATCAACAACATCCACCCATAAAAAATGCTCTTTCCATCACTGAAATGTCAGTTCTTATGTCTCATATTCCCAGTGATTATACTGGTCCCTTGAGACCAAAACAGTAATTTTTTGCACAACACTGTAGAATTTCACAGTAGAATAATTGGCGTTGTGGTGGTACCTATCTTTCATAGGTTTCATAGATTCTTGCATAGGAATCCTACCACCAGTAATTGTGTAGTCTATATAGGTGATTTATAATTTTCGGTTTGAAAGCAACTTTATTTTCAGTAAGAGGGCGATTTTTGTAGTGGTGATGCTGATGTTCCTTAGTAACATTTTTTTTTACTTGTTCGTATAAAGCTATTATTTAATTTTGATATAGTCTTCAGTTACTGAAATGGTGTGGTCATTTCTTATTATACAATACTAGCTGTGCCTCTTGGTTAAACATGCGTAAAATAAACCAACCACGTTTGCGCCGTACAGCATGGTAACTCGCTGACCTGAATATTTACAGTTCAGCCCTTCTCGTTAATGTTCGGTTCTCAGTGTGCGGCTTCTAGGCATGAAGTTTGATATCTTCCTCAATAAACAAACTATCTGATGTAAAAAGATCAGTGTTTCCTAAGATTAGGGCGATCAAACCTACTAAGTCTCCAGCTTTATCATAGTAGACCAACACAAACACCAAGACCTGGAACATCTATCTGTAGCTCATATGATTAAGCGATCCGTGTGAAAATCGGCTCCCCGAAGGCAATTCATCGTTTAGCCGGTTCGTTGTATTGTGAAATTGGTTAAATGTTAGTTGATAAATTGGAAAAGGTACCTGTTCCGGTTTGGAAACCATCATGTGAGTTTCAAAAAATGCCTCTTTAATGTGGTTACGCAAACATTTCACAATAGGATGGCCAAAGGTTAAATTAGGTACAAAATGTCCATCCATTACATCTAAATGTAAATAATCTGCACCATTGTCCAATAGTTTTTGAGATTCTTCAAATAATTTTGATAAGTCTGAATTGAGGATAGAAGGGCCTATAAGCGCTTTCAGAGAGCGATTCATTTTTGTCAACTATAATAACAATATTATTGTATGAAATTTTTATTAGTTTGTATTACATTTGCTACAAGAAAAAGAGAAAAAAATATAAATACAAGAGGTTAATTTCGTGTTGTGTGGCTATAGGCCGGCCTCTCAGGGCAGAATTAGTGTTGCATGTCGATAGTCCATTATCGATAGATAATCGATAGTCTATCGATAGTTAGGTGAAAGCAATGGCATCGATAGTTTATCGATATTATCGTCTAGTGTCAATACTGTCGATACTATCGATAGTATCAATACCTCTCCATGAGCAATACAATTTATAACAGCGATACTATCGATACTTTAAATTAATAAAATTAGTTTTATTAAATTCCCTTCAGCTAAGGGAATTAATACATTTGGTGCGAGCATTCTCACAAAAAGTTGAAATCTGTTGTATAGATTAAGTTGAAACTATGAAGCAAATCTGTTTCTGTAGTCATATTTTTTATATCTTTGCTTAAAGTAAAAGCGATAAATATACCCCTTTTAAGTTTTAAATCTGTGAATTCTGGTAGTCTGTGGTTTTCTGTAGTGTTTGTTGTATGATGAAGTAAAAATAATCAGGTTTTACTGTTGTGCTGTTTTGTTATTAAGTAATAATAACCACCATGGCTGATTTCAATCCATCAATGAGTATGAGAAAAACTTGGAGAATGAGGCAATTTTTTGAAAAAAGAATGAAAGGGTTGTTTTGTGCAAATTTTACATACATAAGATCACGACTGTATCCCATAAGGGGTAGTCAGAGACTGGGCATTCACTGCAAAAGCAGATGACTGCCACAATCCACGTTGCACCAAAACAATATAATGCACTTAGTGAGATAGGTGGTGAGCCCATCGCCAAAATTTTGCATGAAAGAATTTAAATATAGTATTAATACATCTAATATTAATGATCATATGGTGCGTAAACACCCGGAACATTTACTACCACTTTATTCTTCAGAGAACAAGGCAGAGGAAAACAATCAAAATACGCTGCTTGTAGTTCTAGTTGGTTTTCCCATTTCTCAGACTCAAAATTTCAGGTGATTTGTTTCGATTGTCTAAAAAAACATAACAGTATTCAATGACAAATCAGGTTACCAAGTATTCAATTCTATACAAGGTTATCAAGCTCGAACATTATCAAGAACTCTGACTTCGTAATTATCCTATTCTCAAAATAATTTTATCTAAAAGTGTCAAAACTAATTACTACGAAGTTGAAGATTTCTCAATAATAAACAGTATAATAACACATAATATTAAATGACTGTTGAACTTACCAATTTTGAGATAACTATAGCTTCAAAATAAGAACTCTTATTTACGACTGCACGTTACTCATGAAAAAGTATCCACAAAATTCACAGAAAACTTGCACAGTATGAACACTAGTAGTAGGAATATTACAACATTACCTTTATTTGGAAAGCAATAATATCGCACAATATCACTGGCTATCGACAGTACAAAACTGTCGACATTATTTATTTATTTATTTAACCTTTAATGCACAAGTGGTACATATGGCTGACTTAATGCCTAAAGACATTCTCTACCAGTCAACCACGAGGCAAAGCAGAGAATAAATAATGATGATAGGCGGTGCAGCTAACAATAAGAAGAAAATAAAATAAAATAATATGATTATAAATACATAAACAGAAAAAATATACATACTCAACACTACATATACATACATACATATATATACATATACCTACATACATATACACAAACATACATATTTATATAAATATAGATACACACGAAACAGGAAAGAAAAATCAAACTTGTAATGAATTTTTAAAGTATTCCTGGACTTTATTTTTGAAAGCAAACTTGTTAGGAGCTTTTTTAATGTCAAGAGGTAAATCGTTCCAGAGTCTTATAGCCGTTAAGGTGAATGAATGAGATATGTAACCAGCACGGTGCAAGAGCGTGAGCAACTTGAGATTATCCGAAGAACGAAGAAAACAGTCATGAGAATCTCCCAGGTATTGAAACTTAGCTTTCAAATACTCAGGAGCACATGGATCGTTTAGTATCGTGAAAAGGGTGCAGAGTATTCTAACAGATCTGCGCTGACGAATAGGCAGCCAGTTAAGCTGATTACAAAAGGGAGATACATGATCATATTTACGGAGACCATATATGTATCTGATACAGTTATTGAGGAGACGATCCAATGTGTTAAGATGTTGTTGAGACAGGTCTGGGTAACACACATCAACATAGTCGATAATGGACATTATGAGAGATTGGACAAGCAAAATCTTTGTAGTGGTCGGAAGAAAATTTTTCAAACGATAAAGAGATCGTAAGACTGTAATTGTTTTGCGACTAACCTCCTGAATCTGCTTGTTCCATGCAAAACAACTGTCAAGATGCAAGACAAGATTCTTTACATGAGGACAGTATGGAATGGTATTGTTATTATACATAATCGATGGTAATGTGGAGAAATCAAGTTTTGTTATATAACTAGAGCTACCTATAATTACGGCTTGACACTTAGTGGGGTTAACATCAATACCATACACACCTGACCAATTATAGATGAACTGCAATTCTTCGTTCAATAATGATATTGATTTCGGATGATCCCGCTTGCGCATATAGCTGCAAGTCATCGGCATACAGATGGTAAGAGCACTTGAGATTCATTGTGATTAGATTAATAAAAATTGAAAACAAAAGAGGATAGAGAATACCGCCTTGAGGAACGCCGGTAAGTACATTGCACAAATCAAACAGATTTTGGCCAGCACGCACAGCCTGTTGGCGCCCTCGAAGATATGATGAGAACCATTCCTGGGCTGAAGATGAGATATTCAAGTGAGAGAGAAGAGCTAATAGCATATCATGGTCGACTGAATTGAAAGCGTTAGAAAAATCTATTAAGACTAGAACTGTTAGTTTAGAGTTTTCCATACCCTCTCGGATATCTTCAGTGACCTTGAGAAGAGCAGTGGTTGCACCATGACCAGGTCGAAAACCGGACTGATATGAGGAAAGAATATTGTTTTTAAAAATAAAGTCAGAAACCTGCTTATGCGCAACAGCTTCTAAAACCTTAGATAGAAATGGCAGTATAACGATTGGCCTAAAATGAGAAAGAAGGCTACGATCAGTGGATTTAAGAAGAGGAATAATACAAGCTTTACGCCAGAGTGTCGGAAAAAAGCCGTACGTCAGCGAAAAATTGATGATGTTGGTTATTGCGGGTAGAATAGACTCGACTACGAGTAAAACCATTGTCCTACCCACATCATCGCACCCCACTGCATTGGATTTGATAGATAAAATTATTTTACGTATCTCATCTTCATTCACAGGAGAAAAGTTAAAAGAGTTATGAGAATAAGAAGGCATGGAAGTTATCAAAGAGATAGCTTTTGTTCTAGAACTATCAGATACTATCTGCGAAGACAAGAAATGTCGATTGAAATCGTCTGGAGAAAAAGATGTGTTATTGAAGTCTACTGGTGGTTTTCCTCATCCGAGTGTGTTGAGACAACGAGAAACTTCCATATATCAGCCGAAGACGAACAGAGCACTTGCTCATGGAAATATCGGCGTTTAGCTGCTCTCACCATCCGATTGTAACGATTTCTCGCAACCTTATAGGCTTGTCACTTATCATCTGTACGATTCTTCTTGAATGCTCGAAACACTCTGTCACGCTTTGCCATGGCCATTCGTACGCCGACGGTGATCCATGGAACAGGAGGACGTCTAAGTCTGACAACACGCTTGGGAGCATGGTTGTCAAAGAGCCTTAATAAATTACAATTCAGCACATTAACTTTATTGTCGACTGTGTACTCTGTAAATACAGTAGACCAGTCAATGGAATCAGCATCATGTTTAAGCTTTTCCACATCGAGTCGAGCAAAACTGCGAATGGGAATAGACACTGATGAAGGTTTAGGAGACTTTAATTTATATGAAAGGAAAATCAGATCATGCCGTGAAAATCCAGAAGCAGGAAATTGGCCACAATTGACAACATGCTTATTAGAGGAGACAGTTATAAGGTCGATACAGGTGTCCGCAGTGTCAATATTATGGTGAGTAGCATCTAAAGGCAGAATAGAGAAATTTTGCGACTTCATGATCGATCTTAATTTGTATGATTTGGGAGAAGTCCTTAAAAGGTCGGTGTTAAAGTCTCCCATGAAAATGTGATGTGTGTAAGCAGAACAGAATGGCAACAAATAATTTTCCAAATCGGAGAAGTAGTTCACTTGAGGTGGACAATAGATGACTCCAAGGAAAACTTTATCACTCTTGACATTAACTTCTACAAATAAATATTCCATTGAACCTGAATATAGGAAGGGGGAAATTTGATAAGGGAATTCACTACGCAAATAAATAGCAACGCCCCCGCCTCTTTTACCAGTACGATCGTTACGGAGTAAAATATATCCTGGAAGACTGTAAGAAGTGGAAGTAAGATCTGGCTTAAGCCAGCTTTCAGATATGAGTATAGCATGAGCTGCAGACGAAGACAAAGTATTCAGGAGCTCCGTGTGATGTTGGGGTATACTTTGCGCGTTTAAATGAGAAATATGAAGACAGTTCGAATTTTTTTTAATTCATCACAAATTAATGAACATAATGTAACTGGTTCATCTGAGGCATCCACAAGTGAAAGAGAGGAAGAGCTGTTGCAAGTAGAATAAAAATATTCATTATCTGACATTAGACAGCAAAATATGTATAAAAATATTAAGAAATAATAATAATACAAGTATATGTGTTTATCTTCATGCATCACCCTCCGGCCGACTGTTTGCAAACATAAAAACAATCACACCAAAAATTGTAGTAACTAATGATAAAACAAGGAAATAACAACAAAAAAATATATAAAATGTAAAAAAAAAGAAAACATAAAGCTAATAAATTATAGACCATCGTACATAAAAGAGAAATAAAATACAACGTAAAACGGACAACAAAAATTGCGTAAAGACACATACGTAAAAGCAAACATTACGGTGTTGTCAATAATGACAGTTGTTCGAAAATGAAAACAACAAATCAGTTGACAAAACCATGGATTGTTTACAATTTACCATCATTTACTATATGGATACTGTGATTTATAAAAAAAACAAGGACAATGCAATTACTTATTGCGAATTGCGCGTTTAGATCTGACTGTGGACTTAGGCGCACTATCACTATTATTATTGGATCGGATATTCGAGGAAATTGTATCAGATGGAGTATCCACTGTCGATTTTTCATGCTGGGCAATCAGTGTATCGAGGTCCTTGGAGTCCGTCAGCCGATGTCGCTTTCTGCCAGGCAACTTGACGTAAATATTGCCATCAAATGACCAAACCTGTCGGATACCAAAGTGCTTACGTGCAGCAATGAATAAAGTTTGTCAGTGGGGTGTAAGAAACTCGGAAAGTACGTATGGAGTTCCCTTGAGCTGCGTCTTCTTGGCCCAAATGATTGACCTAATGAACTGGTCTCTGAACCGTATTAGAATGGGTCTTGCACGACTCTCTGAAACTGCACCCAGCCGATGACAAACTATGATGGAACTTGAAGAAAAATCTGGTGGTTTAAGATTATCCTGCAGAATTGTCACAACAGTATCCGTAATATTTTCTTTATTAGCTTCTGGAACCCCATTCAACAATAAATATTTTCTGCAATGTCGCATCTCAATATTATCAACCAATTGACTGACTTCATTGATCTTATGCTGCAGTAATGATATAATCTCTAAGACGCTTTCTTTGAAAGCTTGAAAATCACTTACTACGCTTCTCAAGTCAGGAACAGGCACTGACGAAGAAGAAGTGTTTTTAATGAGTGCTTCAAAATCAGCCATACGTCGGTTGAGTGAAGACAAGGCTGCTTTTTGTATGTCTGCCAACTCAGCAATAGTAGACATTGTCTTGTTAAAAAATTGTCTTCAGGTGTGATAAATTATCAAAAGTGACCGGTGGTAGGGTGATGCGACTTTATTCTAATTTTGTCATTAAGGTGAGTCAAATTTACAAACTATATTATAACACAAAAATCGCAATAACTGTAAGTTACTAAATTGTAAAAGTTTAAAAAAACCAATAAAAAACTAAATTTAGCACTTAGAGCAATGTGCTTATTATTTCACCCTACCGCCAAAAAAATCGAATTATCGATAGGTTATGGTTAAAACTAATGGGTTTAGTATTACTTTCGATACCATCGACACTATCGAATGCATAACTACCGATAGCATCGATAATATCGTTATCAATGATATTGCTTATATTATACAGTATTGACACATGACTACACTATCGATAGTACTATCGATATCCTGAATAGTTTTCGATGTTAACTTTCGATGGTTCTGCAACACTACACATAAAACATTTACATGTGCGGACCTGAGAGCGAACGGACCTGAATGTTGTACGACCGTTGGTAAAATATCGATATATCGAAAAATGGATACAATTTTTCAGAAATATCGATTTTTATTAGTTTGAAAGCTTAATAACAAAGTTTACGAGCCACATCCTTAAGTTGCAACGGCGAAGTTATTTAAGATACGTTGTGGACTTTTGGCGGCAACACGAAAAATGGCAGTAGTGTTTTTATTTAATTTTGTGATTTCTGTGTATATTTGGAGTTTTGATGTTTAATAATGATAGTTAATTATGCAGCAAGTGCTCCTGAAAGTGTACAGTAATTAAAAATTCAATTCAAGACCAAAATTGTGCTTTTCGTTTTGTCTCCATCAGTCCACCAAATCTTCAGTAAAGTCAACTATCAATTTACTGTCGATCAAAATTTTGTATCTTGCTGCTTAAAGATTGTATATTTGGATATGTTACTTGACACTGGAAAATAGTTTATGACTGTTTCCATTAATAAATAAATAAATAAGATACGTTGTATTATTTGATAAAAGTGACGGAACGAGCAAAACGTTCACATGTAAGTGCAATGTCTGCCCATAACAAATGCTATGTCACTCAAAACATTTCTGTGTGACACCACACATCAGTTCTTTAGTCTCATATGCCCAGAGACTACGCTAGCTCTCAGTGCCCTTCAAACCGAAACAAGCTTCAAACAGCAATTTTTGCACACTACTGCTTCACGGCAGAATAACTGGCCCCGGGGTGGTACCTACCTAGACGGATTCCTGCATAGGACTCCTACCACCAGTAATGTTCGGGCATAACGTCTTGAACCGATTTTAATGTTTTTTTTAATAGAAAAGGGGTAAGGACAGTGTGCTTGTTTGTCACCTTTGCTTAACTAATATAGTTTAACTTATAAAAATAAGTAACTGAGCCCCGCGTAAAATAAGCCGACCGACATGAATGCACCGTACGGCATATAACTAATATACGCGTGCATAATTATTTAAACGCGTGTATTAGTTTTGGTATCCTGCAAATTACCAAATGAGGTTAAGAACAAATCTTTATTGCGAAATCACAGACAGACCCCAATTTTATTTATTTGAATAAATTAATATTTTCTGCTGGTGCACACTGTTTTGAGAGGGCGGGCGATGGTTTTCAAAAACTAATGCAAAGTATTTCTAATTTAGCATTCGCATGCATATTACTACACTCGGCGTCAAAAAAATCGCACATCCGAAAAAAAATAATTTAAATACTATTTTAACACAACAGGCCAATGGCAATGTTGTGGTTTGAGGGTATCATTCGAAAGGTAATTTCATTAGCTTTCAGGAATTTTAATTGAATTTTACTTTTATAACGAGACGGAAGAGAAATTAAAGAAAAAGACAGGGTATGTACAAATTTGCAAATTAATAATAAAAAAAAAAACTTAATAAATACAAAAAAAGTTCTTAAAACCTAGTGTTACCCCGCCTTGCCTTGATAACGGCTTCCATGCGATCTTTCATGGACCCTACAAGGATCGCAACAGCCTCTTGGGGTATTTGATCCCACTCTTCAAGTACCGCATCTCGCACGTGCCGTTTTAGGTCATCCCAGAGATGTTCTATTGGGTTAAGGTCTGGACTTCGTGCTGGCCAATGCATAACAGGGATATCGACCTCCTGTAAATAATCCCGTACAATAGCCGCGGTGTGGCAACGAGCATTATCATGCATTAACATGAATCCATCACCGACATAACCAGCATACGGGACCACATGTTCCTCCAGGATTTCAGTAATGTACCGACCAGCATTTAATGACCCTTGCCCACGGCCACCCCGAGTCCGGGAAACGCACACAAGTTCCGTTTTCCCGTCGACGGAAATGCCGCCCCAAAATATACACGAGCCACCCCCGTATTCGACGGATTCTTCGAAGCAGGGTTGTGTGAACCTCTCCCCCTGTCTTCTGTAGACCCTTCTACGTCTGTCATTGCAGAAGAGACAGACCCTCGTCTCATCAGAGAAGAGTACGGTCCGCCACTGTTCTAGAGTCCATTCGCAATGATTGCGAGCAAACTCTAGGCGATCTCTGCGATGCTGTGCAGTAAGTTTTGGACCTTTAGCAGGTCTATGGGCTGTTAAACTCTTTTCGTGTAACCTTCTTCTTATCGTAGAAACACTCACAGATGTTCTCCGAGTTGATCGAAGCTGTTGTTGCAACTCAACAGCATTTGTAAAACGGTTTCGTAAAGATGTCGTAACGATGAAACGGTCATCTCTTTCTGATGTGCACCGTTTTCTTCCAGATCCCGGTTTTCTAACATAACCACCAGTCTGCTGAAAACGTTGGAACACCCGTCGAACTGAAAAACGGGACAGGTTCAACTGTCGAGCAACGTCACACTGCCGCATCCCCGACTGCAATAGGGCAATCACTTGAGCGGCTTCTTCAGAGCTGGTGTCCATCTTTACTTGTTCCTACTTGGGTTACTTGTTCACGTGTGTTCACTGCAAAGTCTAAATTACGACTGGCCCATATTTCATCCAGATCGACCCTTTTATACCCTTTTTAGGTGGTGTAACTAGCGTCCCTACTAACGAGCATTTGACAGTGTTTATTTTTGACGCTCTATAATGATAACTGTTTTAATGATTTCATGATTTTTTTATTAATAATGTAAAGCTATTCAAATACCCATTTCAAACATACCAATATTTATACAAATATAATTCGTTTCTAGCCATTACAGCCATTTTTCGCGCAAACTCAGAGAGGTGCGATTTTTGTGACGCTGAGTGTATTTATTTTTAAAAGGGACAAAAATGTGACAATATTTTTGTTTATATAAGACGTAGTAAGAAAACATCATAAAGTGTTGATTCAAACATTTCGCAAGTCTTAAGAATACCTAATGTTTTTATACATTTTATTCATGTAATTAAATATAAAATAATTGAAAACATATAAAAACAATACAAAAATAGATGCATGTACAACACTGCGAACTTAAGACAATTATAATTGAAGAAGAACAATAACAGTCTTTTAGGAAAACATCACTATAGTATTTTTTTAAATCGTCTACAATTTCGTTAGCAAAATCATTTTTGTTTAAGACTTGTATTTGTCCATGATTTAAAATATCATCTACTTTTCCATTTTTTTCGTACTCTAAATTAATAACCACATTATCAATTTTAGTTTGTTTTCGTTTCGTTGAAATTTTATCTATAATTATATTATTCTCGACATTTTCTAAGTAATCATCGTAAGAATAGTCATCAATATCTTCATTTGTTTCTTTACTGTCACCAACATCATCATCATAGTATAAATAATGCTTATTAGGTTTTTTAATTTTTCGGTGTTTTGACTTTCTGGTAGAGACTTCATTTATTACCAACGGATAATAATATGTAAGTGGCACATTTGTAATGCTATCTAAATAATGTGGCGGATAAGAGACATAATATTGTGATTTAAAGCGCGTGGGTGTGTTTTTGATGATTCTGGAGCAAATATGCACATTTTTGTAGTTAAAGTTTCCTGTTTTTTCTTGTGGCGTATTTGGTCCTGTGCATCGATGGCTACACGTAGTGTGTGGGTTTGTTTTCATACATGAACATAATTTTAGGTTTTGTGAATAAAATGATTTTTCCAAATTTGATGTACTATCAGATAAACTTCTGAGACCAACAACCTTATCCTTTGAAAGATTAGAACAAATATTCCCAGAGTTAATTCCCTTTACGCATGCTTGATCTTTTTGAGCGGTTTTCTTGTTACTACTTTCACTGTATTGTACACAATCAGTAAATTGTGGTGACACACTCGGTGTAGTATATTTAGACATGAAATTCATAACTGACCACCTTTGTTTAACTTCAAGTGTGGGTGTTAGAACTTTCTTTCCAATTGTAATATGCATTGGTGAAGTGTTTGTTTCCTTATTGAACAAATGTTGTTGTATTAATAACATTTCGTCTGACAACATTTTATCAAAGACGTTAGATTTTAAATTTAAGCTTTTGTTTCTATTTTTTAAAATTTCGAAATACGTTTGTTGTGAAATTCTTTCATTTTCTTTAATTTTCTTTTGAATAGAATCTGGAATATCTTTAAACTAGTAATACTCGAAATATACTAAAATATAATATAATACTTTGGTATATACCGAATTAAATTAAATTTATATTAATCATAGTCAAAACGTGGGAGCCCAGTGTCTAACACATTCACTTACGATGTCACACGAGTAAAACACGCGTACATCGATGGCTAATAGTTGTAAACTAAAAATGTTGGGTACAGATTAACCATCTCATTATCAGTAAAGGAAAACATCGTGAGAAAAGCTGCATGCAAACGAAAATATTATTTAACTGCTTGTCAAGCCCACCACCCATCCATGCTTTGTTACTCTAAATTATTTAATCATATAATTGTTACCACTTTGTTTGTCTGTTGTAATAGCTGTATCATCAGCATTATATGTCCCTTGTAAATTATCTTTGTCTTGCAAAACTAAACTACTGATCTTCGTAAAATGAGTGTTGATTATAACTAGAATATAAAACATAAAAAACATAACCAAGATAAATGAAATAGTCCATTATAGCTGACAAACTTGTAACAAATAATTAAATTTCTTTAGTCTCTAGGGCCATGACAATTTCATAATGTTTTTATGTGTCAAGAATTTTGCAGTTTACTTGTGTTTTACTATGGCAAAAGTCAAATTAGCTGTAATTTTATTTTATTCTTATGTTCTTTGTGCCGCCTGTTACAACTATTGTAAAATATGTCCCAATCACACTCTCTGCCAATATCCAGTAAGTTTCCAAAAATTTAAATGAAATTAAGGTTCAGATGATTATATTTTGTTTGCATTGTTTAATGTTTTACCAAATTTTAGATCGAGGGACCAAGTATTTTGTGTGTCAGATATGATAGGAACAAATTACTGACATCAGAAGATAAAAAATCAATTCTGGAGATAATAAATTATAGAAGAAATTTTGTTGCTTTAGGTCAATCGAGATATCTACCGGGGGCGGCGAATATGAAAAAAATCGTATGATTTAAACTTTTCAACAATTTTATGAAAGATGAAAGTTTTATTTAGTTACAAGTAACTAAATAGTGAAAACTTTTTTAAAATTTACTACAAGCATAATTTATCTTTTCATCGGATGCAAGTATTTTCCGTAATTTCCCGATTGCTTGGCAGGTGGATTGGTAATCACAATATTACATGCCTCGCACCTCTGACGCGGCTGCCTGTTTAGAGTTTTGGTAGTTTACAAGTTTGGTAAATTTGAGATGTTTATTTCGCCATCTGTAAGAGATGCAATTTTAGTAGTTACAGATATTGCAAGTTACAAAATGCCAGCTTAAGTTAGTTCCGATTTAAAAAAAATTGGACCTTAACTAATACAATAATTACATTTTCGTCTTATAATTTTAACCATATATCAAGGTTAATGGTTAAAGTAACATAACGTGTTAAGGTTTGGTCCGATGAACTAGCAAATTTTGCTCAACGGTGGGTAGATCAGTGCGATCCATCAACCCGCCCGGACAATGAAGACGATTGCCGCAATATGGGTAAGTTCAATTAATTAATCTTTTTGTAATTGAATGGATCAGGATCCGTTTTCTCAGTGTTTTGTTACATCATAAATCATTGCATTTCTCACTCACTACAGTGGCAACAGTACTTGATTTCAAAGTCGTGGGTCTTGGGTTCAATTCCCAGCCACACACAAATAATTGGTTTTGGATTTGGTTGTGTTGTGCATGAGATGTCTGTATAAGGGGAAATCTTAAAACTTTGGGCTTCTTAAATAACATAATTCTTCATAAATAACATAAAATAACGTAATGCTCTTTTTACATTATGTTACAGAAGGAAACGAAGTTGGACAAAATATAGCTACAATGTCAGATCTGTCTTTAGGTTTCAACGTAAGGAGTTTTGTTGAAATGTGGTTCATGCCGTCATTGCATTATTCAGGAAGTGTCTCATATTACAATCAGTGCGTATACCCCTTACAAACCAATAAAGGATAATGACAGTTATTCAATGAAGAATGAATGATTGAAATATATTTCGGGATTTAAATTATGAGGCTACTTTTAAATCGCATATGATTTAAATGCGGAATTCAGTCGCGTGCCTTCTAAATATTGGTTTTATTTGTTAATTGCCAATTTTATTTATTTACAAGTACACTCTTGAAATTAATTATATTACTAAAGTGTATCATATTCTGTTATTTACGCTTATATACAAGACAGTATGATGACGGAGTTTGAAAATCCGAGGAAGTGACTAAAAGAGTAATTTAGTCGGATTGAGCAGCGGTATCCTTTCGTGATATCTGTTAAAGTGCATTTCGCATTTATAGCAATTATTCCTTAAAATGTAGCACTTAAATTTTCGAGACAGTGTAATCACTGGTATATGAGACTTAAACTGATGTCTCAGGGTGACGGGCGCAGTGTTGTGAAACACAGAACTGTTTTGGGCGACACACCGTTTGTTATGGGCAAACTTTGCAGTTACCATCAGGTAAACGTTTTGCTCGTTTCGTCACTAAATCCAATAAAAAAGACTATAATTATTGTACTAACCTCTTGTGTCTATCAACCTGCAGTTATATCCATATATATATCCTGGGTATATATGCCAAAATACAAATAAAGAACGTGTGTGATCAAGCACCTATCCATATCGGATTCTAAAATTATAATACAATAGCAAGGAATTATTTAAGTTTATTTTTTAATCTTTTATAACGTGGGTACAGTGATGTTATCAACTAAAATTAAACTCTTTAAGCAATTCGCTAATCTTTTTATTCTGCCTTAACGTAGGTCTGACTACAATAACAAACATTTTACTCAGTTGATTTGGGCAAATACAGACAGCGTAGGATGTGGACAGGCAAGCTTCTATGTAAAGATTATTTCTTATAATAACCAGGAAAGCTTCTTGAAATCTTTTATATTTAATAAAAGTAAAAATTAAACTTTCTAGGTTAAAAATTTGAACAGAATAATAAGAAGGCTTGTATGTAACTTTGCACCAAAAGGTAATATTCTCGGAAGACCAGTATATGCTATTGGATATCCGGCAACGCAGTGTTCAGACAATACGCTACCCGATAGCACTTTCAAAGGACTTTGCATGTATGATTCAAAACAAGACGGTAATTATAATCTAAGTTTTATATATTTTTGATGAATAATTTCAAAATTTAATTAATGGGCGATTTCCATTTTCTAGTATTGAGATTAACATCACAATCCCCACCAGTGAGCAGTCTACTTAAGATTATTAACTTATCTAATACTACTGATAGGCAAAATCAGAAAACGAAAAGAAAAAGCCAGAAGACGATACCTTTTTTGAAGAACAAAACACATGGTATAAAAATATTTTTATTATACGTTAATAGGTATAGTAGGCTATTCACAGGTAGAACAGAGTCACTGGTGACTGTTTGTATGACTTTCACCATAGAATAATAAAACCAACCAAGAATTAAACTAGCATGACACTTATCTGTTACTTCATCTACCGAGTAGAACGTGGTATTAATGCGACCAAAGTGGACGGTTGGATTTTGCGTACAGACTGTTTATCGAACAACGTTACGAATTAATCTCGGAAATGATCAATTAGATGAATTCGTGGCATTCAAAAAAGAGCCTACTTCTTTTTCAAAAGCCGGTAACACAATTCCTCTGGTATTGCAGATGTTTATAGCCGGCGGCGATCACTTGCCATTAAGCCACTTGCTCGTTTACCCTCTTTTCCATAAAACAGTTAAGATTGACAAATCTGGCATTTGTTATTACTGACAGGGATGTTTTGAACGAATGTATTGAATGATTTTTGGATAATTCAGTTAACCAACGAGTTGTTAACAGATTTTTTTTAGCTTATAAAGCTGACAAAAGATACTTGTTACTTCTACTTGCGGATTAACGTTAATTAGAAAGTAAGTAATCGAAACTTTACTTGAAGGCCGTGAAAGAGGCCTTAAGTCTCCCAACTTTCTACAACTTTCTACTGTACAGGTTGATGATGACGACTGTATATTATAAGTGTAATGGTGGGTACTGGGTACCACCAAGTGCCAGACATTCTTCCGTGAAACTGTAGTGTTACTGTATACTTCCGTACAGCTCCGTATAGCTGGTGTAATTACTAGGTATATGAGACTTGATGTTTAGTTGTAGTTGTAGTTTGGTGCCACAAAAAAATGTTCTGTGTGACACAGCATGGGTAAACGTTGCACTTACCACCAGGTGAAAGATACGCTCGTTTCGTCACTTTCTTCGTAATAAAAAGAGTAATTTAAAAAATTATTTAATTGAAATTAAGTAAAAACTGTAAAAACCTATAAAATATTGTAAAGCATTTCCCATCATTTTTAGCATCCTAATCACGAAAACTGTAATATGATGACGGTTAATGCCCTTATCGAGGTCTAGTGAACGTCCGTCTTCTTATTTTACTTAGAAATTAATGTATATGCTTGACTAGTAAAGCATCTTTGGTTATTTTTAAGGTAGGATGTATGTTATAATTTTTCCTTTTCTTTTTATGTACATATTTGTTTTTGCCTTTTATGGTATGGGATTTTTTTATGATTTGAATCGCTGGCTTGAACACTATATAGTGTCAGATTTACCACCTCACTGGGGTTCGAATAAGCTCAGTCATGGTCCAAATTTATTCAATAGAGGCTTGTTTCAAGCTCTTTTAAACATGTTATCACCACGAGAACTCAAAATAAAATAGAATAGAATAAATTTTTATTCAATATAGTTTATTTACATAATACTTATTCACAGCCATTTTTTTTTCTTTTTTTCAAACTACACTGGTTCCCAAAAAAGATTCCCTCCCTGTCCTGGGAAGAACCAGTAAGAAACCCAGCGGGCAAAATTGTTTTTTATTCTTTTGTCATTTTAATTTAATGTACAATTGTAGTATTATAAAGGTATAGAAATAGCTTGGCAGCGATCACCTCCAAAGGGTTATCATCATCCATGTATTCTTTAATATTATATATAATAACCCTTCTTAAAAACTTTTTGATTGAAAGACTTTGTGCACTTTCTGGGATTTTGTTGTAAAAACGCATACATTGCACCGGTCATAATCTATTATTTTCACTTCTAGCCACCCCGTCTGGGTATGCAGTCATTGGAGATTTTTATGATATATTATTTTATTCCCTTAGTGTCATTGTATTCATAGTAACCCGAAAATCTCGCCCCCGCTATATATGGGACATCATAGCACAGAATGCTTAAGTTTTACCCTTCAATCTAGTCCACCGATTGAAATTAAACTTCCCTCTATCCCTCTTTACTGCTTTATTAGAATATGTGTAGAGTACATATAAGCAATAATCCTATCAGTTAAGAATTATTTTAATGGAATTTGTCTGATGCCCAATGGAAGCTATTAATAGCCATATGTTATTATACTATATTCATGTGCATTTAAATTATGTTTTAGCTGCAGTAAAACGTTATCCCCAACAAAATTTCTGGGATAAGCCAACAAACTTCAAGAAGTCTCATGCTCATTATTTACATCAGCAAGAGAATCCCTTGCCCGGTAATCATGGACACGTATCGCGCAATAACTTAAATTTATTTAATAAAAACGACGCATATGATTCCAGTAGACATGATGATACAACCTCTTCTTTAGCAGCGTTCTCTAATCAAGATTTTCGAAAACATAAACTAGAGTCGTCTTGCACTCGAAAAACTGCTTCACAGCAAAATGAAAAATCCGAAAATAATAATCATATAAATAAGAAATGCACAAGAGGAGAGATAAATCATTGCACAGAGTTAGTTATACCATGTCAAAATCTACAGACACCATTACCATTTACAAGCTCGTATCGAAACTTTCTAATGTGCTCTTGCGATTCTTATACTTCCACCTATCACACTAGTAGTACATACGGAATGTACAATATAAATTGTCAATGCCTAAATAAAAACAATACTCAAATACTACGTTCAAATATACGTAGAGTACCAGAAGGCATCGATCATAGTAATACCAAGAAATCTAATTCATTTCAATACTATGATTTATTATCAAACCTAAATTTAGGACGTGATCTCATTGGTAGAGGAAACATTCAAAATAAGCTTACGACTTATCCGTCTCTAATAGAAAAATCAGATTTCGTGGAACCATACAGAAAACGAGAACATTTCCAACAATACAGGCAGGTGATGAAGTAACTTGTAAAAATGTATATATTTTTTAAATATATTTCCTATTATATACGTATTGTTATTGCAGCCAACGACAAAAACGGGGCGATACAACGTTTAAACCATTTTGGCAAATGGATGATAATTTGTACAAAAAAACAATACAATTAAAAGCAATAAGATATACCACTATATCAAATAAAAAAGGGAAAAAAACTCAAGGTACAGTAATAACAAAACACATCGATCCTATAACTATGAAGTTGGCAACTACTGTCCATGATATAAAACAATCTACAATAACAGAAAAATATCTGTCGTTTGATGAGCTTATGAAACTTCGAAAAATGAGTATAGGAATAGATTACGATGCCCGGCGTCAAGGAGATACGACTAAAACTACTACCATTGAAAGTACAACTGAAATAACAACGGACACGCCGTTTGTACGAATGAAACATTGCACACGGAAGCTCACTTGTACTTGGACGGCTACTAGAATTACTGACTGTAATGGCAGCCTTATCACTGATAATAGAGGTGGAAATGGTGGTTCACGTACACCACCGGGATATGTTGACGGCTGCACACGTACTTCTACTTGTACTCGAGAATACATGGATAGAAATAAACTTACATTTACAAAGGAAGGCACTTCTGATTCTGTTGCAACTGAAGTTATTGCAGACGATGATTATTGCGAACGACGTTCTCTTGAAATTCGTCGAAGAAATTTAGAAGAGACAACTTTACACGATTATGATATGGCTAACTTAGATTTATCTTTTAGTTCTTACACAACAACTTTACCAGACAAAAGTAAAGTAAAAGCTAAAAAACACAATGATTGCCCATGTTATGATATAAAAGCAAGAATTAAAAGAGACAGAATAAATACTACAGTTTACGAGTTTAAAAATTGTTATAAAACCATAGAGAGGAGTAAGAGAAATTACAATAAAAACATGACTTATGGTGAGCTTTACTATAATATTCTAGGAAAAATTTGGGATATGTTAGAAGAAAGTAAAACAAGAAAACGTCACGGTAAATGTAATTGTAAAGGAAGCATAATGTCTCAAAGGATGTTTTTTATGCTTTGTTTGTTTTTAATGGTATATTTATAACGCGGAAATTAAATATTTCATAATTTGTTTTTAAATAAAATAAAAAAATTTAATTAATTTTTAAATAAAAATTAATAAATAAATAAATTATAACTGTATACAATGAATAAAATGAAAGTATTTTATTTAAATCATCTTTTATTTACTTGGAATTTAAAAAATAAAAATGAACGTAAATTCAAATAATAAATTATAACTAGAAAAGAAGAGATATGAACTTTGTCCTGTGCAATGAAATCGCTCATTTATTTTTAGAATTTTTAAATCTGATGCAACTTTCCCTAATAAATCTCCATAATTAATTAAATGCACAACATCACTACTTTTCAATTTAAATAGTTGTAGTTTTGGAATTTTATTATTTTTTCTTAAATTCATTTTCGTTTTAATTTCTTCATCTAATCTCTTTTTTCTCGTAAAAAACCTGGACGTTGCAACTTTTGAATCAACATGGAAATTTTCATATTTTCTCTTACCTGCAGTTTAATATTTTTCAAATTGTTTACGAAAGTTCAGTAAATTTTACTTAAAGTCTAAGACTAGACTCTTAGTAGTTTAGTTATTAAAAAAATTATACTTCATCAGTTAAATTACCGTTTTCATTTATATTTATTTTATCCGACGAAGGAAAATCAATTTTAGGCATACTTTCAGTATTAAAATCAGATTCGAGAATTTCATCCAAAAAATCTTTTGTTCCTTTATTTCTTTTTAAATCTTCTATTTCTGATACGATATCTGTTTCAGGAATGGTTGAAATGTCGTAATATTCTGTTGTTTCTTCAATACCTTGCTCATTGTCTTCTTCAGGAAAGAAATAATGTCCTGTAAAGTGTGAATTCGTCCTAATTTCACCAAGTTCTGCATTTATTTTTATAGCTTTGATATCCGAATGAAACTGAGTGCTCTGTTCTACTTTTTCAGCTAATGAGGCTCCGTCTGTAATTAATAAAAAAAATATATTAAATAAATAAGGACTGAAGAATAACATTAGGTTATGAAAAAATATGTAAATACCATTGTTATTAAAAATAACCGCCTCAATTAAATTGACGAGTAAAGTAGAATTGAAATAATCAGGTTCTGTTGATTTTTGAGTTGTTGATAACTCTTTTTCACTGTAAATTTTACCCACAAAATCTGCTACATTAGCGTCAGTGTACCCACTTGCAGAATTTTCCTTATTCTCAGTAATTTTAGATGTGAGCAAAAACTCTTTTAGCGCATGGTCTTTAACTAATCTCTTCTTAAATATTTCAATAAAATCTTCAACTGCCATTATATCCTTGCAAGTTATTACCGTACTCGTGGTAATATTTTCTGTAGTCCCTACAGAATCGAACAAATGAGCAAAATAATCAAAAGTTGTTGCATCTTCATCATCTGCTTTGAAACTAAACGTTTTCAAGAATTTTTTATCGGTGTATTCTTGTTTATTCTTAATTGTTTTATTTTCATGGTATACTATTGTTGAGGCATTTAGTGATATGTAAGGTACATTTTTATTAAACACTTTTACGACACTCTCATTTTCTGCTTGTTTCATTGTTGGCGATGTGAAACCTACAATAATTAGAACAATAATAGAGACAGCATACTGAAACCGATCGTTAGAATCTTAGTGTATTTTTTTATCAGCATTGGTTATATATATTTAGAACATAAATTGGTTAGTACATATGGCAGTGCGTATGAGGAACAAAGTCCCCGGGAAAAAATGTTAATACGACTAACCACACAAAGACGTATATATAGAATCGCAAGCTTCACCAAATGTGCAACGAGAGCAAGGACTACCTTCAATGTATACTGATCGACCGAATAGGTTACCAGCGGGGGCGAAATTGCAAACCAATCTATTGATTGTTCTGTTCCGTACACCCTGGTCAATAAGTTCCTGTAAGTAGAAAATATTATTAGAATTTTTGGTATCTTCGATTACCTAATGACGTAATTATCAGCGAAGGTTTATAAATATCATTATTTTCAAGGCTCTATTAGAGCCGTAGTAGCTAACAGGACGAAAGTTTACATTAAATTTCATAATATGCGAGTAAACCAAGTTACACAAATGCTAATTAATCGCGGCCGGCGATGAATACCCCAACTGTTTTTTTAAGTTTATTTTAGTATAAATTTTGAAATTCGTAAACCCGTGCGAAGTTAATTGCGGTTAATTTATGCATTCTTTAAAAATAAAAGGTTGCCCATTGTGACGACATTTTGTAATTTATAAAAAAAATGAATTAATTATATATAAAGTCGTTCAAAACGATTTTCAAAATTATTTGATAAAAGACCAAAAAAAAAGTCAAAATTATAATTTTTTTATTTTATTTTTCGACATTACAGAATATTTCGTAACGAATCTCGAATTTAAAAATTGCTCAAAATATTAAAAAATCTGTAAATATGTTCAAAAGACCAGTCATCAAAGTTCAGAGCAAATTATTTACAAATATTTCAATATAACCATCTTTTATAACAACGAAAATAGTACATATTTCTTACGTTAGTGGAGCGTGTTCCTGTATTGCATAAATCTTATCACTTCAATAAATCTAAAAGTATTGCTCCAAGAATTTATAATAAATAATAATCTTTTTTTTTCTGACAGCGTGCTGCCGTTTGTGGTCGACGTCTAAGTGTATGAATGTATGACACGTTGGTTTTATTGCGGATCAGGAAAAGTGTATTTGGCGGAACTCCGGTATTACTAGCATACTCCTACCCCATGTCTTAGCGCTCCAGCGCTATGATACATGGATATAATGTAACTAGTGTTTGAGAGGCTTGCTGCTATGATACGGTGGAGTTTTTAGTTTACAACAATTACCAAAGTATAATAAAATTAATATATTAATAAAATTATTGTTGCTTTGTGAGTAGGCGCTATCCGTGTGATAGACGCATAGTTGCTTCCTGATATATGCGGTATTGCGTCCCGTGGCGGTTATGTGGGTGAGCCGCGTCTGAGTAGATACGAGTTCTAGTTCTAGTTGACGGAGGTTTTGCAGGTGTCAAAATCTGCTCGGACCGTATGGTGGCCCTAGTGATGACGTTTGCCCGGCGATAGTCGTATTGATGCAAGTTGCGTTCTGTTGCGTTCCGTCTTTGCAGCGTTAGCTACATTTTAACAGCCACAATGGTTGCGTACTGTATCTTGGCTAGGCTCACGCCTTTTTAGTATTGCCCACGTCGGAACTCTTCATGACTGCGATGCAGACTGTCTGCTCTCCTGTGGTAACTGGCGGTTCAAAAGTCTAGACAAGTAGAACCTTTGTCTTTGAAATCAGAAAGTAAGTTTACGTAACAGCTATTAAGGAATCCGTGGTCGTAAAAATGTTCTTGTTATGAAATGTCATGTTATCAGTGTTCTCGACTTAAGTGGTGTGTATTGCCTAGTGGTGTTATTCTAGTAGTGGAGGGTACCAAGCGTCGGTTCCCGGTGGTGGTATTAGTTTGTTAGTACACGACACGGCATTGTTTGTGAGGACAGGCGATGCACTTCAAAAACAAGGTAATATACTACCATTTCAAATTTTGCATGCGGATCTTAGCAAATTAACTTTCTTTCATTCATTATAATGGGTCGACAGATGGAAAATAAAAACCAGGAGATGAGCAACAGCATCTTCTTGAAACACCTGAATAAAAAACTGCGTTTGCCAACCCGCTTGCAAAGCGTGGCAACTATGGCAAATTATAAACAAAATGGGAGCTACAAACTTTTATTGCAATCTATGGGAGAGGCCTATGTTCAGCAGTGGACTAGTGATAGGCTGAGATGATGGTGATCATTCTAAAGTCAATATTTATGGTAGTTAATTATTTTAAAACCTAGACTATGAAAAATTAAACATTTTTTTAAAATAACATACTTTAAATTTTACAGCGCCACAACCAACTAAATTTGATTCCGCCCAAACAAGTTGCGTAAAATAATGATAGTGCTGAAGATGTGATTGGTTGAATCTGAAATATATTAAAATATTATTAAGTGTAAACAATTTAAATAATCTTCGAAACGGCGTGGTTGGTACTCACGTGCGATATCGAGATACTAATGACGCGTTCATATTTAAAAGTTCCATATACCAAACATCCACCAATATCGCTGGTGTCAATCCTGGGGATTCACCTACGACGGTTGCGATATTTTGACCGACGTAAACGTTACCTAAAAACAAATTATATTTTAATTTTGTAGTGCTGTTTTCCGACTCTACAAGAATACATTAAGTAATGTTTCTTAATTTCCCCATATATTTTATCCGTGAAATATGATGGATATGATTATATTGTTATTACCATTGCAGCCTATCACAAATTTCTAGCTGAAAAGATATCTATTTATAAATCTCTCTTCGGATTTAAATTTAAATATAACTCGAAATGGGTTGACAGATCCCGCTAAAGGGTGTATTCAAGTTTTTGTGGCAACTGACACATAAATATATTCACTGTAGCAAATACAATAAAAATTAATTTACAACCAAAACTTTTATAACAGTCTTTAAAATGTATCTATATGGATAGAATCAATAATCAAATAATCTTATATTAAAATGATGCACTTTTCTTTATGTCGCCGTTTTATACGAAACTAGTGACCTTCAAAAGCTTGTTAACAGTCAACCACAGGAAATGGGTCCACCCTAAATAGTAAGGATTGGTGATGGCAGTTCTAGACGTTTCGCACCTTTGACTCTGTTGTACCGGTCTGATAATGTCGATCTGGCATTTTTCGAGATGGCTATTCTGCCACTAGTCGGAATTTATGAAATATTCTAGGCATTTTTTTTACATTAGACAAAGTTACAAGACGAGCAAACCGTTCACCTGATGGTTAGTGCAACGTCTCCCTATAACAGTTGTTGTATCACCGAGCCTGAATGGCACCACACTGTGCCTGTTACCATGAGGCATCAGTTCTTAAGTGTCATATATATACATATATCAGTGCCCTTCAGACACAATCACAGTAATGTTTGCACACTACTGCTTCAATGCGGAATAACTGGCCTAGGGGTGGTACCTACCTAGACGGACTCCTACATAGGAACCACCAACGCACTCAGTCAACTCTTACAACTTCCACAGGCTTGGATGAGGCGGCAGATTTTTTTTCGGTCTCAATATTTTAATGACATAGATCAAAATTACCTAAATCTCTACAGGAGTCCTTAGTGTCTAACTCTTTATAGGGCACACACTGGTCGGCCCACCGTTGAGCAAACATTTCTAGCTCTTCGTTCCATTCCTGAAAACCAAAAATTACTTAAGTTTAGTAAAGTAACTTTTAAACATCTTTGTATGAACTTGTAGTAATCCCTAATATATCCCCTATATCCGCCTTTAGTTCTCTGATAAATTTTTAGTATTTTGACTCAATCACTCCTTATACAAAGCACAATATGACTTTTTTTGTTGCTGATAAGGCAGTTATATTTTTTATATCCAGTAAATGACGAGATGAGGAGGTCGTTGACTTAATCACAAAACATGCTGAATGAAAACAAAAACATAGCGATATAATTTCGGTGATGTAATTGCTGTTAGCCTTTTTTGGCTTTTACAGCTTCATCAGATACTGTGCTCACGGGCCAGGAGCCCGCGTGCCAGGTTTGATTTGACACCACCAAAGTTTGGTTTGACAAGTTTGATACCAACCGGCTCCGGTGGCAGTTCGCAAGAATCGTTTTTGAACGCTCTGTAACTTCTTTAATTGATTGCCCGTCGCGTGAGCGAAATATATAATTTCGGTGATGTAATTGCTGTTAGCCTTTTTTGGCTTTTACAGCTTCGTCGGATAATGTGCTCACGGGCCAGGGGCCCGCGTGCCAGGTTTGGTTTGACCCAAACATAAATAAATAAATAAACTCCTACAAAAACCTCGAAATTCGGACTGTATCGCGTTCGCTGCGTGCTTGCGCGATTTAGAATATCTCAAAATGATTTTAAGTCGTCTTATGACCGTCCGAGGAAGGCTGCGGGCCTCCATTCGGACTGTCGACTTGTGTGTCGGTAACTCTGGGCGGTGAGAACCGCCCTGGAACACGGGTGTATCGTGTGTACGCGGTGTGATTGTCGACTGCTGCGCGCCGCTCTCTACGGCGGTCGCGCGTCGTGGTGCGTGTTATATCAAAGCTATTAACTGTGTGTACAGTGTAGCCTGAATCGTGACTGACCATATCGTGGTCAGGGAGTGCTGAGACATCCGTGTCGTCTAGCACGTTTCGCGGGCGACGTTTGCGTTCGGTCGCGTTTCTATCTGGTCGGTAATTTGCTGCTTTAACCACCAGCGGGTTTGGATGAACTGCGGCTTTTTCGAAAAACCGCCGTGATAATGCTCTGAAGTGTTCAGAGATTAAGGGCATTTCACAGTCGCTGTGAAGGTCTACGTTGCGTTGGTACCAACCAGCTCCGGTGGCAGTTCGCAAGAATCGATTTTGAACGCTCTGTAACTTCTTTAATTGATTGCCCGTCGCGTGAGCGAAAGCGACGCATGCATCGGCCATTACGGGTCTTATGCAAGTCTCATAGAGGCGAAGTTTGTGTCTTAAGCACATTTTACTTGAAGAGCAAGTTAGTGGATATAGTCGACTTGAGATAAAAGCCGCTCTATTTCGAACGTTTTTTATGTGTGCAGCGAACGACATCGCTGTGTCTAAAGTGACCCCGAGGTATTTGACGCTCTTTTCCCAGGGAATAGAGCGTCCGAACAGGGATGATCGTGCCTAGTTGATTGTTGCCGATTGTGTGAATTCGTCTACCGGGTTTCGGCGTGCCCCTCGAGAAGTATATCGCTACACTTTTCTCGGGGTTTACCTCTATTCTCCATTTCCGGAACCATTCGCCTTGGCGATCGGCTGCGGCTTGGAGATGAATCGTTATGCGGCCCTTGTGCTTGGCGTATCGCTACACTTTTCTCGGGGTTTACCTCTATTCTCCATTTCCGGAACCATTCGCCTAGGCGATCGGCTGCGGCTTGGAGATGAATCGTTATGCGGCCCTTGTGCTTGGCGGAATAGTACAGGGCTGTGTCATCTGCGAAAAGCGCAAGATTGACTTTCGGGTCTCTAGGAATATCGCTAGTATATAGCGAGAAAAGGAGTGAGGAGAGGCAGGAGCCTTGAGGGACACCTGCACGGAGAGGGCGGCTTGAGGAGTGCGTTGCTCTACCCGGAATTGAAATAGGCGGCTGGACAAGAAGGCTCGTATGATGTTCACGAGTCTATCCGGCACTTTAGTGTGATACAACTTGTAATACAAGCCGTCGTGCCAGACTTTGTCAAATGCCTTTGCGACATCGAAAAATAAGGCCCCTGTGCCTACAGGCTTAGGGCGGTCGTTTAAATTCTCTAAAATGTGCTCCGTTAAGCGGTGCACTTGATGAGTACACGAGTGTTCGGGGCGAAAGGCGAACTGCTCGTCCGGAAGAATATTATTAGTAAGGACATAGTCTTTTATTCGACTGAGTATAATTCGCTCATAAATCTTAGCCATCGAGTTGAGGAGACTTATTGGGCGATAATTGGACGGAATGTTCCTAGGCTTGTTAGGCTTCGGAATGACTATAACGTCGGCTTCCGGAGTAGCTGGAGAGGAGCGCGTTAAAAATAGTAACTAACAGACACAATAGCGGCGTAGTTAGAGCTTTCATCACCCTGTTGTTTATGCCGTCGAGGCCAGGCGCGGATCGGTTTTTAAGCTTTTTGATTATCTTAATGACTTCTTCGAGAGTCACTGGAGGCAGTGGTTCGCCCACTGGTGGTATGGCAGCCCTGCGTTCGAGTTCCGCGGCCACCTGCTGCAGATGGTCGGGATCCACAGGCGCGAGAGACGGAGTGCATTGGCTCTCTAGACTGTCTGCGAGGCATTCGGCTTTTTCGCTGTCGTCGAGGGCGAGCGAATTGTCGAGTGATCTAATGAGCGGAGGCATGGGTGAGACCGGCTCTGCTTTGAGAGATCGTGTCAACTGCCAGTAGGCAATGTGCGACGGCTCGATTTCTCCAAGCATAGTGCTCCAGCTGTCTTGATTATACTCAAATAAGCGCTCTTTAACATCCCTTTGTCGTGAGCGAAAGCGTCGCATGCATAGGCCATTACGGGTATTAAACATAGCGAAGCGAGCATCTGCAGCTCGCGGCACTCGCGCTCGGGCTATTTTGACCAGACTTGAGATTCCCTGTGAGCGGTGTCTGTGTGTGCGTTGCTGGAGCGCACAAACTATGCCTTTAGTACTCTTTTTATTTTGTGACTTAATGGTGAGTGGCAATACCTACTCCAAACTATAAGTAGTTGCTGTGTCACCCAAGGCTATGTGTTTTAAAGTTCACGTACCACCGCACAGCGCTCGTCACCATGAAACATCTGTCCTTAAGCTTCTTATGCCCAGAAATCCTACCAGCTTCTTTTTCTACCGTGATTTCTTGAAATAAACGAAATGCTTATAAAATTAAAAATTTTAGTTTATATTAAGAAAAAAGTAAATACTTCCTCGACGTTTTAAAAAAAAGTTACACGTACAGTGTCGTCAAGATCGACACGCTGCTCCATTGCGAGTTGACTGACTTCACTTTTCGATATATTTTATATTTTTAAAGCATGTTTCCTTTTTAATATTTTCCTTGATCGCCATGAGGTTAACACTTTCAGTGGTGCCACCGCGTATCAAATTTAGGTTGCTGCAACCACCTTACAATTTTTAAATTTTTAACGAAATATTAGTGCGTTAGTTAAATTTATGTCTTGACATGCAAAAAGGCTACCTGGCCGGAACAACTGAAAGACGTCCCCGTTGTTAAATATAAGTCGAGATATGTTCAATCATGTTCATCATTAATTTAAAACACAAAGTATAAAATTTCCCGATTTACCATTTTATGCATATTTTCAGCAGGAGGCAGTGACCGAATATCACCTGATGCAACTTTATTTCGGCGGCTATTTATTTTATTCAAAATGTCTTGCTTATCTTTGTCTGTTTTTATTGTTCTTTCATGATTCACGCAACGATGCGCTGGTTCGTTTGCCTAGAATAATATGATATTTTATTTCATAAACGTGTAAAAAGTACATAAATTATAAATATATAAAAGTTCATACGCTGAATTTACACAATGTGTGTTGCTTATTGTTACCACAAATGTCGGAAGTGCAGTAGTTTTTAGCCTTAAGAGGGCAAATTAGAGAAAATAGTAAAATGAAAGTACTTGATAAAACGGGGTTTTTATAATAAAATGCTGACATTTCTAGAAATATTATACACTACTACGTCTACTACATCCTAGATGTCATAAATGAAAAGACAAAATTAATTCCAGTGGGCTTAAACAAACTAACATCTCAACATGCTGTACAAGACGTCGTACCAAATAGGCAAAATTTACATTAAGCGATAAATATACAGCGGCGGTCATACAATTAAGAACGATTTGTAGTTCAATAAAAGGTTAAAGCAAACTGAATTAGGACTAGACATAAAAATAGCTGACAATTTATTTACAAATGTCATTTATTTTCAATAGTAACAAATTTAAATACAAGTTAAGATGAACAAGTAATAATAAACTGTTCGAGAATTGTTTCAAATAAAACTTAGAGTAAATAAATTACTTTAATATGAGAGAATTGTTAACACGAGAAATATGAGAGAAACTAAAAAAGGCAAATGAATGATTTTAAGTTTTGACATTTTGCATTAGCGATAGTTTCATTCATCTAAGAAAACGTCGCACAGCTTTCTTAAATTGCCACATTGTCGATTTTTAACCCTTTTTTTGGCTTCTATTGGATTTAGATTTGTGCTGTTAGCTGTCCTGAAAAATGAGGAATTCCCTCACCGTGCGTGCAGTATGCTTTAGGCATTGTCCCGCTGGAAAGTCCAAATAACCGGAAGCAAGTCTTTAGCACAGGGTCACATTATGTCTTCCAGTATATTGATCCATGTTGTCTTCTATTATCGTAGCAGGTCCAACTCCATGACCAGAAAAACGCCCCTATATTTTCACGTTTCTCCCGCCATGCTTTAATATCTTTAGTATACTTGTGGTCGAATGGGAGGGGTGGGTGCTTTATTCGAAAGGCGTCATACGTATTGTTTTCAATCAGAACACACTCTGTTAACTTTTGTCTCATTAGAAAAAAAAATTTCACTATCTGTTTTTAATACTTTCTTGCATTTGCGAGGCGGGCTGGTATAGGGTTACACTTGCCATAACTAGCCACAGTGTTCTCTATTTAAATTTTGAAGTGAAACTAGGTTCAGATGTTAGGTTTATTCAATGTATAATATTTATCTGTTAATTGTTTAATTAATCATGAGTACTATTGAATGTACCGCTACAACACAAATGTTTTACGAAACCACGAGAAATAAACCGGTGCCGCGTGCGTGTGTGCGTGCGTGCACGTAGGCATAGATGAGTTCTTATAATTTAATAGGTGGTGGATGGTTGCAAGCATTGCTTATCAAACTTAAAAGTGTGCTCTTCCAACATTCAGAAAAAAAATCATGATCGGCATATCTGAACATATGATCGGCATATGTTCAGAACTTCTCACTCAGATTATATTTCATGAGTCGCTGAGGCACGCAGTCACGACTTAATCCTACGGAAGATCGTAAACGACCTTTCCGCAATATCAGAGCGTTATGAATATTCTCGAAACAATGTATAAAACTCAGTCGCCCATTTGTAAGAGATTAGCAATATCCCCAAAATTAGGGTATTATTTTCTGTTACCTTTCTCCATTTGGCTATCAAGAGTCGTTAATGATTCGTGAAGATTTACTGTCGTCCAAAAATGGTTTTTATCCCTGCATTTATTTTTATATCGTTTGAATTTAAGCAAATGATACATGTGAAAGGAACACCTTCTAATTTGATATAGCAACAATTCCTCCCACTATAACTTACAGTACTGTGTTCTGTTTGTTCCATGTCACACAACCAGTCTACCGTATAGACTCCGTTTTTACTTTATAAAACAACGTTTGACGTTGAAAATAAACTGGGTAAAATTGGCTTGGTTTGCGGTCGAAAAGATTGCGGTCATGACCATACTGACCACCCACTACCGTGTATCCGCCACTGTCATCACCGGTGCCGAGCCTGGGTCACTCGCGTACTATTATCGTAGCAAATGATTAATTTGTAATTACTTAATAACTAATTAATTGACTTAAATTTTCATTTCATCGCATTAAACAGTAATTCGTTTATTGACTCTTCAAAGAGAAGCTACTGAACTCCAATAATTCCAAAATCGACTACGAGCAACCTTTTCTCGTAAACCCTTTTAAATAAAAACCTGTCATATTATTTATTTGAAAAAGCTCTGTTTAATCTGTTTAATCAAATTAACAATTTAGTAAATTAAACAGAGCTTTTTCAAATAAATCATATGACAGGTTTTTATTTAAAAGGGTTTACGAGAAAAGGTTGCTCGTAGTCGATTTTGGAATTATTGGAGTTCAGTAGCTTCTCTTTGAAGAGTCAATAAACGAATTACTGTTTAATGCGATGAAATGAAAATTTAAGTCAATTAATTAGTTATTAAGTAATTACAAATTAATCATTTGCCAAAATATTTCATATACTAAATTTAAATATTACATTAAATATTGTTAAACGTACATATTCTTGTCTATTATATTACATTTTGGTAACTGTCTATTTTGTATTACTGTTTTAAATTATATTGGTTTAAATTTTTAACAACGAGTTACCGATAACATATTGTTGAAATTTTGATACTACTATATAATACGGCTGGTGATTGTCGAATAAGCTAACTAAATATACAATCACAAAAGTAATGATATATAAACATTACAATGCTTTAGAAACCACCTTTTTCTATGTTCTTGTTTCGTGTAAAATATACATATATGTTGTTTTTTTTTATTTTTTAATGTTTGCTGCACCGCCTGTCATATTTTTATCTCTGCTTAGCCTTATGGTTGACTGGGAAAGAATGCCTTCAGGCATTATGTCCGCCATATGTACAATTTGAATGTAATAAATAAATAAATAAATATGTATCTACGTGTTGTTGACATGAATGTCAATTGTCAATTGAATAGTATTTAAAAAAATATAGTTTGTTAAGCGTAGCAGTGTAGAAGAGACGAGAAATAATAATTTAAAAACCGCTCAATTTCGTGTCGGGCCACGCGCAGTGTACGGTTCCGTAGGTGCCCGTCACAATATGCGGACCTGTAAATAAGGTTATGAAGGCTATTCGAGTAAGAAACCAGGGTACGAAAGCGATCCAATATCACAAGTGCCAAAACTCTTCACTGCTGCGTTTGGCGATGTCTTCTAAATACTGTTAATAGAATAAGGCATTACTTTGCGGAAATCCATTAAAGTAAAGGAGAGAAAGTTAATTTGCTAAGATCCGCATGCAAAATGTAAAATGGTGTGTATTACCTAGTTTTGAAGAGCACCGCCCGCTCAACCTCAACAGCGTGCACAAGAAAACCAATACCGCCAACGGGAGCCGCCACCAGATACCCTCCACCACTACAACACTACCACTAGGCAATACACACCACTGAAGTCGAGAACACGACACGTGTTTCACCTCAAAACGAGGCATTATCAAGTGATATTGACTGTAAGACTGTCAACTCGGCGGTTGAACAGTCGTAGAGTCTTTCTCTCCTTTTCTAAATACGGACTATGAAGAAAACTATATTAACGAAAGAAAGGAAGTTAATTTGTTAAGATCCGGATGCAAAATATAAAATGGTGTACATTACCTAGTTTTTAAAGAGCACCGCCCGCCCTCCCTCCCTCTTAGTAGGGTGCACAAGCAAACAAACACCGCCACCAGATACCCTCCACCACTACAATACACTAGGTAATATATACTTATGAAGTCGAGACCACGACTCGCGTTTCACCCCATAACGAGGCATTATCAAGCGTTATAGACCCTACGACAGACAGCCGCAAAGTATAAATAGGCAGCTCCTTGACCGCGCCGCTCCCGCCCGATTGAAGTAACTGACCGAGGCGAGGCCTGCCCCCTTGGGCACCCTCGAGTCAGTTACTCACACGCACAGGAGGACGGTTCAAGTCGCGGTCCCCTCTCGGGTGCCTTGCGCATCCATAAGTAAAGGTTTCGGCTAATCGCCCTCAGCGCTCTGCCTCCTTTCAATCCGGCGAAGTTGTGAAAGCCTTCGGGCTAGCATTGACCATTAGTCCTTAAAAAAAACTGCGCCGCTAACTCGGCGGCATGTGGTGGCGGTGTTAGTTGCGCTACTGAAGGAGGGCGGTGCTCTTCAAAAACTAGGTAATATTTTGTATTGCCTGATTCTATTAATAATATTAACGTCAACAGTCATCATCATCATCATCATCATTTCTTATCACTAGTCCACTGCTGAACATAGGCCTCCCCCATAGATTACTACAAAAGTTTGTAGCTATCATTTTGAGGGGAATTTTTCCATAGTTGCAACGCTTGGCAGGCGGGTTGGCAACAGCAGTTTATTTATTCTGATATTCATTCTGATATTCATTCTTAGCACTATACCCAATGACGTCAGTAGCGACTCTCAGTATGTATTAAAGTATGTATTAAAATGATCATGAAGACGATGGAGGTAAAGGAAAGATCCCTTAGTACAATGGAATTCCGCAAGGCCTAATTCTATTTATTATAGAAGATAAATGTGTCTAAAGCCTTTATAAGATTTTGTTTGGAACACTACAAAGTGTAAAACAACTTCAAGTTCTCACCGGATATGAATACCTAGGCCAAGATTTCCGATTATTTATAACTCATTTTCGGGCATGTGTATCTAAGATGTGTAATACTGAATAAGGCGTCAGATGACAATAAGAATATTATTCTATAATTACAAAAGTATTTTGTTGCACTATGACAACGATCATGGATTTTGAATCGTTATTCGAAAATGTCTTTTAATGTTTATTTGTTACAGAGTCGCATTAAAAATCACAATGTGTTTTGCTTCAGTACAAAATTATCGATTAGATCGCTTGGTATAAATGACCCCATAGTTACGAGCGTCATAATCGGCAGAACTTATCTCAATAAAATATTAACGAGCGACGTTCTTTTACCAATAATAAATAACGACACATGAAATCCTAGTTCTACGTCTAGATACATACGTATATGTTTGGTATTATCTGTGCCGACAATTTTTATTGTGAAGAATGGGCAAAATTTCGACGGAGCTCCCTGAGTGTTCTATAGTGTGTGTTTACGTCGACATCTGGTAAAGAAAAAATACATATTATTTTAGTTAGGATGATAGGAAATATTTCAATTTATCAGACATGCAGGTTGCTGATGTTTTTCTTAACCGCCGAGCACGTGGTAATCAGAACTCAAAATTGTAATTAACAATTTTATTGGTGCTGGCACTGGGAATTGAACCCAGGTCACTCGCATACAATGAAATTTAAAGCGAGCGCCTGGCCCTTAAGCTATCACGGCGCTATTTACGACGAGAGACGCTATGTATTTATTATTTAGTATTTATTAATAACTATTGTTTGCATGCAAATGAAATCTGTTCATTTTTGTATTTAATAATAATAAAAATCTTTTGTGAAAGACTCGTGAAATTATGATAAAAGTATACAAATATTTGACCGAAGGGAATTTTTTTTTTCAATTAATTATTAAAAAGCTTGTTAACTTTTAATAAAAGTTCAATATCAAAGGATTGAAATTTAATTTTGTCTAGAAACATATTCAACAAAATAATAGAATTTTTGAAAATTTAAAAAACTAGAGATAAGTTTCAAACATTTTTAGTGACGACAACTTTTCGATGACCAGTGGTTTGTGGTCAGAATACCTGACTTCTGCGCCGTGGCTCCTGGATTTGAATACCAGCCGGAGCCAACATTAGGAAAAAACATAAACAATCGTTGATGTTCGCGTCTAGTTGCGTTGTGCATGAGAAATTTATATCATAAAACGCACTCACGATACAGGAAAAAACTTCGTGTGCGACACCGTTTTTTTTCTGTAAAAATGCTTTGAACGCAACTACGGTGAACAGGGCTGGATTAAACAATTTTTTTTTATAGGATATAATATAGTGACGAGAAAAGCAATACGCTCCTGATATTAAGTGCAATGTTTGCTCATAACAAATGCAGTGTCAACCAGAACGTTTCCGTGTTGCACCACACTTCGCTCGGCACCCTGAGTAATCAGTCTTTAAGTCTCATTTACTCAGTACAACATAGTACACTAGCTTTCAGTGACCTGGTGTTTCACGGCCGAATAATAAAGGCTCGGAAATGGTAACTACCTACAGGGTTTCCTGCATAAGAATCCTATCACCAGCAGCTATCTCGAGACTAATCACCTCTTTTCTACCTTCCTTAAACAGATGTACATTAACATAATTGTCTTTTGATCATGACAAATGTTCAAAAGAGTCAGAATCCCTTCGGGTTCTACTGCCATTGTGGTGACAAACGCACTTGTCGAGACACGATATGAGGTTGATTTATGAGTAAGCCTAAATTGAAAAAGTATTGTTGTCTTTTTAAATTAACTTCTTTAGATATTCTTGTTGTTTTTCTGAGCCACTTTATTATTTGTTTTTTGTTGTGGCACCCATTGAAATATTGTTCTTGAAATAAAAAATGGATATATTGCGTAAAACACTTCTTTCATGAAAAGTGTCAGGAGTCTAAGCGACTCCGGTCACATAGTCAGTTGCCTAGTTTGCTTTAGGTTAATCCGGCTCTGACGGTTAGTCGTTTAGCGATATCATTTAAACCCATTCGTTAGTTGAAAAAAAATACGTCCGTATGTTATTATTGTCCTGGACAGACATATTTCTGCATGTAACGATATTTATTATATTTTGTCTATTAAATGAATGCATTTGAAATATCGTAATACTTTTAGCGAGATTTATGTATATGTACGTATGTACATAGACTTCGGTGTCTGCGACTACTGACAAGGGACGCATTAAACGAGTATGTACTAAGCAAGTATCCGTTTCACTAGTTTCTATCCGTTTACGCAACAGTGGCGACGAGGAAGGGATAGGAACCCACGCGTGCAAAGCATATTGGATACGGGCGAAAACTTAGGTAACGCTTAGATTTAATGAATCCAAAAATACCGTAGTCCTCGTCCATCGCCATGGCCGATGTTGTAAATGACAAACAGTGTTCGCAGATTAATGCGCACGGTGGAAAATATAAACAAGTTTTTTCACCTGGGGAGCAATGATTGTATAAAAAATTCACCGGTACGACCAAATTTACCTGGACTTGAGGTACAGTGATTGAAAAACTTGGAAAAGTATTATATATAATAAAAGACTATATGTCGTTATGTACAGCGAAGACTCATTGTTATTGTACAAAGGGATATCGAGTTTACAGGCCAGGATACATCGTCGTTCACCGCCTGTCTGAACCGTCAGCGGGCACTACAAACGTTGGACAGACGCTGGCCACCCGAAGTAATGAGGCTCGGTCATCAATCTTTACGCCTCCTACTAATCATCCCAATGTTACGGTGACCAGAGGAGAACCGGACGTCCGTTCAGTTTGATGCGGAAGACGATTTTTACGAGGCGCAATAGCAATTCAAGTTAACTTACATGGTCTTATTTGTATTCATTCATGTTGCATGTATTAATTACGTTGTTTATTTACTTTACTTTACTATATATTGCACATAACATGTCAAGGTTATGTATTTGCCTAAAGACCGAGGGATGCTATTCTATGTACGTATGTGTAGGTATCTATGGGATGCCTTTCGGCTATGTATATATCCCCATACGCAACAATAACCTACACATTTAAATTGATTTTTGTGACTCAACAACTACATGCCATTGTTATCATGGCGGCAGGGAGCGTTACTGAACGGTATAAACAGCCCTATATATACACTTAAACGACCAACTCTTGTATTTATAAGAAACGCCTCTAACGATTTTGATGAAATTTTTCATATTATGTATCTAAATATATGTATTGGAAATTAATATAACCAACTTTTCCTGAGGGAACACACATTCCCTCCGCAAACTCGAAAGATGCCGAGTGAAGTTGGGTATGAAAAAAAATATGTAGAAGATATTTATTATTCTCAACTTCAGTTATATAAAGGAATGAGAATTCGATATCAGAAAATGTTTTGTAATGTAAACTTTAAAACTCGTAAAGCATATTTCTTAAAACGCAAAAAATATACGTCTTTGCAAGTTAATGTTGAATAAAACAGTAAACAAATGAAATGTCGCAATTTAAGAGATACAAATATGTATTCACGGAATCTAAAAATTATAGTACTTTTTCTTATTATTAATTACTACCTGATGCCCGTGAGTTCGTCCGCATGCATATAGTTTTTAAATATACCGTGGGAACTATTTGATCAGGGATAAAAATTATCCTATGTCCGTCCCTAGGATGCAAGCTATCTTTGTTCCAAATTTCATTTAAATTGGTTCAGTGACAAGGTAACAAACACACAGAGGGACAAAGAGAGTTACTTTCGCATTTATAGTATTAGTATGGATACTTACTACGAGTATTTATATTTCAATGTTAAGGATACCTACGATTTGGCTTCCTTGAAACGATTTCCAAATAAAATTTAAATCAATTTAAATATTTAAAAAAAATCTATGAGCTGATTTTTCTAAGATTTTATTTAATCACCATGATTAATATTTTGCCCATGCCGAATTACAGCTTTCTAGTACTAAGACACTCTGTGCTAAGCCGCGGACGGACGACCAGACAGACATAGCGAAACTATAAGGGTTCCTTGTTGACTACGGAACCCTGAAGCACAAATGTAATACTATTAATTTGTAGTCCGCGGGTCAATGATAATGTTTCTCTGAAGAAAGCCGTAAATACCTGTCTACTTAAAAGGCATTTTGGGAATGAATTGATGTATAACGCAAAGTCGGACACAAGAAATCAAAAAGGTTTACGGATTTATTAAAAATGTTAGGTCTAACCCGAAATTGTTTCTCTTTTGTTCTTTTTTGTTCAACATAAACCAACATACTAATAGTATTTTTACTTAGCATAGTCACGTGATGTTTTAAAAGAAAGTAAAGTCTACGAAAAATATGGATAGTTGGACTGAAATCGGTATAACTACCTCAGAAGGTTTTGGGCAAAAATTGCATGGCTTCGGTAATGTTGTTGCTTGTTGAACACAATCTAGCAACAATAACTACTGTATTAGTGAATAATGGCGTTTATCAGTGCAGGTGGGTTTTACTTTTATTACTGAGTGTTATATTAAACTATATTATACGAGTATATTTAAACTGATTTGAGTTTTATACATTTATTCCGTTAAGAGGTAAATGCTGTTATCGGGAGATTCGTTCTAAAGCTTCTCTAAGCCTTTAATCTGGGTTGCTCTTATTATATCACGGTAACCGGGTCACGAAATCAGGGGCTATATCGGATCTTTGTGGCCGGCTTCAACATCCATACCAGTCCATACTAATATTATAAATGCGAAAGTAACTGTTTCTGTCCCTCTGTCTGTTTGTTATCTTTTCACGGCTCAACTGTCGAACTGATCTTGACGAAATTTTTGTGCACAGAGATAGCGTGTACCCTGGAGACGGATAAAAGATACTTTTTGTTAGGGAAAATAAAAGAGTTCCCACGGCATTTTTAAAAACCTAAATCCACGCGGACGTAGTCGCGTAGCTTTAGCTAGTTCCTAATAAGCCATGATGTCATTATTAACTTAATTTGAATTATCACATTTTAAATACGAGAATTCTTAAGTGGAATTTGCTATCGTAAATTTTAAACTTATTAATCAGTGTTACTACAAAATATTGTAGCGAAGAAAAACATTTTTGATATCATGCTAAGTTTATTCGCTTTTAATCACGATAGTTAAAATATTGTACGAGTACATTTTAATTATCTAGCGCCAAAAGATCTTGAATTAGCAAGTAATATTACGAGTACTTTAGAGCAAATAGTTGATCAGGACAGCAAAGAATCGCTATACATTTGAAACGAAATTTCGCAAGCTCTTTCTAAACAATTTGGCAGAACCATCTCAGTAATAATTATCTTATTATTTATTTATTGATTTAAACTTTATTGCAAACCTTTAAAAAAAAAAAGTTAAAAAAGGGCGGACTTAATGCCTATAGGCATTCTCTACCAGCCAAACCATGGTGTGGTGAGAACTTGTGATAGGTGCAACATAAAATACATAAACAAAACATAAGCTTACACATACATACAAACATACACACATTAATACTTACATACAATATATATATATATGTATATATATATACAGACGCACAAATAAATAAATAAATATATATATATATATATATATACACACATACTAATAACTGCTAATGATAATAAATGATTCAGGTAGTAATAACCGGATTCCTTAAATGCTCACGAATCAAACTTTTGAAGGAGCATTTATTTGTAGTGTTTCTGATGTTGCCGGGCAAGAAGTTCCAAAGGAGTGTGGCCTGAACAGTAAAGGAGTTGCCATAGAACCCGGTGAAGTGCGTTGGAAAACGAATCTTATTGTTAGATGACGATCGAAGTTCCCTATCATGAGATGAGGAAAGATACTCAAATTTATCCTTGAGGTAAGAAGGTGAAGATGGATCATTTAAAGTAGAGAAAAGAACAAGCAGTATTCTAGAATGGCGCCTCTGTCTGATAATAAGCCAATTGAGCTCAGATCGATATTTTGAAATATAGTCATACTTTCGTAAGCCGAAGATGTACCTGATGCAATTATTAAGGAGGCGTTCTAGCTTGTTAAGAAGATCTTGGGATAAATCTGGGTAACACACATCTGCGTAATCAATCATCTCGAACTACCAACTAGCACTGCTTAGCACTTTGAGGGATTGACAGTAACTCCATGACGAAATGACCAATCTCTAATGGTGTTCAGATTAGCGTTTAATTGATTAATTGCGTCATGGAGGTTCTCAATACCAGCTTGTATATATAATTGTAGATCATACGCGTACAGATGGTACGAGCAATTGATATTAGAAGTTATGAAGTAATAATAATTGAAAAATTTATAGGAGAGAGTGTTCCGCCTTGCGGAACGCCAGCCTCGACATCAGCCCATGTTGAGACATTTTGCCTCAAGTTGACAGATTGCTGACGCCCGCGAAGATACGACGTAAACCATTCCAAAATTTGACCATTCAAAAATTGAGATGGGAAAGGATGGATAGGAGGACATCGTGGTCGACTGTGTTAAAAGCATTCGAAAAGTCCACAAGCGCCAGCACTGTTACGTTTTTCTCTTCCATGCCGTGCCTAATATCATCAGTAACATTGATTAGAGCAGTAGTGGTGCTGTGGCCGGAGCGAAACACAGACTGGTAAACACTCAGTAGGCTATGTTTAGTTAAGAACATGGAGATTTGCTTATGAACACAGGCTTCCAGAACTTTGGATAGAAACGGAAAATAGATATTGGTCGAAAATGATTAGGTAGACTAGGATTAGGAACTTTGGGTACAGGTCGGCCAACAGCTTTCTTCCAAAGGGTCGGATACTGACCAGAATCGAGTGAGAAATTAAAGACATGAGCGATGGCAGGAAGAAGGTGCTCTAATATAGAGACAACCATGATCCTGCTTATCTCATCACATCCAACAGCCTTGGACTTAATAGATAATGCAGACTTCTTAATTTGTTCCTGATTCACGGGAGAAAATTTAAATGCTGGATTAAGAGAAGGTTGCATTGATGCAATAGAAGATATAGTTTGGGATTTAATTGTAGGATTCATTGCTGGAGTAGAAGCAAAATGAAGGTTAATGACATCAAGAGAGAGAGAAGAACCACAATCAAGTTTGGTAGGCTTACCAATGCCAACAGACTTATATAGAAAATTCCACACATAAGCGGGAGAAGAATTAATAATATTATTATGGTAATATCGGCGTTTAGCAGCCCGTACCATTTGATTGCATCTGTTCCTCGCCGTCTTGACAATAGACCAGTTCTCTTCAGTGCGATGTCTCTTAAATCGAACAAAAGCCCGATTACGCCTAGCCATAGCCAACCTTACATTCTCAGTCATCCAGGGGGCGGGAGAACGCTTTAATCTAACTGTGCGTACTGGAGCGTGAACATCATACAGTCTGAGGACTTCATTGTTAAGAATGGTGACTTTGTCATCAACTATAGATGCTGCCAGCACAGAGTCAAAGTTTAGATTGGAAGCATCAAGCTTAAGCTTGTCGAAATTTATTCTGGAGAAGCTGCGTAAATGCAGTATTAAAGGAGCGTGTTTAGGAGGTTTAAGTTTGTATGAAGCAAATATTAAGTCATGACGTGAGAACCCCGAAGCGGAGATTTGACCATATGTTTCCACATGATCAGGAGAAGCGGTTATAATTAGGTCAATCAAGGAGTCATTGGTATCAAGATTTCGATGAGTTGCACGTAATGGGAGAATGGAGAGATTGACCGACTCGACGATTGACAGAAGTTTATTAGAACGGGGACATTTTTTTAAAAGGTCAGTGTTGAAGTCACCCATGATCACGCAGTGTGTGTATTCAGAACAAATATTATCCAGAGCCTTTTCCAATGAGGCGAAATAGTCAGTGGCGAGTGGACAATATACTACCCCAGAATCATTCTTGTACCCTTGATATTAATTTCCACAAATAAAAACTCCGCGGAAGCTCTATAGGGAGATGGAGAACCATACACCACCCTTTGCGAAACTGACGCATGCAAGTAGATGGCTATGCCCACCCTTCTCAGTTCGGTCATTTCGAACTAGAACAAATCCAGGCCAGGGGTACAACATTGACAGCAAGGTGGCTTCAGCCAACTTTCGGATATTAATATTGCATGAATACAGTCCGGTGAAAACGATGCTTGAAGTTCAGAAAAGTGGTTTGGAACACTTTGAGCAGTATTGCTGTGTGGTAGCGGCCTAAGAGAATCTACCACCCCATCTCATCCCGTGGGTGTCGTAAAAGTCGACAGAGGTAAAATGAAAACCAGGAGATGGGCAGCAGCATCTTGCTCGAACATCTAAATAAATAAACTGCGGTTGCCAACCCGTCTGCCAAGCGTGGTAACTATGGCAAAATCCCCCCAAAACGAGAGCTACAAACTTTTGTGGCAATCTATGGGGGAGGCCTATGTTCACCAGTGGACTAGTGACAGGCATAATGATCAGACATAATTAAAAAATAGATAGATATACTATATTGAAATCTATATAAAGATAAAAAAAAACAAAAAAAAAATAAAAAAAGAGAGGGATTTAAAAAAAAAAATTAAAATATTAAAAATTACTACACCATCCCATCAGTTGACTATTAGATTATATACTTCTTTAGTCTACTGAATGCAGGCCTTTCCCAAGTTTAGAGAATTGGTGATCGCAGTACCAAACCCCATAAACTTAGACGCTCGCGACGCTCAGATAACACCATACATACATAAATCAAAGAGAATAAGTAAGCACAAAAAAAATTATCAATGCTTGGATATGAGCAACATTAAGCATTTTCTACTTTAAAAAAAACAACCTTCAAAATATCTACTTTAAGTTTTTTTAGATCAACCTCAATGTAAGGTAAATGTAATTAACTTATATTCTGATCAACCCTACATTCCGCCGCCTGATTCTTCAATATTCATCACCAAAACCTGAACCTTCCAGTACTACACTCGGCGTCAAAAAAATCGCACATCCGAAAAAAATTATTTAAATACTATTTTAACACAACAGGCCAATGGCAATGTTGTGGTTTGAGGGTATCATTCGAAAGGTAAAGTCATTAGCTTTCAGGAATTTTAATTGAATTTTAGTTTTATAACGAGACGAAAGAGAAATTAAAGAAAAAGACAGGGTATGTACAAATTTGCAAATTAATAATTTAAAAAAAAAACTTAATAAATACAAAAAAAGTTCTTAAAACCTAGTGTTACCCCCCCTTGCCTTGATAACGGCTTCCATGCGATCTTTCATGGACCTTACAAGGATCGCAACAGGCTCTTGGGGTATTTGTTCCCACTCTTCAAGTACCGCATCTTGGAGCTCTTGAAGAGTGGCTGGAGCTGGATCTCGAGCTCACACGCGCCGTACAATAGCCGCGGTGTGGCAACGAGCATTATCATGCATCAACATGAATCACCAGCATACGGGACCACATGTTCCTCCAGAATTTCAGTAATGTACCGACCAGCATTTAATGACCCTTGCCCACGGCCACCCCGAGTCCGGGAAACGCACACAAGTTCCGTTTTCCCGTCGACGGAAATGCCGCCCCAAAACATACACGAGCCACCCCCGTATTCGACGGATTCTTCGTAGCAGGGTTGTGTGAATCCTCTCCCCCTGCTGTTAAACTCTTTTCGTGTAACCTTCTTCTTATCGTAGAAACACTCACAGATGTTCTCCGAGTTGATCGAAGCTGTTGTTGCAACTCAACAGCAGTTTGTAAAACGGTTTCGTAAAGATGTCGTAACGATGAAACGGTCATCTATTTCTGATGTGCACCATTTTCTTCCAGATCTCGGTTTTCTAACATAACCACCAGTCTGCTGAAAACGTTGGAACACCCGTCGAACTGAAAAACGGGACAGGTTCAACTGTCGAGCAACGTCACACTGCCGCATCCCCGACTGCAATAGGGCAATCACTTGAGCGGCTTCTTCAGAGCTGGTGTCCATCTTTACTTGTTCTTACTTGGGTTACTTGTTCACGTGTGTTCACTGCAAAGTCTAAATTACGACTGGCCCATATTTCATCCAGATCGACCCTTTTACAGTGTTTATTTTTGACGCTCTATAATGATAAATGTTTTAATGATTTCATGATTTTTTTATTAATAATGTAAAGCTATTCAAATACCCATTTCAAACATACCAATATTTATATAAATATAATTCGTTTCTAGCCATTACAGCCATTTTTCGCGCAAACTCAGAGACGTGCGATTTAGTACAGAAAAGTGCGGTATAGTACAGAAAAGTTTATGGACACAAACACAAAGAAGTTAAAAGCTAAAAAAGAATAAGACAAACCAACCTTTGACCAATTTTAACCAGTCAACTAGTATTTAGCAACTGCCAAGAAGCTCAAGCGTGGTTATCCAAATACCTTGCTGTTACAGCATAATTATAAAAATGTGTACCCTGTAATACCCTGCCGATATGTGAAGTCCGCCAATTCACACTATCGAACAACTCAGTGTATTCCTAAAAAAAATGTTTTTTAATTTCAATAGCCTCGCGAATCATCCTTGGTAGGAATCGGTGTTCTTTTGCAAGGATTTGTGGTCTATTAATTCTGATGTAATGGTTGGGATGATCCAGAATATGGACTTCCTAGAGCGTCTTTGCTTCACATTAGCTATATGTTCTTTAACGCGGGTTATTATAGATCTTTTAGTTTGCCCTATGTAAGAGAGACCACATTCACAATCAAGCTTGTATACTCCTGCATCTTGTAGAGGGTTGTTACACTTGACAGATGGTAAAAAACTACGAAATATCGGCATAGTGGACCATAAACACGTCTTGCATGTACGTGTGAATGAATAGTCACGAACTTTGCCGAACCATGTGAAATATAGCCAACAATGCGTATTTGTTAGATGTTTTCAGGTCTTTTATAACGACATGTTTTTATTGCCCCATTACTGTTAATCTCAACAAAAAAAAGGTCCACATATAAATGAAAGGCAAATATTTATACAGCCATGATTAAATATTTAATGTATTTTAAATTTGACGTTCTGGTAATTTTATTATGTGAATTAAAAATAAACCAACAAAAATTAACGTAAAATTATTTTAGAACCTATTACTAATAATACTAATGCGAGACTGTAGTTAGAGCCAGTCTCGCATTGTAAAAAAAATTATAAATAAATCGAAACATCATTAATATAATAATAAATCATTAAAGAGTAATTTATATTATAAAGCAAGTTTTAGTCTTCACCTATAAAGAAGAAAGGAAAGAAAGTTAATTTGTTAAGATCCGAATAAAATGGAGTATATTACCTAATTATTGAACAGTGCCGCCCGCCCTCCCACTCAATGGCGTGCACTAGCAACCAGTACCTAATACCGCCCTCAGATACTCTTCACCGTAACACGCGCGAGCAAAACTGAAAAAAAAAGTGAAATGGTTTATTGGTCAGTTATCGTTTGGGAAGTTCTTAAATAAAAATTAACCTCGACTCCGTCAGCGACAGCTCAATGGACAGCGATGTTGCTGTGACAGATTCTGGGCCAAGCACTTATCAAAGATACCAACAATCTGAATGTATAGAAGAAGTCACAGCTTAACAGGACATTATTGGTGATTAAACAATTTTTAATAAAAGTAATGGTTTTAAATTTTACTCTTTGACCTTATTTGTAGTAATTTGTCAATATCGCATGCAATGCAACCGAGTTCAAGTGACTTGAAGTGTCTACATATCTACATAAAGTGTATAGTAATGAAATAATAAATAAGTCTTCAAATGCGCAGTTAACTTTCAAAACACAATTTTAAATAAGTATTTTTTTAATTTGCTTTCTTAATTTCGAGTCTATGTTAAGTCACGTGTAAAGGTAGTTCCATGATTAATAAATAAGTAAGAGTTCTTCCATAGTAAATAAATAAACATTTTCTGGGAAGACAGTGACGAGACACACAAATTATTGAACTAATAGTAAGTGCAACGTCAGCCCATAACAAAAGATGTGTCACTCAGAACATTTCTGTGTGGCATCACACTGACATTTCCAACCTAGACGTATACGAATTCTACTACCAATGTTGTTCAAATATAATTAATCACACTTTGTCTGTCGTTATTAATTCATTATTTGATCACAAACTATTAATTGCTGAATTAGAGAATAGTCAAAGACAAAATAAAGTCGTAAGTAAACATTTCTCAATTTTTTTTATACCAAATAAAGTTGAATTTACATATACTCGTACTTTGAAATAGGGCCTCTTTCTATTGCGATATAAGCTTCCTATAAATTACTAATTGGAATAAATCCGCAATATGCTTTGTCAAAAAGATATCCAGAGAACCTCCAATTACTTTCGTCTCGAAGATTATGATATTGTTGGAGGCAATGCCTTACTAGATACGCAAGGGTATTTTTTGTGCTAGGAATTAACCAGTTGTCTGATTAATTCCTTCACATAATCCTGCCTTGGCTGTCCAATTACCAGATTTCTCAAACCGCCAAACGAAAAAGTTGAGCTCCAAATTGGACTGTTTCTGATGTTTTTCTTAACTTAAATCCACGTAAAGTACTTTTACAATGAAATGTTAATTTTTCAATACTTTTCAATGAAATTTTACCTTTCTGAGATTTTTAAACCTATTCAAGTTAATTTTTTATTTTTCTTAGGATTAAATCTTGAATATAAAAATAAGATAAAAAGTTAACGTCGTTAAGTTACCTGACACATAACCTAAATAACTGACATAATTCAATTAAGTTACACAAGCGGTAAACCATTTGGCTAATTCGTTTTAAAGAAACCCAGTTTAGATGATACTTCTTTTTTGAATTACGATTGCCCATTTCATTAGAGCGGAGTTAGTCTGTCAGTCAGTCTCGAAAATTACGCACTTAAAATTTTATTTGCATCTGACCTTACTTTTACTTTTACTTTTTCAACCTTTCACCACCCAATGCTGAGTGTAGGTCTCTTCTAATGCACGCCATTCTTCCCGGTTTTGCGCCTTTCGCATCCAGTCCTTTCCGGCCACTCTAAAAAGGTCGTCGGTCCAACGCATCGGTTGCCTGCCTACATTTCTATGCCGTACTCTAGGCCTCCACTCAAGCACCCGACTACCCCACCTGTTGTCCTGTCTACGACATATATGGCCCGCCCACTTCCATTTTCTGCTAGCGATCACATGAGCTATGTCGACCAATTTCGTTCTCTTCCGGATGTCTGTGTTCCTGATTCGATCACGTAGAGAGATACCTAACATAGCCCGTTCCATGTCTCTTTGGGTGACTTGGAGCTTGTGTAACACTTGCTTTGTCAGCGTCCATGACTCGGCTCCGTAGACCATGACTGGTAGGACGCATTGTTCAAAGGTCCGACGCTTGAGGTTAATGGGGATGCTTGTGCTCTTGAACACTTCGGACAGTTTGCCAAAAGCACCCCAGCCTAGGCGGATGCGGCGCTCAATCTCACTATTTTGTCCGAATTTGCCAAGGTTCAAGGTTTGTCCCAAGTAGACATATTCCTCAACTCTTTCTATCGCATGCCCATGCACAGTAATGTGATCTATATTGGAGTTGTTGTTGCACATTATTTTAGTCTTCGATGTGTTCATCTTTAGCCCAACCATCACTGATGCATCATAAAGCTCTCCGATCATAGCTGTTAAGTCCTCCAGGTTTTCCGCAAAAATGACTATGTCATCCGCAAATCGGAGATGAGTAAGGCGCTTACCATTGATGTTAACACCTCTATCTGCATCTGACCTAGCTCCTCCCAAATAAAATGTGTAAAGAAAATATTTATGTGATTGTTAAAAAAAGGTTTAATTAACATTAACACTGTAATATTAAATATTAGTATACAGTTATTTTTTTATAGTTAATATCTTTGTTTTAAAACATATTCTTAAAAATTAGTGGAACTCTTGCTTAGGTTGGCCAACAAAATCAATATCACGAGTTATGGAACTCGTGATATTTAAATAAAACGGATGAGTCTTGGTCGGACGACGTTACTAATATGAGATTTTCATGAAAACATATTTTTCGGATATCTCGTATAAATATTTAACATTATGATTCCTTATATTTACGCGAATATTATATTTTAATTTTGACGACCGCGTGGCCTAGTGGTGAGAGTACCTGACTTCTACGCCGCGGGTCCTGGGTTCGAATCCCAGCAGGAGCCAACATTTGTGCTAAAACACAAATTGTTGGTTTTCGGGTCTGGTTGTGTTGTGTTCCCGTGTTTCTGACACTGCATCCTAGCTTACCTCCGATCTTATCGCATAAGCCTTACATCGAGCGCGGGTAGGTTGGGACGAGTGAGTGCCTCTGTGTTTGCACTTGTGGCACTATAATACATATAGCGCAGTTGATGGCTCTCGACATTCGGATTCGGAAGTTGTCGCCGTGGTCGAAATCGGCTAGGAGAACATCTTTTTAATTTAATAAAATTATATTCATTTAATAAAAATGTGATTGAGAATAGAAAAATGTGATTTGTGAGACAAAAACTAGGTAATGTACACAGTTTTTTGTTTTGCTAGCGAATCACTGTTCTAATGGATTTCCGGAAAGTTACGTCTAATTCTAACTATATTACTATTTACAACTTTAAATATAAATTAAAAAATTGATATATGAGAATATCCTAAATCAAAATCATCCAATATTACTGCGACAGAACATGCCAAAACAGAAATTTGAATGAGTGATTTATTAAGCATGAACTTGAAACTCCGTCGCCACCGATTTGATTTTGTTATCCGCAATTACTTTAATTACTTTTACCTTAAACGTTCTCGAGTGGCAACCTCGTGTTAGCAAAGGCAGTGTATATCTTATGAAATTTTAGAACGTGTATGCATGTATATCGTCACATAACACAATAACTAACTTTACCTAGTCTATATTGTGAATTATATTGATAGATTCTCTTAAGCCGTAAACACACGGCATTATTATACATTGTATATTATTATAATTATATTGTATGAAAAAAAAAGTAAAGTAACAGGCTATAAATGTCCCACTGAGCCACTGAGCACAGGCCTCCTCTCATTTCTGAGAGGGTTTTGGAGCCGGGAATAGTCCGCTGCGCTGCTCCAATGCGGGTTGGCGGACTTCACATGTCATGATGACATGCAAGTTTCCTCACGATGTTTTCCTTTATCGCTAAGCATGTGGTGAATCACCACTTAAAATTGTAGAACAATTTTAGAGGTGCTGTGCCGGGGATCGAACCCAGGTTACTCGCTTACTATGAAATTAAAGGCGAGCACCAGGCCCCTGAGCTGATTGTATGTTACGTATTAATTAAAAATAACTTTTATATTTTTCGGTAATAATGATTTAAGTAAATACTACGTTTCCATAAATCTACGGGCTTGTAAATGTCTTAATATTAATTTCTTTAAATAGTTTCTTCAGTGGATCACGACAGCGTATATTATGAATTGCACGCATTGCTCTTTTAACAAAGTAAAAATAGTGTTCACATCAGCCGCATGCCTGTATTTAAAATACCATTGAAATACGAGTGTAATGCTGTGAAAATAAATTGGCTAACCTCCTTGTGGCTATATCCGGATCATCATCTGTGGATATTGATGGATCTTCATTATAGCTGAGCTGAGTATATTGGCTACGGTTATTCTGTGGGCCTCATTGAATTTAAAAGTGTTATGTGATTTCCAAAAAAATATTATGATATTATCCTTAATTTCTGGTGTAACCAAGTGCCGTGGTTCAAGAAAATCTGCCACCCCATCTCATCCCGTGGGTGTCGTAAAAGACGACAGAGGGAAAATTAAAACCAGGATATGGGCGGCAGCATTTTCCTTGAACATCTGAATAAATAAACTGCGGTTGCCAACCCGCCTGCCAAGCGTCGCAACGATTGCAAAATCTCTCTAAAATGAGAGCTCCAAACTTTTGTGGCAATCTTTAGGGGAGGCCTTTGTTCACCAGTGGACTAGTGACAGGCTGAAATGATGATGATAATTGCTGGCTACTCAGTTCTTGTATCGCTGGGCTAAGCAGCCCTAAGTTTCGATTGCATCTTTAGAGCAGTTGTATCCAGCTAATTTGTGCTGAGTTTGTGTGTACACTTGTGTACTATAATATCTCCTTGCCTAGTTGATAGCTTTCGACAGTATTCGGCAATTGTCGCCTTCATCGAAAACGACATCATTATGTCTGCTCTTACAGGGAATTGGTTGATGATATTTTAATTGGATGAAATCACGTCGACTGCCACCTAAGGCGTTATGTTTCGGTCGCGTCTTACACACTCACGCGATGAAATAGGATAGCCAGATTTTGTAAGTGCCTCCGGATGAATGTTTATTTATCCCAAAGAATATGTTAGAAAATATTTACTAATTCCTAAATTACCATGCAGGGATCCGCGAAGGTAGGTACAACGGCAGTGCCAGATAATCTGTTGTTAAGTAGTGGTGACACAATTATTTAATCAAAAAACCGACTTCAACGCAGCAGCTCCAAACAAAAATTCATGATTTTCTCATGGATCCCATCATCAGAACTTGACATAAAAGATTAAATAAATGGACCGCCCGGTTTAAAGGGAACTTAAAAACCGATATATTGAGGGTAATGAGCGCAGTGCGCCCCTGTACGGAACTTTCTTAGCAAATTTCTGTGACACTTACCATCATGTGGACGACTTGCTCGTCTCGTCATTTTCACAAAAAAAAATGAAACCGTTCCTATTAGTAATCATACAGTATCTGATTTCTCATTTATACACTCATAATGTACAGCACTTCCCATGTATTAGATCTTTCTAATATCCTAAATCCTCTTGGGTTCATTTTGTGACGGTATGCAAAAGATGATTTAAATCCTATGTAGTAATTACGACAGGATCGCAGGAGGACCTTATGCCCAGGAGCGTTATGCCCAGTGGTCACATTAGTTTCTCGCATTACTCGCTCTTTCCATTAGTCAAATCAATATTTGATAAGAAAAACAAAAATTTTAAGGACACATCATCACTTATAAACTCGACAAGTATGATCAATTTTAAGCCACTAAAAACTTACGACTGTTGAAAAGTAAAGTAAAATAACAGTTACAGTAATAATAACAGTTACAGTTATAAAAATTATTTTCTTCACATTGTTACCCTTCAGCGTTGAGAATGTATTAATTAGCACTAAAAATACAGAAAAAATTTACAGGTGCCGGCACCGAGATCGTACATGAAATTTAAGGCAAGCGCTCGGCCTCTGACCCACCACGGCTCGACTGTATTAAGAATGCCCAAATTGTTTAATAGCAGTAAGTTAGTTATCAGTATATAGTTGTTTTCACTCCTATATATATATATATATATATATACGTATAATAAGACTTAAAGATTCAAGAACGAAAACTATCACCGCATTGCCAAGATCGATAAACTTAACCAGGAAACAATTAATAAACAAATTATAACTAAGTAATATTTATTTATTTACAAAATATCCCGTGCGCCCGTCACTCTGAAACATCAGTTCTTAAGTCTTAAATTTCCATTTATTGCACTAGGTCTTAACGCTCTTCAGAGCGAAACACAGTAATGTTTGCGTACTACTGCTTGATTGCACAATAACTGGCATTGCGGTGGTGACTTCTGACCTAGACGGTGAAACGGACATCATGCTGTGTGGTGAAAAACTATTAGTTTACGCTAAAGGCGAGTTAATAAATTCTGTCTCTTATGACGATCTGAAGTGTGCTACCAAAAACTGTCATTCTGCACACTACTGTTTCACGGCACAATATCTGGCCCTACTTAGACGGACACCTGTATGGGAATTCTACCACCAGTAAAACTCCATAGGCCACTCCACTCCTCACGGTCTAAATCTTTCAAGTTATAAGTTACGAGTATATGGTGTATATGGTCTAAATTAAGGTTTTAACACATTATTATTTTGTACTCGTTTTATTGTTAAGCTTGGTGGGCGCATAACCTTTGTAGGATACAGATGAATTTAAATAAATGATTTCTTTGTCGCTTTCCTTATAATAATTTGATTTTTGCTACAATGGATACAATGGATCCTTTCTAAGAAAACTACAATACATCCTTAGCTCTGAAAATTTCCGACGTAGGTGTTAGAAGCCGGTGACAAATGGTGTTAAATTACATATTAATGTGTTTTTAATGTTAGCTATTGTAAAATAAGTTTTTTATTATACTATTAATAAATATTTCGTGAAATAAATAGTAAGATTCTTTTGAAAATAACGCGTAACCTATGTAGTGATTGTCAGTAATACAGTTCTTCTTTTGTGTTTAACTGTATTTAAATGAGGTTGTTGAAGAGCTTCCAAGCTTTTTTAGGTAAGCGCCTAACATAACTTATGGAGGGAGTACTCATGGGAGTTCCTTATTGAGATGTCTTCCGTAAATAACGTTTTGAAAGATTTTATTACAGAAAAATGCTATACAGTTATAATGTCATGACTGTATGGCCGTGTAAGTATTTATTTAGGTAACATATACACACGTAGATTAACTTTTCTCTAGATTTTGGTCAATATCCAAGCCATTGTAAAAATGCTTTTGTTAAGCCTCTTCCTAAAGTTCCTGTTCCCATCTTCCCTAATCATTATCGTCCAATATCAATTCTACCCTTTCTTTCAAAAATTTTAGAAGCCTGTATACACAAGCAAATTTCCATATTTATTTCGAAACAACCTACTGTGCACTTATCAGTCTGGAATTCGCCCCGGTCATAGCACTGTCATTGCATTAATCAAAGTTACTGATGAGATTAGACAAGGTATGGAAGAAAGAAAGTTAACAGTGGTAATGCTAATTTATTTTTATAACGTTTTCAAGACAGTCGATCATCACATCCTCCTTTCCATCCGTATTCCATCTTAATTTCGCACCTAATGTATTAGAATGGTTTGTATCTTATCTTCGCGGACGCCAGCCATCAGTTCACGTGGGACAAAAAAACTCAGCTTGGGTTGATGTCGAAACTGGAGTACCGTAAGGCGGGATTCTCTCTCACATAATTTTCTCTGTTTTTATAAACTTAATCACCTCCAATTTCGACTGCTCGTACCATCTGTATGCAGACGATCTGCAGCTAAATGTGCAATTTGAATTTGACGATCTTCATGGAATAGGGATCAATCATTTAAATAAGAATCTAAACGCTCTCAAAGATCGGTCATCTCGTTATGGAGTGACTGACAATCCACTAAAATGCCAAGCTATCCTAGTAGGTAGTCCGAAGATGTTGGATAAGGTTAAGTATACAGGCTTACCTTCTTTACGCTATAAATTCTTATTCTATTCAGTAAATCTGTGAAGAATCTTGGTCTAATCATTGACAACACCTTGAACTGGAAAGTTCAGGTTACCGACATTTGTCGGAAAGTCATTGCCACCTTACGTTTTCTTTACCGTCTGAAATATTTTATCCCTATTAGATCAAAACTCACGCTTGTCCAAACGCTTATATTACCCATTAATGACTATGCAGATGTGTGTTATCCAGACCAGATCAAGATTTTCTTAACACGCTGGAGCGCCAGCTTAACAAATGTATAAGATTTCTTTTTGTTCTTTCTTCCGCTGGTGTTTATTGTTGCACCTCATCAAAATCTCACCACTCCATGGGTTGACTGGAAGAAAATGCCTAAAGGCATTATGTCCGCCCTTTGTATCCTTTTATTGTAAAAGAAGCAATAAAGGTTTCGTAAAAAATAAATTCAAAAAAACAACACTGACCAACCGCTATCTTATAACTTACTTTTATGTTTATTTTTTTCACTATAATAGGGCGTGTTGCTGCCGATAGTACTGAAGAAAATATTGGATGAGTTAACAAGCTGACAAAGAGGAAAACGGCGCTGTGTGTGTTTTTATATGGAAAGTGAGTGAGTGAACGGGCAAAATGTTCACCTGATGGTAAATGCAACAAACGTCTGCCACACCACGCGTCCGTCACCACAATACATCAGTTCGTCGTAGTAGGAATTTTATAATACAATTTATTAATAATAGGTTAAACAGCATCATCGCTTCCAGTTGTTTACGTTTCTGTGAAAATTTCAGGATTTTTGCATTTTGAAAGTTGTCTTTAATATAAACAGCTTGATACTTTCTGTAGGGAAAAAATGCAGACTTTTTTTAAAGTTTTAAAGGCTTAAATAACTTATCAAAACATGTATTCCAAATGGGTATGCATAGTTAAGAGTTATGTGTAACCGTGTGCTTGGCGTCGTGAAGAAGCCTGCTATATAATAAGTGAATAACTATAATATATTCCGACGACATGTGAAGTCCGCCAACCCGTACCGGAGCAATTGTAGCTTTTGTTTGTTTGTGAAAGTAGTTTTAATTAATATAGACTTCCTTTTAAATTATTGATGACATTAGCTGAAACAACTTTTTTAACTATAACTATTTAACTTAAAATATTCTTAAAAAAAGTTATTGTGTTAATAATACTACAAACTTTTTTTATTAAGAAAGTGACGAGCAGAGCAATGTGGTAAGTGTAACGTCTGCCTATAACAAATGCTGTGTCACCCAGAACACTTCTGTGTGGAACCACACTGCTCTCGTGCTCTTTAGATCAGTACTTAAATCTTATATGCACAGGCTTTATCATTTAGGTTCATTTTCAACGCTGAGGATTTAGATGGAAGACCTATTCCGCGAGAGCGTGGTTCTAACCCGGTTGAGCCGCGATATTTACAATATTTAGCTGCAATGTGTCTCCACCATGTAATGCATTGATAGACTAACTATTCTGCATCTGGGATCGCATTATGCTATGTGGTTATTATTCAATTCAAAAGTGACAGCGAAGTTATACGGTCCACTTGACTGGATGGACCATGCTGTTACGCCAGCGTACTGGTAGTAGCATAATGGAACTGCATTCCTAATGATCAGTGACGAGAACCGAGAGACCTAACCACTATAATCATAGTCCAGAGGGGAAGGACCGCATCACTTCGTGGTCAGAGTACCTGAAGTCTACGCCGCGGGTTCCGGATTGTTAGTTCTCGGGTTTGGTTGTATTGGATTTATTCCCGTGTCTTCGACACTGCATTTAGCCTACCTCCAATCTTACCGCATCAGCATAATGAGCATAATTAGATTGCAGGTAGGCAACCGCAATTTATTTATTCAGATGATCCAGAAAGATGCTGCTGCCCATCTTCTGGTATTTATTTTCCCTCTGTCGACTTTTACGACAACTACGATATGACAAGGGGTGGTAGATTCTCTTAAGCCGCCATATATCTTAATTGAAGTGTTGATGGTTTTCCATAGTGGCGATCTATCAAAACGTACACTGTTTGCTCATTTGCCCCCCCCCCCCCCATACTTCTATAAAAATAATATCAAAGTTATTAAACATTTTTGCCTTACACGGTTTTTACGCATTTCAGTAATGGAAAGCTATGATACGATAAAAATTACTGCGATGTATTGCGCACTCTCCATTGGTTGCCTCCGTGTCATAAGCTGACTGTAATACAGCGCGGGTCGGTCGCGCGCTTCAGCGGTCCGACGAGCTAGCTACTAGCGTACTCAAACTAAAAACTTACGATATCAGAAATTTGTCGTTTCGTAACATTTAAATGAATTTATATTTATATTACTGAAAGTAAGAGGAAATCAGTACAAGATTAAAAAAAAAAGTGTTGATTAGTAAGGAATACTTCATTAATAGGAACAAAAAAAACCTTTGTGATAAATTTGGTAAGTGTAATAATATTTTTTTACGATAAGATTTCTGAATGAAAATTCAATTTATATTGTAAATTATATTTATTAAATCATAATATTAGCTATTATGATTTAATTAAATTAATTTGAAATAATTGAGAGTTGTCCTCTTAACTTATTATTTTATTAGCGTTTCTGTTTTATTATTTGGTTCAGCCATCTTTCAAAAGTTTTCTGTTTTTTCTTTCAAAAGCTATATTATGGAAACAATTATTTTAGAAATGTGTGTGTGTTGCAAGAAATAAATATTTTTTATCATCAAGTAAATTGTTTCTTGTTTTTTTTTTAATTTACTTATTTTAGACAATCGACGAAACGTTGATATAAAAGCTAGTGTACAGACACTGATGTCAGTCGCAGAATTGATTTTGGCAGATCAGTACGAAAGCCCCATATCAATTCAAGTGCGTTTAGTCTACATTACCCTAATATGAGTTTTCCGGATATGCAACTTCAATAACACTGAACGATTAAATATATGTTTTAATTATGTAATTTTTCTTTGTATGTTTTCATATTAAACACGTGTCTAAAAATTCGTATTAAGTAGGATTAATTTACACATCTAATTTATAAAAACTATTGGCAATTTTTAATAACGGAACATTAACGTTTTAAGAAAAGTACTCGTAGTATCTGAAAAAATATATTTCAAATCCAAAATTTATGTAAAATCCTACGCTAACCTGTATCCTAACTGTACAATGTAAACTGAAAAGTAGTTTTTAACTTTTTATAACATAAATTTGTCTTACAATTTTAATAAACACATGTAATTTTAATGATAAATTACAACAACGCAAACGCTGTTTTAAATCAATCGCTATGGATCTGATCTTTTTTATAGTGTCGTAAAAATAGAGGCAACGTTCTTTATACGAATCGTTAAACGAACGTTTAGGAAGATACATTCATACACATATACAGTCACGCCTTTTTCCCATATAAAAGGTAGACAGAGGTCACTCACGTAGCCCACTTTATTACTCCGCTGGCAACGAGACGTGACATAGGTAGGCTACCAATAAACAATACGAATTAAAAACAATTTTTGTGTTTATATAGTTCTGCAATTAACAGTGACAGCTCTCGCAACGCGTTTAAAGAGTTAACCGTCGGGAATTGGGCGTCCTGAATATTAATCGCGTTTAGCTTTAACTGCGTCATTTGATGTTGATGAAATGGAAACTGTAGCATTGAACTCAGTTATATAATTTCGGTGATGTAATTGCTGTTAGCCTTTTTAGCTTTTACAGCTTCATCGGATACTGTGCTCACGAGCCAGGAAGCCCGCGTGCCAGATTTTGGTTTTACCCAAGTATTAATACGTTCGCTGCGTGCTTGCGCGATTTCGAATATCTCAAATGATTTTAAGTCGTCTAATGACCGTCCGAGGGAGGCTGTGGGCCTCCATTCGGACTGTCGACTTGTATGTCGGTAACTCTGGGCGGTGAGAACCGCACTGGAACACGGGTGTATCGTGTGTAACACGGGTGTATCGTGTGTATGAACTCAGTTGGGTTTATTTTATTAACGGTGAAATTCGCCCTTGAAGTATTAAACAAAGCTAGAAAATTATATATCTTTAAAAAACAATAACAATTTTATGCATGATCATTAAGAGAAAAATACTAAAAGTTTTATTAGAAAGTAAAGTTTATAACGTCTCCAGGGTATTTAGTCTATCCTATCTATAGTAACCTACATATTTAGTATGTATGAGCTGTAATATGTATAATAGGGTCGAGAAAGGGCACACTGTGAATCTAATAGATTGATCCACAGTGTCGGCATCACTTAAATTGATAACATACATATACTCACGTCTTTTTTCCATATAAGGAGTAGGTAGAGGCCACAAACGTAGCCCACTTTTCGCTCCCGCGAGATATAAGTCGTGAAGGGTATCGCAACACGTCACCGCCGCGGTAGAATACCTAACAGTGATGAAATATCAACTTGGCCGGCAGTAAATGAGAATACAGTGAACCGCATGTCCGAGGAACAAAAAAAAATGCTAGCCTGTATTGGAGCACCGTTGTGAGACCAATTTTTTCACTGAGGGAGTCTTGAAACATTCACTGAAAAAGTATTTTTGGACGTGAATGTGAATTGACGGAAAGAGAAGAACAGGGCTTCATTGAAACCGACAAAAAAAGCTCCTGATCTATATGAACCTAGAATTGGAATGTTAAGAGCCGTAATTATTTTAAAAACAAAAAAAAAATTGTTATGTACGGCAAAAGTACAAAAAAATACATTTTTAAAACTTGAAATAAATGATACTCTTTTCTATTATTCTGTACTCTTTATTTACCCTCTCTGAAATTGATATACTATATTTCTTCTAAAAAAAGTAGCAACCTTAGTTAGAAGGCGGATTGGTGATCGCAGTACCCTTCGCACACCTTAGACGTTGCTGGCCGCTATCGGTCTAGATAATTTAGATCTGACATTTTAGTGATGGTGATTTGGCCATCTATCAGAAGCCATGAGATTTTTTTTGTGTCACTCGACTTAGTGACAGACTATAAATGTCCCACTGCTGAGCACAGACCTCCTCAGTGAGTCATTTCTTCATCACATGGTTTGGGACTGGCCGAAGTTAGTATTTGTGGTAGATAATAATTTGGTATTTAAACCTTATAGGCATTTTCAATTACAAATATTGAAGTACAGAAAATAGACTCAATGCCTAGATTTGCCAAGATCAATGCCAAGACTTAATGCCATTCTGTACTAAGGTTCTGTACCTCTTTTAATTTATTAATTGTTTTCAGAAATGAGTGGTGAACCCTCACACAGGATGATTCGCGAGGCTATTGAAATTAAAAAACATCCTAATTTTAATAGAGAAGATGGTTGGGTATTACCACCAGCTTGGGATCCTATAATTAATAAAATTAAGTCATAAACCAAGCATACCACTGCAAGACTTCAAGACACAGTTAGCTCTTTCTGCGTAGATCGGACCACAAAAAATAATTAAAAGCTGAAGGTACTCCGGGTTAACTATGACATCAGGACATCTGTCACCTCAGTACCCCCGTGACCATGGGTGCTGTAAAGCACTCGAAACGTCGGGTTATAAATAGTATAAAATTAAACGCGATAAAATCCGTAAAATTAGTTTCATTTAAATGTGTAGTGTTCGCGTAAATATAAGAAATCATTATTAAGTAATTAAATTGCATCTTGTTCTTCCTTCCATCTCATCGCATGAGCGTTATATCGTATACGTTAAAGTGAAAATGTGGAAGTGTCTTTGTGTTAACGCTTATACGTATGACACAATTACATATCGTTTTTTTTATTGGATAAAGTGTTTACTTATGTTCACCTGATGGTAAGTGCAACGTCTGCCAATAACAAATGCTGTGTCACCTAGAATATTGCTGTGTGATACTGCACCCGTCACCCTGAGACATCAGTTCTTGAGTCTCATATGTCCAGTGATTACGCTAGCTCTCAGTGCCCTTCAAACCTAAATAAGTAATGGTTGCACACTGCTGCTTCACGGCAGAATAACTGGCCCTGGGTGGTACCTACCTAGATAGATTCCTGCATAGGAATCCTACCACCAGTACGTAGGTGAAGAATGCAGTATTTAATAATCACATAGTTCTCGTGGTTTGTATTTTTTCAAAAGAAAAACGCTCATAAATTTATTGACACTATATTAGAATATCGTATCTACTACTACGTCAATTCTCGTACGTAATCCATTCATAAAGATACCGCTCTTGTGTAGCACGACACATTTCATGTTCGTATTATCTAGCTCACACACATGTACTACTTTCCTTGACCAACTAAAAACTTATTTTGGTATATTATTTTTTACTTACTTCATACTAATATTCTAAATGCGAAAGTAACTCTCTCTGTCCTTCTGTTGTTTGTTATCTCTTCACGGTTCAATCGTCGAACAAATCTTGACGAGATTCGGTGCAGAGATAGCTCGCAACCTGGCGACTGACATAGGAAACTTTTCATCGGAAAATCAACGAGTTTCTACGGAATTTTTATAAAACGCTTAATGCGCGCGGACGTAGTTACGTGGTTCAGCTAGTTGCTTATAAAATAAACTACTTTAGTTGTGAAACTATAAATATAAGAAACTAATTTCTACTGTACAATTAACGAATTACTCACAACAATCATTTTACGAGTATGTTTAGATGGATTGATTGATACGCATATATATGCCCCTAATATACCTCGTACTGTAAAGATTGTTGATGCTGGACTGGATATAATGCAGACGGCATACATATAGTACGTAGTATATACGTATAGTACGTAGTAGCATTCGACAACTAAACTGAACCATACTATAAATCATAAATGCGAAAGTTACTCTCTGTCCCTCTGTCTGTTTGTTATCTTTTCACGGTTTAACCGTGAACGAAATTCGGCAGAGAGATAGCTTGCATTGTGGAGACGGATTTAGGATACCTTATTTTTCGTGAAAACAAAGAGTTCCCACGGTATTCATAAAAAAAAACTTTAATCCACGCTGGACGTAGTCGCAGGTTTCAGCTAGTTGTTGGCAGGAAATCAAGTGTTTGTGGCCCTGCCTACCTTTATGTGAACGCCAGAACGTATCTAAAAAGGCACGACTGGCTGCACATAGAGGTGTACTGGTTCCCCACAATAATGTATGGTAGTGAATGTTGGGTCTGGCAAGAAGCATGAAAGTAAGATTAATGTTGTAGAAATGAAAAGTTTGAGTAGTATAACTGGAGTGCCTTTTTTGGACAAAGTGAGGAACAGCGTCATAAGGGAACGTTGTGTTGTAGTACAAGATGTAGTAACAAAGATAGAGAAAGGGAAGCTTATATGGTTTGAAAACGGTGAGAGGATGGATGAAAGGAGATTGACGAAACTGAATTATGAGGCGAGTGTGAATGGGCAAGTCGGTAAGGGTCGACCTATGCGAACTAATGACGATCAAATCGAAATCCATGTAAGGAAAGGTCATGTCAAAAGTACCCAACCCACCGACCGGCAAGTTTCTATGAAAACGCTCATGAAAGTATATGAAGCGAAAGATGTGTGTCAGGTTCGTAGCAAGTGGAAAGATTTGAACTTTACCTATCCCATAGGAAAGGGGCGTGTATTTATACATATATGTTTATGCATGTGCTGCTAAAGTTTGTAGTAAACAAACTACGCAGTGCGCGCTCAGCTATTGATATATACTGTTTTTACTGTATTTAGAGACGAACATAGCTAACGACCCTTATATGTGACAGTGTTTGAGCAAAGCCTTTGCTAATCAATCGATTCGTCACGAATTATTTTAATGATGACGATGAAAAATCCATACTAATATTATAAATGCGTGAGTAACTCTGTTCCCTCGTACTCTTAGTAACCTTTTCACTGCTTAGCCGTTGACCGATCTTGATGAAATAAGCAGATATAACTTGCTTCCTGGAGACGGGCATAGGATTTTATTTTGAAAAATTAAAGAGTCTCAACGGTATTTTAAGAAACCTAATTCCACGCGGACTTTATCGCGAACTTCAGCTACTATTGGTCATAAAGAGGTGCTTGTTATTGTAATTGTATTTACTTTTTCTACAAAAAAAGGTGAAACAGAAACTTTAAAATTACTGTATTATAATTTGATTGCGTCTTTAGAGTTTAGTCACAACAAGTGTGTGTACACAAGAGTGTGTACAAGTATACGTAGATAATGTAAGAGTTCACTAAGAAAATGTTTGAAAATAGCGTGGATTGTGACAGATGACAGAATAATCACCTAGAAAAATTCGAGACCGTCGCGCAGAGGTTTATTTGTATGATGCTATCTAGTTAGACAGATACGCAAGGCGCGAAAATAAGTTATAAAGAAATATTATATAGACGTAGAGTCCTATAGCACCAACATACAGTAATATTTATTTCAGTTGTCTTTGTTTCAGGTAATGCGGGAAGTGGAATGGAGATACAAAAGGAAGTTGCCATACGAAAATGGATTTTGTAAAGTAATTATGATTGTAACACGTGATAGTATTGTAGAAAACAATGAAGCGACCACATTTCCTTTTGATTTTCAACTTAACTACACCGGCACTGAGAAAGAATTTCAAAACGATTCTACAATTCCGACACCGAAATGGACCGAATCGAATGCAATTTGTTCGCCAGGAGCACCGTCAGAAGACTTTATATCGTCTCCCGTGTTTCAAGTTTGCGTTTATTTTATGTATATCGTAGTGTTTGTTGTGGCTTTACTTGGAAATGGACTGGTGTGTTTTGTAGTCCAAAGTTCACCACGAATGAAAACAGTGACTAACTACTTCATTGTGAATTTGGCGGTAGGAGACATATTGATGACTGTGTTTTGCGTTCCATTTTCGTTTGTGTCAATGTTAATACTTCGTTATTGGCCATTTGGAATTATAATGTGTAAAGTAGTGAACTACTCACAGGCAGTTTCAGTTTTTGTTAGTGCGTATACACACCTAGCTATATCGATAGATAGATACATGGCCATAATAAGACCACTTCGTCCCAGGCTTGGCAAAACGAGTGCTAAACTTGTTATTACTGCAGTATGGTGTGGTGCAATAGCTACAGCAGGACCTATTCCAGTTGTGTCAGAAATTCAAAGACCAACAGACTGGCATCAGATATGTAAAGCGTAAGTTAATATTAAAACTACTACATTTGTTTATTTCTTACAACAAATTATAAAACCATTACAATTAAAAAAAAGTTGCTATAACACTGGAAGGAAAGAAGATTTAAACATAAATAGAAACAAAAATTTAACATTATATAAAATAATGAGTAAACTCCGTTTTTTAAAGTAATTGCACACTGTAGTTTAATTAATTGGTATTAATTAAATTTAATTAATTAAGCATTTGTACGCTGCTATTGTGAATTTCGACTGACTATAAGAAAAAAATATCAATATCCTGCGAGATAACATTTAAGTAACGAATCGCACACACGACGGGGTGTTTAGTTCTGGCGGTGGGCACAAGAAGTTACTCTGTCAATGTCTTTAGAAGGTACTCTGTAAGGTCGTCGGAAAATAGCAAACAGCAAACCTAACGCAGAAAACTTAGACAACAAAATATCATTATCGACTGTATTGAAAGCTTTCCGAAATTCGAAGTATGCTTTGTCGACTTGGCTTCGCGCGTCCACGACTGGTACGAAATGATTTACAAAAGACAGCAGGTTATTCCCCGTACTTCGACCTGGTCGAAAGCTATGCTGGGATTCGGCAAGTTGCTAGTTGTATAAACACATCTATGAATAACTGACTCAAACAGCTTAGCGAATGTAGAACGAATGAAATGTAGAATGAAATACCGTTAATTAATTTTAGTTCAAACGTCTTAATTTGAAAGAAATACTTATTTTCTGTTCTTGTATTTCTTTAGAATCTAATCGAGAGAAAAAAAATATAATAAAGAAAAGTTAGTTGAATTGTAAGAAGCAGAAATATTAATCATTTGATATTTTATGGACTCGTACTTTTAAAGTTAGTGGGTAGTGAGAAATAATAGGTTAATAAAAAATAAATTTGCAGGGATATATGTCCTTGAACAATGGAGCAGTTCTAATCAGAGCCATCAATACACTTGTGCATTGATGGTATTGCAGTTCTTGTTACCATTAACGGCATTGGTTTGCACATACGCTCGTATAGCACACGTGGTATGGGATGGCAGACCTCCCGGCGAGGCACTTTCTGAACGCGATTCACGTATGCAACATTCAAAAAGAAAGGTTTGTTTTATCCAACGACATTCAAGTTTTTTATTACTATTTAATATTTTATTTATACTAGTTAAATTAAAAATGATTAATTTTATTACAGATGGTTAAAATGATGGTAACGGTTGTAGCAGTTTTCACAGTATGCTGGCTTCCTCTCAACATTTTTATTGCAAGTATTTTAACGAATAAATTTAAATAAATTCCTACGCAATCAAAACATCAAAAAAAATCATCAATAAATGTAATAAAATTATGAAACAGTTTTATTTGGATTGCTTACGAATAAACGGGTTATCATAATGATCTCTTATATTTCCGTGAATATTACACATTTAATGAAACTAAATTTTACGGATTTTATCGCGCTCCATTTTACAGCAACCATGGTTACGGGAGGTCTGAGCTGGCAGACGTCCTGATGTCATAGGTAACCCTGAATAAGCTGATCTACGCTGAATAAGCGTCTTAATATTGCGTCTTAATTTTAATAATATTAACATATGTATAGCTGATGGGAAGCATTGACGCTCTAGGAAGTCTGAAGTCTGTGACCATGCTCTGAATCATCCCATCTACTACATCGGATTTGATAGACCACAATTCCTTACAAAAGAATACCAATTACTACCAAGGATGATTCGCGAGGCTATTAGAAAACATCTTAATTTCAATAGCGGAGATCGTTGGGCACTACCACCGTTTTAAGATACACGATTAATAATAAAATTAAATCAAAAATCAAGCGTGATATGCTTGATTTCAAGACAGAGTAAGCTCATTCTGCGTAGATCGGACCAAAATGATAATTTAAAGCTGAAGGTACCCGGGTTAACTGTGACATCAGGACGTCCGGCACCTCAGTCCTCCCAAGGCCATGGATGGTGTAAAGCGCTCAAAACGTCGGGAAATAAATAGTTAAATAATCACGATGAAATCCATAAAATAAGGTTTTACTAAACGGGATATCATCATCATCATCATCTCAGCCTATCACTATTCCACTGCTGATTATGTTCAGCCTCCCCCATAGATTGCCACAAAAGTTAGTAGCTCTCATTTTGGAGGGATTTTGCCATAGTTACCACGCTTGGCGGGCGGGTTGCCAACGGGATATCATTTGAAATCATTTTCGAACTACGTTCGTCGCGTCCCGTCTATTTTGGCACTACATTTGTGTGTTTTAGACTTATACTTAGATGTAACAATATGTTATTAAGACTTCTGAATTTATAATGGTCAAGGACTTTGATTTTACTGAGATGATTTTGTTGTAGGTGTTGTGGACTTTCCATGAAAAAGATGAAAGGTGGGCAACGTGGCCAGGAATGCCATATGTTTGGTTTGTGTGCCATTGGCTGGCGATGTCACACTCGTGTTACAATCCCATTATTTATTGTTATATGAACGCCAGGTACAAGCGAGGATATAAACAAGTAATTTTTTTGTAATATTATCCAACTTATTAGATTATTTTTCTTTAATTTTAGGGCTAGTGTACAAACACATGCTAATTCGGAAACGTTCCTTTTGTAACTGAACCATTTTAATTTACAGCGTGCGCAAAACCTATATTGGTTCTACATCCAAAATGCGCACAAGAATATTTTTAATAATAATATTATTAAAAATTGTTGCCTAGTAGATTATCAGTTAATGTTGTGTGTTTAAAAAAAGTTCAGTCTTAAAATATGAACTGACCTTGTACATTTCGAGTTTTTTGTACTCACGAAATATTATTAATGTTCCGAATAAATTTAATAGATATTTTGGTTGATAACATGCTGAAATGTGAATGTTGAAGAAAGATTTAGGAAAACTCGATGAGAAATTATTTCCATTTCCTTTTAGTTATTTTTAATTTATTACGTAAAGATATTTCTGTTTTAGAGGCTTGTTACACTATCCTGAATTTAGTCTCTGAATGGTACATTACTAAATTCAGGAAGGTGTGATCGCATTTAGCAAGCTAGCATCCTAAAAAGTAACTTATTAGAAGAAAGTAAGGTCGCTAACGTACTCAATCATTTAGCTTCCTAAATAGGAAACGATTTAGGAAGGTGTAATAACATTTAGTCACTGATTGGTTCAGTCGCTGCGCGCCTGCGACTGCATATGTACGGTTTGTTATATTCATATATCAGGTTAAGTACGAGTGAGTATCGAAGGAAAAAGAAATACTAACTAATATTACAGAACTTTAAATATGATATTTCTTATGAACAAGTATGACAACAAAATACGAGTAATAATGTGTCTAAAAACTATAATGTTGCAGACTTTTTTTCTCTAGATGATGCCCCACAGTAGGATTTTCTCCAGTATCGTGGGTGCGTTTTACAGACATAATTTCACATGCACAACACAGCCAGAACCGAAAAGCAACAAAACACGAGCGTAGACGTCGGGTATGCTAAACACTACGTAACGCGGTCGCCAAATGTTCTAGACGTGCATAAATAGCCTAACATTTAGGAATAATTTTCGATAGCAGACGTTGGTATATTAAAGTTTTTGTTATCAAATTTTTTGATATGAGTGTCCCGTTGCAAGAAAACGCAATGTTAAGACTACTTGGCACATTCGTACATAATTTCTAAAATTTGCAAAAATAAGGGATGGAACGAAGGAATAAAATAAAAAAAAGCTGAAGGAAAGTAAGTTGATTTGCTAAGATCCGCATGCAAAATATAAAATGGTGTATATTACCTAGTTTTTTGAAGAACAGAGCCCGCCCTCCCTCGAGTAGCGTGCACAAGCAAACTAACCACTAGATACCTTCCACCACTACCATACTATCACTAGGTAATATACACCACTGAAGTCGAGAACACGACACGTGTTTCGCCCCAAAACGAGGCATTATCAAGTGTTTTTGACTCTACGACAGACAGCCGCCGAGTCATCGCGATCCCGGTGGCGATGTTAGTTTGATTATGCACGCTAATGAGGGCGGGCATTCAGATCTTAGCAAATTAACTTAATTTTCTTCATGAAATGTAATACATTCGACTTATTCCATTCCTATGCTTCGTACCCTATCCATTAAAAAAAATTAAACTCTTCAAAAGTCGCCAAAACATCTGAAGTACTGTTATTATTATTAAAGAACTCCCTTTGCCGTCTTGATACTTGATCAAATTTTAGTGATAACATATAAATTAACATTACATTCAATTGCATACATTTACACCGATATTATTTAAACTATTTAAACTATCACATGTCATATCAATTAAAGTAATTGTTGATACCCTTACTACTACCCTTCGCCGGACATATGCTTTTTAAGCAGTGTACGTAGTACTTTGCCTAGTGACTCACTGTTATGCACCAACGACGTAAATAAATAGCAAAAAGTTACCCCCTCTAGGTAATTTCCAAAATAAGTTAGTATTCTTATTTTTGGTAATTTGACTTGCGCCGAACTTGTACTTTCGAACGTCTTCTCACCGCTACATTCCAATTTAAAACTTTCACCTTATTGTCCATGAAATATTCCTCCGTGTTGTATACGTTTTATAAGAAATATGACTACTTCTGAATTCTTTGGATTGCCTTTCATAACTTTTGTTAAATTGTTGCCATAATTCCTCCAAATAAGTTGTTATTTGTATGTAAGAAAATGCGTTAATCTCTTCTTGACGATTTTCTAAATATTTTCTAGCCTTAGAAATTCGGTCTGAAATATCGTCTTGGTATTTTAAAAGACCTTCCATGTTGACAGATACAGAATTTTCTAAGTCCTCTAAATAACTTCTTCACCGTCGCGTTTTTCGATCATCAAATTGAAGCTAAATTTGGCATAGATTACCCGTATTAACCCTTAGCTAATTTTACAAATTGAACTAAACTTTCACTCACTCGCTCAAAGCTACCACACCCTCGAGAGAAGGGTTGATTTTTGATGTTTTCTGAATTACTCTAGTTACTGAGTGGTCAAAGTAAAAAAAAGTATCAGTTTAGGTATATAATTAATTTTTTTAATCTTCATGCTATACAATGCTAATCGAACAACTACTATATAATTGGCCGAGCGGCATCATTACTTAATACTCATGCACTTAATACTTACTAGTGAAACTAACTGGTAGCGATATAGAATTCGTCTACTCCTCTCCACCATTGTCGTAAGAAATGTTACAAAATTTTAGTCAAGTTTAATAAAGTGAACCAAAGAATGTCATCAATTTTGAAGTTTTATTCACAATATCATGTTTAGTAGGAGATATATGATGGGCTATAAGTACGATGAATCGCACGTATTCAATTCACAAGGATATTTATTGACTGGCCTTTAATATAGATAATATTAATGTATTTTACATGCGAAATTACTGGCTGGGTTTGGTGTTTTGTGGATTGTTTATAACAATGTAATCGATGAAGATATATATACCATTTGTATGCCAATAAAATTATTAAATTTCTTCATTTTAAATATGTTTTTAAAAACTGTATTATGTCATTTAAAGAAATATTATATTATAAAAATATTATTCCCATTTCATTTTAATAATGAACACATTAATAATTGTTTGTGACTTGCAGGCACTAAGCTGTTTACTATGTAGTACACGAGAGCTTCCTTCTCGCTCCTGTCAACGCTCAAGCGTTTGTGAAGGAATGCCTATGTCAGGTAATGTGTATTACATCATCAATTTTTATAGTAATTTAAAAAAAAAAACATTAAAAAGCGAATATTTTACGTACTATTCTCTAACCGTATGCCAACACCACTGGTTGCATTTTTAAATAGATCCTAATACTCAATCGCCTATTTAGATGTCATCAGTTGTTCAGTTTTATAATAGACTTCGACTTCCGATGACACTTGGACCAATCGTCTTTATTGCTAATACCTCAAGCAGTTCGAAAACTATTTTGACTCACATTAGTTGCACAGTTTGTCTGCCTTTGATGCTGTAATGATTCCGGCAACCAAGGGTATCCATGATATAAGAGACGATAAGAATATCTACACGAGGTGGCTTATTCACAGACTTTTATTCTTCCTTCCTAAGAGACCAACGTTTCATTCTTCGTATGTTTCTTTAACTATGGATTTTTTTTGCACATTCGTATCGTAATAATATCTCATTGTTTTTATCATCATTACCACAATTTTAGCCTATTACAAGTCTACTGCTGAACATTGGCCTCCCCCATTGATTGCCTGAAAACAAGGTCCTTCACCCATCGACTTTCCTCAACAAACCCGTGCTGGCCTCAAATTTGCAATTTAATAAATGATATTACATGATTTATACATTTGAAAACATGTAATAAAAACAAATTCATAATTGTTTAATATCCCGATAGAAAAAAAACACACCTTACTAAAAAAACCTTGATTAAAAATATTTCAATGCAGACGTATGAAGTCAGCACTGCCGAAAGCCAAATTTATACTTATCAGTTTTGATGTAGGATCTTAAGGACAAAAATGCAACTCGTGTGTACGCTCACTAATAACCTAGAGAATGTAATAAGATACAGTACATATTATACGCATAGTGAAGGTTCTGTTCAAAAAGTGTAATTGATTTGTGTTCAATGAGACGAAAAGCTACCCATTTCTTTAAAAAATATTTGTATAATTCAATTTGTTATTAAGTTAAGTAGAAAATATATTTATAGTAGTAGTACAATGATTGTAAACAATTGTATCTATAAGAGCAACTGTGCAGTGCTAAGACAAACTACTGCTGTTTAATGGCACGAAGAAATTGATCGGTATGTTATAAAATTGTATTTTGTGAAATAAATAAAGAAAGTGTAAGGTTTCCTTAATATCCCGATGTACCCCGCGGGTTTTATCCGCGTAAAATAAGCCGACCCTGTGATTGGCTCCGTACAGCATCGACACTCGCCGACCTGTGCGTTTACAGTCCAGCCCTTCTTGTTTAAGTTCTGTTTTCAGCGTGCGGTACCTTAATGCCGTAGCGTTAAGTTTTATAACTTAGAATCCTCCTTAATAAAAGGGTTATATAATAAAAAATATTTCTTCAAGTCGGACTGTAATACCTACAATAACAATTTTCTATATTCGTTGTCAGCAAGTAGTACTGTTGTAGGTGTTAACTAAATTTCTTATTTCAGAGTTTGTTGGCGCAAACGGAATGATGCGGAGGGGAACTTCGAGTGGCAGCACTAGTCGTTTACATAGAGCACCAACGTGTTCGTCCTGCGTATCAACACGAAGAGACCATGCTACCATGGCCAGTGGTGGTACCGATCTGCTTCTTCGTAATCCGAGCGGAACCAAGCATCTGATGCGAAATGCACACAATGCGACGCCACCGGTGCGCGCGGTTTCTGTACGAACTCGTTTCAATTAGTTCTTTGAATAAGGAAGAATCAATTTAAATTAAGCGCGAGTAAACAATAAAAACATTGTTTATACTATGTGGACAAGTAATTATATATGGTATGAAGCAACGGGCTAGCAAATTTAATATCTTCGAAATAGACTGACTTAAGATGTTTGACATAGAATAAGAATAAATGTCAGAATCAAAGTTGCGATGTTTTATTTAATAAAGTTTTAGTGTTTATATGGTGCATACATTTCTAAATAAGCTATTTACGAGTATGTAAATTATTGAGAAAAAAGACACAAATGAAATTAGGTAGTAGAAGAAAGTTTTATTTTTATTTTTAACAATATTACGTTTAACGTAATTGTTTGAAATAAAAAGTATTGAGAAACTATTAAAATAACTAAAAATGACATGCTATTCGCTAAATTAAATTGTTAGAACAAACTTTCTAGTATAAATCTTCTATAAGAAGAAATTGACGTTCTTTGTAAAGCATAACACAATTTGATGTTTGTTCGCTATTCACACACCTTTACAACTTTAAGTTGAAGCTTTTTAATAACGCAGCACGCCGTTTTCGCAATACCGCAAATATATAAACATATCATTGATTTAAGAATTTACTTTTGCAAATTTTCCTGTTATTAAAAAGTTTTATGCAGAGATCTGGAAAAAAAATCATAGTTATTATTAACCAACTAGAAAACAGTTGAAGACACTTTATTAGTTTGACCTTGAGCAACACTGCACATAGAACACATAGATTTGAAAAAAAAATGATCAAAGCAATTGCATGGCTGTCCGCTGAAAACGTACTTGTTTACTGAGTCGCAAGTTCGACACAAATGATTACTTTTAGATACAGCATCTAAACTATTCACCGAGTTTACTGGATGTTCGAGGAGTACGAGGCCTCCGAAAAACAGAGTTAAGAAGCTTTCTTTGTGTATTGGCAATTCGCAGTATCAACCCTCTCCCACCTTAAACACTTGTTTTTCACGTCTACATGTACTTTTTCAGTAAGTTGATAAGATATTATTTGCTATTTGATTTAGTAGTAGAATCCAATATCAAATTCATAAATATATAAAACATTTTGATAGAGTACTCAATCTCAACTCGGCGTTTAGTGTAAATATGTGTTGACTCGTTTTGTTTTCTTTATCAATCATATACAATATCGAGAAATGGCTGACATTTAAATTTTCCCCTGTCCCGATTTCATACAGTGTCAGTTACTTTATCTTTTACTTAAGGAGATATACACAAATAATTACAATGTTTAGAAAATTAGAAAATCGTATGAAGAATTAAAAAAAGAGGCGTGCAACTCTATACTTTGACAGAGTTCTCAGAGTTCCCCTTCCTAGAAAAGTTAGGGTGTGATAGGTGAGTGAAATAAAAACTATACATGGTATTATTAATTGACTATCTTTGGCTTTACTACTGTCCCGTACATGCAACAAACTACATAAACCTAAGACATATTACCCTGCCGCGGCAATAAATAAAGTTAAAAAATAAGTAAAATAAACATGCCACGGGCTTCTATTTCACCGATCTACCACCCTTTTTCTGAGAAGGAGCAGACGAAAACCCTGTATATACATATACATTCCCATTGGGAATTTCTTCATACACATCTTTAGCTTCTTCTACTTTCATTAGCGTTTTCATACACGCTCGTCGGTTGCAGGTAATTTTAATGTGACCTTTCCTCAAAAGTTCTCCGACCTAATTGTGATACTTACGCCTAGGTCGACACTTACCGGCTTTCCCATTCACACTCACCTCATAAAAGTATCCGATGAAGCTGTAAAAGCCGAGAAGGCTAACAGCAATTACATCACCGAAAATATATCACCTCATAAATTTGTTTCGTTAATCTTTTTTCATTCATATCTACATGTCCAAACCATCTCAGCATCGCTTTCTTTATCTTTGTCACTACATCTTTAACCACACTGCAACATTCCCTTATCACGCTGTTTCTCACTTCGTCGATCAAAGTTACTCTAGCTATACTCTAGCTACTTCTCATTTCAACAGCATTAATATGACTTTCATGCTTCTTCTGCCAAACCCAGCATTCCCTACCGTACATTAGTGTGAGAACCAGAACCTCCCAATGTACAGCCAGTCGTTCCTTTTTAAATACGTTCTGGCTACTCATAAAGTTATGCAGAGCCCCATTCACTTGACTTCCTGCCAATACTCTTCTCTCAATATCACAGTGATACTTTCCGTCTCTCGTAAACTTGGAACCTGGGTACCTGGGTACACAGACTCTTTTACTTGTTCCACTCGTTCTCCTATAATCAGAACTCTGCAATCCGTCATATTCTTTCTTCTGTTTCAAAAATCATGACTTTCGTCTTACTTACATAAATTTTCATCCCTTTGTTTTTAGGGTATCATGCATAATATTAACAACCTGCAACTCCTCCTTCGATGATGCTAGTACAATCTGATCATTGACGTATAGTAGGCATTTGACAGTCAGATCATTCATTCTTATTCCATACGCACTCTCTTTCAAAAAATTTAAACAATTGTCTATGAATAGGTTAAAGAGCCACGGCGATGCTACACATTCGTGTCTAACACCTTTTTCGATGTAAAACCAGTCTGTGTAAGCTCCGTTTACCCTATTACATCAGATTTGATAAATCACAAATCGAGTCCCCGAACCACAACCACAAATCCTCGCAAAAGAACCCTGATTCCTACCAAGGATGATTGCGAGGCTATTGGAATTAAAAAACATCCTAACATCAATAGAAAAGATGGTTGGGTACTACCACCAGCTTGGGATCCTATAATTAATATACAATCAAAAACCAAGCATACACTGCAAGACTTCAAGTCACAGTTAGCTCTTTCTGCGTAAATCGTACCAAAAATAATAATTTAAAGCTTAAGGTGCTGTAAAGTGTGCTGTAAAGCGCTCGAAACTTCGGGTTATAAATAATATAAAACACTATAAAATCTGTAAAAAATAGTTTTATTTGAATAGAAATTATAAAATCCAAAACGCGAATTCAGAGAATATTGCACGACATTTCATTCCGTAGGGGTTGTAAAAGTTGGCAAAAGGAAAAGGCCGACGAAAAATTAAGTCCTCCCCCAGACAACTATCTGAAATACATCAGACTAACATTATACAGACCAACAAAGGGCTGCAGCGTCTAAGTTGATAGGTATTATTGCTGCGGTCGCCAATCCTAATCACAGTCAAGACTATCCTTGATCACAAATCCTTACAACTCAGTATGGTTCTTCGTCCTATGGTAGACTGTTAAGAAGTTGATGATAATTATGATGAAATTGTGACACTACACTGTGCCCATCACCCTGAGACATAGGTTCTTAAGTCTCATATGCCCAGTGATTACGCTAGCACACAGTGCTCTTCAAACCGAAACACAGTAATGTTTGCACAGTACTGCTTCACGGTAGAATAACTGGCCCTGGGGTGGTACTTACCTAGACGGAATCCTGCATAGGAATCCTACCACCAGTAAACGGTGAACTTTTGAGGAAAGGTCACGTTAAAAGTACCCGCCACCGACGAGCGAGTATGAAAACGCTAATGAAAGTAGAAGAAGTAGATGTGTATCAGGATCGTAGCAAGTGGAAAGATGTGGTCTCTGCCTACCCCTATGGGAAAGAGGCGTGACTGTATGTATGTATGTATCTATGTATTATATAGTTTTATAACAGTAAGTTTTCGAATGATTGATTAGTAACAATTGCACCTTCACTATGCCCAGCAAGTATTGTTATATTAAGATAATGGTCGCAAGTCTTCTCAAATCAATGTTAACAGTTGTGCAATTCAACAATATAAAATGCGATAAAGATAACAATATTAAATTTGTTTGCGATTATAATTTCTGTTACATTACATATCTAAAATAGTTATTTTGGAAGTGTAAAAAAAATTATAAAGATACTATGTTTACGTTTAGCACTCGGGTGTCGTAAAGGCTAGGTTACCAAAAGAAAATAGTCATTAATTATGCAAACACGTCTATAAAGATTATACTGCTCATAACATTATACTGATCACGCTACATTCAACATTGATTACGTTTTACGAATCTGAGAATTTTCGATGTAAAATTATCTTGCTGTAAATGTTATACAAAATCTTTTCGATGCTAGTATTAATTGTTCTGTTAAATGTTTGCACTAATGTACTGAAATAATTCTTACGATACTTATTTTAGATACTTTGTTTCAATAATATATTCATTTGCATCATAAAGTAGTCGAGAAACATCACAGTGTCTCGGCGACTATAATTATTATTATATAAATATACTATAATTGACTATAATTATTATTGCCATTTATACATATTACTTAATATTACAAATGTAAAAGTAACTTTCTTGACCCCTCTGTCTTTTTGACTATAAACAAAAGAATTTTCACATACCTAGATAGACCTACATATTTTGCTCCGAATATATAAATTGCGCTACAGCGGAAAATCCAAATCTCCAATTTCATTACTGTCGTTCTCGAATTGTTTAATAATACGGGCTTGTGTTACAATATGTATTTGTCAAGCCTTCAAGTGGCGTTGATCACGCAGCCGTTTATATTGCGAAGTAATGTACTACTTACTACGGAATTTATATGTGTGTACCCCATATTAAAATTCAGAAGTAAGTACACATGTGTTGAAAAATTCTGTAATCTATGCTTGTTAACAGGGCATAAGGAGTTTTGGGGTCTCATTTTATAAAAGGGGACAACCTATTTATAATAGTACATCTTCTCTTTTCAGCCTATCACTAGTCTACTGCTGAATTTAGGCCTCCCCATAGACTGTCATAAAAGTTTGTAGCTCTCATTAGAGGGGATTTGCCATAGTTGCCACGCTTTGCAGCCGGGTTGGCAACGGCAGTTTATTTATTCAGATGTTCCAGGAAGATGCTGCTGCCCATCTCCTGGTTTTAATTTTCCGACTGTTGACTTTTACGACACCCACGGGATGAGATGTGATGATAGATTCTCTTAAGCCGCTACCACTCGGTACAAAAATCGGCTCAATAGTACAAAGTGACGAGATGTGCCTAACGTTCACCTGATGGTAAGGGCAACGTCTGTCCATAACAAATGCTGTGACACCCAGAACATTTCCGTGTCGCACCACACAGCGCCGGTCACCCTGCGATATCAGTTCTTAAGTCTCATGTGCCCAGTACGGTGGTACCTACCTAGATGGAATACCTAGCGTAGGCATCCTACCATTAGTAATATTTTAATACATTTTTTGTACCCTTAGCAGATTGTCAAAGTCACTATGTCGGACATAGTATTATATCGTTGGATGAATATCAAATTAATAAAATGGCTGCTTACAGTAATGCAAATGCAGTATGAAAAGACTAAAAAATTCTGTATTACATACATATGTATGTGTATGTATGACATTCAAGCTTTTTCATAAAAAGTCGTGAAAAGTTAAAGTTAAAGTTTTTTTAACATTACCTTTATTTAATTTTTGCGTTATACACGTGATGAGGTTCCGTAGTCAATAAGGAACCGTTATACTTTCGCCATGACCATCTGTCCGTCTGTCCTCAAAGCTGTAGCTCAAAGACTTAGTACGAGAAAGCTGTAATTTGGGACGTGTATACATTTTAATTGCGCCGACAAAGTGGTGAAATCGATTTTTTTCTCGTCTATCTCATGGTGCGGGATATCGTTTGTTTTATTTAAATTTATTATCTATTTAACATTCTGATTTTAATATATTAACGGGAAAGATCATGTCAGTACCCTGTTTACAACGAGGATTTACTACTAGATAGAATTGCTAGCAAGGTTTACTCCATATTTATCATTACGTCAAGTTAAAAATCTCAAGTTGTGACACTAATCATAGTAAATAGATAATGTACTGAAGTAACAATTTATAAAGCAGAATATAGTTTTACCTAGTCAGTGATACATAACAATGTACAATGTTAGAAAACGCTTTCGGAATCCATAAGCTCCATTGGCACCTTGTTTAATATCTATGAGAAGGAAACAACGGGACAAAACTTATTGAAAAGTTTATGTAGCAAGTGCTTATGATATGGACGCAAAGTTGATGTTTAGGTACGTGTATTTTAAAATAATTACGTGACTTTATTATGCAAGAAAGTGACGAGATGAAAAAATCGTTTACCTGATAGTACTTGTAAGTGTAAATAACAAATGCTGTGTCACCCAGAATAATTCCGTTTGCTACCATAATGCGCTCGTCACCTTGCGACATCAGTTTGCTTGACATCAATTGAGTCTCATATGCCCAGTGATTACGCTAGCTCTCAGTGCCTTTCAAACCTAAACTCAGTAATGTTTGCACACTGCCGCTTCACGGCACAATAACTGACCCTATGTGGTACCTACCTAGACTAAGTATTTACCACAAGTAAATATTCAGTTCATTAAAAATCCATAACTAATATATTTAGTATACTTTTTGGCTTATCTGAACTCAGTGTGTACAGTTAAGACTGCTGCGACGTCGATTTATAACTTAGCCCAAGAAAATTTGTACTACGGTCACATTATCCCGTTTTTTACTGGTACTTTTTGAATTGTTAAATACTAATAAAACAAACATTTAATTATATTTAAACAAAAAAGCAAAAAAACACTGATGTAAGATATAAGTATAGTTTTTCCCATTGATGTATAGGGTTCTTTGACCCTATACATCAATGGGAAAAACTATACTTACCCGTATTCAATAATTATTTAATATTTTATGCCGATAGATGTCCGGCAGGTACCACCCCAGGGCCAGTTATTCTGCCGGGAAGCAGTAGTGTGCAAGCATTACTGTGTTTTGGTTTGAAGGGCACTGTGAGCTAGCGTAATCACTGGGCATTTGAGACTTAAGAACTGATGTTTCAGGGTGACGGGCGCAGTGTGGTGTCACACAGAAATATTCTGTGTGACACAGCATTTGTTGTGGGCGGACATTGCACTTACCATCAGGTGAACATTTTTCTCGTTTCGTCACTATATACAATAAAAAAAAAGAATAACGCCTACCTCGTGTCGTATGAGGCTCCTAAGGTATTGTGCGGACAGCCTTTATTCGTGTAATAGTGGGAACTCATGGAAATGCAATGGGCAGTAAGAATTTTTGTTGACTGGAACCAAAATGGCGGCGGGTTCGGCACCCGTCACGTCTCGTTTCTCGTGGGGGCGAAAAGAGGGCTTCGTGTGTGGCCTTTGCCTTCCCCTCATATAGGAAAAAGGCGTGATTGTATGTATGTATTTAATATTATGGCGCCGGTTGGTGACAACGAAAGAATTTCTGCAAACGCATCTCATCTTATAGGTGTCGTAGGAGTCGACTAAGCGAAAAGCCTTAAAAATATCATTACTATCGACAAATTGCGAAATAACCATCTCGAAAAACGCCAGACCGAGAGTACATAGGCCGCCACCGGACTGTAACGTCTGGTGCTGCGATCAAGAATCTGACTGCCAAGCGTGGTGGTTACCGGCAAATCATTCCTTGTCGGCAAGGCAGGTGTCTTGTAGTGGTAGTATATTTGTTACGGGAAGACTTTTGTACTTACCATCAGGTGAACATTTTGCTTGTTTCGTCACTTTATCCAATAAAAAAACGATATGTAATTGTGTCATACGTATAAGCTTTCACAACATAGACACTTCTACATTTCCACTTTACCGTATCCAATATAACGCTCATGCGATTAGACGGAAGGAAGAATAAGATGCAATTTAATTACTTATTGACAAAATTATACTAAAAATATTTAATACGCTATGTGAATTTTAAACTTTTAAACTTTTTAATTTCAAAAATTTTGTTTCAAACTCGTCTTGTCACTATTTCCTATAAAAAAACTTGATGTTGATGATGATTCGTACGGAGTAAACTATTTACTAGAGAAAAAAGAAAGAAGTAGAGTAGTCGACATAGCCCTAAGGATTAGCCACCTAAAGTGGCAATAGGTCGACTACCTTCGTAGAACCGATAGCCGTTAGGGAATAAAGTTTTTGGAGTGTCAACCTCGTACTAGCAAACGCAGTGTACGGCGACAACACACTAACTACGAGTATATGAAGCGACGATCTGCACGGTTTTGCGGGACGTCTATGGATGCAGGTCAGGACCGTGTTTTGTGGCAATCTATGAGGTTGATATGATTATGATGAAGCTATCGACAGGATAAATAAAAGAGAATTTTTGAGGCGCTAGTAATTTTACAAATATGTATAGTGTATAGTAATAACAGACTCTACAACTTAACTTTATAAAAATATTATAATTCTATATAAAAATAAAAGACATTAGACATTTTAATATTAGTAAAGAATAAAATAAATGCAGAGGAGGATCCGTTTTATAATATTACTTATAATGAAACATTATTTAATGTTAATTAAAAAAGTTAAAGAAAAACTTTAAGATATCTTCGTTTCCCCTACATATTATGTTTAAAAACTTTCGCATTCATTATAACTTATTAAATATTATTAAAATAAAATGTATAAGCATGCATGCCTACTTTTTAAAATATAAATTTTAAATAATAAAACGGAAAGCCATACTATGTAGTATATGTCGACAGGTAAATGAAAGACCCACTTATAATTTAAACGTATTGGTAATGTTTATTTTATATTTTGGTTTCAGATAATTCAGGATCTTAATTAATTTCTGGCCGCTAATTGATATTTATTAAGAAGTCCATGATTCCAGGGAAAATATTATCGTCGATAAAATTTCATAAATCATAAATAATATACATTCCATATTTTAGGTACTTTAATTGTTAATTAATAAATTGACTTACATAATTTATAAATATAACATATTACAGGACAGAAACCAGCGTTCGAATATCTATCTTCACATTTCATTGATCCATATCATATTTAAATTGATGTATATCAATATTCATGTGAATAAAACTTATATATAATAATACATATACTTTTAATAATAGCTTACATCTATAAAATATTCTTGTTATATTAAATTCTAATACTAATATTCTTCAGCAACTGCTCACGAACCAATCTCTTGAAAGAGTCCTTACTTTTACCTTGCATGTTCGACGTTATCGAGAAAGGACTTTCAAAGAAGTGTAACTTGGATAGTGAAGGAGTTGACAAAGAACCCGATGAAGTGCGTTGGAGCGCATATTTTGTCATTACAAAAAGATCAAGTACCCTTTCTAACATAAATACAACATTTGTATGTTTGGTAAACAACTGATTATTTCAAAATTGAGACTAAATATTTGGCAGTACGTATATGAATAATCTTACTGTCCGTGACATAGTATCCAAACCTCACATTACGACCTAGTTTTAAATATAAGTTAGAAAGTTACTGGTACTTTTTAAACACTGATGATGTAATAGATTGCAGAAATTAACATTTCCATTACTAAGACGACTGCTAGAAAAGTTACAATACTAATAACGTATAATACTTATACGAAAAATCTATCTTTCACACCAAAAGAGTTGGTGAAGTTGAAAGTAATGTTAGAGGATGGAAATAGAATTTGCAGAATTGATCATTAAATACTGGGTACTACCACGGATATTGCTCAAATAAATGTTACGTATATTGAAATCAACACATTCGCCTATTTAAATTCTTTAGATGTGACTTACATGTTTTCTCACACTATGATGTTTAACAGATGTGAATTTACTTTGTACTGACAGCTGAACGCATCAAAGTTACTGAAACATTTTAGTAATCACAAATATCTTGGCTTTTTGTTACACAAGTTTTATATAAAGATTTTTGTCGATCTATTGTTGTTAACCTACTTAACATATAAGAAATTTATTGTGTACAAAAATGTTATAATGATATATAGCTTTCCACGTCATCTATTTTGTAACATTATTTAGAAGAAAAGAATTAAGAACATTATTATTTACATATATATTTATATGTATAAAAATGAGTAAAAGCAAAGTCAAAACAGCATTTAAATGTCCCTGTTGAGCTTCTCTTATTTATAAGAGGGTTTTAGAACCGAAAAAGAGTCCACCATATTGCTCCTATGTGGGTATATATATCGTCGAGATAATTTTTTCCTCAGACTGCAGGTATGCAGAGGAAGAGCAACGAGCAAAAAGAGCCACGTCTCACGATGTTTTCCTTCAACGATTAGAACGTAAATTTCAGAACAATTTAAGAGGTGCCTTCACCGGACTGCAAACTTAAGTCATACGCGTGCTATAAAAATTAAGGCGAGCGTCCGGCTCAGTAGCTACCAGAGTTATATATGGATATATATATATATATATATATATATATATATATATATATAATTATTTTGTGCGTCTATATGTCACTGAACTGTTTCTAAACGGCTGGGTCGATTTTGATGATTTTTTTGTGTATGTTTGAGGAGTAACCTTACATGTTTTTGATTCACATTTAGGCTTTTCTGGGTCGGTAGCGCTGCGAACGGTTTCTTGGAAAATTTCAAATTACACTTAGTATATATTTGATAGAAAATTTGAATACCGAAAAATATTTGCTGAATACGCTAATAGGAAGCAAGCCAACTTTCAGGCAGGACAACGTCGGTCAGGTCCACTGGTATCCATTATGGTTTGCTTTGAACGTCGTTTTTCATTATTTAATTTTCTGCAGTTATTGTCATCTATTACTTGAGTATATAAGTCGATGGATGCAGGTGGCTCAGGACCGTGCTTTGTGGCAATCTATGGGGGAGGCCTATGTTCAACAGTGGACTAAGATAGGCTGAAATGATGATGATGATGATGAATGAGGAAACATTTAATTAGCAATCTCATTTCATCTCAAAATATTTACAGTCGGTGTTTATAATACTGAAGGTTATTTGATATAATAAAATTCAAATAAAGCGGCAGTTCCGAAAAATGACTGTAATAAGTCATGTAGTATTTTGTGTATTTTACTTCGGGATGTATTAAAATGTTTGGTATAAAATAGACACTGTTGATTATTCTCTCTAGCTTTCTGCTTTTAGCCGATTACTCTTCATTATACCCTCTTCCATGGTTTTTTTTATTATAAACATTTTTGAGCACATATTCCATAAACTAGGTAGAAGAACAGCAACAGGCTTTAACTAAAAATAATTACAGTTTGGACTCGAACATGGTAGGCCAATGCTGTCATTGGCCTAGTCACTCACATATATATACAATGCCATTATGAAAAACGTAGTGTACAAACTCGACGTATATGTGCGTGTGTGTGTATGTTTGTGTGACAGTCAGTTTTATTGTGTGTGTGAGTGTGTGTGTTTGTATGTGCGTTCGAAGTACATGCACGCGTGAATGTGTGTTAAAATAATCACCTCCAAGAAATTGTTCTCATGTGTTGCTAATCTTCAATTTTAGCTTTTCCTTGAATTAATGCTTATGAAAGTTCGAAAGAATAATATCTGTATTCTGGTTTAACCGTTTCAGTTCTGCGGTATTCAGTCTAAAACCAGTAAATGAAACCAGAGTTGCCAAAATTATAAGTAGTATCACAAAGAATGCGCAAGGTGTAGACGGTATCACTTTAGACATGATTATATTAACATTGCCACGTACACTGGGAGTTATAACTGCTATTGTTAATGCGTCTCTTCAATCGGGTTTCTTTCCGGATATTTGGAAAGAAGCCATAGTGAAACTGTTTCCCAAAATAACGTTTCCGAAAAACCTTACAGATTGGCGACCGATAAGTATTCTACCATTTATGTAAAAAGTAATAGAAAAAGCTGTATCTATGCAAATGTCAGAGTACTTATATGAAAACGATATCTTACCTCAAAAACAATCGGGTTTCAGAGCGGGTAGAAGTACAGCAACTGCGCTTTGAGACGTAATTGACGACATATTGGCTGGACGGGATGTGGGATAGGGAGCCATATTAGTTTTACTTGATTTCACACGAGCGTTTAATACCATCAACGCTACATTACTGATATCGAAACTTGTTTACTGTGGCTTCGTTGGGGCTGCAGTTAAGTGGTTCTCTAGTTACTTAACAGGACGCTCTCGAAAAGTGGAGGTACGTAATGATGGGCATACTAAATGTTTATCGGCTACCGCCCCTATAAAAAGAGGAATTCCACAGGGCGCAATCCTAGGACCGGCATAAAAGACAACGAACATCATTTTTACGCTGATGATCTTCAAGTGTATAAATCTTTTAAACCAGGTGAAACTTTAACTGCCGTAAGTTAAATCAAGACTTTAACTGGTGGTAGGATTCCTATGCAGGAATCCGTCTAGGTAGGTACCACCCCAGGGCCAGTTATTCTGCCGTGAAGCAGTAGTGTGCAAGCATTACTGTGTTTCGGTTTGAAGGGCACTGTGAGCTAGCGTAATCACTGGGCATTTGAGACTTAAGAACTGATGTCTCAGGGTGACGGGCGCAGTGTGGTGTCACACAGAAATATTCTGGGTGTCAGCATTTGTTATGGGCGGACGTTGCACTTACCATCAGGTGAACGTTTTGCTCGTTTCGTCACTTTATACAATAAAAAAAAAGATCTGGAACGAATATCCCAATGGTCAGAAACCAACCACCTGGTTCTAAATCCAGAGAAGTCCAAGTATTTGGTTATAGGATCAAACATGCAAATAAATAGAATCATTGATTATGTCATCAGGCTAGAAATTCGAGGAAGGCCAATAGAACAAGTAACAGAAGCACGAAATTTAGGAGTTGTGATGGACAGCAAATCAAAGTTTGAGAACCATGTGCTTGATTGCTCGAAGTTGTTTCTATCGGTTAAAAGTTCTGTATGGAATACGGCAATACTTAAGCATTGATTCACGTATCTCTCCGAATCCCTAATACTGTCAAAACTTAATTATGCGGACACTGTTATCGGTAACTGTCTTTTGGCACGCACGAAGAAATTAATTCAACGAGAGCAGAACTCTTGCGCGCGATTCTGCTTCAAAATCCCACGTAGAGCGCACGTGACACCTTATCTCAACAGTGGAAATCTGATGAATATGGAATCGCGCCGCGCTTTGCACTTTGCAGGTTTACTATTTGGCATAGTGAAGACGCGGAATCCTCGGCATTTATATGAAAAGCTAAACTTCACAGAACGACAACGAATGCCTTTACAAATGAAATGTCCGGCACACAGCACAGCTGCATTTCGTGGAAGTTTTCGCTATTCTGCCACGAAATGTTGGAATAATATCCCACCGCCTATCAGAAAGCCTGCTTCAGTCAAGACATTCAAATTAAAATACAAGACTTATTTATTACATTTACAAAAGTTGCAAACCATAACCTAAGTGTGCTGTGTATATGAATGTGTAAGTATGTACGAGTATGTGTGTAGTAATATTTAAAATGTGTGGATGAAAGTGTACCAATGTGTTTTTGTTTTAAACTGTATCTGAATCGTAGCGAGAATTGGTGAATTTGGAATGTAATAAATTATATAATAGATTCATTTTTAGAAAAAAAAAGAAAAGTTAGTTAATAGTTTAAATGTCCTTTTTTTTCTTGTTTCACAATGCTACGAGTATAATGTTTGCTCATTGTTGCGCACCACTTTAAAGGCATCCACGGAAGACCAGCGTCGAGGCTAAAATCGGCCAAGGCATTATGCTCAGTGTAGGCCTTTTGGTACCATTTTTAATTTAAATTATATTTTATTTATTTTCCTCTTTTTAAATTGTTTAATGTTAAATTTCTGCAAATATTGTTGCTTTGTGTTTTGTTTTTATTTTATTTTTGATTTTATTTCCCTTTGTATGATTTTGCTGGTACCAATAAACCTTTTCTTTCTTTCTAAACTGCAAATTGTACGTTTAAACTAATCTACTTAGTACTACATTTTGACTATAATTAGCGGAGTAAAAGGAGTCATTTTTTGTGTGCCTGGTGCGGCGTCTGAAACATTAAATGAAATACGTTCGATAATCTCAGGGCAGTGCAACCGTCCACTGAGTATGTCGTAAAGCAAACCCATTTCGAGAACTACTCTCCTTTCTTCCAAGGTAAGCAGTGTGGTTAAGGCAATTTGAAAGTTACGTGGAACCTGATTTACGGAACTTATAATTTAAGTGCTTAACAAATATCTTTTGAATTCGCCCAATATGTTTTTTATACTTATCGTATATGGGAGACCATATAAAACTCGCATATTTCAGGATGCTAAACACTTAATTAATTAAATTAATAAAAGTGCTTTAGTACTTTTAGACTTATAGGGTTATTAAACGGCTTACAATTACGCGTAAAAAAACCAAAATTATGATATGCCTTATCATTAATTACGTCGATGGGTTGGACTGAAGGTACTGGTGGTAGGATTCCTATGCAGGAATCCATCAAGGTAGGTACCACCCCAGGGCCAGTTATTCTGCCGTGAAGCAGTAGTGTGCAAACATTACTGTGTTTCGGTTTGAAGGGGACTGTGAGCTAGCGTAATCACTGGGCACATGAGACTTAAGAACTGATTAATGACTAAGATTAATGAACTGACACAGTAATTTTATGGGTGACACAGAATTTGTTATGGGCAGACGTTGCACTTACCCTCAGGTGAAAGTTTTGCTCGTTCCGTCACTTTTATGAAATAAAAAAAAAACATTTACTATTTAGATAGGTCCAGAACAAAGATCCTCTCTAAATAGATGATATTAAAGTGGTATGTATAAAGAATCGGTTTGTTCTTTCTCGTGAAACTGATACATTGACATTTCTGAAGATTATTTAAGTCAGCTACAGATTGTACTCACATAAAAAAACTTTTGTCATCCGCTCATAGGAGGTAGCGTTTTCAATACACTTATTTAAATGTCTGTGATTTCGATAAAAGTATTTAGGGTGCTCAATCTGAAAAACTGTAGAAATTAAGGGCTATAAACTAATTGACGTGTTACTCTGAGCTTCAGTTTGCATTTGGCCGTTATTATTTCTGTTCATGGCAATTTCAATTTTTCTCTTAATGTCTGAATAAATGATTTAGAAAACTCATATAATTCTTTTTAACCAACTTAATTACTTTTGCGGATTTGTTCAATGTCGGCGATGAGTCAATTAAGTTATCTAAGAAATGCTAATAAAATATGTAAAATAAACTTCTATAATATTAAACTAACACCTGAACCTGAAACACAGCAAATGAAAAATAATTTTATATTTTCTTACAAAGAATATAATTTATATAGAGTACAATATTTAATTACGTATTTTTGCCAACAAAGTTAATGAGCATTATCATTAGATGGTGTTGTTGTGCAAATGACCGTTGTATGACAAAGAGACACATTTACAATGTTTTCAACTGGCCCGCGAGTTCAGCTGTACTATGAAGCTCTATTTATGTATATAAGTTTCGGTTAAACCAATCCGGGCTGGGCCCGCTAGCACAGCTATCCGAATTCGATTAAGCTGTATAAACCACAACGGCTAGCAGCAAAAACATCACCGAAATTATATCAAATGTTTGTCTTTAAGTCTGTGGGTGCTGAATACTACGCTATAATATATATATATTATTAAAACTGTATGTTATTGATCGAATAGTCTGGTCAAATGTTTATTGCTCATAACAATTGGCACAAACTTTGGGAATTTATCGTTAAAATTTTTAAATTTGTTTATTTATTTAATAATTGTAGGGTTATTAATTATTATTATAGGTTAGTTGGTTTCGGTTTACATATTTTTCATTTACTGTAAATACTTATTTTAAATTGTGTTGTAAATATGTACAAATAAAAAAAATTGGAATGTCTGTCTGTAATTTCGCAATAAAGTTTTTTCTTAAACTCATATAATAGATATGAGATCAAAAAAATAATAATTTGCAGGGTACCAAAACTCAAACAAGCGATTTTAAAATTTTTGTTGTCTTGTTGTTTGTCTAAGCTAATCTCAGAAACTTTCATTGGCGGGTAGGGGACTTTTCAGAGAGTAGATCTAAGGTGCAAAAATTGGAATGTCTGCCTGTGATTTCGCAATAAAGTTTTTTCTTAAACTCATATAATAGATATGAGATTAAAAAAATTATCTTTTTAGAGCTTTTAAGAGAGTAGATCTAAGGTAGGTACTTTTTGTTTTGTGTGCGTAAAATCTGAAAAATTGTAGAAATTTGGGGCTATGCGGATGGATGTGTTACGCGCGGATTTAATTTGCGGTTTTGGTTATCATTCTTTTCGTTCATGGCATTTTTATAGATACTAACATATAATCACGCCTTTTTCCGTTACAAGGGGTAGGCAGAGGCTACACATGGAGCCCACTTTTCGCAACCGCGGGAAACGATATTTTAATAAGTGAGACATTTTAGTAAAAGACAGTTTTAATATTTCTCTTAATATCTTAATAAGTGGTTCAGAATATTCATTGTTCTTGCTTTTACTTTTATCCGTTATACCTTATCTATACATATATAAAAAATTGTCTGTCTGTCTGTGATTTCGCAATAAATATTTTTTCTTTACCGAAACTCAAAAAACACGTGTTTATAAAAATCATGTCTCTGTCTGTTTGTTTGTCCGGGCTAATCACCTAAACAGCTGAATCGGTTTTGGCGGGACTTTTTAGGAAGCATTAGCTGCTTTCATGGCAGTTTTAATACATACGTACTTACATATAATCATGCCTTTTTCTGATCAAGGCGTAGGCAGAGACTACAGATGTTGCCCACTGTTCGCAACCGCGGGAAACGATATTTTAATAAGTGAGACATTTTAGAAAGAGACAGTTTTAATACATCTCTTAATATCTTCATAAGTGGTTCACAACGTTAATAGTTCTTCCCTTTACGTCCTTCCTTTATACCTTATCTACACATATAAATATAATTGGAGTGTGTCTGTCTGTCTGTGATTTCGCAATAAATATTTTTTCTTTACCGAAACTCTAAAAACACGTGTTTTTAAAAATCATGTCTCTGTCTGTTTGTTTGTCCGGGCTAATCACCGAAACAGCTGAATCGGTTTTGGCGGGACTCTCATTGACGGGGACTTTTTAGAGAGCAATCTAAACTACTTTTTATTTCAGAAATATTTAGGGTTCCTGCGTAAAATCTGAAAAACTATAGAAATTAGGTTTTATCCCCGCGGCTTTAATTTGCATTTTGGTCATCATTATTTTCGTTCATGCCAGCCAAGTATTTCTCTTAATCCATACTTAATATTATAAATTCTCAGGGACACACCCTCTGTCTGTTTGTTACCTTTCACGGTTCAACCACTTAACCAATCATGACGACATTTGGCACAGAGATAGCTTGCATCCTGGAGACGGACATAGGATACTTTTTATTACAGAAAATCAAACAGTTTCCACGGGATATTTGAAAAACCTATATCTACGCGGACGTTTGCTAGTACTGGGGGTAGGATTTCTATACAGGAATCCGTCTAGGTAGACACTACCGCAGTGCCAGATTTTCTGCTGTAAAGCAGTGTTGTGCAAGGATTAAGGTATTTCGGTCTGTAGGGCGGTGAAACTTGGTATAATTATTAGGTATATGTGACTTAAGAAGTTCTTCTGTGGTGTTTACCCAGACAATTTCACTATCTCTCAGTGCCTTTCAGACCGAAACACAGTAATGTTGTATCCATTAAATATGAATATATTTATCGGAGGAAAACACATTTTCCATGTTAACATTAGTTGACTTTTACAATATCCATGGTATGATAGAGCGTTGTATATTCGCTTACGTAACAATGTCAAGTACGAAATAGTGATGTACTCAAAATGTTAAAATATACATTTTGTTCGTTTCCGTAGATAATTTATACTCCTAAATTTCATAGCAGCGGCAGTATCATATTTAAGTTGATTACTCCGTCATATTTCGAAGAACAGGATAATGTTTTGACAAATTTCTGTAGTCGACTTATGTGACACACACGGAAGGAAATGGGATGACGGATTTTCCTATGTCGTCCCCGCCTAGTTGCCAATTAAACGAAAACATTAATAAACGTGTTACAATTTTATTAAGCAATATCGTTGAAAAGTATGTTCATACATATACAGTAATTATATCAAGGATATTGTTACAAGCCATTGGCAACACTACATAGAATAATCTACATCCGTCGAAGTAGTAATTATTGATGAGTTGTTGTATTGACTAATGTCATTGCGGTGTATAAAAGTCCGTCTTGACTAAGTGAAGTAAGCATTGTTGATAACGTATACCAGAACGTTACTCTGCCCAACCAAAGTCTTTGAAAGTATTCATTTGAGTTTCACTTGACCATAGTAAGTTATAAATTCCGTAACAATAGTTATATCGACTTGTTTTATTAGTGTTACTTTTCGTGAAGTGATCGGGATCTTTAAGTGTGTAGAATAAAAAAGAGAATAAAAAGAAAAATACCAAGTTTTCCTATTACAATTGATGAAGCCCCTAAAATTGCTTGCGGGTAATAAGAGACGCGAGTTATTTTCATTTCTTCTAAAATATATATTACTTTTACAAGAATTCTAGTTAAATAATCTTGATATAAACGGCATTGAAAGTGATAGTAAGGTAGTAAGTTTATGTAATTCAGGTAATTTATAAACCAATTACTAAGTCATATTTGATTCTAAAAATGTAGAATAAAAGCGTTAATGGTTAATATAGCCTGGCAGATTTACACGTCAAATAATGGTGAATTATATATAATGTTTTACTATGTTTTAACTTGTGGTAGGATTCCTATGAAGTAATAACTCTGGTTAGGTACCACCGCAGTGCTAGTTATTCTGCCGTGAAGCAGTAGTGTGCAAACATTACTGTGTTTCGGTCTGAAGGGCACTGTATATATACTGATCGGTATATGTATACATAACTAGTGTTATTACTGGGCACATTAGTCTTCAGAACTCATATCTCAGTATGACGAGCGCAGTATGGTGCTACACACAAATGTTTTTGGTGACACAGCATTTAATATGGGCAGACGTTAGTAGTAAGGATATGAGATACTTACGTTGCACTTAACTTCGTGTGAAAGATTTACTGATTCCACTTTCTTCCTTAAAAAATGCAATGTATCATTTTACAATACAATGATATTTTGATATCATTTTAATAATTATTATCGGGAATATAAAACTCACCTTTAACGAAATTAATTACAGAGTTGATCCATAAAACTTCTACGAGTATTTTACTTAAGTTTATCGCGGGTACTAATATTGAAGTGAATTTTCATGTTAGGTCGTCTAGCGATAATTGAGTAAGGATATAATAAATATAATTAATCAATAGCTTCTCGGACATCTAAAACTCTACAAGGATAAGTACTAAAGCTAAGGTAATGTATTTTTTATTAAGTGTAGTATTATAATTGACATTGAAACCTTTGATGATTTGTTATATTTACGCGCATACTACACATTGAATAAAACTATGTTTACGGATTTTATCGTGTTTAATAAACTTTGTTTCCGATGTTTCGAAAGGTTTGCAGCACCCATGGTTACGGCAGAACTGATAGAAATAAAGAAAGAGAAATAAGTTTATTATATTGTCACTGTAACAACAATATGGCTAATGCAGAAGTGTGAAATGAAAGTAAAAAAAAACAATATCCACCTGTACATGGCGAAATGCTCCCGAGGTCAAAGTCAGAACTAGAAATCAAAGGAATTGCCAAACAAAAAATAATAGTAAGGGCATGAAAGCAGTGAGCGTGGTACAAGTCTATTCTCATTTTGGGAGGGCCGAAGACTCCGCCACGCTGCTCATCTATTTCATAGGAAGTCAATCAAGGCGAAAGTGTAATCAATGAAAAAGACCAATAATATGTAAGATTTTAGTCAACCATATAGTAGAACCAGTAAAATGTATGCGACTACTAACAGAAGGACAGGACGAAATGTTAAAGGTTCCTTCTTTTTTACTACGAGACCCTGAAAAGAGTAACGGTTTCCTTCTGCACTTTGTCTTTACATATCTCAAGAAAATCCGACGATGTCTATTCATTGCCTTCCTTACATCTACAGTCATCCAGGGATAGATCCCTGACTCAAAACTCCAAAACAAAAAACTTCAGCTTTTGAAAAGAAACGTCTGTTAGAACAGTCGTTTCTTTTCAAAAGCTGTTCAAAATTTGAGTTAAGATCATATTTTCAGTAAAAATACCTTTTCATCGACATAAATGGCTACAACAAGTAACAGTTATTGCAATTGAATTGAGTCATGGCCTCATATTTGTAACAATTTTCTAAAGTTGCGTTAATACAGTGAACAGTTTCATGTACTTGTAGGTATCTTATAAGAAGCTTAAATAACATTATTTCTTAAAATAAAAAGGCTAAAGAAAGGAGAGAGTTCAGCTCTCCTCTATTAACTGAGAACGAACAACCTTACAGACGTTTCCGCCGCAAGCACTTTACATACTCAATTATACTATAATGGTCTACCCCACAAAAAGGTGATATTTACAGCAAAGTCGTCACAGATTCACAAACCGTTTAAATAATCTAATTAACTCATAAGCAGTGTAATAATTACAGGTTTTATGTTACCACGTTCTATACTTCCTCATCATTGAATAATAATTTAAATTAGTTATATTTTGTTTCTGTTAGTTTCGCATATATTTTAGAATTATTGCTATGTACAAGTATATGCATACCGTGTCATAAATAGTTAAAAAAAATCTGTCACTATTCTTCGGAAGTAGTAATTTTTGTTTTTTGTGTTTAATAAAGTAGTCTCTTCAACTGGATGCTCCTACAATACAGCACCTATAAATATTTTCTAATACTCGTAATTTCAGTTTCTTTATTTATATTTTTAACAAATATGTAAATTAAGTAATTCAGTAAATGAAGAGTTTGTATTCTAATACGTAACGTTAACATTAATACAATTTAAAATTGAAATGTTTAGTTCCAATGCCCGCAATATATTTTTACATGGTTTCACATGCCCTTCGGATTCGTAGTATATTAAATAATAATTATTTCTGCCAATTGAAACATTTTAATAACGCTGGGAAGCATCACTTTATATCAGGTAAATTGCAGTATCAAAATATACGTTTTACTATAAAAAGATATTAACGGTTTGGATCATTAGTTATTATTATAAGACAAGGTGGTTGAAATTTTATTTTAAATGACTTAGCAAAATAAACACAGAAAAATATCGTTAATCTTAATCATGGGTACGTCAGCACGTGTCTGAATACCTATAATACAACCACAGTATCAAATCGTTATTTAAGCGATAAACTTTAAATATACATATAAATTGAATTATACTTTTAGGGATTAATGTTTTAAATGTCTTAATTAAAGATTGACAATATTTATTATTTAGTATTTGAAGAAGTCAAGTACTTTTATTTATGAAACTTCCAAATCTTAAATTTTTCACTTTATTACTATAAGCCTTGGCAGCTCAAGTACTGGAAGCTCGCTAAAACGCCGTATTATGCGAGTAACCCACGATACAAATCTCGGTGCTCATAAGAGACTACTGTAACGGACATACTTACGTATTTAAACTTACATATTTACGTATTTAAATTCATGTTATTGCCAAATGCTGATCTGCGATGCAAAAATGCATCTGATCACACGTTTGCAGTAAACAAATGCAGATACAGCGCGCGCTATGCATTAACAATCATCGTTAACACTAGGTTATAACTTCATGACTTTCCTCTGCGTATTTTATTTGTTCGTATTTTAATTGTTTCCGTAATAACACAAAATTGATGCTGTGCAAACTTGTTCTGCACGATAAAGTTATATTTATTAAATGATTCGTAAAAGAAAAACAATAAGAATTTACGGATTAAAAGTAACTTAATAAAAATCATGACGATATTGCAAAAGTTACCGAGTTGGCGCAATACGTCTGACGAAAAAAGCTTATTGTAAAAATAATGTAATCGGAACTTGATAGATGGTTCAAGAAGGTGCTATATTTCACTGAACAATCTTATATTTAGTTCGAGATTTTTCTATACACTATGGATTTTTGGGGAATGAAGCTGCTCGCGTTGGTTGGCTGCTCGTTGAATCCTGACCCTACACGTGTCTCTTGGGTACTAAACGAGAAGCGCTACTTTCCGGAAGTAGGCTTCGGCCGCAGCTTTGAGTTACCACCATCAAGGCCATGCTGCCTAATGACCTCAGTCGTATTCTGGCATGGTGCTAGGCTTATGGAGTCTGAACAGTTGCGTTGCGAATGTGAATCGGGTACGACGCGTCAGTTTTTGCTGTGTCGGGTGCTTGGTAGTGGAGGGTAGTGGGATCCGAAGCACGCTGCTCCGCTGGTCGACCGCAGGTGGAAAGGCTGCCCTACCAACTAGCGAAATATCCCAGGGTGGCTCCATCTCCTCCCAGTCTCCAAATCCAACTCCGATAGGCACACTAATTCTGATCGAGTCGTTGGGTCATTATCGCAACGCTTCGTTCAACTGGCATCCTAAGGAGGAATGAGGAGGAAGAAGGACAGTAGTGAATAGGGAAGGCCCTATTCACTACTGTCAATGAAAAGTACGAATAAGAAAAGTAAGGTTAAACAGCGGTTGCACGTCCTCTCCATGAAAGTGCACTTTTCTAACATCCGAGCATTGCACTCTCTCCATCATTATCTTGAGTTCCGTAAGATGCGGCGTACCTTTACTACCCTGGGTTCTCGATGGAGAACAACATTTACCCTCGTGCCGGAGTCTGTGTGTACGTCCGCAATGACATCTGCTGTCAGCGCTTCCATCACCTTGAAGACTCCACTCTTTCAATTATCTCGGTTATTTAAACATATAAGTGAGGCCGCTAATATACCCCAGGCATATACCCAGGCATAGTAAAGTGTCCAAACAACCGAAATTCTCAAGCCTTACGCACAAAAAGGCAACACAATATTATTTTCCAAATCCGATTCATCTTTTATTACATTGCCAGAAAACTTTATATATTGTGATTGTGAGGAACTGTTGTTAAACTAGCAGATAATTTGTATTAATATTTGATGTTTCAATCACCGTGTGCAGCTTTTGCAACAGTTGCGGAGCGCTCTTAGTACCAACCTATAATTGTAACCAAGCAATATCGTTTTTATATTTTTTGGTATAGGGACGATGTATTCTTTTTTAATAAAAAAGCAGGTTTCATCATCATCATCATCATTTAAGCAATAGAAAAGTTTATAGCTCTCATTTTGGGGCGATTTTGCCATAGTTGCCACGCTTGGCAGGCGGGTTGGCAACTTTATCATGATGACATCATATTATGAAATTAATTTGTTTGGGCCTATACTAAAATGCCTGTGGTATTGTTATATGGATGACTCAGAGTTGTAAACCTTCAGGACCAACATTGAATCAATTTATTAAAAAAATCTTTACTTTCAAGACACGATAATAGAACTTGGAACTGAAATTTTTTTTTGTTTGTTTGTTTTGTGATTTTATTTTAGTATTTTATATTTCTGTTATTATGTGTTGCATTCTGCGTTCATTTATTCTGTGTGTATCAGCTGGCGGGTGGTGCAGTGCTGTTCCACCTTCACACTTAGATATATAATTCTTTGTTTGCCTTATTATCGTAGCTTTCTTATATTATATACCCCATATTTTGTATACAGTATTGTTCATATTTATATATTTATAAATATCCAATGTTTTCTGATGATGATTCTTATCTTTCTGCCAATGAATCAAACACATCTTCAAATGACAATAGTTTTCATTCTGCTAGTGATACGCTGGGTGATTTTGTGCGTCGTGCATTTGATCGGACCTGTTCTGTATTTAATGTGTGTCATATTAATGCACAGAGCATAGCCAGTCATTATAATGACCTGATCGAAGCTTTCTCTACCGTTCACGTTCATGCTGTTCTGATTTCTGAGAGTTGGCTTAAACCACATCTGCTTTCAACCACTTACCCCCTCCCGGGATTTACTTTGATACGTAACGATCGAGTTGATAGGAGGGGGGGTGGTGTTGCTATATATCTTCGGAGTGACTTCCCATATAAAATTCTAGCTTCCTCCTCACCGTTTTACTCCGCATCGGCAGAGTTTCTCTTTCTTGAAGTATGTGTAAAAGGAGCTAAATCTGTTCTTGGTGTCGTCTACTGCCCGCCTTCTGTTGATTACTTCTCCAGTCTCGAGACGATTCTGGAATCTTTAGGGTCGGAATACTGTCATCACATCATCATGGGCGATTTCAATACTGACCTTCTGGTTCCTCGCTCACATCGCTCCTCTAAATTCCTTCAAATGGTCGAGTCGGTTGGCCTCCATGTTCTTCCTTTACAAGCTACTCACCACAATTTGGATGTGGACGATACTTGGCTCGACATAATCCTTACCTCAAACCCCACCCTTGTCTCTTCCCACGGTCAATACCCTGCTCCTGGATTTTCCCACCATGACCTCATTTTTCTTTCCTACGTCTTAAAACCCCCCAAACCCCAGCCTAAAATTCTGCACATGCGTCGTTTTGGCCGGATGGATGTTGAAAAACTCTGCGAGGAGGCCTCTAAGTTGAACTGGTTCAATGTTATGGCTGCCTCCACAGTGGACGAAAAAGTCGAAGCATTTAATGAAGTTGTCCTCAAACTATATGACAAACACGCTCCTCTTAAAAGAGTGAAACTCAAGCGTCCGCCTGCGCCTTGGTTAACGAACGGGGTTCGCATAGCGATGAAGCGTAGGGATCGGGCTTTTCGCAAGTTTAAAAAATATCGCAGCGATGAATACTGGACTCTGTTTAAGACTGCGAGGAATCGGTGTAACCAGATGATACGCAACGCCAAACGCCGATATATTTTCAGTAATATCTCTTCCTCTTCCCCTGCTGATATCTGGAAGTTCCTCGGGACTATGGGTATCGGCAAACAGCAACGTCTCGTACTCCCGAAGACAATTGGTTTGGATGATATCAATCGTCATTTCGTCTTATACACTTCTATGGATCACCTAACCAAGTGTCACACTATAGAACTCCTAAAGGCTTTACCCCGTCTTAAAATCGATCCCTTCAACTTTTCTCCAGTTACTACGGACGAGGTTAAGAAGATAATACTCTCCATCAAATCTAACGCTGTGGGCTGCGACAATGTCAGCCGCCGTATGATTATCTATATCCTAGACCATGTCCTCCCAGTTATCTCTCACATCTGTAACTTTTCCTTGGATTCCGGTTTTTTTCCTTCATTATGGCGCAAGGCATATGTTATTCCTTTGCCTAAGAATCTAAATCCTTCATTACCTAATCACTTTCGACCCATCTCCGTTCTTCCTTTCCTATCCAAGGTACTTGAGGCCTGTGTGCATAAGCAGCTATCTCAGTTTGTTTATGGTAACAACTTATTAAGTCCATTGCAATCTGGCTTCAGGCCCGGTCACAGTACTGTTTCCGCGCTCCTCAAAGTCACTGGTGATATTAGAGCGGGAATGGAGGACACGAAAGTCACTGTGTTGGCTTTGGTTGACTTTTCGAATGCATTTAATACCATCAGTTACGACATCCTACTATCTATCCTTTCCCATTCTATGATCTCTCCCAAAGTGCTGGATTGGTTTTCAACTTATCTTCGCGGACGTCAGCAGTCGGTCCACATAGATGAGTCTTCATCTAGGTGGTTTGACATACATGCTGGTGTCCCTCAAGGCGGCATTCTATCTCCTCTGTTATTTTCAGTATTTATAAATCTCATTACCCAGAACCTTCAGTGTGCGTATCATCTGTATGCTGATGACTTGCAGTTGTACACACAGGCGAGTGTTGAATGTGTGTCAACAGCTGTTGAGATGATTAACAGGGACCTAGAGTATATTAAGAACTGGTCTGTCCGGTTTGGCCTTATGGTCAACCCATCTAAGTGTCAGGCCATAATAGTAGGTAGCAATCGGATGATTAAAAGATTGAACTCTGTAGCGCTCCCTCCAATCGTTTTTAACGGCACCGCTCTTGAACTGTGTTCATTGTTAAAAATCTTGGTTTATACATTGACAATACTCTGAGCTGGCAAACCCAAGCGACACATGTAAGTCAGAAGGTAACAGGTACCTTACGAGCTCTGTATCGCCTAAAAAATTTTCTCCCTTCTGGAACCAAAATGATGCTTGTGCAAACCTTAATTTTTCCCTTGATCGACTATGGTGATGTGTGTTATTTCGATCTGAATGCAGATCTTCTCAATAAATATGATCGTCTTCTGAATAACTGCATTCGATTCATTTACAATCTTCGTAAGTATGATCATGTGTCTGCTTATCGTTCTCGATTAAAGTGGCTACCCATTCGTCAGCGCCGAAGTCTGCGTGCACTCACTACCCTTTATTCTATCCTTACGTCTCCTACTGCCCCTTCCTACTTGACTCCCCACTTTCAGTATCTCTGCTCTACCCATGATAAAAACCTTCGCTCATCAAATAACTTACTGCTTCAGTGTCCCTCTCATAGCTCTTCCCTCGTCCATTCATCCTTTCCTATTCAATCCGTCCTTCTCTGGAACTCACTCCCTCTCGAAATTAGAACAGCTAATAATCGTCGCTGCTTCAAATTTAAAGTTCGGGAACTGCTTCAAAATAAGTTGGCAGAATCATCTCAGTAATAGTTTATCGACACTTTTTATTATTTATTTATATGTATTTATGTATATATTTACTGTTTTATGTTATATATGTATAAGTATGTGTATATGTTTATATATATGTGTGTATATAAGTATTTATATATGTATGTATATATTACCCTTATGTATTATATATTATTTACCCGCACCTACCTCTTTCTATCTCTGCACCACCCTTGAGGTTGACTGGTAGAGAATGCCTCAGGCATTAAGTCCGCCTTTATACTTACTGTATAAAAAGTTAAATAAATAAATAAATAAAAAAGGAACGACACCACGAAACGACCGCTTTCATGTATAAATAATTAGTTTGCTGCGTTAGTAAAAGTTTAAGAGGTTTTCTTAGTACCTTAGAGGGATTTCGGTAAGTTATCTCTTGTTATTAATTTCATGAGACATTTTATTATCGGAAATTTTTTTTCAAGATTCATTTTTAAGTAGAAGCCAATAAATATCTCACTGCACAGGCTTCCTCTAATTTCTGAGAGGATTTTGCAACCAGGAAGTCCGCTCTGCTGCTCCAATTCGGGATTGCAGACTTCAGATTTACTCTCTCAATTGTTACTCCTGATACATACAAGTTTATTTACGATGTTTTCGTTTACCGATGAGCACGTTGGAAGTTAGCAGTAAAAATTGCAGAACAATATTAGAGGTGCTGGCGCAGGGGATCAGACTTGGATCAAGCACGTGCTATGAAATTTAAGTTTTTTAAGTAATTTTATATTTTAAAATGTAAAGTTTATTCTTGAAAAAAATAAAAAAATCTACTTATTCGCCCACTGTTCAGTGTTGGCATCTCCCAAAGACAATTTCTGCCGTTATCGCCTCGCTCGCCTCGTTCTTGCCCGCAACCCAAACTTATAATTAAAACTAGACTGTAACAGCGAGGTTTTGATACAATTATTCGTAAGTCAAGCGTTTGGGTCTAAACTTTGAAAAAATGGGACCTCCATACAAACGTTTTCGTATTTATATAATGTATCGCCAAATACATTTCTCTGTGATACCACACTGCGCCAGACATCCTGAGACAACAGTTCGTAAGTTTCGTATACCCAGCGATTACACTAGTTCTCAGTGATCTCCAAACTGAAACGCAGTAATGCTTGCACACTATTGCTACACGGCAGAATAACTGGCCCTGGGTTTTTTGTTGTAGATTTGTTTCGTATCTATTTTGCAAAAGAAGTAATAACTTACCTATAAACAAAATATGACGTTTCCTTAATATATTTTTTTAGTTTCCATAGCAATGTTACCCATGAATAAGAATATACTTCTATATTACTTCCAGTTAAACCTTTGTTTCAGTAAGTTAAAGGGCGGCTAACACCTTATCTCATCCCGTGGGTGTTATAAAAGTCAACAGGAACGATACGAAATAATGTCATGTTCGCCTTGCACATTATCTACTTTTTACTAAGTGTTCATATATATTTATATATATTATTATTATATTACTTACTTATCTATATATATTTTAATACGTGAAGAGAAAACTGTACCTATTTTAAGCATATTGCGCGCACGAAGGAGTGTGAGATTTGTTAAAGTTTGTATAGATAAGAAGCGAGGTAGCTTAAATATGTATTACAAATACAGTAAATTGAATACAATAAAACATTCATTATTTACGTTCAAAATGACACGTATATACGCGTACTTTGCGTCTTAAAGGCTATGGTAGTAATAAGTTGATTTTTTTTAAAGGAGAGGGGGCAAACGAGCAAATGGCTCACCTGATGGTAAGTGATCACCACCGCTCATGAACAACCGCAATACCAGAGGAATCGCGGGTGCGTTGCCGGCCTTTGAGGAAGGAGCCGGCAGCCGATTCCATAAAGTGGTCGTGCGTGGCAGAAAATTCCGCGAAAAATGCACTGTGGTGGAATGCCAACCATCCAGGTGGTGACGATGGAATTTTATGTTCTGCCGCAAAGTGCGATGGTGAAAACCAGCGGCTAGAATTATTCCGAACAATTCCTCGCTCGATCGCATTCGCGATGAACACGTGAGAGGCACTGTACTTCGGATCAGACAGTGGTCCGAAGATCCCAGAGGGGCATCGACGGAGACTTGATATCTGTCCGGATGAGAGGTCAGCAGAAGGTCCAGCTGGGAAGGTGTATGATCCTCCACGTCTGGAACCCGCGTTGGCGAAGGAACCAGTTGTGTCAGATCATATGCCAAGGCAAAGTCATGAACAGATCTACCCGCATGATCGGTGGTACGAGACCCTAGCCATTCGGCGTGGTGGGCGTTAAAGTCGCCAAGTAACACGATCTCTGCGGATGGGATCTGCTGTAACAGGGAATCTGCAGCCATCTGGATGTGGTCGATGAGTCGGTCAGTTTCAGTGTTACCGCCATGGGACCTATAGAGGCATCCATAGACGCGAGGATGGTCGTCGCTATCTGTGCGCAGCCAAAGGGTGGGCAGGTCCGTACCTTCAAGACTGACAAGGCGTCGAGAACACATATCCTCTCTGACGTATACACAAAACCCGGCCCGTGGCACAAAGGAGTGTTCCAGTTTGTACCCCGGGTAGGAGAGATAAGCGGTATCCGCCGGAGAAGATATCTGTGTCTCTGCTAGGAAAAGCAAGGCCTGCTTCGCCGTCTCTAGATGGTAGTGGACGGCGCTAAGATTGGAGTGAAGTCCCCTGATATTACAGAAGTCCACGGCGAGCGTGGTAAGGGGTGCCGTAGTCCTGTTGCTCGTTCGCCCCGAGCAAAGTGCCAATCGAGCGGAGTTTTGCTCCCCCCAGAATACGCAGGGCAGCCTGAGCACCCACGCTCAGATAACGAAGGCAAGCTTGAGCGTGGATGCCCAGTGAGGGATTCTCGAGAACCGTCAGAACGGGTACTCTCCTGGGGTAGATCATTTGAATCCGCTACCATGCTGTTTGGGGGAAGGGGGGTGGTAGAGCCTACGGTTACCATCACTCACCAGACGAAACGCAGAAGTATATTTTACTTCTACTTCACGCCGGTATTCTCTGTTGTCGTGGTACTTCCCCGGTCGAGCCGGCCCATTCATGCAGCAGCATAAGCTGTTGCATGAATGGGTGTATTAAGGGTGCATCATACGTGAATACGTGTATTAAGCCTAGATTTGAATTTGAAGTATATACCATTCAAATTAAAATTTCATCGTCGAGCCCTGCTGGGAGCTGATGGTAACTGGCTAAATAAATAAATAAATATGATTTTGTGTTGATAAAGGACAATTAAATTAGGGCGCTGTAGTGTAGACATTTTAGTGTTTACTTGTGCAACGTGCACGACACCGTTCTTCCTTAGAAAAAAACAGTGACTACAACAATTATTTACACTAACATTTTTTTGAGCGACTATTCTCATCGTCGGTTCTGCAGCTGGTCAGGTAAGATTACGTTATTTTACCAAAATAATGTTTTATTTATGGGAACATAAGCCAGAAAGTTCAGTGGCTCAGAGCTTCCTTGTAAACAATATTCCATGTCGTGATAGCAAAATAAAACGGCCGCTCTCGACGGCTGCGCAAAGTCCCGCGCACCTCGATGACGCCCATCGCCGAGCGGCGGCGCAGCGTTCGAGAGACGACGCGGCCGCTGTAATCTCACCGAGGCATTTTTCTTACTTTTAGCATTTGTATACACGTCCTAACTTCTAAACGATAGGTCCGATTAAAATAATTTAAAGAAAAGTAGGAAAAGAGGAATTTACATGTACATATTCAACCTTGTCTATGAAACTATTTACGATAAGGATTAATATCTTGATACGAAAGTCATCATCTTTCGATTTTACCCGTGTTTTGATTGAGTAATTTGGCCAAAAAGCGGTTGTTGTGACTTAACTATAATAGTTAGACATATAGCCTCGCGGACTTTTTTGTGAGTAATGATGAGTACTATGAAAATCAAAGTCAAAGTCAAAATTTCGTTATTCAATTTAGGCTTGTTTAAAGCTCTTACGAACGTCAAAATCTACATCAAAAAATGACCTTCTCAGAGAAAAACTGGCAAGAAACTCCTCAAAGTCCGCGAGGCTGTATGTCTAACTATTATGGTTAAGTCACAATAACTGCTTTTTTTTTCAATGTCATATTACATAATGTCATTTATAAATTACATAAAAATTATTACTACATCATAAATTTATTAGCCAGGGGGTTTGCAAGTGCTGAGTATGAAATATTTCCACAAATATTTGTCTTCCATATAATGATCTATTTTATAATACGCCTTACCTAAACCTACCTACGCCTAAAATCTATATCCGATTTTTGTGTTACACTTTTAGGATTTTTTTTATAAAATATACATCTACTAAGAAAACACATTCTAGTTTTAGCCAACCTAAACATAGGAACCTCTAGCGTGTCACCTAAACCCATTCTACAAGATACAGTAAATTCTTTCTACAGGATATAGTCAATTTTTTATAAAGTAAATTCCTGTTTTTCCGTTCGTACATAAGATTTTCACAAATAAACAACGACGGAAGTTTCAAAATATTAGTCTCCTAGAATAGTTCTCGTAACGACTCGTGAGGTCGCAAAATAAAATTTGCCCGAAATGCTTGTTTTTGCAAAATGAATATTGTTTCCAAGCCAGCGGATCCCCACAGTAATACTTCAAAGGAGATAATACTGTGAAAGTATGCAAAATATACTGTTTTAGCTGTAGCTTCATCAGTCAGCTGACTAATCTTTCTTATTGCAAAAATTGCAGAACTTAATTTCGGAGCAATTTTTTCAATGTGTTGGGAGCTAGTGAGATAATGATTTCAAGGAATACAGTTGAGTTTTCAAACGTAAGATTAGAATTCTGTAAATCAATATTAATATTTTGCGCCAAAAAAATGTAAAACATTATTTTATTCATCCTCAATAGTTTTTGCAGCGCAAGCCAAATAATGATACGAGTACCTTGAGTTACAACATGGCGATTTTCTTAGGGAGCGACTTCGATTGATTGAGCTGGGCTTTGCTTCGCTTTCCTTTTTACGAATTCTCTTCACAAAATTTTTATTCACCCCTGAGGCTGCACTCACTCTTTCAGTAACTTTTACCGTATTTCTTACAGTGCCATCAATTGAGTAAGTCTATCAGCGGCAGCTTTGATACTCAAATCCGCTATCTTCAATTACTGTGACTCGTTTTTCTCCTCTTCGAAATCTCTATTAACATTATTCATAATTTCGCATACTATACGGTATAAGACTACGCCTCACTTACTTATCACTGTTGAATTAATAAAAATCAAATACAAATTTATCAATAACGAAAAATAATAGCTATAATATTTAACCTAATACCAATCACAACTTAGTACAAACACTAGGACTGGGAAAACTGAGAACTCGATCGCGTGCACTCAGAAACTTGCAAACTGAAAAAACCACATTACAAAGTGGCGCCTCGTGCATTAGTGACTTCAGTTGCAATTCGAAGTAATCGAATTATTTATTTTCTGAAGGGATTTTTATGACGATATTAAAATTGATGAAAAGGAGTAATTTTTTTGCTTGTAATCAAAATCTATCGGTATTAGTCACGAGTCCAATACTATTGTTATTTGAAAAACGCATTATAGGCCTCCAGGCTAGGTTCATAAATAAATAAATAAATAAATGTATCCCGCTAAGACTCTGTACAAAATATTTTCTTAATATCACATTCGCGTCGTTTTTAATGTTATTACAGGATTACTGCATATAGCAACATAAATATATTACAATGAGCGAAGACATTTCTGAAATTAATTTGCAAGATACTTGTAGTCGCAGAAAGTAGATATATTCAAAGTCAATAAACAGTATCATATTCTAAATTTATTTAACTTTTATCACTAGACGATTGAAGCATATGAGTGACTGCAGTTTTATGGACTGTGCGTTGATGGAGTCAATATATAACCTAAATAAATTTTAAAAATAAAGAGAAGTTAGGCCAAGGCTAGCAAAAAATATTTATACTAAGACACGCTGTGAATTGGAAAATATGTGATGAATAAAGTTCGTTTCCTAAAATACGCATGCAAAAAGGCGTCTATAACCTAGTTTTTGAACAACAAATCTTGCCCTCCGTAATAATATACAAAGGTCAAAGCCAACTATCAGCAAAATTCCCTACACCAAGGTTATCAATCTCATACGACGACGACGCATTATCATGTGATAAACAGAATCTACGACAGTCGAATATCGTCTCTGTCGCATTGTTGTGCGTTTTGCTTTCGGATATTAGCACGGCCAGAAAGATATCACAGTGAAGGAGACTCCTGATGTAGTGTTGGTATTAAGTGGCAATCGTCCTGGACTATACTTGCTAGTACGAGGACGATAATCTTTGAAACGTATAAATAAATCATTGTATCAGAAGTTTAGACCTACGAGATGGCTTCATTACCAATACTAAATTAAGTCAATGGCTAATTTCTTGTTGGGTCGAAAAAAGTAAAACATCATAGATCGCGAATATTATCGGTAAAACACATTGTAAATAGTGGAAACACCCAATATTCAAAATTATGCCACAGTGAAAAAACCAATAGCATTTACAGAAATTTAAAAAAAATATGAAAAAAATAGGAACAATTTCACAAAAAAAATTAGGTACTTATCAGTATAATCGTAGCCAACAATATTATGGATGATTCAGTACATTCTATAGTTTCCAATAATTGATGAAATATTAATGAAAAAAAAAAATCAAACTTGAATATGACCTACTGAAACAATTTTATTAAAACTTTATTATTTAATTACTAGTTGATGTCTGCGTTATCGTTCGTGTGGATAAAGATTTATTGAATATTCCGTAGTATCTTTTTTTTATTTATAAGCTGGCTAACTACGATCCCACCTGATTTGATTTTCCGGAATAAAAAGCTGTCCGTTTTCGGTATGCCAGCTACCTCTGTGCCAAATTTCGTCAAGATCGGTTCAGCGCTTGTGTCGTGAAAAGGTATCAAACAGACAGAGAGACGGAAGGAGTTACTTTTGCATTTATAATTTAATTTAATTTTTTTCTGGTGGTAGGATTCCTATGCAGGAATCCGTCTAGGTAGGTACCACCCCAGGGCCAGTTATTCTGCCGTGAAGTAGTAGTGTGCAAACATTACTGTGTTTCGGTTTGAAGGGCACTGAGAGCTAGCGTAATCACTGGGCATATGAGTGAACGCAGTGTGGTGTCACACAGTAATTTTCTGGGTGACACAGCATTTGTTATCGCAGACGTTATACTTACCATCAGTTGAACGTTTTACTCGTTCCGTCACTTTTATGAATTTTTTTTGTCCATGAAAAATCTTTTGTATAGATTAAACTGTAATATGATTATTATATTGTAGACAATCATCCATACCTGGTAATTGCACAGAATATAATTACTTCCATCAGTCAGCTGCTTAGTGTTTTTATTGCCGCGTTACAGCGCATCAGACCAATGTTAAGCATTTTTTTCAACAACTTCGAGAGCACATCTTCACGATCTCCATTACGACTCTTAATCAATCTCATTGCTATAATAAACGTTTTACTTATTTAATTATGTTATGTAATATAGTTAACAGGATATTCTTTTTAAGTATTTTTTTTATTATATAAAGTGACGAAACGAGCAAAACGTTCACCTGATGGTAAGTGCAACGTCTGCCCATATCAAATGCTAAACATTTGTGTATGACACACTGCGCCCGTCATATTAACACAGCATTTTAATTTTATCGACACGTTCCAAAGTTTCTATTTGTCAACAGTAGGATAGCGAAAAAATATACCGGCGTTAAAATCAGTTTTGTTTCCCGTGTATTTCTAGTCTTAAGACAAAGGGCAAACTAAATTATGAATTTAATTATTTATGGGACAGTGGGATGACGACTATCATACATCGAGGTATTTTTCTACCTTCATAGGTATTTATCATATTAGGCTAATATTGCACATACTGTAAACTATCATATTTTACTTCATAATAATTACAAATATTTTCCGAAATTACTCAAATACTACCGCTCTCTCTCAACCTGTGTTAGCCGTAGGAGTCGTTCCAGGAAAAATGTCTTGAAAATCTTATGGCTTCCGATAGATGGCGATATAACAATTTTGTAAAATGCCAATGCGAAGATATAAACATCACTGACGGGCAGCTGCGTCTAAAGAGTGAGGCGTCTGTAACTGCTATGACCAATTAACCAGTCTACTATTTAATAGCTCTTTAGTATTATTTATTTATAGGTGTGTTCCATTATTTATAACATTCTGTACTTATTAATTAGAAATAAGTACAGATTGTTATATTTATGTTTTTTACCTGTTTACTAAGACAATCTACCACCCCATCTCATCCCGTGGGTGTCGTAAAAGTCGACAGAGGGAAAATGAAAACCAGGAGATGGGCAGCAGCATCTTGCTGGAACATCTGAATAAATAAACTGCGGTTGCCAACCCGTCTGCCAAGCGTGGCAACTATGGCAAAATCCCCCCAAAACGAGAGCTACAAACTTTTGTGGCAATCTATGAGGGAGGCCTATGTTCAGCAGTGGACTATTGATAGGCTGAAACGACGACCTGTTTACTGATTTTTTACTGTTACCTGATTTCTACGCCGCGGGTCCCTGGTTAGAATCTCAGCCAGAGCCAACATATGAGCAAAATGTAATTTGTCAGGTCTGATTGTGTTGTGCATGGTTAATGTAGTCTGTAAAACGCAACCACGATGCAGGAGAAATCCAACTGTGGGGCATGGTTTCCAAAAAAAAAATAATACTGACAATGCTATTAATATTACTAATATTCCTTTTAACCTTTTCAATTAAGTTTAAAAGCTCGTGCTAGAAGGTGATTCATGATAATAGTCGACTAGGCTATTCGCGCTTGTTGTACATAGTATTTTATCTTTTAAAATGTCAGCACAGGTACATATCTGTTTAACATAAATTGTAAAAGTAATGCCTGGATTATATTTTAAACATAAAATCATTTTCATTTAAGTACATAATTAAAAAATAGTATATTCGATAAAAGAAACCTTCTTTTATATCCGTTAATTTTCCAAATTGTGCCATATAACATGATGTTAAATAAGTAAATATATAATTGACAGAAGGAACATTTTATGTTTTGAAGTCGAATTTATATTAATAAAGGAAAAGTTATGCAATATAATACTTCTTTACACATTCAAATGTGTTTACTGAACATTATATATAATAGTATCTACTGAATAAGCAATAAGATACCATTTGTTCACTTGAAACCTAAAATGTTTCTTAACTGTAATTCTCGGCACCCATCGGTCATGTATGTAGCACACTTACGTAACAATTCGTGAAGATCTCTAAATAAACTTTTGGTACTAAAACTTTGGGAGTTAAGATTTCAGAGAATGTCGTGTTTACTGTATCACACACGTTATTTTACGATTTGAGCATCAACTGTTTAGAATACGTGTTAGTACAGTAACCAGTAATTACACAAATAAGTTACATCTCAAAATTTTAAATAATAGAAAAAGATATAAATCGGCTCAAGGTTTTTGTTTGGATAATTTTATGTCTGGTTTGAAGAATATACACAATTTTCTTTTAGAATATATTAAAAAAATGTGTACTGACGACAAAACATAACAGGACATTTAAAAATTTATGCGACATAAATAATTATTTGAGGCTAAATGTTTCTGCAATGTATCACTTCTCGAATCCGGATTTTTTTGCGGAACACTAAGCTTTCATCCGACATAAGATATAAAGTTGAAGATCTATAAATATGTACTAGTGTGTATTTATCTACATTTATTTTGAAATTGGCGCGGAAAACCTATTCAGATTCAATGGAACACTGTTTTCCGCGGAGTATAGTTAGGGAACCCTTGGCCTAATGGTTTAAGGTACGGACTGCGAAACATGACGGCGCAAGATGGTACCCGCTATTTTATTATTGTCGTGAACCTTTTAAACTTAGTTGGAGTAGTTAACAGGAATATAATTAATACAATTTTTTTTAAAAAAAGGGATGCTCCACAGTAGCATTTCTCCTGCATCGTGGGTGTGTTTTACAGGCACACATTTCATATGGACAACACGACCAGACCCGAAAATAAACTATTCGTGTTTTGCACAAATGTTGGCTCCGGATTCGAACCCAGGAAACGCGGTGTCGGAAACGGTCGCCGCCAAGTGTTATTTCAAAAAATATTACAGAAGATTCTTGATCTTTTGGCCAGCAATTTACTACCAGCATCAACTTGTTTTATAAACATAAATTCTAGATTAATTGTGCATTTAATATACTTCTCGAAAAGCGTGGTCAACAATTACTTTACGCTCAAAAAAATTTACACATTAAGCTGTAAAGTAAATTTTATTCGTTTAGAACATTTTCCAATCCAAATTTTAGGCTTAGCTGTGTATTCAGCGTATACATTTTTAATGAATACTAATGCAAATGGTTTTAACTTTTAACATAGGTTGCCTAGCCAATAGAGCTAGAAATGTAAGACTGCTGTAATTTAGTACTGAAATGAACTAATTATTTTTCGCATGAAGTCTGAACTAAATGTCTGCTACTTGGAGCATGTAGTTGTGGGAAGCAGAGCAATTGTTTCCTGGATGGCTAAAATTGAATAATACTCAATATAAATCGTCTTTGATTATTCGTTTGACCTGATATATTTTTTTTAAATAAAAACGTCTGTGATATTTCTCCAGCAATAAAATTCATCGTTAAAGAATCACTTAATTTTTTCGGCGTCCAACTGCCAGTTAATTGTATTTAACATTTAATTTCTTACACTACGTTTATAAACCATTCTTACACTGTATGTTACTACTTTGAAATAATGCCCTTTTGTACCTATACATAGTAAAGACATAAAATTATGTTTACAACATAGGTTTGAGTCCAGTTGGTAAGTTTTCTGATAGTCTAATAGAATTTCACCTTCATCTGCAAACAGCTCAAACTAAATTTCTTAATTTGTCTTTTGTCTCAACTGGCTAGACGTATGCTAAGTTATCATCTACAAGATTTTTGGCGAAAATGGTGTAAGAAATATTTTTGTACGTTAGGGATTTATGCAATAATATTTTAATCATTAATTTAATTATTACTTAATGGGCCTAAATTATGTCTTAGAGGCAAAAGAAGCAATATATACTTTGTGTCTAAACAAAGACGTAGAGCTGTAAAAAAACCAAAAAAAAATGATTAAATGTTCATAACTTTCGATGTAGCCGAGACAGCTCTTGCTTTCTTTCTGATTTGACAGAGGTAACTAACTACTCACTGGTAATAAGCTCTAACATAAAAAATGTATGTACAGGAAAAAAGTATTTCAAAGTAAATCAGCACTTGAATTTGCTTGAATTGAATAATTTAAGGAAAGGTGGCATCAGGGGTCGAACTCAGATCAGTCACCGTACTATAAAGTTAAAACAAACCTCATCGGTATTCTTCTGGTTGCGTCGCGAGAGTTTGATGTCAACAAACTTTCGTGCCAAAAAGTAGACGACTTCTAATGGACACATAAAATATTATAATAAAGCTATTTAATGTTTTCTTTTATTTACGCGAATACTAAACATTTAAATAAAACTACTTTTTACGGACAAGATTGGCTATGTCTTGAAGCGAGCTTCTACAAGAGCATTTTTCAAGCCGCCGAAGAAGATAAGTCAGTTTTTACCATCTGTCAAGTGTAACATCCCTCTTCAAGATACAGGAGTATACAAGCTGGATTGTGAATGTGGTCTCTCTTACATAGGGCAAACTAAAAGATCCATAAAAACCCGCGTTAAAGAACATATAGCTGATGTGAAGCATCGACGCAGTCTGTGACCATGTTCTGGATCATCCTAACCATTTCATCAGATTTGATAGACCACAAATCCTTGATCCACAAATCAAAAGAACACCGATTCCTACCAAGGATGATTCGCGAGGCTATTGAAATTAAAAAACCTTTTAATTTCAATAAGGAAGATGGTTAGGTACTACCACCGGCTTGGGATCCTATTATTAATAAATTAAATCAAAAACCAAGCATACCATTGCAAGGCTTCAACACACAGTAAGCTCTTTCTGCGTAGATCGGACTTAAAATAATAATTAAAAGCTGAAGGTACTCCGGGTTAACTATGACATCAGGACCACTGTCACCTCAGTCCCCCCGTGACCATGGGTGCTGTAAAGCGCCCGAAACGTCTGGTTAAAATAGTTTTAAATTAAACGCGATAAAATCCGTAAAAAGTAGTTTTATTTAAATAAAGCTATTTATTGTATTTTAACTATTTCAGACTAGTGAACAGTGACGAACCTACCCCCAATGAAATTTCAACAACGTTGCTAAAATTTGTTTCACATTTTTTTACACAACACCAAATTAATTTTGCAAAGATTTGTGATCTGATTAAAATTTACATGTTCGTGTGTAAATTACGCTCATGTTTATGTAGCTTTTGAAAAACAATATATACAGTTGATACTTTCCGACAGTATTCGAAAGTTGTGGAAGTAATAATTTCGAATATCGTCTATAAATACATCTCCATCACTTTTCCTTCGTTTTGATCAATTGTTTAATAGAAAAAATTGGCATAGAAATAGTTTAAAATTTTGTATTGACTTATAATTTTTTTTTCTTGATAATTATGACAGATATTACTTTACGACGTGATTTTACTTTTTGAGGACTTTATAATAAAAAAACTGAAACATACGCATTAAATACAACTAGTTAGCGAGACAAGTAATTTAACAAAGTGAATGCGAATTACAACGGCTTGTACTCTTTTCCAAAGATTTTTGTTTAAAACCTATGTTTTTGTAAAGTTACGTTGCGTCGTGGGATTTTAATTGCTAGTTTTGGAGTTATCAATATATGGTTTTCGATGAATTTTTTTAGTATAGTTTTGTTTACAAGAAAATAAAGGCTGCGTATTTATGTTGTACTTGGCAACTGCTTGAATATTGATCTTGTCTAACCTATAATAATTGTCCTTGTTGCTATTTTTGCTGAATCAGTTCTAGATTTGAATAAAATATACAATTCAGTACGCCAATCCTGTGTCAACTAAACAGTTGTCATGTGGTTTACTAGACATACAGAGAAATTAGTATGTATTTTAAGTAACCAACCTGAAAGTTTTTTTCATCCCGTTATCCATTTTACAACAATATTTTGTTTCTTTTTTTTGTTTAATTATTTGTCCTTCTAGACAACTGAAACATTGTGCCTGAATTTACTAACATTTTTAGCCAATCAAATATAATTTGAGTGTCACAGATAACGTGCCTTTAAAAGTTCTGGTACGAGGAAAAAATATTTTTATTATTATAACCTTTCAAATAAAAAAAAAATTGTTTAAATTTTCAATGGCGGTGACTCTGTATAAGAGAATGGTATTATAAATTAAACTATCTTCTAGTTTTATAAATAGTTTTACAAAAAACCTCGCCACTTCAATTCCTTGTGGTGTATTGCATTGGTTTTATATGAAGCACACCATGTTAAACATCTTTTAATTATAGCTTTGTTGGTGCTTAGTATAGATGACTGCCTACCAATTTTTTTTTATAATCCTTTTCCTTTTAAGCTCCACTGAGCGCCTTGTTTATATCCCCTCCAAACTTCTATACCTATAAGTGCAGTTTCTCCACTGGTGGAGGATTTCAGCCTGTGGTTATGTCTATCAGGTTCCTGTCTGGATTTCTGATTGTTATGGCATTCTCGAGTGTCGTACTGCTTTAACATCTTTGTCTTGACTTGTTCGCAATCCAGACGCACTGAAGCCATTGAGGGGCTATTAGAAAGTAGCAAACATTGGCTTTGTTTAAGCGTGTGGAAATATCCTGCCTGGTCGATAATTCCATGTTTTGCTAAAAGCGTTCCAAAAACTAGCGCAACCATCTTTTGAGTCTCACATGACATAATATGGTCTCTTTCTACAGCTTTTAATGCAAATAGGTCCAAACTTTCGTATTTGGCCTCTGAGGCATTTGCCAATGAGTGCCACTCCGGAATTGGTTTGTTCCGGGATAGTCACAGTTGTCTTCTGTTCCGTCTAGCCCCCCTGGGAAGTAAGCCGCCGACAGAATAATATGCAATTTTTATGTTAATTCCAGAAGCTGGGTCGTTAAGTGTAACATAGCTATAGAATTTGTGCTCCCTTCATTTATTATGTACTTAAATTATAGCGTTTCCTCCAACACAAAGCATTGCTCCATACATTGTATACATCTCGCTAAGAATTGAAATTCCCAACAGCCTCTAATGACTTCTCCCGGCTTGTTGGTCTGTGTATGAATCTGGACAAGGCGAAAGTCATTTTTAACGACCACGTCATAACAGCTCCAATAACCATCAATACTGATATTCTGAAGTTGTCTAGGTACATGTATCCCTGGGGAAGATACTGCAATCAGGTAGAAACCATTTCGAGTAAGAAACCGATGGTAATGTTTCAGTTGGGCTTTAGCATTTGAGAGGCACCGTTAGTTTTCTCGTCGCCCGTACCACAAAATCTGAAAACAAAAGTCTTCGAACAGTGTGTTCTGCTTATACTTACCTATGGTGCCGAAAAGCTCCGAGGGACGCGTATGTCCGGAGTAATAAATACTGTCCTACTCATGTCCTACTGCCCATAACAAAAGCTGTGTCGCTCTAAATATTTCTGTGTCTCACCACACTGCGGTCGTCACTCTGAGATATCAGTTCTTAGGTCCCATTTGCCTAGTATTTACACTATCCTTCAGACCGAAACACGGTAAAGTTTGTACATTACTGCTTGATGGTGGAATAACTGGCACTGCACTGTTAGCTTCCTAGACGGATTCTTGTATAGGAATTCTACCACCTGTAAAAAAGGTCTAAATAAATATGGTCTACATATTAATCTTAATTCAACAAAAAAGCTGAAAATTTAATAAAAAACCCGTATTATACTTTACTGAAAATATTATGCTGAGTCTTAATATAGGGATTTTCATACTAAAATCCAACGGCTGTTGAAGCTAGTCTATTTTAATTATGGTTATAAATTTCTTCGAATAACTATTCTGAGTCTTGTTTGTTATGAATATTAATAAAAGGCATATCATCTCGTTAATTAACAAAGTTGTCAGCAATGGTTAACCACCTCTTAATTTCTAATCTGAGCTTTCGGTATTAAATCGTATGTTTAAATTATAATTTGTACGTGTATATTGTTCATATTAAAATGTTGATCTCTCAACTGAAACGTTTCATGTTTGTTCGGTGTCAAGTAATATTTGAGAAGTTGGTATGATATACAATTTAACAACAAAAATTACTTTGTGTGTTGGGTAAGCGTTACTAAATATATTTTTTATGAATGAAAACGACGAGACGCGTCAATCGTTCACCTGATGGTTAGTACAACTTCTGCTCATAAGAAATGCTGTGCAGTCCAGAACATTTCTGTATAGTACCACACTGCGCTCGTCAGCCTGAGACATCAGTTCTAAAGTATCATATGCCCAGTAATGACACTAGCTAACAGTGTTATTCAGGCCGAAACACAGTAATGTTTGCATACTACTTCTTGACGGCAGATTAACTGGCACTGCGGTAGTATCCGCTTAGACGTCATCGGTTCATTGGAATCTTACCACCAGCAAACTCCTTCAAAAACTGTCTATTTCATACGTTCGTGACGAAATATCGTTTCTGTTGTGATTCAATTTGTTTTCAATTCAATTATTAATAAAAAAAATTGTCCGTTTTATTTTAAAAAAAGAAATGGAAGAAAAGTACCTGCAAACTTGAAAAAAATTGTATTGATGTTAAATGTCTTCATTGAAAACTTTGTTTCTTATTTCTTCCTTGTTAAGATTTTTTGTTTGATGTTTATTTTATGAAACAAAGAAATAAGTTATATTTGCCGCTTCAATACAGGCATTATTACGTTAAATTATTTTTAATCATTAATATAAAATGCGTCTAGGCGCGTACCACCGCAGTGCCAATTATTCAGCCGTCAAGCAGTAGTATCACAGAGAAAAGATAGTAATACGGAGGAACGACGAAGCCGTTTAAAGAAAGCAAATTATGCAGTAAGGGCGGGGTGAGGTAGTGCCGCTTACTGTTCTTACCAGTATGGGATCTGTTTAAGGGTTGTCGCGTCGCGCTTGCGTAATATCAATATTAATTATATTTATCTATTGTCTAACCATTTATTTATCGACGTACATTCAGTATGTCGCCATGAGAGTGTCGCAGAGAAAGCGCACTCGATAAACGTAGTATTAACTCCTTCCTTGTAAATCATTCATCAGGTTTCAAAGCCGATATAATCGGCCACTTGAGGTGTCGCTGTGAAAGCGCCCTCTTAACAATGTAGTCTAAATTCCTTCGTCGCCTTGTAAATTACTTTATCACATTAGCATTATTTTGTATTTATGGTCCCTGTATTGCTAACTTTTATAAGTTAATCGACAGGCAATCGACATTCTATGCATCACCAGTGAACTGTTATTATATTAATATTGATATTGAGTGGTTTTTAGGTATTGGCTGCTAGGTCTGTACAATAGCAATATAAAAAAGTTGGTAACGATAACCTGGTTAACATGTATTTCACCGGTGCAGGTTGCGTATTTGGCAAGAGTTCGTTAAGTGTATTACTTAAAATAAGTTGTAAAATATTGTGAAAATAAATCATTTGTAATCTTTTTATTCAAGGCATTTCATTGCAATGGATCAAGAGAAGGACAGTATAACTGAACCCTTGTCAAATGCGGACAGAAGTACTGCTCCCACAAAAAATAACCCTGGGTCTTCAGCTTCGACAAGTATTATTTCATAAAATATAATAAATAGTAATATGAACTGAATATGGTACACACCACGTGTGCTATTAGAAATGATGTCTTAAAAAAACTGAGTCATAACTTGATTCCACATGATATGAAAAGTTTGTTATGTTTTTTTTTTTATTTACAGTAATTCAAATTTAGTCTATCTTTGTGATCAACTGACAATTTTTTTGAAAAACAAGCACTCTATCAGCCAATTGTGAGTGTCCACTGTGGTCCCTGAACACCTTCATTGAACCTGGATATCACTTTTGTGCATTACCATGGAACAAAGACTAAGTACGAATAATTAATCCACAAACTGATTTCTGTAGTACACTCTACAACAATGAAGGAGTACGATCGAATACAATTTAAAGTGTTTTGTCTAAAACGAATTAACCAATTATGCAGGCTTCGGATTTACTCTAACGCGATATCTCTAACACAGTTTATTTTACTAATATTAAAATTATATTGCGTGAATGTGTTTTTAAACTTCTTTATAATATAATAATTCATACATTTTTAGAACCTTTTAAAAGTAGTATAGTCGATAGCCATTATGGTCGAAGAAATAATAAAAATAAAATTATTACTATTTCAATATTGGCTATGAGGCGTCAATCACAGTGCGCTAATCGTAGTTTCAAAAACAGTACTCTTTTGAATATCAACGTTGTCGTTACAAATAAATGTATTTTCTTTCTTTCTCTGCTTTCATATTGCTAAAGCTGTACTTGACATCCGTAGTGTACTTAGGTTTATATTCATTAAGCTGATCTGGAGACCTACGAGCTACATCGTATTGGTTCAGTCATGAGACACGGACATTGCATATCTCTTGTTATGCCATTTTTTAATTTTGTTTTATTTCTGGTGCTTTAATTTTTTTTTGTTATATTTCATTTTAATTTTATATTTATAGTTTCTTTTATTAAGATCTGTTTATATCGTGTCTAAGTGTGCTGTCCTTTTGTACTGTGCCAATAGACGCTTTTTCTTTCTTTTTTTCTGAAGCAAGCTTCTTCCAACATATTGGGTCAATATCGTTAGACGTTAGATGTTACTTTAAAGTCCTTTTATGTACAGATGCTGCCCTGCTTTAGGTAAATCATGATCTTCCATACAACTATTAGTATAATATATTTATAGATGTATTAGGCACGCGGTCATGCCACTTAAGCTTCAAAATAGTGTAGCACACTACACTGGCTCTTATTTAATTACTAACACAATAACCCTAGAAGCAATTCTGATAGAGGATTATGTCGAAAATGTTTTTTTGACTTTGCATACTTTCTCAAAAATGTTTAATTGTTGAACAAAACTGAAAATAATGAAATATTTTTGTCAAAAATATTGCAATTGTTTATAGAATTAAAATTAGAAAGAATATTTATTAAAGAGAATCAGATTTAGTCGACCAGCTAGTTCACAGTAATGCTGTTAATTAAGGCCACGACTGTCACCCATGAGAGACATTTACCAAATATGCATTTACTTTGAGTTAATATTTAAACAGGTACTTTGTTTGTATAGGATAACGAGTAGCGTAGATAAGTATACAGTTCAAGAAAAATCCTAAGTAAACTAGTTGTATGTTACATTTGTAACGCATTATTTTAATTATCATCAAGTATATAGACTGATAAATTAATAACTATGTACAAAATTATGTACTTTAAAAGTACAAATAAAACAGTTACGGTTATTTTTAATTTGCTATTATTTATTTATTTAATAGAATATCATTAGAGCCGGTGTTCGACCGTAGCATAAAATGTAGTCTATTGTATTTTAGTGAAACCACACGTCTGTACTGTACCGGAGCGTTTATTGGAATCCGTTTAAATGCTACATTGCTTGATATATGCTACGCATAAAAAATAAAGGAACAAAAAGAATTTTTGAATGGCTCGTCGCATCTTCATAAATACTGATGAGAAGGATAAAGTCTTTAGGGATTTTTGTACCTTAATGTACCCCCAATAGCACTGTGGATCGGCAAATCGATCCATTGAGCGGTTTTTTTGCCCATTGATCAAAGTTTAGAAGAAAGTTAAATGAAACAAGATTTTTCTTTCCAAAAATCGTGTAATTTTTATCAAAATGGAATAATCTATTTTTCTCTAATTTTTTTAATGAAGGAAAGTAAGTTACTTTGCTAGGATCCGCATGCAAAATATAAAAATGAATTATATGGATTTCTGCAAAGTAACGCCTGATTCTGTGGATTTCCGCAAAGTAACGCCTAATTCTATTAACTATATCTAACTTTTTTCACAATTTTTTATCTGTCACTGAGTAAAGTGAAAAAAAAAAGTGTCAAATGTCAAAAAACAGAGTCACCCAATCGTCATACTTTCTTCTCTTTCAAAAACCATTACTTTCGTCTTATCTACGTTAACTTATCTACGTCTGTATAAGCCCCGTTTATCCTGACACAAGAATTAGGAGCATAGCACAGGATTCCAGTTCCTTATAAAGTGATTTCAGCGCTTGTATTAAGCTGCCGTTCACCCCATATATAGACAATATTGACCACAATTCATTCCTCACCACTATGTTTTAAGCATTTCCAAGTCAAAGAATGCGCAATAGACCTTTTGACTTTGAGCCAAGAATTTTTAGGCTATGCTTCGCAAGGAAACGACCTAATTTCCGCATCCCATTCCTGTCCTGAATTCCGCTTGTTCCCATTCCCATATCATCAATATCTTTTTATAGAAAGTCTGCGTACTCTCATATATCTCATATATATATATACTTGAATGACAGGGAACAGGAGCTGCTTACGAACGACGTTGAAATGTGTGGCGTCCCCGAAGAGGATGGGGAGAATCCAACGCACGTGACCTTGGCCTGCGCCGCCAAATTTGGCATCAAGTTGGAGGAGCGCGAGCTCGTTAGTTGCATGCGTATGGGCGATGCCCGCCAGGAAGCTGTGGCTCGCCCGCGCCCCATCATCGTACGAATGGTGCGTCGCGATGTACGCATAGACTTGCTACGCGTTGCGCGTGTCCGCCGGTCAGTCACCACCGAAGGCTTAAGTCTGCGCCGCGCACCTTTTATATCAACCTGACGAAAACGAATAGGCAACTGTTCCGTCAGGCGCGCGAAGCGGGTCGGCGTCAGGGGTGGCGATATATTTGGACAAAGGGTGGCCGCATATTTACCCGTCGAGATCCAGGGGCTCCAGTGAATCGCATTCGGTTTGAGACGGATATTGCAAAGGTTTTTGGGCTCGAAATTGTTCGTTCTGTAACTTCTGTTTTAGTGTCCTCATTTTCTTTTACTTATAATGTCTCTGTTTGTTATTGTCATGTGTGTTGTGGAACAATGTTACTCGTAGGTAGGCTTATACATATTTACAAAGTTTTCTGTAGGTACGAGTATTTACAATTATTCAATTATATATATTTACATTGTAGTGACATAACAGTATTAAAATATTTAAATCCTATATATTCATGCAATATTATTATAAATATATACATACACAAAATATGTGTGGCGGAACGGATTATTATGAGTGCTATTTCGAAGCTTATTATTGCTGTCATGTTGTTCCTAATTATTAGTATTATTCTAATCATTCAATTCGAAACATAATCTTAAGTTGGGGCTAACAAATGTGGGATCACTAGGTACAGGCCATGACGAGTTAATAGTGGCTATAGATCGCCACACTGTGGATATACTGGCCGTTAATGAAACTTGGTTGCGGGAGGGTGAGGAGGGGCGCGCGCCCGTGGTGCCCGGCTACCGATTGCGTCACGTTCCCCGGCAGCCTACCGTGCGCTCGCGTGGCGGTGTAGTCAGCTTCTATATACGACAAGGCATTGCTGCGGGAACTTTGCCGCATCCCCCAGCGCCGCTTGTTGAACATATGTGGCTTAAATTGGCAATTGGCACTGCGTGCAGACCGCCGTGGTTAAATGTTGACATATTTCTCGATGCTTTGTCCGAGACTATCGGGACATTTGCATGGTGTAATAATGTAGTATTGTTAGGCGATTTTAATATAAATTTTATGAGTAATATGGACAATAATTATAAAAAATTAATAGGATTTTTAAAGTGCTACAAACTAAGACAATGTACTACTGAACCTACCCATTATACAGATTTCTCCCAAACTTTAATAGACGTTGTGTGTACGGACTTTCAGAAATGCGCAATTTCTGTAGATCACGTGCGAGACTTAAGTAGCCACGCATTTATTAGTTGCGAATTAAACATAAAAAAAACTAAACAACAATCAGTCCTGGTATCGTACAGAGACTTGCATGCTATCGATGTAGAACAGTTTGCATTGGATTTGAATTCATTAAATTGGGATCATTTTAAAACATTACACAGCGTGGATGATATGGTGTCTCTATTTAACTTTATATTGTTAACATTATTTGATATTCACGCACCTGGCCGTGCCAAAGCGATTAGACATTTTCAATATCCATGGATTACATTTAACATCAAAAAAATGATGAAATTGCGGGATGATGCTAGCGCGGTGGCACGTAGATCTGGCGCAGAAACACATAATTACTTCTATAAGGAACTTAAAAAATATGTCGCGGAGGCACTTCAAAGAGAAAAAAATGCTTATTATGACTATTACATTAATTATAATCAAAGAAATCCTCACACTCTATGGGCGCATATTAAAAAAAATGTCAAATTAAGAAGTAAATTAGAATTACCGCATCATATTTTTTCAATGACCCCAATTTGATAAATAATAACTTTTTAAATGTTCCCGGAAATAATTATCTTTGAATTTCATGTTAAAGTATCAAGTAAGTTTAAATTAAAGACAGTTGAGGAAAGTGACGTAGTAAAAATAGTACGGTCACTTAAATCGAATGCGGTGGGTATAGATGGCATTTCCCTAGACATGTTGAAAATGTCTTTTCCTAATACAATACCTTTAATAACTAATATTGTTAATAAATCTATTGAAAGTCATACATATCCCACTGATTGGCAATATGCAGTAGTTAGGCCTATACCTAAAAACACCATGTGTGTCAAAGATCTTGGAAAAAGTTGTGGCTGAACAACTAAGAAAATATTTGGAGACAAATGATATACTTCCTAGTCTACAATCGGGTTTTAGGCTAATCTCGGAACCTCGTTGCGTTAATCGAGGCGTACCACAGGGTTCCATTTTAGGACCTCTTTTGAGTGCAGTGTATTGTGCCGATATAGTAGATCACATTAAATATTGCAGATACCATATGTATGCAGACGATACTCAGATTTACATAACTTGTAAACCTGAGGAAACACAGTCAGTTGTGGGGAAATTAAATGAAGACCTAGAAAGCATTGCTGCTTGGTCAGAATCCAACGCACTGGTACACAATGGAGGTAAATCTAAGTTTATGATTCTTGGGACGGCCAGACAAATCCTAAAAATTTTAAATCATGGTGTTCAGGTGTCTATAAGAAGCGAACAATGTGAACGAGTAAACGAGGCCCGCAATTTAGGTCTACTCATGGACGACTGTCTACGTTTCGAAAATCATATTGTTAACATTTCTCGAAATTGTTTCTATAGATTAAAAATATTATACCAAATTAGAAAATACCTAAATACAGACATTCGAATCAGGCTCTGCGACTCGTTAATTCTTTCGAAATTTAATTATTTGGATGTCGTATACGGATCTCGTTTATTAATGCGCAGTCAAAAACTCCTTCAGCGAGTGCAGAATGCCTGTGCGAGGTTCTGTTTCAATATACCGCCACGCACTCACGTTACGCCGTAACAAAGGTAATATATTAAAAATGAAATACCGCCGAGACCATCACTTAGCAACATTACTTTTTCGTGTAATAAAATACAATGTGCCCTCTTATCTTTTTGAAAACTTAGTATGGTCGCGCGACGTGCAGTCAAAGATCACTCGCGCATCGAGCCCATCAAACTGCCGCCTTTCGAGGGAGTTTCAGATATGCTGCCTCCAAGTGTTGGAACGACCTGCCACCACCGCTCCGTAGTCTGAAATCAGTGCATGCATTCAAAGAAACATATTTTATCAAGCGTGAACGTACGTCCCTCGCCGCTCGGGCTCACTGAAAACCAGCGCTGTTGTCTCGACTGCAGCATTAAGCTGAGTGAGACCCGTTTGCTCAATGCGCCACGACACACGTGACAATATTTTTGTACACGAGTTTTGTTAAATGTTCAGTTTTGTGATGTTGTTTAATGTTTCTTTCAGTTTGTCTGTAAATACATTGTTTACTTGTATGTCTAGTGCCTAATTTTTAGGTATTTGTGTCTGTGGCATATTTCCGCAATAAATGTTTTCTTCCTTTCTTTCTTTCTTCATATATATTGTGAATATTGTAGTTTTAAATTTGTATTTTTGTAATGTGCATCTTATTGTCCAATGATGGAATGGGAAGGGGGAATTAACTCGTGTAATTCCGAACTACGCACACTCTCCAAAAAGTTACCTGTAGAACAACGAGAGACTGGTGACCCCACACCTGTGTTCGAAGTTCGGTAAATTTCTAGAAAAATCATCCAAATCAGGGTCACCGATTAGCCTCTTGGCTTGTCTATCCACTGAGTCCAAGGCTGCTTGTATTGTATTTGTATGTATTGCAGTTGTATGTAAAAGCAATTTTCATTATATTTTTAGGGAAAAAAAATATGTGTTGGGTAAGCGTTACTAAATATATTTTTTATGAATGAAAACGACGAGACGCGTCAATCGTTCACCTGATGGTTAGTACAACTTCTGCTCATAAGAAATGCTGTGCAGTCCAGAACATTTCTGTATAGTACCACACTGCGCTCGTCAGCCTGAGACATCAGTTCTAAAGTATCATATGCCCAGTAATGACACTAGCTAACAGTGTTATTCAGGCCGAAACACAGTAATGTTTGCATACTACTTCTTGACGGCAGATTAACTGGCACTGCGGTAGTATCCGCTTAGACGTCATCGGTTCATTGGAATCTTACCACCAGCAAACTCCTTCAAAAACTGTCTATTTCATACGTTCGTGACGAAATATCGTTTCTGTTGTGATTCAATTTGTTTTCAATTCAATTATTAATAAAAAAAATTGTCCGTTTTATTTTAAAAAAAGAAATGGAAGAAAAGTACCTGCAAACTTGAAAAAAATTGTATTGATGTTAAATGTCTTCATTGAAAACTTTGTTTCTTATTTCTTCTTGTTAAGATTTTTTGTTTGATGTTTATTTTATGAAACAAAGAAATAAGTTATATTTGCCGCTTCAATACAGGCATTATTACGTTAAATTATTTTTAATCATTAATATAAAATGCGTCTAGGCGCGTACCACCGCAGTGCCAATTATTCAGCCGTCAAGCAGTAGTATCACAGAGAAAAGATAGTAATACGGAGGAACGACGAAGCCGTTTAAAGAAAGCAAATTATGCAGTAAGGGCGGGGTGAGGTAGTGCCGCTTACTGTTCTTACCAGTATGGGATCTGTTTAAGGGTTGTCGCGTCGCGCTTGCGTAATATCAATATTAATTATATTTATCTATTGTCTAACCATTTATTTATCGACGTACATTCAGTATGTCGCCATGAGAGTGTCGCAGAGAAAGCGCACTCGATAAACGTAGTATTAACTCCTTCCTTGTAAATCATTCATCAGGTTTCAAAGCCGATATAATCGGCCACTTGAGGTGTCGCTGTGAAAGCGCCCTCTTAACAATGTAGTCTAAATTCCTTCGTCGCCTTGTAAATTACTTTATCACATTAGCATTATTTTGTATTTATGGTCCCTGTATTGCTAACTTTTATAAGTTAATCGACAGGCAATCGACATTCTATGCATCACCAGTGAACTGTTATTATATTAATATTGATATTGAGTGGTTTTTAGGTATTGGCTGCTAGGTCTGTACAATAGCAATATAAAAAAGTTGGTAACGATAACCTGGTTAACATGTATTTCACCGGTGCAGGTTGCGTATTTGGCAAGAGTTCGTTAAGTGTATTACTTAAAATAAGTTGTAAAATATTGTGAAAATAAATCATTTGTAATCTTTTTATTCAAGGCATTTCATTGCAATGGATCAAGAGAAGGACAGTATAACTGAACCCTTGTCAAATGCGGACAGAAGTACTGCTCCCACAAAAAATAACCCTGGGTCTTCAGCTTCGACAAGTATTATTTCATAAAATATAATAAATAGTAATATGAACTGAATATGGTACACACCACGTGTGCTATTAGAAATGATGTCTTAAAAAAACTGAGTCATAACTTGATTCCACATGATATGAAAAGTTTGTTATGTTTTTTTTTTTATTTACAGTAATTCAAATTTAGTCTATCTTTGTGATCAACTGACAATTTTTTTGAAAAACAAGCACTCTATCAGCCAATTGTGAGTGTCCACTGTGGTCCCTGAACACCTTCATTGAACCTGGATATCACTTTTGTGCATTACCATGGAACAAAGACTAAGTACGAATAATTAATCCACAAACTGATTTCTGTAGTACACTCTACAACAATGAAGGAGTACGATCGAATACAATTTAAAGTGTTTTGTCTAAAACGAATTAACCAATTATGCAGGCTTCGGATTTACTCTAACGCGATATCTCTAACACAGTTTATTTTACTAATATTAAAATTATATTGCGTGAATGTGTTTTTAAACTTCTTTATAATATAATAATTCATACATTTTTAGAACCTTTTAAAAGTAGTATAGTCGATAGCCATTATGGTCGAAGAAATAATAAAAATAAAATTATTACTATTTCAATATTGGCTATGAGGCGTCAATCACAGTGCGCTAATCGTAGTTTCAAAAACAGTACTCTTTTGAATATCAACGTTGTCGTTACAAATAAATGTATTTTCTTTCTTTCTCTGCTTTCATATTGCTAAAGCTGTACTTGACATCCGTAGTGTACTTAGGTTTATATTCATTAAGCTGATCTGGAGACCTACGAGCTACATCGTATTGGTTCAGTCATGAGACACGGACATTGCATATCTCTTGTTATGCCATTTTTTAATTTTGTTTTATTTCTGGTGCTTTAATTTTTTTTTGTTATATTTCATTTTAATTTTATATTTATAGTTTCTTTTATTAAGATCTGTTTATATCGTGTCTAAGTGTGCTGTCCTTTTGTACTGTGCCAATAGACGCTTTTTCTTTCTTTTTTTCTGAAGCAAGCTTCTTCCAACATATTGGGTCAATATCGTTAGACGTTAGATGTTACTTTAAAGTCCTTTTATGTACAGATGCTGCCCTGCTTTAGGTAAATCATGATCTTCCATACAACTATTAGTATAATATATTTATAGATGTATTAGGCACGCGGTCATGCCACTTAAGCTTCAAAATAGTGTAGCACACTACACTGGCTCTTATTTAATTACTAACACAATAACCCTAGAAGCAATTCTGATAGAGGATTATGTCGAAAATGTTTTTTTGACTTTGCATACTTTCTCAAAAATGTTTAATTGTTGAACAAAACTGAAAATAATGAAATATTTTTGTCAAAAATATTGCAATTGTTTATAGAATTAAAATTAGAAAGAATATTTATTAAAGAGAATCAGATTTAGTCGACCAGCTAGTTCACAGTAATGCTGTTAATTAAGGCCACGACTGTCACCCATGAGAGACATTTACCAAATATGCATTTACTTTGAGTTAATATTTAAACAGGTACTTTGTTTGTATAGGATAACGAGTAGCGTAGATAAGTATACAGTTCAAGAAAAATCCTAAGTAAACTAGTTGTATGTTACATTTGTAACGCATTATTTTAATTATCATCAAGTATATAGACTGATAAATTAATAACTATGTACAAAATTATGTACTTTAAAAGTACAAATAAAACAGTTACGGTTATTTTTAATTTGCTATTATTTATTTATTTAATAGAATATCATTAGAGCCGGTGTTCGACCGTAGCATAAAATGTAGTCTATTGTATTTTAGTGAAACCACACGTCTGTACTGTACCGGAGCGTTTATTGGAATCCGTTTAAATGCTACATTGCTTGATATATGCTACGCATAAAAAATAAAGGAACAAAAAGAATTTTTGAATGGCTCGCATCTTCATAAATACTGATGAGAAGGATAAAGTCTTTAGGGATTTTTGTACCTTAATGTACCCCCAATAGCACTGTGGATCGGCAAATCGATCCATTGAGCGGTTTTTTTGCCCATTGATCAAAGTTTAGAAGAAAGTTAAATGAAACAAGATTTTTCTTTCCAAAAATCGTGTAATTTTTATCAAAATGGAATAATCTATTTTTCTCTAATTTTTTTAATGAAGGAAAGTAAGTTACTTTGCTAGGATCCGCATGCAAAATATAAAAATGAATTATATGGATTTCTGCAAAGTAACGCCTGATTCTGTGGATTTCCGCAAAGTAACGCCTAATTCTATTAACTATATCTAACTTTTTTCACAATTTTTTATCTGTCACTGAGTAAAGTGAAAAAAAAAAGTGTCAAATGTCAAAAAACAGAGTCACCCAATCGTCATACTTTCTTCTCTTTCAAAAACCATTACTTTCGTCTTATCTACGTTAACTTATCTACGTCTGTATAAGCCCCGTTTATCCTGACACAAGAATTAGGAGCATAGCACAGGATTCCAGTTCCTTATAAAGTGATTTCAGCGCTTGTATTAAGCTGCCGTTCACCCCATATATAGACAATATTGACCACAATTCATTCCTCACCACTATGTTTTAAGCATTTCCAAGTCAAAGAATGCGCAATAGACCTTTTGACTTTGAGCCAAGAATTTTTAGGCTATGCTTCGCAAGGAAACGACCTAATTTCCGCATCCCATTCCTGTCCTGAATTCCGCTTGTTCCCATTCCCATATCATCAATATCTTTTTATAGAAAGTCTGCGTACTCTCATATATCTCATATATATATATACTTGAATGACAGGGAACAGGAGCTGCTTACGAACGACGTTGAAATGTGTGGCGTCCCCGAAGAGGATGGGGAGAATCCAACGCACGTGACCTTGGCCTGCGCCGCCAAATTTGGCATCAAGTTGGAGGAGCGCGAGCTCGTTAGTTGCATGCGTATGGGCGATGCCCGCCAGGAAGCTGTGGCTCGCCCGCGCCCCATCATCGTACGAATGGTGCGTCGCGATGTACGCATAGACTTGCTACGCGTTGCGCGTGTCCGCCGGTCAGTCACCACCGAAGGCTTAAGTCTGCGCCGCGCACCTTTTATATCAACCTGACGAAAACGAATAGGCAACTGTTCCGTCAGGCGCGCGAAGCGGGTCGGCGTCAGGGGTGGCGATATATTTGGACAAAGGGTGGCCGCATATTTACCCGTCGAGATCCAGGGGCTCCAGTGAATCGCATTCGGTTTGAGACGGATATTGCAAAGGTTTTTGGGCTCGAAATTGTTCGTTCTGTAACTTCTGTTTTAGTGTCCTCATTTTCTTTTACTTATAATGTCTCTGTTTGTTATTGTCATGTGTGTTGTGGAACAATGTTACTCGTAGGTAGGCTTATACATATTTACAAAGTTTTCTGTAGGTACGAGTATTTACAATTATTCAATTATATATATTTACATTGTAGTGACATAACAGTATTAAAATATTTAAATCCTATATATTCATGCAATATTATTATAAATATATACATACACAAAATATGTGTGGCGGAACGGATTATTATGAGTGCTATTTCGAAGCTTATTATTGCTGTCATGTTGTTCCTAATTATTAGTATTATTCTAATCATTCAATTCGAAACATAATCTTAAGTTGGGGCTAACAAATGTGGGATCACTAGGTACAGGCCATGACGAGTTAATAGTGGCTATAGATCGCCACACTGTGGATATACTGGCCGTTAATGAAACTTGGTTGCGGGAGGGTGAGGAGGGGCGCGCGCCCGTGGTGCCCGGCTACCGATTGCGTCACGTTCCCCGGCAGCCTACCGTGCGCTCGCGTGGCGGTGTAGTCAGCTTCTATATACGACAAGGCATTGCTGCGGGAACTTTGCCGCATCCCCCAGCGCCGCTTGTTGAACATATGTGGCTTAAATTGGCAATTGGCACTGCGTGCAGACCGCCGTGGTTAAATGTTGACATATTTCTCGATGCTTTGTCCGAGACTATCGGGACATTTGCATGGTGTAATAATGTAGTATTGTTAGGCGATTTTAATATAAATTTTATGAGTAATATGGACAATAATTATAAAAAATTAATAGGATTTTTAAAGTGCTACAAACTAAGACAATGTACTACTGAACCTACCCATTATACAGATTTCTCCCAAACTTTAATAGACGTTGTGTGTACGGACTTTCAGAAATGCGCAATTTCTGTAGATCACGTGCGAGACTTAAGTAGCCACGCATTTATTAGTTGCGAATTAAACATAAAAAAAACTAAACAACAATCAGTCCTGGTATCGTACAGAGACTTGCATGCTATCGATGTAGAACAGTTTGCATTGGATTTGAATTCATTAAATTGGGATCATTTTAAAACATTACACAGCGTGGATGATATGGTGTCTCTATTTAACTTTATATTGTTAACATTATTTGATATTCACGCACCTGGCCGTGCCAAAGCGATTAGACATTTTCAATATCCATGGATTACATTTAACATCAAAAAAATGATGAAATTGCGGGATGATGCTAGCGCGGTGGCACGTAGATCTGGCGCAGAAACACATAATTACTTCTATAAGGAACTTAAAAAATATGTCGCGGAGGCACTTCAAAGAGAAAAAAATGCTTATTATGACTATTACATTAATTATAATCAAAGAAATCCTCACACTCTATGGGCGCATATTAAAAAAAATGTCAAATTAAGAAGTAAATTAGAATTACCGCATCATATTTTTTCAATGACCCCAATTTGATAAATAATAACTTTTTAAATGTTCCCGGAAATAATTATCTTTGAATTTCATGTTAAAGTATCAAGTAAGTTTAAATTAAAGACAGTTGAGGAAAGTGACGTAGTAAAAATAGTACGGTCACTTAAATCGAATGCGGTGGGTATAGATGGCATTTCCCTAGACATGTTGAAAATGTCTTTTCCTAATACAATACCTTTAATAACTAATATTGTTAATAAATCTATTGAAAGTCATACATATCCCACTGATTGGCAATATGCAGTAGTTAGGCCTATACCTAAAAACACCATGTGTGTCAAAGATCTTGGAAAAAGTTGTGGCTGAACAACTAAGAAAATATTTGGAGACAAATGATATACTTCCTAGTCTACAATCGGGTTTTAGGCTAATCTCGGAACCTCGTTGCGTTAATCGAGGCGTACCACAGGGTTCCATTTTAGGACCTCTTTTGAGTGCAGTGTATTGTGCCGATATAGTAGATCACATTAAATATTGCAGATACCATATGTATGCAGACGATACTCAGATTTACATAACTTGTAAACCTGAGGAAACACAGTCAGTTGTGGGGAAATTAAATGAAGACCTAGAAAGCATTGCTGCTTGGTCAGAATCCAACGCACTGGTACACAATGGAGGTAAATCTAAGTTTATGATTCTTGGGACGGCCAGACAAATCCTAAAAATTTTAAATCATGGTGTTCAGGTGTCTATAAGAAGCGAACAATGTGAACGAGTAAACGAGGCCCGCAATTTAGGTCTACTCATGGACGACTGTCTACGTTTCGAAAATCATATTGTTAACATTTCTCGAAATTGTTTCTATAGATTAAAAATATTATACCAAATTAGAAAATACCTAAATACAGACATTCGAATCAGGCTCTGCGACTCGTTAATTCTTTCGAAATTTAATTATTTGGATGTCGTATACGGATCTCGTTTATTAATGCGCAGTCAAAAACTCCTTCAGCGAGTGCAGAATGCCTGTGCGAGGTTCTGTTTCAATATACCGCCACGCACTCACGTTACGCCGTAACAAAGGTAATATATTAAAAATGAAATACCGCCGAGACCATCACTTAGCAACATTACTTTTTCGTGTAATAAAATACAATGTGCCCTCTTATCTTTTTGAAAACTTAGTATGGTCGCGCGACGTGCAGTCAAAGATCACTCGCGCATCGAGCCCATCAAACTGCCGCCTTTCGAGGGAGTTTCAGATATGCTGCCTCCAAGTGTTGGAACGACCTGCCACCACCGCTCCGTAGTCTGAAATCAGTGCATGCATTCAAAGAAACATATTTTATCAAGCGTGAACGTACGTCCCTCGCCGCTCGGGCTCACTGAAAACCAGCGCTGTTGTCTCGACTGCAGCATTAAGCTGAGTGAGACCCGTTTGCTCAATGCGCCACGACACACGTGACAATATTTTTGTACACGAGTTTTGTTAAATGTTCAGTTTTGTGATGTTGTTTAATGTTTCTTTCAGTTTGTCTGTAAATACATTGTTTACTTGTATGTCTAGTGCCTAATTTTTAGGTATTTGTGTCTGTGGCATATTTCCGCAATAAATGTTTTCTTCCTTTCTTTCTTTCTTCATATATATTGTGAATATTGTAGTTTTAAATTTGTATTTTTGTAATGTGCATCTTATTGTCCAATGATGGAATGGGAAGGGGGAATTAACTCGTGTAATTCCGAACTACGCACACTCTCCAAAAAGTTACCTGTAGAACAACGAGAGACTGGTGACCCCACACCTGTGTTCGAAGTTCGGTAAATTTCTAGAAAAATCATCCAAATCAGGGTCACCGATTAGCCTCTTGGCTTGTCTATCCACTGAGTCCAAGGCTGCTTGTATTGTATTTGTATGTATTGCAGTTGTATGTAAAAGCAATTTTCATTATATTTTTAGGGAAAAAAAATATGTGTTGGGTAAGCGTTACTAAATATATTTTTTATGAATGAAAACGACGAGACGCGTCAATCGTTCACCTGATGGTTAGTACAACTTCTGCTCATAAGAAATGCTGTGCAGTCCAGAACATTTCTGTATAGTACCACACTGCGCTCGTCAGCCTGAGACATCAGTTCTAAAGTATCATATGCCCAGTAATGACACTAGCTAACAGTGTTATTCAGGCCGAAACACAGTAATGTTTGCATACTACTTCTTGACGGCAGATTAACTGGCACTGCGGTAGTATCCGCTTAGACGTCATCGGTTCATTGGAATCTTACCACCAGCAAACTCCTTCAAAAACTGTCTATTTCATACGTTCGTGACGAAATATCGTTTCTGTTGTGATTCAATTTGTTTTCAATTCAATTATTAATAAAAAAAATTGTCCGTTTTATTTTAAAAAAAGAAATGGAAGAAAAGTACCTGCAAACTTGAAAAAAATTGTATTGATGTTAAATGTCTTCATTGAAAACTTTGTTTCTTATTTCTTCTTGTTAAGATTTTTTGTTTGATGTTTATTTTATGAAACAAAGAAATAAGTTATATTTGCCGCTTCAATACAGGCATTATTACGTTAAATTATTTTTAATCATTAATATAAAATGCGTCTAGGCGCGTACCACCGCAGTGCCAATTATTCAGCCGTCAAGCAGTAGTATCACAGAGAAAAGATAGTAATACGGAGGAACGACGAAGCCGTTTAAAGAAAGCAAATTATGCAGTAAGGGCGGGGTGAGGTAGTGCCGCTTACTGTTCTTACCAGTATGGGATCTGTTTAAGGGTTGTCGCGTCGCGCTTGCGTAATATCAATATTAATTATATTTATCTATTGTCTAACCATTTATTTATCGACGTACATTCAGTATGTCGCCATGAGAGTGTCGCAGAGAAAGCGCACTCGATAAACGTAGTATTAACTCCTTCCTTGTAAATCATTCATCAGGTTTCAAAGCCGATATAATCGGCCACTTGAGGTGTCGCTGTGAAAGCGCCCTCTTAACAATGTAGTCTAAATTCCTTCGTCGCCTTGTAAATTACTTTATCACATTAGCATTATTTTGTATTTATGGTCCCTGTATTGCTAACTTTTATAAGTTAATCGACAGGCAATCGACATTCTATGCATCACCAGTGAACTGTTATTATATTAATATTGATATTGAGTGGTTTTTAGGTATTGGCTGCTAGGTCTGTACAATAGCAATATAAAAAAGTTGGTAACGATAACCTGGTTAACATGTATTTCACCGGTGCAGGTTGCGTATTTGGCAAGAGTTCGTTAAGTGTATTACTTAAAATAAGTTGTAAAATATTGTGAAAATAAATCATTTGTAATCTTTTTATTCAAGGCATTTCATTGCAATGGATCAAGAGAAGGACAGTATAACTGAACCCTTGTCAAATGCGGACAGAAGTACTGCTCCCACAAAAAATAACCCTGGGTCTTCAGCTTCGACAAGTATTATTTCATAAAATATAATAAATAGTAATATGAACTGAATATGGTACACACCACGTGTGCTATTAGAAATGATGTCTTAAAAAAACTGAGTCATAACTTGATTCCACATGATATGAAAAGTTTGTTATGTTTTTTTTTTTATTTACAGTAATTCAAATTTAGTCTATCTTTGTGATCAACTGACAATTTTTTTGAAAAACAAGCACTCTATCAGCCAATTGTGAGTGTCCACTGTGGTCCCTGAACACCTTCATTGAACCTGGATATCACTTTTGTGCATTACCATGGAACAAAGACTAAGTACGAATAATTAATCCACAAACTGATTTCTGTAGTACACTCTACAACAATGAAGGAGTACGATCGAATACAATTTAAAGTGTTTTGTCTAAAACGAATTAACCAATTATGCAGGCTTCGGATTTACTCTAACGCGATATCTCTAACACAGTTTATTTTATTAATATTAAAATTATATTGCGTGAATGTGTTTTTAAACTTCTTTATAATATAATAATTCATACATTTTTAGAACCTTTTAAAAGTAGTATAGTCGATAGCCATTATGGTCGAAGAAATAATAAAAATAAAATTATTACTATTTCAATATTGGCTATGAGGCGTCAATCACAGTGCGCTAATCGTAGTTTCAAAAACAGTACTCTTTTGAATATCAACGTTGTCGTTACAAATAAATGTATTTTCTTTCTTTCTCTGCTTTCATATTGCTAAAGCTGTACTTGACATCCGTAGTGTACTTAGGTTTATATTCATTAAGCTGATCTGGAGACCTACGAGCTACATCGTATTGGTTCAGTCATGAGACACGGACATTGCATATCTCTTGTTATGCCATTTTTTAATTTTGTTTTATTTCTGGTGCTTTAATTTTTTTTTGTTATATTTCATTTTAATTTTATATTTATAGTTTCTTTTATTAAGATCTGTTTATATCGTGTCTAAGTGTGCTGTCCTTTTGTACTGTGCCAATAGACGCTTTTTCTTTCTTTTTTCTGAAGCAAGCTTCTTCCAACATATTGGGTCAATATCGTTAGACGTTAGATGTTACTTTAAAGTCCTTTTATGTACAGATGCTGCCCTGCTTTAGGTAAATCATGATCTTCCATACAACTATTAGTATAATATATTTATAGATGTATTAGGCACGCGGTCATGCCACTTAAGCTTCAAAATAGTGTAGCACACTACACTGGCTCTTATTTAATTACTAACACAATAACCCTAGAAGCAATTCTGATAGAGGATTATGTCGAAAATGTTTTTTTGACTTTGCATACTTTCTCAAAAATGTTTAATTGTTGAACAAAACTGAAAATAATGAAATATTTTTGTCAAAAATATTGCAATTGTTTATAGAATTAAAATTAGAAAGAATATTTATTAAAGAGAATCAGATTTAGTCGACCAGCTAGTTCACAGTAATGCTGTTAATTAAGGCCACGACTGTCACCCATGAGAGACATTTACCAAATATGCATTTACTTTGAGTTAATATTTAAACAGGTACTTTGTTTGTATAGGATAACGAGTAGCGTAGATAAGTATACAGTTCAAGAAAAATCCTAAGTAAACTAGTTGTACTCGTATGTTACATTTGTAACGCATTATTTTAATTATCATCAAGTATATAGACTGATAAATTAATAACTATGTACAAAATTATGTACTTTAAAAGTACAAATAAAACAGTTACGGTTATTTTTAATTTGCTATTATTTATTTATTTAATAGAATATCATTAGGGCCGGTGTTCGACCGTAGCATAAAATGTAGTCTATTGTATTTTAGTGAAACCACACGTCTGTACTGTACCGGAGCGTTTATTGGAATCCGTTTAAATGCTACATTGCTTGATATATGCTACGCATAAAAAATAAAGGAACAAAAAGAATTTTTGAATGGCTCGCATCTTCAAAAATACTGATGAGAAGGATAAAGTCTTTAGGGATTTTTGTACCTTAATGTACCCCCAATAGCACTGTGGATCGGCAAATCGATCCATTGAGCGGTTTTTTTGCCCATTGATCAAAGTTTAGAAGAAAGTTAAATGAAACAAGATTTTTCTTTCCAAAAATCGTGTAATTTTTATCAAAATGGAATAATCTATTTTTCTCTAATTTTTTTTAATGAAGGAAAGTAAGTTACTTTGCTAGGATCCGCATGCAAAATATAAAAATGAATTATATGGATTTCTGCAAAGTAACGCCTGATTCTGTAGGATTTCCGCAAAGTAACGCCTAATTCTATTAACTATATCTAACTTTTTTCACAATTTTTTATCTGTCACTGAGTAAAGTGAAAAAAAAAAGTGTCAAATGTCAAAAAACAGAGTCACCCAATCGTCATACTTTCTTCTCTTTCAAAAACCATTACTTTCGTCTTATCTACGTTAACTTATCTACGTCTGTATAAGCCCCGTTTATCCTGACACAAGAATTAGGAGCATAGCACAGGATTCCAGTTCCTTATAAAGTGATTTCAGCGCTTGTATTAAGCTGCCGTTCACCCCATATATAGACAATATTGACCACAATTCATTCCTCACCACTATGTTTTAAGCATTTCCAAGTCAAAGAATGCGCAATAGACCTTTTGACTTTGAGCCAAGAATTTTTAGGCTATGCTTCGCAAGGAAACGACCTAATTTCCGCATCCCATTCCTGTCCTGAATTCCGCTTGTTCCCATTCCCATATCATCAATATCTTTTTATAGAAAGTCTGCGTACTCTCATATATCTCATATATATATATACTTGAATGACAGGGAACAGGAGCTGCTTACGAACGACGTTGAAATGTGTGGCGTCCCCGAAGAGGATGGGGAGAATCCAACGCACGTGACCTTGGCCTGCGCCGCCAAATTTGGCATCAAGTTGGAGGAGCGCGAGCTCGTTAGTTGCATGCGTATGGGCGATGCCCGCCAGGAAGCTGTGGCTCGCCCGCGCCCCATCATCGTACGAATGGTGCGTCGCGATGTACGCATAGACTTGCTACGCGTTGCGCGTGTCCGCCGGTCAGTCACCACCGAAGGCTTAAGTCTGCGCCGCGCACCTTTTATATCAACCTGACGAAAACGAATAGGCAACTGTTCCGTCAGGCGCGCGAAGCGGGTCGGCGTCAGGGGTGGCGATATATTTGGACAAAGGGTGGCCGCATATTTACCCGTCGAGATCCAGGGGCTCCAGTGAATCGCATTCGGTTTGAGACGGATATTGCAAAGGTTTTTGGGCTCGAAATTGTTCGTTCTGTAACTTCTGTTTTAGTGTCCTCATTTTCTTTTACTTATAATGTCTCTGTTTGTTATTGTCATGTGTGTTGTGGAACAATGTTACTCGTAGGTAGGCTTATACATATTTACAAAGTTTTCTGTAGGTACGAGTATTTACAATTATTCAATTATATATATTTACATTGTAGTGACATAACAGTATTAAAATATTTAAATCCTATATATTCATGCAATATTATTATAAATATATACATACACAAAATATGTGTGGCGGAACGGATTATTATGAGTGCTATTTCGAAGCTTATTATTGCTGTCATGTTGTTCCTAATTATTAGTATTATTCTAATCATTCAATTCGAAACATAATCTTAAGTTGGGGCTAACAAATGTGGGATCACTAGGTACAGGCCATGACGAGTTAATAGTGGCTATAGATCGCCACACTGTGGATATACTGGCCGTTAATGAAACTTGGTTGCGGGAGGGTGAGGAGGGGCGCGCGCCCGTGGTGCCCGGCTACCGATTGCGTCACGTTCCCCGGCAGCCTACCGTGCGCTCGCGTGGCGGTGTAGTCAGCTTCTATATACGACAAGGCATTGCTGCGGGAACTTTGCCGCATCCCCCAGCGCCGCTTGTTGAACATATGTGGCTTAAATTGGCAATTGGCACTGCGTGCAGACCGCCGTGGTTAAATGTTGACATATTTCTCGATGCTTTGTCCGAGACTATCGGGACATTTGCATGGTGTAATAATGTAGTATTGTTAGGCGATTTTAATATAAATTTTATGAGTAATATGGACAATAATTATAAAAAATTAATAGGATTTTTAAAGTGCTACAAACTAAGACAATGTACTACTGAACCTACCCATTATACAGATTTCTCCCAAACTTTAATAGACGTTGTGTGTACGGACTTTCAGAAATGCGCAATTTCTGTAGATCACGTGCGAGACTTAAGTAGCCACGCATTTATTAGTTGCGAATTAAACATAAAAAAAACTAAACAACAATCAGTCCTGGTATCGTACAGAGACTTGCATGCTATCGATGTAGAACAGTTTGCATTGGATTTGAATTCATTAAATTGGGATCATTTTAAAACATTACACAGCGTGGATGATATGGTGTCTCTATTTAACTTTATATTGTTAACATTATTTGATATTCACGCACCTGGCCGTGCCAAAGCGATTAGACATTTTCAATATCCATGGATTACATTTAACATCAAAAAAATGATGAAATTGCGGGATGATGCTAGCGCGGTGGCACGTAGATCTGGCGCAGAAACACATAATTACTTCTATAAGGAACTTAAAAAATATGTCGCGGAGGCACTTCAAAGAGAAAAAAATGCTTATTATGACTATTACATTAATTATAATCAAAGAAATCCTCACACTCTATGGGCGCATATTAAAAAAAATGTCAAATTAAGAAGTAAATTAGAATTACCGCATCATATTTTTTCAATGACCCCAATTTGATAAATAATAACTTTTTAAATGTTCCCGGAAATAATTATCTTTGAATTTCATGTTAAAGTATCAAGTAAGTTTAAATTAAAGACAGTTGAGGAAAGTGACGTAGTAAAAATAGTACGGTCACTTAAATCGAATGCGGTGGGTATAGATGGCATTTCCCTAGACATGTTGAAAATGTCTTTTCCTAATACAATACCTTTAATAACTAATATTGTTAATAAATCTATTGAAAGTCATACATATCCCACTGATTGGCAATATGCAGTAGTTAGGCCTATACCTAAAAACACCATGTGTGTCAAAGATCTTGGAAAAAGTTGTGGCTGAACAACTAAGAAAATATTTGGAGACAAATGATATACTTCCTAGTCTACAATCGGGTTTTAGGCTAATCTCGGAACCTCGTTGCGTTAATCGAGGCGTACCACAGGGTTCCATTTTAGGACCTCTTTTGAGTGCAGTGTATTGTGCCGATATAGTAGATCACATTAAATATTGCAGATACCATATGTATGCAGACGATACTCAGATTTACATAACTTGTAAACCTGAGGAAACACAGTCAGTTGTGGGGAAATTAAATGAAGACCTAGAAAGCATTGCTGCTTGGTCAGAATCCAACGCACTGGTACACAATGGAGGTAAATCTAAGTTTATGATTCTTGGGACGGCCAGACAAATCCTAAAAATTTCAAATCATGGTGTTCAGGTGTCTATAAGAAGCGAACAATGTGAACGAGTAAACGAGGCCCGCAATTTAGGTCTACTCATGGACGACTGTCTACGTTTCGAAAATCATATTGTTAACATTTCTCGAAATTGTTTCTATAGATTAAAAATATTATACCAAATTAGAAAATACCTAAATACAGACATTCGAATCAGGCTCTGCGACTCGTTAATTCTTTCGAAATTTAATTATTTGGATGTCGTATACGGATCTCGTTTATTAATGCGCAGTCAAAAACTCCTTCAGCGAGTGCAGAATGCCTGTGCGAGGTTCTGTTTCAATATACCGCCACGCACTCACGTTACGCCGTAACAAAGGTAATATATTAAAAATGAAATACCGCCGAGACCATCACTTAGCAACATTACTTTTTCGTGTAATAAAATACAATGTGCCCTCTTATCTTTTTGAAAACTTAGTATGGTCGCGCGACGTGCAGTCAAAGATCACTCGCGCATCGAGCCCATCAAACTGCCGCCTTTCGAGGGAGTTTCAGATATGCTGCCTCCAAGTGTTGGAACGACCTGCCACCACCGCTCCGTAGTCTGAAATCAGTGCATGCATTCAAAGAAACATATTTTATCAAGCGTGAACGTACGTCCCTCGCCGCTCGGGCTCACTGAAAACCAGCGCTGTTGTCTCGACTGCAGCATTAAGCTGAGTGAGACCCGTTTGCTCAATGCGCCACGACACACGTGACAATATTTTTGTACACGAGTTTTGTTAAATGTTCAGTTTTGTGATGTTGTTTAATGTTTCTTTCAGTTTGTCTGTAAATACATTGTTTACTTGTATGTCTAGTGCCTAATTTTTAGGTATTTGTGTCTGTGGCATATTTCCGCAATAAATGTTTTCTTCCTTTCTTTCTTTCTTCATATATATTGTGAATATTGTAGTTTTAAATTTGTATTTTTGTAATGTGCATCTTATTGTCCAATGATGGAATGGGAAGGGGGAATTAACTCGTGTAATTCCGAACTACGCACACTCTCCAAAAAGTTACCTGTAGAACAACGAGAGACTGGTGACCCCACACCTGTGTTCGAAGTTCGGTAAATTTCTAGAAAAATCATCCAAATCAGGGTCACCGATTAGCCTCTTGGCTTGTCTATCCACTGAGTCCAAGGCTGCTTGTATTGTATTTGTATGTATTGCAGTTGTATGTAAAAGCAATTTTCATTATATTTTTAGGGAAAAAAAATATGTGTTGGGTAAGCGTTACTAAATATATTTTTTATGAATGAAAACGACGAGACGCGTCAATCGTTCACCTGATGGTTAGTACAACTTCTGCTCATAAGAAATGCTGTGCAGTCCAGAACATTTCTGTATAGTACCACACTGCGCTCGTCAGCCTGAGACATCAGTTCTAAAGTATCATATGCCCAGTAATGACACTAGCTAACAGTGTTATTCAGGCCGAAACACAGTAATGTTTGCATACTACTTCTTGACGGCAGATTAACTGGCACTGCGGTAGTATCCGCTTAGACGTCATCGGTTCATTGGAATCTTACCACCAGCAAACTCCTTCAAAAACTGTCTATTTCATACGTTCGTGACGAAATATCGTTTCTGTTGTGATTCAATTTGTTTTCAATTCAATTATTAATAAAAAAAATTGTCCGTTTTATTTTAAAAAAAGAAATGGAAGAAAAGTACCTGCAAACTTGAAAAAAATTGTATTGATGTTAAATGTCTTCATTGAAAACTTTGTTTCTTATTTCTTCTTGTTAAGATTTTTTGTTTGATGTTTATTTTATGAAACAAAGAAATAAGTTATATTTGCCGCTTCAATACAGGCATTATTACGTTAAATTATTTTTAATCATTAATATAAAATGCGTCTAGGCGCGTACCACCGCAGTGCCAATTATTCAGCCGTCAAGCAGTAGTATCACAGAGAAAAGATAGTAATACGGAGGAACGACGAAGCCGTTTAAAGAAAGCAAATTATGCAGTAAGGGCGGGGTGAGGTAGTGCCGCTTACTGTTCTTACCAGTATGGGATCTGTTTAAGGGTTGTCGCGTCGCGCTTGCGTAATATCAATATTAATTATATTTATCTATTGTCTAACCATTTATTTATCGACGTACATTCAGTATGTCGCCATGAGAGTGTCGCAGAGAAAGCGCACTCGATAAACGTAGTATTAACTCCTTCCTTGTAAATCATTCATCAGGTTTCAAAGCCGATATAATCGGCCACTTGAGGTGTCGCTGTGAAAGCGCCCTCTTAACAATGTAGTCTAAATTCCTTCGTCGCCTTGTAAATTACTTTATCACATTAGCATTATTTTGTATTTATGGTCCCTGTATTGCTAACTTTTATAAGTTAATCGACAGGCAATCGACATTCTATGCATCACCAGTGAACTGTTATTATATTAATATTGATATTGAGTGGTTTTTAGGTATTGGCTGCTAGGTCTGTACAATAGCAATATAAAAAAGTTGGTAACGATAACCTGGTTAACATGTATTTCACCGGTGCAGGTTGCGTATTTGGCAAGAGTTCGTTAAGTGTATTACTTAAAATAAGTTGTAAAATATTGTGAAAATAAATCATTCGTAATCTTTTTATTCAAGGCATTTCATTGCAATGGATCAAGAGAAGGACAGTATAACTGAACCCTTGTCAAATGCGGACAGAAGTACTGCTCCCACAAAAAATAACCCTGGGTCTTCAGCTTCGACAAGTATTATTTCATAAAATATAATAAATAGTAATATGAACTGAATATGGTACACACCACGTGTGCTATTAGAAATGATGTCTTAAAAAAACTGAGTCATAACTTGATTCCACATGATATGAAAAGTTTGTTATGTTTTTTTTTTTATTTACAGTAATTCAAATTTAGTCTATCTTTGTGATCAACTGACAATTTTTTTGAAAAACAAGCACTCTATCAGCCAATTGTGAGTGTCCACTGTGGTCCCTGAACACCTTCATTGAACCTGGATATCACTTTTGTGCATTACCATGGAACAAAGACTAAGTACGAATAATTAATCCACAAACTGATTTCTGTAGTACACTCTACAACAATGAAGGAGTACGATCGAATACAATTTAAAGTGTTTTGTCTAAAACGAATTAACCAATTATGCAGGCTTCGGATTTACTCTAACGCGATATCTCTAACACAGTTTATTTTATTAATATTAAAATTATATTGCGTGAATGTGTTTTTAAACTTCTTTATAATATAATAATTCATACATTTTTAGAACCTTTTAAAAGTAGTATAGTCGATAGCCATTATGGTCGAAGAAATAATAAAATAAAATTATTACTATTTCAATATTGGCTATGAGGCGTCAATCACAGTGCGCTAATCGTAGTTTCAAAAACAGTACTCTTTTGAATATCAACGTTGTCGTTACAAATAAATGTATTTTCTTTCTTTCTCTGCTTTCATATTGCTAAAGCTGTACTTGACATCCGTAGTGTACTTAGGTTTATATTCATTAAGCTGATCTGGAGACCTACGAGCTACATCGTATTGGTTCAGTCATGAGACACGGACATTGCATATCTCTTGTTATGCCATTTTTTAATTTTGTTTTATTTCTGGTGCTTTAATTTTTTTTGTTATATTTCATTTTAATTTTATATTTATAGTTTCTTTTATTAAGATCTGTTTATATCGTGTCTAAGTGTGCTGTCCTTTTGTACTGTGCCATAGACGCTTTTTCTTTCTTTTTTTCTGAAGCAAGCTTCTTCCAACATATTGGGTCAATATCGTTAGACGTTAGATGTTACTTTAAAGTCCTTTTATGTACAGATGCTGCCCTGCTTTAGGTAAATCATGATCTTCCATACAACTATTAGTATAATATATTTATAGATGTATTAGGCACGCGGTCATGCCACTTAAGCTTCAAAATAGTGTAGCACACTACACTGGCTCTTATTTAATTACTAACACAATAACCCTAGAAGCAATTCTGATAGAGGATTATGTCGAAAATGTTTTTTTGACTTTGCATACTTTCTCAAAAATGTTTAATTGTTGAACAAAACTGAAAATAATGAAATATTTTTGTCAAAAATATTGCAATTGTTTATAGAATTAAAATTAGAAAGAATATTTATTAAAGAGAATCAGATTTAGTCGACCAGCTAGTTCACAGTAATGCTGTTAATTAAGGCCACGACTGTCACCCATGAGAGACATTTACCAAATATGCATTTACTTTGAGTTAATATTTAAACAGGTACTTTGTTTGTATAGGATAACGAGTAGCGTAGATAAGTATACAGTTCAAGAAAAATCCTAAGTAAACTAGTTGTATGTTACATTTGTAACGCATTATTTTAATTATCATCAAGTATATAGACTGATAAATTAATAACTATGTACAAAATTATGTACTTTAAAAGTACAAATAAAACAGTTACGGTTATTTTTAATTTGCTATTATTTATTTATTTAATAGAATATCATTAGGGCCGGTGTTCGACCGTAGCATAAAATGTAGTCTATTGTATTTTAGTGAAACCACACGTCTGTACTGTACCGGAGCGTTTATTGGAATCCGTTTAAAATGCTACATTGCTTGATATATGCTACGCATAAAAAATAAAGGAACAAAAAGAATTTTTGAATGGCTCGCATCTTCATAAATACTGATGAGAAGGATAAAGTCTTTAGGGATTTTTGTACCTTAATGTACCCCCAATAGCACTGTGGATCGGCAAATCGATCCATTGAGCGGTTTTTTTTGCCCATTGATCAAAGTTTAGAAGAAAGTTAAATGAAACAAGATTTTTCTTTCCAAAAATCGTGTAATTTTTATCAAAATGGAATAATCTATTTTTCTCTAATTTTTTTAATGAAGGAAAGTAAGTTACTTTGCTAGGATCCGCATGCAAAATATAAAAATGAATTATATGGATTTCTGCAAAGTAACGCCTGATTCTGTAGATTTCCGCAAAGTAACGCCTAATTCTATTAACTATATCTAACTTTTTCACAATTTTTTATCTGTCACTGAGTAAAGTGAAAAAAAAAAGTGTCAAATGTCAAAAAACAGAGTCCACCCAATCGTCCATACTTTCTTCTCTTTCAAAAAACCATTACTTTCGTCTTATCTACGTTAACTTTATCTACGTCTGTATAAGCCCCGTTATCCTGACACAAGAATTAGGAGCATAGCACAGGATTCCAGTTCCTTATAAAGTGATTTCAGCGCTTGTATTAAGCTGCCGTTCACCCCATATATAGACAATATTGAACCACAATTCATTCCTCACCACTATGTTTTAAGCATTTCCAAGTCAAAGAATGCGCAATAGACCTTTTGACTTGGAGCCAAGAATTGTTTAGGCTATGCTTCGCAAGGAAACGACCTAATTTCCGCATTCCCATTCCTGTCCTGAATTCCGCTTGTTCCCATTCCCATATCATCATATCTTTTTATAGAAAGTCTGCGTACTCTCATATATCTCATATATATTATATACTTGAATGACAGGGAACAGGAGCTGCTTACGAAACGACGTTGAAATGTGGTGGCGTCCCCGAAGAGGATGGGGAGAATCCAACGCACGTGACCTGGCCTGCGCCGCCAAATTTGGCATCAAGTTGGAGGAGCGCGAGCTCGTTAGTTGCATGCGTATGGGCGATGCCCGCCAGGAAGCTGTGGCTCGCCCGCGCCCCATCATCGTACGAATGGTGCGTCGCGATGTACGCATAGACTTGCTACGCGTTGCGCGTGTCCGCCGGTCAGTCACCACCGAAGGCTTAAGTCTGCGCCGCGCACCTTTTATATCAACCTGACGAAAACGAATAGGCAACTGTTCCGTCAGGCGCGCGAAGCGGGTCGGCGTCAGGGGTGGCGATATATTTGGACAAAGGGTGGCCGCATATTTACCCGTCGAGATCCAGGGGCTCCAGTGAATCGCATTCGGTTTGAGACGGATATTGCAAAGGTTTTTGGGGCTCGAAATTGTTCGTTCTGTAACTTCTGTTTTAGTGTCCTCATTTTCTTTTACTTATAATGTCTCTGTTTGTTATTGTCATGTGTGTTGTGGAACAATGTTACTCGTAGGTAGGCTTATACATATTTACAAAGTTTTCTGTAGGTACGAGTATTTACAATTATTCAATTATATATATTTACATTGTAGTGACATAACAGTATTAAAATATTTAAATCCTATATATTCATGCAATATTATTATAATATATACATACACAAAATATGTGTGGCGGAACGGATTTTATGAGTGCTATTTCGAAGCTTATTATTGCTGTCATGTTGTTCCTAATTATTAGTATTATTCTAATCATTCAATTCGAAACATAATCTTAAGTTGGGGCTAACAAATGTGGGATCACTAGGTACAGGCCATGACGAGTTAATAGTGGCTATAGATCGCCACACTGTGGATATACTGGCCGTTAATGAAACTTGGTTGCGGGAGGGTGAGGAGGGGGCGCGCGCCCGTGGTGCCCGGCTACCGATTGCGTCACGTTCCCCGGCAGCCTACCGTGCGCTCGCGTGGCGGTGTAGTCAGCTTCTATATACGACAAGGCATTGCTGCGGGAACTTTGCCGCATCCCCCAGCGCCGCTTGTTGAACATATGTGGCTTAAATTGGCAATTGGCACTGCGTGCAGACCGCCGTGGTTAAATGTTGACATATTTCTCGATGCTTTGTCCGAGACTATCGGGACATTTGCATGGTGTAATAATGTAGTATTGTTAGGCGATTTTAATATAAATTTTATGAGTAATATGGACAATAATTTTAAAAAATTAATAGGATTTTTAAAGTGCTACAAACTAAGACAATGTACTACTGAACCTACCCATTATACAGATTTCTCCCAAACTTTAATAGACGTTGTGTGTACGGACTTTCAGAAATGCGCAATTTCTGTAGATCACGTGCGAGATTTAAGTAGCCACGCATTTATTAGTTGCGAATTAAACATAAAAAAAACTAAACAACAATCAGTCCTGGTATCGTACAGAGACTTGCATGCTATCGATGTAGAACAGTTTGCATTGGATTTGAATTCATTAAATTGGGATCATTTTAAACATTACACAGCGTGGATGATATGGTGTCTCTATTTAACTTTATATTGTTAACATTATTTGATATTCACGCACCTGGCCGTGCCAAAGCGATTAGACATTTTCAATATCCATGGATTACATTTAACATCAAAAAAATGATGAAATTGCGGGATGATGCTAGCGCGGTGGCACGTAGATCTGGCGCAGAAACACATAATTACTTCTATAAGGAACTTAAAAAATATGTCGCGGAGGCACTTCAAAGAGAAAAAAATGCTTATTATGACTATTACATTAATTATAATCAAAGAAATCCTCACACTCTATGGGCGCATATTAAAAAAAATGTCAAATTAAGAAGTAAATTAGAATTACCGCATCATATTTTTTCAATGACCCCAATTTGATAAATAATAACTTTTTAAATGTTCCCGGAAATAATTATCTTTGAATTTCATGTTAAAGTATCAAGTAAGTTTAAATTAAAGACAGTTGAGGAAAGTGACGTAGTAAAAATAGTACGGTCACTTAAATCGAATGCGGTGGGTATAGATGGCATTTCCCTAGACATGTTGAAAATGTCTTTTCCTAATACAATACCTTTAATAACTAATATTGTTAATAAATCTATTGAAAGTCATACATATCCCACTGATTGGCAATATGCAGTAGTTAGGCCTATACCTAAAAAACACCATGTGTGTCAAAGATCTTGGAAAAAGTTGTGGCTGAACAACTAAGAAAATATTTGGAGACAAATGATATACTTCCTAGTCTACAATCGGGTTTTAGGCTAATCTCGGAACCTCGTTGCGTTAATCGAGGCGTACCACAGGGTTCCATTTTAGGACCTCTTTTGAGTGCAGTGTATTGTGCCGATATAGTAGATCACATTAAATATTGCAGATACCATATGTATGCAGACGATACTCAGATTTACATAACTTGTAAACCTGAGGAAACACAGTCAGTTGTGGGGAAATTAAATGAAGACCTAGAAAGCATTGCTGCTTGGTCAGAATCCAACGCACTGGTACACAATGGAGGTAAATCTAAGTTTATGATTCTTGGGACGGCCAGACAAATCCTAAAAATTTCAAATCATGGTGTTCAGGTGTCTATAAGAAGCGAACAATGTGAACGAGTAAACGAGGCCCGCAATTTAGGTCTACTCATGGACGACTGTCTACGTTTCGAAAATCATATTGTTAACATTTCTCGAAATTGTTTCTATAGATTAAAAATATTATACCAAATTAGAAAATACCTAAATACAGACATTCGAATCAGGCTCTGCGACTCGTTAATTCTTTCGAAATTTAATTATTGGATGTCGTATACGGATCTCGTTTATTAATGCGCAGTCAAAAACTCCTTCAGCGAGTGCAGAATGCCTGTGCGAGGTTCTGTTTCAATATACCGCCACGCACTCACGTTACGCCGTAACAAAGGTAATATATTAAAAATGAAATACCGCCGAGACCATCACTTAGCAACATTACTTTTTCGTGTAATAAAATACAATGTGCCCTCTTATCTTTTTGAAAACTTAGTATGGTCGCGCGACGTGCAGTCAAAGATCACTCGCGCATCGAGCCCATCAAAACTGCCCGCCTTTCGAGGGAGTTTCAGATATGCTGCCTCCAAGTGTTGGAACGACCTGCCACCACCGCTCCGTAGTCTGAAATCAGTGCATGCATTCAAAGAAACATATTTTATCAAGCGTGAACGTACGTCCCTCGCCGCTCGGGCTCACTGAAAACCAGCGCTGTTGTCTCGACTGCAGCATTAAGCTGAGTGAGACCCGTTTGCTCAATGCGCCACGACACACGTGACAATATTTTTTGTACACGAGTTTTGTTAAATGTTCAGTTTTGTGATGTTGTTTAATGTTTCTTTCAGTTTGTCTGTAATACATTGTTTACTTGTATGTCTAGTGCCTAATTTTTAGGTATTTGTGTCTGTGGCATATTTCCGCAATAAATGTTTTCTTCCTTTCTTTCTTTCTTCATATATATTGTGAATATTGTAGTTTTAAATTTGTATTTTTGTAATGTGCATCTTATTGTCCAATGATGGAATGGGAAGGGGGAATTAACTCGTGTAATTCCGAACTACGCACACTCTCCAAAAAGTTACCTGTAGAACAACGAGAGACTGGTGACCCCACACCTGTGTTCGAAGTTCGGTAAATTTCTAGAAAAATCATCCAAATCAGGGTCACCGATTAGCCTCTTGGCTTGTCTATCCACTGAGTCCAAGGCTGCTTGTATTGTATTTGTATGTATTGCAGTTGTATGTAAAAGCAATTTTCATTATATTTTTAGGGAAAAAAAATATGTGTTGGGTAAGCGTTACTAAATATATTTTTTATGAATGAAAACGACGAGACGCGTCAATCGTTCACCTGATGGTTAGTACAACTTCTGCTCATAAGAAATGCTGTGCAGTCCAGAACATTTCTGTATAGTACCACACTGCGCTCGTCAGCCTGAGACATCAGTTCTAAAGTATCATATGCCCAGTAATGACACTAGCTAACAGTGTTATTCAGGCCGAAACACAGTAATGTTTGCATACTACTTCTTGACGGCAGATTAACTGGCACTGCGGTAGTATCCGCTTAGACGTCATCGGTTCATTGGAATCTTACCACCAGCAAACTCCTTCAAAAACTGTCTATTTCATACGTTCGTGACGAAATATCGTTTCTGTTGTGATTCAATTTGTTTTCAATTCAATTATTAATAAAAAAATTGTCCGTTTTATTTTAAAAAAAGAAATGGAAGAAAAGTACCTGCAAACTTGAAAAAAATTGTATTGATGTTAAATGTCTTCATTGAAAACTTTGTTTCTTATTTCTTCTTGTTAAGATTTTTTGTTTGATGTTTATTTTATGAAACAAAGAAATAAGTTATATTTGCCGCTTCAATACAGGCATTATTACGTTAAATTATTTTTAATCATTAATATAAAATGCGTCTAGGCGCGTACCACCGCAGTGCCAATTATTCAGCCGTCAAGCAGTAGTATCACAGAGAAAAGATAGTAATACGGAGGAACGACGAAGCCGTTTAAAGAAAGCAAATTATGCAGTAAGGGCGGGGTGAGGTAGTGCCGCTTACTGTTCTTACCAGTATGGGATCTGTTTAAGGGTTGTCGCGTCGCGCTTGCGTAATATCAATATTAATTATATTTATCTATTGTCTAACCATTTATTTATCGACGTACATTCAGTATGTCGCCATGAGAGTGTCGCAGAGAAAGCGCACTCGATAAACGTAGTATTAACTCCTTCCTTGTAAATCATTCATCAGGTTTCAAAGCCGATATAATCGGCCACTTGAGGTGTCGCTGTGAAAGCGCCCTCTTAACAATGTAGTCTAAATTCCTTCGTCGCCTTGTAAATTACTTTATCACATTAGCATTATTTTGTATTTATGGTCCCTGTATTGCTAACTTTTATAAGTTAATCGACAGGCAATCGACATTCTATGCATCACCAGTGAACTGTTATTATATTAATATTGATATTGAGTGGTTTTTAGGTATTGGCTGCTAGGTCTGTACAATAGCAATATAAAAAAGTTGGTAACGATAACCTGGTTAACATGTATTTCACCGGTGCAGGTTGCGTATTTGGCAAGAGTTCGTTAAGTGTATTACTTAAAATAAGTTGTAAAATATTGTGAAAATAAATCATTCGTAATCTTTTTATTCAAGGCATTTCATTGCAATGGATCAAGAGAAGGACAGTATAACTGAACCCTTGTCAAATGCGGACAGAAGTACTGCTCCCACAAAAAATAACCCTGGGTCTTCAGCTTCGACAAGTATTATTTCATAAAATATAATAAATAGTAATATGAACTGAATATGGTACACACCACGTGTGCTATTAGAAATGATGTCTTAAAAAAACTGAGTCATAACTTGATTCCACATGATATGAAAAGTTTGTTATGTTTTTTTTTTTATTTACAGTAATTCAAATTTAGTCTATCTTTGTGATCAACTGACAATTTTTTTGAAAAACAAGCACTCTATCAGCCAATTGTGAGTGTCCACTGTGGTCCCTGAACACCTTCATTGAACCTGGATATCACTTTTGTGCATTACCATGGAACAAAGACTAAGTACGAATAATTAATCCACAAACTGATTTCTGTAGTACACTCTACAACAATGAAGGAGTACGATCGAATACAATTTAAAGTGTTTTGTCTAAAACGAATTAACCAATTATGCAGGCTTCGGATTTACTCTAACGCGATATCTCTAACACAGTTTATTTTATTAATATTAAAATTATATTGCGTGAATGTGTTTTTAAACTTCTTTATAATATAATAATTCATACATTTTTAGAACCTTTTAAAAGTAGTATAGTCGATAGCCATTATGGTCGAAGAAATAATAAAAATAAAATTATTACTATTTCAATATTGGCTATGAGGCGTCAATCACAGTGCGCTAATCGTAGTTTCAAAAACAGTACTCTTTTGAATATCAACGTTGTCGTTACAAATAAATGTATTTTCTTTCTTTCTCTGCTTTCATATTGCTAAAGCTGTACTTGACATCCGTAGTGTACTTAGGTTTATATTCATTAAGCTGATCTGGAGACCTACGAGCTACATCGTATTGGTTCAGTCATGAGACACGGACATTGCATATCTCTTGTTATGCCATTTTTTAATTTTGTTTTATTTCTGGTGCTTTAATTTTTTTTTGTTATATTTCATTTTAATTTTATATTTATAGTTTCTTTTATTAAGATCTGTTTATATCGTGTCTAAGTGTGCTGTCCTTTTGTACTGTGCCAATAGACGCTTTTTCTTTCTTTTTTTCTGAAGCAAGCTTCTTCCAACATATTGGGTCAATATCGTTAGACGTTAGATGTTACTTTAAAGTCCTTTTATGTACAGATGCTGCCCTGCTTTAGGTAAATCATGATCTTCCATACAACTATTAGTATAATATATTTATAGATGTATTAGGCACGCGGTCATGCCACTTAAGCTTCAAAATAGTGTAGCACACTACACTGGCTCTTATTTAATTACTAACACAATAACCCTAGAAGCAATTCTGATAGAGGATTATGTCGAAAATGTTTTTTTGACTTTGCATACTTTCTCAAAAATGTTTAATTGTTGAACAAAACTGAAAATAATGAAATATTTTTGTCAAAAATATTGCAATTGTTTATAGAATTAAAATTAGAAAGAATATTTATTAAAGAGAATCAGATTTAGTCGACCAGCTAGTTCACAGTAATGCTGTTAATTAAGGCCACGACTGTCACCCATGAGAGACATTTACCAAATATGCATTTACTTTGAGTTAATATTTAAACAGGTACTTTGTTTGTATAGGATAACGAGTAGCGTAGATAAGTATACAGTTCAAGAAAAATCCTAAGTAAACTAGTTGTATGTTACATTTGTAACGCATTATTTTAATTATCATCAAGTATATAGACTGATAAATTAATAACTATGTACAAAATTATGTACTTTAAAAGTACAAATAAAACAGTTACGGTTATTTTTAATTTGCTATTATTTATTTATTTAATAGAATATCATTAGAGCCGGTGTTCGACCGTAGCATAAAATGTAGTCTATTGTATTTTAGTGAAACCACACGTCTGTACTGTACCGGAGCGTTTATTGGAATCCGTTTAAATGCTACATTGCTTGATATATGCTACGCATAAAAAATAAAGGAACAAAAAGAATTTTGAATGGCTCGCATCTTCATAAATACTGATGAGAAGGATAAGTCTTTAGGGATTTTTTGTACCTTAATGTACCCCAATAGCACTGTGGATCGGCAAATCGATCCATTGAGCGGTTTTTTTTTTGCCCATTGATCAAAGTTTTAGAAGAAAGTTAAATGAAACAAGATTTTTCTTTCCAAAAATCGTGTAATTTTTATCAAAATGGAATAATCTATTTTTCTCTAATTTTTTTAATGAAGGAAAGTAAGTTACTTTGCTAGGATCCGCATGCAAAATATAAAAATGAATTATATGGATTTCTGCAAAGTAACGCCTGATTCTGTGGATTTCCGCAAAGTAACGCCTAATTCTATTAACTATATCTAACTTTTTTCACAATTTTTTATCTGTCACTGAGTAAAGTGAAAAAAAAAAGTGTCAAATGTCAAAAAACAGAGTCACCCAATCGTCATACTTTCTTCTCTTTCAAAAACCATTACTTTCGTCTTATCTACGTTAACTTATCTACGTCTGTATAAGCCCCGTTTATCCTGACACAAGAATTAGGAGCATAGCACAGGATTCCAGTTCCTTATAAAGTGATTTCAGCGCTTGTATTAAGCTGCCGTTCACCCCATATATAGACAATATTGACCACAATTCATTCCTCACCACTATGTTTTAAGCATTTCCAAGTCAAAGAATGCGCAATAGACCTTTTGACTTTGAGCCAAGAATTTTTAGGCTATGCTTCGCAAGGAAACGACCTAATTTCCGCATCCCATTCCTGTCCTGAATTCCGCTTGTTCCCATTCCCATATCATCAATATCTTTTTATAGAAAGTCTGCGTACTCTCATATATCTCATATATATATATACTTGAATGACAGGGAACAGGAGCTGCTTACGAACGACGTTGAAATGTGTGGCGTCCCCGAAGAGGATGGGGAGAATCCAACGCACGTGACCTTGGCCTGCGCCGCCAAATTTGGCATCAAGTTGGAGGAGCGCGAGCTCGTTAGTTGCATGCGTATGGGCGATGCCCGCCAGGAAGCTGTGGCTCGCCCGCGCCCCATCATCGTACGAATGGTGCGTCGCGATGTACGCATAGACTTGCTACGCGTTGCGCGTGTCCGCCGGTCAGTCACCACCGAAGGCTTAAGTCTGCGCCGCGCACCTTTTATATCAACCTGACGAAAACGAATAGGCAACTGTTCCGTCAGGCGCGCGAAGCGGGTCGGCGTCAGGGGTGGCGATATATTTGGACAAAGGGTGGCCGCATATTTACCCGTCGAGATCCAGGGGCTCCAGTGAATCGCATTCGGTTTGAGACGGATATTGCAAAGGTTTTTGGGCTCGAAATTGTTCGTTCTGTAACTTCTGTTTTAGTGTCCTCATTTTCTTTTACTTATAATGTCTCTGTTTGTTATTGTCATGTGTGTTGTGGAACAATGTTACTCGTAGGTAGGCTTATACATATTTACAAAGTTTTCTGTAGGTACGAGTATTTACAATTATTCAATTATATATATTTACATTGTAGTGACATAACAGTATTAAAATATTTAAATCCTATATATTCATGCAATATTATTATAAATATATACATACACAAAATATGTGTGGCGGAACGGATTATTATGAGTGCTATTTCGAAGCTTATTATTGCTGTCATGTTGTTCCTAATTATTAGTATTATTCTAATCATTCAATTCGAAACATAATCTTAAGTTGGGGCTAACAAATGTGGGATCACTAGGTACAGGCCATGACGAGTTAATAGTGGCTATAGATCGCCACACTGTGGATATACTGGCCGTTAATGAAACTTGGTTGCGGGAGGGTGAGGAGGGGCGCGCGCCCGTGGTGCCCGGCTACCGATTGCGTCACGTTCCCCGGCAGCCTACCGTGCGCTCGCGTGGCGGTGTAGTCAGCTTCTATATACGACAAGGCATTGCTGCGGGAACTTTGCCGCATCCCCCAGCGCCGCTTGTTGAACATATGTGGCTTAAATTGGGCAATTGGCACTGCGTGCAGACCGCCGTGGTTAAATGTTGACATATTTCTCGATGCTTTGTCCGAGACTATCGGGACATTTGCATGGTGTAATAATGTAGTATTGTTAGGCGATTTTAATATAAATTTTATGAGTAATATGGACAATAATTATAAAAATTAATAGGATTTTTAAAGTGCTACAAACTAAGACAATGTACTACTGAACCTACCCATTATACAGATTTCTCCCAAACTTTAATAGACGTTGTGTGTACGGACTTTCAGAAATGCGCAATTTCTGTAGATCACGTGCGAGACTTAAGTAGCCACGCATTTATTAGTTGCGAATTAAACATAAAAAAAAACTAAACAACAATCAGTCCTGGTATCGTACAGAGACTTGCATGCTAATCGATGTAGAACAGTTTGCATTGGATTTGAATTCATTAAATTGGGATCATTTTAAAACATTACACAGCGTGGATGATATTGGTGTCTCTATTTAACTTTATATTGTTAACATGATTTGATATTCACGCACCTGGCCGTGCCAAAGCGATTAGACATTTTCAATATCCATGGATTACATTTAACATCAAAAAAATGATGAAATTGCGGGATGATGCTAGCGCGGTGGCACGTAGATCTGGCGCAGAAACACATAATTACTTCTATAAGGAACTTAAAAAATATGTCGCGGAGGCACTTCAAAGAGAAAAAAATGCTTATTATGACTATTACATTAATTATAATCAAAGAAATCCTCACACTCTATGGGCGCATATTAAAAAAAATGTCAAATTAAGAAGTAAATTAGAATTACCGCATCATATTTTTTCAATGACCCCAATTTGATAAATAATAACTTTTTAAATGTTCCCGGAAATAATTATCTTTGAATTTCATGTTAAAGTATCAAGTAAGTTTAAATTAAAGACAGTTGAGGAAAGTGACGTAGTAAAAATAGTACGGTCACTTAAATCGAATGCGGTGGGTATAGATGGCATTTCCCTAGACATGTTGAAAATGTCTTTTCCTAATACAATACCTTTAATAACTAATATTGTTAATAAATCTATTGAAAGTCATACATATCCCACTGATTGGCAATATGCAGTAGTTAGGCCTATACCTAAAAACACCATGTGTGTCAAAGATCTTGGAAAAAGTTGTGGCTGAACAACTAAGAAAATATTTGGAGACAAATGATATACTTCCTAGTCTACAATCGGGTTTTAGGCTAATCTCGGAACCTCGTTGCGTTAATCGAGGCGTACCACAGGGTTCCATTTTAGGACCTCTTTTGAGTGCAGTGTATTGTGCCGATATAGTAGATCACATTAAATATTGCAGATACCATATGTATGCAGACGATACTCAGATTTACATAACTTGTAAACCTGAGGAAACACAGTCAGTTGTGGGGAAATTAAATGAAGACCTAGAAAGCATTGCTGCTTGGTCAGAATCCAACGCACTGGTACACAATGGAGGTAAATCTAAGTTTATGATTCTTGGGACGGCCAGACAAATCCTAAAAATTTTCAAATCATGGTGTTCAGGTGTCTATAAGAAGCGAACAATGTGAACGAGTAAACGAGGCCCGCAATTTAGGTCTACTCATGGACGACTGTCTACGTTTCGAAAATCATATTGTTAACATTTCTCGAAATTGTTTCTATAGATTAAAAATATTATACCAAATTAGAAAATACCTAAATACAGACATTCGAATCAGGCTCTGCGACTCGTTAATTCTTTCGAAATTTAATTATTTGGATGTCGTATACGGATCTCGTTTATTAATGCGCAGTCAAAAACTCCTTCAGCGAGTGCAGAATGCCTGTGCGAGGTTCTGTTTCAATATACCGCCACGCACTCACGTTACGCCGTAACAAAGGTAATATATTAAAAATGAAATACCGCCGAGACCATCACTTAGCAACATTACTTTTTCGTGTAATAAAATACAATGTGCCCTCTTATCTTTTTGAAAACTTAGTATGGTCGCGCGACGTGCAGTCAAAGATCACTCGCGCATCGAGCCCATCAAACTGCCGCCTTTCGAGGGAGTTTCAGATATGCTGCCTCCAAGTGTTGGAACGACCTGCCACCACCGCTCCGTAGTCTGAAATCAGTGCATGCATTCAAAGAAACATATTTTATCAAGCGTGAACGTACGTCCCTCGCCGCTCGGGCTCACTGAAAACCAGCGCTGTTGTCTCGACTGCAGCATTAAGCTGAGTGAGACCCGTTTGCTCAATGCGCCACGACACACGTGACAATATTTTTGTACACGAGTTTTGTTAAATGTTCAGTTTTGTGATGTTGTTTAATGTTTCTTTCAGTTTGTCTGTAAATACATTGTTTACTTGTATGTCTAGTGCCTAATTTTTAGGTATTTGTGTCTGTGGCATATTTCCGCAATAAATGTTTTCTTCCTTTCTTTCTTTCTTCATATATATTGTGAATATTGTAGTTTTAAATTTGTATTTTTGTAATGTGCATCTTATTGTCCAATGATGGAATGGGAAGGGGGAATTAACTCGTGTAATTCCGAACTACGCACACTCTCCAAAAAGTTACCTGTAGAACAACGAGAGACTGGTGACCCCACACCTGTGTTCGAAGTTCGGTAAATTTCTAGAAAAATCATCCAAATCAGGGTCACCGATTAGCCTCTTGGCTTGTCTATCCACTGAGTCCAAGGCTGCTTGTATTGTATTTGTATGTATTGCAGTTGTATGTAAAAGCAATTTTCATTATATTTTTAGGGAAAAAAAATATGTGTTGGGTAAGCGTTACTAAATATATTTTTTATGAATGAAAACGACGAGACGCGTCAATCGTTCACCTGATGGTTAGTACAACTTCTGCTCATAAGAAATGCTGTGCAGTCCAGAACATTTCTGTATAGTACCACACTGCGCTCGTCAGCCTGAGACATCAGTTCTAAAGTATCATATGCCCAGTAATGACACTAGCTAACAGTGTTATTCAGGCCGAAACACAGTAATGTTTGCATACTACTTCTTGACGGCAGATTAACTGGCACTGCGGTAGTATCCGCTTAGACGTCATCGGTTCATTGGAATCTTACCACCAGCAAACTCCTTCAAAAACTGTCTATTTCATACGTTCGTGACGAAATATCGTTTCTGTTGTGATTCAATTTGTTTTCAATTCAATTATTAATAAAAAAAATTGTCCGTTTTATTTTAAAAAAAGAAATGGAAGAAAAGTACCTGCAAACTTGAAAAAAATTGTATTGATGTTAAATGTCTTCATTGAAAACTTTGTTTCTTATTTCTTCTTGTTAAGATTTTTTGTTTGATGTTTATTTTATGAAACAAAGAAATAAGTTATATTTGCCGCTTCAATACAGGCATTATTACGTTAAATTATTTTTAATCATTAATATAAAATGCGTCTAGGCGCGTACCACCGCAGTGCCAATTATTCAGCCGTCAAGCAGTAGTATCACAGAGAAAAGATAGTAATACGGAGGAACGACGAAGCCGTTTAAAGAAAGCAAATTATGCAGTAAGGGCGGGGTGAGGTAGTGCCGCTTACTGTTCTTACCAGTATGGGATCTGTTTAAGGGTTGTCGCGTCGCGCTTGCGTAATATCAATATTAATTATATTTATCTATTGTCTAACCATTTATTTATCGACGTACATTCAGTATGTCGCCATGAGAGTGTCGCAGAGAAAGCGCACTCGATAAACGTAGTATTAACTCCTTCCTTGTAAATCATTCATCAGGTTTCAAAGCCGATATAATCGGCCACTTGAGGTGTCGCTGTGAAAGCGCCCTCTTAACAATGTAGTCTAAATTCCTTCGTCGCCTTGTAAATTACTTTATCACATTAGCATTATTTTGTATTTATGGTCCCTGTATTGCTAACTTTTATAAGTTAATCGACAGGCAATCGACATTCTATGCATCACCAGTGAACTGTTATTATATTAATATTGATATTGAGTGGTTTTTAGGTATTGGCTGCTAGGTCTGTACAATAGCAATATAAAAAAGTTGGTAACGATAACCTGGTTAACATGTATTTCACCGGTGCAGGTTGCGTATTTGGCAAGAGTTCGTTAAGTGTATTACTTAAAATAAGTTGTAAAATATTGTGAAAATAAATCATTCGTAATCTTTTTATTCAAGGCATTTCATTGCAATGGATCAAGAGAAGGACAGTATAACTGAACCCTTGTCAAATGCGGACAGAAGTACTGCTCCCACAAAAAATAACCCTGGGTCTTCAGCTTCGACAAGTATTATTTCATAAAATATAATAAATAGTAATATGAACTGAATATGGTACACACCACGTGTGCTATTAGAAATGATGTCTTAAAAAAACTGAGTCATAACTTGATTCCACATGATATGAAAAGTTTGTTATGTTTTTTTTTTTATTTACAGTAATTCAAATTTAGTCTATCTTTGTGATCAACTGACAATTTTTTTGAAAAACAAGCACTCTATCAGCCAATTGTGAGTGTCCACTGTGGTCCCTGAACACCTTCATTGAACCTGGATATCACTTTTGTGCATTACCATGGAACAAAGACTAAGTACGAATAATTAATCCACAAACTGATTTCTGTAGTACACTCTACAACAATGAAGGAGTACGATCGAATACAATTTAAAGTGTTTTGTCTAAAACGAATTAACCAATTATGCAGGCTTCGGATTTACTCTAACGCGATATCTCTAACACAGTTTATTTTATTAATATTAAAATTATATTGCGTGAATGTGTTTTTAAACTTCTTTATAATATAATAATTCATACATTTTTAGAACCTTTTAAAAGTAGTATAGTCGATAGCCATTATGGTCGAAGAAATAATAAAAATAAAATTATTACTATTTCAATATTGGCTATGAGGCGTCAATCACAGTGCGCTAATCGTAGTTTCAAAAACAGTACTCTTTTGAATATCAACGTTGTCGTTACAAATAAATGTATTTTCTTTCTTTCTCTGCTTTCATATTGCTAAAGCTGTACTTGACATCCGTAGTGTACTTAGGTTTATATTCATTAAGCTGATCTGGAGACCTACGAGCTACATCGTATTGGTTCAGTCATGAGACACGGACATTGCATATCTCTTGTTATGCCATTTTTTAATTTTGTTTTATTTCTGGTGCTTTAATTTTTTTTTGTTATATTTCATTTTAATTTTATATTTATAGTTTCTTTTATTAAGATCTGTTTATATCGTGTCTAAGTGTGCTGTCCTTTTGTACTGTGCCAATAGACGCTTTTTCTTTCTTTTTTTCTGAAGCAAGCTTCTTCCAACATATTGGGTCAATATCGTTAGACGTTAGATGTTACTTTAAAGTCCTTTTATGTACAGATGCTGCCCTGCTTTAGGTAAATCATGATCTTCCATACAACTATTAGTATAATATATTTATAGATGTATTAGGCACGCGGTCATGCCACTTAAGCTTCAAAATAGTGTAGCACACTACACTGGCTCTTATTTAATTACTAACACAATAACCCTAGAAGCAATTCTGATAGAGGATTATGTCGAAAATGTTTTTTTGACTTTGCATACTTTCTCAAAAATGTTTAATTGTTGAACAAAACTGAAAATAATGAAATATTTTTGTCAAAAATATTGCAATTGTTTATAGAATTAAAATTAGAAAGAATATTTATTAAAGAGAATCAGATTTAGTCGACCAGCTAGTTCACAGTAATGCTGTTAATTAAGGCCACGACTGTCACCCATGAGAGACATTTACCAAATATGCATTTACTTTGAGTTAATATTTAAACAGGTACTTTGTTTGTATAGGATAACGAGTAGCGTAGATAAGTATACAGTTCAAGAAAAATCCTAAGTAAACTAGTTGTATGTTACATTTGTAACGCATTATTTTAATTATCATCAAGTATATAGACTGATAAATTAATAACTATGTACAAAATTATGTACTTTAAAAGTACAAATAAAACAGTTACGGTTATTTTTAATTTGCTATTATTTATTTATTTAATAGAATATCATTAGAGCCGGTGTTCGACCGTAGCATAAAATGTAGTCTATTGTATTTTAGTGAAACCACACGTCTGTACTGTACCGGAGCGTTTATTGGAATCCGTTTAAATGCTACATTGCTTGATATATGCTACGCATAAAAAATAAAGGAACAAAAAGAATTTTTGAATGGCTCGTCGCATCTTCATAAATACTGATGAGAAGGATAAAGTCTTTAGGGATTTTTGTACCTTAATGTACCCCCAATAGCACTGTGGATCGGCAAATCGATCCATTGAGCGGTTTTTTTTGCCCATTGATCAAAGTTTAGAAGAAAGTTAAATGAAACAAGATTTTTCTTTCCAAAAATCGTGTAATTTTTATCAAAATGGAATAATCTATTTTTCTCTAATTTTTTTAATGAAGGAAAGTAAGTTACTTTGCTAGGATCCGCATGCAAAATATAAAAATGAATTATATGGATTTCTGCAAAGTAACGCCTGATTCTGTGGATTTCCGCAAAGTAACGCCTAATTCTATTAACTATATCTAACTTTTTTCACAATTTTTTATCTGTCACTGAGTAAAGTGAAAAAAAAAAGTGTCAAATGTCAAAAAACAGAGTCACCCAATCGTCATACTTTCTTCTCTTTCAAAAACCATTACTTTCGTCTTATCTACGTTAACTTATCTACGTCTGTATAAGCCCCGTTTATCCTGACACAAGAATTAGGAGCATAGCACAGGATTCCAGTTCCTTATAAAGTGATTTCAGCGCTTGTATTAAGCTGCCGTTCACCCCATATATAGACAATATTGACCACAATTCATTCCTCACCACTATGTTTTAAGCATTTCCAAGTCAAAGAATGCGCAATAGACCTTTTGACTTTGAGCCAAGAATTTTTAGGCTATGCTTCGCAAGGAAACGACCTAATTTCCGCATCCCATTCCTGTCCTGAATTCCGCTTGTTCCCATTCCCATATCATCAATATCTTTTTATAGAAAGTCTGCGTACTCTCATATATCTCATATATATATATACTTGAATGACAGGGAACAGGAGCTGCTTACGAACGACGTTGAAATGTGTGGCGTCCCCGAAGAGGATGGGGAGAATCCAACGCACGTGACCTTGGCCTGCGCCGCCAAATTTGGCATCAAGTTGGAGGAGCGCGAGCTCGTTAGTTGCATGCGTATGGGCGATGCCCGCCAGGAAGCTGTGGCTCGCCCGCGCCCCATCATCGTACGAATGGTGCGTCGCGATGTACGCATAGACTTGCTACGCGTTGCGCGTGTCCGCCGGTCAGTCACCACCGAAGGCTTAAGTCTGCGCCGCGCACCTTTTATATCAACCTGACGAAAACGAATAGGCAACTGTTCCGTCAGGCGCGCGAAGCGGGTCGGCGTCAGGGGTGGCGATATATTTGGACAAAGGGTGGCCGCATATTTACCCGTCGAGATCCAGGGGCTCCAGTGAATCGCATTCGGTTTGAGACGGATATTGCAAAGGTTTTTGGGCTCGAAATTGTTCGTTCTGTAACTTCTGTTTTAGTGTCCTCATTTTCTTTTACTTATAATGTCTCTGTTTGTTATTGTCATGTGTGTTGTGGAACAATGTTACTCGTAGGTAGGCTTATACATATTTACAAAGTTTTCTGTAGGTACGAGTATTTACAATTATTCAATTATATATATTTACATTGTAGTGACATAACAGTATTAAAATATTTAAATCCTATATATTCATGCAATATTATTATAAATATATACATACACAAAATATGTGTGGCGGAACGGATTATTATGAGTGCTATTTCGAAGCTTATTATTGCTGTCATGTTGTTCCTAATTATTAGTATTATTCTAATCATTCAATTCGAAACATAATCTTAAGTTGGGGCTAACAAATGTGGGATCACTAGGTACAGGCCATGACGAGTTAATAGTGGCTATAGATCGCCACACTGTGGATATACTGGCCGTTAATGAAACTTGGTTGCGGGAGGGTGAGGAGGGGCGCGCGCCCGTGGTGCCCGGCTACCGATTGCGTCACGTTCCCCGGCAGCCTACCGTGCGCTCGCGTGGCGGTGTAGTCAGCTTCTATATACGACAAGGCATTGCTGCGGGAACTTTGCCGCATCCCCCAGCGCCGCTTGTTGAACATATGTGGCTTAAATTGGCAATTGGCACTGCGTGCAGACCGCCGTGGTTAAATGTTGACATATTTCTCGATGCTTTGTCCGAGACTATCGGGACATTTGCATGGTGTAATAATGTAGTATTGTTAGGCGATTTTAATATAAATTTTATGAGTAATATGGACAATAATTATAAAAAATTAATAGGATTTTTAAAGTGCTACAAACTAAGACAATGTACTACTGAACCTACCCATTATACAGATTTCTCCCAAACTTTAATAGACGTTGTGTGTACGGACTTTCAGAAATGCGCAATTTCTGTAGATCACGTGCGAGACTTAAGTAGCCACGCATTTATTAGTTGCGAATTAAACATAAAAAAAACTAAACAACAATCAGTCCTGGTATCGTACAGAGACTTGCATGCTATCGATGTAGAACAGTTTGCATTGGATTTGAATTCATTAAATTGGGATCATTTTAAAACATTACACAGCGTGGATGATATGGTGTCTCTATTTAACTTTATATTGTTAACATTATTTGATATTCACGCACCTGGCCGTGCCAAAGCGATTAGACATTTTCAATATCCATGGATTACATTTAACATCAAAAAAATGATGAAATTGCGGGATGATGCTAGCGCGGTGGCACGTAGATCTGGCGCAGAAACACATAATTACTTCTATAAGGAACTTAAAAAATATGTCGCGGAGGCACTTCAAAGAGAAAAAAATGCTTATTATGACTATTACATTAATTATAATCAAAGAAATCCTCACACTCTATGGGCGCATATTAAAAAAAATGTCAAATTAAGAAGTAAATTAGAATTACCGCATCATATTTTTTCAATGACCCCAATTTGAATAAATAATAACTTTTTAAATGTTCCCGGAAATAATTATCTTTGAATTTCATGTTAAAGTATCAAGTAAGTTTAAATTAAAGACAGTTGAGGAAAGTGACGTAGTAAAAATAGTACGGTCACTTAAATCGAATGCGGTGGGTATAGATGGCATTTCCCTAGACATGTTGAAAATGTCTTTTCCTAATACAATACCTTTAATAACTAATATTGTTAATAAATCTATTGAAAGTCATACATATCCCACTGATTGGCAATATGCAGTAGTTAGGCCTATACCTAAAAACACCATGTGTGTCAAAGATCTTGGAAAAAGTTGTGGCTGAACAACTAAGAAAATATTTGGAGACAAATGATATACTTCCTAGTCTACAATCGGGTTTTAGGCTAATCTCGGAACCTCGTTGCGTTAATCGAGGCGTACCACAGGGTTCCATTTTAGGACCTCTTTTGAGTGCAGTGTATTGTGCCGATATAGTAGATCACATTAAATATTGCAGATACCATATGTATGCAGACGATACTCAGATTTACATAACTTGTAAACCTGAGGAAACACAGTCAGTTGTGGGGAAATTAAATGAAGACCTAGAAAGCATTGCTGCTTGGTCAGAATCCAACGCACTGGTACACAATGGAGGTAAATCTAAGTTTATGATTCTTGGGACGGCCAGACAAATCCTAAAAATTTAAATCATGGTGTTCAGGTGTCTATAAGAAGCGAACAATGTGAACGAGTAAACGAGGCCCGCAATTTAGGTCTACTCATGGACGACTGTCTACGTTTCGAAAATCATATTGTTAACATTTCTCGAAATTGTTTCTATAGATTAAAAATATTATACCAAATTAGAAAATACCTAAATACAGACATTCGAATCAGGCTCTGCGACTCGTTAATTCTTTCGAAATTTAATTATTTGGATGTCGTATACGGATCTCGTTTATTAATGCGCAGTCAAAAACTCCTTCAGCGAGTGCAGAATGCCTGTGCGAGGTTCTGTTTCAATATACCGCCACGCACTCACGTTACGCCGTAACAAAGGTAATATATTAAAAATGAAATACCGCCGAGACCATCACTTAGCAACATTACTTTTTCGTGTAATAAAATACAATGTGCCCTCTTATCTTTTTGAAAACTTAGTATGGTCGCGCGACGTGCAGTCAAAGATCACTCGCGCATCGAGCCCATCAAACTGCCGCCTTTCGAGGGAGTTTCAGATATGCTGCCTCCAAGTGTTGGAACGACCTGCCACCACCGCTCCGTAGTCTGAAATCAGTGCATGCATTCAAAGAAACATATTTTATCAAGCGTGAACGTACGTCCCTCGCCGCTCGGGCTCACTGAAAACCAGCGCTGTTGTCTCGACTGCAGCATTAAGCTGAGTGAGACCCGTTTGCTCAATGCGCCACGACACACGTGACAATATTTTTGTACACGAGTTTTGTTAAATGTTCAGTTTTGTGATGTTGTTTAATGTTTCTTTCAGTTTGTCTGTAAATACATTGTTTACTTGTATGTCTAGTGCCTAATTTTTAGGTATTTGTGTCTGTGGCATATTTCCGCAATAAATGTTTTCTTCCTTTCTTTCTTTCTTCATATATATTGTGAATATTGTAGTTTTAAATTTGTATTTTTGTAATGTGCATCTTATTGTCCAATGATGGAATGGGAAGGGGGAATTAACTCGTGTAATTCCGAACTACGCACACTCTCCAAAAAGTTACCTGTAGAACAACGAGAGACTGGTGACCCCACACCTGTGTTCGAAGTTCGGTAAATTTCTAGAAAAATCATCCAAATCAGGGTCACCGATTAGCCTCTTGGCTTGTCTATCCACTGAGTCCAAGGCTGCTTGTATTGTATTTGTATGTATTGCAGTTGTATGTAAAAGCAATTTTCATTATATTTTTAGGGAAAAAAAAACCCGATTGGTTTCCTTCCTGGTTCTTCCCAGGGGAGAGGTATTTATTTGCGAAAAAAATATCCCTTTGAATAAAATTATTTTTTTTTTGATCTTTCTTAATTCTTTACATCTTGTAGTATACAGAATGAGAACTATAACGGTTTACCTTTCCCCCTTACCCTAACTTCTAGTATACGAGTAGTATTTTCAACAACACGGAGAGCAGGCGTAATCACTGGGCATATGGGACTTAAGAACTGACGTCTCAGGGGGACGCCGCAGTGTTGTGCAACGCAGAAATATTCTGGGTGACACAGCATTGCTATTGGCGGACATCGCACTAAACATCAGGTGAGCGTTTTGCCCGCCTCATCCCTTTCTCCTATAAAGAAAAAACAACCTATCCAAAAATATGTGACGTAGACATGATGTGAGTTTTATCTACTCGTATGTTTATTTTAAGACCTACCGGTTGAGAAACCTATTGAAGTCATTGAGCATAGTACTGGAATTCTCCATTAATTATGCCTACGTCATCAGAAAATTGAATGTAAGTAACGTATTCATTGATGTTAAAATAACGTATCGTTTCCAGACCACCTAGAAAAGATCTTTAAATATGGCGGTGAAGTCTCAATTTTAAGAAAACATTTTTTTTTTACAGTAACGTAATAATATACCTTTAAAAAATAAGTTCTAAGAAAATTATTCAGATTATTTCTTAAATCGTTAAAAGTTAAAATAATCGAAAAAAGTTTTTAATGAATTCAAAGTTATATCTTGTCTTGTTTACAAGGTTTTAATTAAACGTTTAACTACATAGTTCAATTGAATTTCCCTGCTGACTAGTATTTTAACAGGCTTAAAAATTTATTAATTTATCTCAAACTTGATTATGATTTAAATGAAACTAATTTTACGAATTTTATCGCGTTTTATTTTTTACTATTTATAACCCGAAGTTTCAAGTGCTTTACAGCACCCATGGTTACGGGAGGACTGAGGTGACAGATGTCCTGATGTCATAGTTAACTTGGGGTACCTTCAGCTTTAATTATTATTTTTGGTCCGATCTACACAGAAAGATTGGTTGGGTATTACCACCAGCTTGGAATCCAATAATAAATAAAATTAAATCTAAAACCAAGCATACCACTGCAAGACTTCAAGACACAGCTCTTACGTCGGTACCCCAGGTTAACTATGACATCAGGACATCTGTCACCTTAGTCCTCCCGTGACCATGGGTGCTGTAAGCACTTGAATGTCATATTACCGCCTGTCGGGCACTGCGAAGGAAAGGAGTCGCTTAGGCATGTCTTCTCCGGTTGTTCGGCGGTTGCTAACTAGTATATACGCAGACATAACCTAGTAGCCAGAGGTGACCGACAAGTGGTGTGGTGTATCCACCGAAATTATTCCGGTGGTCGTTTCTGCGAACCGGTTAATGCCGGTCAGTCTCTCGGGGCATCTGAGACGACTGACTCTGTGACGGGCTGCTCCGTGCTCAAATACCTTCTGTATATGCTCGTCGTCACCGCCCGCAACGTCCGCCTTGCTTGTTTTCGGTGAAGTAATCGCTGTTAGCCTTTTGGCTTTTACAGCTTCATCGGATGCTGTGCTCACGGGCCCGGGGCCCGCGTGCCAGGTTTGGTTTGACCCAAACATAAATACATAAATATAAATTCCTACTAAACATCTAAATTCGGACCGTTGCGTTCGCTAGCGTGCTTGCGCTACTGTGAATATCTCTATAAATTATCTTAAGTCATCTAATGACCATCCGAGGGAGACTGCGGGCCTCCGTTCGGACTGTCGATTTGTGTGTCGGTAACTCTGGGCGGTGAGAACCGCCCTGGAACACGGGTGTATCTAGTGTACGCGGTGTTATTAACGATAGCTGCGCGCCGCTCTCTACGACGGTCGCGCGACGTTGTGCGTGTGATGTTGAAGCTATTGACTGTGTGTACAGTGTTGCTCGGATCGTGACTGACCGTATCGTGGTCAGGGAGTGCTGAGACATCCGTGTCGTCTAGCACATTTCGCGGGCGACGTTTGCGTTCGGTCGCGTTTCTGTCGGATCGATAATTCGCTGCTTTAACCACCAGCGGGTTTGGATGAACCGCGGCTTTTTCGATAAACCGCCGTGATACTTCTCTAAAGTGTTCAGAGAGTAAGGGCATTTCACAGTCGCTGTGAAGGTCTACATACGTTGGTAACAGCCGGCTCCGGTGGCACCTCGCAAGAATCTATTTTGCACGGTCTGCAATTTCTTTATATGGTTGCCCGTCGCGTGTGCGAACGCGACGCATGCATAGGCCATTACGGGTCTAATGCATGTCTTGTAGAGGCGAAGTTTGTACCTAAGGCACATTTTGCTTGAGGAGCAAGTTAACGGATATAGGCGGCTTGCGATAAAAGCCGCCCTGTTACGCACGTTCTTTATATGTTCAGCGAACGACATCGCTGCGTCTAACGTGACCCCGAGGTATTTGACGCTCTTTTCCCAGGGAATAGGGCGTCCGAACAGGGTGATCGAGCCTAGCTGATTATTGCCGATTGTGTGGTAACGTCTAGCTGGCTTAGGCGTGCCCTTCAGAAGTATATCGCTACACTTTTCTCGGGGTTTACCTCTATTCTCCATTTCCGGAACCATTCGCCTAGGCGATCGGCTGCGGCTTGGAGCTGAATTGTTATGCGGCCCTTGTGCTTATCGGAATAATACAGGGCCATGTCATCTGCGAAAAGCGCTAGATTGACTTTAGGGTCTTTGGGTATATCGCTAGTGTATAGCGAGAACAGGAGTGGGGAGAGGCAGGAGCCCTGAGGGACACCCGCACGGAGAGGGCGGCTTGAGGAGCGCGTTCCCTCTACCCGGAAGCGAAATAGGCGATTGGACAAGAAGGCTCCTATGATGTTCACGAGTCTGTCCGGCACTTTCGTGTTATACAGCTTGTAATACAAGCCGTCGTGCCAGACTTTGTCGAATGCCTTTGCGACATCGAAAAATAAGGCCCCTGTGCCTACTGGCTTAGGGCGGTCGTGGAAATTCTCTAAAATGTGCTCCGTTAGGCGGTGCACTTGATGAGTACACGAGTGTTCGGGGCGAAAGCCGAACTGCTCGTCTGGAAGAATGTTATTATTAAGGACGTAGTCTTTTAATCGACTAAGAATTATTCGCTCATAAATCATGGCCATCGAGTTGAGGAGACTTATTGGGCGATAATTGGCTGGGATGTTCTTCGGCTTGTGAGGCTTCGGAAAACCTATAACGTCCGCTTCCTTCCAGTTGTCCGGGAAGTAGCAGCTGGAGAGGACGCGTTGAAAATACTAACTAACAGACACAATAGCGGCGTAGTTAGACATTTGATCACCCTGTTGTTTATGCCATCGAGGCCGGGCGCGGATCGGTTTTTAAGATTTTAACAATCTTAGCGACTTCGTCGAGAGTCACTGGAGTCAGTGGTTCGCCCATTGGTGGTATGGCAGCCCTGCGTTCGAGTTCCGCGGCCACCAGCTGCAGGTGGTCGGGATCTACAGGCGCGAGAGATGGAGTGCATTGGCTCTCTAAACTGTCTGCGAGGCATTCGGCTTTTTCGCTGTCGTCGAAGGCGAGCGAGTTGTCGTTCGATCTAATAAGTGGCGGCATGGGTGAGACCGGCTCTGCTTTGAGAGATCGTGCCAACTGCCAGTAGGCAGTGTGCGATGGCTCGATTTCTCCAAGCATAGTGTCCCAGCTGTTATTAGTGTACTCAGATAAGCGCTGTTTAACTTCCCTTTGTAGGAGGCACAGTCTGAGTCTATTTGCGTCTGTTCTATATCTATCGTGCGCTTTGGCCGCACGGTTCTTTTCTCTAATCAGGCGTCGGAGGTCCGCCGGTAGATTACAGCGTCGATCGCTGGACCCGCAACCGTCCGGGAGGATTCTACGACGACTGTTTTGAGATGACTTGAGAATGATTTTATCGCTCGACAGGCTACCTCTGGCGAGTCCATAATACTCGTATCTGGGATTTCATCCAAGTGCTGGGAGCTCGTTGCCTCGAGTTTGACCCCGAGGGTACGCCAGTCCACAATGGTTTTGGTCTGAGTGACCTCACCATTTGGCCGGCCCAGCTTAAAAATGACCGGACGGTGGTACGACTCAAGTTCGTGAAGCGTAACTATAGAGTCTATTGCTAAGTTCACGTCCTTAATAATGGCTACATCTAAAATGTCCGACTGCTGACTAAGTCGGGTGTATCGAGCGCGATACAGTGCAAGGACTTTTTATAGTAGATCAGAGTGCCGCCTTTCGCGGTCGCTCTGTCATTACGGATGCATTTGTAATTGGCAATCTTTGGATCGCGCATACTAGGTTTTAAGAAAGTCTCTTGCACTAGCATAACGTCGATGTCGTGGTCACGAAGGAAATTCGCGACTTCAACTAACTGCGTCTTAAGACCGTTTTCGTTAAGAAACGAGACAGTCAGAGAGCGTGGTTTAATTCTACCTATATGGGACGCCATTGGTAACAATTAAAAATTTATGTACGACGCGGCGCGTGAAGTTTAGGCGCATTGAAACGTCCAAATCGCGTCGATGACGTTCATGTGCTCTACGGTAGCCATGAGTCGGTCTTGAGCAGACTTTGCTTCGCGGATTTTGTGTGATAAGTTCGAAACTTCGGCAACATTTATGCTGCGCATGAAGCCGCAAATTAGCGAGAAATCTGCGGCGAAATTTGACGAGCCCTGAATTTTAGGCGTTGTGATTTGAGGCGCGGGCCGTGAAGCGGCTGCGCTCTTCTGCGTCATGGGCAACGGTTTTGTCCATGCGTTCGGCGCCGGCGCGGCGCTCTGGCTTTTGCTCTGCCCGGTAGTCCCGTCAGCGGGACCGGGTTTCGCTGCGACCGGAGCGGGCGCGGGCGTTGATTTAGGCGCGGGTTTAGCCGCGGGCTTAGTTGCCAGTTTAGGAGCGGGTGTTTGAGGCTGCGAGGCCCCGGGGCCCTTCCTACGGCCGTTCTTTTGGCCTCCCCTGCGCTTCGCTTACTTTTTGGCGCTCTGTTATACCCGCGGTAATTCGCAGGGTGTCCCAGCTCGCCGCAGAGTATGCAGCTTGGGGGCTCTTGCGTTTCAGGCGTGCGAGCACAATCTTGGGTGCCGTGATCCCCGAGGCATTTTACGCAACAAGGGCGGGCGAAGCAATTACGGGCAGAGTGTCCGTACAGTTGGCATTGGTGGCACTGGCCAATGATGCCCCTGTTGCGGGGTGCCTCAATCGAAAGGCCTGAAAGGCCGTAAATCGTTTTAACGTTGAAGACCTGCTTGCCTTCTGGAGTTAAATCCAGTATGGCTAAAATCAGGTCGTATAACTTTTTGTTTTGTGGGCGGTGCATACGATGCACCTCCAACACACGTATATCTTGTGACTTAAGGTCACTGAGTATGTGGCTTGTCTCCAATTCTTTGGGCAGGCCCCTAATGACTACGCGGAGTCTACGTTCTTCCGCGAGCGAGTACGTGTGAAAACTTGTATTCTTTCCACGCAAATGGCTAGTGACGGCCCTGAAGTCGCTGACTGTGCTTAGGTATACGCGGATACTTTGCACTTACCTTGCACTGCCGTCTGCGCCTTCGGGCACACAATTTTCTTACTTGTCATCCATAGTGACAGATCGTTCCATTGCGCCTTATCCTGTATGTCACCCAGAACATTTCTGTGTGACACTACACTGCGCCCGTTACTCAGACACATCAGTTCCTAAGTCTCATATGACCAGTGATTACGCTAGCTCACAGTGCCCTTCAAACCGAAACACAATAATGTTTGCACACGCTTTACGGTAGAATAACTGGCCCTGGGGCATAGGAATCCTACCACCTGAAAACTTCATCATTCTATTCAACTGGACTCGAAATGAAGAATTTTACTCGATAATGAAGAAAAACCATTCGCATATGTTCATTTTTTGGATCAAGAACTGCACTCAGATACTATAGGGGAATCGATGTTAAATGTTATAAAATATTATTGTTTGGAAGGAGCGATACTTTTGACAAATATAATATATTATCAGCAGCCGCTGATAGAGTAACAAACATTTGAGTAAAATTTTGCCGAGATGAAATATTATCGTTAGCTTACTGACAGTTGATAAAATAAGTAATAAAAGTAGACAAGTATTTTCCCGAAACAAAAATAACAAACATACATATATACATACAGTCACGCGTTTTCTGCATATATGGGGTAGGCAGAGGCCACTTATATAGCCGACCCTTCGTCCTCGAGGGAATCCAGACGTGACGGGTGGCGAACCACGTCGCCGCCGTTTTGGTACTTGTCGAAAAATTCTTACTACCCTTTGCGTTCCCACAAACAGTATAGTGACAGCATTGCATGATCATCACCATCATATGGTGTTATTCTGCACAAATAAAGGCTAACCGTACAATACCTTAGTCCTAAAATAATGAGTTCCAATAACTGTACTTCAAAATAATACGGAAAGGGATCAAAGTAAGCGTTTTACAGGATTTAAGTGACTTTCATCTCGGGTAGATTTATAAAGCAATATACATGTGTACAAAAAGCCAATGTGTTTATTTTTAACAAACTTTATGATCTTAAATATAAATTATACTGTAACTTATTTTCTACATATAGAACACTACAGAATGTGTTACTGACGAAAGATCTCAATATTTGATCACCCTCAAGCAATTAATACATGGGAATCATATTTTTTCCAGTGTTGTAAATACATCCATAATTCGATTGCTGATATCGGGTAAATGAAAACTCTTCATTGTTATTTTAAGCGCTGATTAACCACGTGCTCGCCGATGACGGAAAACGTCGACGGAGTCCCTCTCCCCTATTCAGGGTAAGCAGACGGAAAGCACCACGTTTTCACAGAATGAATCATCACTTGAAATTACTTAGAGCCGTGGGGTACATGGGCTAAATATCATATTCCGCGAGTTGATCTGGGTTCGATTCCCGGTACCGACACAACTGAAATTGTTAATAATAATTTAAAGTGCTGATTTACCAGGTGCTCGGCGATGAAAGAAAATCGTGACAAACCTGCATGTCTGACAAATTAAAAATATTTCGATGACGTGTGGAAGCCACCTCGGACCGTGTTTCGCGGCAATCTAAGGGGGAGGCCTCTGTTCAACAGTGGACTCAAATAGGCAAAAATGATGATGATGATGATTTTTTATTGAGCAAACATTTAATATAAATTATTAAAAACATGAGGGGTACACAGAATTTTAATTTTTTGTTTACAGAATTTAATTTTTACCTTAGAATGTATCATCATCATCATCATCGTCTTTATATATCTAGTCCACTGCTGAACATAGACCTCCCCATAGATTGCCACAACAGTTTGTAGCTCTCATTTTGGGGGGATTTTGCCATAGTTGTCACGCTTGGCAGGTGAGTTAGCAACCGCAGGTTATTTATTTAGATGTTCCGGGAATATGTCCCAGTACATAGGCAACAGCATCTTCCTGGAACTTTTATTTTCTCTCTGTCGACTTTAACGACACTTCACTTTAATAACGACTTTCAATTCACTTTAATAAAATAATTTTCAAAGTAAATTTTACGAAATAAATTGACTAATCTAAGAATTCCGAAAACAAACTGACAAGTAATTGTAATACCGTAAATTATAATATTGGAGGGTTTGTATACCATATCATAAAGTATAATATAATAGAATTTCTGTAAAAAGAAATGAATTTTCTACAAGTTAAGGTTTTATCTTATGTATAGCATAGCATTCAAAACGTCTCTTATTTCCTTACAGGCGTTCTCAATTGAGCCTATAATGGATTTATTACAATGTATATTTGCCAAGGCTACGAATTGGGGAGAGTCAGGCTTCCATTAATTTAATGTAAAATAATATACGTATGTATTTTGTTCAGTGTGGTGGCGGCAAAAGAGAATATAATTAATATCTATCAATATATTCTTTATTTTACATAAATACAGGAATATACAAGAATTATTATTTTGAAGGTACAAAGAATGGTCTTACCAGTGAAAGATATTTTTTCCAGAGAAACTTAGTGTAATGAACTGATGATGTAGTAAAATGGTTAATTTTAACGATGTTTTTGAACAAAAGTGACTTGGAACATCGAACGTCTAAAAGTAAGGATTTCCGCCAGAGCACAGATGTGACAGTAAAGGATTATGTTATGAAAGAAGTGTAATGCACAACAGTATGGAGGGAAAAGTTGACAGTATAAGGAAGAAATCTATCATGTGCGAGGGAAGTATATTCAAAACCGTTTTATAACTAATGAGGAGTTCACATAATGTTTTCTTTTATTTACGCGAACACTACACATTTAAATGAAACTAATTTTACGGATTTTATCGCGTTTATTTTTGTTATTTATAACCCGACGTTTCGAGTGCTTTACAGCACCCATGGTCACGGGGGGACTGAGGTGACAGATGTCCTGATGTCATAGTCAACCCGGAGTACCTTCAGCTTTTAATTATTATTTGTGGTCCGATCTACGCAGAAAGAGCTAACTGTGTCTTGAAGTCTTGCAGTGGTATGCTTGGTTTTTGACTTAATTTTATTAATTATAGGATCCCAAGCTGGTGGTAATACCCAACCATCTTCTCTATTAAAATTAGGATGTTTTTTAATTTCAATAGCCACGCGAATCATCCTTGGTAGGAATCGGTGTTCTTTGCGAGGATTTGTGGTTTATCAAATCTGATGTAATGGTTGGGATGATCCAGAACATGGTCACAGACTGCAGACTTCCTGGGCGGCGATGCTTCACATCAGCTATATGTTCTTTTACGCGGGTTTTTACTGATCTTTTTGTTTGCCCTATGTAAGAGAGACCACATTCACAATCCAGCTTGTATACTCCTGCATCTTGTGGAGGGATGTTACACTTGACAGATGGTAAAAATTGACTTATCTTCTTCGGCGGCTTGAAAAATGTTTTTATGGAAGCCCGCTTCAAGATATAGCCAATCTTGTCCGTGACTCCTCTGACATATGGTAGGACTGCGGGTACACGCTCGACTGTGGCCGGCTTCACTCGGTCACTGCGACGAAGGCGCGGAACCCGAAGCTTGTTGTCTTGCAAAACTTGCTTGACATGCTGAAGCTCGGCGGCCAGGTGTTTACTGTCACAGATCCCTTGTGCTCTCTGAAACAAAGATTTGCCCACGGTAGCTAACTGTGAAGGATGGTGGTGAGATTCACCGTTTAAATACCTGTTGGTATGGGTCTTTTTCCTATACACAGTGTGACTCAAGGTGTTATTAGGATTTCTAATTACTAAAACATCTAGAAAAGCGTTATTTTTCTCTAACTGGTGGTGGTTATCTGCGCGGAATAAAGGAAACGCTACGGTGGTAATGGATACGTCGGAATATAATTTTAAAATGCAAGAACTTTTGTCGGACGTTAACACCTATAAAAAGGTCAAAACAGACCCAACTACAAACACGCTCAAAACAACTAGCGATCTAATAAAGAAACACGCCAAGAAATTAAATCTAGACGTAAATTCGATAATACCTTCCTGTGTTGATTGTGTTGAATGACCAAAGTTGAATGGGTTACCCAAAATACACAAACTCAATGCTCCGCTACGTCCAATAGTGAGTCAGATCGATTCACCAACTTACAGATTGGCTCAGCATGTGGCTAAAATACTCTCCCCACTAAGAGGACATACAAGAGCACATACAAAGGGTTCCTACCATTTTGTCAGTGAGATAAAAGACCTACATCTTACTGACAATGAAACTATGGTCAGTTTAGATGTTCAGTCGTTGTTTACATGTCTACCTGTTGAAGACTGCATCTCAATTGTAACTAGGAACATGCAGAATTACTGAGACATTGCCTAACATATATCGCCAGTCAGATATATGTTAGGCAATAGATAGCCAGTATCTATTGTGGAAGGAACAATACTACCGGCAAGTAGATGGTGTGGCGATGGGCTCCCCGGTATCTCCCATTGTTGCTGACATTTTCATGGAAGACTTTGAGGAGAAAGCCCTTCGTACTTCTCCAGTAAAACCAAGGTTCTACAAGCGGTATGTAGATATACTTTCACAATTCTACCTTCTAATAAAGTCACTGCATTTTTAGACCACCTTAACTCCATTAATTCTAAAATACAATTTACAATGGAGTTAGAGAAAAATAACTCTTTAGCCTTTCTAGATTTTTTAGTAATTAGAAATCCTAATAACACCTTGAGTCACACTGTGTATAGGAAAAAGACCCATACCAACAGGTATTTAAACGGTGAATCTCACCACCATCCTTCACAGTTAGCTACCGTGGGCAAATCTTTGTTTCAGAGAGCACAAGGGATCTGTGACAGAAAACACCTGGCCGCCGAGCTTCAGCATGTCAAGCAAGTTTTGCAAGACAACAAGCTTCGGGTTCCGCGCCTTCGTCGCAGTGACCGAGTGAAGCCGGCCACAGTCGAGCGTGTACCTGCAGTCCTACCATATGTCAGAGGAGTCACGGACAAGATTGGCTATATCTTGAAGCGGGCTTCCATAAAAACATTTTTCAAGCCGCCGAAGAAGTAAGTCAATTTTTACCACCTGTCAAGTGTAACATCCCTCTACAAGATGCAGGAGTATACAAACTGGATTGTGAATGTGGTCTCTCTTACATAGGGCAAACAAAAAGATCAGTAAAAACACGCGTAAAAGAACATATAGCTGATGTGAAGCATCGCCGCCCCAGGAAGTCTGCAGTCTGTGACCATGTTCTGGATCATCCCAACCATTACATCAGATTTGATAAACCACAAATCCTCGCAAAGAACACCGATTCCTACCAAGGATGATTCGCGTGGCTATTGAAATTAAAAAACATCCCAATTTTAATAGAGAAGATGGTTGGGTATTACCACCAGCTTGGGATCCTATAATTAATAAAATTAAGTCAAAAACCAAGCATACCACTGCAAGACTTCAAGACACAGTTAGCTCTTTCTGCGTAGATCGGACCACAAATAATAATTAAAAGCTGAAGGTACTCCGGGTTGACTATGACTTCAGGACATCTGTCACCTCAGTCCGCCCGTGACCATGGGTGCTGTAAAGCACTCGAAACGTCGGGTTATAAATAACAAAAATAAACGCGATAAAATCCGTAAAATTAGTTTCATTTATATATACATTATTTATTATTATATTCTATAACATATATAACTCTTTATAAATAATATCTAAATAAAAATCGAAGAAGTGTTCGGCCTAATGTTTGAGTGAATCGAGGAGACCGTGAATCTAAGACCTCGGACACGGACGCTAGTGCTGTGAGCTACTGTGCTAGCGGTTGCGTTTTTGTGTTCACATGTTTATATATATGGGAGGCACGCGGCGCCATAGCGTTTTTAACGACGGATGATTCTAAAATTTATTAAGAGAATCTACCACTTCATCTTATCCCGCGGGTGCCGTAAAAGTCGACAGAGGGGAAATAAAAACCAGGAGATGGCCAGCAGCTACTTCCTTTTTTTTACCATGGGGAAATGCCTAACGCATATGGAAGGTCGGAATATGTCGGACTTGCACCGACTAAACCCCATGGTGTTCCGCCATCGTCGCATGTTGGCAGGGCCACGGGAACGCTCGTGTACCCGCATATCCGCGACCCCACCGGCGCCGGCCGCCTATCATCGGCGGCCCCTCCTTCGGGAGACTCCTCTCCAGTCTCATTCCTAGTAAGGCGCGCCCGAACACGTAACGCGCCTTCCAACACGGCCTCCCTTTTGTGTGCACAACGGACACCCCCCCCCCCCCCTCCCCAGAGTCCGCCATGTAGCTCCGTCGGCAACCACATTACGGCCGCGGAAGATAGAGAGTGAGTGAGAGAACTTAAAAATACGATGAGAATTAATGGTAGTCATTTAATTAGTTTTTGTAAGAAAAAATCCGTAAATCTAGCCGCCCTTCTTTCTTACATGTGTAAATTCCTTATCATTTTGCATCGATCGTGAGATTGCCCACAATTGGATGGATGCTAAGAATAGGCAAGTTTGATATATGGATGGAAATGTATTGAAAATAAAATGCCGCTCTTTACAACGATATCTCAACACTACGATTTAAAATGGTGCGCCATCTATTGGCATCTATACGAACTAGCAAATATTTTTATTTAGAACTAGCGACCCGCCCCGGCTTTGCACGGTTCATCATCATCATTTCAGCCTATCATCGTCCACTGCTGAACAAATGCTTCCCCTATAGATTGCCGCAAATCACGGTCCTGAGCCAACTGCATCCATTGACTTCCCGAACAACCGCTAAAAAACAGGTCGTCACTCCATCTAGTGGAGGATCGCCCTACAATGCGTTTGTACGAGGTTGCCACTCCAAAACTTTTTTTCCCCAACGGTTATCGGTTCTACGAGCTATATGGCCGGCCCATTGCCACTTCAGCTTACTGATCTTTAGGGCTATGTCAGGTACTATAGTTAGCTGCGGATATTATTGTTACGGGTTTTATCTCGCACAGAAACTCCGAGCATATATTTCTTATCATTTTCACTAGTCTATATCAGTGAAGGACCACGTCTCGGTTCCGTTTGCCATCACTAGCAACACGCACTAGTTAAAGACTTTAGCTTAAAGACATTGAGGTATACCCGACAAGAAGATGTGACACAGTTTCCCGAACGGTGCCCGGCCGAGTTGGATCCGTCGAGTGACCTCGTGGTCGTAATTGGACCTACCTTTTTTTTTTTGTACGTGTGGAAATCCTGCATGGATACCCGACTGGCCAGGGGGGCATCCGGGTTATGTCGGACTCTTACCGACTAAAACCCCACGGTGGCCTCCATCAGCGCTTAAGAGAGGTCACGGGATCTCCGTTCGGAACGCAACCGTGGCCCCTCTAACGCATCGCTATATATACATAGCCCGACCCGGGGACAGTACTCGCTGCCCCTAGCACTCTCTCGGTGCTATCACGGTGACTCGAGACCACATCGAGTCATCGTCCTCCCCGGGGTCGCTTTACTGGGCGTTCAGGTCCCCTGCCCCAATTGCCCGCGACCCCGAAGGCCCCGTTTCTGGTAGGGGATCACCGTTTCTGAAAGGAGGGCCGTGACGAGACCCGCCGATGCCTCGGCGGCGTCGTCGTCTCCGAGAGGGATCGGTCCTCTCTCGATCCCTCTCGGCAGCCTCCTTCTGGACCATCACGGTCTCGCAGAAATTGGCTACGGCCCTCCACGCCGTAACCCCGCTCAGCATAGCCGACACTACTGCTGGCAGGGAGAGGTTCCGTCCGATTCGGCTGACCAGGATACTCCGCTCCGACTCCCAAGCTGGGCACACCGAAAGGGTGTGGGATGCGGAGTCCTGGTCCCTTCCACCGCAGTGGAAGCAGTTCGCCGTCGCCTCGCGTCCGATCTTACACAGATAATCACCGAAGCAGCCGTGCCCGGTAATTATCTGTGTGAGACGGTAGGTGAGTCTTCCTCCTCGTCGCTGCATCCAGGCCTCGAAAACCGGCAGGACTGCACTGACGACGCGTTTGCGTGCATATTGCTCTTCGTGGAGCCGAGCATGCCAAGTCGCCAATGCGCTCTGTCGTTCCTGCCGTTTGATGGACTCGAGCGCCTCATCTGGCTCGCTGCCACCGCTCTGGCGGAGGGTGCGGATCCGGTGATACACCCTCGCATCCATGTCCGCCAGTATGTCCAGCGGCGGAAAGCGAGCCAGGATGGTCGCCGCCTCAAAATATACCGTGCGGTATCCTCGTACGATCCGTATGGCCATCCTCCGCTGGACACTGTAGATTTTAGTTCTACAGCGTCGGATGGCTAGCCTTTTCGCCCATACGGGCGCCCCGTACAAGGCTACGGATCGTACAACTCCCGCATAGAGGCGGCGGACTTCCTCCCTCGGCCCCCCGAGATTGGGCAGCAGTCTGTGCATGGCACCCGCAACCCTCTCGATTCGAGGGGCTTGTCGCTCGAAGTGTTCTTCGAAGCCCCAGCGACTATCCAGGTGGAGGCCCAGGTACTTCATGTATCTTCCCACTCTGACCTCGGACCCACCTACTCGGACGCACGAGTCGGGAGGTTCCTTGCTACGTGGCAATTTGTGGAACCATAGCGCCTCGGTCTTGTGAGGGGCTATCTCCAGTCCCAACTCGTGGATTTTGGCGACGACGACTTCCGCCCCAAGCTCGGCGAGCTCCTTGGTCCTCTCGAAGGTGTTCCCGCTGGCGACCACCAGTGTGTCATCTGCATAGCAGATGACGTTTACACCAGCGGGAAGATCGACGCGCAGGACTGCATCGTAGGCGATGTTCCACAGTAACGGGCCCAACACCGACCCCTGCGGAAAACCGCACTGGATCTCCCTCCGGATTCTCCTACCGTCTTGATCCATGTACATAATGTACCTGTCGCGCAGGTAGTCCGCGATAACGCCTCGCAGGTAAGGGGGGACTTGATGATGTGCTAATACCCCCTTAATCGCGTCCCAGGGAATGGAATTGAAGGCGTTGACGATATCGAGACTTATCGCCAACGCCACGCCGCCCCGGGACACAACCTGCTCCGATAGGGAGCGGACGCGCAAGACCGCGTCTACGGTCGAACGCTCCCGTCTGAAGCCAAACTGGCAGTCGGCGAGATCGGGACCGACACGCGACAGATGCCGGTTGAGACGAGTGGCAACGATTCTCTCGAACAGTTTGCCAACCTCGTCCAACAGGCATATGGGACGGTACGCAGAGGGAGAATCTGCAGCCCTACCTTCCTTCTTCAAGAGGACCAATCTTGCCTCCTTCCAGGCCGTGGGGAACTTGGCACTACGGAGGCAGCTGGTGAACAGCTGCCTCATCCTGTCCCCCAGAGCAGCCAGACTCAACACCAATACCCGGCCGGGTATTCCGTCGGGTCCGGGCGCGGTGTTTCGGGCCCTCAAGCGGCTAACAGCTCGGTCCAGCTTCTGTACGGTCGTTCCCCAACTCGTCCTGCCACTCCCACAACGGCGGGGGGTAGATAGAGGGACTTGACCGGCCCTGCGGGAAAAGCGAAGTGATCACTTGTCCCAGCAGGTCCGGATCTAGAGTCTCCGTCACCGGAGGCGTCCATGGCCGAAGTTTACCCAAGACCATCCGGTAAGGATGCCCCCACGGATTCTCGTTGAGTCCCTCCAGGAGCTCTTCCCAGGACCGAGATCTGGCGTCTGCGATTGCCAGTTGGAACGCCTTTGTAGCCGCTCGGTAAGCCCCATAGAGACTGGCTGTCTCTTCAGTCGGAGCTCGCCTTCTCCTTCGGGCTCTTGTGTACTGGCGCCGGCACCGCAAACAGATCGCGCGAAGTCGCGCGATTTCTGCCGACCACTAGTACACTGCCCTGCGCTTGGGGCGTCCGGTCCGGGGCATCGATGCATCGCAAATTTGCGTCATTGTGCCCCGGAACCAGTTTGCCTCCCTTTCAGGATCGGACGGAACCTCTTCGTCTGTTTCTGGCCATGCCGCGACGGTGGCGGCGGCTTCGAGCTTGTCTCGATCTAGCCGCTTGAGACACCAACGACGCGGGGGGCTGCCTTCTCGGGGGCTGGAGCTTGCATCGGGTCGGCGAAGTGCGACATCGAATACGATGTGGCGGTGGTCAGAGAGCGTGACCACCTCCTCCGCGACCCGCCAGCCCGAAAGCATACGCATTGCAGAGGGAGTCGCCCAAGTGAGATCCACGACTGACTCCCCCTGCCACCGTACGCATGTGCTTACGGACCCCCGATTCACTAATCGGAGGTCCAGTCCAGCCGCCCACTCCTGTACGGTCTCTCCCTTCGGATCGTCTCGACAGTTCCCCCACACCCTGGAATGGGCAATGAAGTCTCCCAAGACGATCAACGGACAGGGTAGACATCCCCGGATGCAATCCGCCACCTTGTCCAAGTACTCCTCGTAGTCGGCGAGGGACTTGTTGGGAGAGACGTAGCAGCCTACTATGGCCAGGGAGCCCCATTGCACTGCAACGAAGCCCTGCCCCCTTCCCAATAGAGCGCAGGGTGGAGCTCCCTCTCCGCCCCCCCCCCCCCAGTAGATGGCTACGGAGCCCGCATCGTCACCGAACCACCGAGGGTGGTCGGGAACGACATGGGGCTCTGCCAACACTGCAAGGGCAACCCGCCACTCCGCAACGGTCTGCATAAGCAAATGCTGAGCGTTGCGGCAGTGGTTCAGGTTGCCCTGGAGGACTCTTAGGAGCGGGAACATTACGCCTCTACGACTTCCATGGCCGAAGCCGAGCTCGGTCCGGCGACTGGTGACGCCGCGTCCGCCACGCGAGTAGGGGCAGGAGGAGGTTGCCTATCCTTTCGCCTTCCTTTTTTTGGGGGCGGAGCACACCTCCTTCCCAGTCTGTGGCCAGAAGGTCGCCCTAAGTCCAGTAACAGAGTGGACACTTTAGGGCCGACGCCGTGCACTGCTTTGCTCTGTGCCCGGTTTCACCACAGGCATAGCAGCGGGAGCTCCGGTTGACATCGTTAGGGCACCTGCTGCCAACGTGTCCCTTCTCCAGGCATCTAAAGCAGTGCATAGGCCTCGGCTCCAGCACATCCACCCGTGCGGACCCCCAGCCAACGCGCACTCGACTGGAAGCCGCAATCTTTCGGACCGCTGTAACCGGGCACCGAACCCAGCATGTTCCCATACTACTGGGTGTTCGACGGACTTCCCCGACTTTTATGTCCTCCACCGAACAACCACCTGCCTCTGCAACTGCTGCCGCTACCTCCGCAGGGCTGACAGCGTCGTCAAGGTCCCTCAGACGAACGTCGCCCGTTTTAATCGGACAACTGATCCGCACATTCAAGCCTGAGAGAACCTCGCGCATTTTGGCTGCCAGCTGGTCCGCCTTCGGTCCACAGTCAGGGCCACCGATCTCCAGTAGGATGCCCCCGGTTATCGCCCGTTTTTAGCGGACGGAATCGATGCCTATATCTGACAGGCGGATCTTGGATTTGGCGTCCTCCATTACTTTAGCATAAGTAATGGAGGAGCCTTCAGGCAACGTTACCGTGACGGCGGCAGACGCTGGTTCACGCAGGGCCTTTCTCTTTCTTTTTTCCCCTTTCTCGCTTACTTTTGTCCGCCGCTGGGTATCCTTAGGTTTTTTAAACCTTTTGGCCACGTCCGCCCACGAGCTCACTGCTTTAGGTACCGCCGGCTGCGGCTGTGGCTCCGGCACTGCCACAGGAGGCAAATCTGCCACTGGTGGGTGAGAAGGCTAATTGGACCTACCTAGTCGGAAAATCTGTCCTAGGTAAACATATTCGTCGTATACATATTTGTCGACAACTTCGATCGTAGTATTGCCAACAACAACCGGTATAGGTGTGACATGGACGTTAGACATGATCTTTGCATAGCGCTAAGGTCCTCCAGAGATTCTGCAATAATGACTATGTCGTCGGCGTATCGAAGGTGAGTGATGTATTCGCCATTAATGTAAATACCGAATCCTTTCCTATCCAGTAGCTTGAAGACACCTTCCGATGCAGCGTTGAAGAGTAGCGGGGATATAACATCACCCTGTCTTACATCTTCCTGCAATCGGGTCGGTATTGTACCCTGGTGCTGTACTCGTACTTTACAACCACTGCAATACATTTATATACCGACAGTCAATCCGGCGCCGCTGCCATATGGTGGTGGTGTAAGAGAATCTATCACCAATCTCGCCCCGTGGATATCTTGAAAGTCGACCTTTTGCCAACCTGCCTGCGAAGCGAGGGAGTTACAAGTTATAAACGAACTAGTCTCCGGCGGATCCACTAGTCCTGACTAAGGTAGCAGTCATGGTAACGGCGGAGCAGTAGGCGCAAATAATCTTCGCAGGAGAGGATCTTGCTATCACTAATGACGACTGGACCTGGCAACATTCAACACACGCACACTGAGGACCGACGAGAGGATCCTGGAGTTGAAAGAAGTGGTAAACAAGTTATGCCGCTGGGATATAATAGGATTATCAGTAGGCCAAAGAAAGGTGGAATACACGATAATCTTCGAATCCGTTAACTTGTTCTACCACTGGTAGGGCGACCTTTATCCCAAGGGGGTGTCGGGCTTATCGTCCACAAGTCTCTCATCAACAACGTTATTAAGATCGGCAGAGTGTCGACTAGGGTTGCGTACCTTATACTTAGAATATCCAAACGGTATTCCCTGTAGATCATACAGGTACACGCGCCTAGATCCATGCATAACTCCAGAATTCACTACACGATGTTGATGGAAGACTTTATCGCAAAATTAGGCATGAAGAAAGACGATGAGCTGGTAATAGGGCAATTTGGATTACCGCAACGGAACTAAAGTGGCCAACAGCTGGCCGACTTTATAGGAAGGATTTATAGGAGGGCGGACTCACAGAAAGAGGAAGGTTCTACAAAAAATTAGATCGACATTATCAATATGATCAAAAAACAGCTGTTCAATGATCACTAGGGTGTAAACCGGCAAAGATCACCGAACGGTAAGAAAGTGGCACATTGAATCTGAAGGTAAAGCCGATAAGGTTTCGTCTGGTGAAGTCTAGGCTCCGTCCATCTTGTGCCCTTATCGAAAACCTCGAGAGCTTCCAGATCGAATTGCATAATTGCTTTCAGTGCCTGGATGATTGGGTTACAGTGAACAGATATGTACGAGAGGCTCGTGGAAACTATTCAGGCGGGCGGGGTAAAGTTTTGCAAGACCAGCCTCACAAAGAAGATCCAGAAGCTCTCCGACCAGACTGTCAATCTCATGAAGGCTAAGCGAGAAATGAAGCGGCAGTCCTTAACTGACGCGTCTGTATATAGGCAACTGAACAGACAGACCTCCCAATGTATGCGGCAAGGCCTACGCAACTTCAATACAGCCCGTATTGAAGAAGTAATAGAGCGAAACCAAGGCTTCAAGGTTTTTGCTTGAGATCTGTCTGGCCGAAAGACTGACAGATCAGACGGCCAACTGACTTAGTTGAGGCCCAAAAGCGATGCAGAAATTTTATGGACTGCTGTAAACATCGTAGTTGGGACCACACACTAGTGTGAGAAACGACCAAAGAGCAAAACTCATACGACACTATTCCAAACGGTAAGAAAGAGGCACATTGAATCTGATGGCTCTCAAACAGCTTAAGAATGGCAAAGCGCCGGGTGAGGAGGGAATTACAGCTAAGCTTCTGAAGGCGGGTGGAAAACCGATACTCCCTCAAAAGCTATTTAATTCTACTCGTATCATCCGCGACGGCGCTACGCTGGAAGCGTGGACTAGAAGCGTGGTTGTCCTGTTCTTCAAGAAGGGCGATAACGCTCTCTTAAAGAACTATAGACCGGTATCGCTATGCTATTTCCGAAAGTCATTACAAATTGTCACGCAAACAGACTTGATCACTTCCAGCCTCCTGAACAAGCCGGATTCCGAAAAGGCTTCTAACACCAAAGACCACATATCCTTCGCCATATTTTTTTTTTTTTTTTTTTTTTTATGTTAGAGGAGGCAAACGAGCAAGCGGCTCACCTGATGGTAAGTGATCACCGCCGCCCATGAACATCTACAATACCAGAGGAATAGCAGATGCGTTGCCGGCCTTTGAGGAAGGAATAGGCTCTTTTCTTGAAGGTCCCTAAGTCGTATCGGTCCGGAAAAACCGCTGGCGGCAGCAGATTCCATATGGTGCTTGTGCGGGGCAGAAAATTGCGCGAAAAACGCACTGTGCTGGAATGCCAACCATCAAGGTGGTGACGATGACATTTCGCGCTATGCCGCAATGTGCGATGGTGAAAATCAGCGGCTGGAATTAATCCGAACAATTCTTCGGAACACTCCCCATGGTAGATCTTATAAAAAATGCAAAGGGATGCAACATCTCTTCGCAAAGCCAGTGGATCAAGCCGATCTGATAGAACATGGTCGTCGACGATTCGAGCCGCTCTCCGTTGAATGCGGTCAAATGGAAGTAGCTGACACTGGGGCGCCCCCGCCCAGAGATGAGAACAGTACTCCATGTGCGGCCGAACCTGCGCCTTATAAAGTTGCAAGCGTTGGGTCGGCATGAAGTATTGTCGCGCTCTACTGAGGACGCCAAGCTTTTTGGAAGCCAATTTGGCCTTCCCTTCCAGGTGACCGCGAAACTGAACGACACTCGATATGTCGACGCCAAGAATACCGATACTGGCTGCGGCAACGAGGGGAGTGCTCTCAAAATTAGGTGATACGACGAAGGGTTTCTTTTTAGCGGTAAACGCGCAAACCTGTGTCTTCTTGGGGTTGAACTGGACTAGATTTAGTCGGCCCCAATTCGAGATTTTGTCTAACAAAAACTCGACTTCCGACACAAGTTTGTTCCGGTACTCGTCAACGTGTTCCCGAGAAATATTAGCACGGCCGGTGTATACGGCATCACCAGTGCTGTCATCTGCATAGCAATGAATGTTACTAATTTGCAACATATCATTGATATGCAGAAGAAACAGGGTTGGTGATAGCACACAGCCTTGTGGGACACCAGCATTCACAGACTTAGAGTCCGAGCATGCACCGTCAACTACGACCTTGATGCTCCGGTCTGTGAGAAAACTGGTGACCCAATTACAAAATTTCTCGGGGAGCCCGTAAGAAGGCAGCTTCGAAAGAAGCGCTTTGTGCCAGACCCGATCAAAGGCCTTCGCTATGTCCAAGCTAACTGCCAGGGCCTCCCCCTTACTCTCGACTGCCTCCGCCCATCGATGAGTGAGGTACACTAGAAGATCACCAGCCGAGCGACCCCGACGGAAACCGTACTGGCGGTCGCTAATCAGCTGGTGCTCCTCTAAGTACCTCAAGAGCTGGCAGTTCATAATGGACTCCATAATTTTGGAGAGCAAGGAGGTGATGGCAATCGGTCTGTAGTTGGACGGATCTGAGCGGTCGCCTTTTTTAGGGATCGGGTGCACCAAAGCTGTCTTCCATGACTTCGGGACGACGCCTACAGAGTAGGAGTACCGGAAAAGACGCGTTAAAACCGGTGCCAACTCTGGAGCACACATCCTCAGCACAATAGGTGGGATGCCATCAGGCCCACTCGACTTGTTGATATCTAGGGAGAGTAGTGCTTTGCGCACTGAGCTTTGCCAGAACCTGATGTCGGGCATAGAGCACCCACACCGCGCGATGGTCGGCGGTGAGCTCCCCCTGTCGTCAAGAGTCGAGTTGGACGCAAAAAGAGAGCCCAGAAGATCGGCTTTCTCCTTTGCGTCATGGGCCAGTGAATCGTCCTCCCTGTGCAGAGATGGTAGTGATGGCTGACAGAAATTCCCTTGGACAGCCTTGGCGAGAGACCAGAACGCACGGGTTCCCGAAGGAAGGCGACCTAGTCTCTCGCCAATTCTGCCAATGTGCTCCGACTTTGCTTTAGCAATTACTCTTTTGAAGGACCTGGAAGCAGAGTTGTACTTCTTTTTAAAGTCGCTGGTTTTTAAATCCCGAGACGCCGATGCATAAGCCCAGGCCCGGTAACACTGCTGCTTTTGGCGAGATGCCATTCTGCAGGTGCCACCAAACCAAGGTTGGGACCTACCGCCGACGGGTACCACAGAGGATGGAACGAAGAGTTCCATTCCCTGAAGCACCACATCGGCGACAGACCCGGCAACGACGTCGGGATCATCCAGCGAGAAGCAAACCTGCCCCCATGGGTAGGATGCAAAGAAAGACCGCATCCCATCCCAATCCGCCGACCTATAGTGCCATACACGGCGCGAACCTGCAGATCGCGATCGCATTGGGCACAAGATAGGCACTGTACTCCGGATCAGACAGTGGTCCGAAGATCCCAGAGGGGCATCGACGGAGATCACATAGCCGTCCGGATGAGAGGTCAGCAGAAGATCCAGCAGGGAAGGTGTATGATCCTCCACATCTGGTACCCGCGTCGGCGAAGTAACCAGTTGTGTCAGATCATATGCCAGGGCAAAGTCACAGACAGATCTCCCCGCATGATCGGTGGTTCGCGATCCAAGCCATTCGGCGTGGTGGGCGTTGAAGTCACCGAGTATCACGATCTCTGCGGGTGGAATCTGCTGTACCACAGAATCTGCAGCCATTTGGATGTGGTCGATGAGTCGGTCAGTTTCGGTATTACCGCTGTGGGACCTATAGAGGCACCCATAGACACGAGGGTGGTCGTCGCTGTCTATGCGTAGCCAAAGGGTGGACAGGTCCCTACCTTCAAGGCTGCCGAGGCGTTGAGAACATATATCCTCTCTGACGTACACACAAACCCCGGCCCGGGGCACAAAGGAATGTTCCAGCTTGTACCCCGGGTAGGAAAGATAAGAGGTATCCGCCGGAGAGGATATCTGCGTCTCGGTAAGAAAAAGCAAGGCCGGCTTTGCCGTCTCCAGATGGTAGTGAACGGCATCAAGATTGGAATGTAGTCCCCTGATATTGCAGAAATCCACGGCAAGCGTGGTAAGGGGTGCCGTAGTTTTTTTGCTACGTTTGCCTCGAACAGTTGGGGAATAGAGCGGAACTTTGCCCCCCCCAGAATACGAGGGGCAGCCTGAGCACCCACGCTCAGGTAGCGACTGGTAGCCCGAGCGCGGGTGCCCAGAGGGGGATTCTCCAGCACCGGTGGTGCTGGTACCCCCCTGGGGTAGATTTTTTGTTTCCGCTACCATGTTTTGGGGGAGGGGGTGGGTGGGCCATATTGTTCAAAAGGCCGAAGATTACAGTCACCCGCTGTGTCTGGCGTATTGATTCCGCCGCAATTTGGGTGATGCTACTACTAAGTGCGCTAAGCAACAAATACAAAGTATGTTTGTTTTAGAACTGTCAAACTGAACGTCACTTTATGTTTTATTGAGAGTTTATTACAAAAATATCATACAAATTTCTGACATTTCCGGTGGATTTTCCAAAAATTTGCTTTCTGACTCACCTTGTCCTGACAATTACGAACACAAAAAAAAAACAGCAAAATCAATGGACCCTTTTCTCAAGTGATAATCTTTTACACATGCGACAATTGATTTTTATTTATATAGAGGACAGGTATGAAATCTTGAACAAATATATTTTTTAAAATAATCATACTATTTTTTAAGTTTTGATGTTTAAAATTGATAGCTTATTAGCAAGTACCCCAGAAAGTCATTATTACAATAGTAACAGTAATTGTAAAATTCTATTCATGACCGGAATAGCGCGCTTGTGTGTGTGGTTGCGTCCGTGCGTTCATGAAGTTTTTTTTCAAATACCGTACATATTTGCTTAAAATATATAATGTATACAACGATAACGGGTTCCAATTTAGACTTCGCTGCAACTCTAATCGCTGCAATGCCTCAAGTCACCGCAGTAATTTCTAGTTCGACGCCAACAAAGCAGTAGATGGCCTGGGAAGCGAAACTGATCGATCTTTCTGACCTAAACTCTAGACTTCTAGATGATCGCAATAATTTAACATTTGGTGTATGTGTGTAGACACAAAAATAATTACAGATTACTATATCATATTATCATCATATTATATATTTCAAATTATTTAAAACAATTTGAAAATTAAGGGAATCTACGATTATAATTAATGTTTTCCTGGCCGATTTTCAATCATGGCGACGGCTTCCGAATACTGCCGGAAGCTAGCTATAAATTACATAGGATTTATTATAATGCCTCAAGTGTATGCTTAAACACAGAGGCACTCACTCGTCCTAACCCTAACCTGATGAAAAGTTCATGCGATAAGATCGGAGGTAGGAGGAGGGTTTTGCACCAACAATTAGTCGCTTAAATGTTTGTTGAAGAGCCTCTGGGACAGATCTAACAGAATCTAGCATCGTAATAATTTTTACGAGGTCAGTTATATAACCAATACATATTTAACAAATTTTGTAAAAGTTCACATTTTCTCACGCCCCTCTTTATTTATTTTGATTAATAATAATATTGTAGCTTTCCGTATTGAGTTATGTGTTAGTCTGGCAAGTATTATTTAGTATAATTTACGAAGACTATATAATGCAGCGTATTTTAGTTCAGTTCCGAATGTGATGATTTTCCACTGGCACAACATAATTTATGATTACGATTCTCCAGTACGTTCGATTCTTTCTTTTTTTTATATTGTTTGGTCTATAGTTTCCAGTATTGATGGCTCTTATGTCATTAATTTATTTGTTTTAGTATATTACAGTCCCTCAGACGTTTAACTGCACTATTTTTAGAATTGATAAAAAAAATTCTTAACATGTCATTCTATTCAAAAATCTTCATCGGAAATCGGATTTGACGTAATCACTACGCTTGGCGGGCGATGGCAAGGTTATTTATGATACCAATACTAAGATCGTAGAGTAGACAAACTTTAACATTTACAGTCATATTACGGACTGTGTCGTAGTAGTCCTCATGCTAAGCAAAAAAAATACTTATTTTTTTTAAGTACTTTTGTCATGGTTGACTGGCCCGGGACAACATGTAAGTATAGAATTTAGAATATCCTTTTGTTTTGGATACGTTTTTGTTGCAAGTATAGTTAGAATAATTCCCCATGCCAAATGGCAACCATTTTGTTAAATTCAACATGAGATTAATTTAACTCTATAATTTGGCAAGGGCCATGTCCATTGACGATTTAATGTAATTATAATAATCAATAATTATTATTCCACTAGAATTAATAAACATAAACGTTCACTTTTTTCATTCTAATTTTTTTTTATATTCTCTCAGAAGAGTCCGCTTAACCTTTTTCTGAAATTTCACTTCCACGGGAAATATCTTTATATACTTTTGTTGTTTGTATAAAATAAATCCCGTCAAAAACATAAAAATGTAAAATATAAAAGGCAAGCCTCGCATCGCAACCGCTATAGCGTAAAAAGTTGTGAGATCTCATGTAGAGCCAAGTGTGTAATATGTAATAATGAGAGGCCGAAAAGATTTAGGTTATTAATTAAGAAATGTACTTAATTTATAACAAAATTGTTGAATTGGCAATTTAAATCCGGGTGCCTTTAGGATTTAATTATTAGAATGAGCTTCTTGCAGAGGTCTGTTTAGTTTTTGATTTAATTTTTGGTTACCTTGAGGTGATCTCAAGTTTATATATTTTTACATACATTTTATAAGTTCTTAAGTATAACAATAAATTTAGAAATGAGGTACCTATTGAGGTATGAGGTCGATCTTCGGTTTGGCAGAACGGTACTAGGTAACATGTTCACCTTCCCCTTCACCTGTAAACCAGCCCCCTCCTCTCGTAATATTCCTTCGCCTACCCCCATATGTGTATAGTATGAACTAATGATGATCTGTTGGCCTATTTTCGACCATGGCGACATCCTCCGAATTCTGTCGGAATCTATCAACTGCACAGGAGATATTATAGTGCCACAAGTATTCGCACAAACACAGAGGCACTCACTTGTCCCAACCTATCATTGCTCGATCACAATCACAGTACAACCAAACCCGAAAATGAACATTTTATGTTTTTGCACAAACGTTGGCGACGGCTTATGAGAATCTACCACCCCAACTCATCCCGTGGGTGTTGTAAAATACAGAAGAAAAAGACAGACAGACAGACAGAGGGAAAATTTAAACCAGAAGATAGGCAGGAGCATCTTCCTGGAACATCTAAATAAATTAACTGCGGTTGCCAATCCGCCTGCTAAACGTGGCAACTATGGCAAAATCCCCCCAAAATAAGAGCTACAAACATTGTAGCAATCTATAGGGGAGGCCTATGTTCAGCATTGGAGCTTCTGGAATTCGAACCCATGATCTGCGGCGTAGAAGTCAGGTATTTTAACCACTAAGCCACGCGGGCGACAAATGTACTAATATGTACTTTTTATAGATACCAACAAGATTCAGCGCCAGCTCATCGACCAGCAAGCACAAAAAAATTGGGTTATCATTCATGGAATCGACTTCATCAGGCACGACGAGTGGCCCTCTTCCATCCTAGACTTAAACCCGTTGGATTACAAAATATGGCATACAAATATTTGGAGGAAAAAGCCTGCGGAAAATCTCACCAGAATTTGATATCTCTCAAAGCAGCGTCTGTTACAGACATGAACATTGTGCGTGCCGCGGTCGACGACGTGGCTTCGGAGGTTTAGGAGTATTCAAAATCAAAGAGAGCATTTCAGGTTTAAGATAATTTATTTCTCAAAAGAATTTGACATTCACTTACATGAGAAAATTAAACATAATGAAAGTAAAACATAAATGATGGCGGTAAACAGTGGTAAATATCGTAGTTAGTAGTTTACCATACATATATCAATAATACAACATTTTAGTCATTTAACATAACACGCAAGTTAGTTTTAAATAGAAGTAATATTTATAAATAGTAATAGTAGGTAGTCTCAAATATTTTTTATATAAATTTAACTCGACAGAAGGACAGTGGTTATCGCTCAACGCAAAGTAACACAGAATAAGCATTTACGTTCATAATACGTACGTGACTGGGATATTGTTCACGAAATTGACAATTATATTATTCCTTAAAATGTCTTATACTGCCTAGGCGAAACTATTGATCCAATACGGTCATCGGACATTGTTGCAAATCCACCGTGTAGGTACCTCTCGCCGATCAGCAAAATCGGTTCACGAAAAATATTATTGTTAACTTTCCGCGACCGCGCCATCCCCAAATACACTCCCGAAGTTGGGTAGCAACCGCTTTAACGCAGCTGCAGTTTCCATTAACCGCGGGGACAGAGTGGAATGCGGCCAAGTGAAGGACCTGGGCATAGAATATGAGAACAATTGCAAAATTTTGTATACACTGTTATTTAATTTGGTATGTATCTGGCTATATGGCTGTATCATATATATCTGGCTCAGTGTTATTATATTGTAAGTAGAGTAACAAAATATTACGCGTAATCGATATGTTAAGACGATAGGATAACTAATAAGTAATTTTTGTAAACTTTTTAAACATTTCTTCTTTAATAAAAAAATCTAATTAAATATAATAAAAGTGTGCCCGCAAGCACACAGATTGTCACAAAAGTTGTAGCTCTTACTTTAAGGGAAATTTTGCCATAGTTGCCACGCTGGGCAGGCGGGTTGACAACCGCAGTTTATTTATTCAGATGTTCCAGGAAGATGCTGCTATCCATCTCCTGGTTTTTATTTTGCCTCTGTCGACTTTTACGACACCCACGGGAAGGGATGGGGTGGTACATTCACTTAAGCCGCTACCACTATACTACACTATATCATTTATATTGAATAAAAATAATTACATTCTGTTCCAACATTTCTGTATTTTAAATGAAAATAATTTTAGACTTAGAACACTTTATTGATAAATTACTTACAATTGTAGCCAACTATGCAAATTCAGTTCGCAAGGAAGGAGCTTGCGCGAACGATTGTCGGGTTCTCGTAACCCCAGGAGGACAAATCCTCACGTTCTTAGTTTCCCTTCGAATCGACGACAATCTAGAGCATTTGCATTCCTCATCACTAGTTACTCGGGAAATACGACATTTGCGTCTTAATGTGCCTAGGCGACTTTGTTCACCGTTAACGCCCACCAGTTCTGCGAAATGGCATCACTATGTATTTCGTAAGATCAAAAATGGAAAAAAAATAAGCGTTTTAAATTATTACGCAATCCTGACAAAGGTATTCCAAATATAGGTAATATGTCAGCAAATATTAAGTAACTATTATAGTTGTATAATTGCATATGGTTTCGTAAAAAAAGATTTTTTTAAATATTAATTGCAGGGATAACAACAATCAACGTCTAAAAGTAAAAGTAAAGTTTCAGCCTATAAATGTCCCACTACTGAGCACAGGTCTCATTTCTGAGAGATCATTATTTCATTGGCAGTTTACTACAAATAAGGATAACGTAGTGCTATTTTAAACCGCGTACAGGCATGATGAGGCATGCGTCGATAATTGTTTGACACATGTTTCATGCTGTGTGTGTGGACGTGGGTGTTCACTGTGAGCATTGGCACGATGTAAGTGTAAGTGAATACTTCAGTATTGAATAAATTTGTATAATTTGGAATATATAACGATCACATTCGCTTGTGGTGCTTATGAATATACAACTATGATTTTTTCAGTCATACAACAATCTTAGAAAAGATTTGATTATGATTAACATGTAAGGACAAACATGTAACAGTAAAAAAGTAAAGTTACAGTCCATAAATGTTCCACTGCTGAGAACAGGCCTTCACTCATTATAAGCGGGATTTAAAGCTGGAAAGAGTCCGCTACGCTACTCCAGTGCGGGGTGTCGGACTGCACACCTTCTTGATTTTTTTCCTTAGACATTCAGTTTTCTTCACGATGTTTCCCTGGGACACCGGGGATTGAACTCGGATCACTCTCGTACTATTTAATAATAAATTTATTGCGAGCGACCGGTCTCTGAGGTACCACGGCTCTCTAGGGCTAATTAGGGAAATATGATGGGATTACAAACGGAAAATAAAAATCCAGAAATGTTATAAAGCAGAAACTTTACGTTAAGTTGCGGAAATGGGGTTATCCCTTTCATGCACATTCTGTCAAATACATTTAAAATTAACGTTGCTCAAGCTTTTTTACTCTAATATGTTTTGCGGTAAAACCACAGTTAAAACTGACTAAGTATCAAGTAATGGGTTGTGATAACCGTGTGGTACCGGATTAAGTGAATCTACCACCCCATCTCATCCCGAGGTTGTCGTAAAATTCGACAGAGGGAAAATTAAAACTAGCTATGGACAGCAGCACCTTCCTGGAACATCTTAATAAATAAACTGCGGTTGTCAATAAGCCTGCCAAGGGTGGTGACTATGGCTAAATCCTCTCGGAATGAGAGCTTCAAACTTTTGTTGCAATCTATGGGAGAGGCCTATGTTCAGCAGTGGACTAGTGATAGGCTGAAATGATGATGATGATGTTGATTATAGGTTGTATAAAAAATACCGTTCAAAGAATATTAAGTAAGATAGTCAGTATTTAATAACATTATTCTATTCGATTATATGTTAAAAAGTAAGCATGCATATTGAAAATAAATTAAATTCTCACCGGACATGGGCATTCCATCACAAACGCTTGATCGATTACCGGAGCGACTCAATGATTTTTTTTTAATGCACATCAAACTGCTGAAAGCCTGTCGAAATAACACGGGTTCAAAACAAGGGTTAAATTACTCATTTCCTTTATGAATACGATCCTGATAAACAAACCCTGATTTATGATCCTACGTTCAATTAAGAGCTATCTTTCTAACCAATTAAAACAGTTGTAGCAAATTAGCTAAAAGAATTTTTTTTTATTAATTGTTTAGTAAATATTTGCCATATTAAGGATATGGCAAAAATTTACGAAACTTATTACTTAAGAAATTAACAATTCGTAAGAGATAAAAGAAAAATATTATATTTATCAAAATATTAGTTCATCACAATTTCCGCTTCACGGGTCGTTAATTAATGCCACTCCTGTAAGTGTCTCGTGGCTTAATAAATTCATAAATTCTTCAAATTTCTTAATCAATGCTAGTTCAGATGAATTCTGTCCTTTCAAACAGTTGTTTAGTTTTCGTTTTCAAATGAAATCACAGGGCATATGAGACTTAAGAACTGATGTCTCACACACAGGGCACAGTGAGGTGCCACACAGAAATGTTCTGGGTGACACAGCATTTCTTATGGGCAGACCTTGCACTTACGTTAATAAGTTTTAAACAAAAATCATATTTTTGTTACAAGCTTTTATTAGTGAGGCCTGTCAGCTATATTACTTGTCAATGTCTGTGAGGGCTATATTACTTGTCGAAACAAATTAAACTGGTCCAAACATAACGAAGTTATTTGCTTAGGTTTCTATTGCCAACTTTCGGCTTCATCATCAGATCAGCTTCTTAGCCTTTACCATATTATTGCATTGTCATCGAAGCAAGCAAGAATATGTATTTAAAATTTTAGCTCTGTCGGATCTCGGAAAGTAGGTCAAAATTGATTTACAAGATTTGAACCACCAAGACATACGAGGAAAGAAAGAAATAATAAATATGAAAATAGTGGCAGTTTTCTTTATAACTTTATGACATAAAATCAATTTCATGCTATTCAGGAATTACAGAACAAACAATGATTAAAAATAAAGATAAAAGTTACAATATCTTGTTTTGACACAACTGTCATAAAAATAATGTCTATTTCTCACACTGGGTTTATGCCGCAAAAAAAAAGAAAATTTTGTTGAGAAGTTGTATTGAATCAATAGAGTTAAATATACTACAAAACATTATGCTACGTTCATTTACAATTAAAATACCTGTTTAAATCCATGCCTGTATTTAGTATTCATGTAACTGTAGATGATAGGATTGTAGCAGGAATGCGACATAGCGAGCCAGTGACATGCGAACCATGCGTAAGGCATACCAGGCCATGAACTCCACTCTTCATCGTTTCCGTGTACCGTCCATAGCACCTGATCAACACGTTTTCAGTTTACTTAAAAATAAAATAAACAGTAAACGGCTCGACGAAACAGAGATTCATCATATACTTACAATGAAAATATTTAATGGCAGCCAGCAGATTATAAAAACTACCACCACGGCGACCATCATCTTTATCATCTGAAAACATATATGAATAATTTACTCTAAAATCAGTCAAAATAATAGTAAGAAGAAATGTGGCGTAGATTCAATATCAATTATCGAAAATGACTAATCTCTAAAATCAATTATTGAAATAACAATTACAAATCATCAATTCAATCATCATTTGAGATTCACTGAAAGCATTGTTCTTAATTTGTTGTCATTTATTAATCAGGTCTCCGGTTTTCATTCACCATACGAAGCACGTTATTGATGCTATCGTTTATGTTGCTACTGTACGTTGGTATTTATTTAATAGTATTATTATTAATTTAAAATAGAAGTTAAATTTTGTCATAACAAAGGAAAAACTATAATTTAGATAGTTTTCTTGTCAGTTCTTTTTGTAAACGTTTCTCTTTATAAAACGGTGGTAGGTAGGTATTCAATTATACAATACGTGTAAAAACTATAGATTTCGATATGATGGACGTCCAATATCCGTCACAAGATTTGACAAACCCATCAAACTATATATGTTTATTATGGAAAAATAACATTTTTAATACTGACCTTGCGTTTAGAGTTTAGCATTCGAGAATCGCGATCAGTCTGGGCCTCTCCAGGTGGTCGTACGCCCCAAACTATATAAGCTATGCGAGAGTATGTTCCCACAAGCGCTGTGAGTGGTAAAACGAATTGTAAAGTTAGCAAAGCGAGCGTATATCGCTCGCTATATGTCGTATTTGCCCACTGCTCTCCACAAATGTTACTGTCATAGAAAATGTATGTGAAAATTAATAATAAAAATTAATGATTTACTTTACGGCTCTACATATCACTATCAGTATATTTTATACAATGTGATTCATATTTACTTTATACTAATATTATAATTTCACGTCTATATAGCTTTCTTTGTTCATTTTTATGCGATGTTTGTACTTGTAACATGTTGTATTTGTAATTAGCCTCAGTTCAGTTCAGTCCTTCGGACTGAAATACAGTACTATTTGCACACAACTGGTTCACGGCAGAATAACTGGCCCTGCGATGCACTTACACGGATTCCTGTATAGAAATCCTAGCACACGTAATTGACAGTTGTATAAATAAGACGATGGAACAATAAATAACCCCTTCAAAGTTAGCAAAATACCTATCGAAATGACGGATACAGGACTTTTAAACTGTCAATAATGGTCTGGCACCGCATGCATATTTTTATTACCCTTTAAATAACTGATGAACTTAAAGGAAGTTCCCATAATTAAAATTTTATCACGTACAGGCTCTGAGCGCAGCTAGAATTCATATCCAGGATCAGTCAGTTAAAGTGAAAATGGACCAGACATATATAGCTCTAGCAGTAATTTTTAGTTAAACAAAGAAAACACGGCGCAAAAAAGAAACAAGTATATTTTTGTATTATTTGAATTGTCTACATTTTACGAGCTGGGGCGGATCGGCCACTAGGCACATTTGATACTGGCACCATTTTCGTGAAAAGCTCTTTTGTAATCTTCTTATTCTATGTTTCTATTTTGTTTTATGAAAATTTCTGCCTTTATAAGATGTGTTAATCGTAGCGATTTAGATGTATTAACTATAACAAACTATCCTTATATTAGACAGAGAATATTAATTTCCGGACTTTCATTTATTGAATATCGTGATCAACGATGATGGTTTCCACACCCACAAAGTAATAAAATCTTACACGTTAGAAAAATAAGTTAAGTCATGTAGAACAACTACTTACACATCACATGCCATATGCCACAGCGAAGGCTTTTGTAATTCGGAAACAATCGGTATCGGGGAGGCCGTGGCCAGTGCGCCGCTCCATACAGCAAACACGACTGCTTTTGCCGCAACCTTTCCCATCCGAGGCTTTAAGGGTTGCAAAATCGCTAAATATCTATCAATAGAAATAGCAAGTAAAGTGTAAGCGCTTACGAGGACTGATACCGCTTGAGAATAGTTCACCATACGACACATTATACTACCAAATGGCCAATAACGTAACAATAATACTGGCACAAATGAAAATGGCACACAAAATAACGTCATTAAAATGTCTCCAACGGCTAAGTTCACTATAAAGTAATTCGTCACTGTTTTCATTCTCGGCGAACTGTGAACAACAAAACAAACAAGCCCGTTCCCTACTAGGGCTACGATGAATACTGCGCTGTATGTGATATACACAATCGTTTGAAAGAAGCTAGAGGTGAGAAAATCTCTAGGTGATGCTTCAAATATGCACGCCATCTCATGTTCATGCAATGTAAAGTTAGAGTGCGTTTCATTATGCTCAAGAAAATCCTCATATTTGCGTTGCAACTCTGTTTGTATTTGAGTATAACTTTGATTCGTTGATTGAATAGGGTGAAACATTATTTATTAACCCTAATATGCATTTATTCGATTCATAGACAGTACCTGAAACAATTTATTTTGTTATTAGTTTCAATGAAATCTAGTGGTAGTTAAAAGTTATCAATCGTATTCATCATCACCATTTCAGGCTTTCCCTAAAGAGTGCCACAAAACACGATCATGAGCCACCTGCGTCCATCGTCTTCATGGAAAACTGTCTGAGCTTCCTTAAATTTCAGCGTATTTGACTGCTGAATGGTAGGCCCCGGAGTCAAATTCCAACCGAAAGCTATATTTGTGCAACAGAATCTGAATGAATTGTGATTATCTCTGACCCTGCGTCCAAACTTATCTCGTATCTTATGACATAGGTGTTATATCGGACACAGGACTGTGAAGACAAATAAGTGGCTTTAACAAGTTCTGACCACTCTGGGCAGTTAGTAATCTTACTAATGCAAAAATCCAAATAATAAAAAAGTTTCGTTTGTTCCTGTAAATAAGTATCGCTTGGAGAAGTTTAGAAGTAACGTAGATAAAAAACTTCCATTACTTCCTTATAATAATAAATAATACTGACTATTTATATAAGGTATTGTTAAATCTTCTGAGCAAGGAATTTAATGCCATTTGACATCTAAAACTCTCTCCTTGAACAGTCGCAAGACATTTAATGAAAGGGCGACAGTAGGAATCCATAGAGGTATGCAAAGGTTGTATGAACTTTAGCATGAAAAGTCTTACAACGATAACAAGACATTCGTGGAATATGTTAAAAATTATAAGTCATTACACTTAAGCAATGAAATAAAGAAAGCGTCAGAAAAAAAATCTTGGATATTTTTGACAGTGTAACGGGGAAAGCACCGCAACTCTGATTACAAATTAAATATTAACAACAAGCTTATGAGATCTTATCAAGATGATGCTACAGCTTTTCAATTATATTTTACTGAAATTCAAATTTTGACAACCAAATCATTAAATACTTGCCTACTGCCGGCGACTCTGTCGGTTACTCAAACAAAATGTAAAATATTTTGAATTTCATATGGTAGATTCAAATGATTTTTTAAATATTTTTAAAACTATTGATTGTAAGAGAATCGCAGATCTATGGAGTATGTCCGTTGAAGGCAGTGCGTCTATTATAGATATAATTACACCTCATTTTTTTAATTCTAGTATTGAACCTGGTGTATTTCCTGGTTTAATGAAACTTAGTAAAATCATACCTTTTATTAAAATCTGGTACTACATCGGAGCCCTCTAACTTTAGACCTATTTTCGTACTACCGGAAATCTGTCTAATACTAATAATACAACTTTTTCCTAAATTTAAAAAAAAAAAATTATTAATCAAATGTTCGTTCTACAACCGATGCTTTTGTTGAACTAATTAAGAATATATTTGATGCTTAGCAAAATTCGCAGGATGCCTTGGATGTTTTTTGTGAAACACTTATCAGGAAACTTTATCATTACGGATCTAACTTCATACTCGTATTTCAGCAATAGAACGCAGAACGTAGTTATCGGCCCATTTCTATTCCTTATTTACATGTATGACGGTAAGTCATACCTAGTAGGGGACTACATATCACCACATCCACATAGGGGGTAACTTATTATAAGTATTATTTGCAGATGATAAATCATTGATTTTCAAAGTAGAACGTCAATTTTTATTATATGTCAAGGAGAATATTGCTATTTAAAAAGTAGTACATTGGTTAAGCGTTAACAATTTCCTTTTAAATGCCAATAAAACAAAATGCAAATTGTATCAAGAAAGGAACACCAAAGGTTAAGCGATTAGATGTTAATGTGCTCGTAAATGTGGAAAAGTTGAGCCTTATGGATACCACTGTCTTTCTTGGAATAACTCTTGATTAGAAACTACAATGGGACCCGCATATATCTAAACTAGCAAGTAGCAGCTGCAGCTTATTCTGTAAAAAAAAATAGAAACTTGACTAATGTTGAAACTGCTGGTTTTATTTTAGTTATTTTCATATCATAATGCTTTATGGTATTTTGCTAAACGGTCCTACCGTAGAAGCTACTCGTATTTACAGTCTTGGCTCTAAAGCGTCTCTTAGAGATTAATTTAAAGAAATCAATATCTTAACCGTGGCCTCTCAATAAGTATATGAAAACGTTATATATGTAATGAATATTAATCGCTTTAATTAAAAAAGTGATGTTCCTAATGCAAATTTATAATGCCAGTTACTCGACTTCCCAGAGTCCTTAATTCTTCCATGAGGCACTGTATACGTTTTTACAACAAAATCCCAGAAAGTACACAGTCTTTAAATCAAAAACTTGAAACTTTTTATTAAACAAAGACTTTTTAAGGAGAGTTATTATAATACTAAAGAATGCATGGATGATGATAAATCCTGGGAATTAGGTGATCGCTGTCAAGCTATTTCACAACTAAAAAGAAAAAAAATCGCTCTGGGTTTCTTGCTGGTTCTTTCCAGGACCGTGGAGGCTAACCAGTGTAGTAAAAAAAATGACGTCAAATAAATATTATGTAAAAAATCTATATTGGATAAGAATTATTCTATTATATTTATTTATTTAATTGATCATATACAAAAACTTTTTACATAACCCTATCTAGAACTAACCTCGGTCGACACAGTCCTATCTCTAGAATTTGTACCAGTTACAACGAATGCCATTACCTGTACATCTCTGATATTTTGAGCTACTCCACTTAGAAGCTCGAAAATAAGCTACTGAAATATGATTGGTCACATAAGCAGAAAGTTCACGGATTAACTGACTTTCAAAATTGTGTCACAATTTGATATGGACAGGAGACATTTTATTGGTAACATATTGTAACCTGAACTACATAGTATTAAAGATTGTAATATATGTTATATTGTGTGTATAGTTGACGTACTTTTTAAATAAATATATAAAAAACACATATAAAAGTTTAGATACAATAGACGGACTACTGCTATATGCATTTTATACCAGTCAGCCTTTGGGATACCAGAAAAATTCTATGGCGGTACTAAAAGATGATTTAAAGTAAAATGACAGATATAATTAAAAATGTACACATCCACATGTACACACATAAATCCTTATAAATCAATTCATACGTACATGCACATATACATAGCTATGATAATATAATTTATTCCGAATGAGTTTGTATTATAAATATTATTACGAAGCCTATGCTATACGATACCAAGGTTTTTGACACTTTTGCAGTATGGTAATTTTCCGTATGTACAATAGGTATTTTATTTTGTATATTTTTTTTATAAATATTTATATTATTGTTTTTCATTAATCGGTGACAACGCACACTCGTTTCTGAATTTTAACATATATACATACATTTAAATAAAACTTATTTTTTACGGATTTTATCGAGTTTAATTTGGAACTATTTCTAATCGTAATATTTCTTTCGAGTGCTTTACAGCACCCATCGTCACGGGAGGACTGAGGTGACAGATGTCCTGGGTCTATGGATTTATGTATTTCTGAATTGAGACTCGCTGGGCAATCCTTAGTAATCGGTTCGTAGATGGCCGTAGCTGAATTCGACCAGAAGGAGAACATCTTTTGTCTACTGAAAGTTAAATCATGGACAAAGCAAGCATTTGACTGATGTAAATCGGTGATGGTGCAACGGCATGTCGATATTGAAAACACGACCAAAGTTCCTCCTCCTCATCAGCCTCAAAGGGATTCTCTGATTGACCTTAATCGACGTTTGTAACTTTGGGGGTTGTACCATCGGTAGCTAAGCACCGTTAACTGAATAAAGTCAATTAACGCGGCAATCAATTAATGGTACGGTGTTTCCTACAAAGTAGTAAGTAGGTCCGTCTAGGTAGGTACCACCACAGGGCAAGTTATTCTGCCGTGAAGCAGTAGTGTGCAAGCATTACTGTGTTTCGGTTTGAAGGGCACTGTGAGCTAGAGTAATCACTGGGCATTTGAGACTTAAGAACTGATGTCTCAGGGTGACGGGCGCAGTGTGGTATCACACAGAAATATTCTGGGTGACACAGCATTTGTCGTGGGCGGACGTTGCACTTACCATCAGGTGAACGTTTTGCTCGTTTCGTCACTTTATACAATAAAAAAGCACTATTAAATTTTGCATTAATTCGTGCATAGTATCCAGTTGTAAATATTAAAAAAAAATCTAGTTATTATGAATGCGGAAATACATAGTAATTTCTTTGTTTTACACATATTTGTGTATGTTTTAGCTGAGATGTCTAAAGTAAATTTATGTGTTTATTTTTAAAAAGATTCTCAACTCTTTATTATCATTTGTCATCAGTAATAACATTACACCCTTTGACATAAGAGGACAAATTCACAAAGAAGTTGAATATCACGCTCAATAATTGCGAAGATTTTTGTCCCATATCGTTCATAAAACAAGAAGTTATCGGGATCTTATGATGTTTTTTAGAACGCGCTATGCATATCGATTTACTTTCGTAATAAAAATATTGCAGTTATAAAGCCTCGTCGTGTCGTAGTATTGACTATATGAAAATAGTTTTTCTTAATTTCAAACTGATTTTGACCTTTTAAAATATTCTTTAGTGTCTATTACTGTTGTCTGTCCTGTGTAAATTCATCGACAACTTCGTAGTGCGTAGCGTAATGTTTCCAACAACAACCGGTATAGGTGTGTCATAGACGTTAGACGGTTTCGTCTTGCCCATGTTTATTTTATGACCTACCCGTTGGGAAACACAATTGAGGTCATTAAGCATAGTGAAAGACGATGATGACTTTTCTGATGTCGCTGATGTTTACGGTACTATAGTATATCCTACGCAGAAGACATTTCTTGGTTAAGAACCTGCAGATGCAGATTCTGTGGTCGAAATTATATCGGGTTTTTCATTATTTTATAGATACTGTATTAATACTATATATACTACATATTGTATTTCGACGAATTAAGCGTAAAAAAAATTGCGACACTAAATCAAAACTTTACCAGAGCTTACAGATGCATTTTGTTAAAGATATCCATTTCATTACAGTCAATATATCGCCGGATTTTTGTAGTATCAAAAATAAAAGACCTTCATTTTTTATACGACGCAATAAAATTGATGGTAATCCTAGCAATTCTTCGGAGCGTGAGTGATTTCCTCATATCGTTTGGAATGAACCTATCATTCGCACCCCAGTTGTGTAAAGATGCGCAATCTCAGCACCATATTATTATCGTAACTTAACCAGAAATTATTACACTCTGGTGTAGATATTTTGCTGCGTAAAATGTATGTTATATATTTCTAATATCAGCCCCCTTGTTTATTTACCCTTGAGTTATTTTTACACACAACTCTTTTTACCTCTCACCGTAGTAGTGATCACCGAGTTCATGACTAAGAACACAATGGAATAGCTTACCCATTATTCAGCTGCACACTGAAACTGAAATAAATACCAAGTTATTCCACTAGCTTGTTCGAGTAAAATAATTTAACAGCCGCTAGAAAGCTGTGATAATTAATTTACATCGGTGAGTCAAATTGAGCCGATTCATTTTCATAATATTATAGAATTTATTGTGTGCATAAAATTACTGGTAAATCAGTGAAACTTCTTACACATTTAGGTAGAAAACCTTACTTTGGTTTGTTTTAACACTTTAGATCAGCGGTCGGCAACATTTTTAGCAAGCAAGGGCCACACAGTGGTAAAATTAAATAAGGTGCAGCCCACTTGTTTATAATTTAGTTACTGGTAGCGATGATACTCGTATTAAAATGCACAACCACAAATATTTAATTTTAAATTTTATTCATTATAATTTTACAATAACAAAATGTATAAAATTATAGCTGATCTTGTAGCTGCATTAAAATGTACTTCATTCTATCATTTTTCCAATAAAAATTTATTTTAACATCTTTTTTGCAATTCGGGAAATGATCCAGCTTCTTCTCATCAATATGTTTTATGAAGAGCTTGTTTTTCATTTGACTTACTATCAGATATATAACTTAATATCAGATATTAAGTTTTCTTTGTTTTCTTGAAATTTCATGAGTTAAATCTATCAAAAATCCAAAGTCTTCTTCTTCTTGAGAATGAGGCTTGAAAATAAGGCATTTTTACCAATGTCGAGTAATCATTTATTTATTTATTTTTATTTTTACTCTTTATTGTACACCAATACAAAAATAAAGACTAAGTACTATATTTAAGTTAAGGTACAAAAGGCGGTCTTATCACTGAAAGCGATTTCTTCCAGACAACCTTAGCGCAGAGAACTAATACAGCAAAATGAAAAACCAGAAGAACAAAAAGAGGGTGGTGTACACTAAACCATATAAATCTATAAAAAAACACTAGATGATAGCATCTCATATAAAAAGCGACAGGGTAAGGTAAAGGATTAAGAACAAATGGATAAGTGAAAACATGAGTTAAATATTCAAGTAAGCTCTAAGCAGGTTTTTGAAGGAAAAGAGGGACTTAGCACGTCGTATGTGCAAAGGTAAGGAATTCCATAAGCGCACAGCTGTGACAGTAAAGGTTTTACTAAAGAAATTTAATTATAACAAATACTTAATTTCGATGGATAGTAAAATGATAGTTGACTTTTACTAAAGATTTGCTGGACTGATGAATAATGATAGACATTAAGGTTTGCTTAACTGATGTAGACTAAACGAAAACTTTTTGTCTTGAATTGAATTTTCAAATCACTATACTCTTTCACGACCACTTGCTCCATAATAAACTATCAATATTAAACATCAAAACTCGAAATATACACAGAAATTACAAAAATCAATCAACTTAACGTAACCAACAGACAACTATGTAAACGCAAAAATAATATTTATTTCGTATTTTTCATTGTTTGCATACCTATGTGAACTATGTATAAAAACAGGCTGTTTGATGTCACAAAATACGAAATACACCGAGTTTTTGTTTTAGATTCTGAGGATATTCCATGCAAACTTTGTTTTCCTAAACGCAATCAAAGATGGGTTAGTGAAATCGGTTAGACGAAAATCGAGATCAAATTATACATTTGAACTCAGTTAAGTATAACGTTTTTTTTTAAACTTGGTTCCCAAACCGAACGGTGAAATCGGTTCTTAAAGTAGTAGTTCCCAAGGTTCAAAAATATCATAAAACGATGGACGATGCCTGTATTTACTAATGAGCTCCCTTGGGATATCTTAAAAAAATATTAAAAGAAAAATAACCTCAAAATTTATACAATGTTGGAGAAAGAAAACACGTCATGCCTTTTATTTAACTTATGATTAATTTTATTTAAGTGAAATAGAATTTTTTGCCGTGTGGTAGCGGCTTAAGAGAATCTACCACCGCACCTCATCCTGGAACCTCTGAATAAAATAACTGTGATTGCCAACTCTCCGGCCAAGCGTGGTAACTATGGCAAAATCCCCTCAAAATGAGAGTTAAAAGCTTTGTGGCAATCTATGGGGGAGGCCTATGTTCAGCAGTAGACGGGTAATAGGCTGTAATGATGATGATGAAAATAGTTAATTTGTTAATTTTTTTTTTTCAAGGGCGTAAGATTTATACCAGAAAACCGGAGGAATATCGAACGGTACAGAGACACATCATATCGACCCGGACGTGTCAAAAAACTACTACTACTATCTTCACAGTGCGCTACGATTCATAGGAAGCGCGCACTCCGAATGCTCTGGGCACGCACAAATGTCTTTAAGTCAAGCGTGAGCTTAACGGTCTGTCCGAAAACCTGTCGGCTGAAGTGAGAAACCACAGGGGGCGCAGTGGTAGCGGCGCATCAATACAGCCGGTGAAAGCCCGACGTCGCTCTACCACCTCAACGGACTACTTTCTCGGGCACAAACACCCGACTGCCCACCACCACAAGTCTCCAGAGCGGCGCCCCCTCCCGCGAGAGTTGTTGCAGCTGTCGCCGCCCGACCTAGAGGAGGATCGGAGATGATCGACAGGCCCGACGCGCAAGCACGGACATGCTAAACAATGACGCGAAGTCATACAACTAACATTCCTTTCGTCCGTTTCGTTTCATTCATGTTTTTTTGGTTTCGTTCGTTTCGTCTCGCTCGTTTTTCGTAGTCGTTCGATTTACTATTAAATGGCATTTTTATTATCATATACAAGTATAATGTAAAATAATTTAATATACTCTAAAATTTATTATTTATATTTTAAAAATGTACTTTCTTGTGTCATGCCCATTCGATCTTCGTTCATTCGTTCACTCGTTTCGTTCGTTGTTCGTTCTGTCGTTCGTTATCTATTTCTATTACTCTTACTATTCTCTTCTCAAATATTGTTATTATGGTATTTAAAGTAACTATTCAAATTGTATGTTGATAAAATAAATATCGTTACCAGAAAATACATTAAGTTTTTTTAAAGACAGTTTCTTAGGGTTATATCATACTAAGCCAATTTAATGTTATAATTTTATAAATTGTGATCGTCATAGGTACGACCCTTTTTAACTACGTTGTGTTTATTTTAGTAACTTGTTCTTTTAGGTGTATCATGGATAGATGTATATTCACTAGAGAAGCTGCAAGTCTAAAACAGAGTACGAATACTAATTAAATACTAATCCCTAAACTCTTGCATGGGTTTCACAATGTTCATTTATCAAATACCTAATACAAAGGGGATTTGTATTCCGCACTTGTATAAGATTTACATTAAATTATTATTAACCCGATACAAGCTATCGCTCAAAAAATGTGGGGAATGTGCTCCGTGTGCTCCACAACCCGCCGTGTGCGGTGAGCGCCGTCCTTACAAAGCGCTCCCCCCGACACGGACAAGTCGGGATAAAGGACCGTAGTCCACAGCAAAACTGGCGAACCAGCTAAATGAGGACTTGGTCCATTGCTAGTGCGTAAGCACAAACTTCGTCCGAAGTCTCACATGTCAATGCGTGTTTACATCATACAAGTATACAGCTAAGTCCAGTCTTAGTAAATGTACGTCGTACGGTTTTTTCGAATAATCATAAGCACTCTGGCCCAATAAACAAATAAAGATTACCGAACGCGCCCCACATCGCCAGAGCGCGGCAACTACAGATGTTATGTGATTGTTGAGTATTTTTGGTATCAACACCAAATACTAGGTCAGCACGGCTGCTTGCCGCCGAGCACGTCATAAGTCCACTGCTCACTTCAAGAGTCTAGGGTCCAACGTCGTACGGTTTTCTACCGCAGCCTTGAAAGTCTCCTCCCGCCAGCTGAAGTAGAGTATAATACTCCACCAACCATTGTAATGATGTATTTAGCCATTTTCTCATTTATAATTATTAATCAGCCATCAGGCAGGTCTTGTTAAAGCCATCAAAATGGTTTTGTGTAACTGACGTTGATTATGTATTTCGATCAAGTTTGTCTCACCCACCACCAAGGTGTCATCATTCATTAGTGGTAATTTACTCAGAGTGTTTTTTAATATTGTCGTTATTCAAAACATTGCAGGGCAGACAGTCTGGAGTCTCCTCATAAAGAGTCCCGACTTGGACAAACCTAAAGAAGTGTGAGCCAAACCAAGGTGCAAGACGCAACCATTATGACTAATAAAATCTAAGCAATTGCCACAAAACGCAAGATATACGCCAACACAAAGACCTCCATACAATCACAGCAGACATCTAAACCCCGCAAAAACCTCCGTCAACCAGAATCAGTAACAAGTAATGGGAATTAAAGATTAGAAACAGTTACTGGAATCAGTTTGTTAAAAGAGTGAACAAACTTTATTGGTAAAAAAGCCGACTGCCATGAAAGTGTACTAAAGTGTAGTTCCATTAACACATCAAACATGACTTCAGCGATAAAATCGAAGTAATTTGAGACCCTCATCAACACTCACATGACTTAGAACTACGCCTATCTACGTAACAGTACTAAGGGAAAATTGAGTCATGTATTTAAAGTGAGATAATTGGCACTAATTGTTCCATCAGTCGCTCACTTAGAACACAAAAATGGGTCATCAAAAAACTCATCATGAGAGACCTATGCTAAACATATGTGTGGATTTTTCCAGGCTGAAGGAGATGATGAAGAGTAATAGAGTAAGAGAGGGTAGGTATACATTTGATTGATGTGTGCTTACTATCTACGCAGCTTTCTTCTTTATTCTAGCACTTCAATAAAAAAATAACTAATATTATTTTAACTATAGGAACATTAAATCTAATACAAATGATTACTGCGATTCAGTAACCATTTTAATTAGGTATCTCGGTGTCTTCAGGTATCTTAGCCCCACTGTAGCTTTCAATCTGAAGCCGACACGGATGTAAAAAGACAGCGTAGCAGTCTGTGTAGTCAGAAATATAATTGCGAGAAAGTTCAACGACACAGGGCCTGACGCGAGGATTGTACTATTTCGATAATTCTGTCAGACGTTTTTCACGTGTCAACTCTGTAATGACTATAGAAAGAAGAGGAACAACGCATATCAACATCTTCAAACATCTGATGGACTGTAAGCTCTGTAGTGCTTCTGAAATGTATGCGGAGGCCCGGGTTGATTATTTGAATGCCATCCATCGAAACAGGATAACATCCGTAATGTCCAGAGTTGACTCGTGTAATGCTGTCATCATGAGAGCTAGTGTAATTACCGGGCATGAGACTTAAGAACTGATGTCTCACGTGTGGTGTCACACAGAGATGTTCTGGGCGACATAGCATTTGGGTAAACGTTATCGTCAGGTGCGACCGCTTCGTTCATCTCGTCACTAACTACTTTAAAAAAGTTCTACCTCGGAGTTACCACAACTTACATTTAGCCGAAGCGTCTTTTAGGCTATTGTTTTAGTTTTCGATTCGATTATCTATTTTATTTTGTCTTCTATTTTAATCGTTGATTTTTACCAGAACTGCTTATAAAATTTAAATAATAAAATTAACAAAAAATATATTTACTAATGAATTAAAATTATTTGTCTAAATATGGGATAATAGTAAGCAATGAAATAACAAATGATTAGAATAAAAAAAATATAACTCTATTGATTGAAGTCGATTTATTATTAATATTTGTTACTTGCACCAAGATATTGTATAAATACCAAATATTATGTAACAAAATATTATATTTCTATTATATTACATACTGGAAGCACAGAAAAATACGCGAGAAGATTAAAGTACTCCCATCTATATGTAATCAGACCCAACTTTATCGTCATGTTTTATTGAAACATTAAATTTATCAGTTTATAAAATTGACCATGGTTCTAATGGTAACCAACGTGTTTTGTGTTACAATAGTCTTCCTTTCATGATTTAGTCTTTACCGACTTCTAACCTCATGTTTTTATATTATTAAAAGATGTTAAATGTCCATCTTCCGTTCGTGTAATCCCTTCGCCTTTACAATACTAAAAAATAGGGGTCAGGATGCCGAATGCCGCGAGTGTCGAGAAAGTATATTAAAATGGCGTGTTCTATTTTTTGCAAATGCAAATTGTATCCATTTTTTGAAATTATTTTTTGTAAATATAAGCTGCGCAGTAGCAAAATAACAGCAAACAGCTATCCTGACTCTCCATTCCTTATTCAACTTACATTAATTTGTTACTTTTTTAACATTCCATTCTGCCTAAAATAGATTCTTCTTTTTATATATATATAAAATATATAAAAAGTATTATATTTTATATACAGCTATTAAATTTTGTTCACTGTCAATCTATGCATGTCATTCATGCGTATCGTTTTAGTTTAATGGTTTTTAGCCAACCTAAACGAAAAAAATAACGTAAATTGCCTAATTTATTCCCAGTTTTTTTAATAGATTATTTTATTTTTCTTTCAAACTATTTGATCTATTTATTTCTTTATATTATATTTTGATTCTATTTTAGGCAGAATGGAATGTTAAAAAAGTAACAAATTAATGTAAGTTGAATAAGGAATGGAGACTCGGGAGAGCTGTTTGCTGTTATTTTGCTACTGCGCAATTTGTAATATTTACAAAAAATAATTTCAAAAATATTCTTCAGGCTGTCAGAATCTGAAAGAAAAATCCTAGACCTTTTAAACGGTTATACAGTATTACCCGTCTATATTAAATATAGAACCCGAAAATTGTATATTTAATATAGGCAAGAAAATTCTTCAGGCATTCTGCAAATTTTATAGAATATTTATCAATTATTATTGAAATACAAATACAACAGTTTCAAGAATATATATATATATATGTATATATATATATATATATATATATATATATATATATATATATATATATATATATATATATATATATATATAATTATAGTGTATTTTTAGTGTGACTAGTTATCAAACCCCCTTTTCTAATTCAAAGCGGTAGCGGTGTAAGAGAATCTACCACCCTATCTCGAACCGTGGGTGTCGTAAAAGACGACAGAATTAAATGAAAACCAGAAGATGGGCAGCAGTATCTTCCTGGAACACCAAAATAAACAAACTGCAGTTACCAATTTGACTGCCAAGCGTGGCAACTATAGCAAATCCCCCCAAAATGAGAGGTATCATCATGACGACCGAACGACAGCTTTTCAATGATGTCTCTGAGATCACTAGGGTGAAAACCGGCAGTGATCACAAAATGGTAAGAGGGACATTGAACTTGAATGTAAAGCTGGAGAAGTCGCGTCTGGTGTCTCCTTCTATATGAACGAGAGGCTCGTGGAAACTGTCCATGTGGTGGGGGCAAAGATTTGCAAGACCCACCGCACCGAATAGATCCAGAAACTCTTCGTCCACACTCTTAATCGCATGGAGACTAGACGTGAAATGTGGCTGCAGTCCTCAACTGATGCGTCAGCATATCGGCAACTGAACAGACAGATCTTCAAATGTATGCAGCGATACCTATGCTTCTTCAATACAGCTCGTATTGAGGAAGCGATAGAGCGAAATCAAGGCTGCAGGGTCTTTCCCAGGGATCTGTCTACCGGATAGAGCCAACTGACTAAGTTGAGGACCGATAGCGGTAGGGTCATTTCCGCTGGACCGGAGATTTTGAATGAGATCGAGAGATTATATGGACAGCTGTACACATCGTCGTTGTTGCCACACACTGCTGTGAGTTACGACCCAAGAACAAAACTCATTCGACACCATTCCGATGATATCCCGTACGTCAGTCTGAGCGAGATTACTATGGCTCTCAAACAGCTCAAAAATGGCAAAGCGCCGGATGAGGACGGAATTACGGCGGAGCTTTTGGAAGTGGGTGGAAAACCGGAGCTTTTAGTCCTTCAGAAGCTTTTTAATTCCGTCATCCACAGCGGCGCTACGCCGGAAGCGTGGAGCAAAAGTGTGGTTGTCCTGTTCTTCAAGAAGGGCGATAATGCCCTATTGACGAACTATAGACCGATATCGCTTCGGAGCCGCGTCTATGTGCTGTTTTCGAAAGTCATTACGAATCGTCTCGCAAGCAGCCTTCACGATTTCCAGCCTCCCGAACAAGCCTGATTCCGAAAAGGCTTTAGTACCATAGACCACATACATACCCTTCGCCAGATTGTACAAAAGACCGAAGAGTACAATCTCCCGCTCCGTCTGGCGTATGTGGACTATGAGAAAGCCTTCGATTCCGTCGAAATTTGGGCGGTGCTACGTTCACTTCAGCGGTGCCGAATTGACTGTCGGTATATCGATGTGTTGCAATACTTGTATACCAATGCTACGATGGTTATCCGAGTACAGAACCAGTTTACGAAACCGATTTAATTGCAGAACGGTGTAAGACAGAACGATTTAATATGGCCGAAACTCTTCACCGCTGCATTGGAAGATGTCTTCAAGCTACTGGACTGAAAAGGATACGGTATCAACATCAATAGCGAATACATCACTCACCTTCGATTTGCCGACGACATAGTCATAATGGCAGAATCGCGGGGGGACCTTAGCGTTATGCTCAATGACCTCAATAGTGTCTCCCAACGGGTAGGTCTTAAGATGAACATGGACAAGACGAAGATCATGTCTAACATCCATGTCACACCTATACCAGTTGTTGTTGGGAACACTACAATCGAAGTTGTCGACGAATATGTGTACCTAGGACAGATTGTCCGACTAGGTAGGTCCAACTTCAACTAAAAGGTCAATCGACGGATCCAACTCGGATGGGCAGCGTTCAGAAAAATGCCAAATCTTCTCGTCGAGTATACCTCAATGCCTTAAGACAAAAGTATACAACCAGTGCGTGTTGCCAGTGATGACATACGGAACCGAGACATGGTCCTTCACAGCAGGCCGTATGAGGAAGCTCAGAGTCGCGCAGCGAGCTATGGAAAAGGCAATGCTCGGAGTTTCTCTGCGAGATAAACTCCGTAACAATATTATCCGCAGCAGAACTAGAGTAGCTGGCATAGCTCTAAGGATTAGCAAGCTGAAGTGGCAGTGGGCCGGCTATATAGCTCGTAGAACTGATAACCGTTGGGGAAGAAAGGTTCTCGAGTGGTATCCTCGTACCGGCAAACGTAGTGTAGGGCGACGCCTCACTAGTTGGAGCGACGACCTGCACGTTTTTGCGGGAAGTCGATGGATGCAGGTGGCTCAGGACCGTCTTTCGTGGCAATCTATGGGGGAGGCCTATGTTCAAAATTGGACTGTAATAGTCTGAAATGATGATTATGATAATGATACTAATTAATCCATGAAATATATTTAAAAGAAATAAAACGCGTAGACGACTAAAGCGGGCTTTAAATTACGAAACTTATTTCGTGCTTGTTGAAATTAATTTCATGTAACTAATTTCGATATTTAACTAAATTCGACTCGGATGAATGTACTTTCAAATGAAATTTTGTGTGCAAAATAAGCGACGACATGACCAATTTTGCGAGAAGAGGATGGAACTGCCATTCGCCTCAGGACTGTGCTTTGTGGCAGCCTTTGGGGAAGTTTGATATACTGTACTAATCTTGCGATATGCGGCAATGATTATGATGAGAATTTTTTTTGAGGAAGATGACAACAAGTGCATGCCTCGGTGTTTAAACTTAAACTAACACTTAAGAGCCGTGGTACTTCAGAGGCTAAGCGAACACCGGTCACCAGGATTCATTTCTCGATGCCGGCTGGCCACTAAAATTATTGGAGCTCTTAAATTTGAAATGATTACTCGCCGGTAAAGAAAAACATCGTGAGGAATGTATTATAAATAAAGAATATTTAGACGATATGTAAAACCGTACATACAACTCGTACTGGGGCAGTGGGGCGAATTGCTCCGCAGCCACTGCTCCGCTGTGGGACAATTATAGGCTGCTACTTCAGTTTACTGACAGCACTATTAACATGTTCTCCTGGCCGAGCGGTAACTTCCGAATGCTGTCGAAAGCTTTCAATTGCGATATTATAGTGGCACAAGTGTACGATCAAACACTCACTCGTTCTAACTCGTACCCGATGTTTGTTATATTAGATCTTGCGATAAGATCCGAGGAAAGCCAAAATGTGGTTACGGAGACACAGGGACGCCGACAACACCACCACACCCGTAATCTAACATTTTGTGGTTTTGCACAAATGTATGCTGGGATTCGAACCCAGAACCCGCGGCGTAGAAGTCAGGCATTCTGACCACTGGGCCCCGCGGACAACGCAGCACTGTTATATATATACGAAAGTATTTTTTTAGAATTTTTACTAAGGAATCAGACATAATCATCATCAGTTTTAAAATATTTATCAAAAAAGTGTAGCACTGTTATATTTTTTTTTGTTATCAATTTTATTCGTTTTAAAAATAGAAAAAGAAACGCCTGCTTTTTTATACAACACAAAAAATAATGTTACAAAAATAATTCAGTTATAAATATAGTTGTAGAAAACTTTAGTACGCTGTAAACAATAATTAAGGAGAAAAAACTATCGACTTTTTGTTTTGTTGTTTTTATTTTTAGTAAAACTGAAACCTGTAGGTAGTACGGTTACGTGTGTTACACGCACACTACGTAGGTTTAATCTACTTAAAAAGTTAATTAAATCACAGCACGTAAATCTATTTACATTATGTCTATTTACTTTATGTCGAATGTTTCATCATTCCGTCTCAAATTAGTATACTAATAGTCTGCAAATACGTATTTGAGCCCGTATAGACATTATAAAGCTTAAATTTAATCTAGTCGTGGAGTATCTAATATGTAGTATAATAGGATGTTATTTTTTATACTCTGTAAGTAAACCATAACATAATAAACCGGCTTCTACTTTCAATCTCGTTTTAAATTAAAAAAGGACTGTCAGGAAATGAAGCGTAGATTCCAAAGACTTTTATCCGTTAACGCTTTCACTTAAGTTCAAAAAAGTACATTATGAGAAAACATCTTTGTAAATTTAGAGTGGTAGTCTTTGCTTGTTTCTCGGATTATCTAAATTAATTACATATGAAAAAAAATATGATTTTATTTAATTACTTGTATTGGCAAATCTACAAATCGACTTGATGAACGCTGCATCAATATAATCATCAACCTTTTTATTATTCATGTATTAGCACATGTAAAAGCAATATATTTGATATTCTGAAAATCTTTCCAGGCCATCAGCCAACATAAAACCGCCTTAATTTTTTTTAGTATTTAGCGAAGATACAGATAAAATTTGTATTTCCATTACTTTCAAACATGACATTTCACGTTTCGGTAATATTTCTATATGTTAATGTACCTACATATCCTATTGAGGTGTCGTAAGAGGCGACTAAGTTATTACACCGACAGCCTTTATTCGTGCAGAATAACGCCATAATATGCACTGCTGTGTCGCCCGGTGGTGGCGGCTCAAGAATGTCTACCACCCCATCTCATCCCATAGGTGCCGTAAAAGTCCACAGAGGGAAAATATATATAATAAAATCATAGGTAGCTCTAGATGTATATCAAAACTTGATCACTCCACATTGCCATCGTTTATGTTTAACAACAATGCTATCCTATTTCGTTCACATGTAAAAATCTCGGGATGTATGGATAGCTGTTTTACATGGAGCAAGCAGATTCAGGAAGTAAGTCGCAAAACTACTGCAACCTTACGATCTCTTTATCGCTGGAAACATTTTCTTCCAACCACAACCAAGGTTATGCTTGTCCAATCTGTGTATACGTACGAGTATGTATTGGTATAATTATGTACATATATATATATTTTATAGTTTATGTATTTATATTTATATATTTGGTCATCATTATTTATTTTTATTCTTTTAATGTTTGCTGCACTGCCTATATGAGAGAAAATGCCTTTAGCCATAAAAGTTAAAAGAAAAATAAAACAGGATGGACAGCCGTATCTTCCTGTAATATCTGCATAAATGCATTTTACTGGTGGTAGGATTCCTATGCAGGAATTCGTCTAGGTAGGTACCACCCCAGGGCCAGTCGTTCTGCCGTGAAGCAGTAGTGTGCAAGCATTCCTGTGTTTCGGTTTGAAGATCACTGTGAGCCAGCGTAATCACTGGGCATATAAGACTTAAGAGCTGATGTCTCAGGATGACGGGCGCAGTGTGGTGTCACACAGAGGCATTCTGGGTTACACGGCATTTGTTGTGGGCGGACGTTGCACTTATCATCAGGTGAACGTTTTGCTCGTTTGGTCACTTTATACAATAAAAAAAAACTGCGGTTGCCAACCCGCCTGATGATTGATGGTAAGGGATTCCTTTGCCAGTTAACCTACCGTCACGCACACGAGGCTTAAGAACTGACGTCTCATGGTAACAAGTGCAGTGAGGTCCTATATAAAATTTTCTACCTTACTATTATGGGCACTTACCATCATGTAACAGATTTGCTTACACAAAACTTATAAAATAAACTTTCTTCCATAAAAAAAGATATAATGTGAAATAAAACATGGATGTTCCACATCATCTAATAAGTTTATTATATCATGAGAAACATCAAACCTCAAACAAACATCCTTTGATCATACAGATTTGTACAGATGCATAAATCCCCTAAGTTATCTAAATCAACATTATTATCATGCGGTTTCTTAATATTAGAAACTTCTTACAAGTTTAACAAATTCCGTATTGGAGTATGAACGGATCGAATATTGAAACCTGCCACAAGATATTTTCTCAACACGTTCTCGTCTCATGAAATGCTACTTATACGGAAACATGCTAAAATAATTAACTTCTAACATATTGACTTTTAGTTTTTATTTAATAACCACATGTTTTGGACTTATATTAAAATGGAAGAATTAGTTCATGAAATAAATACTTCTCAGCGCTTGCTTTAAAAATGTTGAAAATCTAACAAAGTATTGCTTCTAAATATACTTAGAATATTAATAGAACATAATCATGTTTGGTAAAAATGTGTCAACAAACTTACCTATAAGCATTGATACAACTGTTACCTGCTACTGGAACCTAAACTATAGAAAAACTTTTTATTTATTTTTTAAAAATTCCAGGTAAATGTTAATAAAGACTTTATCTTAAATATCTACACCAAATCCAGAAAGATCATTAAAAAAAATTACAAACTGTTGTATCACTTTATACGAGTATATACGAGTAGTATAGCACTTTTTTCCTATTATTAACGTATTTTAGATTTCGAAGGCGACAGGACCCGGCCGATACGTCAGTCTGCGGTGAAATAAAGAGCAAAGCGAATTTTTGGACATAACGGCGCATGCCCGCTAAATTTTGTAATTTTCTTCAGGGGAAACTGACGTAAATTCTAAAATACTAAAGAATTCAATATTTTATGGACAACTACGTCAAAAATAATTAAAATATAGACTAAACTAATTTGTTCTAGTTGCAGTAAATTTAATCATAACTTATGTAAGAACGCATCTTTGGAAAAATAATTGTAAGCAATATGCATTTGCATGTATTTTGTATGACGAATGTGAACATGTGTCATGGATTTTAATTTATCTACGTATATATATATTTCATATCATCATCACCCAATATAAAGGAAATCCGATTTTGTTATTGGATAACTGTAATAATTGCGTTATACATGTATGACGCAATATATGTATAATGATTTATTATATTTAAGCGAACACTACACATTTAAATGAAACTAATTTTACGGATTTTATCGCGTTTAATTTTATTATTTATAACCCGACGTTTCGAGTGCTTTAAAGCACCCATGGTTACGGGCGGACTGAGATGACAGATGTCCCGATGTCATACATAGTTAACCCGGAGTACCTTATGCTTTTAATTATTATTCTTGGTCCGATCTACGCAGAAAGAGCTTACTGTGTCTTGAAGTCTTGCAGTGGTATGCTTGGTTTTTGATTTAATTTTATTAATTCTAGGATCCCAAGCTGGTGGTAATACCCAACCATCTTCTCTATTAAAGTTAGGATGTTTTTTAATTTCAATAGCCTCGCGAATCATCCTTGGTAGGAATCGGTGTTCTTTTGCGAGGATTTGTGGTTTATCAAATATGATGTAATGGTTGGGATGATCCAGAACATGGTCACAGACTGCAGACTTCCTGCAGCGACGATGCTTCACATCAGCTATATGTTCTTTTACGCGGGTTTTAACTGATCTTTTTGTTTGCCCTATGTAAGAGAGACCACATTCACAATCCAGCTTGTATACTCCTGCATCTTGTAGAGGGATGTTACACTTGACAGATGGTAAAAACTGACTTATCTTCTTCGTCGGCTTGAAAAATGTTCTTATGGAAGCCCGCTTCAGGATATAGCCAATCTTGCCTTAAAATTCCTTCTTAATCTTAGGTAATAATGAATTTCCCCCAAAGAATCGGTAAGAATTGGGTCGTTGAGGATTCGAGCCGCTCTTCACTGAATGCGGTCAAATGGAAAGAGCTGTCACCAGGGTGCCGTATACCAATCTCTTGGCCCAGTCCAGAGATGAGTATTGTATTCCATACAAGGCCGAACTTGCGCCTTATATGAACATAAAGAAAACTACATAAACTTATTTAATTTTGTTAGCTTAGATAGAACCGATATATCACAAAGTTAGACGTTGACTAGTATATATGAAGTTTCCGACGAGGTATAATTTTTTTTTATTTACTCATTTATCTTTCAAAAGATTTAAATCGAAAAACTGCTAAAGCAGCTTTTGAGCGTTTCGCTCCTTAATCACTCATGTCATGTATATTAAAACATATGCTAAAAATATTATACCAGCATGCTATTAATATCAGTTTCCTACAACGAAGATATGTCAATTTTATGCCACACTGTGGAATATGCTGCCGCCAGCGGTTTTTTGTGATGATATTGCTAATATATTTATCGAGATAACTAAATAAAATTAAATAATATGCGAAAATATAGTAACATGAAAATCTGCCTACAAAGAAAATTACTTATTGCTGTTCAAATTAAAGTATGATATATTATAATGTGCAGTAATAAAATAATTTCTCAATTTACATTTAAAAATAAATTTGGGACTATTTATAGAAGGGGAAAAACGAGCAACTGGTTCACCTGATGGTAAGTGCATTATCGCCGCCCATTAACATCAGTTGCACCGAAGAGAGGGATGCGAGAGCGTTGCCTGTCTTTGAGACAGGAGTAGGCTCTTTCGTTGAAGGAAGGGAAGTCGTATCAATCACATTCTAATACTTGATGATAATAAACAGTATATTAATACGAGAAGGGAAATCTTCCTTTTTTAAGTACATAACGCGCACGACGGAGTGCGAGATTTGGAATAGTTTGTATGGAAAAAAAGCGAGGTAGACACATTAAATTAAATAAAACATTCCTTATTTTCTTTCATACCATCAATGTCAAATACAATAAATATCTGTCTGTGGTCAGTCAGTAGAGATTGCCACGATATATTTTTAAATGTTGGCAACAAATAATTACTCAACCCTCAATAAATTTAAAACCTAAAAATTGTATGAATTGCGGTCGAATTTCGACCACAGAGCGAATATTAGTTTTGATGATTTTACTAAAAACGTGAAAACGTCATTATCATCGTATTAATTTTAAAATAATTACACCTTAAGATTTATTAAATGCAATGATTCTTAACGGGCGCTATTAAGTACTATAACGAGAATATGCATATTTATCATGTCGTTTATTTTTTTCTTGATTAACCTATAAAAAGTCAGTGTCACTCCGTAGCTCCCATATACTTATAATTCTCTTTGCTCCGTAGCTGGCGGATTGTAGATCGCAGTACCAGTCACTTCACACCACCACTTTTTACTAGTGATAGTATTCCTATCCAGGAATCGGTCTAGGTAGTTATCACCGGAGTGTCAGTTATTCTGCCGTCAAGCAGTAATGTCCTAACAGTACTGCTTCGGTTTAAAGGACGGTAATAACTAGTGTGATTATTTGGCATATGCTACTTAAGAACTGATGTGTCAGGGTGACGAGCGCAGTGTGGTGCCACACAGAAATTTTCTGGGTGACACAGCATTTTTTATGGGCAGACGTTGTACTTACCACCAAGTGAACGATTTGCTCGTCTTGTCACTTTTCATTAATTCATAAAAAAACACGCTGCTGCTAGTCACCGGTCTAAATAATTTAGGTCTGGTATAATTGAGATTTATTAGGTTATTCCGCCGTCAGACGGAGGGCACGACATTTTTCTAAAATTTTCACTAGTCGACTTTTACAACACCCTCGGGTTGAAATAGGGCGTCAATACACAGAGGTCTAACGCCTCCATCACACGGCAGATTTTTAATATACTTCGTCACGTTTTGTTCAAATAGATTGAAAGCCTTGGAAGTTTATTTGCACGAATCATACAAAGAAAATGATTCCATCGATTAAAAACAAGGATAAAAAGTATACGAAAAGAAAACAATAACAAATTGTTACACGGTTGGTAAAATGGTTAAGTTGTAAAGATTGGCTGTGGCGCTATGGGGCGCGGATTCGAATCGCGGGACAAATACTTGTATAGCCTGTATACATACAGTCACGCCTTCTTCCCATGTAAGGAGTAGGCAGAGGCCACACTAGTAGCACACTTTTCGCTCCCGTGGGAAAGGAGACGTGACGGGTGGCGAACCACGTCGCCGCCACTTGGGTACGAGTCAAAAAAAATCTTACTCTCTATTGCGTTCCCACGAGCAGAATACACAGCATTGAATATTATGATGTTGTTCTGCACAAAGAAAGGCTATCCGCGGTAGGAAAGAGATAGAAGAAAGAGAAGAGGTGATATTCTTCTCTGCCGGACACCTCTCGGCTTTAAATAGTTTATCCTGGTCTAGGTATACGCATGTTTGTAAAACGCACTCACGATACAGGAGGAATCCTAGTATGAAGTAGCATTTTTTAAAAGTAGACAGAAAATAAAAAGCAAAAAATAATATAGATATTATTGGACCGTGTGGTGGTGCAATTAAGGTTAAATTTAATGCAACTATGTTATGAAAAGTAAAGTAAGGTCTACCGTGTTGTTGTGTGATTATGAATACGGCAAATATATTATATATTTTAAGTTTAAGTAGATAATATAACATTTGGTTACAAAATTTAGTAAACAATGTTCATTACACATTTTAATTAAATGTTATGAAAGTCAAGTGCATCATCTACTAATAATTCAATAAGCCGTTCTACACAGAAAACTGAGGGCGAATATCTTTGGATATGTCGCTGTCCATTATACTTCTAAATATTTCCGATAATCACAACAGTATCCTCTTCAAAACTAGCTGTCGGTAAAAACCAATCAGAAAAAATTTAGTAACTTCTGTTTAACCTTGATGAGGAATGAGACAAAAAAATACGGTAATGATTGCAAGTCATCCTTTATGTTTTGATGCATTGTTATCATTATCACTATAATTTTTTTAACTAAATATTTTATCTAGATATGAACAAGTTATGCTAATTAATAGCATAGGTAAATCAAAAAGGAAAGAAAAAAAGTAACTAATAAAATCTGTGACAATAAATACTTTTTCTTTCTTTCCGTCTTCGTTCATGATCTTCTAACAGCTGATTCAAGTGCGCGGTCCTTTCATTGCATACAATTGAATTAGCTGTGTAGACGAGTGTCGCGATTTATTACATTTTTTTTAAAATTTATGGCCAATTTTTCAGTGTTATTTACAAGGCGCGGCATTGTAAAAAACACTGCCAGAAGATCTAATCGTTCACATCGAATTTATAATTGCTTCATTATGTAATTTTAAAATGTATGCCCAATTTTTCAGTGTTATTTACATTGCCGCGAGCCAGAAGATCTAATCGTTCATATCTAAGCCGTAATTCAATTTGACTTCGCAATATTGAGAATCGCTCCACTGCAGATGAAAATTTTAATGTTAATTTCATTGTAATTTTGTAGTTATAATTTGTTAATGGGTGAATTCTTATTTACCTCAGGTTTTACACCTTCAAGCATTTAATGCTATATTAGAATATTTTTTAATAGAACTAAGTGACGACGAGACGAACAAAGCGTTCATCTATTGTCCGGCAAGCCCGTGCGCGACCGTCCCGCGGAGATCGACAGACGGTAAGGAGGACGAGGTACTCGGTGATTTTTTTTTTAGGACTGATGGTCACTGTTAGCCCGAAGGCTTTTACAACTTCGCCCGATTGAAAGGTGGCATAGCGCTGAGGGCGCTTATCCGAAACCTTTATTTATGGATGACTGGCGCAATGGCCCCCGAGAGGGGACCTCGGCTTGGACCGTCATCCTGTTCGCGAGAGTAACTGACTCGAGGGTGCCCAAGGGGGCCAGCCTTGGCTCGGTCAGTTACTGCAATCGGGAGGGCAATATTACTACTATTATCATTACTAATATCATGAATATTATTACATAAATTTACCACCAATTCGGAATGCGTTTCCGCTGGAGAAGAAATGGCGCAAGAAACTCCAGCGACGCTTCTGTTTATGACACTACTGCTAGGGGAGAACCGGCCTGAGATGCGGCGGTATCGCGAATAACTTTATCTGATACGCCCACGCCGATGGCGGGAGCGGTATGATGGTGATGTTGTGTGTTTGTGTAGTGTTGAGTAGAGCGCTTGGGCCCTAGTGGTCGCATCGTCAGGGTCCTCGAGGACGTGCCTCGGTCTCCTTTTTCCGCGGGTCGAGTTTTGGTGTATCGCGAGGGGGTGGTATGTGGCGGCACTTACAACCTTTAAAAGTGGTAAAGTGGGTAGGGGTGCCTGGCGGCAGAGTCGAAGTATCGGCGAGAGGCCAATCAATTTCAAATATGAATCGATTTTGTATTACCTGAAGTCGGTGAATTTGACGCGGGGAGGCATGCGCAAATACGGGGCTTGCGTATGTCAATTGGCCGAATACAGGCTTTGTAAAGTGTAATTTTATTACGTAGGGACATTTTGCTATTTTTATTTAATAACGAATGTAATCGCCTTTCCTTACTCGATTAATATGTGGACCGAAACTGAGTCTCGAGTCTAATAGGACGCCTAAGTATTTGACTGTCTTTTTCCAGGGGATTGGACGATCGAATAACTCTATGGTGGGGAGATGCGGCGTTATGTGCCGCGAGAAGTACATGGCTGCACTTTTGATGGGGTTGACCTCAATCCTCCATTTCCGAAACCAGTTCCCGAGGGTTCGGGCTGCGGATTGGAGGCGTTTAGAGATAGTTTCTGGATTACGTCCAGGCACATAGAGGCAGGTATCGTCTGCGAAGAGGGCGAGTTCGACGCCGCTGGTGTGCGGTATGTCGTTCGTGAAAAGGGTATAGAGCACGGGACCTAGGACTGAGCCTTGTGGTACGCCGGCTAGGATGGGATGTGATTTGTGACACTTGCCTAGAGCCTTGAGGAGGCTTATAGGCTGATATGCTGTGGGATTGGACGGGAGTTTAGAGGGCTTTAGAATCCCTACGACCTCTGCTTCTTTCCAGATGTTCGGAAAGATTGCGTTGGCCAGAGCTGCGTTGTAGATTAATACCAATAGCTGAATGATGGTAGTAGGCAGGAGCTTAACTACTTTGTTAGTAATACCATCGGGACCGGTATTCGGTGATGTAAACGCGGGTAGTATAGCGGGGAAGTGAAGCGCGTATATGAAGAGTTACCCCCGCTGTGTGGTACCGGATTGTTCTCGTCACCCTGAGTCATCAGTTCTTATTTTAGTTCAGTTCTACCTCCAACATTATCGCATAGGTTAAAGGGAGAAAAAAAAACAATGAATGAATACGAATATATATAATTATTATAATGTCGACATTTAAATTTGAACATTTTAGAACTTCTTTGGTAGAGATACAGTCACGGTCTTAACATCCATTTAAGCATCGACGCAGTGGAAAGCACTAGAAAACAATTTTTTATATTAAATATTTAGTTCTAATGGCACACAAAGACAGTTTTATGTAATGTGAGGGTCAAGACGAGCATATTGTTCACTTGGTCGTAATTGCCTGCCCATAAACATTTGCGGTGTCAGCCAAAACATTGCATTGGAGACCTCTGTGCGGCTATGGCGTGTCCTAATTACACCAGCTTTATTAATTGAAAAGATGAAAATAGTCACCGGCTCAGTTTACGCAGTAGCACAAAATAAAGTTTATATAACTCATAGACAGTTATTCCTGATATGCGTACAAAACACAAAATAATAAGGAGAAATGATAGTGTGGTGTAACGTGTGGACTTTCTTGTGTTTAAACACAAGAAAGTCCATTGTGACCCTGAGAACTAAATTGCCTGTTTGCCGATGATGAATTGAGCTATCTGGGTTTCCGTATTGAAACACAGCTGCATTGTGCTGCTTCTTTCCACTGCCATTCCATGAGATGACGACTGCCTGGCCTAGTGGTTAGAGTAACTGACTTCTACGCCGCGGGTCCTGAGTTCTAATTTCAGTCGGTGTCTGATGTGTTGTGATTATCTCCATGTCTATGATACTGCATCTAAGCCTCAATCGTCACGCTAGAAGTTTCTATGTTTAGGTTGGCTAAAACTAGAAAGTATTTTCTTAGTAGGTGTATAAAATTTTATAATACTCGTAAAATTCCTAAAAGAATAACACAAAAATCGGACATAGATTTTAAAAAAACTTGCCAAGAAGACATTATTAGATAAAGCTTATTATATAAAGCATATTATAAAATAGATCATTATATGAAGGACTAAGATGTGAAAATAGCTCATACTATATTGCAAACCCCCTGGCTGTTAAATTTATGATGTATTTTTTTTTGTAATGTATAAATGACTTTATGTAATATGGCATTGAAAAAAGAAAGACCCCAGAGTTTCTTGCCGGTTCTTCACTGAGACGGTAATTTTTTGAACCAGTGTAAATTTTGACGTTCATAGGATCTTTAAACAAGCTTAAATTGAATAAAGAAATCTTGACTTTGACTTTGAGCATGATCCTACCGAACTCAATCCGATCCATTGACATGCTACAGACAGTTTCCGCAGCATGTTTCTACCACGTAAAGTGCGCAAAACTTTATAATTAAGCTAACTACGTTTTAAGAAACTTACTTCTCACGACCAATACCAGGCTCTTTGACACCTCCAAAAGGTGCCTGTGGTCCAAGAGCCAAATATGTGTTGACCCTAGAAAAAATACGTTTTGTTATATTTTTTTTTTATGTAAGAGGGAGTTTTATGAAACGAGCAATCACCGCCGCTAGCGAGCACCGCCGCCCATGAACATCTACAATACCAGAGGAATAGCAGATGCTTTGCCGGCCTTTGAGAAAGGAATAGGCTCTTTTCTTGAAGGTCCCTAAGTCGTATCGGTCCGGAAAAAACTGCTGGCGGCAGCAGATTCCATAAAGTGCTTGTGCGGGGCAGAAAATTGCGCGAAAAACGCACTGTGTTCGGATATGCAGGTTACATCACGATGTTTTCCTTCACCGCTGAACACGTGGCAAATCATCCTTACTTAAAATTATATTTTTGCCGTGGTAGTTCAGAAGCCGGGTGCTTGCTTTTAATTTCGTAGTACGCGAGTAACCTGGGTTCAGTCCCCGGAGCCAGAACCTCTAAAATTGTTCTACAACTTTAAGTGCTTTCGCTGTACTTAACAAATATAAGAGTATATGCAAAATGCTATAGATTTTTTTTGTTTTTATGCAGATCTTTACAATGCAAGACGTTATTTATTGACTATTACCGCGGAGATACACTATCATTGCGACGTCCTTGAAAATACATTTTACTCAGTTTCAGAAATAATTCATTAGGTACGTCTAATATTTGGATGGAATTATTAAAAAGATAAAAAAAGTACATTATTTTACAAAAATAACAAAGTATCCTAATAATTAACGGGTGTGTCTTGGTAGGGAAGACAAGACTCACTTTAGTTTTTGTAGCTGTTAAGAAAGTCCAAGTTAGTCAGTTACATAAAAAAACGGTTAAAAGAAAAACAGTTAGTTTTTTTTATTGGATCAAGTGATGAAACAAGCAAAACGTTCAGCTGATGGTAAGAACAACGTCTGTCCATAGGAAATGCTGTGCCACCCAGAACATTTCTGTGTGACACTACACTGCGCCCGTCATCCCTGAGACATCAGTTCTTAAGGTCTCAAATGCCCAGTGATTACTCTAGCCTCACAGTGCCCTTCAAACCGAAACACAGTAATGTTTGCACACTACTGCTTCACAGCAGAATAACTGGCCCTAGGAAGGTACCTACCTAGACGGATTCCTGCATAGGAATCCTACCATCAGTAAAAAGACAGTAGTAAGACTATTGAGCTTATTATAGGTAGAGTTAGTTCAAAACAGCTGTCTGTCTGTAATTGAGAGATCAGGAAAATGATACTGTCAATGAAAAAGGAATCTGTTGTATAACTTGTACAATAAAATTACATATAAATATCGTCTGACCGTCTGTATGTCTACAAACTCTATGGAATTGATTTAAAAATGTCACAATCTTCTAACTACCAACACATTAGAAGTATGTTACTTATTCGAAATCACATAAGCAGCCGTTTGCGACTATATTCATAGCAAACGACTCCTTCAAGTATATTGTGACACAGTATTTGATTATGATTTGCTCGTGTCGTCACTATCGTCTACAAAAAGTTACAGAAAATATAAATATTGCAATGAGTTAAATAAATGTTAAATGGTTAACAACTACATTTGCTTGACAGTAAAATTCAAGCCTTGTAATGGCACGCTACTTACTTCAAGAGATCCAGTTAAGGAGATCTTTGCTACATCGGGATGATGAGTGAGCGTAGTTCCGGCACCAACCCCGAAACCGTTCACAACATTAACGACACCTGCGGGTACCCCCTGCCTCTTGCAATAACGCCGCCAAAGCTAACGCGGTTAACGGTGTCTGTTCTGCTGGTTTCACTACAACTGTGCATCCTACAGCAAAATATTTTTTTATTTAATTTTGAATTATATATTTCTAGCTAACCCTTCATCATTATCATCATGATCATCTAAGCCTATCACAAGTCTTATAGATTGCTCGTTTTGGGGAGATTTTGCCATACTTGTCACGCTTGGCAGGTAGGTTGGCAACCGCAGTTTATTTGCTCAGATGTTCCCGGAAGATGCTGCCCATCTCCTGGTTTTCATTTTCCCTCTGACGACTTTTACGGCACTCACGGGATGGGATGGGGTGGTAGATTCTCTTAAGCCGCTACCAGCTACTAACCCTTATTACAAAGGTTTGAATTACCAAGAAACAATATCAAATGTCAACAATCAAGAGTTTATAGAGTGTTTTACTGCAAGATAAAGCATTTTTTTTAAATCAGACGTCAGTGTCGTTCAGTGGTTACGAGTACATGACTACTAAGCTGTGAATGTGTAATAACCCTAGCTCATATCATTATCATCCTCGTCGTCGTCATCATCATTATCAACATCACATATATAAATAAAATGTATTTTTGATTTTAATATTTTTGCCTGAAATACTTTTTACTATTTCATATTTGCGAACTTGTTAAAATTAGTAACCAAAACAATTTTTGGTCAGCCTATCCGATCGGATTTAGCTTAAAAACTATTAAAGCCATTTTACAAAATTTATTAATTTTTTTAAAGTAATGGAATAACTCAACATTATTTTTATTGGGCATATCTCCAATACTTCTATCATCTTTATCCGTCTATAAAGAATCCACTGCTGGACAAAAGCCTTTCCGAAGTTTTCCCAAGAACGGTTTGCTGACATCGCCCTACTTAGCAGGCGGATGGGCGATCGCAATATTCTAGAAACTTCGCGCCTTAGATGCTGCTGCTCATCACCAGTATATACAATTTAGATCTGACATAACTGAGATGGTTACTTCAGCATCCATCGGAGGTGTTAAAATTTTTATGTCACTTCTCTTAATTGATATTCATGACACCCACGTAATGAAATTGGGTGCCAGACACTATCGCCACCGTCACACGGCTCAATACTTAATACTTCTATAGTTACAAATTATACTGAATTAAAACTTGGAAGCTAAGAAAATAAAATACTCAACAAGTATCAGTTTACCTGCAGCAATAGCCGTCACCACTTTGTTGATAAACATCGCAATCGGGCCATTCCTAAGTAAAAATAAAGCGGCAGACACCGACTGGTTGGTTCAAAGTGTATGAAAAAACGCCTCCACCTGCATCAAAAATATTTTTTGTTTAAAAGCATACTAAAGATTTTGTTAAAAATTAAATATTTAAATAAATGCGACACTACAACCTTGCCCGTAGAGTATTAGATAACTTTAGGCAGAAGCTTTTTAAAATAATATCGATGCATTATTACTGGTATTTCAGTAAAGTTAAATTAACATACAGTCAACGATACATCATCTAAAAGAATTTGCCCGTGCAACATTATTTGCAGTTGTTACTAGTTTTAGACTTAAGTTTTATTTTAATTAAATTTAATGTATTTGTAACAAATATTATAACATACATTTTAGATTCCCTCTCCATACAAATAATTTAAGAACTTGCACGTGCAACATTATTTACAGTTGTTACTTGAACAGAAGAAAATGATTAATTACTTGAAAAATGATATAGAAGCAAAAACTTTACAGGTTTGATAAAATATTCCTAAGAACATATGATAGATGTTCCTGGCAATCATTTTGCAAAGTTGGACTAGAATATATACGGACAGTAGTTCATAAATGCTATATAAGTTAAAGCTAAATATTAACCATTGCTTAAAATTTAAAAATAAAAACTAAGATAAAAAATAAAGCCATTCACGGCAACGATCTTATCTGCTTTAAAAATATAAAATACGTCAACAACTTAAGCTGTAATGCAATAATATTTCTAAATATTATTGCGCAATGTATATACCAGTATATACCTTTGTCATAAATTCTTGGATGCAGTTTCACTTCAATATATTTATACAATACATACGAATAATTGTGAGTGTTCGCCACCCGTCACGTCTCGTTTCCCGCGGAGGCGAAGCGTGGGCTATGCAATTGGAAAGATGTGGGTCGCTGCCTAACCCTTATATGGGAAAAGGCGTGATTGTATGTGTGTATGTACTCGTATTATTGAAATTTAATCAAATAAACTGGAAATTTGGTAATAATCTGCTACAAAGCTTGTATATTTTTTTAATGCATTAATTGTTTGAGTTATCTTAAAAATATGAAAGATAGGAAAAAATGAGATTTAACTTGGCTAAGCCACATTTAAAAAGCCATAACGCGTTTTTTGACATTTTACATTTATTATGGGTTTGACAATGGCGTTATAAACGTAAACTAAAAATATATGTTTTATGTTAATTCAATGTAATGTATATGTAACAAATATTAGAACATAAATTTTAGATTCCCTCTCCATACAAACTTTAACTATGCCTAATCTCATTCTCATTCTGCGCAATATGCTTAAAAAGGGTTACATAGTTTTCTCTTCACGTATTAATATATAGATTATACTTACTAATGAGGAATTGTTTCGCCCTGAATTTTGTCAGCCAAAGAAGCCAAGTAGCGTGTAGACTCAACAGTCGTTGTTATGAAGCGATATGAATCACTAAGTACCATTCCATTGTTGTAGGACTCTAATTCAGCTAGGTATTCAACATCACGCTCTAGCAAGTCTGCGAATTTGGTCAAAATAGCTCTGCGCTGAGCTGCGTCTAAAAGCCGCCATTCCGAGTTACGGTGGAAGGCCCGTTTTGCCGCATCCACAGCTAAATTAATGTCGGTAAAAATACTTTGTCTCCTGTTTATAGCGATTGTTTCTTTCTAAATATTTCTGATCCTTGTTTCCACATTTGATAGTTCATGAATCATTTTTTTATAAAGTAGCTGTAACCCGCGGTTTGACCCGCGTTAAAAAGCTGGCCCCGATCGATGATACATACGTACATATATAGTTCCTGTGGAATATGTAAATTTGGCTTTGAAATTGATAACATTTTTGTGAAAGGTATTTAAATATAAGTTGATGGTTTTTTTTTATTGTATAAAGTGACGAAACGCGCAACACATTCACCTGATAGTAAGTGCCACGTTCCGCCCACAATAAATGCTGTGTCACCCAGAATATTTCTGTACGACACCACACTGCGCCCGTCACCTTGAGACATCAGTTCTTAAGTCTCAAATGCCCAGTGATTACGCTAGCTCACAGTGCCCTTCAAACCAAAACACAGTAATGCTTGCACTACTACTGCTTCACAGCAGAATAACTGGCCCTGGGGTGGTACCTACCTAGACGGATTCCTGCATAGAAATCCTACCACCAGTAAGTGTTGTTGTTATATTATTTTGGAATAACTGTGAGGGTGTGAAATATGTATCTAGTCGATGGTAGAAAAATATTGTTCGATACCTATTCCTGTTTTTCTTTGTCAGTCATTAATTAAAATGCATCAAAATTAGTAACGGTTATTTTTTTATATTTGCATACCTAGACATTTCACTTCCCTATTTGAATCGGATTTTGGGTTGTTGTGTGTGTGAGTTATTTTTCTAAAATTAAAGTAGCAAGTATCTATCAGTGAAAGTCCCGTCAAAATCGGCTTAGCCATTTCATAGATTAGCCGGAACCAACAGACAGACATGACAATGATTGTAAGAAGACATGACAAAAATTATAAAAATTGTTTTTTTCACGACACGGAAAGACAGTCAAAGAGAAAGACAAAAACTTTAAAAATTGTTTTTTTTTCTTATAAGTACCGTATATACTTTCATAAGCATTCAGTAAAAAGCTGTTATTTTGTTATTACGAAGAGACATTAGAATTTTATTTATTTGTTCAGATAACTAAACATTTAATGATCTAAATTGTCGGCTTGATTAATTGCGCGTTTGGTATCAATTCCAGCATGGACAAATATTTGCCATATTTGTATGAAGTACAGATAGAAGTTCCATGTTTGATTCTTTGTGAATTTGTAATTTATGTCTGTAAAACGCACCCTATAGTGTGGAGTCCTAGCGTGGGGCTTCGTATGTCTTCAATAAAAGAAAAAAAAGTTATAAAAATTGTTGTTGTGTTTACTTCACGGGCTATATTCAAAACAAAGGTGGAATACTGTCTATTGAATATATGTTTGTGTATTGACTTACCTCGTCTCCCTCAGCAACCTTTGCGATAACGGAGCCATCGTGAGGATTATAGGTATCAAACGTGTTACCGTTTGCGGCGTCCACCAACTTGTTATTGATGAAGAGCTAATCAACAAAACTGTATTAAATTCATTATTAAAAATTACCACCAATAGTCGTATTAGTAAATGTCCCACTACTGAGCATAGGCCTCCCCATATTTGAGAAGGCTTCGGAGCTGGGAAGAGTCCGCCTCGCTGTTCCAATGTGGGTTGAGGGACTCTTCATGTCCTCGAAATATTTTTTTAATTATCCGACATGCAGATCTCCTATCGATGTTTCCCTTCACTAGTGAGCACTGTGGTAAATTAGAAGTTAAAATTGTATAAACAATAGTAGATGTGCCAGAACCAGGGATTGTAATCAGGTCACTACCGTACTATGAAATTTAAGCCGAACGCCGAGCCTCTGGGCTACATTGATTGATTAATTGTCCACCAGACATTGGAAGGAGAGACTGAGAGAATGCCTCTGTAAATGTTAATGCACACATTTGAAGGTAGAAGGATAAGGAAGGTAGGTAGGAAGTAATCGCTAATCTATATAGCATGATTCATGAATATGGTGACAATAAAAGAAGAAAGATAAGAAATACTACCACACCTACTCGTTCTGGGCGTCGTAAGATGCTCCTTAGGGAATAGGTAAAACCAGAAAATCGGTAGGAGTCAAAGCTACAACACTAATCAAATCCGCCAAGTGTGGCAGGCAACTCTGGAAATTTCCCGCAAAATTTACGGGGAAGTCTTAGATCAGAAGTGTATTATTGACAGGTTATAGTAACGATGTTTTTAAATATGTACCTAATAATAACACTTAACATAAAAACCGGTTAACAGAAAATATTATCATTAATTGTCAAGGACTACTTCCACTACCAAATCTTAATAGGCATATTATTAAAATTTTAAAATGTGTGCAGTAAACGACTTATTAATGTTTCCAAGGGTTATAAAAATTTGTAATGAAATCCACGACATCCTATAATTTGAATTAAAATTAAAATATTGATTTTAGTTAACTCCGCTTGTATTAATGCGTTGGCATTAATACAAATATATAAAATAGATGTATCTGTCTGTGATTTTCGAATTTTTGCATTAAATATATTATACCGGATGTGTATTCGGTTAGATTTTGTTAATCTTTTTGTAAGAAAAATTTATTTTATATATTTATTTGTAATTTTTTGTACCATGTTAATTTCAGTTTCACCGCAGTATTTTAAAAGGTTCTTCATTTATATGAATGCAAATGTAAACACAATTTTTTTTTAATATAAAAATTGGTAAAAATTATATATTAAACATATTTCTGTAAAATAATTAAAAAACTATTCGCCTTTTACGTGCATTATTATGATGTTACAGTGGACGATGTGAACAAGAGGCTCGTGGAAATTTCCTGTACAGGTCGTATTAAGGAAGCGATAGAGCGAAACCAGGGCTTTAAGGTCTTTGCCAGGGATCTGTCTCCCGGAAAGAGTCAACTGATTAAGTTGAGTATTGACAGCAGTGCCGTCATTTCCGCTGGGCCGAAGATTTTGGGTGAAATCGAGAGATTTATGGACACATCGTCGTTGGAGCCACACATTAGAATGAGTAAAACAACCCAACAGCAAAACTCATCTGACGCGACATTATTTATTTATATTTATTTAAAAACTTTATTGTAAACCTTAAACTTAAAGGAAGTCAGTAGGCGGACTTAATGTCTATAGGCATTCTCTGCCAGTCAACCCATGGCGCGGTGAAACACATTTATATACATACATAATTATACATCCACATACATACATATAATGGTGGAAAGGCAACGGTTTGATAATTCCTATGAAATAGTATTATCCACAGTTTTAAGAAAATGTTCCTTAACTAGTTTCTTGAAGGAGTTCTTGATTCGTACCTTTCTAAAAGCTTTAAATTGATTTTTATAAATTATTACGAGGTGTTCTTGTTAAATGTATTTATAAAGAAATATATATATTTATTGTGATGTTACGTTAAGAACTTATATATATTTTTTAATAATTACGATTCATAGGTTGTACTTTATTATGTTATGTCCGATTAATTATGAAATATATTCGTTTGGTAATTAATATTCAGATATGTATTTAAAGTAATGTAATATTTATAAAACTGATTGAAACCTACAGTACGGTTCCCTATCGGAGGCGATGGCTGAAGTACGTGTACTTTATTAATTTGTTTATTAGCAATAAGCATATGGCCTGACAAAGATTATTGTTTTCTTACGTTTTTTTTTTATTTCTGGCTTTGATAGCGATCGAGGCCTGTGAAGTTCATTCAGAACCAGCTGAGAAATCGATCGACGTTTCTATAATATGTATTAAATTGTAATAATAATTATGACTGGATTATGGCTAGTTAAAGTAATTACTGTCCTCTCTTTAAATAATATACACTTTCACATAAATATTTCAAGGTCTGGGGATTAAACATATTTTTGAATTTTTTTTACTAGGCTAAGTAATCTCGAATTTTATATTTAATAAACTTTCAGGCTGCAACTATACATTTTAGTGAAAAGTATGTAACATTTTTTATTTTTATATATGACAAAAATATATCTGGACTTTGTTGATGTGTTATCTTAACGCATGAATTTGTAGATAATCGTGTTTTGATGTTATATGTTGGAATCTAGTAACGTCCAAGTTTAAAAGTAAAAAAGAGCCTTTTGTAAAAAAAATGCTTCGGTGCATGGAGAGTATAAGTAAACTTATAGGAACAGTGGGCACAGCTTTAGTAGAGGCAACAGAGACTGGGAAAAAGGAACCTGTTTCAAAGATATTTATTTATCATTGAATTATAAGTTCAATAGCAAGGTCAGAGTATTTAGCGATTTATCTATGTGCATTGATATGACTTCATCTATAATATATAATTTAATGTTAGGTATGTATGTTTGCACCAAAGCTTGTTAAATATAAAACTAAAAACGTAAAATTCGTTTTCTTTTTCAATTTTTTTTTATAAAAGTATCTAACTAAATTACGTAATATCTAAAGAAATATCAAACTATGATACAATTACATCTGATACCTGCATTGAACTGAATTAATATTATTAATGTAATACAAAAAATCTGTCTTTGATTTTCGAATTTTTGCATTAAATATATTATCCGGATGTGTATACGCTCAGATTATGTTAATCTTTTTGTAAGAAAAAAATACAAATAAAATTTATTTTATATATTTGTATGTTATTCTTATACCATGTTAATTTCATTTTCACCGCAGTATTTTAAAAGGTTCTTCATTTATATGAATGCAAATGTAAACACATTTATTTTTCAATATAAAAATTGGTAAAATTATATATTAAACATATTTCTGTGAAATAATTAAAAAACAGGACCAATTTTATGAAATAGGAACGGGCGACCAATTGATTTCGCTACGAGAAGCTTAAACAAAGGTGAAAATAATTACCCAGTTATAGAGAAGGGACTACGTTATATGTTAGATCTCTCTATGTTTATTCGCCTAAATATTTCAAACAGAGACAATATCCTCCTCGAAACTAGCAGACGGTAAAAAATTAGTAAAATAATAATTAATTTTATTCAGCCTTGATGAAAGAGGATTGTGACAAAAAATTCAAGGTAAGGCAAGTTATGCTTTGAAATTTTATGCATTATCATCATCACTATTCATAGTTATTAGTATATAGTTATTATAGAAATAAATAAATAAACTTATTATTACTATAATGGTTTAAAATAAATATCTTACCTAGAATAATATGAAAAAGTAATGCAAATTATTGCCAATTTCGAACTTTACAAGTAAATAAAAAAGTTGAAGTAATACCCTAGTAACATAATAAAATAGTTAATTAACATATATGACGCTATCGCTATACACGTATCGATTTTATACTTATTTAATACATCATTTACAAATAACAAAATTTACTACTTTTAAAGAAAAAGATATCAAAATTTTGTTTCACTTTTTGCGGGTGTGTTTAGAGTGTTTGTAATAACAAATTATGTTTACTTGCAATTATTACTATAAAAGTATAATTAAAAGAAATTAAGCTCGTTACTATTTATAAACATAATTTGTTATTCGGCGAATTCTTATTTTCCTTCGGTTTTACGCCTTCAAACATTTAATGCAACATGAGAATCAACGTCATCGTCGTCAGTCAATCACTAGACGTGACGGGTGGCAAACCACGTCGCCGCCATTTTGGTACGAGTCAAAAATTCTTACTCACCATTGCGTTCCTACGAGCAGTATAAGTAACAGAATTGCATATTATGACATTATTCTGCACGAATAAAGGCTTTCCTTACAATAACGGTAGGAAAGATGTAGGTGCTGTTCGACTCTGCCGCCACTCTGCCTATCGTTTTGAACCTGTACTCTTCCTACAATATCACCGCATAGGTATTATATTAGGGTGAAAATAAACACAATGAATAAATATAATTATATTATAATGTCAACATTTGAATTTGAACATTTTAGAACTTCTTAGGTAGGGATACAGTCACGGTCTTCACTTCCAAGTAAGCATCGACGCAGTGGAGACCACTGGAAAACAATTTATAATTTTTAAAAATTATATTTTTGGTATCATGTAAGGTTGTAATTTATTTATTTGTAAGTAAGGGTCGAGACGAGTAAGTTGTTTGCCTGATGGTGCCATGCCTGCCCATAACATTTGCAGATGTCACCCAAAACTTTTCATTGGAAAGCTGCGGCATCATTTCTTAAGTCGCATATGCCCTCTTATTGCACTAGCTTTATTAATTATTGAGGACAGACATCTAATAGATAGTCACCGGCACAGTTTACACGATAGCACAACACAAAAATGTGTATAACATATTGACAGTTTTTCTTACGTTTTTTAAAGACAAAAAAGTTCGTTCTGACCCTGAGGACTAAATTAGATGCGTCATTGCCGGTAATTACGAGTATATAACTGTATAGGAACACAACTGCTTTGTGATGCTAATTTACACTTATTATATGAGATGACGACCGCCTTCCTTAGTGGCCAGAGTACTTGACTTTTACGCCGTGGTCCTGAGATCGAATCCCAGCCGGAACTTACATTTGTTCAAAAAATCATATATAAAAATTAAAAAATTATATCTCATTGTGTTGTGATCTCTCTCCGTGATGTCCCTGTTTCTATGACATTGCATTCAAGCCTACCTCCGATCTCATCGCATTAGAGTTACACTGGGCACGGGTAGAATAGAGCGAGTGAATGCGTCCGTGTTCGCGCGTACACTTGTGGCACTACAATATCTCCCGCGGCCAGGACATCATTCGAGCGTGATCGTACCCCACTAAACAAGCCGATTCATTGACATGCTACACACAATTATTTTTGTATATACACTTTGTAATTAAGCTTACAACTAAATTTAAAGGAAACTTACTTCTCGCGTCCTAGACCGGACTCTTTGAAACCTCCAAAAGGAGCCTGTGGCCCACTAGCCAAATATGTGTTTACCCTGCAAAAATACATATGTTATATTTTCTAGTAATTTATATATAAATATGTATATGCTTTCGTTAAACTTTTTTCTATAATATTACATTAGGTACGTCTAATATAGGGATGGAATTATTAAAAAATAAGACAAAATACATTATTTTATAAAAATAAAAAAGTGTCGTAATAAATAACAGTTCTGTCTTGGTAGAGAAGACAACACTCACTTTGTTTTCTGGAGCTGTTAAGAAATCCCATGTTAGTTAATTATATATAATAACGGTTATAATAAAAATAATTAGTGAGACTATTGAGTTTAATATAAGTAGAATTAGTGCAAATCAGCTGTCTGTCTGTAATCTGTATTTCATAGATCAGGAAAATACTGTCTATGAAAAAGAAATCGGTTGAATTAGTCGTACAATATCCAAATCCCTCCCAAGAATAAGAGGAGGCCAGTGCTCGGCAGTGTAACATTTTACACGTTCAACAAAATAACATTTAAAACTCGTATATGTAGAAACTCCGTACGATTTTTATAAAAATGTCGCAAACCTCCCTTTATTAGCAAGTTACACATTATTTCTTAAAGGAAAAGATCCTCTCTTACCATACAGTGCCGGCTTCAACATGTTTGCTGAATTGAAGTGCGTTATTAATGTTGGTTGTGAAGATACCGGCGGACAGACCGTAGTTAGTAGCATTGGCCCGGTCAATGACCTCTTCAAGCGTGTCAAATTTCAGGATGCTTTGCACCGGTCCAAAAATCTAAATTAAATGTATTATAAGATTAAAAGACAACTTTTTGAATTATACATTTTTCGTGAAATACGTGATACGTGAATATAATTCACGAAAAATGTGTAGATATAGAATGGAGAACTAACCTCCTCTTTGGCAATGGTCATATTGTCAGTAACATCAGCGAAGACAGTGGGCTCGACGTAAAAACCAGAGTTACCAAGTCGACTCCCACCTGTTAGTAGCTTCGCTCCTTCTTTTTTACCTTTTTCGATGTAATTCAGTACTTTAGTCATCATCTCTCCATCAATCTGTAAAATCATAAATATTTTAAATGGCATGACTTCAATAATAACATTCGAGGAGAGTGCAACATTCGGATCCTGGCTGGATCAATATTATTTAAAGAATAATGGATAATTAAATTTACCTGAGGGCCTTGTTGAGTTGAAGGATCTGTTGGGTTGCCGACTTTTCTTTGTTTCGCAAAAGCGACGGCTCCTTGTACAAATTTATCGTATATGCCATGACTGTACATACAAACGTGATGCTGCAACGCATATCTGGCCTTGATGAGTAAAAACACCAAACGCAGCAAAAGGTATCGCAGTATTTACTGCAAATAGATAAAATTCGTGTTATTTAACAAAAATTTACTAAAAATATGAAGAAATAAAGTAAAATTCACAGGCACTTCTTTATTTAATATACATTTATTTAAAGTTTGAGTACATTCATAACAGACGTTTAATCTACACTGGTTTTATAAAAAGACATTCACAGAGAACTGACAACAATCCTTGAGATCTTTTTTTTCATAAAATAATAATACCTTGTCAAAAATAATCTTAATCAAAAATATAACACAGGAAAAATCTATTAGACATGAAAAAGATTCCATAGATACGAAATACTTACAGTCTGCATCATTCATAATAATCAGAGGACTCTTGCCACCGAGTTCAAGTGTAACTCGTTTTAAATTGTTTGCGCCAGCAGCTTGTTGTATAAGTTTGCCAACCTATAATTTAAAAAACGCAAAAATTAACTTCGGAATTCTAAAAGAATATATTAATATAATTTAAAACTTATTATATATAAGTTATTCTATGTATGAATAAACATGTATTACGCATCCTCAACCACAAACATATAAATACTGCGATGGGTTAAATAAATGTTAAATGGTTAGCAACGACTACATTTGCTTGATAGTTAAATTCAAGCCTTGTAAGGCACGCTACTTACTTCAAGAGATCCAGTAAAGGAGATCTTTGCTAACATCGGGATGATGAGTGAGCGTAGTACCGGCACCAACCCCGAAACCATTCACAACATTAACGACACCTGCGGGTACCCCCGCCTCTTGCAATAACGCCGCCAAAGCTAACGCGGTTAACGGTGTCTGTTCTGCTGGTTTCACTACAACTGTGCATCCTTGAGCAAAATACAATTTTTATTAATTTTTAATCATTCGTTATTATTAATAAGGTTTGAATTAACAAGAAGCAATATCAATAGTAAACAATCAGGAGTGTATGTATCTTACTAAAAGTATTTTTTTAAAACTGACAAAAGCGTGACTACTAAGCTGTGGGTTCTACTTCATAATCCTATCTACACATTTATCATCGTCGTCGTCGTCATCACGGATATAAATAAAATAGAAGTATGAGGTGTATGTGATTTCATATATTTTTTAGTTTGAAATACTTCGCGTCCTCAATAAAATTTGTAGCCAAAACAATTATTAGTTAGTCCATCCGATCGGATTTAACTTAAAACCTACTAAAGCTACTTTCATAAAATTTCCACAGACTGTTGCAGTTATACTGGAATAAATTCAGCAATAATTTGTTGATAATGTCTCTAATACTTCTCTCATCTTTATCAGTCTGTAAGGAATCACTGCTGGATCTGCAAACGATGATTTGCCGATATTGCTATGCTTGGTAGATGAATAGGCGATCGCAGTACCAGACATTTCGCGCATTAGATGCTGCTGCACATAACCAGTCTAAGTATATAAGTTATTCTCTTACATAACTGAGATGGTTACCCTACATTGGATTAGTTAGATTTTTATGGCATTTCTCTTAGTCGACTTTCACTACACCCATGTTATGAAATTGAGTGGCAGGCACTCCGCCGTTACACAGCACAATACTGAATACTTCTATATTTACAAATTATACTCAATAAATCAGTATCAGTTTACCTGCAGCAAGAGCCGTCACCACTTTATTGATAAACATCAAAATCGGGACATTCCAAGGTAAAATTAGGCCGCAGACTCCAACTGGTTGTTTCAAAGTGTACGAAAATAAGTCTCCACCTGCATCAGAAATCATTTTGTTTACAACGCATACTAAAGTTTTTATTAAATCCTAACAGTCTTACTAATAAACGTAGTATAGCGGGTGAATAGTTACACACCGACGTCTCTTATTCCGTCGTCAGTAATTTTACATTTGAAAGAAGAAGACAAAGCATGAAAGCAAGCAAAGCACTTTTATTAGTAAAGGTATTATATAGTAAAGTATTTAGATAAATGTTGCACAACTACCTCCCACAACATTAGGAAGAAACATTCTAAAATAATATCGTGCCTGATTACCAGTACTTTAGTAATAAATACGATACATAAACTATAAGAATTTGCTTCGTGCAACATTATTTACAATAGTTACATGAACAGAATAAAATGATTATTTACATAAAAAAATTACAAGTAATTAAAAACTTTAAAGGTGCCTCTCAGAACTACTGTCGGTATATATTCCAGTCCAACCACTTTCCAAAATGATTCCTAAGAACGTCTTTGATATAAAGGGTATTAAATTGACAATTGTGCTAAATGTTATTCATTGCTTAAAATTTAAAAAGTAAAATTTTTAAACGTTTTGCGATTAAAATTAATTTCATCACAAGCAATGAGATAAAAATTGTTGTGATAAATATTTGGAGATAAAGCTTTATCAGTCACAGCAAATGCGACTATCTGCATTAAGAGTGTAAAATACGTTAACAACTTATGTTGAATATATCCACTGTGCAATAATATTTTTAAATAGATGTTCTTTGGCACTGAATTCGGATGCATCTACAAATATTTAAAAATATGTTTGCACAGTACATACGAAAAATTATGAACGAGTTATAAAACAATTTCTAACATCTTACGCTACTTAACTATCATGGGCAACGTTATCCTCATTTCAAAGGTACAATACAAACAATTAGTAGAGAGAGAATCATAACTCGCCAGGTCTATCTGATTATTATGCATTAAAGCAGTCCACTGCTGTACTGAACATAGGTCTCCCCCATAGATTGCCCCAAAAGCTCTCGCTTTAGGATTTTGCCATAGTTGCCACGCTTCGCAGGCGGGTTGGCTACCGCAGTTTATTTATTCAGATGTTCCAGAAAGATGATGATGATGTGCTGCCTTCTCCTGGTTATTATTTCTCCCCTGTCGACTTTTACGACACCTACGGTATGAGACAGGTGGTACGGATAGATTTTCTTAATCCGCCACCACATGGCAGTTTCTTACTATTTTTTCATTTAAAAAACGTAACATCGCACTATAAGATTTCTCCTGTATCGTAAGTGTATTTTACAGACATAAAACCACCATCACTATACCAAGTAGGTCGTCAAAGAAAGCGTTTTGCTGGGTCATTACAATTAATATAATGTAGAGAGCGAAGTAGTTAATCTGCAGCTTATAGCAGCGTATTTAAGAGTGCGTTAAACACTTAAATGAACCTGTGTTTCCTTATTAATAAAATAGCAAAATTACATATTATAAGTTTCGATAGGACCGTTCTATAGTGAAAGTTTTAGAAGTATTATACTTACTTAGAGGAACAGTTTCGCCCTGGATTTTGTCAGCCAATGAAGCCAAGTAGCGTGTAGACTCAACAGTCATTGCCATGAAGCGTTGTGAATCGCTAAGTACCATTCCATTGTTGTAGGACTCCAATTCAGCTAGGTATTCAACATCACGGGCAACTAGATCTGCAAATTTGGTCAAAATGGCTCTGCGCTGAGCTGCATCTAAAAGCCGCCATTCCGAGTTACGGTGGAAGGCCCGTTTTGCCGCATCCACAGCTAAATTAATATCGGCCTGAAATATAATTCTGTTTTTGCGAATGTTTCTTTATAATTATTTCTGATCTTAGTTTCCACATTTGATAGCTCATGAATTATTTTATAATACTACATTTTATTATCTAAATTGTCGATTCGGTTACCATTCGGGTACGAAACAAAAATTACAGATACTTGTTGCAAATCTCTATAAAACGTATCCTCTACAGGAGACATCTTAGTGTGTTGCATCTTTTTTTTTAAATAAAAGAAAAATTTTATCAAAATTACTCGTATTATCTTTTCGATTACATTGTATGTGCATTTAAAGTGGCTATTCAAAACAAAGGTGGAATATTGTCTATGTGATATATGTATGTGTATTGCATTACCTCATCACCCTCAGCAACCTTCGCGATAACGGAGCCATCGTGAGGATTATAGGTATCAAACGTTTTACCACTTGCGGCGTCCACCCACTTGTTATTGATGAAGAGCTAATCAACAAAATTGTATTAAATTCATTATGAAAAATAATCAATGGTTAGATTTAATCAATGTTCCCGGGACTGATGATATGACTGATGACTGGGAATGATAACTTAACCTTTACTATTCGTAAGTTGAAACTTTTTCTTGCTCGAGCTACAGATGAACGACTTACTACTACAGATGAACAAATTAATAAGGTACGACCTTAATAGTTAAATACATGAACAAACCGCACCACACAAACAGCTAAGGAGTATGACGTATATCTCAGCTATAACTTTCAATAGGGGACCATAATATAGGGCAGGTGGCTGGGTTCCGGATTCCTTAAAGACTGACGACGTTCGTTCAGCCTAGATCTAAAGCAGTCTTAAGAAATCAATGGCTAAATTTCTCATATAGGTGATGCACAAATTAAAATATTCGTAGTCTAACTATACTACATTACTTCAAAAATAAATAAATGCATATTAATTATTTGTCAAATAAGTATATGAATTTTATAACTGATCGGAAAAAGCATAACAAAAATACAAGTAATGAAGTGTTATCGTATCATGAAATAATATTGTGTTTTTTTTTAAATATTATTCCTTAAACACTAGAAAGAGCACCGTAGACATTTTTTTATTGGATAAAGGGACGAGACAAGCAAAACGTTCACCTGATGGTAAGTGCAAAGTCTGCCCATAACAAATGATGTGTCACCCAGTATAGCGAGTGGCACCACACTTCGCCCGTCACCTTGAGACATCAGTTCTTATGTCTCATATGCCCAGTGATTACACTAGCTCTCAGTACCCTTCATACCGCAACACAGTAATCTCTTCACACTACTGCTTCACGGCAGAATAACTGGCCCTGGGGTGGTACCTTCCTAGACTGATTCCTGCATAGGAATCCTACCACTTATTTATTTATAAATACACGTAACACAAACACATCGTTATAATTAATAAAAAAAAATTAAACAGGCATACCTTTGTGAATTTGATTTGAGGAGCCATAACTAAAAACTTCACAACTCGGATATCACAAATCGTATGACGAGTACGATGAATAACTCGCACACTTATACAAATATTTTATCTTTATTTTATCAAATCACGCTGACTTACAGAACTAACATCGATTTACAGTTTGAACAAGTCATTTAGTCACTTAAACATACTGCTCGTACATCTACAGCCGTTATTGTTTTAAATTTTACTGAAAAACAAGATTAGTGTTTTATGTAGGTATGTACTTGTTAGACATTGTCAAAATATTTGAATGAAAAGGGGCGCCATTCCAAGCTTTGTAATTATTGAGATGGTCTTCTGAACCCATAGGTTTTCAAGTCTAGATATAAAGACTACTGCATCGTACTTTACTCCAATCATGTTGATTAAACGGTCCATATGACACTGGAAGGAGAGAGTGAGAGAAAGTCTCTGTGCTAACAAGGACACTTATGATTCTATAATAACACTTAGACGCTATAAAATTTATCCCTGTACTTTAATATCTTCAGAGAAGGTGAGGAAGGTAGGTAGGGAAGTATGTACGTAACTATGTATCATGCCTTCTAATGAAAATGTAAGAAATTTCATCACCCCATCTCGTTCCGTAAGCATCGAAAGATGCTAATTAGTAAATACATAAAAAAAGGGTTACTGTTAAAGCTACCACTCCAATCAACACCACTAGGTGTGGCAGGCAACAACGAAATTTTTCAGCAAAATCTGATAGGAGAAGTCTGATATCAGAATTGTATTATTAACAGGCTGTAGTTATTCAATAATTAAATAAAAACTTAACATGGATTACTGAAACTGGTTACCCGCACGTTTTATTTTAAAAGTTCAAGGACAACTTCTACTACCTCGTATTTGGTAGTCATAATAGTCATAGTCATAGTCATATCGTTTATTGCTTCATGTGATTATATAAGATGTTATTTACACGACATGAACCCAGTTAGGGCAATGCAATTTAAAAAAAAACTAGTATGTCTCAATTAAATAAAGAGAAATTATTAAAAATACAGAAAACTTATGTACTAAATAATAACGAAAATTGCACAAAATTATAATAAATAGTAAAAATAATACAGAAAAGCAGACTGAGAATTACAATAAAAATGAGACAGTATTAAAATATGAAAAACTTGTATACTAGATAATCATAGCCACTAAATAATATTGAAAATTGCACAAAATAATAATAATGCTAATAGTTAAATAATTAAAAAATATTATTTATCAGCCTTTATAATCAAATTCTAAAGTAATAGATGTTCCTATGGAACTAAACATTTTTAAAGAATTCCATAACATCCTATAGTTTGAATTACCGAGTATAGATACGAAAATCAACGGATTAATACAAATGCATAATATAGATGCGTATTTCTGTAATTTTCGAATTTTTAATAAGCTTCGCAAAAAAATTAAGGGAACAGAAAAAAATTCAAGGCCTGTATTTAAGTGAGAAATGGTCGTAGAGACTTTTTAAAAACAGCATTTTAAAGCTCTAATATTCTAGTTTTTAGGCCTTTTGTCTTAAAATTTTTAAGAGCCATGTTTTCCACGCAATGCGAAGAAATAGCGCGAAAAAAAATATACAAAATTTTTGGCTTTCTTTTTATTACTCCACGGCCCGGATTTTTTTTTTCTAGTTGAACCATTATATGGAGCAGATAGTCTGTTTATTCAGCTTCAATTTTCTTTTTTTAAATTGTGTCTACGGCCATTTTTCGCGGAGACATCCGGAATTTTTTTTTGTTCCCTTAATTTTTTTGCGTAGTGTAGTTGAGTTCATGAACAAACCGCACCACACAAACAGCACCCGTTCACGAGTATGACGCAAATCTCAGCCATCGATAGGGAACCATAATATAGGTACCACTCCAGTGCCAGTTATTCTGCCGTGAAGTAGTAGTATGCAAACATTACTGTGTTTCGGTTCGAAGGTCACAGAGCTAGCGTAATCACTGGACATGTGGGACTTAAGAACTGATGTCTCTGGGTGACGAGCGCAGTGTGGTTTCACACAGAAATGTTCTGGATGACACAGCATTTGTTATGGTTAGACGTTGCACTTACCATCAGGTGAACGTTTTGCTCGTTTCGTCACTTTATTAAATAAAATAAATAAAAAGTTCTGGGTTTCTTAAAGGCTGACGACCTTCGTTCAGCCTAGATCTAAACCTAAATATGGCCCTGCTCTACATCATCATCATCATCATTTCAGCCTCTCACTAGTCCACTGCTGAACATAGGCCTCCCCCATAGATTGCTACAAAAGTTTGTGGCTCTCATTTTGGGAGGAATTTTGCCATAGTTGTCACTCTTGGCAGGCTGGTTGGCAACCGCAGCTTACTTATTTAGATGTTCCAGGAAGATGCTGCTACCCATCTCCTGGTTTTTATTTTCCCTCTGTCGGCTTTTATGACACCCACGGGATGAGATAGGGTGGTAGATTCTCTTAAGCCGCTACCATGCATAAAAAAGTTACGAATTATGAATTACGGTCGAATTTCGACCAAAAGGCGACCACTAGTATTCATTAAATACATGGTTTTCAAGTAGTTAACAAATACTCACCTTTATCTTGCAGTATTATCAAGTACCCAATTATACTCTACACTTAACAAATAGTCCTATAATTTAATTCCAATTACAATTCAAACATCAAGTAATTTATATAAATATATAATTTGAACTATTATATAAATTATTTTCAAATGCTATGTACCTTTTTATATACCCTTTAGGTACCATACCTAAAGAGGTACCATACATAGCATTTGCATCGCAAGCGTGGTGATATGGTAACCATAATATAAACATTAAATCGGCGTCATAATCTATCTATATATATAAAATTCTCGTGTCAGTGTTAGTAACCAAACTCCTCCTAAACGGCTTGATCAATTTTCATGAAACTTTTTGTGTATATTCGGTAGGTCTGAGAATAGGTTGTAAACTATTTTTTATACCCCTAAGTGATAAGGGTGGCCCACCCTGTAATAATTTTTTTTATTTTTTTGACAAAATTTTGGATTTATATTTTTTTATGATTTGGCTTTAAAAAATACATATCACTCTTAATTTTCACACTTCTACCAGCAATCCTCATTTTTAATAGACATATTGTACTCTTCAACTCTCTTATCCCAGACAGGTGTCTACCGGTGTCATTTCTCACCCAGCGAAAAGGACGGAGTAAAGATGAGAACGAAGCTCTCCTGTATTTCTCACACAATAAGCTTTCTCGCACACACAGTTTTCGGCCATTATTATTAATAGAAAAGAGTATATAAACACTTTATTGTTTGTACATCAATCACAGCGGTGACGTTTATACTTACGAGGGTGGATTGAAAAGTACTCGGCCTAACACAGATCCATTCAATTCTAAAAATCAAATCTACCCACATTATTTAGTTCAGTTCAGACTAGTTCATTGTGTGAAGTTCGAAACGTGTGCGATAATTAGTTGTGATTTTATAAATTTATTAACAAAGTAATCGGTCATAATTTCCGCGAATGGAGCAAATCGAGCAGCGTGCCGTCATTAAGTACCTCCTTAAGAAGGGGCTATCATCAAAAGCCATCCATGATGACATGGTCAGTACATTAGGCGATTGTGCTCTGTCATATTCATCCGTCAAAAAATGGATAGCAGAATTTAAGCGTGGTAGAGAGAGTGTGAAAGATGAACCCCGCTCTGGAAGGCCTTCGACGTCAACTACTGACGAAAATATTAAAAAAGTACTTGATTTAATAATGGGAGACCGCAGATTAAAAATTTGAGAGATAGCCGAGATTATAGGCATCTCCTAAGAACGAACTCAAAACATCATTGTCAACGAGTTGAGTTTCCACAAGGTGTCTGCGAGGTGGGTTCCGCGACTGCTTTCAGTTGAACAAAAAAGGACGCGATTGACTATGTATTTCACGCGACTGTTTGGAGTTATTTGAAGCCGATGCAGATGATTTTTTGAATCGTTTTGTTACTATGGACGAAACATGGGTTCATTACTGTACACCGGAAACAAAACAACAATCAAAACAGTGGAGAAGACCTGGTTCACCACCCCCTAAAAAGGCTAAGTCGATTTTGTCGGCAAATAAGGTGATGGCTTCAGTATTCTGGGACTCGAAAGGTGTGATTATGATTGATTATCTTGAAAGGGGTCAGACTATAAACTCTGATTACTACTGCACCTTACTACGTCGTTTACGAGAGGAAATAAAAGAAAAACGTCGAGGAATGCTCAGAAGAAAAGTCCTGTTTCATCAAGATAACGCCCGTGTTCACACGTCAGTACACAGAAAAATAAAAATATAACTGATTTAGTATGTGCTTATTTTCTTGGTTAGGCCGAGTACTTTTCAATCCACCCTCGTATTATTTTACTTTCTCAATGCAAGTGTCATGTTAATTATATACTAATAGTAAATTTATCATCAATTTATAGTGCAATAATTATTTATTACCATTTTATTATTAATTGCTGAATATAATTCTCACATTCAGTGAATTTAGTGATCTAATATAAATTTTCCAAATGACATCGTTTAGAGCAACCGAAATAATAATGCTGCAAATGGTCAACAATTCCATTCGACATTTAAAATAAAAGGCCAAGTTTATCACAAAGTGGGCTCATTGCTGCCAATGCCAAACGAACCACATAAATTTTTAAAAATTTATTTTATGGGCGGTGAAGACTCCGAACGGGCACTCGCCAATCGCGTGGATGCACGTTGCGGCTTCAATTACCTTAATTCACCTTATGCCAGACGGATCATCAACGAGCTGGACGCTTTATTGAATGAGCACAATGAATTATTCAAATCACAATTGCATAAATTACAAAGTGACAATCATGCTATTTTCATCAATCCTGATAAAACACCAGCTGGAGAGCACGTGCGTAGTTTTAATGCACCTGTTGTTGACGACGTTGCTGGAATCATGATTGGCGACCGTACAGCGACGCGAGAAATCGTGATTCGAAGAAGAAATAATAATCTTGAGTTTATCGCTGATACACACCGTTCATACGACGCTCTCCAATATCCGCCAATGTTCTGGAAGGGACAAGACGGATATTGCATAAACATTAAATAACGAGATCCCGTAACAGGTACTTCATTCATTATGAACAACATGATTATTCATTTTGAATTAATATTTATGAATGTGTTGTTAAATAGATCAAAACAAGTGCAGCCAGATCGTGAACAAGAATATCAAACTCTTGAGAACCAAAATGTACGAGGCACAATACAGTTAAATAAAGAACAAGGAGAACTTTTCATTCGCAATCTGGCTGCAAAAAATAATCAAGTAATTATGAACATCATTACTTAATTAGAATGAATATGTTATTGCAGGAGCCGAAATAAACAAGAACGTTAGCTCGAAGGATTATTATGCGTATCGTATGATGATTAGACGCCGTCAGGACAACGTCATTCTACGATGTCGAGAGCTTTGCCAACAATTCATGGTCGACATGTACGTGAAGATAGAGAGCGAACTATTACGATACTTACTATATAATCAACAGAAGCTCCGTGCGGAAGAATACATTCACTTGCGAGACGCTATTGTGAACAACGCCGACATGTGGACGTCAACGATTTAAATTTCGAGATACAAAAGTTGTTGCCAGAGGACTTGGTGTCATACAAATCTATCGATACAGTTTGCGATGTTAACGAAGCTGTAAATTATCCAATAGAGTTTTTAAACTCATTGGATTTGCCAGGCATGCCACCGCACCATTTACAACTGAAGGTTGGATCTCCGGTTATTTTGCTTCGCAATTTGAACCCACCACGGCTGTGCAATGGCACACGATTAGTAATTAAAAAAAAATGAAAAACATTGTCGAAGCCAGCATTTTGAATGGCAAGTTCCGAGGCGAAAATGTATTGCTACCACGAATCCCTATGACTCCCTCAGATGTGCCATTTGAATTCAAACGCGTTCAATTTCCAATAAGATTAGCATTCGCAATGACAATCAATAAGTCGCAAGGTCAAACGATGTCTGTTTGTGGTTTAGATTTGGCCACATCGTGTTTTTCACACGGACAATTATACGTGGCATGTTCTCGCGTGGGTAAACCATCCAGTTTGTTTGTGTTAGCTAAAGACGGACTAACCAAAAATATCGTACACTCCATTGCACATAGAGATTGATATAGTTTTTTTTTTTAATTGTCATAATTAGTGATAGCAAATATGGATAACGTTTTTTAATGTTTATATACATTTTAAGAGATATAATTGTGAATATAATATGTTAAGTTAATGCAGTACATTATATGGCAAAACAACGTTTGACGGGTCAGCTAGTATTCTATAAAATTTGTTACTTTGTGTCTGATATGTGTATAGCGAGACTAATGTTCTAACAGTGAACTTCTCTGAAAATACATCATCCTGAATCTACTATTAGATATTTCCAAAAATCTTGTGCTTTTTTCCAAAAATGTATTTAATAAATAGACACGTTACAACATTACAATATTTAATAAATAAACACACACATTTGCTACATTTTCTAACGCATTATACAATAAAAATTAAAAAAGTCATGGAATATGTATGTATCTATTCAATTTATTCACACAATGTATGCCCAAAGTAACACAATTTTGCACCTAATTTAGAAGAAATATGAAAAAATCAATTCACATGACCTTCTTAAGTGATATGAAAATTATTGATTCATCATTTCAGCCTATCACTAGTCCACTGCTGAATATAGGCCTCCCCGATGAATTACCACAAAACACGTTCCTGAGCCTATATATATATATATTTTTATTATTTTAAAAACGATGCCCCCACTAGGATTTATCCTGTGTCGTGGGTGCGTTTTATATACATAAATTCCACATTCACAAACACCCAGACCCGGAACATCTATCTGTAGGTCATACAAATATTTGTCCCGTGCGGGTATAGAACCCGCGACCCGCGGCGCAGAAGTCAAGTGCTTAACCACTTTTTCTTTTTTTTTACATGGGGAAATGCCTAACGCATACCCGCCCTTCACGGGGGGAAGGACGGGTTATGTCGGACTTGCACCGACTAAAACCCCATGGTGTTCCGCCATCGCCGCATGTTGGCAGGGCCACGGGAACGCTCACGCATACATCCGCGACCCCACCGGCGCCGGCCGCCTATCGTCGGCAGCCCCTCCTCGGGAGAGGACAATCCTCTCCTGTCTCCTTCTTAGTAAGGCGCGCCGGAACACGCGACGCGCCTTCCAACACGGCCTCCCTTTGGTGTGCACAACGGACCCCCCCCCCCCCCGAGTCCGCCACGCCGAGGCCACGGGGCCAGGAAACTTGCACTCGGAAGCACTAGTCTTCCCAGCCCCTGCGACGGATCTGGTCTGTGGCTCCGTCGCCAACCACGTTACGGTCGCGGAGGATAGGGAGAGAGGCAACGACACACCAACACTCCTCTTCCCCCGCAGCCCCACCACCGCCGCAACTACGGTGCGGCCCCGCCAAAGTCGCGGGGGACAGAGAGATAGGCAATGCTACACTCCTCTTCCCCCGCGACTCCACCTCAGCTGCGAAGGGCAGGGTGAGCAGTGCCGACTCTCTCCTTCCCCCAGCAGTCCACCAACACCGCATCCGCGGTACGGCCCCGCCAGAGTCGCGGAGGACAGAGAGAGAGGCAATGCTACACTCCTCTTCCCCCGCGACTCCACCTCGGCTGCGAAGGGCAGGGTGAGCAGTGCCGACTCTCTCCTCCCCCCAGCAGTCCACCAACACCGCATCCGCGGTACGGCCCCGCCAGAGTCGCGGAGGACAGGGAGAGAGGCAACGATACACCTACACTCCTCTTCCCCCGCGACTCCACCTGGGCTGCGGAGGGCAGCGTACTGCTTCCCCAGCAGTCCACCCCTTCGCGTCCAGAGTGGGCTTGCGCAGCCCACTCGGTGCGACCTCTTCGGGTCAGCCTGAGGCAACAGGCCGACCGGGTTCCTCTTAGCTTCTCCGTGGGTGACCAAGCCACAGTTACTAAGCCCCCCCGCCACGACAAGGCGACAAACCCATTCGGGGGGGAGCGCTTAACCACTGCGTCAACCAAGCCGACAAATAATTGATTAATACCTTCAAAATTTAATCAACGTTATCTATCTTCTAATATTTTTTATAACAAATCTCGTAAAAGGTAATTCTGAACCGTAAATCACTTGATGTCCTTCAGACCGAAAGCACGGCGGTTAGGAGGATACTTTCATCTCTGAGCCACGACAATCATACATGTAGTAAGTAGGTTAAAAAAACATTTCAACACAACTAATGTAACGAATAACAACTCGTTATAATTCTATCCATATTACTAACCAAATTACGGTTGAATGAACGATGTCTATTGTGTAACTGTATCGCCATAATAATAGGATGAGAGCATTGGCGTAGTCTCAATCCCGTATGTCATCACTGGCAGCACGCCCTGGATATAGAGTTTCGCTTTTAGACTGCACTCCTGTCTACTAAGAGGGAATGCTTCACTGGCAGTGATTAAGTTTCCAGTTCGCTTAAATTCCCATACAACATACCATCGTTATACTGCTACATCACAATGGTACTCTGTGCCTATGTTTTTTCTGTTCATTATATTTTCCAACGCTGTTTGAACATTAATAAATGACTAAAGCCGTGCGGTGAAGCACGACACTTAATGTTTTGGTAGAATCACATTATTAAATAAAATATTTTCGACATTGTACCTTTAATACTGATGCCGAGCATTCAGTTTTGTATATGTATTTGCATTTGCATTAAATGAAATATTTTTACCGGTTTATTTTTCTCAAATTCCTTAAAATATCTTTTAATAATCTGAGAACGACAACTCCGATAGGAAAGTATTTACTTTCGTCCTTATCAACCTATAGATTTCCCGATCCAATATTTTAAAAGCAGTTCACGTCTAATGAAGTCGTTAATGATGTATTCAGCTATTTTTTGAATATGCCTTAACCCAGTCTTCCAGTGCAACTCTAGATTTGAAGACTAAAGCTCTTCAACGCCGGGAGTATGTTGCTGACATTAAGCTTATACTGCTCGGACGTTCGCGGGGACTGAACGCGGGGCGGGCGAATTTTGTACTTCATTGACTTGGCAACACTGGTGTGAGTGTCAACTGTCAATGAAACTAATTTTATCAATATTTACATATGTATCAATTTTTATATTATTATAGTGGATAAGATGAAGAAGACTTCAGAAGTGTGTTAGGTAATGTGCGAGTAAATTAATGAATGTGTTAAAATGGAAGAAGTGCACATCAATACATTTGCGTTATCTTTTGAAGACAATCATGTAAGTATCAAGTAATTACATTTTTCGTAGAAAGTTAAATGGTAAGTAGTAAGTAGTAAATAGTAAGTTATGGATTATGGAAAATTAATATTTTAGGATACAAGGCTGTAACTGAAGAATTTGAAGCTTTGTGATTAATTTTTCAATTCATTTAATAATTTTTAACAAAATCTTAATTCTTTATTATCGTGTAACGATTTATAAATTACATGCTTTAATTTAAAAATAATAGGTCTTGCAGCGCAATATAGTGGTGTTACTCCAATTGTCTACATCTTACAGTGGCCAGACAATGCCCCACTCCATACCCCTGATCTGGCATCACACTCTGGGATAGTTTTGTTGATTGAGTCGCCTATATCAAGACTTACTTGCCAATTCACACTCACCTCATACATCTGTTTCATAAATCTTTCATCCATCCTCTCTATGTGTCCAAATCATCTAAACATCCCTTTCTCTGTCTTTATCACTACATCTTCTACCACACCACAACATTCCCTTATCACACTGTTTGTCTCTATGCCCATCAAAGTTACTCCAGCTATACTTCTGAAACTTTTAATTTCCCCAGCATTACTCTTATTTCCATGCTTTCACTACTATACATAAGTGTGGGGACCAGTACTCCAGCCAGTCATGCCTTTTTAGATACTTTCTGGCAACACATAAAATCATGCAGTTATATTATATACTTCTGGCTCTTGTAAATTTTTAACCCAAGTAAACAAAACTCACACTTGTTCCACTCTTCTCTTTCAAAAACCATTACTTTTGTCTTATCTATATTAATTTTCATTCCTTTACTTTGTAGAGTATCATTCATAATATTAACCATCGCCTGCAACTCCTCCTCTGATTATATAACCTGATCATTGGCATATAGGAGGCATTTGACGGTCAGATCATGAATTCTTAATCTATATGCATTATCTTTCAAATTTTTCAAGCAATTGTCTATAAATAGGTTAAACAGCCATGGCAAAGCCACACATCCATGTCTGACACCTTATTTAATATTAAACCAGTCTGTAAGCCCCGTTTACCCTTACACAAGCACTATAATTCTTATAGAATGTCCTCACCACATATATAGACAATGTCGACCACAATTCATTCCTCATCACTCTGTCAGAAGTCTATTCCAAGTCTACAAATGCACAATAGACCTTTTGACAATGAGCCAAGAATTTTTCAGCTCTGCTTCGTAAGGAAGACTGGTACATCCCATATCTTCTGTTTAGTTTCATTCATCACTCTCTTAGTCAACACCTTTGCATACAGTTTGTCGACAATGCTAAGCAAGCTAATGAAAAAAATTATGATGAAGCATATTTTGATTTCAATAGAAAATTAATAAGAAATGATATTCTTTAAATTGAAACACTTTACATAATCATTCTATATTTCCTAATTGCAAAGTAAAATGGGATTCAACGTTAGGCACACTGCTCTACTGACATAGTCCCTTATTTAATTATGTCTCATTTGCCAACAAAGCGTTTTCTTTAATCTAGTAGTGTGTTGTAGGTGACTCCTTACCATTGTTCAAAATGTAATTAGATTATAATCTACAAAAATGTTAATTGATTATTTACATATATTTGTAAACATAAGCTTTATTTTATGCTGTATTGTAGAATTATATTTTTTGCCTTTTTCCATTATTAAATGGATAATATTATCAATGAAGTATGGAGGATTGGTTGAGCAAATAAAAAATAATGTTCCTAGTGATACAAATAAAGTTTCAAATACACAGTACCAGTACAATTTAGAATTAGTTACAATATATAGAAAATTAAAACAAGTATCAAATTTAAGTATCATTATGGAAGAAGACCACAACTGCCGACAGTGGATAAAGGTAACTGTTTAAAAAGTTGTTTAATATCTAGGAAGGAGGTTTCAAGTTGTTTTCATTAAAATATGGAATAATATGATGTCTGATGGCCTCCTTGGCCGACTTTCCAGCTTCCAACTTGTGAATACTGTCTAAAGCTATCAAATGTGCATAAAATATTGAACTGTAACAAATTTTTGTGCAAAGTTACTCTATGTAATGCTGATTGGATACAATTGGTGATAGGTTAAAATGCAGCATGCAATGCGGTGCTTTCAAAATGCTGGCTGGAATCCCAACAATCTCTTTGTACAAATATTGACTCTGACTAGGATTCAAACCCGTGGTACAGAAGTCAGGTACTCTTGTCTGCGATAGGCTATGAGTGTCTGAAATGATAGTTTTAATTTTCAAAGCACCAAAAATACACAACATATCAAAAATGATTGCATTTAACCCTTTTTAACTGAGTGTGAGGATCTCAATTTGTCTGTAATATATGTATATTTTATTGTGTATGTTTGGGCATATTTTCTTTATACATGGACCATATCAGACTTTTTTTTATTAAAAAGGGGATATTGTAAATGTCTATATAATTTTGGTCAAGTGCTAATAAAGGGATCCATGTCAAAATCATGGAACTCTGTTTGGAGTTGCTTCATTGAAGATGGTATTTGATTAAATAATTTTATGCTTAGGTTTTAAATCTGATTTAAAGTGTTTTCTTAAATACAAAAGTACTGTATTACAATTAAAACCTTAGGTGATTTTATAAAAGCTTTGCATCAAGAGTTATACTAAGAGAAACTGATAAAAATATTAATAAAAAACTATTTGTTTTACTATCTGGATTAAACAGCTACACAAGTGGGGATACAAATTGCACAACCAGGAATATTGAAAAAGTTGACTCTTATTCTATGTTGAATAAAAAATTACTCTAAACAAAAATCCAATGCCTCAATCCCAGTTATGGTAAACAATTACTGTATCAATTGATAGTAGTAGTATGTTTGGTAAACAATCTGTGGAACATTATGCATGTAAATAACTTATGAAAAGCACACATAAATGCTTAAGCAAGCGAAAGTGAGAAGTAGCAGTCATTTGATATGATACATTCTTATTTCATAACATTGTGAAAAAGAAATTATGCCAATTATATAGATATCATAAATTTTGGTTTGTCCATAAATTTTTAAATGTATAATCGCAAAAACATATGTAATAATTAGTAACAACCTGTGGCCCATTTTTGTTTCTATGTAGTGCAAATTTCTTAAATTAGTTTAGTATTTATTATATAAAAATCCAGATAAGAATGTAATTCTAGGTTGACAGATTAAATAACTTTAAAAAATATTACTGGTTGAATTAAAATATGCTCCTGTCAAGGTTTTATTTTAAAAAATACACATACATTTATGCTCCATTAAAACACTGCAGTAGTTGTTTGCAGCCATGTAAAAGTAAATGTAGCTTTTATAGCACCTGACCCTTGAAGAACATAAATATGGAAGCTGATAAAGTGACGCGCAATGAAGATAAGCTAATATTTAAACGCAATCATTTTGTTGTAGTTGTGTAAAAGCGTTGTAGTAACGTTTTATGAAAACTCAAGAGACATCATCATCATCATCATCATTTCAGCCTATTACAGTCCACTGTTGAACATAGAGAGATGAGAGACAAAGAGAAAGAGACATGTTCACCATTAATGATTACAGTATATTTAATTTATCTAGAAACCAGAAAAACGCTTTATTTTCTATTATGTTCAAAAACAAAATTTCCTCACTAAACAGAATAGTAAAATGTTAATTTATTTAATGGTAAAAAGGTAATTCCTGTCAATAGTATAATAAAGTGAAGAGTAGTAGACGTTGACTCTTAAGGATCTCTGATTTTATTAAATCTCAGGTAAATATGTCTGATAAATATAAAATTACGTCCTATAAAGTCACCCTATTAATTGTTGTGATTGTGATTAGCAAAATATAGCGACGTTAAATAGTCATTAAAAAAGAATATACCAACAATGACGTCTTATTTGCCTAAAAATTTTAGTGAAAAATATAGTTTTAAAGTAAGTAATATACTATAAATGTCCCAATATTGCGCACTGGCTATTCATTTTGGAAAAGGTTTTGGTACTAAGTTCCGAGGTTAGCTTTCTGGGCTATCACTGCTCTAAATTACAAAATAAATTTTAACCACTTCATATACTAAAGAAACTTAATTAAATTAAAGGAAAACCGCTATCGTGGTTGCTGCAGCTTTTAATATTTTTTACTATTGCTAGTGGCAATACCAATGCAGTTTAAATTATTGTGGGCTAAAGGATTTCCATAAAGTAGGAAAATCATTTAAAAAATATTCCACTTTTCACAAATCACTTTTCGTGAATCGATATCACATAGTGAGCACTTTTCTGTTCTATGTAAACCCATAATTTACTAATAATATCAAAAAGGTTAAAAATAATAATAAAAAAATAAAATAAAAATATGCCGCATGAATTTTCCCGATCTAGAAAGTTTCGGGTTAAAGTTTGCCTTACGCTGGTGGATGGATAGAAGGACAGTTATAATGGAATCTTTAACCGTTTTATCTATTTGTGATGAGAAATAGATTTTTATGACCTCCGCAAACACATTAAAACCCTAGCGAAGCGCCAGTATAATGTTCTAAAAAGAAGCTTACTGACACGAAAATGACGTTGACACTATAGCTCTTAAATATCCGGGTTACGACCGCCTATGGGGGTATAGTGAAGAACTTCAAATAATGAAAGCAAAATTGGCGGAATAATGTTACCGACTTGCTATACAAGTAAATAAAACACTGGTCACACTTGGCATACCGATGAATCATATAGGCGCCGTGTGGTGGTGGCTTATGAAAATCTACCACCCCATCTCATCCCGTGGGTGTCGTTAAAGTTGACAGAGAGAAAATAAAAACCAGGAGATGGACAGCAGATCTACCTGGGTCATCTGAATAAATAAACTGCAACTATGGCTTAAATTCTTCAAATATGATAGCTACGACAGATTTTTGTGGCAATCTAGTGGGAGGCCTATTTTCAGCAGTGGAATAGCGATAGGCTGAAGTGATGATGATGTTCATATAGTTGAAGTGTATTTAATCCTTAAGTTGGTCTAACTATCAAATGAAATTCCCTAACGCCGTCGCCATTACTTTGGTACAGCTTCAACATATAGAATGCTGCTTGTGTTAATATATTTTACTCGTAGTGTACCTAATCGGGTCCTAAGTTCTGTCAGAAACATTTCATCAAATTAATTGTACGACTTTTGTTGTATGTATAAAATTCATACGAGTATATATATGAAAACAAAAGTAGCTAAATGACGTTTAAAATTTTGTTAAAGGTATTCGAAATGCCCTTCTTGATTTTGAATACAGGCCCTTCACCTCCGTGGCCAGTCGTCAACCGAAGAACGCACAATGTTCATATATCGTCCACTGCTTTAATTAGTTTTGAGAGACTACAAATTCTGGTGAGGTTTAGCGCCGGCTTTCTCCTCCAAACGATGTCATATTTTGTAATCCAACGGGTTTAAGAGAGAAGAAGAGGTTCCACGACGTCTGTAAAAACGGTATTTTGATACACAACAGCGCTAGTTTTTACACCTTTTTCACAGAAAAACACCTCAGGCCTAAATATGAGACTCTAAGCCAAACCATAAATGAAGTTTAATGCCAACGCTGGACTCTCGGGATACGCCTGCTCGCTTCTTCACTGTTGTGGGCATACACTTAATCATTTTGTTTGTGCAACTTCTTCGACGTTTTTTTTTTGATAAAGTGATGAAACGAGCAAAACGTGCACCTGATGGTAAGTGCAACGTCTGCCCATAACAAATGCTGTGTCACAACACAGAAAATTTCTGTGTGACACCACACTGTGCCCATCACATTTGCCCAGTGATTACCCTAGCTCACAGTGCCCTTCAAACCGAAACACAGTAATGTTTACACACTACTGCTTCACGGCAGAAGAACTGGCCCTGGGGTGGTACCTACCTAGACGGATTCCTGCATAGGAATCCTACTACCAGTAAAAAAAGTACGTTTAACATTTCGCCTGAAAAAGGATTTCGCGGTATTTTTTCCCGCGTACCACCTCAACAAAGCCCAGGACCTCTTGGGTCTTAATTTTTTCAGACGCTTATTAAATTCCGTATTTTTCGTCGATAAGCTCGAACTCGAAAATACTAACTCGAAATAAGTGCTAATTGAAGACCTGGTCTTCAATTAGCACTTATTTGACATTTCTGCTCAACTCCAATTGAAGGGCTATCATTTTTTGCTTGCGGACGGGATTTCGTTGGATTCGCGCCCGCACTGCTTAGATGACCGCTGGTCTCTAACCTTCACTAAATCATTTGATAATACGAACTCTCGAACCTCAGCGTAATTTATAAATTTCGCAGAAGGTTAAAAATCTTAGTTAACGCAGCGGTGCAGCGCAACCGCGCTCTATATTTCTTTTGCGTACACTCAATTTTGTTAAATGACACTAAATTAATATCTTTTTGTATTTAATGATGGCGGAAAAGTTGTTTATTCAAAATCAGTTCGAACATTTCTGGCCAGTAAATAATGATGTGACAGAACTTATGACCCGACTATATAATATATAATCATTCATTACAATTTTCATCATCTGTATCTGTTTTAATACAGATGATGAACAGCAAAACTAGCTTAACATTTTTGTTATTATGTCGTATTTTTATATTATTTGTTTGACCTAGAAAACGAATAAAGCTTTTAAATACAAAATGAGAGAATTAATTGAATTCAAGAAGCATGTCGTGTTTGAAACACTTCAAAAAGTAAAAGTTAAAAGCTACCTTCATTTGTTAAGTTTAATTAACCCAACAATCTGTAGAGAAAATTAGTTTTAGCCGTATTTGTTGAATTTGTTATTCTTCATTACACAATTTCCGCAATCTTTAAAGGTAACTTTAATTATGGCAAGTATTAATTAATAAAGATTCGAAATAACGTACAACATAATAACGTAAAAAATAATATACAAAATAACGAATCCAGGACTCGCGACGTAAAAGTCAGGTTCTCTAACCACTAGGTCACGCGGTCGTCGCTATTGATACAACTTCATTTTAGAATACAGATCATAACAATAGTAAAAGAGAAGATCAATTAGAGGTATTCAGGGTCTGAAATCTAATAATATTACATACTTATATACGTATATAATAGGTCGGGAAAAAAAGTCTACGCATATAGTATGTATAAACCTGTAATCAAATCTCTTTGGCTGCTATTTACAGCTATTTTTCATTTGTTTTTTTTTTCTCTTCTGAAAGAAACCTAATGAACCGTGTACTCATTTGCGATTCTTTATTGAGACGTAAGGAAACCGAACCGTTTTTGAAGAGATTGATCATGAATGACAAGAACGTGCGAAAATGGTCGACCGATTCAGATCTCTACTGCCAACAACTAATGAGAATTGAACGAGAAGTTGGGAGAAAGCGGCCGGAATTGATCAATAGAAAGGATGTGGTCTTTCATCAGTGACAACACTAGACCACACACATCTTTAGACACTCAGCAAAAAGTAAGAGTGTTTAGCTAGGTGGTGTTAATGCATTCACCATATAGCCCTAACCTTGCAGATTCAGATGTAGACATCATTGTTTTCGGTCTCTTCAGAATTCACAAAAAGTCATCGAACAAAATGGCATATATATACAATGTCATTGAATGTTAAATAATCTTCGAAAAAAATGTCTTAAGTTTTCATACGAAATCGAAGAAACTTATTCCCTAACCGTATAAAATGTTTTATGAACCTTTTTTGGTTGCAGTTAAGTTATTGTGGACAAGACTGCCAAAGAATCCCGTCTTCTCTGTGGAAAATGTACGGTCCTAAAGTACATTATATGGATTTAAGGTATGTACGTTCCTTTCGTATTTACAGATGACATTGAAGGTTATTGAAAATATACATTTTTATACCTATCGTAACTTCTAAACGATAGGTCCGATTCGAATAATTTAAAGAGGACTTTACATGTATATAACCAACCTTGACTATGAAACTATTTTGTAGGATAAGGATTAATATCATGATACGAATGTCATCATCTTTCGATTCTACTCGTGTTTTGATAGACTAATTTGAACAAAAAGCGCTTATTGTGACTTAACTATAATAGTTAGACATATGGCCTCGCGGACTTTTTTGTGTGTAATAATGAGTACTATGAAAATGTAGTACATTGTTTTCTTTATTATTAATAGTTTTTGCAGCGCACGCCAAATAATGACTTTTATAAGTAAATATTTAATACTTTGAGTTACATAATAGCAATTTTAGTCGGAATCTCGTTTTTTTTTAATTAAATACAACTCATGTTAGTCGGTGATAATGTAGTTGTATATAGGTGCAGAATTTTTAAAATCGGATTAGTAGTTTTTGAGTTAAATCATTACAACCAAACATACAAAAATCAAATCTTTCCTCATGAAGTTACGCGTCTATCAGACGTAAGTTTGTTGTCACTATTTTCTAATCATTATTGTTATAAATGCGTCTTCTATGTTTTTTTCGTTCGCTGTACCAAAATCGTTGCAGTTCTAACGAGGTAACGAACAGTATAAAAACTAGAAAAATTGCAACGAATATTTCTATTTTACAAGTTTCACATAGCGCTTAGTTGAAGAAATAGGGCTTCTCATTCTTTTTACTTTGCAAAACCTATGGCTTCCACATCAATATCAATTAAATGTTCATTAGACATACTACGACGCATTTCCAGGGAATTAAAAGTTTCCTTCGTTTTTTTCAGGTACTATGACATTGATAAATGTTACATCCAATTTAATTTACCATATCAAATAAAATCATATTTTTAATACTCAATAATAATAGTCTTTCTTCATATACAAATAATGATATATACTCTGGGACCTCTTCAGTAAATACAAAATATTGGTTTTGTTTAAAAGCATAACAATGTAAAAAAAAAACAAGATAAAATAAACGTTGGATACTACGTGTTCAAATTAGTGAACGCGTTAGAGATCGTCAAAAATTCGATAGCTCCATTGTAGCGGTGGATCACGGGTTCGATACCCGCGCGGTACAAATATTTGTACTGCTTACAAATAGTTTCGCCTTTAAGTGTTTGTGTATTTTATGACTGTAAAGCCGTTTTTTGAAAATAGTAACTGTCATTTTTGAATTTGTTGCATATTTTTGTTAATTTATTTTAAAGCATTTGTTTTACAAAAAATAGTTCGTTTGAAATATACTTCTGGAAAAATTAAAATAACTAAAACATTCTTAAATTATTTTAGTGAAGTTCGAAAGGCTAAGGCTCAGTGAAAAATGGTCGTATTGAGATTAAAAAAAAAGAATTTTGAAGTTTTATGTTCTCTTGGCACTGGCTGCTGAGAGGTTGAGAGGTTGCTTTTGTCTTTAATCATCTTAGCAACTAATGATCACTCAGTAAATTGAAGGCCGGTCATCTTATTGTTTATATATTTAAACTATCCACTATACTCTAGATAGTGATATATTATGTGAAATTTTCTGTAACTCGATTTAGTATGTCAGTTGCATACCCATGTTCAATGTTCTACTTACATACGTTACATACTGTATTACTGCGCGACATATCCAGCATCGCTGAAGGACCTTAGCACTATGCACTTTGCACGTTTTTTCGGGAAGTCAATGGATCCAGGTGGCCCAGGACCGTGTTTTGTATTTATGGGGGAAGCCTATGTTCAACAGTGGACGATGATAGGCAGAAATGATGATGACATCAATTTAAATCCCTTTGAATTCTGAACTGTGGTTTCTTTGATATCTTGAACCCTTCATTATCTTCTTTTTTTCTGAAGAAAAGTAAGTTACTTTGCTAAGATCCGCATGCAAAATATAAAAATGGTGTATATTACCTAGTTTTTTGAAGTGCACCACCCGCCCTCCCTCAGTAGCGTGCACAAGCAAACTAACACCGCCACCAGGAACCGCCACCAGGTACCCTCCACCAACCACTACAATACCACCACTAGATAATATACACCACCGAAGCCGAGAACACGACACGTGTTTCGCCCCAAAACGAGGCATTATCAAGCATAATAGACTCTACGACAGGCGGCCGCCGAGTGAGCGGCGCGGTCAAAGAGCTGCCTATTTATACTACAGGCGACGCAAACGGCCCCCACCTACGACATTGCGATTACAATATCGTGATAGCGACCGCTTGCTCACACAATCCACCACCCGAATTACATAAGCAGCCGTTTGCGACCGAATTGATAGCAAACGACTACTTCGAGTATATTTAAACTTTAAGTACTGGATTTAAAGATATTTAAAAGTGGTGAATTCGAGACGTTTGTTTGTTCATTCAGCAGTGCAATGTTATTTTCTGTTAATGTTATTAATAAATGTTATAATATATTATTTAGTATAAAGAATGTATATTTTTAATTGTTATTTTCTTAACAGTTACAACAATATTGAAACGCTCAAAGGATTGGAGAATTTCGCGAGGCTACAAGAATTAATATTGGACAATAATAAATTAGAAGACAACATCCGTTTCCCTTATCTGCCTTATTTAAGAACGCTTTCATTGAATAACAACAAGGTATAATTAAATTCTTATTAACTATTATAACAAACTATTATACAAGGCTTCGTACTATAAGGGTCTGTTTCGATGGACTGATTGCAATCGTATTTTTAAGTAATAAAGTGCGAATACTAACTATTTCAGTAAAAATATAGAATTAGAATCGACGCAATAGCAGTATATGTTATATGCTATGAACAGAATAATTACTGACAATGATGCATTTCAATTAAATCTTGAAGGGTGACAATCAGCGTCAAATTTTCTTTGTTTGATTTAGGCTGATTTAAAGCTGTAATGAACCTAAAATCTACACGGGCTCGACAAATGAGGCCTCGGGGAAGTACCAGCAAGAAACTCTGTGGTGTTTTTTCAATGCCATACACAACGTCATTTATAAATTATACAGGATGGGCCAAAAATTTTGGTTGCGGGAAATTATGCATGGCTTCATGCTATTTTAGTTACTCACGAGACAACAACTTGCTTTTTGTATTAAAAATTTTTACAAAAACAACGGTTCCTGTTACTGTACGATGCCTGTTTACAATTAAATATGGATTACGCCGTGTAAGTAAGTGTCCAATTGTTAAATTAATCAAAGAGGTTCCACAACGAATACTCGTATTAAACAAACAGGACGGCTTGGCCACATTCAAGAAGGAGCAAAAAGAATATTCGGGCGGTTGAAATTTCCGTAAGGAATGATCCAGAATCATCTACGCCTAACCGTTTGGCGTCTCGAAACACCAAGAACTAGTTTACGAATTTTGCATGTGGACCTCAAACTTCACCCATAAGAGCTTCAAATTGGACAGGACATGAAAGAAAACGATTACACTCAACGTAAATTATTCGCTGACACTATGCTAGAGCGATTATCTAGCCTTGAGAATGTATTGTTTACGGACAAGGCCCAATTTCACATCAATGGGCACGTCAATAAGCCTAAATGTTGCTACTGTAGCGAGGGAAACCCTAGTCTTAAACACCAAAAGCCACTTCATTCACCCAAAACGTAATCAGCAAAAGGCATAATTGGTCAGTATTTCTTTGAAAATAATGAAGGAAGCAACGTAACTGTGAATTCAGCGGAATACATGAAAATATGGCGAGAGTTTTTGATGCCACAGTTATATGAATTTCAAAGATACAAGGAAACTTTTTTTTAACTATAAAAATGTTTATTCGACTTAACAAAAATTATCTATTTTTTCGTTTCTCACTTATTTAAATACAAGTTATAAACCTTTTTTTTACATTGTTTGCGGCTTAAGAATTTTTAACCATAACAACATGTATTTCAAATAAATTTAAGTCCTCAGCTATTGGATTAATCTAAAAATACATAAAATTGAAGTGAAACAAAATAACAGCTTTTTACTCAATGCCTATGATAGTATATACGGTACTTATAAGAAAAAAACAATTTTTAAAGTTTCTGTTTGACTGTCTTTCCGGCTAATCTCCGAAACGGCTGGACCGATTTTGACGGGTTTTTCACTGACAGATATTATAGCGGGTAACTTAGGCTACTTTAATTTTAGAAAAATAATTAGGGTTCCGCGCAATAAAATGAAAACTCCGAAATCCAATTAAAATTTTAATTCCCAATTAGGGAAGTATATCGGTTATGTTTCAGTGATTATTCTTCTTTGTATATTTTGAGTAGATATTTAAGTTAAATACGCTAAGTAAGTTAAATATAATAAGTTTATTATGCAGCAAGTGCTCGTGAAAGTGTACAGTGATTGTAAAATTACGAACAATTATTTTATTGTCGATCGAAACTAAAGTCTTCTTGTTCATTTATATATATATATATATATATATATATATATATATATATATATATATATATATATATATGTATATATATATATACATATAGAACTGGAACTCACTGTGTAACTGGCAAAAACTTGACGACTGTTGCTATATAATAAATAAAATAAAATACTAAAAAAAAGTAAAACTAAAGTAACTAAAAAAAGGAAGTTTAACTTTAAGTTTATTTTTTAAGTTTTGTTTATTCCAGTTTCAACATTCAACATTTTAAAAGTAACTAAAAACGGTGCAGGTCCCAATAATCTAATTTTTAGCTCTCTAATTTATATTTTACGACGCTACTTTAAGCCTGTATCTTATAATAATAATTAAAAACAGCAGATAATGAAATATAATATTCGCTACAACAAAAAAAAAACCAACTAGAAAGAACTTGAATTATGGTTAAACTAAATTGTTTACTAATTGTTTTGACAAAATTCCTACCTCAATAAGTGTAAATCGATTGATGTCTATATTATTACGACTTACATAGGTTTTTTTTATTTCAGCTAACAGATTTAGAAGGGTTGATCCAAATGATCAGTGAGCATTTGCCAGCGCTGTCATACCTAAGCTTACTAAGCAATAAAGCGTGCCCCAACCAGCTTTCAGATTGCGATAAAGACGATTCCGACTACCAGAGATACAGGTAAGTCCTCTACATATGTGGATCAAAAAAAAAACATCTCGACACTATAAATATCTCCAAATTCTGTTCGGATTTTTTGTTGTTGCGTATTCACCGTAATCTTCTCGCGAGCCGTAAATCTTTTGATGCTGTTTTTATCATGCCTTTCATAATTTCAGCCCCATCCCCTATAGATTGCGTCAAAAGTTTTGTAGCTCTCATTTGGAGGGATTTTGTCTTAGTTGCCACGCTTGGTAGGCGGGTTGGCAACCGCAGTTTATTTATTCAGATGTTCCAGGAAGATACTGTGTGATTCCCTCTGTCGACTTTTACGACACCCACGGGACAGATGGGGTGGTAGATTCTCTTAAGCAGAAGATTATAAAACATTATTATTAATTTTTAGGTTACACTGGTGGTAGGATTCCTATGCAGGAATCCGTCTAGGTTGGTACCACCCCAGGGCCAGTTATTCTTCCGTGAAGCAGTAGTGTATAGACATTACTGTGTTTCGGTTTGAAGGGCACTGTGAGCTAGCGTAATCACAGGGCATATGAGACTTAAGAACTGATGTCTCAGGGTGATGGGCACAGTGAGGTGTCACACAGAAATGTTCTGGATGACACAGCATTTGTTATGGGCAGATGTTGCACTTACCATCAGGTGAACGTTTTGCTCGTTTCATCACTTTATACAATAAAAAAAAAACTAAGCTATACATTGACATTTTATTGATGTGTCGTAATAAAAGAACGCCAACACTGGTTGGGTAGGATGGGGTAGTTCAGGTTTGATGTTAGAGTAGAATCTAATTTTTCATAGACACATTTATAACAATACCAGTGAGAAAACAAATGAACACACAAGAAAAAATATAAGCAAATTAAAAAAAAATTAAATTCTAAATAAATAAAAACTACGATGTAGAAAAAGAAAATTAAAAAAATCTATAAAACAAATACATTATAACCCCCTTTTATAAACAATATCTAAAATCATAGTTTTAGGAAGTGTTAAAAAACTAATTATACATACTATTACGCATGCATACTATTACGTATTACTTTATTTTATTTGTTTAGAAAAGGTTTTTGTTGGGTTTTAAATTAACAGCATCTTTATTTTTGGCCTCAAGGTGATTACAAAATAAATACGCGACTAGTAATAATAAAACTATGTATTTCTCCAAAATGGAAAACTGGTTGTATATACGAGGGGCGTTCAATGTATTCTGGTATCGGGGTGATATACTAATGATGAGGGTAATTAAATTATCTCATTAGTTAGACACTTTTTGTTGGAATAAATATACAATTTCATTTAATTGTCACCATTAGTATTCAAGATATCATTACGAAAAGGCATCTACGATGACTGATACGATAATGTTGAAAAAATCGAGCATCGCGCTGTGATAAAATTAGTTACAAAACACGGAAAGACTCAAAAAGTTATCCACGAAGTGGTGACTGTTTACCAAAATTCTCCTACTTCATTATCTACTTTTCAGAAGTGATCTAGTGAATTCAAACGGGGTATAGAGAGTATTGAAGACGACCTACGTGCCGGTGGGCCGGTTAGTGCGACTACTAAAGAAAACGTCAAAATCGTTGAGAAACTTGCACTCGAAGATGCCCGAGTGATGCTAAGTGCAAACATTAGCAGAAAAGCTATCCGTGGGTACCATTCACACTATCCTTTATGAGCATCTGAATCTGTCAAAGGTCAGTGAAAGATGGGTGCCGCGTATGCTCACGGCGCTTCAGAAACAGGTGCGAGTTGAGTGTTGCAAGGAGTTTTTGGAGCTCTGTGGTGAAAATCCGCACATTATTTTCGACCGAATCGTTAGCGATGATGAAACGTTGGTTCATCACTATGATCCTGAAAGCAAGCAAGAGTCCATGCAGTGTCATAAAAAATGAACCCACCAAAGAAGTTTAAAGTGGGGTGACTGATCCGCCGGAAAACTCATGGCCACAGTGTTTTGGGAATCTTAGGGAATCTTACTGATTGTGTACACAAAAAACGTCAAAGAATTACTGCCGCATCTTACGCAAACACCCTACGTAATTAAAAGGAGGCAATAAAAGAAAAAAAAGACATGGAAAATTTACCGTAGGTGTCTTGCTTCTTCAGGACAACGCGCCGGTTCACAAAGTGCGCGTTGCAAAGACGAAGTCAATCTAACGAAAGAAAAAAAAATGTGCGAAGAAATCAATCATCCACCCTACAGCTCTAGCCCCTAGTGATTACTTTCTATTCCCCAACCTCAAGAAAGATCTTCGAGGTAAGTACGAGGGTGGATTGAAAAGTACTCGGCCTAACACAGATCCATTCAATTCTTAAAATCAAATCTACCCACATTATTTAGTTCAGTTCAGACTAGTTCATTGTGTGAAGTTCGAAACGTGTGCGATAATTAGTTGTGATTTTATAAATTTATTAACAAAGTAATCGGTCATAATTTCCGCGAATGGAGCAAATCGAGCAGCGTGCCGTCATTAAGTACCTCCATAAGAAGGGGCTATCATCAAAAGCCATCCATGATGACATGGTCAGTACATTAGGCGATTGTGCTCTGTCATATTCATCCGTCAAAAAATGGATAGCAGAATTTAAGCGTGGTAGAGAGAGTGTGAAAGATGAACCCCGCTCTGGAAGGCCTTCGACGTCAACTACTGACGAAAATATTAAAAAAGTACTTGATTTAATAATGGGAGACCGCAGATTAAAAATTAGAGAGATAGCCGAGATTATAGGCATCTCTTATGAACGAACTCAAAACATCATTGTCAACGAGTTGGGTTTCCACAAGGTGTCTGCGAGATGGGTTCCGCGACTGCTTTCAGTTGAACAAAAAAGGACGCGATTGACTATTTCACGCGACTGTTTGGAGTTATTTGAAGCCGATGCAGATGATTTTTTGAATCGTTTTGTTACTATGGACGAAACATGGGTTCATTACTGTACACCGGAAACAAAACAACAATCAAAACAGTGGAGAAGACCTGGTTCACCACCCCCTAAAAAGGCTAAGTCGATTTTGTCGGCAAATAAGGTGATGGCTTCAGTATTCTGGGACTCGAAAGGTGTGATTATGATTGATTATCTTGAAAGGGGTCACACTATAAACTACTGCACCTTACTACGTCGTTTACGAGAGGAAATAAAAGAAAAACGTCGAGGAATGCTCAGAAGAAAAGTCCTGTTTCATCAAGATAACGCCCGTGTTCACACGTCAGTACAGTCAATGGCTGGAATTCACAACTGTGGCTTTGAACTGTTACCGCATCCGCCGTATTCACCTGATCTGGCACCATCAGACTTCTTTCTGTTCCCTAACCTAAAAAAGCACTTGGGAGGTCAAAGATTTTCGACAAACGACGAGGTCAAAGCAGCTGTAGACGCATATTTTGACTCTAAGGAAGAATCATTTTTTTTTAACGGTCTAAATGCTTGGAAGGGGAGGTGGCAAAAGTGTATTGAACTTGATGGTGATTATGTAGAAAAATAAAAATATAACTGATTTAGTATGTGTTTATTTTCTTGGTTAGGCCGAGTACTTTTCAATCCACCCTCGTATTTTTCCGTGGATGAAGAATTGAAGGCGACAATTGACGAACATTTTTCAGACAAGGAAGAAAAATATTTATTAGGAAGTATTGAAAAGTTACTTCCCCGCTCAAATAAGTGTATTGAGGTAATGGGGGACTTCATTGAAAAATGAATTTTATTCAGAATTTTCTGCTTATTTTTTCATGCCTATACCGAGAATTTTTGCCCCAACATTGAAGGTCCCTCGTATGAGTTGTGTGCAAGGTATACATTGATAAAAAGCTATAACAGTAAATTCTTAAGATAAATTAATAGTATATTTCATTACGAGTGCGGAAAGCCTGTCATTGCAAAGAGTTCCGACATATGTCTACCCGAGCCGAGGCGCAGCCGAAGGTGAGGGTTGACCGTCGGAACTAGTTGCGCACGTGTACTGAACAGTTGCGAAAAAATTAAGCAATTTAATAAAATAATAAAAACACAATATACTCAACTCATTCATTTCATCAATCATTTATTTCTTATAAAAGTTATTATTCACATATACATTGAAATTAGTACAGTTTTTATACTAACTGGGGAAGTTTTAGGTTGCATATTTACTGTTTGAGACAAACTATTTTTAATTTCGTATGATTGTTCATGTATATTTGTCAAAGGTGTTATACAATGGCGTTTGCTAGTTGGAATTGGATCTGATGAATTATCATTATCAAAGAAGGTAGGTGGACGAACGTTCTGTTCAGTATTGTCAATTATATTGAGTTCCGGTGGTGTTAACTCAAATAAAATATCGTCGAAATTACTCATTTTGTGCAAGAAACAACTAAACTCGCAAAGAACATTTTTGGAAAATGGCGCCAACCGTAAAATAATGTAAGCAGAGATTTTTTTTTGTTTTCTTCACACATTCTGGGTAGGCAAAGGAAACTATGCCCATACAGCCAAGTCTTCAGTAGATTTTTTTTTATTGTTGTGAAATGAAAATGAAATTTAATGAGATGAAATGAAATGAAACCTAACCTAACTCATTGAATCAAATCATTAAATCTGATATTGAAACAAATTTGTAGCTTCTTTTTAGAAATATTTGCATGAATGATAAAAACTTCGTGGTTGGTTTTTTCTTTTTAATAAACATTATTTTGACAGTTGGGAAAGAGAACGCACGAGTTCGGAAAAGGTAAAGAAAAATCTCGAGTATGTAATAGCCCACATTCCGAACGCTATACGTCCCTGCAACACGCCACTTTTTAAACAACTGTATTAAAAAATATTTTTCGAATACGTTGTCATTGTGTCATGACATCACACGAATGGCATAATTAGGGGTTGAATACAATATTAATAAACTAAGCAATTGTAAATAACGCTACTGAACATTTATATTTTCGATTAACTCGGTTTCTGCGCTTCGTATACCGAGTTATATTCCCGTTATGTTCAATTTATGTCTGTAATATACCCACGATACAAGAAAAATCCTAGTATGTAACCTTTTAATAAAATACTAAAATAAAATATTATTAAAAATAATGAAAGTAGCAGTAAGTCGGCGGTTATCACTATCCGAAGACTCTTTTTCGTTCCCATTTTATACACTAGCCACCCGTTTCGCTCGGCGTAAATCAAATATATAAATGATTATTTTTTTATGACTTACTCTATGCCCAACTTTCATAAAAATCCCTTCAGTCGCTTGAGCGTGATTGAATGGCAAATAAACAAACATACAAACTTTCGCATTCATAATATTAATATAACAGACGACTGAGTGTATCTGATATTGCGGTAATCATTACGGCACGGCGCAGATGATAACTTCTGGTCCATTGCCGGAAAATGTCTGTGCTATTGTAATCTGCCACGATCGATAAAGTTAGTGGTCGATATCTAACATTTCAATAAGGTAGCTAATTGTAATACAGTTTAAGTTTAGAATTGTGGCTTTCCATTTGTCAACTCAGTGTTGTTTGCGTGCACTCTCTACCCTTTACTCTACTGACTTACTATACTCTCCCTTCCTACTTAACTCCTCACTTTCAGTATCTTTCCTCTAGTCATGACAGAACTCTTCAATCATCCTGACCTGTTACTACAATTTCTCTCTTAGCTCTTCTGGTGAAGAGCCACCACCTATAATTTCATGTACAATCTGTTCTCCTTAGGAACACTCTCCCTTTCGAAATCAGGAAAGCCATCAATCGTAACTCATTCAAAATGAGAGTTCATGAGCACTTGTTAAATAAATTGGCAAAACTATCTCATAAATGTTTTAATATTATTTTATTAATCTTATATCTGCATAAGTAAATAATTAGTATTTTATTTAGCTATAGATAGCTAAATAAAATACAAAGGATACATATATTCGTATTTATTTATTTAATATTGTTCGCTCTTATGTTTCCCTTTCAAACAAGTCCGCTTAAGTGTCGCGAACGCGTTACTTTAATTTGTATATCCATTTTATATTAACTTCCTTCAACACCTATCGCATTCTGTCTCCACAACATGCATATCACCCTTTGGTAGACTGGTAGAGAATCCCTCAGGCATTAAGACCGCCTATATACATTGTATCTTGTGTGTATATGAAGTTAAATAAATGAATATTTTTTGTTGATTCTGTAGTAGGCGTTGTATTACTGTAATTTCCCACCTAAATTGTTATAGATACTTTGTTATTTACAAACTGCGCAACCTGCGTTTCCTTGATTCGCGTCGCGTGTCGGCGTATGAACGCGCGGAAGCGATCACTCGTGGTGATTTCACGCGCGTACGCCGCCCGCCGACAACCAATCTGCAGCAACAGCCACTACCCGCAAATGGACCTGTTATTCGACCTCTGCCTGTTGATTTGGCTTCGCTGGGCAAGCATAAAGGTAAAATATCACCACATAATAAAAATGCAACATAAATAAGAGGGCGCTCGTTGCAGATCGGATTAAATCACTGTGATTTATCTCCATACTTTCTAAATTATCACAAATTTTTAACTTGTTAACCTTCATTACAGTCCTTCGCTTTCTTTAATTCCAATTTCTCTATGCCTATCACTCGTCTCATGTCTCTGCTTCACACATAATCATAACATACGTTCCATTCCCATCATCAAGTATGAATTAAATCTAAAAAAGTTATAGAACTAAATTAAAACTTTGTACAGAAATAGCTATAAAGCTTTAATTGTACAATATTTACAATCGTTAAAAATCTTGTAACTAAAATTATCATATAATTAGAGCTGCCAACCATAGTTTATAGTAAAATATCATATATAGTTTATACTTTTACATATAAATTAAATACAAGAAAATACTTTATTTCGTGTAATACTATTGGATTAAGTCTGTTCCATACAGTGCATATATGGAACAGTTTTTATATGAACTAAAGAAGAAGGAAAGAAAGTCCTCCTCTGTCCTCACGATCGCAGTACCCGACTCCTCGCACCTTAGACTGCTGTCCGTCTCCGGACTTATCCAGTTTATTAGTTATTTAGATTATAAGGCATATTTATAGTGGTTATTCCGCCATTTGTCTGATCTATCAGTCAACTTTTTCAATACGCACGGCATGAATGGGATGGCAGAGTATTTAACGATAAACCACCATAAACTGTTAAAGTTAATATAATCATAACGGAAAGAAACAAGTAAAGAAAAAATGTTAATTTGCTAAGATCTTCATTTTTTGTATAAATAAAGGAGAGCGTAACGATACGAGCAAAACGTTCACCTGATGGTAAGTGCAACGTCTGCCCATAGCAAATGCTGTGTCACCCAGAACATTTCTGTGTGGCGCCCTAAGACATCAGTTCTTAATTCTCATATGTCCAGTAAGTACTAGCTGCTCTAGCACTAGCTGTCAGTATCCTTCAGATACAGTAGTATTTGTACAACACTACTTCACGGCAGTACGTAATTACACAGAGAAATCCGCATAGAAGTTCTACTACCAGTAAAAAGAAATCCACACAAAAAAACGTGACTGCGGATCTTATGAACTTCATTTCTTTACTTTATCATAATAGATTTCTATAAGTAATATCTGTTGTTTCAGTTGAATCAGTCTTAAAATGTTACGATGGTTCAATAAAAGTTAATAAAATGTGTCGTCCAATTTCCGCTCATTTGGTTTTTCTTTTATCACGAAGTAACACTATTTCCATAACTTATTATGGTCTATTAAAGTTACTGCGTGATAAAAAAAAACAAAACATACTAAGTAAGTACTTATTATTATTCGGAATCAATGAAGGTTTTCATTGCAGGTGCCTTCGGCAAATGTCACTACAAATACACGGGCAAACACTCTGAAGGCAATAGGTTCATTGTGAACAGCGACCTATAATGAAGATTAAAATATGAAGGTTAATCATAAGATACATTAAGAAAGAACCAATATATTTTTCCTTATAATAAAATATGCTAGAATGATAATAAAAATTGTTTTGCATTTAAAGTCTATGAAAGAAAGAAAATGTAATCCAATATTCCTAAAAGAAAATCATTTATACGGACATGTTACAGCTTATTTAAATTTATTTTATTGTGTTTTCCCCCTCTGTGTTTTTTTTACAATAGACTTGTTTCCACGCAATAACTTGTTATATTAATACAATAAGCTTTTGTTTCGTATTGTTACATATATTGTTTTAATTAATCGTGGCAGACGAACACGTCCCTGTTGTTCTTCCTTATCTGTCACTTAAGTTCAAATACAGGTCACTGTATATTAATAAAAACAACAACTTTTGACAACATAAACGTAATAGTGCTTATCGCAATATGTGCACACGACTTTGATCACGTAAAGTTGTTGTATGTAATACTTAAACCTACGGAGATATAGCGATAACATAAATACTAATGTAGTCCAATAGTTACTTATTCAGTAATTCATTGAAATTTTTCGTACTCGAAGTATTTTTTTTTAATATCAATATTGATTATGATAGCGAAAATACTAAGGTAAAGTAAAAGTTGTTTTGTAAAGGTTCCTCTGAGAAGAAATCCTCGCTTCATTATAAAATTTCAGACAATGCAAAATACATAAATGTATTGCAAACGCAAGCGGACCAGCCTCCACAAGCAGCGTCTGTTCATAAGTATTACGCATGTGACAGTATTCACTCGTCGATCGTATTAAATATAGACGACCATTTTTGTCTATTTCATAATGGTTGTTTAATGGACAAAATATAGGGACTACTGGACACCTGAGAGTACTTTTCTTCGAGTTTTCCCTTGACCGTAAGGAGTGTGAGAACGAGGACCTAGTATTCCACACAACCAGATAAGACCAATTTATTTGTATATAACGTAGCCATATAGAAACTTTTTTAATTTTTACTGACAATCGTTGATGAAAAGATGTATTTGCTTTAAGAATATAAAAATAAAATATTTTATTCAATATACCGTGGTTTCATATACTCTACTATACTCTCTCTATACTTTCTCTCTCATGTCAGTAGCCTACTTCATTGACAGCTAGGCTGATTTTCGACCACAGCGACAACTTCCGAATATTATCAGAAACTATCACATCCGCTTGAGATATAGTTTTTCAGGCAGGCAAGTTCGTGTCCAGTGGTGGCGGCTTAAAGGAATCTACCACCCAATATCATATCGTGGGTGTCGTTAAATTCGACAGAGGGAAAATGAAAACTAGGTGTGGGCAGCAGCATTTTCTTGGTACATCCAAATGATCCAAATGAACTGCGTTTGCCAACCCGCTTGCCAAGCGTGGTTTTGATGCGTGGCGTTAAAACTATAGTTTCTAAAATCTGACTGAACCAGTAGGTACGTAGTCAACACGGAATGTCCGTCTGTCTGTCCGTCCGTGGCGGGTATAACGAAATCGTATAGGGTAAATCCGAGGGAGTTGGCCATAGTTTTTTTAGAAGCCAGTTAAATTAAAACTACAGGGATTAATCCACAATAAACAACTTTTTAATTAACTTTTGTCGTTAAACTATGTGAATATAAAAAAAATTGCGTTTAATAGTAATCAGTCTCATATTTTACTTTTTTCTACAAATCTATTGGTCATCTCTCCCTGAATGCCCGGTAGAGACGGCCATTATAGCAAGGAAGAGATGACTAGTTTTTTAAACTACATTTAACTACTCTTTTCCTTTAAGTTTTTGAACCTAAGATCACTTTTCTTTTTCTGCCCACATTTCGAGCACTTGTCAAACTTAGGGCAATTTTAATGTACCCACAATTCACATACAACGCACTGAAGCCAGTTTTCAATAAGTTGCATTTCATAGTATTTTTCTCCACAACCTACACAGTTATCCACTTTCATCATCAGATAAATCGCATAATTCTTCACCGTCTTCACTACTATCAGATAACTTTATTTATGATTTTCTTTTTCTTGATAATATTTTCAATGGTTTTGTTTCAATTTTAGTCTTTCCTTTACCATCTAATAAAAGAAGAACTTTTCCTGCTGGTTTTCTCGGAATAAAATGTGTTTTTAACCATTCATTAAATAACTTTGCAGTTATGTATGTTGATTTTGAGAACATGACAAGTTCTGATCCTGGTGGTATCCCATCTTCAAACTCCGTATTTTATTTTAACTTTCCACAATAACAGCAGGTGCCAAAATGTACCTTCAGCATTGCAGCAGGCTATAACTGTAATCGTTTCTCCCTTTTCAGTCGATGTAACCTTTGAACATTTTTACCTAGAAGATGTACTTGAAGGCCAGTCTCATCAATGTTGCAGATACAACGGTTTCAAAGCATCGTCGGGCATCACATTTCTTTCAAGAAGCTCAAAGAAGCGTCAACGGTTTGTTCATGGCAGTAGATCTGGCTAAAGAAACACCCTCTGATTTTCTTCATGTCTGGATTTCTTCGTGAAAACTTTGCAGCAGTCATACCACGCTTTCTCGGTTTTTCTATTAAATCCGTGATTTAAATTTAATTGCTCCGCAAACTGGAATGCAATCTTTTTGACGTCTTCAATAGTCGACGAGAAACCATTGTTTTGCAGAGCTTTAATGTGACTACCGAGTTTCTTCTTATATTCTTCGCCGAGTAAAAGAAATGGTTCCATTGGTCCTTTCTTATCATTATTTTTTCTTGTATCGCCCAAAAGTCTTCCTTGTTGCTTGATAGGTTATAGAAGCTGTGTAGATAGTCGTTTCACCTTTACTAACAGCATCCACTGCTCTCTATATAGTTCAAGCTGCCATTTTGCGATACTAGCGCCGGCCGGCGAATCTTAGCACTTATCTAAGGTGCGTGCGGTAAAAAGTTGGGATAAGTGCGGAATAGAAAAATATATGTCGAAGCAGAAGACCCAGGGTTATTTTTGGGGGAGCAGTACTACTGTCCCCATTTGACAAGGGTTCAGTTGTACTGTCTTTCTCTTGATCCATTGCAAAGAAACGCCTTGATATATCACTTACAAATGATTTATTTATTACAGATTTATATTTCTCACAATATTTTACAATTAATTTAAAGTAGTTAGCTTAGTAGCTTAACAAACGCTTGCCAAATACACAACCTTCACCGGCAAGCGTTAAAAACACAAGTTAACTAGGTTGTCGTTAACACCCTTTTTTATATTACTATTGTACAGGCCAAGCAGCCAAAAATCCTCCCCACCACTCAATATCAATCTTAACATAATTCACAACAGTTCACTGGTAACGCATAGAATGAAGTGTGTCTGACGATAGATTTATAAAAGTTAGCGATATAGGGCACCCCATAAATTTCGATAACCAAATGCTGGTGTGACAGAATAATTTGACAAGGTGACGGAGAAATTAAGATTACGTTGTTCAGTGGGCGCTTTCACAGCGAAACCTCAAGTGGCCGATACAAGCCCTTTAAACAAAAACTTTTAACTTTTAACAAAATGAAAGATTTACAAATAAATAATACTCGTGTGATAAAATAATTTAAAAGGCGACGAAGTAGTTAAGATTACGTTGGTAAGGTGCGCTTTCTCAGCGACACCTCTTAACAAAAGTGGCCAATACAAGGCGGTTATTGTAAACTGTTAAATGATTTAATTACAAAGGAATTCTTATGTGATAGAAATATTTAAATGGTGATAAAGGAATTGACCATGTCGGTTGAGAGTGCTCTCACGGCGACACGGCCATTCTGATCGGCGGTGCGCGCTCTGCACCTGCCGTTCTTCATTGTCTTGATTGTCGTTGCCTGAAGAAAATACATTTGTGTTTTTGTAGATATTGACCACGTTTAGTGACCATATTAAGTTGAAAGTTGTAGCTTTGACTTTTATAGAAGACTCGTTAGTAGTTAATAGTATTTTGTAGTTTGTACGTAAATTAGGAATAAATACACATGTACTTTTGTAATGTTTAAGTGTCATTCTCACGTGACGGTAATGCTCTGTGATAGACACAAAGGCTTTGATTTGACGGGATAGCAAGGATGGGATCAAGAACACCGCTCTGTGGTAGACACAAAGTCTTTGATTTGAGGGAGAACAAGGTAAAAGGAGTTTAGGACCATTGCTCCGTGGCAGGCACGAAGTCTCTTAATTTGACGGGAAATAGGGAACCGGGTTCTGGGCGGTCTTGTACGCCGTGGCCCAGCAGGATAACATGAGAGTAATAATTGTTGCCTCCACGGCTTGTAGTGTTTGTTGTGATACATAGGAATACTTCATGTATTAATGTGGGCCTCCACGGCCTTTAAATAATTTGTGCGATAAATTTTAGGTTTTCGTGGATCGAATAAGTTGAATACTGCTCACCGTTTTAAAAGTAGTCATCAGCTGTGATGAAAGTCAAGGACCGCTATCTTCGAAATAGCAGTCGCTGTAGTCCGTTGGTTGCAATACTGCAAGTCGCCCATGACTGCAAGTCGCCCATGACTGCAAGTCGCCCACGACTGCAAGTCGCCCTGGACTGCAAGTCGCCCTGGACTGCAAGTCGCCCTGGACTGCAAGTCGCCCAGGACTGCAAGTCGCCTGGCGGATGAGTCTCCTGGCTCGCCTTCGTTCGGTGCAGCATCAGTGGTCCGGATATCTCCCGGCGACACGGCTACCTGTTCACCAAGCTGTGATGCTCGGCGGCTGAATCGGCTAGTCTTGAATAACATGTTGTGGACGATCTCTTCACGATCATTATTGAGTAGTCTGTAAATCTTTGTTTATCTTTAACTACCGCCTCGATCATCCTGCGCATCGGACATTCTTGTAATGCCTCAAAAACACAAAACACAGTGTTGGCATTTTGTAGTGTAGGTGGAGCGACATCAGTCGTTTGATGTATTGTGCAATCAAATGCGAGTCGAAGTCTTGCCTAGCGCAGTATGCCAGTTGACGGTTTAACAATTCTTTATCGTAAGTGCAGTTTTCTTAGTGATTTACAATCTACTAGTGCATTTTTGGGAGTTCACACTACCCTTTAAGCTTCTTTGTTGGTTCTGCTTACGCCAGAGTCTATAGTATGGATCTTTAAGGCGTAGGTACTGCTAAAGTTTTAAAGTACCAATAAATTAACTTCTTTGCAATTTCAGTGATGTAAGGGTACTGCGATTCCTTTTTTTTTAGCTTGGTGCGATAAAACGTATTTTGTGCAAGCATCTATTGCAACTATCACATTCTCCTGTTCTCGTTAAGTGAATTATAATAAAAGGAAATTATTTATTTTTTCTATTGAACGCCGCTATGCTTATAAAGAACCCGAAATGTTTTTGTTAACACATAACACAGTTATCGGCAATCTGGCAAAGGATGGTATTCATTCTATCAAGCCAACATGTCTCCGTTCTAATGTTATTTTTTTTTATAGGATGTTTAAGTAATGTTTTCTTTTATTTACGCGAATATTACACATTTAAATAAAACTACTTTTTTACGGATTTTATCGCGTTTAATTTTTGAACTATTTTTACCCGACGTTTCGGACGCTTTACAGCACCCATGGTCACGGGGGGACTGAGGTGACAGTTGTCCCGATGTCATAGTTAACCCGGAGTACCTTCAGCTTTTAATTATTATTTGTAGTCCGATCTACACAGAAAGAGCTTACTGTGTCTTGAAGCCTTGCAGCAAATCCGTAAAAAAGGATGTTTAAGGTTTGAATTGTAGGTATTCGTCTACTCCATTGGAAAGCTTTCGATTCGATAACTATTAAGTACCAATTAAATATGATTGCAGCTTGCTGTGTTTGCTTCAAAAGTTCATCTTAAAAAAGAAATTCTAATAGTGCCAAATTTATGCGCATCGAGCTAACACAAAATTGTCTTATCCCAACTCACTTTAAATCTCTGGTCATGATAATTACTGCACAAGTCTCTACGTTGTGGCTGAAAGCCTGCGTGCTGTATGCGGTCGCCCTTTCGGAGCTCTATTTCAAAATCATTGTTTTGTAAGGACCACCCACCATTTTTATACTCTCGGTGAAAGCTCCTGTGTATGTTTCGAAGCTTTTGTACGAGAGGTATCTGCCTTCTGCGTCATTCGTACGCGTGCTCAAGTAAGCCGTTACATGCTGTTGTCCATCGATCAGTTGAAAAAGCTCTAGAGCTATGTTCATCATTAGTATCAGAGAGGAAATCAGTTATTGAATGTCTTTATTGCGCGCTTCTTCTTGAATACGAGTGCATTGCCACTTAGTACCAGTCTTAGCTAGTTCGTAAAGACGAATCATGGCACGTGCAAAGTTTGGAATTAATCAACGAAAGTAGCCAGCCATACTATTAAATTGCCTAAACTGCTTAACGTTAGAAGATGCCGGGCACTTTACAAAAGCGTCTACTTTCCTAGGGCTCGGTTTTATCTTTCTCTTTTTTTTTTACTATGTTACCAAGATATTCTTCGGACACTTTAAGAAAGAGAGGCATATGTCGATACTAACGGAAAGAAAGGTTATAAGTGTTTTTTTAAGCTATTAAGATTATTTACATAATATTCACTATTCGTGTAATTAATAATTCACTGTACGCTCGACATTCTTATTTTGTTTTTAGTTGGAATTCGAATTTGACAGTAGTAATTCAAGATTTGCATAACCACGAATAATCAAGTCTAAGCGAAATTAATAGTTTTCCGATTTGCGACTCATTATTAAGATCATGATCGATGTTGTCGAATAAGAGACTTTTATCCTGTAAATGCATGATTCGCAATTATAAAATAAGTTTTGCACTACGAGTGGTTACTAAGACGCTCATACAGGCCTTTTTTTATAAATTGTTGACAATGAGAACATCGGTTGTTACCTAATATAAAATTGTCATTCTACGTGAATACAGACACATCATTAAAACACATGACGTGTAGTACATACGCCCCGGCAATAGTCCAGAGATCCATTCGGGAATAACGCAACGTTCTGCTCTATCATCGAATATTACCTATCTGCAGTACTATTAACATGTTTAGCAATCTGATGATTTGAGGTATTAGGAGAAATATTTTTCAAACGTTTATAGCTAACATGAACTTTTAATCTGGTTTTAAGCAAAACATACAAGGAACAGGTAACTGTTGATTAACTGTTGATATCTCTCGGAACATAGTTCTCCTTGACCTTATTACGATAATTATTAATGGAGTGGCCAGCTTTTTTTTACAAAAAGTACGAAATGGGGTTATTTTACTGCCCAATCGAATGGATGATAAACGAGTGATCTTTTTAACGGTGGCTGACTAGCATTATGAGAAGTAGATTGATTTAAACGGTAGAGACGAAAAGAAAACTACAGATAAAAGTTCTGGTACTGAAGTGGCTCTAGCATGCATAAGTTTTATTCTAAGGCGCTAATCAATTATTGTTCTTATCGTCGCTTCCACTGCATAGTAAATCGTTTCCATAGCATCCACCCCTTGACAAATACTCTAAGACATCCCTTGGTGATGGTCATGTGCTCACGAAACATGAAAGCATGTCTTGGAAATAACGGTGCACAGGATCAAAGTAGTGTTAACATTATTTATTTCTCATTCGTCCCACATTTTAGCTCTACATTTTGACAAACTAAAATTTTCATTAAAGCTTAAAGAAATTAATTCGGGCGTCGTAGTCACTTAGCTATAATTTGAAACTGTAATCAAAATGTGGTCGCACCATTCACGTACACCCGTTACGTACACATGTTACTGTTGGGTTCATAACATTCATAAGACGATAGGAACAATTCGGTTATCTCAATCTTTTCTTGAGGCTGTGTGATAAATCGCTCGCTAATAGAATGGATTTTTCTTACCATTTCCATAAAGAACTGTTTTGGTACACTTTCCGCAACCGAAGAAGTAATATTCTCACGTGGTTCTAGTTGTTGTGGATGTCCGGTAGGATGGGATCGCGTGTGCGATCCCACTTCTGATGTCGAAGCAGAAGACCCAGGGTTATTTTTGGGGGAGCAGTACTACTGTCCCCATTTGACAAGGGTTCAGTTGTACTGTCTTTCTCTTGATCCATTGCAAAGAAACGCCTTGATATATCACTTACAAATGATTTATTTATTACAGATTTATATTTCTCACAATATTTTACAATTAATTTAAAGTAGTTAGCTTAGTAGCTTAACAAACGCTTGCCAAATACACAACCTTCACCGGCAAGCGTTAAAAACACAAGTTAACTAGGTTGTCGTTAACACCCTTTTTTATATTACTATTGTACAGGCCAAGCAGCCAAAAATCCTCCCCACCACTCAATATCAATCTTAACATAATTCACAACAGTTCACTGGTAACGCATAGAATGAAGTGTGTCTGACGATAGATTTATAAAAGTTAGCGATATAGGGCACCCCATAAATTTCGATAACCAAATGCTGGTGTGACAGAATAATTTGACAAGGTGACGGAGAAATTAAGATTACGTTGTTCAGTGGGCGCTTTCACAGCGAAACCTCAAGTGGCCGATACAAGCCCTTTAAACAAAAACTTTTAACTTTTAACAAAATGAAAGATTTACAAATAAATAATACTCGTGTGATAAAATAATTTAAAAGGCGACGAAGTAGTTAAGATTACGTTGGTAAGGTGCGCTTTCTCAGCGACACCTCTTAACAAAAGTGGCCAATACAAGGCGGTTATTGTAAACTGTTAAATGATTTAATTACAAAGGAATTCTTATGTGATAGAAATATTTAAATGGTGATAAAGGAATTGACCACGTCGGTTGAGAGTGCTCTCACGGCGACATATATATATTTAGAGAGCCGATAGGTGCCGTTACAACAAACAGAGCCGGCAGTGGCCTTCCCGCCCTGCTGATCCACTTGCTGAATGTGATTTGAACTAAAATTCGTTTTTCGATTCATGCGGCTTCTATTGATGGTGTTCTGTGGTCGACGAGCGAAGGCGCGCCGCCGCTGCGCATTTCTCGTGTAGTTCCCTCAAGACATTTCGATCTTAAAAGGGTGCTTTGACTTATGTGTAACAATTAAAAAACAGTACGTAATTAATGTAATTTTATAAGTACTACTTCAATTGATTAAGTAATTTATTCCATATTCTGGTGTTATTGTCAATACCAAAGTCAATTATTTTAATTCCATTAATTTTACTACAAACGTGACCAGTTTCGGTAGAAGGTACCTACTTTCAAAGGAATATCATGAATTCGTTTACATCCTGTACATACATTTTATTATACATATGTGATTCATTGAATCAGCCGATAGGTGTCCGGCAGAGTAGAATAGCACCAACCTCTTTCCCACCGAGGTGTCTTAAGAGGCGTTATACGGCGATATTGTACGGACAGCTTATTTCGTACCGAGGAGGACACTCAGATTTTTTTTGATTCGTACTAAAATTGCGACAACGTGATTCGCCACCCGTCACGTCTCGTTTCCCGCGGGGGCGACATGGGCTACATTCTGTGACAGGACGTTGACACAGAATCGACCGTAAATGAACAAGATCTTCATATGCACATATTATTTATTTTCAACGAATCATACATACATATAGTCACGCCTTTTTCCCATATAAGGGGTAGGCAGAGGCTACACATGAAGCCCACTATTAGTAAAGTAAAAGATTTTATTAAATCATTCTAGTCTGGTATTTAAATATATCGCCATTCTCTCTACCCGCAAACTAAAGCCGCGAGTTTTTCCACCTTTCCTATCAGGTAAAACCGTCGCCCGCGTAATTATGCCAAAGTGGGTCAACAACAGACTATTCCGTTTACATACTTTCTTCATCGTTATAATACCTACTTTATATCATCATCGTGACTCAGCTATATTTCTTCCCTTTCTTTTTATTTATAATTCATTACTGAAGAGAATCTACCACCCCATCTCCCGTGGATGTCGTAAAAGTTGACAGAGGGAAATGAAAACCAGAAGTTGGGCAGCAGCGTCTTTCTGGAACATCTGAATAAATAAACTGCGGTTGCGAACCCGCCTGCCAAGCGTGGCAACTATGGCAGAATCCCTCCAAAATGGGAGCTACAAACTTTTGTGGCTATCTATGGGGGAGGCCTATGTTCAGCAGTGGACTTGTGATAGGCTGAAACGACGACGACGACTACGACGATTTTTTAATAGCATATTATGGCACTTGCAATATAAACTGTTTCAATAAAAGGTGGTTATTATTATTATTATTATTTATTTGGTGGTATTTACCGGTGGTAGGATTCCTATGCAGGAAACCGTCCAGGTAGGTACCACCCCAGGGCCAGTTATTCTACCGTGAAGTAGTAGCGTGCAAGTATTACTGCGTTTCGGTTTGAAGGGCACTGTGAGCTAGCGTAATCACTGGGCATTTAAGACTTAAGAACTGATGTCTCAGGGTGACAGGCGCAGTGTGGTGACACACAGAAATATTCTGGGTGACACAGCATTTGTTGTGGGCGGACTTTGCACTTACCATCAGGTGAACGTTTTGCTCGTTTCGTCACTTTATACAATAAAAAAAAACACGAGCGAAATATATGTTTGGCTATTCGCAGTAAATACGATTTTATTTATTATATATAGATTTATACCTTTAGATAGGTACCTATTAGATGGGACGCACTGCTTAGACAACGATCGTTTATCATATTAAGTAACGAGATGGGAGGAGCAGGTCGCCCATCAGACAGTAACTGACCACGCCTGGCCATAACAGCTGCCATGTCACCAGAACTTTGAATTATATAGTCCTGTTAGGCACCTCAGTGCTCTTGTCATCGTGAGATATCAGTTATTAAGCCTCATATGCCCAGTAATGACACTACCTACAGTGTCCTGCAATCCGGGACACAATAATACCTTCACATTACTGCATGGCGGCAAATAACGGTATCTATGTAAACGGACATATCTAGAAGACCACTGACGACTGACTTTTCTAGGAATGTATGAGAATGTGCCAGAAGAATATAGTTTGTATCGTGTTGTCATGCTTACTGATACTTATAACTCAGAGCCTTAGTCAGAATCTGTTGGCGGAGTAATGAGATAAAACACTAAAATTACGATAAATCACAAAAGTCTTCAGTTAAAAATGTCTGTCTCAGCGCTGTTAATCTGGCCGTAAATAATGACGCAGTTAAATACTGTGTCCAATCAAAGAGAATTTATTGGGGTGGAAAAATACATTTTATGTTAATTAAGCAATTAACATGGTTCGTGACAATGTTGGCCATAATATACAAACATAAAATTATTTTAGTTTCAGAATTGTGTGTGACTTTATGAACGTCTGCGGTGTTTTAAACTTTTATTAAAATAATTACTAACGAGAGGTGTAATTTTATATTTGTTTTATCATTATAATTTTTTCAGCCTATCACTAATCCACTGCTAAATATAGGCCTTCCATTACCATATTATACTCCGATAACATTATTATTTGCTAAGTTCCACATGCAAAATGTAAAATGATGTGTATTACCCAGTTTTGAAGAGCACCGCCCGCCCTCAACAGCGTGCACAAGAAAACCAATACCGCTACCGGGTGCCGCCACCAGATACCCTCCACCACTACAACACTATCACTAGGCAATACACACCACTGAAGTCGAGAACATGGCACGTGTTTCACCTCCAAACGAGGCATTATTAAGTGATTTTGATTCTACGACTGTCTGATCTGTAGGATCTTAGCAAATTAACTTTCTCTCCTTTACTCTAATGGATTTCCGCAAAGTAACGCCTGATTCTAGTAATTATATTATTTAGATAAGATGTAGCCGTGTGGTAGCGGCCTAAGAGAATCTACCACCCCATCTCTCATCCCGTGGGTGTCGTAAAAGTCGACAGAGGGAAATGTAAACCAGGAGATGGGCAGCAGCATCTTGCTGGAACATCTGAATAAATAAACTGCGGTTGCCAACCCGTCTGCCAAGCGTGGCAACTATGGCAATATCCCCCCAAAACGAGAGCTACAAACTTTTGTGGCAATCTATGGGGGAGGCCTATGTTCAGCAGTGGACTATTGATAGGCTGAAACGACGAGATAAGATTACATTTATTTAATTTCGCTTTATTCGTTAGTATCTTTAGTTATTATGTGAATTAACATTGGTGTTTATGTTGTGTTTAAAAAAGCCTTAATATGTCCGTTACCGTGACCGTTAATCGCAAATTTAAGATGGTGGTCTTGTTCTTTTTAGTTTTGTTCAGCTAAAATAGCAATTAAGCACTATTTTCTTTATCTTTACAAACATCATTGTAGCGAAAAATTCAATTTAACTGGAGCATGTAAGCATAACTTGTCCAGGATATATTGTTTGTGTATATTCTAGTGTATTCTGTGTAAATTACAATAAACCTTTTTGGATTCTCGCTAAATCATCATCAATATTTTCATCGAATTATTCATTTACTGGTGATAGGATTCCTATGCAGGAGTTCGTCTAGGTAGGTACCACCCCAGGGCCAGTTATTTTGCCGTGAAGCGTGTGCAAACATTACTGTGTTTCGGTCTGAAGGGCGCTGAAAGCTAGCGTAATCACTGGGCATATGAGACTTAACAACTTATGTTTCAGTGTGAAGGGCGCAGTTTGGAGCTACACAGATATATTCTGAGTAATACAGCATCTGTTATGGGCAAACGTTGAACTTACCATCAGGTCACACTTTATCACAAAAAAAATTCAGTTAAAAAAATTCAGTTAGTAAATTTTTAAAATTGAGCGGTTAGAGTATTTACGACTGTAATACACTTACAGGCCAAGTCATAAAATGTTAAGATTCAATTGTAGTTTTTTATATCACTTAAATCCAAACTTAATATAAAAATAAACTGTTATTTTATGACTTTAAAACATAATGCAACCATTAAAACTGATATCATCGTTTAAACCTAACCTAACCTATATGTATTAAAATAGAACAAAATTGTTTTTATTCAATATAGATTATTTACATAATGCTCAATGAACGTCATATTTTTAAACAGTTCATTTATCATTTAAAATTTTATTTCATATTATGGAAAATGCCGTAGCAGCTCCACCCATAATGTGATGTACTTACTATCCATAATGTATGCTTTGATGTTTATATCAACAGACAGACATTTTTAAAGCTGATTTTGTCAGGCAAGAGAATTTATTATAACAAGACATATTCATTTTTTGGAGGTCATATTCGCACAATATATTTGTTTTGTAGAGACGAAAAATGTTTTTAGCTTTGCTAGAATCCGATTTGAGGCGCTGTAGTGGAGTCAGTAACAAAATCTATATTTATGGATCAAAATAACTTACATCGAATCAATCTTATTTAATGCAAATTTTAAAAAGAAAATCATAATATCTGGACGATAGGTGGCGTCAACTCAAACGAAACTCAAAGTCGAGAGACACGGAGTTGACGCCACCTATTATGCTATTACTATATATACTATGTTTCTTACTTAAATGTGTCATAAAACTAAAATCTAATTTAGTAATCAAACTCATCTCGCCACCTACGTACCGGAAAGGGCAGAACGTTTGCCGAGCCAACTAAAAGTAGCTCGTAGTAGTCTAACAAATAGTTAATTGGCTCGGGTGGCGCATTGGTTAAGCGATTAGCTGTGCTATGGGTCGCTGGTTTGATTTGAAATATTTATGTGACCTTGCATTCATTCATAGATACATACAGTCACGCCTTTTTCCCATATAATGGGTAGGCAGAGTTCACTCACGTAGCCCACTTTTCGCCCTCGCGGGAAACGAGACGTTATGGATGGCAAACGACGTCGCCGCCATTTTGGTACAAGTAAAAAATTCTTAGTCCCATTACGTTCCCACGAACAGTGTAGTGACAGTATTGCATATTTAAGTGTCATTCTGCACGACTAGAGGCTGTCCGTACTAGTGATGTAACGAATGTACATTAATTGTTATTGATATTCGCGAATGCGAATATTATAGTCTTAGGCATATTAGTCGCCATTCTGAGCGCCCAATTTTGTTCTTTCATTTAAAGTGCATCCCTAAATTTTAAATTATTTTGGAAAAGAAAAGAATTACATATAAACGTTTCTTATTTTAATAAAAGGAAGCACATGAAACAATTATTCCAGATTATTATATAATCATTCTGATAGTAGTATGGTGGTCGTACAATATTAGAACGCATATTTAAAGACAAGTTTTTTTTCAGTCTAACTAGTATAATTTATTGCATGTATTATTTTATATTTCTGGAGGTATCGCAAAACTTTTCCATCCCGTCTAACGAGATAAGAAAAAAATTTTTTGTAGGAAAGTAAACCTTCAGCAGCCTTCGGCACACACTACTTAAATGCGTTTGGTGAAAGAGAGGTATAGCAAGATACCAAAGTTGAAACGATGCCATAGGCAAGCCCGTCTCACAGTTGCAAGAAAGTATAAAAACTGACAGACAGACAGAAAAATGTTATTTTACTATAGGTATTAAAATAAACAAGTGTGTTCTGATGGAAACGATACTTAAGACATCCTCCGAATAAAGCATTCGACTCGAAGTACACATTACAGATATTAAAGAACAGCGGGGTAAACGTAAAAATTAGGGGATGGTTTCCTGTCTTATTGAGTTGGACCTGTTACGCTGATAGAAAGAAAACATGGATCAATTCCTATATATATAATGAAACAAATGATATTACCCTATTCTATTTTGCGTGCTTCCGGTTACTTGGACATTCCAGCACGACAATGATAGTAAACCAAAGCATACCTGCATGATGATTTCTTATATTTACGCGAACACTACACATTTAAATGAAACTAATTTTACGGATTTTATCGCGTTTTATTTTATTATGTGACCATGGGTGCTGTAAAGCACTCGAAACGTCGGGTTATAAATTATATATGTAAAATTAGTTTCATTTAAACATACCTGCATGGTGAACGAATTCCTCGTTTCACAATTACTTTCTGCCTTAGGCTGGTCAACTAACAGCCCAGACATAAATCCAGTTGCGATTGTCATTGATTTGATGCGAAGTCAAAAGGGTATCAAATCGATAATGTGGCAATTTAAGAGAACTGAACAACGTTTTCTTAGCAGGATGGAACTGTATAGCTGCGGCAAAGTTTAAAAAATTGATAGAGTCAATGCGTCGCCGGTGTAATTATTAAAAATATATTAAATTGCCTTTTATCGTTTACATTCCCTGACATAAATGCAATTTCTTTACTCTACGTTTTATTTGAAATAATTCTCAAACAATTTTTAATCGTTCTTAATTAATTGTCCAACTTCATTTGTATTTTAATTTGTTACTATCGAATTTGTTATATCTAATTACTTATGAGAAGGAAAACAAAATTACATGTAACAGACAAATCGTTTGAAATTATATGACATTGTTCATACAAGTTACTGAGAAGGATACAGTTGAGCTATTTTAATAAAAAAAGGGGATATTTTATACATAAAACAATCTTTTATTATAAATATTTATTATAATACTAATGTTTTTTGGGTTATTTTATATTATTTTCACAATTTTTCTTTGCAAACTATGAAGTATTTATGACAATCACATTCGCAAAATATTCGCATGATTTTTGCGAATGCGAATTTAAAGAAATATGCGAATATTTGCGAATGCGAATGCGAATATTCGTTACAGCACTAGTCCGTACGATACCTTAGTCGCCTCTTACGACACCTCTGCGTGCTGCCAAGCGTGGCCACTATGACTACGTTTGACAGGGGGGCTGGCAACGGCAGTTTAATTATTCAGAGATTTCAGAAAAATGCTGCTGCCCTGGTTTTTATTTGCCGTCTCTCGATTTTTGCGACACCCACGGGATGAGATAGGGTGGGAGATGCTCTTACGCGGCCACCACACGGCTTAATTATGTTACGCTTTATATAATGTAACTATGTTACCACGGCACTAAGTTACAATTTAAATACCAAAGCAATCAGGTCATATCAAATAATTTCAGAGTATACTTTATTATTACTTCGAAAGTACTTGTTATTTATCTGGAAACTTGCTCTGTCAAGCGTATCCGTCCGAGCTCCAGTTTTCAAAGGACTCCGTTTTGTTTGAGCAGTGAAGCAGTCTAATATAAACTTATTATTAATTTATCGTCGACATAACTCAAAGTCAAATATCATTATTTTATTAAATTTTGAACAACCTCAAATAAATGTCTTTAAAGAAAATCAGCACGGTTACCTTAACCAGTTTATTTAATAAAACTATAATAGATTTTCGGATTTAATCGCGTTTTATTTTATTAATTATACCCGACGTTTCGGGCGCTTTACAACACCTATGATCACTGGAGGACTGGGGTGACAAATGTCGTGATCTACGCAGAATGAGCTTACTTGAAGTCCTGCAGTGGTATGCTTGGCTTTTATTTTATTTTTATTATCCCAAGCCGGTTGTTTGCAATTGAAATAAGGATGTTTTTAAATTTAAATATATAAAAAATATGGTCTATGATATCTGTTGTATTGGTTGGGACGATCCAGAACATGGTCTCAGACTACAGATTTCCGAGCGTTGACCATAGACCGCCGATGCTTCACATTAGCTATATGTTCTTTTATGCGAGTTTTTATTTATCTGTTGTTTTTGCTCTATGTAAGAGAACCACATTCACAATCCAGCCTGTATGTTGTAGAACGATGTTACACTTGCCAGATGGTAAAAACTGACTTACCTTCTTTGTTGGCTTCCGATATGTTCTTTTGGAAGCGCGCTTCAAGATGTAGCTGCATGCGAACACCGATTTTTACCAAGGATGATTCGCGAGGCTATTTAAAGGCTGTTCCGACATTAATCGGAGGCTATAAGATTTTCCTCGCATTACTTAAACGACTCTTAACGCAACCAAAAGTTCGATCATATCTATATCTAGTTTTCCTATAGAAAAACTTCATCATGTAAAACAAATTAAATTAAAATGTATCCTTACTTCAAAGTTTTAATACTAATTAAACCTAATTAAAATTATTGCTACTGATACACCATTACTTGCATATTACTTGAAATATTTTTCCGAGTAGCAACCTCGGGTTTTTCAAAACATAAATGTTTGTAACATTTTCAAGCAAAAGTGGCTGAGTAATGTAAATGACTATGAGCGCTAGAAGCCCTTCTCGCCGCTCGTCGCTTTCGTAGCGAAATTAATAATTAAAGTCTAATTTCCTCCAGTTTAAGGCAATTTGGTTAAGTAAATGTTATGGAAAGGCTACTCCGATTCTTAATCAAGGCGATATTGACTTTTCATTTTCATTAATATTTCCAGAAAATGTAAAGGGATTCGCTAGTCAGTAGAAACATAAGCGAATAGCTCACAATTATTATTATATTATGGAAAAGCCGTCATTCGTTACAGTATATTTTCAATCGCGATAGCCTGCATTGTTCTCAACCAAAGCCAATGTTTGTCAATTAAACGACGACTCAATCGCCTCATCACTTACTTCCCTTAAAAAATAGAATGTTTTTTTTCAAGTGGGTAGGTTACACTTACACAAGTATTTCTTACATTAATTTAAGTAAGAAACTAAGTAAGCCATTACGCGAAAGAATATTAAATAAGCCAGGGTACAACTTCGACTATAAATAGTGTATCAACTAATTAAACTTCGTAATTAACGCCGCCATCACTGCCTTGGGGTGAGATGTAATCTCCCAACTTCGAGAGGCCTATGTTCATCATTGTACTATTTTTATATGCTTATTATGATAAATGAATGTACTTTTTTTATTACGTTGTGTGAGATTAATAAATATTTCAACTTTTACGTATAAGTTTTTATTTAATTGTTATGGTGTGTATTTTTTCCATAGTGTAACCGTTCAAATAAAACGTTAGTCTTCTTTCCAAGCTTGTGAAAAAGTACTTGAGAAATGCGAATTTCATTGAATACTGATGTGACGTTATGATAAAATACTACTTCCACGGTAAAAAAGTACGCACGTAAGAAGAACAATACAAAAATAACTCCAAAAGTTCTCGCATGCTAATATTCTACGTTAGTATAAAGGACGATAAACAAGTAGAAGATATTATACATAATTAATAAAGGTATTATTAATTAAGAAGCATAATCAAATTAAAATCATGTTTATTTATACGCCAAAAAAATAATTTAAAATATTTTTCTATCTATAGGATAGCTAGCCTGGCAGACGTTGCCCTGCCTGTTCCAGTAGTGATGCAAGGAGTTTGATTTCTGAATGACATTTAAGTTAGACCTGTGTCGATCGCGAGTGATCGAATCTTTTTGATTCGATTGTAACCTGTACACGAGTGATCGAATCGCGGGTCTTTAAAAGATTCGATCTTTTCGACCCGGTGCCAAGACAAACTAACTGCACTTTATGGTTATACAAATACCGAACCTAATTGCTTACTTTAATGAATGATCGAGTAGTGCTTTAAATCATTGTTGCGTAATCCAATATAAACCGGTCTTTGCCTGTGTGCTTGTGCTAAAGCTATCGGGACCTGTCGATTTTCTTGATTGAATTTAGAGATCGTGTTATTATTAGTAGAACCGGTGACCTGAGACCCGCGACACACGTTTAAGATCGTCAGATTAAGCAATAACTTGGTCAGCATTCTTTAACCGGTCATACACATGAACTGTGACCTGAATGATCGAAACAATCGAATCGAATCGGGTTACGGGAAATGATCGATCGACAACGGTCTAATTTAAATATGAAACTTTACAGCCACACGTTCACATCGCCAACTACCGGGTCGGATTTTGTAATTTTACAACGCAAGTGCAGAATTTTAAGCTGGGGCTTGGAGGGTTTTAGGACAGGAAAGATAAATAAGGTCATTCTTATTGACTATTTTCATTCTTATTGACTATAATATATAAGGTGAAAGTAACGTAAAAGGTCAGATTTTTTTTTATTACAGAAGAGGGGGCAAACACTACTACCGGAACGGACTAACGTTAAGTGATCACCGCTGCCCATGAACATCCGCAACACCAGGGGAATCGCGGGTGCGTTGCCGGCGTTTGAGAAAGGAACAGGCTCTTTTCTTGAAGATCCCTAAATTAAACATAAAATCTATATTGTATATAAAACAAAGTCGTGTTAGTTACACCATTTATAACTCAAGAGCGGCTAGACCGATTTTTATAATGTTGGATTTGTTGGTTTTGTCTCCGCTTCGAATAGCAGAACAACTATTAAAATATCAAAAAAAAATCACGAAAACAACATATTGAAAAAAAAAAATTTATACATATATTTTTTCATACATTTTCTGTATACAATGGCATCTGTAACAACGCCAAGTGACACATGACAGAAAAACACATAAATTACTTTGTATGCATGACAGTTTTGTAACAATAAATACTTTTTCTTTTGTTTTGTTCTTCAATTTTAAGTGCTGATCTACCACGTGCTTATCGGTGAAGGAAAACATCGTGAGGAAACCTGCATGTCCGAGGAATAGAAATATTACGAGGACATGTGAAGTCCGCTAACCCGCATTGGAGCAGCGTGGCGGATTCTTCCTAGCTCCAAAAACCCACTAAGAAATGAGAGGAGGCCTGGGCTCAGTAGTGGGACGGCTGAAACTTTACTTTTTTTTTACTTTTCGACCGTGATTGCATTTATACGTTACAACGGTAAGTTGCCTTCCAAGATGTTCAATTAGTGCGGTTATCAAATTTGTTGATAATTGCTTCATTATGTAATTTTCAATCGTGTGACCAATTTTTTTGTGTTATTTACAATGCCGCGAGCCAGTAAGTACATCGAAGCCGAAATTCAATTAGACTTCGCAATATTGGGAATCAATATGCAGATGAAAATTATAACACTCCATGTTGCAATGCGCCTTGAATGTTTAGGAAATAAGTGGCGAATATGGAACAATCCAAGGGTTATTGACGACAAAATCGTTTCCTTTCACATTCGTTGTGAGAGTTCTACCGTTATCACAGAGCATGGTCGGTGGCAAGTGTACAAAACGTTATCCACGAAATTTGACGAATGAGTCACCCAAAATATCATATTTTCTGTTGTAAATTCAATAAAGAGCCGGGGTGTATAGCTAGATTGTAATAAGCGTTAGCAATTTTTTTTGCTATAATAAACATTCATCTGAGTAAGTAATCTTAATAAATTATTTAATAAGTGTAGTAAATCAGTACGTTTGCGACGACTGACCTTCAACCTGTCCATTTCTTCCAGCCCTACATCTTCGGTTTAAATTCCTGGATACAACGTTCTAGCAACACATAATTTTCAGATTTCTTAATGCATTATAATAAAGTCACCATCCCCCTCCTTCCTCCCTCGGATGTACTCGTATATTTGACCACGGCAACAACGAGTTAGTTACTTGCCAGTAAGCAAACATTACTTTTTCGGTCTATATATAATTTCGGTGATGTAATTGCTGTTAGCCATTTTGGCTTTTACAGTTTCATCGGATACTGTGCTCACGGGCCAGGGTCCCGCGTGCCAGGTAAGTGTTTCCGTCTGAAGGACACTGATAGCTCTTGTAATTGGAACCTGACATATAAAACTAAGAACTAATGTCTCGGGGTGATAGATCTGTTCCGGGGACGTTGCACTTACCATCTGGTGGACGATTTGCACGTCTCATCAATATTCCCAAAAAAAAAACTGTCAAAAGCTATAATCCATGCGGCTTTTATAGTGACACAAGCGTACTTGCAAACACAAAGGCAGTCACTCCTCCTAGCTGCTTATAAACTCTTGCAATACATTCGGAGATAGGCTGTTGTGACAGAGATTCGAGGTCAATCATAACACAGCTAGACCCGAAAGTCAACTATTTGTGATTTTGCAGAATAAAGAAAGAGATTTGAACCCAGGAACTGTAGCGTAAAAACCTGCAACACTGTACCTCTAGGCCATGCCGTTTTCTACTACTCGTATAATAGCTGTCCATCGTATATATATTCTCGTTGTCGCGGTACTCGAATTTGGCTCAGAAACTGACTAACATTTAATCGCCTAGTTATTTATATAATGCTTATAAATTAAGTTATTCACGAAAGAAAAAGAGAAAGAAAGGAAATATAAGAAGAAGAAAGAATTATAATTTATAATTATAGTTAATATAATCAAGCATTACTTTGCGGAAATCCAATTAAAGGGAAAAAATTAAAAGTTTGTTTATGCACCCTATTGAGGCAGTACGGACGGTGCTCTTCGAAAACTAGTTAGTACACACCATTTTGACAACGATGGTTTTCCAATGTATCGTCGTCGATATAACTGTAGAGAATCGTTTACCGCACATAGTTAATATAATTCTAAAATTTAAGTGAAAAACCAAAAAAGATAATTATAAAATCAGACCCGGTAGGTAGCGCTGTGATCGTGTGGCTGTAAAGTTTCATAATTAAATGTCATTTAGAAATCAAACTCATCGCGTCATTTACCGGAACAGGCAGGATGTCTGCCGGCCAGGTAGTATTGTAAAAATTAATATAAAATTTAATGTTAAAAACGCAAGAATGTGTTAACTTTTTCTTCACCTACCGCCAAAAAATCGATAATGTAGAACGTAAAGCATTTCCCGATCCCCCACATCTTTATGCCATCAAAATTTATATTTAGACATCATTGCCTAATTTCTCTTATTAATAAACTTATTGCCCACTAATGCAGCATGTCATTATAGTTTAAGTTACATTGATATGAAATATACTTTCCAAAAAACAAGGCTGAACTGAACTGTCTCTCAGAACTCTCAGAACAACTATCTGTGGACCATACAAATATTTGTTCGAAAATCGAACCCGCGACAAATAGTGCAGAAGTCTTTGGCTTAGCCAAGGCTTGAAATATCAAATATTTGGTAACAAACACGCCAGTGAAGAACATAGATTCAAAACTGGTTAGCATCATTATCATAATTGCCTTGAACATTACTCAACGTTTATACTATCCTTCAAGCAATAATAACTTTCGATGTCGTTATATTTGTGGATTTAATAATTTTTCAGGCTTTAAAATTAACCAAGCGGAATTTAATATGTTGATTCCTCAAGATTTTTTACTTAATTCAAATTGTTGTTGTGTGAATAAATACCGACCCAAGAATTTTGTTGTTTTATTTTTTAAAAGGAATAAGTGATGTGACAAGCAAAACGGTCACCAGATGGGGAGTGCAACGTCTGCCCATAACAAAATCTGTGTCTAATAAAACATTTCTGAGTAGCACCGCACTGCGCCCGTCCCCCAGAGACATCATTTCTTAAGTACTTACTTACTTTCGTAATTACACTACCTCTGTCCCCTCCAGACCGAAACAAAGTAATGTTTGCACACTATTGCTGGTATTCCAACAATAGTGTGCAAACTCTAATTATACACCAATGGCGATCCGTTGTATAACCAGCCCGTACGATTTTTTAGCGACCTTCCCTTCTAAGGAGCTTCTTGAAGAAGCGGCCTACTCGCCGTCTCACGAATAAAACTACACGACCGCATAACCTAGTGGTCAGAGTGCCTGCAATGCGCCCCGGTGCTTCTATGTCGTAAAATAAGGCGAAGCCAAATTTTGTGCAAAATCCATACACTAAAGCAGTTTCATTAATAATAACGCCTTCATCAAAAGGCCAGCCCTTACAACGTAGCTGGATTGTGAATGTGGTCTCTCTTACATAGGGCAAACAAAAGGATCAGTAAAAATTCGCGTAAAAGAACATATAGCTGATGTGAAGCATCGTCGCTCCAGGAAGTCTGCAGTCTGTGACCATGTTCTGGATCATCCCAACCATTAGATTTGATAAACCACAAATCCTCGCAAAAGAACACCGATTCCTACCACGGATGATTCGTGAGACTATCGAAACTAAAAAAACATCAAAAGAGAAGATGGTTGGGTATTACCACCATTGGGATCCTATAATTAATAAAATTAAATCAAAAACCAAGCATACCACTGCAAGACTTCAAGATAAGTTAGCTCTTTCTGCGTAGATCGAACAAAAAATAACAAATAAAAGCTGAAGATACTCCGGGTTAACCATGACATCAGGACATCTGTCACCTCAGTCCTCCCGTGACCATGGGTGCAGTAAAGCACTCGAAATGTCGGGTTAGTAATAGTAAAATTAAACGCGATAAAATCCGTAAAATTAGTTTCATTTAAATGTGTGGAGTTCGCGTAAATATAAGAAATCACTAAATCTATTTTCCTGTCTCCAAAATTGCTATAACGGGCAAGGGTGTTGTCTCTCACACGTCGTGGCGCCGTTGGAAAATACATCTTGGCAATACATACATCTTGGTGCGTAAATGTGTAGGCAATGTGTGTTTAGCTTAGTTGTTTACTATAATTAATCGCTAACGCTCTCACTGTAGTAACTAAATTTTCATAATCTGTCCATAATTATGTGGCAGTATTGGAAATTTCATAGTGCAGCACATCTAATCGCCGCAATCAGAACCGGAATATAATGTCACCAGTCTTAGTAAGGACGAGGGCGAAAATGTTTGCGAAGCACTTTGCTCACATGATGAAAAAGTAAATGAAAGAGCAAATATTTCATAAATTTATTTTATTATTCATAATATGAATATACTGAACCGCTTAGACCTCGGGAATGCATGGAGTGAGAATAGCGTACATAAAAATAAATTAAGTACTAAAGAAAAATACGTAAAAATGTATTCAAATAATATAGATAACAACTCCGGTTTATCATATAAACCACGTATTCCCCCAGCTCGACGTGTACTTCCCACAAAGCTTTGTTATCTATGTACATTTTAACTCTTACGCGTTTATTTATACCTATGTACATCGAAAATTCGAATAAATGCATCTATTGGCTTTACAAAATGAATACGAACGTATCGATGGATGAACGTTCCATTGCAGCTGACTTAAACACATTTCTCTATAACACTATTCCACGTTCAAAATACTATTGTATGATGCATACCACGGAACGCCAAGATGTCCTAAGCCAAGCCTGTTTTGTGCATATTACTACTATAAGTTTTAATGTCCAAAAGCCTCCTTTAGTTAATAATTCAATCTTAATTAAATCATGAATAGATAATTACTGACAGGCCATCTCTTATAAAATTTATTGATAATACCTTCTTTTCAATTTAAGCAATTATGACAAAATTCCAAATTTCAAATCTGCCAAATCAAGCTTGGAATGCTAAAAATTATACAAAATAAATTTCCATAATAAAATTTAATCATAGCTTTATTTAAAATTAAATCATCAAATCCATTAATACGATATCTCAGGTACGAACGAGCCTTACATGAAATAATTATCTAAAGATCGGATTTTTACAAAGTTGTCACTAACATTAAAGTTTCCACTAATTTGTCCGTTTGATAATTAAAGATTTCGGAATATAGTTATGCATTTGTAATTTCATTTAGCTGCAAAACATGGAACATATGAAATAACGAAAGAAGCTATAGCGTGAAGGAAGAAATTGTGCATAATTTGACACAACGTGCAGGGTTCAAACATTTCTGGCATTTCTTTAAAGATTAGAATTGAATGTATATGTATGTATATGTAAAGATTAGAATTGGATGTGTATGTATAATACTCATTAGTGTTAACACCATTAAATAAACGGTTGCTTTTTTTATTATTTTTAGATAAACAAAATCATGTACATAAAAATAATAATGAATGGGTACGTTTGATTTCTGTTGTCACATTTTTTTTAAAATAAGATGATAATAATAAGTCCAGAATACACATTGTTATAAAAAAATTAAATTATTCAAAAACGTAAATTTATTTTATCTTTGTACTTTCAATTAATCAACTATGCCCGTCGTAAGAAATCACTTTAGAACTTAAGTAACGTAATTTATTAACCCTCACAGTTGCCATTTTTCATATTTTTTCACTAAAATATGTATTGTTTGTGAAAAAGATTACATTCACAAGTTGAAACATGACTTCTTTATCAATCGTTGATAGTACGGCAATGAATAATGTAAAAGTGCCTACCTGTGCCCTTCGACTTGCGATAAGGTAACATGTAAAATTATAAATATTGTGTATTACCTCCTTAATACTGTGCACAAGCAAACTAATACCGTAACAGGGAAACCCAGACACTAGGTGATATTCAACCTTTTTTAAATTTTGTATAAGATTTGAAAAATCTTAATTTGAATTAATTGTTATTTGTCTTTTTTACTCTAATGGTTTCCGCAAAATACCGTCTGTTTCTGGAAAGAACTTTTAGTTTTTTAATTTATTTTTTCTTAACCGCATTCGTTAAACAACGTCCGAGGTATATAAAGTCCTATCTACCCATTCAATCTCCCATATCTCGGTTAATGATGAGATTTGCAAAGAAGTTTTTTAAAGATTCAGAAGTTACATAAATTCTAGTGTAACTCAAATAACGGCCGCATTTTGAAACTTTTTCTAACATTCCGAAACTGAAGATACAATCCAGACGTTCGTAATGTGACCACTTTTGTGCACGATTAAAGCCATTCAAACAGTTTAGTAACTTTAGCATGTACCTACGTTAAGTTCTATCACAATATAAGCTGTAACCTACGCTCTCTAGTGTGCTAATTATTATTCAACTCACCTCCGTTGGTACCAATATTATTAACCAACTAACTAGGTACTACGAACCTTAGTCAAGCGCGAATTATTCGAAATACATACACATGTCTAGTCTGGCGTAAATACCTTTCTTAAGTACTATTGCATTCAAAAAAAAAATGGTTTACTTTAGCAGATTATTATATCATTATAACAATATATAGGAATCGCATTTCGAATCATGGTAAATACGCCACGGGTTAAGGGTATGAAACCTTATAAAAATCTTTAATAAACATTATAAAACATGTAAAATGTTGGATGGTGAAACACAACCTTATTAGAACGCGCTCACAATACATTTTTTTTATCAATACAATGAAAGATGTGGACTTGACACATAGTGATAAAACGCAAAACAATAAGTAAACAAATGAAACGAACATGAAAGATATGTTTTACAAAAAGGTACATTTGTTACAGTGTAAAATCATTATAATGAATCTCTGTACAAATACAAAAATATATTAACTACATGTAAAATATGGCTCTCGACGATTGTGTATACCATTATACTTACTGTTGAAAAATTAAACTTTGGCTAAAATATCTCTATAACCAATGATAACCGATAGATTAAACATATATTTTATGGATAACACATACTATTATTGTATATATGGAATGTGTTAATCACAAATTTCTAAATGGTGTAAATTATTATTTTTGTAATATAACCTGTATACGCATTTATATACATGTAAATTTAAAACCAATGTATGTTACCAACCTTTCCCTCAATTTACGCAGTGTTCAAACAGAATGGCACAATAATTTTGTAATCATAATTTACGCGTTGACACTTACTTATATACAAATTACAATTAATTATAATAAATACGATTAGGCAGCATGTCATTTACGTTAATCTATTATAATTCGACAAATATATTTATAAAGATGAAAGCATCTATTGATACGACTGCATTAGTATGTACATACATAATCCTACATAAATTGCAAAAAGCTGCGCGATAAAGAAATAGATTTTTAAATCAGTCGACTTAATATGAATGATTTGGGAACTTTTGTAATCTTGCGCTTTAATTTAATCGAGCAACATTTTTTATTAATTTTAAAGAAAGACAAATCATTTCGAGTCTTATTTGACGTCACTATAAAACCACTGCAAGTTATCAATAATTCACATAAAGAAAACTTGAAAATGCTACAGCGATTCATTATTTACGAATTTCCAAAATCCCTCATGTTGTCATTGTCGACTAAATTTAAAGTCCACCTGTAGGAAATTGGATTGCTATACTTAGAAATGAAATTAACAAATGAAACGACAGATTAAATAACAGACAATAGCAAAATTGATAAAAGAATGTTAGAAATGTTAATTTTTATTTTTATATATAATTTTTATCTTGTGTTATTATTAATCTGTAACACTATTATCGAATTGTCATACCATATTCTAGAATGTTGCTATTAAGTACTCGATATAGTGAATAACGGCCCTGCTACTAAATAACAATGTCTTACAAAGCTAATAAAATCATTAATTTTAACATGTCATACGCATTACACGATAATGAATATGCGCGGCAAAAGCATTAAAAACTGCGTTATAAAAATATAATGATCATTACACATAACACTAAAAGTTGGGGATCAATTAAACATCATAAGGTAATGATTTATTGGTGAACTAGAAAATAGCAGTACAAAATGAACGCAAACACGCCAGTCTACACTTTTCGTGATATTACACAAAATTTTAACACCAATTCACTATAAAAATTTCACGTCATCATTCAAACTAATGTTTATTACAGGTAGGTTCGACTCAACAAGGGCTTTAAATAAAACAATGGCTAGACTTGAGTGACGCATTGCGCTAATTTTTCAAGTTCAGCCTGTAGCGCTTGTCTCTTCTCCGTTTCCATCGACAATTTTGCAGTCAGTTCTTCAATGGCAGCATTAAATTTAGCATTTTGTACTTCTAACAGTTTTTCTAAATTTGTTATCTGTAAAAAAGATTATTTTTATTAACCATATATATAGGCAATATACAGGCAATATATATATAGGCCATGTGCATAGGCGAATACTTGCGAATAACACTTTTGTATAGGTATCTATATGTACTAGAAGTTACCGTTTACTGGAATGCAGTCCCGCTATTTAAAAAAAAACGACCGATCGATCGATTCCAAGCGGGGCTACGATTTGAGCAACACGCAAACTCTTGGATTTCGGGTCTGGTTGTATTTGTGGGTTTCCCATGTCACACGTGACACTTATAAGATACGTGATACAAATTGGCGATACAAATTGTAAGAAATTAGAACATACAAGAAGAAAGGTCAAAAGAGTTCTACATTATAGTTATGAACACTATGGACGAAAAACTGGAGCATATAATATCATGACCATGCACTCTCCGTAAACCTGACAATAACTACATTACCTCGCAAAATTAACCTCAACGTTTCCTAACAGGAACACACTTCCCGGCATGCTAATTTGGATAGACAAATCAATTTCATGATGAAAACATAATGCCATATAATTATAACTGACAATCAACTATTTACTATTGTTATTATTAGGAAATGACATTTCCAGAGGACCATAGCTTTGTAGATTCCACGTGAAATCAAAACCTTCAAAGACGATCTTAGAAAATTAACTTTATACAATGTGATGATGATGATGACGATGATGTTCTCCTAGCCGATTTCGACCACGGCGACAACTACCGAATCCGAAAGACGAGAGCCATCCACTGCGCAGGAGATATTATAGTGCCACAAGTGTACGCGCAAACAGAGGCACTCACTCGTCCCAACCTACCCGCGCCCGATGTAACGCTGATACGACAAGATCGGAGATAGGCTAGGATGCAGTGTCAGAAACACGGGGACAATCACAACACAACCAGATCCGAAAACCAACAATTTGTGTTTTAGCACAAATGTTGGCTCCGTCTGGGATTCGAACCCACGACCCGCGGCTTAGAAGTCAGGTACTCTGACAACTAGGTAACTATTAACTATCATAACTGGACAACAAACTTTTGTTTGTCATGGACGTTACGGACAGCCCACTGTGTAGAGTCAGTATGGCTAGCTTGCTACCCAAGGTTACCGGTCACATTATTGGAAAGCTGAGCTTCCCCAAGAATCCGCGCTATGACAGCAATTACAGAAACAAGCTTTTACTGGTGGAAGGATTCCTATGCAGGAATCCGTCTAGATAGGTTACACCCCAGGGCCAGTTATTCTGCCGTGAAGCAGTAGTGTTCAAACATTACTGTGTTTCGGTTTGAAGTGCACTGAGAGCTAGCGTAATCACTGGGCATATGAGACTTAAGAACTGATGTCTCAGGGTGACGGGCGCAGTTCGGTGTCACACAGTAATTTTCTGGGTGACACAGCATTGGTTATGGGCAGACGTTGCACTTACCATCAGGTGAACGTTGTGCTCGTTCCTGTCACTTTAATGAAAAAAAAAACCTACAAGAGTTAAAAGGAAGTAATACTTTGATACACAGACAGTTTTCGAATGTTGTTGCTGTGTCGCAAATCGCAGAGCATCATCATCACACACGTTTCGAGTTTCCGACAAAATGGAAAGTAGGGTTCAGATTAGGGTTGTAATTAGAATAATATAGCACAATTGACTAAAATATCGTACTATGGCGAATTTCAGAACGAAACTTATTAACGTCACATAATCGTTACGGTAATTAAGGGCAGGTTTGTCGATTAAGGCTGCCCGATTTTTGAGGTCATTTAAATGTGTTTATTTTCTGCTATTAAAATAACAACATGGAAAATGATGATGAATCTGTTAATTTAATTAAAAACGAATTGATAATTTATTGTAATATAGATTTAAATTGCTCAAATAATAGAAGTTTCACGGCCAAAGCGAAGAGTACACATGGAAACAAATACACATGGAAAATAAATAATGTGAACTAATTGCTTCATGAATTTCCTAAAAGTACTATATTTTTGCAATATTTTGAAAAAAAAATACTATTTTTCTTCAAAGATAAGGTGGCAACCCAAGTTTAGATACAGTTCCATAGACAATATTCTAAAAACGATTCTAGAAGTACGATTTGTTGTGTTAATACTCACCCTGTTGTTGAGCTGAGCGATCAACGCTTCATTACCCTCAATCTTATTATCTGTTTTGACAGCGGAATTAAGTCGCCTCTCCAAAGTACTCGAATTGACCTTATCTCCCACTAAACTAGCCGTTCTCTCTGATACTTTCTCTTCAACCCTTTCAGACTTCTCCAGAGATTTCTCCACAATACTTCCGGACAACTTGCTAATTGTGCTTATTTCGCTCTGTTTGTCTGTGCTCGTGACTATCTTTTCGTATTTTAATGTTTGGCGATTTGTCGGCGACTGGTTCGGTGCTGGAGCGGGCTGATGCGGCTGGGGGGATGGTGGCAGGCGGCTTCTTCAATTCCTCCAGCATTGCTGTTAACGTCCGACCTGTTAAAACATTTACTTATTAAAACAAAATAGAACAGATGTGTCTGTCTGTGATTCCGACAAAATACTTTTGTATATTGACACCATGAATCCGGTGATAAAAAAATGTACACAGAATGTCTGCACATTGGCTAATCTGTTTGCTCTATTTGCTGTATATTTTATGTTTTTACTGTTTTTTTACCTTCAATTTTTTTTAATAACATTGTTTTTTGAAAATATAATTATCTTTTATCCCATAATTATCCCATTACAATTATTTGGTCATTCCTATATTCAACATTTTAGGGTTATTTTCTTTCTATTCGTAATATGTATGACAATTATATGCAATACTTTATAATTATTTGGATAGCCTCGATGTAATTATTAGACATCAACGAAATGATTAAAGAGAAGTAAAAAATAATAATTATTAATAATAATATTCTACTGTTGTTTCCGACTTATCATCTAATAATCTTCAAATGCAGATGTAACTAATGCATGATGATGGCAAGTAAACAGTTTTATAAATAAACATTATTTACGTAAATACATACCGGCGGCGGTGGGTGAGGGAACGGTGGGTACTGCTTTATTGATAACGGGTTCGGGTTCTCGTGTGCTCGGGTTCAAATCCTTCTTCGACTCCAGCGAGTGTCGCACCTTTGTCTGTAAAAGAAAATATGGCAACCAAACCAATTTTCAGACATGTTTAATACTCACATTTTTGTGTGTAAATAAGTATGAATGAGAAACAAGCAATCAGTTTAACCTAATTTTAAGTCTGCAGTTTTTTTTATAGGATAAAGTGACGAGACGAGCAAAACGTTCGCCTGATTGTAAGTGCAACGTCCGTCCATAAGAAATGCCGTGTCGCCCAGAACGCCTCTGTGTGACAGAGACAGCAGCATCAGCAGAGCAGACAGCATTTCTTGTCCCCCAAAGACATCAGTTTTCTTATGCCCAGTAATTACACTAGCTATCAGTGCCCTTTAGACTGAAATACAGTAATGTTTGGCCCATAGGCAACTGCATTCACATTGTCACATCCAAGGAGTAAGGCGGAAAGTCTCATTGCCAATAGACTCTCCGTTTCATGTTGATTATCATACAGCAATGTTATGCTGCTAAGCAAAATTCTGCGGTGCTGGTCGTGAGTTCAATTCTAGCACGGGACAAACATTTGTATGAACTACCGATAGATTACATGTACATTTGTACATGTAGAATTTAAGTCCGAAAAATACATCCTTGATAGAAGCAGAGTCTTTGTAAGGAGGTTTAAAAAAAACAAAAATATATTACTTTTAATTTCTTGCCAATTTGGAAGCAAGTAGCATTTGGTTATACGTGAAAATATATGTTTTAATTAATTTCAAAAAGTCCAGAATAAGACAGCACAGTGGATAATTAATAAGAAAACTCACCCGGTCACTGAGAGTCTGGTTGGAATAAAGGATACGAAAAAAATGCCTAGTGTTACGTAAGACTGAAGTGTAGATACCACAGATTATATTCCAAGGCAAAGACAAATGGGAAAAGCCTAACAAATAACATCTACATAAAAAAAAAACTTTATAAGTCGATAGTAGAAGTTTTGTCTACAAGACATGATGTAGTAACAAAATTATATTTTACAGTATCAAGTAAACAGATTAGCAAGTCGTTCATCGAATGGTAAGTGGTACTGCCCTTTAATAGTTGCAGTGTCACGCAGAACCGTGAACTGCAAATTCTAGCGCGCTTTGCAGTCATCACCTTGTGACGTCAGTTATTTAGACCCATGTGAACAACAACCAGCTAAAGTGGCCTTCAAACCTGAACACAATAATTCCTCAGCCGCTTGTCAGAAAAAAAATAACAAATGTCATAGTCACCTCATCAAAACTTTCTAACACAGATATCCTGCTACTTATGGAGGACGTGCTTTTCGACATTTCCATTGAGTGTGAAGACGTTTTCTTCTCTTCGAGACCGCATTCCAAGATCCTACAACAAAAATATTATCGTTATTTTATTTATTGTCAAATTAACGTTGAAATAGGACCTCTAGGAGGACCGTTAAAGTAATCGCCGTCGAGATGATGTCCTCCTCCTTGCCGACTTTCGATAACGGCGGCAACTACCGAATTCTGTCAGAAGTTACCAACTGCGCAGGAGATACTATACACAGGAGCACTCGGTCATCCCAGGAATACCGTGTGGCTTTTGCAGGTGAGACATTTTTTATTTTACTTAGTGACGAGACGAGCAAATCGTTCGCTTGATGATAAGTGCAACGTCTGCCCATTAAAACCGCTGTGTCACCCAGAAACTTTTTTTGTAGGTACCACACTGCGCTAGTCACCCAGAGACACCAGTTATTAAGTCTATGCCCAGTAATTACTCTAGCTATCAGTAACCTTAAACGGAGTACTCATAATGTTTGCACACTACTTGCCTTACGGCAGAATTAATAATTAAGGCACTGCCGTAGTACATACCTGGAGGGATTCCTGCATAGGAATACTACCAACAGCAGTCAGTCTGGCTTAGTGCGCCTAATATACTGGCGAAGGAGTATAGATACTTCTTCGCCGATATATTAGTAGATTACTCCAAAAAAAAATGGCTAAGCATGCACTAGATACATTTTAATTTATTTAAATACGCTGGTACACATTTAAAGAACTTCTACTTTATATCGAATGGCGGGTGATGAGTGTTTGGCAAATAATTCCTGATTCGCGAAGTGTTCCATTGTAGGAACCCCTGCACTGGGATACCAAAATGTAATAAGATTCTACATTTATTTTCTTTTCAACTACCGGTTATTAGAACTATATTTGATATGACTGACAAAAGAAGTCGCGCACGTCATATATATTTTTATAATACTCCAGGAACACACACACCAATTTGGTAACTGAAGGTGACCTTTACTTTCATAAAAGTCGTCACGTTTACGAAGCGATCGTAAGAGCAAGTGTAGTGTCAGAGACACAAATCTCGTTCACTCTCACGTCACGAGGCAGAGTATCGGGAATAGGATTACTGTAGATTTATTTATAATAATATTGTTACCATGTTTAAAAATTATTTAACATTTTATTACGTTACAAAGACTCGCAAGTTTTTAATTTCAACAAATGATACGAAGCCGTGGTAGCACAGGGGTTAAGCGCTCGCTTTAAATTTCGGTGAAGGAAAACATCGTGAGGAAACCCGCATGTCTGAGAAATAAAAAATATTTCGAAGACATGTGTAGTCCGCCAACGCAGTAGTGTGGCGGATTCCTTCTTAGCTCCAAAACCCTCTCAGAAATGAGAGGAGGCCTGTGCTCAGCAGTGGGACATTTATAGGCTGAAACTTTACTTTTTACTTTTTTTTAATGATACGTGTGGCTTATGGTAACTAAATATATATATATATATATATATATATATATATATATATATATATATATCTATATATATATATATATATATTATATATATAAATGTTTTTATTTGGATTTGATCAGTACATCTTTGAAATACAGCGTCAATTACTGTCTTTGGTTTTGTCGTCGAGCTAATGAGAGGAAAATCTACGAAGCAATCGAAGATTTGAATTCGAAAATATTAATAGAATATGAAAACACTGTATACTGTATTCTATCTCATTCTCTCGTTGGCTAAATTCTATTGATTTTTAGTGTCGCTTTTTCATTCCATCGAGTTTCAAATCACAACGATTCTGAAGAAGTTTTCACTTCAAAATATTATCCAAATGAATGCTACCTGTCAGTGCTTCCACTACCAGCTTTACTGACAACACCGCCCGTGTCCGAAGAAGACGAAACAGATCGTGACTTAGTATCGCCGAAGCTAGTTTTCTTGGCTTGGTTTAGTTTCAGTTCCTCCATCCACGGCGCTCTGTGTTTCTCCCACTCGCGTGCCCGAGGTCTTATTTCTTCTAATTTCTCCGATGGCGGTTTCTCTGTTGGTACTGAAAGACGAATGTAATAACTTTAAACGTTTTACGGTAAGCAACACTAAAGACTTTTTTTGCGTAATAGCAATTGTAGTTATTTATAAAATTGTTAGTATACTTAGGCGATACATTACAGAAATCCATTTTAAATAAGAAGTTCATCATCATTATGAATTCAGCCTATCACTAGTCCACTGCTGAACATAGAACAAGACCCCTCCATAGAGTGCCACTAAAGTTTGTAGCTCTCATTATAGGGGGATTATGCCGTAGTTGCCACGCCTGCCAGGCGGGTTAGCAACCGCAGTTTATTTATTGAGATGTTCCAGGAAGATGCTGCTGCCCATCTCCTGGTGTTAATTTTTCCTCTGACGACTCTTACGACACCCACGGGATGAAATGGGGTGGCAGATTCTCGTAAGCCGCCACCACACGGCACAATAGGAAGTTACAAAATTAAACAAGATGTCTCTGGGTTACGGGCGCAGTGTAGTGCCACGCAGAAATGTTCTGGGTATACCATAAGGTGAATATTTTGCTCGTCTCGTCACTTTATCCAATTAAAAAAAATGTTATGGGCAAACAATAAAAAATATATAAGATAGAAATAATTGCCGTGTGCAGTGTAAGGAAATGTGCCACCCGGTCCCATCCTGTGCGAGACGTAAGAGCTGGGAGAAACGTCTGGAAATCGTCGACTTGGCGCAGTCGTTATGGACCGTGGGTTCGAATATTGGCGGTCAGTCCGACTGGGAATTAAAGCAAGGACCTGCGGTGTATATACTCTGATCATAAGACCAGGCGGCCGTCAAACTATAATTCATAACTACCTTCATGCCCGTTACTAAGACCGATTAGTTGAGGCGTATCATCGCGTAGTACTTGACTCGGTGGACGTCGTCTGGGGGCTTTTACTCTGGAACAATTAGTTTAAAGGTTAAGTACAGTAATCATTTGAACTCCAAGGTAAGGAGTCTAGAAAGAGTATAAAAATTACTAAATATACTTAATTTTTTTTTTTAAATTGTTAAAAAGAGCGCATGCAACTCAGTACATACATACATAGAGTCACGCCTCTTTCAGATTGGGGTAGGCAGAAACTACATCTTTCCACTCGCTAAGATCATGACACCCCATCTTTCTCTTCTTCTTCTTTCCTTAATGTTTTCATACAAGCTTTTGAGTGGCATTTCCTCAAAACGAATTCGATTTGATCGTAATACCTTCGCCTACGGCACAGTCACCTCAATAATGTTTCGTCAATCTTCTTTCATCCATCCTCTATACGTGTCCAAACCACCTAACCATCCCTTTCTTTATCTTTGTCACTACATTCTCTAACACCGTTCCCTTATAACACTGTTCCTCACTTTGTCGTATAAAGCTTCCATTCCAACGTCCAGCTATACTTCTCAAACTTTTAATTTCCACAGCATTAATCTTACTTTCATGCTCCTTCTTTCACATCACACCCAAATAAGCTCACTTCAGAAACACAGTTGTAGTAACGCTTTTTTTGCCGTGATTTTTTACTTATCCTCTTCTGGTTTTGGTCAATATTATTTTTTTAGTTATATTATTTTAAATAATATTAAGTCATTTCATTGAATATCATTTGTATTGTAACTGAAGGTGGATCAGTAATATCTTTAACATCATCAGGCAATTGGATTAATGTTGAATCAATTAGTAATTGATTAAAGTAAGATTTTATTTGAATTGGATTTTTAAATGATAAATCTTTCAATGCCAATTTTACTGCGTGGACGAAAAGTTTTATAGAAAAAGTTATATTTGGAATATCTCTTAAAATCAATGTAAATATCAAAAATATGACTTAAGAAAATCCACCACCCCATGTCATCCCGTGGGTGTCGTAAACGTCGACAGAGGGAAAATGAAAATCAGAAGTTGGGCAGCAGCATTTTCATGGGTTACCAATCCGGCTGCCAAGTGTGGCAACTATGGGAAAATCCCCCCAAAATGAGAGGTACAAACTTTTGTGCAAACCTATGTTCAGCAGTGGACTACAGTTCACTAGAGAAAGAAATTATGATGATGATGGGCTTACATCTATATATTGAAACGAATGCTATAAAACATACAACATTGAATAAGCCCTACCTGCCCGCCCGAGGATCATTTAGTATGGAATTTCTTTCGACATGGTCGAATGTGTTAACATTGGTAGCGGTGGTGGAGATATTGTTAGTAACGGTTGTGGCGTTTGCCGTTGACTTGCTCGACACGCCACCGTCCGTTCGGTCCCATTCCCCGCCACTGCTGCTACCGCTCGATACTGTTGACGATTTTTCTCTGAAAGCATATGCAATTTTATTACTGTGAATACTGTACTGTTGAATTTATAAATAAAAAATATATACATACATACAGTCACGCCTTTTCCCCATAAAGGGTAGGGAGAGCCCTCACCCGTAAGGTCACTTTTCGCCCCCACCAGGACGAGAAACGAGACGTGACGGGTGGCAAACCATGCCGCCATTTTGGTACGTGTCAAGAAATTCTTACTCCCATTGCGTTCATACAAGCAGTATAGTGACCGCATTGCATATTATATTATAAAATAAAATAAATGAATAATTTAAATAAATAAATAAAATAAAGTGAAATAAATATAAATAAATTAAAAATTAATATAAATAAAATTATTCTGCATAAATAAAGGCTGCCCGTACAATACCTTAGTCGCCTCTTACGACACCTCGGTAGCAAAGAAGTTAGAAGTTATTCTACTCTGAGGGACACCTATAGACTTCTTAAATTTTCTGAAACCCTATACCTCCTCTCGAATTCTCGCATAGAACATGATACCTAATAGATTATAATATCGTTGGTATAGCTTACTGGTGGAGGAATCTAACTTTTACGGCACGGGTCCAAGGGTCGAATCTAAGCCGAAACCAACATTTGTGCAAAAACACAATTTGTTAGTTTTCGGATCTGACTGTGTTGTGATTGTCTCTGACACTGCATCTTAGCTTACCCCCGATCTTATCGCATGAGCATTTCATCGGGCACACCGAAACACAAACACGCACTCACACACATAAGTATATACATACGAGGGTGGATTGAAAAGTACTCGGCCTAACCAAGAAAATAAACACATACTAAATCAGTTATATTTTTATTTTTCTACATAATCACCATCAAGTTCAATACACTTTTGCCACCTCCCCTTCCAAGCATTTAGACCGTTAAAAAAAAATGATTCTTCCTTAGAGTCAAAATATGCGTCTACGGCTGCTTTGACCTCGTCGTTTGTCGAAAATCTTTGACCTCCCAAGTGCTTTTTTAGGTTAGGGAACAGAAAGAAGTCTGATGGTGCCAGATCAGGTGAATACGGCGGATGCGGTAACAGTTCAAAGCCACAGTTGTGAATTCCAGCCATTGACTGTACTGACGTGTGAACATGAAGACTTTTCTTCTGAGCATTCCTCGACGTTTTTCTTTTATTTCCTCTCGTAAACGACGTAGTAAGGTGCAGTAGTAATCAGAGTTTATAGTCTGACCCCTTTCAAGATAATCAATCATAATCACACCTTTCGAGTCCCAGAATACTGAAGCCATCACCTTATTTGCCGACAAAATCGACTTAGCCTTTTTAGGGGGTGGTGAACCAGGTCTTCTCCACTGTTTTGATTGTTGTTTTGTTTCCGGTGTACAGTAATGAACCCATGTTTCGTCCATAGTAACAAAACGATTCAAAAAATCATCTGCATCGGCTTCAAATAACTCCAAACAGTCGCGTGAAATAGTCAATCGCATCCTTTTTTGTTCAACTGAAAGCAGTCGCGGAACCCACCTCGCAGACACCTTGTGGAAACCCAACTCGTTGACAATGATGTTTTGAGTTCGTTCATAAGAGATGCCTATAATCTCGGCTATCTCTCTAATTTTTAATCTGCGGTGTCCCATTATTAAATCAAGTACTTTTTTAATATTTTCGTCAGTAGTTGACGTCGAAGGCCTTCCAGAGCGGGGTTCATCTTTCACACTCTCTCTACCACGCTTAAATTCTGCTATCCATTTTTTGACGGATGAATATGACAGAGCACAATCGCCTAATGTACTGACCATGTCATCATGGATGGCTTTTGATGATAGCGCCCCTTCTTATGGAGGTACTTAATGACGGCACGCTGCTCGATTTGCTCCATTCGCGGAAATTATGACCGATTACTTTGTTAATAAATTTATAAAATCACAACTAATTATCGCACACGTTTCGAACTTCACACAATGATCTAGTCTGAACTGAACTAAATAATGTGGGTAGATTTGATTTTTAGAATTGAATGGATCTGTGTTAGGCCGAGTACTTTTCAATCCACCCTCGTATATATGACACACTATTCATGTAGTTGTATGTATAATAGGTTTTGCCATCTTTAATGAAGATGTATATATAATATGTAATGCTCCTACAGCTCGCTCCTACATGATGGCTACAGCTTCTATGAGACCATCATCTCCTATAATAATTTGAATAAATACATTTTTGTGCAGTTCACAAGCGGTAGAAGTGGAACCTTCAGAAAAATAAACTTCGAGAGAATGAGACGAATAAGTATCAGGAGTAAGATAATAATAGGGTTTATTTATTATAATATTATATTATATTCTACATATATTATTACATATTATAAGGAATAAAACTGCACTGTGCACCCAACAGCGCATGGTGGCGATGGGCTCACCACCTATCACACCAAGTGCATTATATTGTTTTGGTGAAACATGGATTGTGGCAGTCATCTGTTTTTGCAGTGAGTACCCAGTCTCTGACTACCCATTAATGGGATACAGTCGTGATCTTATGTATTATACAGACTCTTAGTTTTAAATTTCATCAAATAACAGGAGTGGCTTATGGTAACCAAAGTATGAAATAAATGCTTTGGTTTGGATTTTATCGTTATATCTTTGAAATACAGCGTCCATTACTGTTCTTGATATTGTTTTCGAAAATTTGGGCGAATTCAAAAATATTAGGTCTTTACATATGAAATTGGCGTTTTGTATGGGAGGAATACAAAGTCGTTTTTTTTTTTGTAAAATATATATAATTAATCAAAGTATGTACCATTGTTATCTATGCACTTTTGCCATCTCATAGGTAGTTCATTGATGATACCTTTACCAAAAAAACCATGGGGGCGAGAATAAATAAACTCTCTGAAGGCTGTTCGGACTGCCACATCGGAGATGAGTTTTTTTCCTTGTAAGAAGTTATCCATATTTCTGATAAATGGTACTCTGTTGGAGCAAGGTTCGGGGGATACGGTGGATGTCGCAGATATGCCTATTGCTACTCCTCTAGTTTAGCGGCCGTCTGTTGTCCTGAAGCAGCAGTGGCCTAGTGCGATTGACCAGCCTCGGTTGTTAGGCAGCTAGTTCTTCCATCATGGTTTGCAGTTGCCGATTTAAAATCCCTTCATTATTGTGCCGGTTGAGCAATGTAACGCAGCAGTCGACGCGTGTTTGCTGGTTTGCTTCACACAATTCATGAGATACCCACCGTTTAAGCTTTTTTACTTTCCCTGTTTGCTTCAAGTGTATTAAAAAAGTTTTATCACTCACAGCGAAGCCTGCAGCTAACTCTGAAGTGGTTTGCGATGGATCCGCTTCCACAATAGCCATTAATTCTTCATTATCCAGTTTGGTCTCCGTCCGTCCACGGCTTGTTTTGAAGGTCGAAAATTCCAGAATGAAACCGTTGGAACCAAAAACGTACCGTGTTTTCTTTTGCGTCACCAGCGCCATGCATATCGTAAATCCTTCGAGCTGTTTTTGCAGCACTAGTACCGCGGTAGAACACGTACTCGTAAATAAAGCGATATTTCAAGTTTTCCATTGTGCGAGATGAGCGACGCCAAAGAAAAAACTCATAACGAAAAAAACAAATGAATGACTGTTTTCGAAACAAACATGCCAGCTAAATGGTTTTATAAATTTTGAATTTGGAATTCTTAACCAAAGAGGATATATTTCAGATCAAAGTGGTCAGTACGACAAAACGCCAATTTCATATGTAAGGACCTAATATAATAGGAAACACTGTATTTATGTATTCTATCTCATTCTCTCGCACACTAAATCCTATAGATGTAAATGTTTGTCTCTTTTTAGTGACGCTTTTTCGTTTCAATGAGTTTCTAAAGATGTTTTTGCTTCATAATATAACACTCACTTGTCGGATGAAGATAGCATTTTGTTCTTCAGGCCACTGAAGAGCCCGCCGACGCCTGAGCTCGGCGTTGGACTCTTCTTCAACGGCACCGGAGGCTTCTTTACCTTAAAAAACATGACCACAGACTGAACACTTTGAAAACATCAAAGGTGATTATCTATTAAAAAATCATAATTCTAATCATTTGTGATATAATGTAGATAGTATTGTCTTGATTACAGTGAAGACGAAGCAAAGTGGCGTATATTATGATTGATAATATTTTATCACGAATCAATTACGTTTACGCCTTAAGAGCCGTAGTATCTCTGGAGCTGGCGCTTGCCGTTAATTTGGTACGCGAATGACCTTTTTTTATTGGATAAAGTGATGATACGAGGAAACCGTTCACCTGATGGTAAGTGCAACGTCTGCCCATAACAAATGCCCAGAAAATTTCTGTGTGACACCACACTGTGTCCATCACCCTTAGACATCAGTTCTTTAGTCTCATATGCCCAGTAATTACACTAGCTCACAGTGCCCTTCAGACCGGAACACAGTAATGTTTGGACACTACTGCTTCACAGCAGAATAACTGGCCCTGGGGTCGTGCCTAACTAGACGGATTCCTGCAGTTCGATCCCCGGTGCCAGCACCTTTAAAATTGTTCTGCAATTTTTATTGCTGATTTACAACGTGCTCGGCGGTGAAGGAAAACATTGTGAGGAAACCTGCTTGTATGAGGAATAACATGTGAAATTCGTCATTGGAGCAGCGTGGCGGACTCTTTGCAGCTCCAGACCCCTCTCGGAAATAAGAGGCGGCCTGTGCTCTGCAGTGGAACATTTAGAGGCTGTAATTTTTTTTGTTTATATTTTTTATCGCGTTAGAAAAAGCCAGCGCCAAATTTCGATCCCTGACTATCATACAGTTTGATTCAAAATAATGCCGTGGCAACTTTGTCGCCCCTAAGAGATTGTACCTTGTTTGGCTGTTTTACTTGTGATAGACGATTCCTATGTAGGAAACCGTGTAGTTAGGTAAAACCAGTACCAGTTATCCTGCCAGGAGCAGTAGTGTGCAAACATTACTGTGTTTTCGGCTTGAAAGACAATGATAGCTAGAATAATTACTGAGCATAAATGAGACTTAAGAACTGATGTCTCAGGGTGACTAGCGCAGTGTGGTGAAACCGAAGTTGTTATAGGCAGACGTTGCACTTATCATAAAGTCACTGATTTCCGAGTCTCGTCATTTTCTACCATTAACACTAAACCTACCACAAAAGACCGCTTTTGAGACTTTAATCAAAATTCTTAAAAGTAGGATTTTATACTAATCCATAACATATTTTGATTAAATTGACATCAGTTTGTATCTTCAAATTTTATATATTGACTTTTGATGTTTAATTGCCATACTATCTTCTAAAAGGCTATACCATAGAAATATATATATGGCCGTGTGGTGGCGGCTCGTTAAAAGAATACTAGCACTCCATCTCATCCAATGGATCTCTTAAAAGGCGAGTAAGGAGTTAAACTGCACTGTGCACCCAACAGCGCATGGTGGCGATGGGCTCACCACCTATCACACCAAGTGCATTATATTGTTTTGGCGAAACGTGGATTGTGGCAGTGTGTTTTTGCAGTGAGTGCCCAGTCTCTGACTACCCCTTATGGGATACAGTAGTGATCTTATGTATGTATGTATGTAAAATGTCGTTAAGTTCAGTGTTAAAAAAAAACATTACTAACTTGACCATCCAGCGTTCCATCTATGACGGTTTCGTTGTGTATTAGCTTTTCCGATTCGCTCTTATTTGTGTGCGTGACTGTACTCTGCGTGCTACTTTCTTTGCTTGTAGTGTTCTCTTTATGAAGGCTGTAACATTAAGAAATAAAAAAATAAATTTTTTTTTTATTAAATTAGACAGGACCGCCTTTTTGGTGGAAGCTTATATCTAGCAGTGAACAAATGATATTGAATGTACACTTTTAAATAATGTATCACTATCAAGAGTATTGAATAAAACGTAAATCCATTTGACCTCGGTTATTTTTGTTATGCCATTGTAAAAAGTCCAATTAAAATAAAAAGCCTAAGATCCGCATGAAAAGCGAAGTGTGTAGTTCCCGGTTTAGTAACATCGGTAGTTTCATAGCATTAGTAACATCCAACGTTATTTATTAACTATAAGTAAGTATTATTAACAATAAGTAAGGAAATATAAAATTTACCACTTTTATTGCATCTTTTATTACTACTGGCTCTGCCCCGCATTTTCAATCGCGTTAAATGAACGACCACATGATTGCGCCGTGCGGAGGCGGTACCTCGCTAACCTGAGCATTCAGTTCGGCTAGTATAAGGTCGTAGCATAAAGTTTTAGCTTAGGACCTTCCTCATTAAATGGACTATAAAATGCTAACATAATTTTTCAAATTGTATTAGTATTAGCTCGTTCACACATACAAAGTCTCCCGATTTATTATAGTAGTTAGATTAGTATCACCTAAGATTAGCACGTCCAAAGACACAATCTCTCACGATTTATTATAGTAGTAAGATTAGTATTACCTAAGATGAGCGCGTCCAAACACACAAACTCACCCGATTTATTAAAGTAGTAAGATTAGTAATACCTAAGATTAGCGCGTCCAAACACACAAACTCTCCCGATTTATTATAGTAGTAAGATTAGTATTTCCGGAGATTAACGCGTTCATATAAACTTTCTAGCTTTATTATAGTAGTACTAAAAATACAATGCGTATTAATTGTAACAATTATTATTATCGTTAATAAGTGTACATCGTTATAAAGTTTAGTTTTGATTGTGTTGAATTTAAAACAGTTTCGAAAGTTAGCGGTTATTCGAATTACAAAATCGACCACCGACCTTATTTTAGAAGTGGTGAGCTCCTTCACCGAGGCCGTTTTCTCCGAGTACTTGTTCAGTACGGGGTAAATGGCGTTAGTTGTCTTGCTGGGCCTGTCGGGTTTTTTCTCCTCCGCTTCTTGTGTTACTAAAATTGCAAAAAATATAATGTTTGATTATATCATTTTAATGATGCACACTAAGCTAATTTCGGCCGAGGCGATACCTTCAGATTAGTAACAGAAGTATTTTTTCTGTATTTATTTCAACAGTCCTACTGTTACAGCATATTTCGGACAGTTTCAAAGCAGATTTTTAATTTAGGTGTAACCTCCGATCGTTAAATTGGTGGGAAAATAATTTATACGCAGTAACAAGATATATCAATAAGAAAAACCCGCCAAAAGTCCTAGCAAAATTTCTTTATCGTAGTAGCGATGGTTACAGCTACATACCGACTGTAGAAGTATGGACTTTGGAGCTGGGAAATGTCAGCCACAGTGCTCCAATGCGGGTTGGCGGATTTCAGACGTCTTCGAAATACATTTATTCAAGCATGCAGGGTTCCTCACTATCTTTTACTTCACTGCTATGGTAATTCAGAACTAAAAACTGCTGAAGAATTTCATAAGTGGCGGCACTGGGGATCTAACTCAGATGAATCGCATACTATGAAATTTAAGGCGAACGCTCTGTCCCTGAGGTACTTCGGCACTATAATAACAATAATTATTATAAAATCGTTTATTTCGGAGTATAGTGCATGTATCCGTAGTGTAACGACTGTAATAATAACATCTGAAAATTAGTGTGTTGTATACGTATATATTGGCTTTAGGTGGGATTCAAATCCGTATGTTTTATTCATTGATAGTATTCCATCTATATAACGCTGTGTGGTCAAACATTAATCCAAGAGATATCTATAACCGGATTTAAGAATGTAGACGAAGCAATGATAATTTCCTTGAAGGAAGGATGAAATATGCTGCTTCGAGTTTATCATACAAGCATATATAAAACAGAAGTACCTTTTGTGTCTGTCTGTACGAACAGATTTAACTCGAAAACTAGTAAATCTATTGATATGAATTTTACACAGATTACAGATAATATCTATGGGACTCTAACAGATACGTTTCATCGTGTTTGTTTCACTGGTTTCGAAGTTTTAAACGACTTCTATTATATTTCACAGAACGCCAACTATGGTATATAGTAGCAAAACGATTAATATATATTTCTACCGATTTCCAAAAAGGAGGCGGTTCACAATTCCACGGTTTTTTTTTGTAGTTTACGCGATATCTTCGTCGATTGTGAACCGATTTCAATATTTCATTTTTTAGTTGAATTGGTTATACTCGAGGTTGGTCCAATTTGAATTTGGAGAAAATGTTCCACCTCTAAGGGTGGAAAATTAAGGGATGAATACCGCTCATTTAAAGTCGCTTATTTTTTTAGGTACTAAAAAAAAGTAAAGTAAAGTTTCAGCCTATAAATGTCCCACTGCTGAGAACAGGCCTGCTCTAATTTCTGAGAGGGTTTTGGAGCTAGGAAGAATCCACCACGCTGCTCCAATGCGGGTTGGCGGACTGCACATGTCTTTGAAATATTTTTTATTTCTCAGAAATGCAGGTTTCCTCACGATGTTTTCCTTTACCGTCCAGCACGTGGTAAATCAGCACTTAAAATTGCAATTAACAATTTTAGTGGTGCCGGCACCGAGAATCGGACCCAGGTCACTTGTTAATTAATTTACTATATACTTCACTTAGATTTACAAAGTTACCAATACCAATATGAAGTAGTTGCCAACCCCTCGGAAACAATACGTTATTTAATTTAGTCGTTGCTTCCAAAGAAAAGTAAAAGGAATCCTTTTTTAAAGACCGATTTGGAAACCGTACGAAAGTGGTGATAAACATGAATTCAAGATTTATGCAGATTTTGAAGGCAAACGGTCAAGGCCGTAACATAATCTAACAAATTCTTTTTATTCGTGGTTAAAATTTATTTTATAAATATCGAAATTATTGCATGTCTATCCAAAAATAGACATGTCTTCTACGTCTACGTGTCTGTTCATCAATCTAAAAGGAATAATATAGCTTAAACGGTGAGGTCTTAACGTAATTAACAAAATTTTAATTATAGATAGTCAATTAAACTATGAAATCCAATATTTAGTGTCGTCATCGATACATAAAGAGATTAACAGTTTCGTAATATGAAAAAAAAAAAGAAAATACTTAATAAGTATGCTAATTTTGTTAGCAATAGCTGTTCACCAACTAAATATTTATGAAATATTTCCGCGAACATTTAACGCAATATTATTTTGAAATTAAACAAGCTACTCTTATTGAGTTTATCAGGTTAATTTACGAGGGGTGATCCAAAAGTAATGATAATCAGTTATTTCTAGTGCACACAAAAATACAAAAAAATTTCAGTCACTTACTCAGTTAACCACTAGTTCAGGGAAAAAAAATCATATAAATAGGCCACGATTCCCGGGAGCTACATTCATTTGAATACGGACTGTCAAGGAGTGAACATCAAAATGGAAAAACACGAAATCAGAGCTGTCATTAAATACCTCTGCTTGAAAAAAATGTCTACCAAAGACATACACAGCGACTTGGTGGAAACATTAGGGGACTCTTCTCCTCCATATTCCACAGTTGCACGCTGGGCTAAGGAGTTTAAGTTGGGAAGAACATCGACGGAAGACGAACACCGCGAAGGACGCCCATCGACGTCCCTCACTGAAGAAAATGTGAAAAAAGTTGAAGAAGTTGTATTGGAAGATCGAAGAGTGACTATCAGGCATGTAGCTGAGGTCACAGGGATCTCATATGGCAGCATTCAAAGAATCCTTGCGAACGAATTGCATATGAGAAAGGTCTCCGCGCGTTGGGTACCGAAAATGTTAAACGACGAGCAAAAGAAGAAACGAGTCGACATGTCAAGAGCAAATCTCGAAAAGTTCCAGGCAGACAAGGATAATTTTTTGTCACGTTTTGTGACCATGGACGAGACCTGGATCCACCATTTTGATCCTGAAACAAAACAACAATCGATGACATGGAAACGATCCGATGAACCGACGCCGAAGAAATTCAAAGTGTCAAGCTCAGCAGGGAAGGTTATGGCGTCTGTTTTTTGGGACGCTGAAGGAATAATCATGGTGGACTACTTGGAAAAGGGGGCCACTATTACAGGCTCCTACTATGCAGAACAAATAAGAAGATTGCGGGAGGCTATTAAGGAGAAAAGGCGAGGCAAACTGCGGGCTGGAGTGCTGTTCCATCAAGACAACGCACCGGTTCACAAAGCTGCAATTGCCATGGCTGCCATTCAGGAAGCGGGCTTTGAGCTGGTGGAACACCCCCCCTATTCACCAGATCTAGCCCCCAGCGACTTCTATCTCTTTCCACGACTCAAGGAACACCTCCGAGGCAAGAAATTTGACGATGATAGCGACGTGATGGCCGCGGTTGAGGACTTTTTTGAGAGTCAAGATAAAGATTTTTTTTCTAAGGGAATTTTAGGATTAGAAAAGAGATGGACTAAATGTATAGACTTGCTAGGAGACTATGTTGAGAAATAAATTTATTTATTTATTTTATTCATTGTGTTTATTATTGATTATCATTACTTTTGGATCACCCCTCGTATTTGAACTGATTTCTGAAATATAAACAATTGCTATAACTCAAAGAAATTATACATTTACACATACATTTATACATACATATTTGAAAATGTAGATATGAATATACGATAAAAATAGTATATAAGTAACACGATTATCGAACAGCAACAAACAAAGTAAAAGGTGTATATGAATTTTATATTAACGCTAATAATTTCATCGATGAAAACAAAATATGTTGAAATACACGGGACTTACTTTGGACACCCATTCCCAAAATACAGAACAAAAAATCTTCGATCGTGTCACAACGTACCATCAGCATAAACGACACACAACTATAAAAACACTACTAAGACCAGCGATGAGGTAAGTTACGCAAAATCACGACTCCGCTTACAACCTTCGCGAGAATGTCAATAGCAACATCGAACGTACAACGAGAGTGGGCAGAGTTTACTAACATAATTAGTGATTGATACTATTGTACAAATCATAATAAGGAGCGAAATGTACCTATTGGTATAGTTGTAAATTGCTTCGGGGAATACATTAGAAAAATCACTGCTCAATGGATTACTTGAAATATATCTACGTCGTTACAGGACTATTAAATGTTATCTACTTTATAAAAAAAAATGTAACGGAAGTACATTTATGATTAAATATGTCGTATTTACCGCTTCCAGTGTTAGGGAAATAACTGTATTAAAACATTTAAATGAAACTAATTTTACGGATTTTATCGCGTTTATTTTTATAATTAAATTAAATATATTTAATTTATTTAATTAAATATATTTTTAAAAATAAACGCGATAAAATCCGTAAAATTAGTTTCATTTAAATGTGTAGTGTTCGCGTAAATATAAGAAATCATTATGTATTAAAACAGATAGATAGAAATAAATTAAAGCTTTAGTTTTACATACAAATAATAGATTATTACATTATTCATTTATTTTTAGTAAGGATGATAATGAAATTCGAGCACCGTCCTCAGTGTCTACAGTAATATGGTATAAGTGCTGGTAAAATTAACTAAATGTAATATATTTACTCTATTTTTTTTTTTTATTGTATAAAGTCACGAAACGATCAAAACGTTCACCTGATGGTAAGTGCAACGTCCACAACAAATGCTGTGACGACACCACACTGCGCCCGTCACCCTGAGACATCAGTTCTTAAGTCTCATATGCCCAGTGATTATGCTAGCTCACAGTGCCCTTCAAACCGAAACACAGTAATGTTTGCACACTACTGCTTCATAGCAGAATAACTGGCCCTGGGGTAGTACCTACTTAGACGGACTCCTGCATATGAATCCTACCACCAGAATATAATAATACTTTTAAAAAACGTTGTCCCACGCAAGGACTTCTCCAAAATAGTGGGAGCGTTTTGCAGACATAAATGGCACCTGCACATGCACAAATACTCAGACCTAAAACAACTATCTAAATCGAATCCGAATCTATTTTGAATAAAAATGATGATGTTCTATTCTGTTAAATGGCCACTGCGACGCAGGGACGGATTTCCCGATAGGCCGAGAAGGTCCGGGAGTGGAGTAGGTGGCAAAATTTTGAGGCGCGATTTATTTTTTATTTTTATTAATTCTTACTCACAATAAAATGGTATCATTCAGTATCTAAAGACACTGATTGAGATAATTTAATCATTTACGGACTTTCGTTGTGTTTTACTTTAATTTAATTCTTATACGTCATTCAATTTTGCGTGCTTTACAATAAGTAGGGGGGAGGGGGGGCATCATATTTTCGGTGATGTTATTGCTGTTAACCTTTTGGCTTTTATAGCTTTATCGGATAGCTGTGCTCGCGGGCTATCCAATGAAGCTGTGCCAGCCAAAAGTCTAACAGCAATAACGTCAATTTTCCATAGACCCAGGACAGCCAGCGACATATACACTCCCGCATCCTTCATCGATGGCACCAGGCGTAAGTGCTCTATCTCTGAAGACTACGGTGAAATACTCATTTTGAGTATTTGGATGTGTTGGCCGTGTTGGCCGTGTGGTAGCGGCCTAAGAGAATCCCCTTAAAAATCCCGGGATGAGATGGGGTGGTAACCCCAACGTGGTAACCCGTCTGCCAAGCGTGGCAACTATGGCGAAATCCCCCCAAAACGAGAGCTACAAACTTTTGTGGCAATCTATGAGGGAGGCCTATGTTCAGCAGTGGACTATTGATAGGCTGAAACGACGACGACGACGACGAGTATTTGGATTTCCGGAACTCGATACTGACCATACGAAACGTTTTTTTTTTTATAATCGGTGGAGACGATCAAGTCGTTAACATGATGGTAACAGTACTGTGTCACTATTGTTGCCAGGTCCAGTGTGTCAAATTTCGGGACGGAAGGTGAAAGTAATCGAAAATTTGGTTTCCAAATCAGGACAATCACAATGGCTACAAAAAAGTCAGGTTATTGTGAATCATTATTTATTTTTATCGGACAGTCAGTTCTTTTTTAAAGTTATGTTATCATGAGTAAGTACAAGAAAAAACAAAAGTTTAACAGAGTAGATTAATTTAGAGGTTGGTGAAAAATGTGGACATTTGGCAAACCGATCGAGGGTGAATCGGGGCTTGTCACTTGCATAAGAATCCTATCACCAGTTACAATTTTAACATAGGAATTGATTATTTCATATTAAATCAAACAATTTACAAGTTTTTAACCTATAAACAATTTGAGCATAGGCATCCTAAGGGCAGTTAAGTTAATGTAAATTTTCAACGGATTCTTTTCAGATATTACGACGAAACAATCGGTCAGGCGGACAAACGGAATTTCTTTCTATATTGGTTAAAGCTTAGAAGCTTCAAAACCAAGTATCTAAAATGATAAACTGTTAATTAAAGTTTAATTATCTGTATAGAGGACACTTCGATCACAAGGTAAGTCCCTCTTTACGAATCGATTATCTAAAATAATTATTCCGCAAATTTTATTACGGACCATTAGTGAGATACATACATACATAAGATCACGACTGTATCCCATAAGGGGTAGCCAGAGACTGGGCACTCACTGCAAAAACAGATTACTGCCACAATCCACGTTTCACCAAAACACTCGCCTTTTACGAGATCCATTGGATGAGATGGAGTGGTTGTATTCTTTTAACGAGCCGCCACCACACGGCTTAGTGAGATAATCGGTGTTATCAACTTAATTAAAAAGATATCATTAGTGGGTCAATAAGCAGGCCTAGAGGGATCATTTATTGTCCAGGAACTAAGCTTAAGATAAAGTCTAATAGAAAAATAACGTTCCTAATCTGAAAGCTACATTAGATCTTCACTCTTATATATTAACAAACATCGATCAAACGTATTATATATAGATATTTTATTTATTTATTTAGATAGCCCAGTGGTAATTACAATAATACATTGTTTAATAGTGGTCATTAGTAATACTACACTGGGTACATTTAGTAATGGTCGTCTTGTGGTTAAATTTACTCTGGAAGCGCGTTTGTTTTTCGAACTACTACCCTTTCGTACTACTGCAGCGTGATCCTGTCTCCTTATTGCAAAAACATTCTGGGTAAAAGAAATTTCATAACAATGACAAGCTGTATTAAATCCTTTGTTCCAAAAATATAGAACTAGCCAATATTAATTATTGACCACTGGAATTTATTATTACGATAGGATTTTTTTTATAGAAAGATTCATTGCATAGATTTAATATATAAAAAAGAGCGCGTGCAATTCAGTACACTTGACAAATGTAAAACATAAGAAAAAAATTAATTCTAATAAAAATAATTAAACATGAATTAACAGAAATTATACTCATTGTACAATAACTGCTATTAATAATTATAAATTAAGAAATTAACTTAATTATTAATCACAGAGATTAAGAATCACAGAAACGATGCACTAAAATTCGATGTTGAAATTTTACTACCATCGCGGCGACAGACGTTTCACTCCAATTACTTTTAATGAAAAAGCAAATATCACTTCAATACCTTATTATCCAAAAATATCACTAATTTTGTCCTACAATTTGAAAAGAATATCTTCGTTTGAATTTTCCACAATCATAATTCTTCTGCACTATAACACATCCCAGTTGATGTAACAAAACCTTAGACGTAGCAGTTCTTCGCGAATATATTGAAACATTTTATGCAAATAAATAAGATAATTACATCACTATATATGACACACATATAAACAAGTAATCGTGGCAATGATGGCGATAAGACAGTCATCGCTTATTAATCATATTTTATACTCTAATACAAACTAACATGGTGCGTCGTAAATACTTGAGACGGTTAGGGATAAATGTAATATCCATATATTCACACATGAAGAGAAAACTGTGGTCCCCTTTTTAAGGGTATTAAATGCACGGTGTGAGATTTGGCACTGTTAAAGTTTATATGGAGAAGGAATGCAGAAAGCTAAAATTTAAATACATCCTTACTAACATAAATGCGAAAGTAACTCTCTCTCCATCAGTCTGTTTGTTACCTTTTCACGGTTTAACCGCTGAACCGATCTTGAACTAATTTGACACAGAGATAGCTTGCATCCTGGGGATGGATAGATGATAACTTTTACCCCGGAAAATCAAATAGATTCCACGAGACATTATAACATAGAACCTTCATCCACGCGGACGAAGTCGCGGGCATCAGCTAGTATGATTGGTTAGAAATACATTTCATTCAATAAAATTTATTTATGAATTACTGTCGAATAGTCAGAAACTGCACTCTTTTTTAAGGATATTGCGCGCACGAAGGAATTTGAGATTTGACATAGTTAAAGTTTATATGGTGAAGGAGTGAATTTTAGCTTTCTGCACAAGCTAAAATTTATATACATATACTGTTTTACAAATACATAGAGTCAGGCCTCTTTCCCATAGGGGTAGGCAGAGATCACATCTTTCCACTTGCTACGATCCTGACACATCTTTAGCCTCCTCTACTTTCATTAGTGTTTTCATGCAAGGTCGTCGGTTGCGGGTACTTTTGATGTGGCCTTTCCTTAAAACGATTTCGATATTTTTACATACATACATACATACATACATACATACATACATAAGATCACGACTGTATCCCTTAAGGGGTAGTCAGAGGACTGGGCACTCACTGCAAAAACAGATGACTGCCACAATCCACATTTCACCAAAACAATATAATGCACTTGGTGTGATAGGTGGTGAGCCCATCGCCACCATGCGCTGTTGGGTGCACAGTGCAGTTTGATTCCTTACTACGCCTTTTACGAGATCCAATGGATGAGATGGAGTGGTAGTATTCTATTAACGAGCCGCCACCACACGGCACAATAAAATAGAAAATGATATATAAAAAATATATAAAAATACGTGAATATAAAAACATGTATACGTAAACCCGCAAGAAGAAACACTAGATTTACGTAACCTGTCAATTTGACGAGTTGTCAATGTTATGATTTAAATCCTGTACAAATAAATACTATTCTATAGCGATCATATATTGGTTTTTAATCATATTATGCAGCGAATATATATACCCTAGTAGTTTTATCTGAAAGACCTATATTTTATTATATCTAGATTTTGTCTACCTATTCGTAATATACCCGTATGCCCGTAAATCTAGTGTTAATGAACTTTAAAAACAATATGCGCATCGTTCAATTTTACGTAAATACGCAGCAATACGTAAAGTAATATAATGATTAAATTCATGTAAAGTAATTATACGTGAATATATAATTTTACGAAACCGCAACCGAAAAGCGGGTATAAAAACGGTAATGAAAGTAGAAGAAGCGAAAGATGTATGTCAGGATCGTAGCAAGTGGATGAAGGTGGAAGATGTTTTCTCTGCCTACCTCAATGGGAAAGACGCGTGACGTGTTTGTATATAAAATTAAAATAATATATTTTTACAAATACATAAATTCAATAAAAAAAAGATAATGAATTACGACCATTGGACGACCACTAGTTTTCAGCTCGTAGCTGAGAGATTTTTTTATTTAAAAAAAAATACAAAACTCCTTTGGTATTGTAAAACTCATGGCTATTGAAAATTTTCACTTTTTCCATGCGAACGAAGTTGCGATTACAGCTAGTATGAACTATATTGGATGACGGTAAATACAAATTAAAGCTGATGTGACATTAATACAATAGTCTTTGCCGTGTGTAACACAATATAAGCTGGGATTCAAAACAAGGCTCCAGACCTAATACAATGGTGCGTTAACCGCTGAGAGACGCGGTAGTCGTTACACGTGAGGTTTTTAGTACATACTCGTAGTAACTTCGTGGTACAGGCGACCTTAATTCAAGTTTTATCTCCGTACAAAACGACGAACTTTATTACAACTCTTTCTTTGTGGTGGAAGCGTACTTTCCGGTTCCAAGATTAACTATGAAAGGTTAATAGTTCTAAAACGGAACTGTACAATGAACAAGAAATTTCCTTTTTTTATAGAAGTGAGTGACGAGGCGAACAAATGGTTCGCCTTATGGTGAATGGACATAAAAGTTGCGGTCTCGCCTAGAACTTTGAATTGAAAAGCTTTGTGGCGCTGTACTTTGCGTACGCTCGTCATATGCCCTGTAATTACACTGATAAAAATGCTGGCCCTTCAAACTCAATTATGTTTACAACGACCGTGTGGCGCAGTGATCGTAGTACTTGTCTGCTCCGCCGCGGTTCTTGGGTGCAAATCCGAGCCAGAGCAAACATTTATGCATTAACACAGATTATTGGTTTTCGGATCTGGTTGTGTTGTGATTGTCCCCGTACCTCTGACACAGCATCCTAGCCAGCCTTCTATCTTGTTACGTGATCGTTATATCGTACTGTGTTTTCGCGTACACTTGTGACATTATAAATATCTCCTAGTTGGTTGCCATTTCCCGACATTATTCGGTATTTGTCAGGCGTGACCGAAAAGTGTGTGCAACGAGTGCAACGTCTACCCATAAAAAATGCTATGTCACCCAGAACATTTCTTTGTGACACTACACTGCGCCCGTCTTATATGCCCTGTAATTACGCTAGCTCGCAGTGACCTTCAAACCGAAACTCAGTAATGTTTGCACACTACTGCTTCACGGCAGAATAACTGGCCCTGGGGTGGTACCTACCTAGTCGGATTCCTGCTACATACACACAAGTAATACATTCAAGCCTTTTCCCATATAAGGGGCAGGCAGAGGATACACACGTGTAGCCCTTTTCACCCCTGTGGGAAACGAGTCGTGACGGGTGGCAAAACGCGTCACCGTCATTTTGGTACGAGTCGAAAAAAATTCCCCTTTTTTCTACTATCTTTATGAAAAAATTCTTGCTCCCCACTGCGTCCCCACGAGCAGCATAGTGACAGCATATTATGGTGTCTTTTTGCGCGAATAAAGGCTGTCCGTACAATACCTTAGACGCATCTTACGACACCGCGGTTAGGAAAGAGGTCTGTGCTATTCTACTCTGATGGGAAGGTTCTCTTAATATATGTATTCGGAATGCACCACTTCATCTCATACCGGGGGTATCGGAAAAGTCGACAGAGGGAAAATCAAAACCAGAAGATGGCCAGCAACGTCTTCCTGGAACATCTGAATAATTAAACTGCGGTTGCCAACCCGCCTGCCTAAGTCTGGCACCTCAATAGGTGAGGGATATTGCAATCAATATCCCTCAAAAATGAGAGCTACAAACTTTTGTGGCAATCTATTGGGGAGGCCTATGTTCAGCAGTGGAATAGTGATAGCCTGAAATGACGTTGGTGGTGGATACCTTCTCTATCTCTACAAAATCCAAAATCATTACAGAGAAGATTGTATATTTTTTTTATAGGTAATCTAGAAAATGTTTGCTCACCGGGCGGCAGCAGCTGCACGAAGTTGTCGGGGAAGAGTCCGACGCGGCCGTGCAGCTCGCCGCGCCACCAGCCCCGGTCGGGGGCGTCCTTCGACACGACCGTCACCACGTCGCCCTCCGCCAGCGTCAACTCGTCCTCGTTCACCGCCGTGTACGGGAAAAGCACGCGACATTGCTCCTTAACTGGAGTGCAAAAAAGCTTATTGTTGTATGTAAAAAAAACACACAATGTATCTAGAACAATGCGTCTAGTTAAGTTAACAAGATAGCATATGTAGTTTAAATAAGTTAACAATGATAATCTTATCGCCGACTTTACACAAGTATACCACCTCAACACATCATCATCATTTCAGCATATCTGTCCACTGCTGAACTCTGTTCACCCTGCCCCCATAAATTGCTACAAAACATTGTAGCTCCTATGTTGGGGGATTTGCCATAGTGCTTGGCAGGTGGGTTGGCAACCGCAGTTTATTTATTCAGATGTTCAGGAAGATGCTGCTGCCCATCTTCTGGTTTTAATTATCCTCTGTCGACTTTTACGACACCCGCAGGAAGAGATGGGGTGGTAGATTCTCTTATGCTGCCATCACACGGTCACCAAAGCCTCAACTCATGGGAACAATAACATACTCGTATCTACTATAACCACCTTAGTAGGTACTATAATAAAACTGGAGAGTTTGTGTGTTTGAATGGACTAATCTCACAGAATACTAATTCGATTTAAAAATAGAGGAATGCCGGAAAATATTACTGGTGGTAGGATTCCTGTGCAGGAATCCGTCTAGGTAGGTTATTCTTCGGGACCAGTTATTCTGCCATGAAGCAGTAGTGTGCAAACATTACTGTGTTTCGGTTTGAAGGGCACTAAGAACTAGCACAATCACTCGGCATATGAGACTTAGGAACTGATGTCTCAGGGTACAGTGTGATGTCACACAGAAATATTCTGGGTGACACAGCATTTGTTATGGGCAGACGTTGCACTTATAATCAGGTGAAGGTTTTGCTCGTTTCGTCACTTTATCCAATAAAAAAAGGCCGAACTGTGAGCGTTCAGGTGAGTGAGAAATCATGCCGTACAGAGCAGACATTTCTTTAGGGCTGATGGTCACTGTCAGCCCGAAGGCTTCTACAGCTTCAACGCAAGCACTGAGGACGCTTAGCCGAAACCTTTATAATGGGTAGCCAGCGCAAAGGCTCCCGAGGGAGAACCTCGGATTAGACAGTTATCCTATGCGCGTAAATAAGCTGATTCTAGGGCGCCCGAGAGGGCCGAAGCACGGCTCCATCGGTTACTTTGATCGGGGGGGACCTGTGGTCACTTTACGCGGGTGAAACCGCGGACATAGCTAGTATAACATACAGTGTCGGAATCACAAAGGTAATCGCTATACATTTCAACCTCGGATTATTCGTACTCGCTACTATCCGAACGGCGACGTCCAATATCCGAACCATGGCGTAAAATGTTGTTACTAATTTTGAAAAAACAACTTTTATTATTGACAGTTACATACATTACACACAATTTTAGTTTTTATTAAAAATGGGCCCCCGAGACTCCCTTTTCACTAATTCTTATACTTTCGGATATGTATGCCCAGTTGAAAATTCATCCAGTGTAGACATATCTATTAGAAATACTCCTACAAATATATATTAGAAACACAAAAGCAGCTCGTAACATCGCTTAAAATAAAGCCTTTTTCATTTTTCCACGTCCAATATACCCGCGATTACACATTTCTTTTATTAAAACATTGGACAATCCGAACTAAGCTCATGTCTGGATGATTTCGAGAATGAAGGTTCTACTGTACATTCAAATCCTAAAACAAAGCATTTGTGCACTGCATGAATAATAGCTTCGTCTGAATGTCTAACCCAGGACCAAAAACCAATAAGGAAGGTACGCTGAACACTAAGCTACATATCTGGTGGCACGTTCCTTTGATCGAGACGCCAAATATACCGATTTATCTTCTAAATTTGTCTAGTTTGTTCATTTCTTCGCATTCCATCTGCCCCAATAATCTCTGGTGGTTTTAAACCGGGCATTTTTAGTTTATTTCAACTAAGGCCTACTATTGACACGAAAAAAATAACATTTACTAATAAAAATAAGAATTTATCGAATTTATAAAACTTAAACTTCTCCACAGACCGAGCTCGAACCAATAACAAATCAGTATTACCGGGAAACAGAAACAAATCGATGAAAAAAATGACTGCCGTCTTATGTTCCATTTTTAAATGAAAGTTCTAAATAAAAAGGTAATATAAGTGGCCTGTCTTTTATTAAATATTATGAAAAAAAAATGTGTTTTTTTTAGTTCCGCTAATTGTGCCCGTATGTGTACTATAACATACTTTCATATTATTTTATAATATAAATAAATAGTCATATTTCCTCAAACAAATTTGTCGTGCTATGGCGCCTAAGAGAATCAGCTACCCAATCGTATGCTGCGCGAAAATGACCAAGGGAACACTCGGATTTATTGTCACTAACAAACCGATTAAGTTTAAGCCTCACAGAATACGAATGATTCAGTTCAATTGTCGCGTCGCAATTGACGTAAGTACCTAAACGCAATTGGAAATAATGTCGCGCATCATTCACTTACTTCGACTTTGACTACCGTTGATTAATCTAATTGTTAACCTTAAGCTTTTAACACCAGTCATAGCATGTCATAGCATCGTCACCTTTGCCGGTAAGAAAAGCAAAACTATCTAAGAAAATAATCATGATGATAATGATGGTGGTGATTGCGGCGATGGTAGTTTTGATGACAGTTGTGGTAAAGGTATTCGAAATGACAACGTGAAGAAGGTAGTGATAATGTCAATCCATAACAAATGCTGTGTCACCCAGAACATTTATGTGTGCTAGTGGCTGAAGTGATGATGGTAGTGGTGGTGATGGGGTGAAGATGGTGATGGACATCTTCCAGTTGACAGCAAGAATTATAGTGTCGTAAGAATTGACGCCAACACAGAGGCACTGAATCACTTATGCGATAATATCGAAGGGAGACACAAATGCAGCGTCACAAATGCAGCGTCACAAACACAATAGGTAAAATGTACAATGACGATACAACGTGGTCCAAAAATCGACTGTTTAAATCATTTTACAATCATTTAATTCGAATGAAACGAAGGATAGAAGCAACTACGGATCTTCGAAAACTAGAAGGAACCAAAATACGGTTCGTATTTGATTCTTGTAGCCAACATACTAACAGCCAGGATTTTTACGGAGGTGACAGACTGCGAAACATCAACTTCGCAGGTTCGGCCTTTTGACTATGTTTAAGCTCAGATTGATTAACTTGAATGATAGTCATGTTAAAATAGCACTACCGGTGTCGATAAGCAAAAAAAAACAAACGAAAAATCGATACCGCTCGAAAGAAACAAATGATGTAATGTGTCTATGCGGGTAATAACAAAAAAGACCCAAATAGGTAATTCCTTCATTCACTTAACATTGTTTGAACTCCTAATACGATAGCTTTATAACTGATAAAAATTACATAATGTGTAATCGGTATTATTCTATTTATCGCCAAACATGAAAAATTCAATGAATCTTCAAAATAATAATATTCAATAGTACTTTATTTATTATCGTGTTATGATTGCTGCCTGATGTTGCGGAAGCATAGAAATTGTGTCAGTTCACGAAATCGCTGCAACGTAAAAAAAAATGCTTTCTGACCATAAACAGGCACGATGAAGTGAAATGTATATCCAATAAAAATATCATAGCAAGTGTAATAAAGCGAGACAGTAGCTTGGAAAGTGTACCGTAACACTTATTGTATCAGAATAGGAGGTAGAGAGTTTTAACAAATTATCAGGTTTCTGGTATGGATGTAATGTTGTTTCTATCCATTAAAATCTCTGACACAGTAGAGGAACCTTCTTCGGATCGTAATGGTGTTTTATTGATTGCGGTTGATGAGGACCTATGATTAGGAGGGTGACGTTGTGCGGTTTACAACTGATAACTTCCAGGTGTACCCGGAAAACGTTGTCTTGGGAAAAAATTCCAAGAAGTACATAATCATTAATTAAGTGCAGGAAGTTTACAATTAAATTTCTTATTATTTACGTTCTGAATAAAATTATTATTTAGCTGCCAGACTTATAAAACAACGAAGCCTTCAAGTAAATTTTACCAGTAGTGCATAACAAACAGACTTTTTGACTCATATATTCACAGTTTCAATAACCCTTGTAGGAAAAATAACAACATTTCAAATTTTCGCGAGATTATAACATTAGGTAAATTGGTTTATTGAATCAATTACATTAGTGCATTACTTAATTTTAATAGGTAAATGCAAGTAAATACATGGATGATGGTAGTACGCTATACTTATTATAAAAATGAATCCCTCAGAGCGACTTAAGAGCTGTAGCACGAAGCTAAGAGCTTGAGCTCTCAGCAACAAGGCAGCGTTTCTATATACATTTTATTCAGATATATTTTTATTTCTTCCCCGAGAAATGGGTCTCGTTAGTTTCAGCTCTTGACTTGCAAAGGAATTGTATAGACAACATTAATCACAAACTGTGTTGTTACAAAAAATATTCAAGAGAATCCTTTTAAAATATCAGTCTGTTAAGAAACTCCATAATATGATTCGAATGAAAATAATTGTTTTCCTTCCATGCGTGCCGTTTTAGTCGTGTAGTAAAATACGTATACAATAAAGGTTTTCTATTCGTTTTATCTATGTGTAGAACTTTTTATTTGAGCTGAGCTGAACAGTTGCAATGGCATTATCCTCGTCCATTTCCACCACCGCGAAAACTTCTCGATAACTATTAGATGTTATCTGCGCTGGATACATTATGATGCCAACATAATTATAACAAGGCACTGATTATCTTATTGTGTATGGATTAACGCATATATACGATAAGATCGATGAATCGGCCGAAAGGTATACACAGGTACAACCACATTGAATCGATACGCGAAACCAACAATTAGTGCGGCAAAAAAAATATGCTTCGTACCCAAGACCCACAGCACTCTCACCCCTGTCATAAGTAAGGAGAGAATTAAAGATGTTTTTTACAATTTGTTGTAACTAAAGCGGCTACTGATCTACTAATTGAACGCGCTGAACGTTGCTTAACTATTCGGGTTTATTTCATTCACAATTATCAGCCTAAAGCAGTCCACGCAGTAATAATGGTCCCTATTTCCATTATCATCATCTAGATCGTGCATCAGCTAGACAACAAGATCAAAAACAGTAATTAACGCTGTATATCAAAGATATATTGACCAAATCAAAGCATTTATTTCATACTTTAGTTACCACAAGCCACTCGTGTCATTTGTTGAAATTGAAAACTTGGGAGTCTGTATAATATGTAAAGTAATATGTCGAATAAAATGTAAAATATTGTTTAAACTTGGTAACAGTGTTATAATAAATAAACCCAATAATTATCCTACTCCTGATGAGTCTAATTTTCTCGAAGTTTAGTTTTCTCAAGGTTTCACTTCTACCGCGTGTGAACTGCACACACGTTTTACGCTCTGTTGGCGCAGTGGTTAAGCCGTTGACTTCTGCGCCGCGAGTCGGGGGTTCGATTCCCGCACGGGACAAATATTTGTATGGCCTACAGATAGTTGTTCCGGGTCTGGGTGTTTGTGCATGTGGAATTTATGTCTGTAAAACGCACCCACGACACAGGAGAAATATTACTGTGGGACGTTGTTTTTTTAAAAAAAAAATGTAAGGAGTTTTACCCTACCAGGTTTGGGGGGTAAGGCAGGCGCGGACTCGAAAGGTGGTGAGGGCGGCGGTGGCTCAAGCATCACGACGAAGTTGGAGGGGAACACGCCCACTCGACCCTGACGCCGGCCCTGCCACCAACCCTCCTCTACCTACGAAAATAATAATTATTTTTAACACATATACACACAAATACAGACAATCAATATATATTTTATTTCACCGACGTAAATTGCTATAGAAGATTTTATATAGATTTTATATTTTTATAGAAGATTGCATACAAGCTTACAACGTAACTTTGCTTACCATCAGGAACATTAAGACTGAAAAAATGACAGGCTTTAAAAAATTAAGAAAATATACAATAAAAGGGTAATTACAATTGCACTATAAACTATACTGTTATTAGTATGCGTAAATATTCAGTAGTTTTTGGAGACTTTTGGGTATTTCTGAGGCACAAATAATTAGGCTTTACTTAAGGTTAATTTAGATGGATTAGAGCCGTGAAAGATCAGATGGATTAGGCCAGGTGCCTTCAATTTCATAGCACGCAAGTGACCTAAGTTTACCACGTACACAACAGTGAAAAAAGCACGTGGCGGACTCTACCCGGCTCCAAAACCCACTCAGAAGTGAGGCGGCCTGTGCTCTACAATGGGACATTTAAAGGCTGTTCCTTTACCTTTTTTTCAGATTATTTTTTGAACTGAATCTTGTCGTTGTTTCCTATGTGATGGAAGCAGTCTATTTCAATAGAACCAAACCGAAAAATGAAAAGTTATCGGCCGTGCCGTGCGACATGATACGTCAATTACCAGATTAACGTTTAAAACTGTGCCTTGTCACGTTCTAATGATATCGATCAGTAAAAGTGACCACTTTGACTTTCTATCCATCCTCTAATGTCCGTCACTCAGCGCTACAGCCGCACCACTCGTGTGTAACGGACTCAAACTGTTCGCTCGATTATCTTAAAGCAACCTCCGAAACCTACATTTTACTATGACCAGTAACTACCTGTGATTACTTTAACTCTCTGACTTCGCGGTAATCAGGAGCACGTCAAGCTGAACTGGCAAGTAGCTAAGGGGCCGGGCGCTCGCCTTAAATTTTGTATACGCGAGTTATCTGAGTTCAATCCCCAGTGCCGACGCTACTAAAATAGTTCTGCAATTTTAAGTGCCCACTGACCGCCGTATGGTGGCGGCTCAAGAGAATCTGCCAGCCCATCTCATCCCGTGGGTTTCTTAAAGTCGACAGAGGGAAAATAAAAACCAGGAGATGGGCAGCAGCATCTTCCTGGAGCATGTGAGTAAATAAGGAATTTTGTTATAAAATTTTATGGATCTACTAAGAAAAGACTTTCTAGTTTTGGCGACTATGGCAAAATCTCCCTAAAATTAGAGCTAAAAGCTTTTGTGACAATCTATGGGGTTAGCCTATATTCAGCAGTGGACTGGTGATAGGCTGAAATGATGATGATGATTCATTTTGAAATCACAGACACTTCTACTTTATTCCTCGTATTTACATATTATTTTATCGAATGAAGAAAGCATTTACTTCGAAAACAACAATTACGAATTATATCGAAAACACTAATTCAAGACTTTCATGACAATGTTTGTACTGTTTGTGTGAATCGTTAATAATAAACAAGCATAATTCGTAGAAGAGCATGACGACGGCGACGTAAAAAGATGAGTAATATGATTTGCTATATGATAAAATGCATTTACATTTAACCATTTCTATAATCTGTTCCATTTCTATTTCTACGAATGGAAACAATTTTTAGCTCTTAAGTTAAATGTTTCTTCATAAAAGTTTTAATTTTAATAACTATTTGTAAAATAAAATATTTCTTAATAATAAAAAATTGTTTAAAAAATAAAATATAAAAACGTAATATAATTAATGTAGGAAGTGGTCTAAGTGTCATAAAGCTAGCTGATGCCCGCGACTGCGTCCGGGAGACACTTTCGCATGTATATATTAGTTGATGGATATGAAACTCGTTACGTGCAACTCCTAGTATTTAATATTTGGTATACGGTGTTGAATGTGCATAAACTTATTTTTTATTTATTTTAATATGTGTTAACATCATTTGTACATTTGTTTGTATACCGTAATAAATTTAAAAAAAATTTAACTCGTCGACTTTTACGAGATTCTTAAGCCAAAACCATCAAAACAATCATGTTTGCAGTCCATAGTAAAAAATAGTATAGTGAGACATAATTCGAAATTAAAAACGTCAAACGGCAGTAGGTACATGCTACATGCATGTGTGCATATTTGTGCATTTGTCGTTGTAATGTATGAAGAAATAGACTTGTTTTACCATCTCATGACTTGTTGGGCCATTATGATATTTTTGATATTTTAAATAAAAACTCGCCTATGATACAACAAGATACTAGCCGAGAGAATAAAAGTTAAAACATAAATAAAACAGACTTTTCGTCTATCCCAGGGGTTCCCCAACTACTTTCCGCGGGAAATAAGTGTTCCGTTGAATCTGAATAGGACTTCCGGGACACAGGTACACATTCAAAGATCTTCTACTTTACATCAAATAGCGGGGGATAGCTAGTGTTCCGCAAAAAAATTCGGATGATAGTCAAGTGTTTCGAAAAAAAATCCGGGTTCGCGAAGTGTTCCACTGCAGAAACAGTTTGGAAATCCCTGGTCTATCCGATCGAATATAACACTTCTCAAACTATTGAAATTAAACCATAATTCAAAAGGCTGTCAAACCGAATTTTTTAAAAGTAAAAACTTATACATACCTCCCCAAGTACCTCAAGCACGTCGCCAACGCAAAGAGGCAGTTCGTCGGGATTGGCCGGTTGGTAGCTGAAAACTGCCCGACACCGACCCTGCACCCCCACAGACCTGCTGTCAAACGAGAACACGAGTCAACACACACAGGGCTGTGTACACACATCGAAACACTAAACACATAAACACATTTTAACATTTGCCTTAGCATTTTATTTTATCTAATAGTTGATGAGTACCTTGGAAACATAAGAGTGTTGCCAATTTTAAAAGTTTGTATTTTAATATCGACCCAAAAATATATATCACCAAAGGCCAAACAACAGAAAGTGACGGTACAAGCGACATATCACGGACGTTATCTACACTGATTAGATTACGTACAATCATTATTATTTCACTAATCGTTTTTGAGTATTAAAATTCAGTAAGGTAATAAATGTTTAAAAGCGAATTCTGAATCATTCATATCATTATCAATGTATTAGTTAATGATTAAGTTTCACTTAAAAGTGATATACATTATAACTGCCAAATAATTGTAATATAATCTATATTTACAATTCTATCACTTAGATCATTACAAGGCAAAACCGGTCGGTTTAATGACTAAATGATTCGTGAAACTAGTGCATGTATTATACATGCTTATTCTTCTATCTTATAATTAATAAATAACAAAAACAGCCTTTGGCAACAGCGTATAAATATCATACTTATAGCTGGGTTATGGGAAAAAATTCTAATATAATGTAATTAAAAATTAAATAATTTTAAAAACTATATAATAATAAAATATAGGAAAGGGTATAGCAGTGTAAGTTAGCAATAAGGAGCAACGCAATTGTATGTCTCAGATCCATGTTCTTGCTTAATATCGCGAAGGGGAAATTACATTTCTTTTACTAGTAATATTTTTTTATTATCAGTCATAAAATAATTTACATTAATAAAACGCTGGATAATATAACAATTACATTGTTCAAGCGTCTGTAAATTGCAATTGCGTTTATAAAACAAACGAATGAAATAATATTTCTACTTAGTTAAGTGTGTTCGAATCTTTCAAAACAGAGGGTCGTAATGGTGAGTTGAATTCCCTCTAGGGACAAACATTCATATGATGAATATGATTATCCTTACCTGAGTCAAATGGTTTATTTATCTATGTATTCATTTTTATCTTATCACCACCCAGCGCCTTATATACAGGGAACCATACTTTGGGACTAGACGACGTTTTCTATGGAAGTGACGAGACGAGTCTGCCAATGCTGTTGTCACCTTGAACATTTCAGTGCAGTACCACACTGCGTTCATCACCTTGAGACATCTGTTCTTAAATCTCATATGCCCTGTTATAATACTATCATTGCCCTTCCCCTGAACGGAACACAGAAATGTTTGCATACTAGTACTCGACGACAGAATAACTGGCACTGTGGTGGTACCCAGATGGATTCCGTCAAAGGAATGATACCAAAAGTAAAACGTGTTGTGTGTATATTTCTACGGTGTTATAGTTTTTTTTTTTAAATGAGGCTTCATATAAATGCCTCAATATAAATTATATATTTGTAGAACACACGAATATTTGTCCCAAGCGGGAAACAAACCCGCAACCTAACGCAGAAACCAAACTTTTAACCTGTGCGCCAACCGTGCCGACCAATTATTGTCTTATAGAAACATTAAAATGCGCTTAGTTAAAAAATAACCATTCTGTTAAAGAAATGTCGTATTACAAAGTTACAGTATGTGCTTATCAAATGATTGTGCTATCTAATAATTATTATTAAGATGGGTGGGAGGCGTATTACGATATACGTAATTCTGTTATCTTATCGAACAGACTGGCTGGTCCCTTAAATGTTCCGAATACGTTTGAATCACATCTACACTTTCTTTTTTCTCATTATAATCTGATTTTGAACAATATCTCGTTTCTATTGTAATTTTCTAAAGCTTGTTCCACAAGATATACATTCACGAAAACATTATATGCTTCAGTGTGTACTTAATACAGATAAATGTTTGTACACTGTGCCAGTTACCTGCGTCTTTTTAAACTTTCGGGTTTAAAATACCATTTTTCGTTAGAAGATTAGATTACTAAACCAGTTCCGATATTTAAAAAATCTCGATTCCCAACGTCTTCTTTATAAACTACTGAAGCTACATGAAATAACAACAACGGGACCCTCGACTGTATGACACTTCAGAAGAATTTGAGATGTCTATATATTAATAAAAAAAAATTACCCATGTTTAAGCATATGTAGCCAAACGCGCAATATGTTTAAAAAGGGGTACAAATTTTACTCTTTACGTATTAATAAATAGATATGGAGGAGTGCAGAAATCTAAAATTAACATATAATATGTCTAACAAATACATTAAATTCAATAACAAAAAAGATAATGAATTACAGTTGAATTTCGACCATTGGGCAACTACTATATAATGATCACAAAATGATCTACCGAGTTACATTATGCACGCGATCACGTAAATAGAATAAGTATTTTTTATTAGTTATTTTCTTTTTATAATTTTTTAAGTTTAGACTTCTGTTCAGAATCAAAAGTCAGTTATATCAGCGTTTTAGGAAATTCACCCCCTGTAAATTAAGGGACTAAAGTTTGTACGCAAAGTGCGTCAGTTTTAAAGTTAAAAATGTGGAAATTGGTGTTAAGACTTCTAGTAGGGGTACACTGAAATTTATGCACTATTCTTCTTCTTCCTCTTTGTTCCTGGGCAATTAGCTACCAAATCGGGACATTTTTGCCAATGCCGAGTAACAATTGAATTATAACAAGGACTTCGTTTCGATCGACAGTAAAATTATAGTTGACATTTACTGAATATTTGTTGGTCTGGTGAATGGTCAAGGAGATGAAAATTTGTTGGACTGATGAATGGTGTAGGATGTACTGACGGAGACAAAACTAAAAGCATTATTTTGGTGTTTAATTGATTTTTTTCAATTACTGTACACTTTCACGAGCACTTGCTGCTTAACAAACTATCAATATTAAACATAAAAACTCAAAATATACACTGAAATTACAAAATTAAACAAAAACACTACCACCACTTTTTGAGTTGGCGCCAAATCAGTATTTCAGTAACTGTTCGAATTTCGAATCATATATTTCTACAAAGATAAATTCTTAGTGGTTTAAAAAAAGATTGGCGGGAAAATCAGTTGTCATTGATTTTTTTATCGCACATCGAAGTTTGCCATTCGTAAATTAAATGGAAGTTAACGCGAAAGATTTCAGAGCGACGATTTTTTATAACTTTTAAAGTGCTCTTTCTCCACAAGATTGTGCCGTTGCCTTCAAAATGCTTTTGGGAGGTAGGCACCTCATCTCAGCACAGTAAATGACCAAAGTCGTGAAGGACGTCCTTTAACTGAGACTAAAAATTACTAAAAGTCACTACGACACGTGATTTTTTTATTTGTTTTCTTTTTTGAAAAACAATGTCAATAGAATTTCTCATGAAAAACTTGGGTGCGTTTCTGGAACACAAATTGCAAGTGCATAAACTGTTTTCCATTATTCCGTACTCTATTCCGTACTCCGTACATAACGCAGACATCAATGGCTTAGTCATGTCTAAAAATGATATATAAGGTATAACATAATGATTTCTTATATTTACGCGAACACTACACATTTAAATGAAACTAAGTTTACGGATTTTATCGCGTTTAATTTTTTATTATTTATAACCCGTGTGACCCAGTGAAACCGGCCACAGTCGAGCGTGTACCTGCTGTTCCTTATGTCAGAGGAGTCACGGACAAGATTGGCTATATCTTGAAGCGGGCTTCCATAAAAACATTCTTCAAGCCGCCGAAGAAGATAAGTCAGTTTTTACCATCTGTCAAGTGTAACGTCCCTCTACAGGACGCAGGAGTATACAAGCTAGATTGTGAATGTGGTCTCTCTTACATAGGCCAAACAAAAAACGTTCTAGGAAGTCTGCAGTCTGTGTTCTGGATCATCCCAACCATTACATCAGATTTGATAAACCACCGATCCTTGCAAAAGAACACCGATTCCTACCAAGGATGATTTGCGAGGCTATTGAAATCAAAAAACATCCTAATTTCAATAGAGAAGATGGTTGGGTATTACCACCAGCTTGGGATCCAATAATAAATAAAATTAAAATTAAATCAAAAACCAAGCATACCACTGCAAGACTTCAAGACACAGTTAGCTCTTTCTGCGTAGATCGGACCAAAAATAATAATTAAAAGCAGAAGGTACCCTAGGTTAACTATGACATCAGGACATCTGTCACCTCAGTCCTCCCGTGACCGTGGGTGCTGTAAAGCACTCGAAACGTCGGGTTATAAATAATAAAAAATTAAACGCGATAAAATCCGTAAACTTAAGTTTCATATAAGGTATAAAATAGAAATGAAAGTTGATATGACCATAAAATTCCCGGGACTGCATGACATAACTGCTCAAAGTCGGAAATTGTAATTTTTGCAATTATGCGACCACAAACCTTGTATTGCCATGTTCAGTGTGTACGGATACAAAATTATCGGGGAACATTCCCCGTCGGCCACGAAGCTCCCCACGCCACCAACCGCCCGGCAAACGCTCCACATCCCTGAGTATGTCGCCAGGCCTGATAGTCAACTCGTCGGGCTCCGATGCGTCATATGCATAATTGGCTATGCAGGTCACTAGGAAAAAAAAATTCAATCATTACAAAATAAACTTTTTCTATACCGATGACTTAGTTTCTGAGCAACTCTCATTTTGGGAGGATTTGCCATAGTTGCCACGCTTGGCAAGCGGGTTGGCAACCGCAGTTTGTTTATTTTGATGTTTCAGGAAGACGCTGCTGCCCATCACCTGGTTTTGATTTTCCCTCTGTCGACGTTTACGACAACCACGTGATGAGATGGGGTGGCAGATTCTCTCAAGCCGCTACCACACGGCACGGAGTACACCTCAATCCCTCAAAACAAAAGTGTACAACCAGTGCGTGTTGCCAGTGATGGCATATGGAACCGAGACGTGGTCTTCACTGCAGGCCGCATGAGGAAGCTCAGAATCGCGCAGCGAGCTATGGAAAGGCCTATGCTCGGAGTTTCTCTGCGAGATAAAATCCGTAACGATGTTATCCGCAGCAGAACCAGAGTAACCGACATAGCCCTAAGGATTAGCAAGCTGAAGTGGCAATGGGCCGGCCATATAGCTCGGAGAACCGATAACCGTTGGGGAAGAAAGGTTCTCGAGTGGCAACCTCGTACCGGCAAACGCAGTGTAGGGCGACCCCCCACTAGATGGAGCGACGACCTACACGGTTTTGCAGGAAGTCGATGGATGCAGGTGGCTCAGGACCGTGTGTTGTGGCAATCTATGGGGGAGGCCTATGTTCAACAGTGGACTATGATAGGCTGAAATGATGATGATTATGAGTTTCTGAGCACCTTAAGCAAACGGATTTATCTTTTTTTGTTGGATAAAGTGACAAGCCGTGTGGTAGCGGCGTAAGAGAATCTCCCACTCTATCTCATCCCGGGGGTGTCGTAAAAGTCGACTGAAAAGAGAAACCAGGAAGGTAGGCTGAAATGATGATGATGATGAAAGTGATCCCAAAGGTTATCGATTCTACAGGCTATATGGTCAGCCCATTGCCTGTTCAGTTTGCTGATCCTTCTTGTATTGCGTAAATATTGGTTAATGTTGGAACTTAAACTCTCATGGGTGAAACGTAAAGTCAGGTGTTTGTTAAACTCATATAAGACACAAATTATGTACACATAAGAAAATTATGTCTTGAATTTTAATATCATCATCTATAGGATATAGCATCAGTTTCTATACAGTCCGCTGTTGGAAATAAGTCTTTCTCAATTTTGAAGATTTCGGCGTAATCGCCACGCTTGTGGTGGCGGATAACACCTCAGATTGTTCAGCAGTGAACTGAAAGGTGTCGTAAAAGTCAACACCTCAGACATTGGTGTCAAATTAGTTGTGGCATAGTTAGCATATCTGGCAGCATATCTATAAAAATACCGCCATCCTTCGGGGATCAGGACATTTCACCAATACCGTCAGATTGTGCAGTAGATATTATAGTGCCACAAGTGAATGTGCAAACAGGCATCCTTGTCCTATTCTAGCCGCGACCAATATACTCACGCGATAAGATAAGATTGGATATAGACTAGGATGTAGCGCCAGAGAAACAGGGACAACCATATAACAACCTAAAGAGCCAAACTGTTGATTTTTGCATAAATGTTGACTGGGATTCGAACCCAGGACCCATGGCATAGCATTCAGGTACTTTAACTTTTGGTACTTATTAGACATTACTGAGGTTAAAATCAGCCAAAAGAACATAATGACTTTTTAATAATTAAAAAATAAAAATAAATAAAAAAATAATTAAACTCAATTGCCAGTATTTTAATAATCTTTATAAAAAATACTAACTTTTCTCAGTCTCAAAATTAGCAGCAATGTATGTCACACAATACACGCAATCTCAGAATTAGGATTGATAATATATCTTTGCATAATCTGTTTGCAGCAGTATAAAAAACGCAAAATTATTACTGGTTAATTTTAAATGCATTAATTTAAAATTCTATTCATATGAACTTGTAGTGGTCATTTTATATTAGTATATACTGATCAATTTCACTTTATTGCAACAGAGAGTGTTATAGAATTGAGATATAACATTGCTAAGCAATTAGTTTATCCTCTATAGGCTGCAGGTTTGAATACTATGCAAAACAAGAAAGATTTGTATGGCCTCCAGATACTTGTTCCGGGTCTGGTAGTTTGTGTATATGAAATTTATGTACATAAAACATACTCATGATACAAGAGAAATTTTAATATCAGTATCATATTTTGATAAAAAGAAGGAAATAAAATGCAACCTTTAATTTAAAAAGAAAATCAAAATTGTAAGTTAATTGCAATTACATTTTTCGTTCAGTTTAACTTTAATAACTTGTTTTTTTTTTACATTTATTTATTTTATTATTTGTTAGAAATGAAAGTAACTCTCGCCTCAATTACACTGTAAAGTTATGTCAAAAGTAGGAAACTCTCCCAGCATGGACATGTATAGTTTATAAGTTACGATTTTTTTTAAAACTAAACCCCGGCAAACCCCTTATGCTTAGAGCATAATAAAAGGTGTCCAACAGTAAATCTAAACCCAAAAAATCACAAATAAGTCAGAGGATTATATTTTCACTAACTACTTGATTTGACTCTGGGTGTAGTGTTAGCTTGTTTTCTAATAAAACTGTAATTAAATTTTTAGCCTATAATAATATTACTTTTTGCTCTAAAAATTTCAAATTCAATTTACAGGGCTTAGCTTACCACATCCCTCTGCTTGACATTGTAGACATTACACATTAAAATTACTCAGTCACTAGACCAGCTACAGCAAATAATCAACAAGACATTTACTAGCTCAACCTTTTGTTAACAGTGAATGAGTATTTAACTTATTTGTTACCTAAAAAAATAAAACTAACAATAATATTTAATAAATGAATTAAGGTACTATAATAAATGAGTAAAGGTAGACAGATTTATCAAAAGAAAGAAAGTTGTAAAGCTCTCTTGCTTTCATACTTGCTTTAATTATTTTTAACCTAGTTTATTTTATAAGGTTGAGCATTATATCCCAGAAAAGTATTGATATAGTAAAACACTGACTAAAAGCTACACTGTACACTGGGGTCTATTAAGGTTGACATGAAAAAAACTGAAATGCATATAGACACCAACATGTAAACCTTTATGTGATTGAAACATGGTTTAACTATAAAGGCATACAAAGGGTATCTGTTATTTAAATTTTTAACATGCACATGACATCACAATGCCAAGAAAATGAGTCATACATTTAACAACACTCATGGAAAGCATATCAATATTTATGAAGTTTTGTAACGTCGATCACTGGGAATAGAACCACAAGTAAAACGAAAATAAGACATTGAATTTTGTTACTTATTATATCTACTCTCATTGCCCGCAAATGTAAATTATTAATATAAAAAGAAATACATATTAGTGCAGGTGCCATACGTCAACCTAAATGTCGCAAGGTACAGTTATTCATACACAAACAAGAGTTGGCCCTAACTAAAGACTGGTGACGATTACCTTTCTGATTTGTATTTGACTCCATTTCAGTTTTTAACTATATAACACATCACATCATCACCACATGTTCACAAATGTTTCGTTATAATCTATTGCCTTAATTCACCAGAAATTCGAAATTTATTTCATTGAGGGCGAACTCATGAAAAATATTTTCAATTCATGTCAAATCAAAGTAAGTCACTAAACACAGATAATTAAACAAATACATATTACACAGCCGTAGTACAGACCAAAGAAATCATGCTACAGATTATAGAACTAACTCACGGCCTCAGATAAAGAATAAACTGTATAGTATAATCTGTACAATAAGTCAATCAATGATTTAGAATACCGTACAATGTTAAATAATTCGAGGAATTGACTTTCACATTGAATTTTATGAATTTGCAACGCTCCATGCATTATCTTTTTGTTTTATCTCGCTGTAGGTTTGGTTATGCTATATGAAAAGTATTTGCTAATCAGATGTATTTTTAATGGTAGAAATGTTTATTTCTAAGTATTATAAATGATATAATCTATTCTGATCATCTACTTAGTATTAAAGTAAAAAAAAACATCAGTTAATAAAATTACATGTAATAGCCCTAATATACAAACGATTTTGAAAGCTATTCAATGTTAAAGCAATGATATATAGTTGTTTTCAAAACTGAATACATTATTTCGCTGTACTACAGGACTTTTTCGCGAGAATTCAAAAAGGGAGGTATAATTTTGTGTATAAAAAACGATTAGTTTTCATTTTTTTAGTTATATATTATAATTGTAAAGTGTAAAATTTTGCAGATAAGTGTCTGTATATATTAGTTAAGCTGATATTTAGGTAAGTTTTAGTCTTTGTTTTGTAAAAGTGGAAATAGAACCGGAGACCCCGACAAGAAACCTCTATTTAATTTATTAGAGAGAGATTCAATGTTTGTCTAACAATAACATAGACTTAGTTGAAACGGGAAAGACTCCTGACTCCCAAGGCAAAAAGTTAAAGAAAATACTGATAGCACCAATGTTCAAGCATAAATCTGGTATGGGTAAGACATATATAAATCTTTCAGAACCCACAAAGCATTCATTAAATAAGCCTGTAAGTACTTAACTAACTGAAGTGACAATGACCACTGCTGAAGTCGATAAAACTTACAGATCCACATATTCAGAAGATGACTCAGATTAATTTTTGGTGCATGTGGAATTAATAACTACTAACCCACAAAGTGGTAATTCTTTACTATTCAATTAAATTTGGCCACTTTCTTTTAAAGAATAATTTAAAACGTTTTAAATAATGGAATTCAGAAAATTGGTCATAACAGACAGTTTATATAGTTTAAAACTGCAAATAGAGTCAATTCCTTGCTTTCCAATCCTATATTAATTCAATGTAATTAAAAAACATTCATACGTACTTTTAATGTTTGTTGAATGTGCAAAGTGAAGGGTTTCGATGACTTGACATTGGCAGAATTTTATTGAGGGAGGCCAGAATTAAAAGAAGAAGAACAGAAACGAAAGCAATGAAACAAAAACGTTGCACTTAAATGTGACCCTAAAATACTTACATTGCATACATCTTAGTATAAAAACATAGTAGGCCGACGCCATCTCTTGGTAAATGTCGATAACGTCTAGGCCATCGGCTCTCAACCATATTTTGCCCACCGCCAACTTTGAGAATTTTGTTTGTCTAGAGGCCTCCCAATTTTTTTAACTTGCCATCTGTCGCGAAACTGAAAAAGCTATTGTCCCGATTTTATTTAAACGTGTTATGTTATATGGTCGTAAGATAGGATGTGATCCCTATTTGACTATCCTATTTTGTTAATTACAACGGATACTTTACTATATTACGAGTAAGAAGTATATCAGGCTCAATTTATCTTAAAAACAACCGTAAGTAGCCGTAAGTAACGTGAAGTCGATTTCTCATTTTTGTTACCGACGTTGCTACGGCACTAAATACACGTTCAGCTAAATAGGAAGATGGGAATGCTATCAGAAATTGTTAAACAATCAACCATAATTCAGGGTACAGTTGCGGAATCGGCTTCTGCAGCCAATATTCTTGGTAGCCATTCTTAAATTTAATTTTTTATTCGCCATTTGTCGTCAGTTTCATTAGTTCTTCTAACTGGGATGATGATGCTGTGTTGATTTTTGTAAAAGCTCCACAACCCAGTCTTATGTCCATGTTTAAAATATCATGGAATCTTCCTTAAATTCACTGTCGAGGTTTTCCAAGTGATAACGCAATACACAACCATGTCGTCGTACTTGAATGATTCAGCTGTTAAATTTGGGAATTTATTAAATTCCTGTCTGCCTATATTTATTTTGTAGAATAGATTGGATACAAAATCAGCAACGCTATATTTTGTCTTAATCAAGAAGTTGGAGATTGACATCATTAAACAATTTATACAAGGTCTGTCAAGTACGCAAAATCGTTCTTTGATGAGATGAGGTTGTCGCGCATTTCTGTGTCTTTATTTCCTAGGAACAAAAGTGATAGATCACCGCTAGAGTATTATTGTTCCATGTTTATCCCAGATCCAAACGGATTGTAAAACTGAGTCAAAATAGTAAGTACCTTTTGACAGCCAGCGGATGAGATACGGTACCATGTTGCTAAATTAAACGAAGAGATTATTGTAACGAGTACCTCGAAAATTTTAAAAATTGCATAAATAATATCTAATTTGCTAAAGTTTATGAGTCAAGTGATCCAGATGAAGCATTTAATTCTTTTTTGGATATATTTAAATGTTTTTATGATCTTTGTTTTCCTTATAAAGTAATGAAAATGACAACATATAAAAAACCAAAGTGGATTTAAAAAGGAATAAGACGGTGTAGTAAAAGGAAAAGAGAATTACTGTGGCTATATAGAAAAAGTCCAAACGTATATAATAAACGTGTCTTAAACTTACGCGACATAAGCTAATTTTGTCATTAACCCATAAAACTCAAAATAATCATCTTATGTCTCTAATCATGGCAAGTCATTAATAACAATAAAAGTAACATTCTTAAAGCACCTATAAGTTTAATTCAAATTAACAATGACACAGTAACAGATCCCAAGCAAATTGTAGAGGCATTCAGTTATTATTACGTCAATCAAGCAATAACAAATAAAGTTAGTACTAAGGAGCAAAAAGAGTCTAAATTCCAATTAAACCACTTAAACATTTCTCATTCAATGTTTATGCATCCTATAATTCCTGAGAATATTGAAAAAATAATAGAAACAATGAAACATACAAGTAGCGTAGGTTATGATGGCATCTGTACAAAAATCGTTAAATATGTTTCTCATCTTAACGCTCCCCACCTTGTCCATATTTTAAACAAAACTAAAAATTTCGGTCATTAAAACGCTATATAAAAAAGATTCGAGACATAAAATGAAAAATTATCGTCCCATTTCAATTATCTCGATTTTTTCAAAGATTTTAGAAAGGAGCATATACGACGCGTTGTACAAATACATCGAAAAATATAACATTTTAATAGATGAGCAAAGAGGTTTTCGTAAAAACAAATCGATTAATTTAGCTATATTTGACCTATTAAAACTTATAATAACGAGTGTGGATAGAAGACTTCCAATATGCGCCATTTCCATGGATATGACAAAAGCTTTCGACCACGTCGACCATAATCTATTAGCAGAAAAATTGTCTAAGTATGGGATACGCGGTAGTGTATTGGATCTCCTAAAATCGTATTTAAATAATGTACAGAGATTACACAGCTTTGTTTACGCAGTAGAACAGAAATACCATATAGGTCAAGTTTTAAGCGAACTCTGTGTGGTGTTCCACAAGGCAGTGTCCTAGGACTTTTATTATTTCTTCTGTATATAAATGACTTGCCCTCATTCATAAAGCATCCTATGGTTCTATTTGCCGATGATAGCGCAGTAATTATTAAATGTACCAATGTATCTACTTATGAAAATGAAATAAATATAACATTAAATACAATAATTGAATGGTTAAATTATAATAATCTAATAATTAATTTGGAAAAGGCAAAGATTATGTATTTTTATCAGTTACTTACTAACGAAAATTTAATTATTAAATACCAAGGAGTAGAAAAACATCCAACAAAAGTTGTAAAGTTTCTGGGTTTATTAATAGACTACAATTTGTCCTGGAAAACGCACTCGAAAGAAGTGTGTAAGACACTCAATAAAGCTGCCTACGCGTTGTACCGACTTACTAAAATTGCTAACAAAGAAGTAATATTAATAGCCTATCACGGATTTGTCGCATCCGCTCTTAGATATGGAATCGTATATTGGGGCAATTCTATAAACAAACATCTTATCTTTCGAGCCCAATAGAGGTGTATTAGAGCGATGGAAATATACTGGCAATTGCTAGTTGTAGAATTTTTTTTATAAATTTAAAAATTCTAACCTTTCCTGTTCCTTTCCTTTTACCTGACACATTAAAGAATAGCAATTTAAGTAATTTTACAAGAAAGCTACACGCCATCTTAGTAAGCAAATGCTATAATACAATTGCAGATTATTTAACGGACAAAATAATTATTTAATAAATTGACATGACATTATAATTTTTTGTCAATTTTTGTATACGATTAATGTTAATATTTTACTTTATATTGTTGTACGAGTACTATAAAAATAACTTTAAAAATTTAATTCTGAATTACTACTTTCTTTATATTTTTGTTTAAATTTTTATCTCTTCTATTCCTATACTAAAAATAATATGTATTTGTATGCCTTCTTGCCTGGCAAAACATAGAGGTGTAACATTCAAAGTATACATACATACATACATACATACATAAGATCACGACTGCATCCCATAAGGGGTAGTCAGAGACTGGGCACTCACTGCAAAAACAGATTACTGCCACAATCCACGTTTCACCAAAACAATATAATGCACTTGGTGTGATAGGTGGTGAGCCCATCGCCACCATGCGCTGTTGGGTGCACAGTGCAGTTTAATTCCTTACTCGCCTTTTACGAGATCCATTGGATGAGATGGAGTGGTAGTATTCTTTTAACGAGCCACCACCACACGGCAAAGTATAATATCATAATATGTACCTATGTTTACAAATAAATGTACTGGAACTTGAACATGTTTTAAAATCAAATAGATTGAACCTGTTTTTGACAAAGTGACTCGGTGTTAATTTCCTTTTATCGAAAATTATGACGCGAGTTTATCGAAAAGACGATTTTGGAACTGTAAATAACAGTGTGTTAAAACTGTGAACATTTTTTTAATGGATAATAATTAGATAATAGTTGTAAATAATAAATTAATCACACAGTCGGCGTCCGCCGCCCTCGTACTCGCGGACTCGGATTGCTAGTACACACACGCGCTACGCTGTAGAAATACTTCCAACTTTTTACAGTGGTAGAGCCACGCAACAGCTTATGCTGCTGCATGAATGGGCCGGCTCGACCGGGGAAGTACCACGACCACACCGAATACCGGCGTGAAGTAGAAGTAAAATATACTTCTACGTTTCGTCTGGTGAGTGTTGGTAACCGGAGGCCCAACCACCCCCCCCCCTCCCCCAAACAGCATGGTAGCGGAAATAAATCATCTACCCCAGGGGGGTACCAGTACCGACGGTTCTGGAGAATCCCTCACTGGGCATCCACGCTCAAGCTTGCCTTCGTTATCTGAGCGTGGGTGCTCAGGCTGCCCCGCGTATTCTGGGGGGGGCAAAACTCCGCTCGATTCGCACTCTGCTCGGGGCGAACGAGCAACAGGACTACGGCACCCCTTACCACGCTCGCCGTGGACTTCTGTAATATCAGGGGACTTCACTCCAATCTTAGCGCCGTCCAGTACCATCTAGAGACGGCGAAGCAGGCCTTGCTTTTCCTAGCAGAGACACAGATATCTTCTCCGGCGGATACCGCTTATCTCTCCTACCCGGGGTACAAATTGGAACACTCCTTTGTGCCACGGGCCGGGGTTTGTGTATACGTCAGAGAGGATATGTGTTCTCGACGCCTCGGCAGTCTTGAAGGTACGGACCTGTCCATCCTTTGGCTGCGCATAGATAGCGACGACCATTCTCGCGTCTATGGGTGCCTCTATAGGTCCCATAGCGGTAACACCGAAACTGACCGACTCATCGACCACATCCAGATGGCTGCAGATTCCCTGTTACAGCAGATCCCATCCGCAGAGATCGTGTTACTTGGCGACTTTAACGCCCACCACGCCGATTGGCTAGGGTCTCGTACCACCGATCATGCGGGTAGATCTGTTTATGACTTTGCCTTGGCATATGATCTGACACAACTGGTTCCTTCGCCAACGCGGGTTCCGGACGTGGAGGATCATACGCCTTCCCTGCTGGACCTTCTGCTGACCTCTCATCCGGACAGATATCAAGTCTCCGTCGATGCCCCTCTGGGATCTTCGGACCACTGTCTGATCCGAAGTACGGTGCCTCTCACATGTTCATCGCGGTTGCGATCTGCAAGCAACCGCCGTGTGTGGCACTATAGGTCAGCAGATTGGGATGGGATGCGGTCCTTCTTTGCATCCTACCCTTGGAGGCGGGTTTGCTTCTCGCTAGATGATCCGAATGCCGTTGCTGAGTCTGTCACTGATGTTGTACTTCAGGGTATGGAACTCTTTATTCCATCCTCTGTCGTGCCCATCGGTGGCAGATCCCAGCCTAGGTTTGGTCGCACCTGCAAAATGGCATCACGCCAAAAGCAGGAGTGTTACCGGACCTGCGCTAAAGCATCGGCGTCTCGAGATGTAAAAACTAGCGAACTGAAAAAGAAGTACAACTCTGCCTCTAGGTCCCTCAAAAGAGCTATTTCCAAGTCAAAGTCAGAGCACATTGGCAGAATTGGCGAGAGATTAGTCCGCCTCCCTTCGGGAACTCGTGCATTCTGGTCTCTCGCCAAGGCTGTCCTTGGGAATTTCTGTCAGCCATCTCTTCCATCTCTGCACAGGGAGGATGACTCGCTGGCCCATGCCGCTAAGGAGAAAGCCGATCTTTTAGGCTCCCTTTTTGCGGCCAACTCGTCTCTCGATGATAGGGGGAACACGCCGCCGATCATCCCCCGGTGTGAGTGCTCTATGCCGGAAATCAAGTTCCTGCAGAGTTCTGTGCGCAAAGCACTATTCTCCCTGGACATCCATAAGTCGAGTGGGCCTGATGGCATCTCCCCTATTGTGCTGAGGATGTGTGCTCCAGAGTTGGCACCGGTCTTAACGCGTCTTTTCCGGTACTCCTACTCTGTAGGCGTCGTCCCGAACACATGGAAGACAGCTTTGGTGCACCCGATCCCTAAGAAAGGCGACCGCTCAGATCCGTCCAACTACAGACCGATCGCCATCACCTCCTTGTTCTCCAAAATAATGGAGTCCATTAACTATATATATAAACTGCCAGCTCTTGAGGTACCTAGAGGAGCACCAACTGATTAGTGACCGCCAGTACGGTTTCCGTCAGGGTCGCTCAGCTGGTGATCTTCTAGTCTACCTTACGCATCGATGGGCGGAGGCAGTCGAGAGCAAGGGGGAGGCCCTGGCAGTTAGTTTGGACATAGCGAAGGCCTTTGATCGGGTTTGGCACAAAGCGCTTCTCTCGAAGCTTCCTTCCTATGGGCTTCCCGAGAAATTATGCAATTGGGTCACCAGTTTCCTCGCAGACCGGAGCATCAAGGTCGTAGTAGACGGTGCATGCTCGGACTCCAAGTCTGTGGGTGCTGGTGTTCCGCAAGGCTTCGTGCTATCGCCAACCCTGTTTCTTCTGCATATCAATGATATATTACAAATTAGTAACATTCATTGCTATGCGGACGACAGTACTGGTGATGCCTTGTACACCGGCCGTGCTAATATTTCTCGGGAACACGTCGAGGAGTGCCGGAACAAACTTGTGTCTGAAGTCGAGATTTTGTTAGACAAAATCTCAGACTGGGGCCGACTAAACTTAGTCCAGTTTAACCCAAATAAGACACAGGTTTGCGCGTTTACCGCTAAAAAGAAACCCTTCGTCGTAGCACCTCGTTTTGGAAGCACTCCCCTCGTTGCCTCAGCCAGTATCGGAATCCTTGGCGTAGACATGTCGAATGACGTTCAGTTTCGCGGTCACTTGGAAGGGAAGGCCAAATTGGCTTCTAAAAAGCTTGGCGTGCTCAGTAGAGCGGGACAGTACTTCATGCCGGTCCACGGCTTGCAACTTTACAAGGCGCAGGTTCGGCCTCACATGGAGTACTGATCTCATCTTTGGGCGGGGGCACCCCGGTGCTAGCTCCTTCCTTTTGACCGTATTCAACGAAGAGCGGCTCGAATCGTCGACGACCAGGTTCTTTTCGATCGGCTTGATACACTGGCCTTGCGAAGAGATGTTGCATCTCTTTGCATTTTTTACAGGATTTACAACGGGGAGTGTTCCGAGGAATTGTTCGGAATAATTCCAGCCGCTGGTTTTCACCATCGCACTTTGCGGCAGAACACAAAATTCCATCGTCACCACCTGGATGGTTGGCATTCCACCACAGTGCGTTTTTCGCGGAATTTTCTGCCACGCACTACCACTTTATGGAATCGGCTGCCGCTGGCGGTTTTTCCGGACCGATACGACTTAGGGACCTTCAAGAAAAGAGCCTATTCCTTCCTCAAATGCCGGCAACGCACCCGCGATTCCTCTGGTGTTGCGGTTGTTCATGGGCGGTGGTGATCACTTACCATCAGGTGAGCCACTTGCTCGTTTGCCCCCTCTCCTATAAAAAAAAAAAAAAACTTGCAAGTATTTCTTGCCCGTACCAGGGCGCCTTACTTCTGTTGAAATCTTCATCGATGACAATACAATTCTGACTAAATAATTTTCTTTAATTTTCATTCAACGAGTTACTTCTGATTTTATTAACTGCTCTAATAACGTATTTCAGTGAGGTATGGAAGTGTTTACTCAGATTTTTCGCAACCAACTGCTGGCGATGAATTACATGGCGATGATGCAAGCACGTCACGATAATTTTTTAAGCGCCCTATGAGAGCCTATGTGGTGCCCTGTCATAATCGGTGCGATGCTTGTTGATGCCAGCTTAAAGGGATGTAAGAAAGAAGCCGTGGCTTAACGATACCAATAATTCACGGAAGAAGTATGGTCAAATGTTTTATGGACCGATGAATCAAACTTTGATAAGCTTTAATACTAAATCATAAAATCAATAACACTGATCACTCTTACTGTGGTCTACTTGCATAATGACGCAAATGAACATTTCATCAATAGTGCAAAGTACATACATGTGCCTTGTGGATACCAATCTTCCTTGGAATAACTCTAGACGCGAAACTTCAATGGGGCCCCATATATCAAAACTAGGAAGTAGGCTTAGCTCCGTGCTTATGATGTAAAAAAAATTAGAAACTTGACTAATGTTGAAACTGCTAGATTAGTTTATTTTAGTTATTTTCACAGCATAATGTCTTATGGTATTTTGTTGTGGGGAAATGAGACTGATATAGAGGTGATTTTTGTTTTGCAAAAGAAGGCCATAAGATCTATTTATAATCTTGGCTCTACAGTGTCTCTCAGAGATAAAATTAAAGAAATTAATATCTTAACCTTGGCCTCTCAATATGTATATAAAAACATTATGTATGTACATAAGAATATTTATCACTTTAATATAAAAAGTGATGTTCATAATGTGAATACCAGGAACAAGCATAAATTAATAATGCTCGTTACCCGACTTCACAGAGTCAGTAACTCTTTCATGGGGCAATGTATACATTTTTACGACAATATCCCTAAAAGTGCACAGTCTTTCAATCAAAAAGTTTAAACTATTTCTTAAACATAGACTTTTTAAGAAGGGTTATTATAACATTAAGGAATACATGGATGATAATAACTCCTGAGAATGAGGTGATCACTGCCAAGCTATTTCTACATGTTTATAATACTGCTGTAATTGTATATTTAAAATGACTGAAAAAAAATCCCACTGGGTTTCTTACTGGTTCTTCCCAGGACAGAGGCATTTCTTTGTGAACCAGTGTAGCTTAAAAAATTATGTTCAATGAGTATTATGTAAATGATCAATATTGAATAAAAAATATTCTATTCTATTCTTTTCTTAGCCACAAACCAAAAAGGTAATTTATAAATTCACACCAAATGTTAAAATACCATCTATAGTCCAAGTAAACATTTTTGTAATCTTAACTTTTGTAGTTACATGTTATATGCTGTTTATGCAAAATTGTAGGCACATATTATTGAATAATAACTTATTAATTTTCAACACAACACTGCATGTTTTATTGTTGTTTCAGACTACACTGCGTAATCCAATAACAATCAAACATATACCATAAAACAGTTTCTGATAAACTAGTTTAATTAATTCAATAACAATAACTGTACACTATTCTTTTCTGTTGTAAATTTGATTCGCCATTCTTTATGTTTAATTTTTCAATGGTCCTTCAGATTCAGGAGGAATTCCTAATTCTTCATCAGTCCAAGTACTTGGGTCAATATAAGGCCATTCACCCTGGAAATTAAGACAGTTATTCCATCGTTTTCAACTTCCAATTGATTTCAACATGAAAATTGTTATGGAAAAAAAACTTACATAAATATGTTCTGGTTCAGTTGCAAGATGATAAAGAATCCACCACCAACATATTCCACCTAGAACTTCCGCTAGATATATGGATCTCTTTGAAGGAAGGGGTGGCGGCACTCGGTATGTCCAAACTCTGAACAAAAAAAAAACATTTCTGTCAATTTTCCAAGCGAAAAGGAATTTAACTAAAAACTTAAATTAACAAAATAACATTGTTTATAACACTAGGTTTGATGATAACTACAATCACTATACCATACAACCTTTATTTAAAGACAATTTAAACCTTGCATTTATTATACTATTTTTTAGTATTACTTGAAACGTCAACGGTGGTTAAGACAAATACACTATAGTAATTGATTATTTGAGCAGTAGACCGGACTGAGAGGGGATTATGATAAATACGTTTCTAATGGGTTGTGACATAATAGCTAAATTACCCATGGCCTGAGTTTCTTTTAAGTTGCTTAACGTGGTCTGCAGCGGTCTTTGCGGTTCTAAGTAAGAGAGCTCTCGAAACTAAAGTTCGTACTAGCATTTTTAAATGCTTGCGATGGGTATCTTTGTAAAGAACGTTTTATTGATTCTTTAGTATAAAAAACTGTAGCGTCAATGTCAAATGTCAGAGTTAACCACAATTTTTTTTAATGATGAAATAGCAATAGTCATAGACTTTCTGCCAGTAACATAACACAAAGATATGTTCGTCCGCCAAGCTCGAGTACCGTAATGTTCCATCAATATTTAAAGATTCATCGATAAAAAGCATCGATGTTTTATATCCTCTGTCTGTATTTATACGTGCAGAGTGTGCAGCACACATGGGCACAGGGTTTTACGAGTGCTGAGCACAGCTCTGTTATAGCCGGCGCCGGGCGACTGTAGCAAGGCTCGCTGCGATCGCCTCCTTTAAAATATTTCTCACCAACCAGACAAATATTAGAATCAGATTTAAAATCTCTACTAGATTTAGGTCGTTCTTTAATACTTGCCGGTGACTTGAACAGCAAGCACGGCAGTTGGAATTCCAACGTTAATAACAAGAACGGTAATAAACTGTACGATTTAGCCGAGAGCCTTAACGTAAACGTTATAGCTCCCGAAACACCAACTAGAGTACCGACGCAATTACATCAGCAGCCGGATATTCTAGACGTAGCTATAATTAAGGACGTTAACTTAGCAATAAACTCTATAGTTACGCTTTACGAACTTGAGTCGGACCACCGTCCGGTCATTTTTAAGCTGGGCCGGCCAAATGGTGAGGTCACTCAGACCAAAACCATTGTGGACGTACCCTCGGGGTCAAACTCGAGGCTATGAGCTCTCAACACTTGGATGAAATCCCAGATACTATCGACTCGCTAGAGGTAGCCTGCCGAGCTATAAAATCCTTTTCGAATCATCTTAAAACAGCCGTCGGAGAATCCTCCCGGACGGTTACGGTGTCGAGCGATCGACGCTGTAACCTACCGGCGGACCTCCGACGCCCGATTAGAGAAAAGAACCGTGCGACTAAAGCGCACGATAGATATAGAACAGATGAAAATAGACTCAGACTGCGCCTCCTACAAAGGGATGTTAAAGAGCGCTTATCTGAGTACAATCAAGACAGCTGGGACACTATGATTGGAGAAATCGAGCCATCGCACACTGCCTACTGGCAGCTGATACGATCTCTCAAAGCAGAGCCGGTCTCACCCATGCCGCCACTCATTAGATCTACCGATAACTCGCTCGCCTTCGACGACAGCGAAAAAGCCGAATGCCTCGCAGACAGTTTAGAGAGCCAATGCACTCCGTCTCTTGCGCCTGCGGACCCCGACCACCTGCAGCAAGTGGCCGCGGAACTCGAACGCAGGGCTGCAATACCACCAGTGGGCGAACCACTGCTCCAGTGACTCTCGACGAAGTCACTAAGATAGTCAAAAATCTTAAAAACCGATCCGCGCCCGGCCTCGACGGCATATACAACAGGGTGATGAAATGTTTAACTACGCCGTTATTGTGTCTGTTAGTCAGTATTTTTAACGCGCTCCTCTCCAGCTGCTCCTTCCCGGACGACTGGAAGGAAGCCGACGTTATAGGCATTCCGAAGCCTAATATACCTAGGAACATTCCGTCTAATTATCGCCCAATAAGTCAACTCAACTCGATGGCTAAGATTTATGAGCGAATTATACTCAGTCGATTAAAAGACTATGTCCTTACAAATAATATTCTTCCAGACGAGCAGTTCGGCTTTCGCCCCGAACACTCGTGTACTCATCAAGTGCACCGCTTAACGGAGCACATTTTAGAGAATTTAAACGACCGCCCTAAGCCTGTAGGCACAGGGGCCTTATTTTTCGATGTCGCAAAGGCATTTGACAAAGTCTGGCACGACGGCTTGTATTACAAGTTGAATCACACTAAAGTGCCAGACAGACTCGTGAACATCATACGAGCCTTCTTGTCTAACCGCCTATTTCGCTTCCGGGTGGAGGGAACGCGCTCCTCAAGCCGCCCTCTTCGAGCGGGTGTCCCTCAGGGCTCCTGCCTCTGCCCACTCCTTTTCTCGCCATACACTAGCGATATTCCTAAAGACCCGAAAGTCAATCTTGCGCTTTTCGCAGATAACACGGCCCTTTACTATTCCGACAAGCACAAGGGCCGCATAACTGTAGTGTAAGGTATTAGATAAATAAGTTAGTAGTAATGCGGGTGGCGGGTAGGTTAAGAATTATATGCTGTCAATTCATTCTGGAATAAATTGTGAACAAGTACGTGCGTTTCTCTTGTCTCCTTATAAGAACATTACAATAACGATTCAACTCCAAGCCGCAGCCGATCGCCTAGGCGAATGGTTCCGGAAATGGAGAATAGAGGTAAACCCTGAGAAAAGTCTAGCGATATACTTCTCGAGGGGCACACCAAAGCCCGCTAGACGATGTCACCCAATCGGCAACAATCAGCTAGGCACGATCACCCTGTTCGGACGCCCTATTCCCTGGGAAAAGAGCGTCAAATACCTCGGGGTCACTTTAGACGCAGCGATGTCGTTCGCTGCACACATTAAAAACATACGCAATAGAGCGGCTTTTATCTCAAGCCGTCTATACCCACTAACTTGCTCTTCAAGCAAAATGTGCTTAAGACACAAACTTCGCCTCTATAAGACTTGCATAAGACCCGTAATGGACTATGCTTGCTGTCGCTTTCGCTCACGCGACGGGCAATCAACTAAAGAAGTTACAGAGCTTTCAAAATCGATTCTTGCGAACTGCCACTGGAGTCGGTTGGTATCAACGCAATGTAGATCTTCACAGCGACTGTGAAATGCCCTTAATCTTTGAACATTTCAGAGAATTATCACGGCAGTTTTTCGAAAAAGCCGCGGTTCATTCAAACCCGCTGGTGGTTAAAGCAGCAAATTACCGACCAAACAGAAACGCGACCGAACGCAAACGTCGCCCGCGAAACATGCTAGACGACACGGACGTCTCAGCACTCCCTGAACACGATACCGTCAGTCACGATCCAAGCTACACTGTACACACAGTCAATAGCTTTAATATAACACGCACCACAACGCGCGACCGCCGTAGAGAGCGGCGCGCAATAGACAATAATCACACCGCGTACACACGATTCACCCGTGTTCCAGGGCGGTTCTCACCGCCCAGAGTTACCGACACACAAGTCGACAGTCCGGATGGACGCCCGCAGCTTCCCTCGGACGGTCATTAGATGACTTAAAATATTTAAGATTTTCGAAATCGCGAAAGCACGCAGCGAACGCGACACAGTCCGAATTTCGAGGTTTTTGTAGGAGTTTTTTTTTATTTATGTTTGGGTCAAACCAAACCTGGACGCGGGCCCCTGGTCCGCGAACACAGTATCCGATAAAGCTGTAAAAGCCGAGAAGGCTAACAGCAATTACATCACCGAAAATATATATTAATATATTTTTATAAATTAGAAGAAAACCCGTGAAATGTTCATTTTAAAGGAATAATATTTTTCAAAAATATTTGATCTCAATTATTGTGTCTATGCATTAGTGCCATTAAGGCAATGTGAAGTAATTGTTTTCTTGAAAAAGCGGTTCGAGTCCCTGTTCAAACAAGCTATTTTTTTAAATAAAATTCTTAATTTCAACCTTTAGAAGGCTTATTTAGATGAGCTGATATAAGAATATTTAAAGTTAATACTGAACCTCTTTAAGTTCTTTTATTCTCAGGCTGACTTTTTTTTATTAACTAATTACTTTCGAAGTTCTTTAGAAGTCTAAATACCAACATCAACGTTTTTAACATCAAAAATGATGCACTTACTTCTTCATAAACTTTCGTCCCTTATTTTACATCCTAAAGGGATGATAAAAAAGCTAATAAAACCCACTTTTATTTATAAACGGAAGAGAGAGCCTTAACACCCCAAGTTCCACATTAAAAACTTCAACAATGACGCAGATCCTTGTCATTTAGGTCATCTTTTCTCGCGTCAGGCGCTATAAAGATGTGAAAGGTTTTGTTTTTTAGCTAACCTGAAAGAGAGATACCTCGATTTAGGGTTTGGCAAGTAATTTTTCACCACAAGTAACTTCTTTATTATATGTTCATGGCCATTTAGCGTCCTACTTTTTCTCCTGGATGTCATTTTATATCAAGATACACTTAAAAATGGTCTGCGGCAATTTTCTCGAAGCAAATTTAAGTTTTCTTTATCGGTAGGTAGTAGCTAGCCAGCGGTTTGCTACATCTATCCCTTTCTGCCCTTTAATATAGAATTAAACCATTTACGGTTTCAAAGTATTGCGAAATCCTCCTGACGAAGACGACAAAAGACGTCGCACCTAAAATGCCATTTCTGTTTTTGCTCTGTCATGCAGTTTTTCAGTTGCTTAACGACTTGACTCCTAATCAGCTGTTGTTGAATGTCTTCTCGAAGTAGTTATTTTAAAGTTAAATTTGATTGATTATAAATGGTACCCTTAATAAAATTAATGCAAATGTAATGGCAGTAATCGACTAAGAATTTTGTGGCCTTTTAAATCCACCTGTAATACACAACAAAACATCCTTGCGTATTTAAATAAAAATGTCGTTAAACGGACTTGCCTGAGAATTTAGGGCAAATCCAGTTTTCCTAGATTTTATAGATATTTTCATCTACTTAATTTCCTAGACAATTATCTCAAAGGGAGAGGAGTTTTAAACAAGAAAACGCACGTATTTTAATCACATATGTTTAGTTATATCTATATTGATATCATAAATACGAAAGTAACACTCTCTGTCCCTCTGTATATTCATTAACCCGAAGTCGCGGGTATCAGCTAGTCATAAATAAAACGTGGAAATCATAGGTTATCACTATATTTTTAGATCTATTTTTTTTATTTAGGCTAATCCAGCATATCTTTGTAATAAGGAATGATAAACATATTTAATAAGTTTTGAAAATATATTAATGATTCTAAACAGTCAGTACTAATCTAATTAAAACGTTTGTTTTTATTTTCAGACACATGGTGTCCAACAATGTTATTGCTTGCATAAATATAATATCCTATATACTTATATATCGTGGGATAATTTAGGGATCAAGAGTTTTTTTTAATCGTACCAACGTGGCGGGGACGGGGTTCGCCATCCGCCACGACTCGTTTCCCGCGGGGGCGTAAAGTGGTCTACGTGTGTCGCCTCTGCCTACTCCTTATATGGAGAAAAGGCGTTGTTGTATGTATGTCTGTATCTATATTATTTTGAAAAAGTTTGAATCTACACGATGCCGTTTCAACCAGGTCAACCAATGTAGTTAAACGACGCCTACCAATATAGTAGAACTATTCTCTTCAAGCGACATGTGTTTAAATCTTCTATAAATATAAAAAATGTCGTGTTAGTTGCCAATGATATTATAATATTAGGTCCTACTTAAGAAAGGCGTTTTGTCGTACTGGCCACTTTAATCTGAACTACATCTTCTTTGGTTAAGAATTCCAAATTCAAATTTATAAATCCATTTAACTGGTATATTTGAGTTTCGAAAACAGTAATTCATTTGTTTTTTTTATCATTCGTTTTTTCTTTGGCGTCGCTGACCTTGCACAATGGAAAACTTGAAATATCACTATAATTACGAGTACGAGTTCTACCGTGGCACCAGCGCTGCAGACACAGCTCGAAGGATTGGCGCTGGTGTCGCAAAAGAAAACACGGTACGTTTTTGGTTCTAACGTTTTCATTCTGGAAATTTCGACCCTCAGAACAAGCCTCGTGGACGGCCGGATACCGAAGTGGATAATGAAGAATTAAAGGCTATCGTGGAAGTGAATCCATCGCAAACCACTTTAGTGTTAGCTGCAGGCTTCGCTGTAGGGGATAAAACTGTTTTAATGCACTTGAAGCAAACAGGGAAAGTAAAAAAGTTTGAACGGTGGGAAACCTCATGAATTGAGTGAAGCAAACGAGAAAACACGCGTCACGCGTTACATTGCTCAACCGGCACAATAATGAAGGGATTTAAAATCGGGTGTTTTAATAAATTCATTACCTGTGGTAAAAATTGGATTCTATATGATAATCGGAAGCGTCGCAATGACTGAATCGTGGAGAACCAGCCAAATCCTGTCCCAAGCGAAAATTTACGCAGAAAAAGTTACTTATGAGTGTTTGGTGGACTAGTGCCGGTGTACACCGAGCTACAGCTTTCTAAAATCTGGTCAAACGATTACGTCAGATATCTATTGTCAGCAACTGCAAACCATGATGGAAGAACTAGCTGCCAAACAACCGAGGCTGGTCAATCGCTCTAGGCCACTGCTTTAGGATAATGCTAGACCACACACTGCACGCTAGACCACACATTACTGCACAACAGACGGGCGCTTAACTAGAGGAGCTGCAATTGGAATGTCAGCGACATCCACCATACTCCCCGAACCTTGCTCCAACAGATCTCCATTTTTTCCGGAATTTGGATAATTTCTTACAAGGAAAAAAAATCATCTCCGATGTGGCATTCCAAACTACCTTCGGAGTGTTTATTGATTGTCGCCCTCATGGTTTTTATAGGGGTCAATGAACTACTTATGAGATGGCAAAAGTGCATAGATAACAATGGTACATACTTTGATTAATTTAATATATTTTCTCAAAAAGAGAAGAACTTGTTTCAATTCATAAAGAAAGCATAAATTCCAGAAATGAACGAGAATCGGGCTACGAAAACGATAGCGAAAGAATGTTTGTACATCTATATCACTTAAGAACAAAAAAATCCCGGAATCGGCGAAGATGTCAACTAAGATTGAATTATTCAATGTGATCACAAGCTCAATGTGGAAGACATGATTCAGGTCATGTTGAACGTAGGAACTCAGTCTGGTTACTCTCGAACCAGTTATCCCAGGAATATCACCAAGGATATTTTATGTAGGTTTGTCGTTTGTCGGAGGTTTATCGGGGCGTGACACTTCTGTGTCACGCCCCGATAAACCTCCACCATTTCATTCAAGAACAGATGATGCACAATCACCCGAATCAAACTACTATCAGTCCTCACATTACTCAGAATACTCAGAAATTGTTGATACTTTTGTTGATAATTAAAGTTTCTAACATTTATATTTCACTAAACATTTCTAATTTTATGTCATTAAACATTTCTATTTCATTAAACATAACTAATTGATTTTCATACTTTAATTATTTATTTGCTCTTCATAACTATTGACAATCCCCATTAATGGGGACTAGTACAAGAAAAGTTCACAAATCTCCAAGCGCCCAAGTAATGAAACGTTGTCTCAAGGCTACTAGACACGGTGCCAGCGGCACTGCCGTCGGGCAAGCCGCACTCAGTGTAGCAGCCTTCACATTGAGAGTGAAGTAAATATAGGTAAATAGATGATTTAATATATGCGAGGTACTTACCTAAAAGTAAAGACGAGTTTTTCTTCAGGCGAGATGCAGGGCCGAAAGTTATGTTTTGTGCCAGTAACAGACTGACTTATTTTTTAGAAAAGTTCATTAAAATGAAGACTTGCTTATTCTTTTACTGATGGTAGGATTCCTATGCAGGAATCCGTCTAGGTAGGTACCATCCCAGGGCCAGTTATTCTGCCCTGAAGCAGTAGTGTGCAAATATTACTGTGTTTCGGTTTGAAGGGCACTGTGAGCTAGCTTAATCACGGAGCATATGAGACTTAAGAACTCATGTCTCAGGGTGGCAGGCGCAGTGTAGTGTCACACAGAAATGTTCTGGGTGACACAGCATTTCTTATGGGCAGACGTTGCACTTACCATCAGGTGAACGTTCTGCTCATTCCGTCACTTTTATCAAATATAAAAAAAAAATCTTAAATAATTTAACTTATCATTATGTTGTTAAAGGTCAGTAATGTCTAAAATTATCCCTTATGATGTCTTTCACACAGTAATGTATGAACTATTTCCTCGACGTCCATTTCAAAGCACTCTGTACTCGGAACTGATAATTTTGGCCGCAGTTCTGGCTGCATGCTTGGTCGCTACACTTGCGGTCTGGTCGCAATACTGGCCGCTGCGACCTAGCCGCCAGTGCGCGCTACGTATACCACTTTTATTCATAATTTAGCAGCATATTAACATTTTTTACTATCCTAGCCCATTAAAAATACGGTTTAGCAACACTGGTTGCGAAGTGACCGCTGCGGTTAGAGAGAAGTTAACAGCTCAAGCTCATTTTTGTTGGTCTTAGCCTATGATTTGTTTTGTTGTAGGACATAACTTTTTTTTAAATTATCAAAACTTTCAAAAACAAATATTATTTCTGTTTTACTACAATATTTTGGTAAATGGATAGTTTACATTTGTAGTTGATAGTATGCATCATAACAAACTGGTAATATAAAATTCAGTTTTCTTAGGATTAATTAATAAAAATAAAAGTTATAGTTTTACTTAATAACATATCTATTGCACTTTAAACTATAACTATATACCAACAATTGCAGTGCTTGAACTAGATTAAACATCAATTACCTGCAATATAAATTAAATTACTTATTTCTTTCTTGATCTTGACAACATTTTCTGGTGCCATCTGCATGCTGATTTGGTATGGTTTTGTCATTGTAAGGAATATTTTCTATCTTAAGGGTTTCTTCAGTAATTTTTGCTTCTGAAATAAATAATACAAAATAATAAGCACTGATGCACAAATCACTACTTATAAATAGAAGGTGCTTTTTATCCTAAGATTATGCAGCCACAGGTTGTTATTAATAAAGGTATTGATTTAATATACATTTATAGGAATTAGATAGAAATATTTAAGTGAGAAACTATATTATATAAAAGTATTTAAGTATCAATTTTATGAAATCACCCCTTTCTATTTTATTTGTTAATATTACTGGATGAAAATTACCAAAAACACCAGGTTTGACTTCATGTGCTTGAATAACTTGTGTTCTCAGCTCTGTTTCAACATCTTCTCCAAATTTAATCATCTGAAAATCAATTCAGTAATGACATAGCTGTTTCTTGTATTTATTGTTCATGTGACCAACTAGAGCTAGTGGTAGCTTTGGGAGATAATCGCCTTATAATTAACAGGATGTGTTGGTGCAACCCTAAGTTGCAACAAACACTTTCAAGACAGGCAGACCTTCTTCAATACTGCAAGCAGACAGACATCTTCCCAAAAAATATTAATATTTCACAATTGTACTCTGTTTTAAAAGTTCATTAAAGTCAAATTATTCATTGGAGTCAGGTTGCTAATTGTTCCCAAACAACCACACCATGATAGTTGTTGTTCCCTGCAGTTCTCATAGTGATGGTAATATTTTGTGTAGATAAATATAAGGAACATTATTATAATAATAATATCACATATTTTTTGGGAATGATATGCGATCTGACTCCTATTAATACTTACCTTAATTTATTTTAAAAATAGAGTACAATTGCGGAATTTTAATATTTTTCGTGACAATGTGCATAAGCTCAGACGCTGTTCCTACAATGCTGCGAAGTCTGCCCGTCTTAGAGGTGTTCGATGTCACATCGGGTGGCGCCTGCAATTAATAATGTTCAAATGCAGCAATCTGTGTAAATTGCTAAAACTTGACACTGGCACAATTTGTAAACAATGATACTAATCTCAGTAGAAACTGTCTTGCACAACTAATCTTAGTAATATTTTGTCATAATACTTACAGCCACTACTGAGTCTCTATCTTTAATATATTTGTTCTTTTTGTATTCTTCATTAATTTTTAATCTAGAGGCAGTGAGGGCCTTCAAATCTCCTTCGAATATTTTCATTCTAGTGCGGTGTAATTTTTTAAAACTATGCAATACCTAAAGTAATATACATTAATAATAATTTTATTTAAAAAATAAAGCAACTAATAAGACTACTATAAAATTTATGCAGATTACCATATTTCGGAGGTTACTCATGATTTATCATAATTTATGTGTTATATTTTAATTTACTCAAAATACTTTTCATTTTCAAAAAAATATTAAAATATGTAATAGTAATAAATATAAAATTAGTTAGATTAAACTTATAACAACAGACAGGTGTCAAGAAAGTACAAAGTAGTGTTGTTATAATGATATCATTATATAACGCATGCGTGTTGCCTGTGAACATAAGTTATATAAAGCGTTGACTTTTGGCGGCAACTCGAAAATTGGCAGTAGTGTTTTTTGTTTAATTTTGTGATTTCTGTGTATATTTGGATTTTTTATGTTTAATAATGATAGTTAATTATGCAGCAAGTGCTCCTGAAAGTGTACCATGATTGGAAAATTCAATTCAAGACCAAAATTGTGCTTTTCTTTTGTCTCCATCAGTCTACTAAATCTTCAGTAAAAATCAACTATCAATTTACTGTCGAACAAAATTTTCGAAGATATGGTAACCGTGCGAATTTGAACACGATGACGGACATAATTGGCATTTGCTGGAAAGTTTCGTTGCATTAGACAAAAACTTAAATATATAAATTCAATCTCAAATTCGTTATCATCGCTAAAGAATTTATGCCGACGACGCTTTAAGAGGAAGCAGAAATCCAGGAAAAAAGAATGTCCTTTTAAATCGTGATAAACGTTTGCCTGCTTTTGTCAGTGGCATATATAAACCGCGCGATGCCATTTAAAAAAAAAAAGTAAAGCATTTGCGCGGTTATTCCCAATCTAGTGTAACATATTTTTTTTTTTTTTTATAGAATAGGAGTCAAACGAGCAGGTGGCTCACGTGATGGTAAGTGATCACCGCCGCCCATGAACACCTACAATACCAGAGGAATAGCAGATGCGTTGCCGGCCTTTGAGAAAGGAATAGGCTCTTTTCTTGAAGGTCCCTAAGTCGTATCGGTCCGGAAAAACCGCTGACGGCAGAACATTCCATAAAGTGCAAGTGCGTGGCAGAAAATTCCGCGAAAAACGCACTGTGGTGGAATGCCAACCATCAAGGTGGTGACGATGGAATTTGAGGTTATGCCGTAAGGTGCGATGGTGAAATTCAGCGGCTGGAATTAATCCGAACAATTCCTCGGAACACTCCCCATGGTAGATCTTGTAAAAAATGCAAAGAGATGCAACATCTCTTCGGAAAGCCAGTGGATCAAGCCGATCAGATAGGACATGGTCGTCGACAATTCGAGCTGCTCTTCGCTGAATGCGGTCAAATGGAAGGAGCTGACACTGGGGTGCCCCCGCCCAGAGATGAGAACAGTACTCCATGTGAGGCCGAACCTGCGCCTTATAAAGTTGCAAGCGGTGGGCCTGCATGAAGTACTGTCGCGCTCTACTGAGCACGCCAAGCTTCTTGGAGGCCAATTTGGCCTTCCCTTCCAAGTGACCGCGAAATTGAACGTTGCTCGATATGTCGACGCCAAGGATTCCGATACTGGCTGAGGCAACAAGGGGAGTGCTCTCGAAATGAGGTGATACGACGAAGGGTTTCTTTTTTGCGGTAAACGCGCAAACTTGTGTCTTGTTAGGGTTGAACTCGACTAAATTTAGTCGGCCCCAGTCTGAGATTTTGTCTAACAAAATCTCGACTTCAGACACAAGTTTGTTCCGATGCTCGTCGACGTGTTCCCGAGAAATATTGGTACGGCCTGTGTATAAGGCATCACCAGTACTGTCATCTGCATAGCAATGAATGTTACTAATCTGTAACATATCATTGATATGCAGAAGAAACAGGGTTGGCGATAGCACACAGCCTTGTGGGACACCAGCGTTCAAAGACTTAGATTCCGAGCATGCACCGTCAACTAAGACCTTGATGCTGTGTGATGTCTGTGAGAAAACTAGTGATCCAATTGCACAATTTCTCGGGAAGCCCATATGAAGGAAGCTTCGAGAGAAGCGCTTTGTGCCAGACCCGATCAAAGGCTTTCGCTATGTCCAAACTAACTGCCAGGGGGGAGGCCCTTGCTCTCTACTGCCTCCGCCCATCGATGAGTGAGGTACACTAGAAGATCACCAGCTGAGCGACCCCGACGGAAGCCGTATTGACGGTCACTAATCAACTGGTGCTCCTCTAGGTACCTCAAGAGCTGGCAGTTTATAATGGATTCCATTATTTTGGAGAACAAGGAGGTGATGGCGATCGGTCTGTAGTTGGACGGATCTGAGCGGTCGCCTTTCTTAGGGATCGGGTGCACAAAAGCTGTCTTCCATGCCTTCGGGACGACGCCTAGAGAGTAGGAGTACCGGAAAAGACGCGTAAGGACCGGTGCCAACTCTGGAGCACACATCCTCAACACAATAGGGGGAATTCCATCGGGCCCACTCGACTTTTGGATGTCCAGGGAGAGGAGTGCTTTGCGCACTGAGCTCTGAAAAAACCGGATGTCCGGCATAGAGCACTCATTGCACGGGATGGTCGGCGGTGAGTTCCCCCTGTCATCGAGAGTCGAGTTGGACGCAAAAAGAGAACCTAGAAGATCGGCTTTCTCCTTTGCGTCATGGGCCAGCGAGTTGTCCTCCCTGTGCAGAGATGGTAGTGATGGCTGACAGAAATTCCCTTGGACAGCCTTGGCGAGGGACCAGAACGCACGTGTTCCGGAAGGAAGACGAACTAGTTTCTCACCAATTCTGCCAATGTGCTCAGACTTTGCCGCAGCAATGACTCTTTTGAAGGACCTGGAGGCAGAGTTGTACTTCTTCTTAAAATCGCTAGATTTTGAATCCCGAGACGCCGATGCATTAACCCAGGCCTGGCAACGCTGCTGCTTTTGGCGAGATGCCATTCTGCAAGTGCCACCAAACCAAGGCTTAGATCTGCCACCGATGGGCACCACAGAGGATGGAACGAAGAGTTCCATTCCCTGAAGTACCACATCGGCGACAGAATTGGCAATGACGTCGGGACTATCCAGCGAGAAGCAAACCCGCCCCCAAGGGTAGGATGCAAAGAAAGACCGCATCCCTTCCCATTCCGCTGACCTGAAGTGCCACACACGGCGGCAGCCTGCAAATCGCGACCGCAATGGGCACATGATAGGCACTTTACTCCGGATCAAGCAGTGGTCCGAAGATCCCAGAGAGCGTAGCCATTCGGCGTGGTGGGCGTTGAAGTCGCCGAGTACCACGATCTCTGCGGATGGGATCTGCTGTAGCACGGAATCTGCCGCCATTTGGATGTGGTCGATGAGTCGGTCAGTTTCGGTATTACCGCTGTGGGACCTATAGAGGCACGCATAGACGCGTGGGTGGTCGTCGCTGTCTATGCGTAGCCAAAGGATGGACAGGTCCCTACCTTCAAGGCTGCCGAGGCGTTGAGAACATATATCCTCTCCGACATATACACAAACCCCGGCCCGTGGCACAAAGGAATGTTCCAGCTTGTACCCCGGGTAGGAAAGATAAGAGGTATCCGCCGGAGAGGATATCTGCATCTCGGTAAGAAATAGCAAGGCCGGTTTTGCCGTCTCCAGATGGTAGTGGACGGCATTAAGATTGGAGTGTAGTCCTCTGATATTGCAGAAATCCACGGCAAGCGTGGTAAGGGGTGCCGAAGGTTTTTTGCTACGTTTGCCTCGAACAGTGTGGTAACAGAGCGGAACCTTTCCCCCCTCAGAATACGAGGGGCAGCCTGAGCATCCACGCTCAGGTAGCGATTGGTAGCCCGAGCGCGGATGCCCAGAGGGGGATTCTCCAGCACCATAAATCAATGGTTTAAACGCATAACCGTGGAGTTCCTATCCGATAAAGGTGTGTATTTCCACACGTATACTCCAACCGATGAGCGGCAACTCAGGGTGGTTCTTAAGAACCTACCGAAATAAATCAGCGCGGACGATGTCAAAACTGACCTCCTCGTCCAAAATCTCCCGTTATCGCTGTACACTGCATGTACAGCGGGTGCACCAAGGCGCCCTATAACATGGTGCTAGTCGCACTTGACGCACGAAGGCAAGCAGATATTCAATTTGCGGAGCTGCTGCAACTTGTCTGGGCTCTCAGTAGAGGCCCCCCTACAAAAATGGCCCTCCCAGCCAGTGTCACAAGTGCCAGTTATACGGCTATTCAGCAAGGAATTGCTACGCCTGCCCCCGGTGCGTCAAGTGCCAAGGACAAAGACACACCGGTTCCGATAGTATCACTAATAAAGTAGTTAAGCTCCTGCCTACTACCATTATTCACCTATTGGTGCTAATTTACCAAGCGGCTATGGCCAACGCCATCTTTAGGATACTAAAGCCCTCTCATCACCCATCCGATCCACCCGCATATATATCAGCCTCCTCAAGGTTCTAGGCAAGATATACGCGCTCTTCTGCGACCTAATCTGGATGTAATCCAGACACTATCTCTAAACGCCTCCAATCCGCAGCCCGAACCCTTGGGAACTGGTTTCGAAAATAGAGAATAGAGGTCAGCGTGGGGCTGACCTCTATTCTCTATATCTCAAAAGTGCTATGTACTTTTCGCGGCGTATAACGCCTCATCTCCCCATCATAGTTATTTGATTGTCCAAGCCCCTGGGAAAATACAGTCAAATAAATACTAAGGCGTCCTATTGGACTCGAGACTCACCTTCGGTCCACATATTAACCGAGTAAGGAACCGAGCGGCGTTTGTCCTCTGCCGACTATATCTATAATAAAATAAAAATAGTAAAATGTCCCTACTTAATAAAAACTTCGTTATATTATAAGCTTGTATTCTGCCAAATATGACGTACGCAAGGCCCGTATTTGCGCATGCCTCCCCGCGTCAAATTCCCCGACTTCAAGTACTACAAAATCGATTCATGCGCCACGGGAGCACTGTGGTTCGTGCGAAATGTTAATCTTCACATCGATTTAGGGCTTCTTACCATAGCCCAATATCTAAAGTTGGCCTCTCGCCGATTCTTCGACTCCGCCGGCACGCACTGGTTGTACGTGCCGCCACATACAACCCCTTCGCGTTACACCATAACTCGACGCGCGAAAAAAGGAAACCGAGGCACGTCCTCGAGGACCCTTACGACCCGACCACTAGAGCCCAAGCACTTTGCTCAACACGACATACACACAAAACATAATCACGTTCATACCGCCCTCGCCAAGCGAGCGAGGGCGTATCAGACAAAGTTACTCGCGATACCGCCGCATCTCAGGTCGGTTTTCACTTACTAATAATGTCTTGGTAGAGGGATGATTCTCATATCACACGAAAAAAAGAATTCAAGGTATTTCTTATCAAATGTGTAAATTTTTAAAATATTGTTGCAAAACATGATTTATCGTATCTTTTATAAAAGCATGGCAAATTTTTTCTAAAAATATAGAATAATTAGAGCTTGTGCATAGAAATTAGATTTGTGATTTCATTCCCGTAGTCATTTCACACACGCTGATAGCGCGATTTTGCTTCAGATAACAAAAATTATACAGTCAGTCTGGATGTCGTCCGTATATAGAGGCATGTATCATCTGCGAAGAGGGTGAGTTCGACACCACTGGTGTGCGGTATGTCGTTGAGAGGGTGTAAAGCACGGGACCTAGGACCGAGCCTAAAGGTACGCCGGTGTGGATGGGATGGAATTCACTGGGCTTTTGAGACTTAAGAACTGATGTCTCAGGGTGACGGGCGCAGTGTGGTGTCACACAGAAATATTCTGGGCGACAGCATTTGTTGTGGGCGGACGTTGCACTTACCACCAGGTGAACGTTTTGCTCGTTTCGTCACTTTATACAATAATATATATATATATATATATATATATATATATATATATATATATATATATATATATATATATATATATATATATATATATATATATTTCGGATCGCACCCTATGGACGCGGTAGCGGAAGGATCGACTGCTTAGAATACACCGAGCTCATAAAACTTGTAAATGAGCGCGTTGTGCCAGACTTTGTCAAACGCTATCGCCACGGTAAAAAAGAGCGCTCCGGTATGAAGCCCCTGTATGAAACGGGATTGAATGTGCTCTGCTGTGTACATGACTGTGTGGTACGGAATCCAAACTGCTCGTGGATGGGAATCTCTCGAGACTGCTTGAAGTCTCTCAAGCGGGCGAGAAGTAGAAGTGCCTATAACTGTATAACCTTGAGGAGGCGATCGGACGGGGACATTTCTACATAGAATAAAAATATAGTGTATTATCTATGGGTTAAAAAAATCACCTGAACTTTGACCATTTGACAGAAGACCGACACATTTTATAAAATTGGCGAATTTATCATTGGCGAATGATATTAATGACTTTAGATACCTAGCCATCACCTTTCAAAACGTAGAAATTTATTAACTAGTTCTTGGTTTCCTTTTTTGAATATCTTATACGAAATGGCTCTCTCTGTATATTTACTGCAACTAGTGGCATTTTTGGTTTGACTTTATTTATTTTTAATCTTGCAGGAATATATTTAGTAAAATTATGTATTTATAAATTATTATAGAGACCTCTGTTATTTAGTTTTAAATAACTAGTTAAATAAATAGGCCTTTAACTAGTTAAATGTATGACTGAAACAAATTAAAATGGTAGTAGTAACTTTGTTGCAACAAAAAAGTTTTTTTTTATTTCAGGATTTATTGGCAGTCGGTCTCATTGTACCTTTAGTACCAAACCATGTTCGCCAAATGGGAGCAAATCACATATATGTTGGTTTACTTGGGTCAATATATTCTGGGTGTCAGTTAGGGTCAGGCCCCCTTATAGTGAGTATTGTAACTTGTTAAAATATAAGTATAAGATAATAAAACCAGTTTAGGCAATTCCAAGTATACACAGGAATATGGTTTAATTTTAATTCTAGTTAAATTAATTTAATAATAAAGAGTTGGTGTTGTGGTTGTGTACAAATTCATTAAATTCAGTAAAAAAATGTAATGAATTACAATTGAATTTAACCATTGGGCGACCACTAGTACTTATAAAAAGCTGATGTTTATTTATTTTTATTATTTTAAGGCAGAGAATATATTTTTAAAATCACTACTAGTTATTTTAATAAAATGTGAGTAATATGAAGTAATTTAATTTTTTTAGGGTAGTCTAAGTGATCTTAAGGGTCGCAGAACTATATTAATGATGACATTGTTGGTGTGTGCAGGGGCATACACAATTTTGGGATTCACAAACTCAGTCGCAGTTATTTTAGCCATAAGGGCAATTTTAGGTAATTGTTATACTTTCGTATATTCATTTCAGCATGGTTAAGAAAATAAACCTGTAATCTTGTCCGACTTAAAACCAGGGACTGCATAAGCCTCTACTTTGGCTAAGATTTTCATAAGAAAATATTCATTTACCTAAATCAAAAGGTTATCATATCAACTGTATAATCTATCTAAAACCCCTTCATCTGCTTAAGCCTTAAAAAGAATCACCTAAAGAGGTGGTAAGGTAGTTTTGGTAAGTAAAATATTTTAGGTTACAGAGTAAACTAAAAGATAACATATCCAAGGTTTTTTTTTGAAGTGGTAACCATCTGAATTTTTAAACCATTAGAATGACCATAAATGATAATGAATTTATCATAAAATATCTTACTTAAAAAAACTTATGTTACATAGATCTTAGGGGTTCTACTATATTGTTGGGTGGGTCCTACAATCATAATGACAGACAACTGCCACTGGGAAAAACAAAGATTCAAACAGTACAAAAAATAAATATATATACTTTTATTACAATGTAACTTAAATATTGCTGTGAATAAACACCTAGTATAATAGACACAAGAGGCTGGGAGCAGATAAGGACTAGGTAAGCATTTTTAAGATGTAATTCTTACAAAGTACATAAAGGCACACAAGTACACATTCAAAAGGTATATTGTATAGTGTTTGCACCCTCATATGATTTTGTGAAGTGGAAAGTTTGACTTGTAGTTGTTATTCATTCTAAACTGTCATTATTCTTATAAAAATATTATCCAATGAATGGGTATAAAATTTAACCTCTTTAAAAAAACCTTTATAACAATCTCCACATACCGGCTTACTGGAACAGTCCCTGCTTAAAACAAACAAATGTAAAAGGTATTCACTGAAATTAAATGTAACAAAGCAGCTTCAATCTAGAAACAGGGGTTTCGTTAGTTCTGCTGGTGACAAAATATTATTGACCAAACATTGATACCAGCAAATTTTATAAGATAAAAAAAATTAACACTTATTTTCAGGTTTATTCAAACAAACACAAATGTTGACAAAGGCTCTAGTGCCTGATTATGAGAGCAATCAACTTAAGCAATCAGCCATATATGGTAAAATGGCTGCAATATCAGGAATTGGTATAACTTTAGGACCTGTTATAGGCGGACACATAGTAGAAGACCATCCTGATTTTGGTATCATGTATATTGCTATTATTGTTACTATTTGCTTTCTGGTCAATGCAGGTAAAGCATCATCCCTTATTCCATTTTATTGTTGTTATTGTGCAGTTCTTTTACTTATTTTCTGATCATGATTTGATTTTTTAGGAATTGTGTATTGTCTTCCTAAAACCAACAACAAATCTATAAAAAACCAGGCAAATGGCAAGGCGAATCCTGAAAGTGTAATAGATAAAATAATAATGAGCAGTAAGCAATCTGTGATAGAATTATCGAAGATACCATGGTCTAAATATTGGGATGTATTTCTTTTAAAAGCATTAATAAGCTTTACTATGGCGGTATATTTTTCTAATTACTCTTTGTATTTAAAGTCTATTTATAAGTTGTCACCTAAATATATAGGATATGTCATATCATTCCAAGGTGTTATTGCATCTGTATCTAGTTTCTTTATAGGCCAAATTAATAAACTTTATTCTTATGATAATGATTACACTGTCAGAAATTTACATATGTTTATTCTTGTAGGTATGTCATTAGCTGGAATGATTTTATCAACCAATGTTTATATGTTTATTGTTTGTTTGATTCCATTGGCTATTGGTAGTGCTGTAGGAAGGCTAGTGTCATTAGAAATGATTTTGACGAGAAGCCACAGTAAACATAGAGGCACTCTTATTGGAGCAACAAACAGTGTCACATCTTTATCTGGAGTTATTGCCCCTATGGTGGCAGGGTTTATAGGCCAATACTTAGGAGTTTCCTATGTATTATATGCTTCACTGTTTGCAAGCTTATTTGGGGTTGCATTAAGTTTCCAATATAGCAGGAAAAGCAAAGTTGAATAAACAAGATAAAAATTGTAGGCAGGTGTTTTATATGAAAAGTTATTAGTTAAATAAATTTATATATTTTATCATGTTTTATTTTCCCACTGTTTATAAACTAAAATTATCCATATCCTGTAACTGTCCTGTGACTGGAAATATACATAACTTGATAAAAATGCGTTACAACATATTTATTTTTAACAGAAATCATCATTCTTCTAAATCTCGCATTTGTTTCTTTCTCATATCATCTTGTATCAGTTTTTGTATAGCTTCTCTATCTTTTTTGTTCTCTGGAGGGAAGATCTGACGCTTGGTATTCGTAACCCATTCTTCGAAGTATTTAGGCTGATTGAAGAAGAAAAATAATCCCACCGGGAATGAAGTATACATAGCCATTTTTCCGACTTCTAATTTCCAATTGCCCATTTTAACTTTATTTTAGTATTTACTACTATATCTTCTCTAGATTTAATGTAAACCCTTTCAAGCGTTATTAGTTGTCGTTTGTTTTATTAGATTTCTTGTTATTTTGTAGCTGACAGATCAGCTAATATTCTGATAAATGTCAGATTAAACAAAATAAATATAGAATATCAGTGTTGCCTATTCAATTTTTAAAGCCAAAAAGGTATTTTTTTTTAAAACTAGCTTAATTAAAGAATACACAAATAAATTTTTTATTTGCAAAAGAAGTAATGGTTAATTTGTCATGATTTTATTTGACAATTTGTGCGTGTATTTGTATATGCGTGTTTGTTTGTGTATATGCGCGTGTTCGGTGAGTGATTGTCTTGTGTTCGTAATTATTGCACTTTATGTCAGTATAACTAGAGCGTTATTAAATCTTCGCATACAGCATATTTTTGAATGTATGATTGGAAGTTTCTCTTGTACACTTGGTTTTGTTCAATAAATTGTACAACTTCGGCACCAAAAAATTGTAATTACTTTTCTATTTACCTTTTGGACACTTAACGGACAAGTTCTACATGAGCTGCAATTTCGGCATATAATGATGATGATGATATCACACCGCTGGAAGTTCCTAAGACATTGATATACACTCGGCGTCAAAAAAATCCCACATCCGAAAAAAATAATTTAAATACTATTTTAACACAACAGGCCAATGGCAATGTTCTGGTTTGAGGGTATCATTCGAAAGGTAATTTCATTAGCTTTCAGGAATTTTAATTGAATTTTACTTTTATAACGAGACAAAAGAGAAATTAAAGAAAAAGACAGGGTATGTACAAATTTGCAAATTAATAATTTAAGAAAAAACTTAATACATACAAAAAAAGTTCTTAAAACCTAGTGTTACCCCCCTTGCCTTGATAACGGCTTCCATGCGATCTTTCATGGACCTTACAAGGATCGCAACAGCCTCTTGGGGTATTTGTTCCCACTCTTCAAGTACCGCATCTTGGGGCTCTTGAAGAGTGGCTGGAGCTGGATCTAGAGCTCGCACGCGCCGTTTTAGGTCATCCCAGAGATGTTCTATTGGGTTAAGGTCTGGACTTCGTGCTGGCCAATGCATAACAGGGATATCGATCTCCTGTAAATAATCCCGTACAATAGCCGCGGTGTGGCAACGAGCATTATCATGCATTAACATGAATCCATCACCGACATAACCAGCATACGGGACCACATGCTCCTCCAGGATTTCAGTAATGTACCGACCAGCATTTAATGACCTTTGCCCACGGCCACCCCGAGTCCGGGAAACGCACACAAGTTCCGTTTTCCCGTCGACAGAAATGCCGCCCCAAAACATACACCAGCCACCCCCGTATTCGACGGATTCTTCGAAGCAGGGTTGTGCGAACCTCTCCCCTTGTCTTCTGTAGACCCTTCTACGTCTGTCATTGCAGAAGAGACAGACCCTCGTCTCATCAGAGAAGAGTACGGTCCGCCACTGTTCTAGAGTCCACTCGCAATGATTGCGAGCAAACTCTAGGCGATCTCTGCGATGCTGTGCAGTAAGTTTTGGACCTTTAGCAGGTCTATGGGCTGTTAAAGTCTTTTCGTGTAACCTTCTTCTTATCGTAGAAACACTCATAGATGTTCTTCGAGTTGATCGAAGCTGTTGTTGCAACTCAACAGCATTTGTAAAACGGTTTCGTAAAGATGGCGTAACGATGAAACGGTCATCTCTTTCTGATGTGCACCGTTTTCTTCCAGATCCCGGTTTTCTAACATAACCACCAGTCTGCTGAAAACGTTGGAACACCCGTCGAACTGAAAAACGGGACAGGTTCAACTGTCGAGCAACGTCACACTGCCGCATCCCCGACTGCAATAGGGCAATCACTCGAGCGGCTTCTTCAGAGCTGGTGTCCATCTTTACTTGTTCTTACTTGGGTTACTTGTTCACGTGTGTTCACTGCAAAGTCTAAATTACGACTGGCCCATATTTCATCCAGATCGACCCTTTTATACCCTTTTTAGGTGGTGTAACTAGCGTCCTTAGTAACGAGCATTTGACAGTGTTTATTTTTGACGCTCTATAATTGATAAATGTTTTAATAATTTCATGATTTTTTTATTAATAATGTAAAGCTATTCAAATACCCATTTCAAACATACCAATATTTATATAAATATAATTCGTTTCTAGCCATTACAGCCATTTTTCGCGCAAACTCAGAGAGGTGCGATTTTTGTGACGCTGAGTGTATATCATAGATGAACGGGAAAGGGATATGTATGCCAATTTTTGGAGCTATAGGTCCTGCAGGTTCGGAGATCTCATGATGAGTTGGTGGTTAATTTCTTTTCTTTCTAATTCAAGTCAATACATTTAGTAGTTCTGTAGTTAAATCCGTTCGTATACACAGACATAAAAGGTACTTTTGTTTTTTTTATATATGTATGATGATACGAGGAAGATTATAACGACGAGAACGATTATATGTAAGATGAAACCACGAAAATAGGAGAGTTCCATATGGTAACCATATGGTCTTCTAATTTTGTGGTTTCATCTTCTCCTTGTAGTTGTAAGAGGCCATAAAGACCTTTACTTATTATGTACTTAGTATATATTATGAGTATATCTATATATTGATATGTGAAGAGAAATTTTTTAAGCATATTGCGCGCATGAAGGAGTGTGAGATTTGGCATAGTTAAAGTTTGTACGGAGAAGGAGGAATCTAAAATTTGTAGTAAAATATGTGTTGCAAATACATTAAAGTGAATAGAATAAAACATCGAATATTTACGTTCATATTGACAATTTCAATCACAAAATAGTCTGTTGTTTTTTACATTCATACTGCCAATGTCAAACACGTAATAGACTATGGCGAAATAATCGCACAGAGTATTTAAAATGTTGCGAATAAATAATTAGTCACACCGGAATAAGATAAAAAATATGAATTTCCACCACTAATGAGCATGTAGACACAGATTATTGCACTTATATAGTATATTGCAGAGGTAAAACTATGACGTGGAACGAAAATCTGTACCCTATAATTCTATAAATCATAGAGTATAGTTTAGTTAAATTTTGAAGAATAAGTGTTTTTGAGTGGTTGATTGTGAGTGGCAACCTCGTACCGGCAAGCGCAGTGACGACCACAGAGTACTTTTTAACATATGGAACGACCATTGGTGACGACTTGCACGATTTTGTGGGAAGTCGATGGATGCAAGTGTGGCTCAGGACCGTGTTTTGTAGTAATCTATGGGCTAATGGTATGGCCTGCGTTCAGCAGTGGACTTGTGATAGACGAAATAATTCATTGATGCGCTTTCTGCTGCGGGCCTATTTTGGCCACATTGAAATCTCACGGCTTATTATTAGAAGTCGCCATATACTCAAGTTTATTAGTGTGTGTCGATTATCTTTGTATTGCATTCGAACCTTTCTGATCTATTCTAGGCGTTATATCAGAATAGGGAAACAAAGGTCGACTTAGTGTCTCCATGTTTGCGCGAATACGGCACTATAATATTTCCAGCGCAGTTGACATCATTTAGTAACCAGAAGATGGCGCCTTGTCGATAATTTAAATATTGGCATTTCTACGATAAAGATAGACAATATGACAATTGGAGATTCCATTCTTTTGACTAACTACGAGTCTAGTTTAAGTTGAATGTATTTATGGTCGTAGGCCGTTAATACTCGCTGACAGATGACTAGTGGGGCTGGATACTTATAGCATTAGACCGTTAGTGGCGGACATAAAGATGTCCTTCTAAGTGTGGAATTAATGGATCACCGGTACCTTAGCAGCTTTACGCTTTGATACAAGATTGTGCGGTTTATCTAATAATAATGTTTATTAAGTTTAAGTGTAAGTTTAAGTTTAAGTGTAGGAATCAAGGCCTACTGTGTGGCAGTCCTGTGTTCATATGCAGAGGTACATACATATGATGAGTTGCACTCGTAAATTGTCATGGTGAATAATACCTATCCAATCTGTTCATATGTGTATATACGAGTATAGCCAATGCCGGCTTAACAACACTCTTTGGTTAAACTTTAAAAGTTTATTGTCTTATTAAAATATTATTCATGACCAGACATCTGATTACAGATGTCCTAAAATGCGAAGATAACCAATTGGTATAAACACGTGACAGAAGTGAAACTTTATTAGACTATTGATTAAAATAAGAATAAATAAACATGAATTAACAAAAATATATATTTATAAAAGAATAACAGAAACGTGGCACAGAGACGCTGCACTCAAATTCAACCTTGAAATTTTACTCTCATCTCACACAAAGGAGTTCCACTTCAAAAAATCATAACTTCACATTAATAAGTGTGTTTGACATTGTTGGGAAATGGGAAATGAAAACCAGGACATGGGCAGCAGCATCTTCCTGGAAAATCTATAAAAAACAAACTAAGGTTGCCCACCCGCCGGCCAAGCGTGGCAACTATGGTAAAATTCCCCCAAATTAAGTAACTTACGTGTTTTGTGTCAATCTATAGGAGAGGCCTATGTTCAGCAGTGGACTAGTGATAGGCTGAAATTTTTGGGCCCCATTTGTTGGGGCCGCGCTCTTTGAGTACCAGGAAAAGTATGATACTGCTTTTTCTGGTATAGGCGGGTGACGTGAAACGGTAACAAAGCATTAGTACTCAGAGGTTATCACGCTAGAGGCATTCTTTTTTCTTTTTCTGTGTAGTCTTGTGCGTTCTTCTCTCTCTCTCTCTTAATACTTTATCATCGATAGCTGAAACACTCTACGAGCCACATGCTATTTGCCTCCAGCTGGATTATGTGCTCGTTTGTCACTCTTAAAAAATAACAATTATTAACTGCCTAACTGCTGAGCACCGGTCTCCACTCATTTTTTGAGAGGGGTTTTGAGCCGAGCATTGTCCGCCGATGTGGGTTGGCAGAATTCACATGTTGTCGTAATATATGTTTATTCCTTAGATATGCAGTTTTTTCACTGTTTTCCGTCACCGGCGAATGTACCGCACGTGGTAAATCAGCAGTTTCGTTCAAAGTAGTGCTTGATAATCGTTAAAACTAGTTATACACAAAAAACTTATCAAATGCCTATTACTGTTCACAATACCTAATCGGACTGCAGCACCCATTAATATTACAAAAAGAAAAAAAAACTTGGAGGTGAAGAGCCCTCAAAGTACACAAAGTAAAAAGAATAACGGAGATACAGGATTCCACCTAGTTGAGTGCCAGGACCAGTGCGCATATTGCATATTATGTTCACACGCATACTTTTACAAAAACTTAAAACGTGACTGCTTTTATAATAAAACTAACTATTTTTATATAAACATTTAAAATGAATATTTTCAGTGAACTTCGACTTGAAAATGTATATCCTTAACTTATTTGAAATTGTATTTTTAAAAACAAATTTCCGAATCAATGTTGTACACTAAAATCGATTTAATGTGATGAAGACGACACAAGTATTTTTTATTTCGTTCAATTAGTAACTTCAATTGTGCAAGAAATTTATAGTGATCTCAACCAAAAAAAAGATAACCCTGAAACCATAAGTACTTCACTTATCTATTAACAATAAATATATAAAAACGAACTACATAATATTTAGTGCTAAAAATAATAAAGTACATAATTATGAATTTATGTGGAACCTATATTCATGACGAAGAAAGACCTTATCTTGGTCTTGTTTTTAAAAAGACATTTGACGTGGAAATTCCATAAAGAAGGTTATGTGCGGTGAAGTAAGTCTATATAACAAACGTTTTCTTTGTGGACGCGTCGCCGTGGTCCCAACTCACAATTAGCTAGGCGGACACATAGATTTATTGATTTATTGTTTTATGATTTTTCCGTGTCTGTCACTGCATCAGACCCCTTCTTTCGATCTTATAACGACGATGACCTAGTTGTTGGTCAAAATCAGTCAGAACGGCAACACACATTTTGAGCACATTTGACGGCCCCGTTGACCAGTGGTCAGAGTACCTGACTTCTACGCCGTCTGTCCTGGGTTCAGATCCCAGTTGGAGCCAACATATCTGCAAAAACACATGTTGTTGAGTTTCGGGTCTGGATGTGTTGTAACATATCATCTTTACCCTCGATCTTGAGTGAGCGTTATGTAGCGGTAGGTTAGCAAGTGTGAGTGCCTCTCTGTTTGTGCGTACACTTTTGGCACTAAAATATCTTGTATGCAGGCACAGTTTGCTTGCTTCCGATTTGGAAGTTGTTCAAATGAAAAAATATTTTTTATTTTAAACAGTAACTGCTCTGCTATACTTCCGCCTCACGCAATCCTTGTTTCAAGAAATATACAGTTTATATCGGATAGGAGGTAGCGGTGGAGTCTGCGATCATTTCGAACGATATTAGCTGTCTACGCGGTAGGAACACAACAACTGTAATAGCATGAAATAGTATATCAGGGAGCGCATTACAGCTGGTGCATTACCTACTTGCAGGGTTTCCAGGCTTTCCTATGGATTAAAATGGACAAATAAGGAGGGATTAAAAATACGAATCCAATGCGTATTATACTTTTGTTAAGTTAACAGTTTGTCTACACACTTCTCTTTTTGTAATTAAATCTCTTTAACTAAATGTTTGGCTGGAGGGGATTGCTAACTGTATTGGTAACTTTGTAAATCTAAGTGAAGTATTTTACTGGTGGTAGGATTCCTATGCAGGGATCCATCTAGGTAGGTACAACCCGAGGGCCAGTTCTTCTACCATGAAGCAGTACTTGCTGTTTCAGTCTAAAGGGCACTGAGAGCTAATGTAATCCCCAGTGGTTACACTAGCTCTCGGTGCCCTTCAGACCGAATATGAGACTTACAAACTGACGTCTCAGCGTGACGGGCGCAGTGTAGTGTCAGTCAGAAATGTTCTGGGTCGTATAATTTTATGGTTCCATATATTTGAAGTTTGTATTTTTAAATAGAGCCATGGATTTAAATGTGGTTTGGTCCGGCTTTGCGTAACGACGTCCAAGTGTAGTCGTATTTTCATTTTAAATCATTAAATTTTTGGGCATGATAGAGACCAATTTTCTAGTTAAACAAAGTCAGTCTTTATGTGTCTTACAAACACAGACCTACCTTCATATTTGAGAGGGTATTCAAGTTACAAATTTCAATGAATATTTTTAATACATAATGCGTTTAGAATTCACTATGAATTTTGTTCATGCATTCATATTGTTGTGCTACGGAAATTTTACTTTTTATTTAATCAAATTTCTGTTAACCGCATTTATTAATTGTAGTTTTTATTTGTTATTGTATTTATTTATTAGCATTATAAAATTATTGTAGTATATTCGAACAACATATAACGTGAATGTATTATATTCCAACCCATCTGCCAAGCGTGGCAATGGCAGTGGCAACTATGGTAAAATCCTCAAACAATGAGAGAATACTTTTGTGGCAACCTATGGGGGAGGCCTATGTTCAGCAGTGAACTAGTCATAGGCTGAAATGATGATGAAGAGCATTACGGTTTAAGATTTTTTAAATTCTCAATTACTACTTTATTATGGCAATTCTTATAATATATATTCATTGTTAAAATATAGCAGATGCATTTATTAAAACTTATTACAACAAGTAATTTATTTCTTTTAACTGGGTTTCGTCGATGAATGTCAACGGTCACTCTGTTTGACCGTTAGGATCTTTATACGTGTTTTTATTGTTATGCTTAGAAGACTAGAATATTGTAGCGTATTAAATAATTTTTTACATATAATAGAATAGTTTATGTTAAATTCAAGGTATATTACAAAAGTCGAGACGATCCTGGAACAGCCTGACGTGTGACAACACAGCGTAGCTATCTGATGCCGTGCGCTCCGGAACGTGCCGCGTGCTAATGCGAGCTCGTCACGATTTCGATTTGTTATCGCCGTCATTGAATCTGGGATATTTTTTCTGCTAGTTTGTGATCATGACATTTAGTGAAAATAACTGACTACACTATCCGACGATCGCGTGGCCTAGTGGTCAGAGTACCTGACTTCTACGCCACGGGTCCTGGGTTTGAATCCCAGCCGGAGCCAACATTTGTGCTTAATCACAAATTGTTGGTTTTCGGGTCTGGTTGTGTTGTTATTATCCCCGTGTTTCTAACACTGCATCATAGCCTACCTCCGATCTTATCGCATCAGCAAAACATCGGGCGCGGGTAGGTTGGGACGAGTGAGTGCCTCTGTGTTTGCGCGTACACTTGTGGCACTATAATATCTCCTGCGCAGTTGATGGCTCTCGACGGTATTCGGAAGTTGTCGCCGTGGTCGAAATTGGCTAGGAGAACATCATCATCATCGTCATCACACTATCCGGTGCTGTAAGCACCTATTGGGCTGGCTCCGAAAGTCTTAGATACTATCAACCAGTTATAAACAAAATTATTTTAAAAACAAGATTATCTTAAGCATTTATCCATCATTTATCAAATTCATATCCTCGGAAAGGTTTCGATAACTAAATCCCAGAAAGAGGTAGACTGAGATTCAAATAAATCGTCCATCGAGACATTACCTTACGATAACCCATATAATTAATTTGCCGGTGCATGGATGAAAAAGGATTTACTATTAGTTCTCGGCGCAGAGCATATTAAAAGTAGATGGCCAGCCAGAGCGCCATAGATTTTCACAGTTAAAAAAAACCCTTACCATACTAAAAACGTACCGGACGTATTACATTTGTCTTGTATTTCTAGTCACCGATGTGCTACGGTATTTGACATTAATGCATCAGTAACGCCGTTTGTACTTTTAAATTTACATCATTTTTTAAATGATACAGCAACATGACCGGTCACCGGTCGTATCGTTAGCCATGCGGATGCGTGCCTCCATTATTCATTATAAAACACGGTTTGGTAAAAGATCATCTTTTACCAAACCAAATTATTGCATTAAATGACAATGGACTGTCACTTGGGTTTACTTTAGCTATGTTATACAGTGTGTAATGTTGCTTCGAAATTATTATTAACCGTCGCTTAGCATTTCTTGTAACCAACATTAACAAAAACAATTCATGCTTATTTTAGGTAAGAGGCAAACCGTCATCGAAAGATGAGGCGAAAAGCTTTGCTGGGTTTGAAAGAAAACAGTAAAATTATTTTATTAAAATCTACCCTGCAGCAATTATTTTATTAAAAACTATACCTGCAGTAATAATATGGAAACTGAGGAATGGGTTCCACTAGCTGCCTCTGTTGAAGGCGTGTTGAGTCGGTGCTCATGTAAATAATAGCTCGTAGTTAACGTTGATTAATTATTTTTCTTCAAAGTGACATCTCTTTAACGCTCGCTCCTGTTTATACCACGCTTTATAACTGTTGATAAAATTTCAATATATCGAAATATCGATATTTTTTAAACGATATATCGATAGTTCGATACTGAAATCTAGATATCGACGGTCGATACTTTCAGCATTTAAACTATATTATATTAAGTCATTTACTGTAATGTACGACTATATGTATGTTTGCGCCGTGTGGAGGCGGCGTAAGAGAATGTACCACCCTATCACATCCCGTGGGTATCATCTGAGAGCCAGAAGATGGGCAACGGCATCTTTGTGGAACATCTAAATAAATAAACTGCGTTGGCACTGCCGAGCGTGGCAACTATGGCAAAATCCCCCCATAACGAGAGGTATCTTTGTGGCCATCTATGGGTGAGATCTATGTTCAACAGTGGACTAGTGATAGGCTGAAATGATGATGATGATGTACGTATGTATGTATTTACAATTTATTATATACTTTTTTCCATGATGTTATTCATCATGTATTTCAGTTCAATGTGAACTGTGCGTCGATAGTTGTAAGTCGATAGTTAGTGATAGTCTAAGTTGAGACAAAGGGATATGTTAATGCTATTGTTGGGAAAAGTACATGTGTATTCTGTTCTATTATAAATGACTTGGCATTAGAAAAAAAATTGTGGGGGGGAGGGGTGCCCCTCTGCCCCTCTCTGCTCCTCCTTGGTGACGCTCTTGCCTAGTAATATAATAAAAAAATTATACTGGTGGTAGGATTCCTATGCAGGAATCCGTCTAGGTAGGTACCGCCCCAGGGCCAGTTATTCTGTGAAGCAGTAGTGTGCAAGCACTACTGGGTTTCGGTTTGAAGGGAACTATGAGCTAGCGTAATCTCTGGGCATTTGAGACTTAAGAACTGATGTCTCAGGGTGATGGGCGCAGTGTGGAGCCACACAGAAATATTGTGGCTGACACAGCATTTGTTGTGGGCGGATGTTGCACTTACCATCAGGTGAATGTTTTGCTCGTTTCGTCACTTTATACAATAAAAAATAAAACCTAAAATATATACTATGAAACTACTCTAATAATCACTAATCACAGAGTTTCATAGTACGCGAATGGCCTGGGTTGGATCCCGGATGGTGGCATCTTTAAAATTGTTAATTACTAATTTTAGGTTTCTTTTTCTAACTTTGTTGCTTATAGAAAAAATATATTAGTGCTAAACTGATACTTACAACATAAGCCTCGATAAAGATTTTGTGAACTTTCAATAAAAGTTGCAGCGAAAGTGCACCAATTAACCTTCAAATGCTCCTAAAGTGATTTGCTCAGCTTTTTCAATGTGAAATATAACCAGCCAATAATATAATTTATCGATCACGATCGATGACATTGAGGCTTTTGTTATGTATATTTTGTAGCTATCTCGCACCGCGGGTGGTGTTGTTTCAAAGTACTCCGAAATGAATTCAATTTGTGCGATTGCATAATTATGGGAAACTGAATTATTCATGTTCCACTGACTTGAAAAAGTAAAGATCGAAGATATGAACAATTCTGAATTGAAGTTTTTGTTGCTCTTACGCTTTAAATTTGTCGGTGTAATTAGAAGATAATATAAATTCAAGGGCAGTCGTTTGGTACAAAAATATACCTATTTAGTAAAAACAAATATCTTGCTATATTTAACTATACACTATATACTCAGTAGGAAGTTTGAATTTGCCTGAATGATTTTTAGCAGATAATATCGCGTAAAATAAATGTCAGTGATCTATACAAATAAATAAAATTGAAATGTATGCTTGTAATAACAAAATAACAGCTTTTTACTCAATGCTAATGAACGTATACTTTTTTAAATTGAAGTGTCTGTTTTTTTACAGCTAATCTTAGTAACTTAGGCTATTTAGGCTACTTCAATTTAAGAAAAATAATTCGGGTTGTTTTGATATATCACCTATCGGAGTCCGCCTTTTTATGAGGGTGAAACCGCGGCAGAGCTAGTTCAGCATCAAATATATATTAGGTTGGGGAAAAAAATTCTCCACATTTTATATGAAAACTCATGACATTTTTTTTAAAAGTTTATTTAAATTTAATCACAGTATATATCATCTTGAAGGTAGGGAATGATCCCGTTGCTGTAGCAATTTTGGAACTTCTGAGCAAAAAAAACGCCACAAGTAGTTTTGGCAGTCCTCTAACCTGACACTGCCTAAAGAATTCTGAAGAGACCGAAACAGGTGGAAATCTTGAGGTGCGAGATCAGGGCTATATGGCGGATGCATTAATACCTCCCAGACAAACTCTTTTAATTTTTGCTAAGTGGCTAAAACTGTGTGTGGTCAAGCGTTGTCGTGATAAAAAACCACACCCTTTCTATTGATCAATTCCGGCCGCTTTCTCTCAACTTTTTGCTTTATTCTCATCAGCTGTTGGCAGTAGAGATCCGAATCGATAGTTCTGCCCGGCGGTAAAAACTCATAATGAACAATGCCCTTCCAATGCCACCATACACACAGCATCACTTAATTGCGAGTTAACCCAGGTTTTGGCACAGTCTGAGAAGCCTGACCGACCTTTGACCACGACATTTTTCGTACATTCTTGTCGTACATGATCCACTTTTCATCACCAGTTATCAAACTCATCAAAAACGGTTCGGTTTCATTACGTCTCAATAAAGAATCGCAAATGAGTACACAGTTTATTAGGTTTCTTTCAGTGAGATCTTCTGGCTCACGAATATCGAGCTTTTTTGTGTACCCAGCTTTTTTCAAATAGGTCAAAACTATTTTGTGGTAAATTCTCAGTTCTTCAGCTATGTCGTAACTACAGATATGCCGATCTTGCTCCACTTTTTCAAAAATGGCGTCCATTTTATCAGTAATAGGGCGACCAGAGCGAGGTGCATATTTGTCATCAAAATTCCCGGATTACTGACATTGCATTGGGTCCATAAAGTTACAAATTGTTTTCGCGTTTTTTCCTTTTTTGTAATAAAAATTTAAAACCACTGCTGCTACTCCATCTCATCCAATGGATCTCGTAAAAGGCGAGAAAGGAATAAAACTGCACTGTGCACCTATTAGCGCATGGTGGCGATGGGCTCACCACCTATCACACCAAGTGCATTAATATGCTTTTGTGGTGAGTGCCCAGTCTCTGACTACCCCTTATGGGATACAGTCGTGATCTTATGTATGTATGTAAAATTTAAAATGTATTGAATTTCTTCCTAAGATTAACACATTTTCACAGAAAGAAAAAGAAATTAAAAATACCTGGAAACAACATTTTACTATTTTTTTTCTTTATTTAAAATGTAACCTTTCTAATGTCATCAATACCAGCCAGATGCAAATAGTACAGCCAAAGAGATGTTCTTTACAAGTTTATACATACTTTATGCGAAAAGACTTTAGTATAGTTTTCAACATACTATCAATTGAGATCATGGACAGAAAAGATGGTAGATTTCTGGTCTAAGATGATGTTTAATACAACTTAAAATAAGCCGATTGTATTCATGAATTGTAGAGCGTAACAACAACCGATCTGTGAAAATGACGTCAGCAAAAAGTTTCAATTTTCGATTTGTTCCTGCGTTTAGTAATAAATGGTCGATACGGTAATTCAAATTGTTGTGTAGAAGCAACGATTGTATACTATACATCTGTAACTACGTAGATATTTATGTAGATATCGTTGAGATTGAAATGAAAATTGATTACGGAAGAAACTGATGAAATAATAAGACAAACAACAACGCAACTTATTAGAAATCTCTAGGAAATGATCAAATTGGTAAGTGGCTTGTTTCCTATACTTTCACTGTTGACCGCCCTGAGCAATGTTTTGATTTTAACATCGCTTTATCTTTTTCGTTCATAAACAGAGATGATTAATGTTCTGTATTGCTATCTAAATATGAGTTTCATCCAATCAACAATCCAATCAAACAATCCAATATAAATTCCATCTATTAGTATCAAATTGGGTTTAACTTAAATTACACAATTTTATTCGTTTAACACAACGTTGCGACATTTCGTTTATAATAACTGATGGTTAATCATAATTTTTAACGATAACTTTTAATGAAATGTCATAACATTTTTTATAGCGTAGATTGTTAATAGCCACACAATAAATGGACCACTTAGCCCGATCTTCGGCTTCATGGATCTTTAACATCAGATAGATGGCGGAATAACTATCTCAAAATTCTTAGACCGCAAATGACTAGACCGTTGTAGGACTGTAACGTCAAAGATGCGAGGAGTCTGACACTGCAATCGCCTATCCAGTTTTGGAACGTGGCAATTCTGCAAACCTGTCATACACCACGCTATGACAATTATATGACACTTATTCGTACATAAACTGATACGAAATCAGTGATTCATTCTCGATATTTAATCTGATCAAAATTGAGTCACCTCTTAAATTTTTAGTCAATCGTCCTTCTTTCATCACGATTAAGCTAAGCTTTACACAAATTAATTAATTTATTCTTAGTTTTTCTTTATATTTCACACCATCAATAATAGTTCTGCACTTTTTTTCGGAGCTTGATATTTTTCCAAAAAAATATCGTTACATAATGTCGTTACATAATATTGTTAGCTTAAGATTTTCATTCTTCTACATATTGTGTGTCAATGATCTGCAATGCAGTGTACATAGATAATATAATACACTATACTGTAGAGAGCAGTGCGTATTTTTTTTGATACATACATACATAAAGTCACGACTTTTTCTCATATAAGGGGTAGGCAGAGGCCACTCCCGTATCGCACTTTTCGTCCTTGCAGAAAATGAGACGGTTGGCGAAAAACGTTGCCGCTATGTTGGTAAGAGTCAATAAATTCTTACCCCCCATTGCGTTCCTTAGGTATATTGACAGCATTGCATATAATGGTGTAATTCTGCACGAATTAAGGCAGTCCTTTTAATAACTTAGTCGCCTCTTACGACACCTCGGTTATTTTGATACCCTTCACGAAGTAAAATTTAATTTGAAATGTATATTACATTGTATAAAAAATGGCCCAATTAAAAAAATGCCGTGGTACAAAAAAAACTTAGAGAGTGCCGGTACCCTATATAATTTTAGTCAAGAAAAATGTAAAACAATGTTGTCTTTTCCATCATTTTTTGTATTCATATCAAATCATATTTTTGCAAACGCTGTCAAAATCCTATGTGTATTTTTAGATTGCTCGAATCATTAGATATAGACTTTTAATTTAAATTGGAATAAGGATCAAACCCATCACTTCAAAATAATAATGAGGTGTGAAATGAGAAACTATCCTGCTTTATCAACGCCCACTTATTGTCATTATAATGGATATTGGAGACTGGCATCCGCATGGCTAACGATGCGACCGGTGACCGGTCATGTTGCTGTATCATTTAATATTATAAAAAGTATAAAATGCAACGCATTATTGTAAATATTAGCATCAGTTAAAAATATTATTTATTAGAATTGATAAACAGTATTTTTCAGAAGAAATCGCTTTCAGTGATAAGACCACCTTTTGTACCTTAACTTAAATATAGTACTTAGTCTTTATTTTTGTATTGGTGTACAATAAAGAGTATATTGATTGATTGATTGAATATTTAATGCTATAAAACTGAAATACATTAGAAAAAAAAAACTTTGAGAAAGCCTTTGATTCCGTCGAAGTTTGGGCGGTGCTATAGTTACTTCATCAGTGCCGGATTGTCTGTCGATATATCGATGTGGTGGGCGATCCGAGTACAGAACCAGAATACGAAACCGATCGAATTGCAGAAAGGTGTCAGACAGGACGGACAGTCACATCTATACTGGTTGTTGTTGGGAACACTACGCTTGAAGTTGTCAACGAATGTTTATTTATGTAAGAATATTTATCTATTTACCTAGTCAGACAATCTGTCCTAGCTATACAACTTCGATCAAAAGGTAAATCGACGAATCTAATTCGGCTGGGGAGCGTTTGAGACACAGCTTCATGTCTTCTCGTCGAATTTACCACAAAGTCCGAAAACAAAGCTCTTCAACCAGTGCATGTTGCCAGTGACATTGAGGTGTGGTCCATCACTGCAGGCTGTATTCTGTCGGTGTCTCAGGTTTACCGAGCAGTTGCCGGACATTATCAATAACGAAGTATTTAAGAACGAAACTAATGTATTATGTGTTTAAGTAAGTATTATATAATAAAAAACAATAAAAATGTATGCATAAAATTAAACATTATTCACAAATGTAGTTACAAATAATAAGAAATAAAGAACACTGCTCTTAGTGTTACTACTAAAACGATAATGCTACGAAAAAATTTTGGACAAAGAAAAAAAAGCAAACCTAAGAAAACGTTGCCGTTATTTTGTATAAGTCAACGAAATTAATTTTATAAAGTTAAAGGTTATAGTGACAAAAAAAATCAAAATTTGTTTCTGTGAAATCGTGTTTCGTGCCGTGAGTGGACAAAAGCTTTATTAAATTAGTATTTTTAACGTTTATCTATTTCTATTTAATAGTGCACGTAAATAATATTTATTGGCTATATGTACAAACAGTTATTTTTATTATAATTGCTTTGATTGTTGAAATGTAACGACTGAAAGTTTTGAGTTTAAGTTTGATTTGTTGAGGTAAATGCGTACACTCTTTTGAGGGAATTGCGCCTGCATGACGCATTTGCCCCGATAATAGTGATCGTCAACCTTTTTCTTGGTTAATGGTAAATATTTAGAAAATATAGACTCTCATCGTATGTATGTAGAGCAAAAGCTCACCTGCCTATTCTATAAATTTTATTTTGATCTATGTTATTACTTCTACCTAGATTGGTAACGTGATGTCGTTAAAAAATTACAAGGTGAAATTTAGGTGTTTTACCAAATCTTCGCAGGATGTTCAGCTATTGAGTATGAATAACGTTTACTACGGTACCAACTCTGACGTTGCAACCAAAACGAGCTGTTATAATATAAATAATATTATTAAGCTTTTTCATGTAAAAAGTTGAGCACTTCTGAATTTTCCAAGGGATAAATGCGTCTATGGAAAGGTAGACGCATTTTCCCCGTGTTTATTATATCATCTATTAAAACTTGAATATTTCATATTTTTCATAAATATTTATAAATTCTAATAGACAACTATATCTTAAACACAATATCTTGATATCAGTTTTGAAAGCTAACCCATTTAATGTTCATTAAATAAAGACGCATTTGCCCGAAATGGTCAATGTGTCTCAAATTCCCGTTTAAAATAAAACCGCAATTTGCTCTTTTTATATCAAGCTATCAAAGAAATTAACACATTCATCTTGTATCCAGATAGACCTAAAATACTTTTACACCATAGCATTTTTAATCCTTTAATAACCAAAACTTTAAGCGGCATTAAAAATGTGTGTGTAAAAAATATAACGCAATTGCCCCGGTTGACCTTACACTTAATTCTGATTCTTGAGTTGGCAAATAAGCTTGTGGGCTTTGGCTTGATTGATTTGTGGAAGTAAAATAACCTTGATGTTGTTGGTAAGAATTAGCGAAGTTAGGATGTATATTGATAAAACGTCGTATCAGACCGTTTTTTGCGTCAGTCTTGCGGTGCAGAATATCTGAATTCTCTTAAAATCACTTAATTAACAGTGATATTAAAAAAAACATCGGTCACCATAATTTTCAACAAATTCATCCTGTCTTTTCATTCTTTCCAAGTATCTTTCAAAATTTTATTAGTGTCATCCTATGCCTGGCCGATAAACATGATCAAAATTTAAGTCGGTCAAAATGTTGATATTTTCGATGTGATGATGCAGCCGATCCACTCTTTGATGCTCTTTGTTTATTAAGTTCACGACTATAACAATCCCCCAAATAGTAATAGTAATGGACAACCAGTGCCTTTTGTTTTCATTGGTGATGAAGCATTCGGGATTAATAATTTTATACAACGACCTTACGCTGGCAATTATTTAAATGAGAAGAAACGTATTTTCAATTATCAAGGGCAAGAAGATACATTGAGTGTTCGTTTGGCATCATGGCGAATAAGTGGAGATTTCTTCATCGAAATATGTACAATTACCCTTTTGCTGAAGATATCGTTCGTGCGTGTTGTGTGTTACATAATTTGCTTAGGAAGACAGATTTGAAGTCATCAAACTCCAAACCGACAGCTCTGAGATACGATAACATACAAAAAAATTCACAAAAAAATAATCACTCACAAATAAGTGGTACGACTACACGTGATATATTAGCTGATTATTTTGTTAGCCCAGAAGGAGAATTGTCATGGCAATCAACGAAAATATAAAGTACCTAGTTGTGTTAATAATAAACAAACTTACATGCTTAATTTTTTTTCTTGGAGTCATATTCGTGAAATTCTCAATAAAATTATTGCATATTTGTTCCCAAGCCTTTTTCTTTTCTATTTTATTGTTGTACTTCTCGGACCTCGAATCCCATATCGCTGGACGACTCTCAACCTCATCGATAAATTCTTCAACCTGATTTTCGTTCATGTTTAGGCTTGAACAAAAACTACCTGTACCGTCACTAGTCGATCGATGAGCTGATGCGCGGAACAGCGTGGGTGTAGCGCTGCAGTCGCGTGTTTTTTATTAACATGGATTTAAAAAGCAGCGCGGTCGCAGCGCTACAGCGGCGCTGCCTCCGTGCGGCTCTTTGCAGCAAATTTGAAGGCCTAAAAGTATGTTTTTGCTGTGTTTTGAAGCTATAAGTCTTGCCAATTGGAAGTACAGTACGATATATCATAATCACTTTATTTATTCACTTTATTACCTCTCCAACTCTCGTGCACTGTCTGCGATTCGTTAAGTAACTTTTAAACCACAACTCCGAAACTTTCCAGCTTTTTTAAAAGAAGTGGAATTGAAACTGCCGAAGGATTTAGCCAAGTCCAGAAATTCTCCTAAGCATTTTTTTCTCCATCTAAATATGTAGATACTAAGTTAGTAAGTAAGATAGTTGCATCCTCTGTAGATCTGCCACGCCTGAAATCGTACTGTCTATCATAAATTAAACTATTCTTCGACATCTATTCGTCGAGAAACTTAGTCAATCTTTATACTTACTATTTTTTCGAGTATTTTAGATAAAATAGATAGGAGTGCACAATCTGTCTATAGTTGTAAGGGGTGCTTTGGTCCTGTTTTATGGATGGCTGTAATAACGGCTGCTTTCCAGCACTTTGGGAAACAACCGGTCGATAAACTAAGGTTGTATACGTGAGTAAGTAGCTCCAAAATAAGATGCCTAAATTTCTTGATAATCGATCGGGACCAGGGACGCTGTCATTTTTCAATTTGCCTGTCGACTTCTTCAATGTAGGTAAGTTCAAAAAAGAGATCACGTAAGAGAGTAGTGTCTAATATTTTTTGATAAGCAGAAGCAAAATACTGATAACAAATATTTAGTGACACGGTTTTGTCGTTATCGATGCTCGTTAGAATGTCAGTGTTATTTCCTTGATGAGTATGAGGATAGAATAATATAATATTCTTTATACAGTTCCAAAGTTTTTTCGGGTTATGCTCCTTATCGCTTAGCTGTTTGTTGTTGTTTCAATTTTTTACTCTTCGAAGCAATGTATTACAAAATTTACGGTACCTTATGTAGGTGCTGCGGTGTACTAAATTTTGTTTACTTTATCTCGATGAGGCATGCATCTAATAAGTCCTGGAGTAATCTAGGGTTTAATAGTCTGGTTCTTACGAGACACCTTAACTATGTTAGTGTTGTTACGTAGCGTGGCCAAGATTATATTAGTTAAACTGCTTGCTGCCTCGTTTACACTGCTAAGGTTTGTTACCTGTGTCCAGTCAGTACTTTTCAGACCTTTTTCTATTCCGAGCTAGTTAGTTATAAGTACCTTGGGGCGCTTCGCAGTTTCTTTGGTTCTCTTAAAGAAATTCAGGCCACGACAAAATAGTGATCAGTTATTGTTGATGTACAGGCAATACCGGACGACTTATGCTACGACTCTATAAATACTCGTATGTGGTCAATACAGGACTGATCTCTGGTAGCTTTGGAAATAGTAGAACGCAAGCTATGCGACGCGAGAAGACATAAGTATTCTAATTAATTATTGGTTAATGTTATAGACGCTTTATTATAAAAACTGATTGAAAGAGATATTAGGTCGTTACATATGAAATTGGCGTTTTGTCGTACTGGCCACTTTGATCTGAAATATATGCTCTTTGGTTAAGAATTCCAAATTCAAATTTATAAATTCATTTGGCTGGCTCCGCTGTGAGTGATAAAACTGTTTTAATCCACTTGAAGCAAACAGGGAAAATAAAAAAGCTTGAATGCCTCATGAATTAAGTAAAGCAAACCAGCAAACGCGTGTCGACTTCTGCGTTACATTGCTCAACCGGCACAATAATGAAGCGATTTTTAATTCGGGTGTTTTAAAAAAATCATTACCTGTGACGACAAGTGGATCCTGTACGATAACCGGAAGCGCTTGTCGCAATGGCTGAACCCTGGAGAACCAGCCAACTGCCCGAAGCGAAAATTTACTCAAGAAAGTTACTTGTGAGTGGTTGGTCGACTAGTGGCGGTGTCGTTCACTACAGCTTCTTAAAATCTAGTCAAATGATTACGGTAGATATCTATTGTCAGCAACTGCAAACCATGATGGAAGAACTAGCTGCAAAACAACCGAGGCTGGTCAATCGCTCTAGGCACACACTGCACAATTAGAGGAGCTGCAATAGGAATGTCTGCGACTTCCACCGCACTCCCCGGACCTTGTTCCAACAGATTACCATTTTTTCCGGAATATGGATAACTTCTTACAAGGAAAAAAATCATCTCCCATGTGGCAGTACAAGCCGCCTTCAGAGAGTTTATTGATTCTCGCCCCCAAGTTTTATAAGGAAAGAGATCAATGAACTACCTATAAAGTGAAAAGTGCAAAACAATGGTATATACTTTAAGTAATTAAATATATTTTACAAAAAAAAAACTACTTTATATTCCTCGCACATAAAATGCCAATTTCATATGTAAGGATCTAATAATAAATATAAATTACCTCTTTTGGACGTAATATATTTTCTTGTCGCGAGCTACCTACGTTTGTATTTTGGGCATGGCAAGTTGCAAGTGGCAACACTGTCGTCACTACCTTAACTTTTGTTAATCAATAATCAAATTGAATTACCTCTATCTTATTTTAGTAATTACCTTAATTTAGTAAGCCTTTACAATGACTGAATTTACTAATGAATTTGTAGATAAAATTGCCCTCAGTTGTATACAATTATACAATACGCTACCAAAAATTGGAAAACCTGTTGAAGGAGAATGGACAGTGCTTTCATGTATAATTCAATTTGATACAGTAACAAAAAGATACGAAGTTGTGTCATTAGGTACTGGTTCAAAATGTATAGGGGCTTCAAAAATGTCGCCTGAAGGTGTCAGAGTTAATGACAGTCATGCTGAAGTGTTTGCTAGAAGGGGTTTTATGTTGTACATTTATGATCACATAGAAAAGGCAGTAATAATAAAACAAGATCAAGAATCAATATTTAAAAAGGAAAAGGGTCGCTTCAAAATGAGGGATAATCTTGAGTTTCATATTTTACTCATCACAGTTGCCTTGTGGCGATGCTTCAATAATACCTAAATCTAGTGAAGATTATGGTCATGTTATAAGCTCTTGTAAACGTAACGCTGAAAGTAACGATTGTGATGTTGAGACTAAAACAATAAAACTAGATATAGAAGATATTCATAGGACAGGTGCAAAATGTTTACCACATAATGATCAAGATCCAAAGGAGCCTGGTACTAATTACCACTTACTTGGAAAAGTACGAACAAAGCCTGGTAGAGGTGATAGAACCCTCTCAGTTTCATGTAGTGATAAAATGGCAAGATGGATCCGAAGTTGGAATTCAAGGAGCCCTTTTGGATATGTTGCTACCAGAACCGATTTATATTAATCATTTTATATTTGGTGCTGGTGTTCCATATTCAAAAGAATCATTGACAAGAGCACTGTTAAAAAGAAGTATGGATCACAATGAACAGTCTAATATGCCATATCTTCCAAAGATTTATCATAGTACTGCAATTTTCCATATTATGAAAAGCGAAAGGAGATCAAGACCTGCACCTGGGAGTATTGTAATTGTTAACTGTGGGTAAGTAGGTATTTAAAAGAAAGAAATATGTTGTATAAATTGAATTTAAGATTTATCTTTTCACTGTTTGTATGCCAACAACAAAATATGCTGTTATATGAATATTTTCTCACCTGGGTGTCTCACCTATAAAAAGACACAAGTTTGTCTGTCCAAGTTGAAGCCTCAACCACACTAGTTTGTCTAATGACTAGAAAATATATATATATATATATAAATAAATATATGTATATAGATAATTTTTAGTTTCTTCTCTCATAATAATTATTGGAATACTAGATTTTATTAAACAAAATCAAATCTGACTTGATTTTCCTTGCATTCAAAAATATTTCATGTTATTTAAATGGAACTAACATTTCAAGTGCTTTACAGCACCCATGGTCCTCGCGTGACCATGGGTGCTGTAAAGCACTCGAAACGTTGGGTTATAAATAGTAAAATGAAATGTGATAAAATCCGTAAAATTTGTTTCATTTAAATGTGTAGTGTTCGCATAGATATAAGAATAAAAATCATTATATTTCAGGTCTTTTTGTCAGAAAGATAAAAAGAAGAACACTTTACATTTTACACTTTGGTTACAACTGAATTAATTGATTTTTTTCACACAGTCATTATGAACATATTTAGAGTAACCGTTGGTAGGATCCCTATGCAGGAATTCCTCTATGTTGTCAAGTAGTAACATGGAAACTTTACTGTTTTGATTTATTAGATGCATAAAGCTACGGTAAATTACTGGTCATATGAGACTTAAGAACTAATGTCTCAGTAAAACTCCTATTTAATCTGAAAATCTGAAAACTAACTTTTTGTGTAAACTCAATGTTGGCTTCGGCTGGGATTCAAACCCAGGACCCATGGTGTAGAAGTCAGGTACACTGACCACTAGGCTATGCAGTTGTTGAAACATATCTATATACATATATAAATAAAAGAAGTAAAATATTATATTTGACTAATAATAACTGTTCATCACATGAACTTGTTTCACTTCCATTGCTATTATTTATTTTTTGTTACTCAAGAAAGTTTTTGAGACGGAACTGCTGAGGATATATAAGATTTTTTTCATCTATTCAAAATACTTAGATATAATAATGGGAGAGCATTCATTATTCTATTTTTATTTCAGGATTATTGAGGTTGCAGTTCAAGGTAAAAGATTGGGAGTAACAAAGAGAAGGGCACATTTATTAAGCAGCTCATTATGCATATCAAAATACAATATGTATAGAAGATTTATAGACTTATTACAGAAGGACCCGAGTTTGAAAGAAAGATTAGCAGAGGGTGATCTTGAAACTATACCATATAATGAAATGAAAAAGAAATCTCAAAGATATTATGAAAATTGGTATAGGGTTAGAGATTCCTTTTTCAAAACATGGACTAAAAAACCGGATATGTGGTCCTTCTGTATTAAACCGAATAATTAATCCAATTTATTATTAAGTAATATTAAAAATCTATTATTATAGTTATTTATTGATGTTATAAATTAAGCATAGGATATTTTTTTGATTTTTGAATTTTATGTCAAGTGTGATACTACACATAAAATTCAAAAATCAATCAATCAAACAATGGTGACCTCATTTTAAGCCAAAGTTATAATTTGGTTATATTTGATATGTATTCTTAAATTTCGTATTACAAATAGTGTTGTACTGCATTTATAACTATTTCTATTTATTACAAATTGGAGTATATTTAGAAAGATTATGAATTAAAATGTCTTAGACAATACTGTTTTTCTTAGAAACTTAATGTGCTGATTTATATATTACTTTGCCTTTTGTTATGTACATTGAATTGTGATTATTTTAATTCTAATAAGGGATTGTTGGACTGTCGTGTTGTGCATTGTTGGCACAAGGTAAATTCTGGCAGAATTTTTAATTTTGCTGGAAGCAATTTCCATAGCGCATCATTTGTAACATGTTCATGTTACTACAAATTACATAAGTGTAATTAAAATATTATTATCGGCCAAGAACTCTTGGATTTATGCTATTCATTATAGCTAGTCAAAATAGAAATATAATTGTATGTGCTTATCTATGTAATGTTCATCTCAAATGTTTTTGAGTTCTTACAAAGAATTCTTTCTACCTATGTAACAAACATTTATAAAATGAGCATTTAAAATCTTTAAAAATGTATTTCATGCTCGAAATACGATATTTCGATTCGAGATCGAGAGATCGAAATTTATGTGAATATTTGTAATAAAAGATTGATCTCATAATGTAAAAAAAGAAAGAAAAAGAAAGTGAAACTTTTATTTATATTAAAACCTTTCCAGTGTAAAAAAAATCGTCTCGAATTTCGTAGGGTTACTACTGTGGTCTGGCAATAATTTGAATTAACATATCTTGTAGAAATATGATAGTAATTCTGCCCTGCAAATATTTCAAACAAATGTTAACACTTAAAATTATTAACAGGTTTCTTGGAGTTTCAGATATTTGTAAATGTCCGGTTTGTGAAATTATAAAATGTAAGGACGATTTGCATTACCTTAATAGAATAGAAATAGGTTTCGCAGCGATCGCGTATTTATCTTTTTACTATTCTGAACTCAACCTAACACCTCGCTCAATATCACCGGCAAAGTATTCCGTCTCTCGTAAACTTTGAATCCATGTATACAAACTCCTTCACTTGTTAGAATCTTTCATCTTTAAGCAGAACTCTACAATCCGTCATACGTTCTTCTCTTTCGAAGACCATTACTTTCGTCTTCTTAATATTCATCCCTTTGCTTTTTAGAGCACCACGCATAATATTAACCATCGCCTCCTCCTCCTCTGATGATGCTAATATAACCTGATCATCATCGTAAAGGAGCCATATGGTGATGAGATTATTCATTCTTAAACTAAACGCACTCTTTTTAAATCTTTCTACCAATTGTCTATGAATAGGTTGAACAGCTCCGGCGAAGTTACACATCCCTCCCTAACACTATTTTTGATGGTAAACCAGTAAGCCCTGTTTACCCAGACACCACCCGACACTGGAATTCTTACAGTGATTTCAGTGCTTGCATCTAGCAGCCGTTCATCCCACACACAGACAATGACGACTACAATTAATTCCCCACTACTTTATCATAGGTCTTTTCCAAGTGTTCAAATGCGCCATAGACCTTTTGACTCTGAGCTAAGAATTTTTCGGCTATGCTTTGTAAGTAAATACTCGATCCATACATCCCATTCCTCTCCTAAATCCCGCTTGTACATCCTATATAATCGCTTCAGTTTCATTTTTAATCAAAAACTTTGCATACAGTTTGCGGACGATGCTGAGCAAGCTAATACGTCGGTAGTTTTTGCAGTCCTTTTTACTTTGTAAAGCGGCACGATGATGGCCTTGCGCCAGTCTCATGGTACGTAAAACGAAATTAAAAAATAAATAGGGATTTTTTAATTAGCATAGTTATGAGTAAATTTTAAGGAAAGATATGAAGGTTAAAATATTCTCTGGTTCTCAATATTTTTAGAATAACCATAAGCATTGTATACTGTTGTCCGGATGAATTAAGAAAGAAAGAAGTTGCTTTGAGATAAAGAACCTTTTTTGTAAAAACATTCGCAATAAAAATTGCAAAATCCAATGCCAATGCAGATTTTGTAAAACTGCGAATAATTAGCGAAATCGTATGCAAATGATTACGAAAAATTGATTTCCAAACGAGGAATGTGTTTTATTTTAGGATACATTATATAACTTTCTTCTCTCAGCCTTTGATAGCAGACTTTTACAAATGGAACTGTATTTAAAGTCCTAATTCATTTATTTCGAGTATGACTTCTACATATGGTACCCAAAATCCCGAAGGGACCACCATGACATCGGATAACGAATCCGACGTAAAATAATGCGTATCACATAAGAGCATTAACAGTAAATATAAGTAAAACAAATGAGTTCACGTCGCATGTCAGTCGCCTACGTATTCGGAGGGAGAACACATTAATGATTTTGAATGTAAGCTGGGTAGGTAGATAAGGGATAATTAATGTGGCATTTAAAATTATTTAATAAATTTATTAATATAAATTCGTTAATGTGAAGGGAATTTTACCTTTAATACTTTAAATTTCATCATCATCATTTCAGCCTATGACTAGTCCACTGCTGAACAAAGGCCTCCTCCATAGTGTGCGTACACTTGTGGCACTATAATATCCCCTGCACAGTGGATAGCTACCGACAGTATTCGTAAGGTCGGAAATGGGCTAAGAGGACATCAGATGAGCATTGAACCTAAAAAATTAAGTTAGATAGGCCCGGCGTGGTTTCAGATATTTAAGTGGCATCGTGGCATTAAAGCGGGTTATGTTCATCGCTATTATTTTATTCAATGTGGTAATGTTTTTATTATGTTATTTTATGTAATGTTGTTACATTCCCAGAACATTTCTGTGTGACACTGTGGTGCGGCCGTCATAGTCCGGTCAAATTAGTCCAAAAAATTGGAGTGAGGTTACAAAAATTCACACCTAGATGAAAATTTGTAGGATTGTTCAAAACACCATTATAAATGACATGTAAAAAGTCCTCATCGATCCGATACCTGGTAAGGTCACAAAAACGGGTTGTTCGTGATTTTCAGCAAAGCGGTAAGTTTTATCATAAAATTAGTCCAGACAAAAATTGTAGATCCATAGATAAATATAAAATTGTTGATTATTAATTTTAAATACATGATTTTTTCGGGCAAATTTTTGTACATTTGGACGTAGCGATGAAACGTATTTAGTTAGTACGCAATAAATTTTTTTTAAGAAAGAATTAAAAAATAAAATAATGAAAAATAAATAAATAGAATCAAACAGAATATTAAGCCTGCTTTTATATAAACACACACTTTTATATCAACTATCAAAAATAATAGATTTTTGATAGTTTAACAAAATTTATTTGGTTTGCTTTCATAATTTTACAATAACATTTTGCGTCGTTGTAAATAAGCAAATTTCTATAATCGCAACTTTATTTTTACATAAATATTATTAATAAGTAGTGTTACCCACTTCCTACTTTTTAAACTTTCGTGTATGAACGATTTTACAAAAAAAAGAATTTATTAACTTAAGTTAATAAACAACTTGCGGCATGAAGCGTTAATTGTTTTACGGAGTTACATGGTAAAAAGTTATTTTTATAGGTTTTTAGTAAATATAAATTAACTACATTATCGTATTATCTATAAAATTTAAAGATAATGAATTTTAAATACATTGCCTTATGAATCATCTGTTGCTCGGAGTTGTCGGTGAAAACGGGTGTGAGATTGAATATTCGACCTCAATAGTATAAATCGTTGGTTAAGTGCGAATTCGATGTCAAGCTTCGGCGCTTTGTCGTTACTTCAACGAGAATCAAAACGGATCGTCCAGCCCGTTCCGTGTTAAGGTTCACCCACTTTCTACCGGAAGGCAATTAAAAATAATTTGCATTTCTCTTTATGTACACATCATTTTTACGGTTGCTGATGATGACTCGTGATATAACCGGAGCGGCCGTCATTCTTAGTGTGCTTCTTTTCATTGATTCATAAATACAATGAATTTAAGAACGAGTGTCTTGTAATTTGTAAATAAATAATGTTGATTAAGCTGTTAGAACCACGGTTGAAAAAAAGACGTTGTCTTTAGCTCAACAATCAGAAGTTCTCAGAAGTATCTGCGCAATAAATATTACACATATAAGCATTACAGTAATATTTAATAATTGCTATTATAGAAATAGTCCATCGTTTTGACGTTCCCATATTGGAGGTAACGCTCGAGTGTTAATATCGGAGGTAGTCAGATGCAGTGTCAGACACAAGGAACACTCACAATACAGATCCGAAAACTAATTCGATTTTGGCACAAATAGTGGCTAAGATTTGGATTCGAACCCAGGACAGAACATTTCAGCAGTAGATATCCATTTTTCTATTTCACACGGCCGTCAAGGTAAAATAAACATTTAACATTAATCATAATATGAACTCTAGCTAGTTTTGATCGAAGAATATCACATAAGTCTAATAAATATTTCATTTCTGATAAATTAATAGCAATTATCGATCACTGTTATTAAATTTAGGTCTTTATAGTTTTGTAGCGGAAATAGCGAAATGAGGGCGGTGAGGAGAGGAAATTGAATGTACGAAATAACCGAGGCGGTCATTATTACGAGTGAAATATTACTTGTAGGTTTTTGAATTGTAATAAATATTTTGTTTATTAAAAATAATGCTAGAAATTCTGTGTTACCATAACTAGAATTCTTGTCAACCACTTTTAGTTTGTATACATAAGTTTAAAGAGATGGTTCATGATTAGTCAAATGGCGAACTTGAGCCCACGATGGCTAAATTAGCAGACCATATTGCATTTCCTATATAAAACTTATTTATGACTTATCTGAGCTTGGTTACCAAACAACTAGTCGACTATAAGTCAGATTTCATATACATTGTAGCAATCACAATGACAACATACTGTAGATTGAATATTGTAGTACTTTTAAACCATTACCACCGGCTTATTATGATGTGTGGCTTTTTTTGGAATGAACGAAACGACATGCAATGAAAACAACAAAAATAATTATAAGAAATACCATAGTGGTCGTCTAAGTTTATTAATAGCTAACTACTGTTCAACAAGGTTACATTTGCCGTAATCGCCACCATTGACAATCGCGTTGGCGAGCGCAGTACTAGACCTAGACGCTAGCACCTTAGACGCTGCTATTCTCCTTTTACGCCATTTGATCTCGATCGCTGATCGGCCTGCCAAGCGTGATTAGTACACGAAGCCTACGTACGTTATATGCTGTGGCTATGTTTGATGAAGGTAACGCAATAATTATATTTTTTATGGATGAAGTATCGAGACTAGTAAATCGTCCACCTGATGGTAAGTGTAACATCTGCCCATAGTAAATTCAGTCTCCTACAACATTTCTGTGTGACACCACACTGCGCTCGTTAACCTGAGACATCAGTTCTTAAGTCGCACTGGAGCAGCGCGACGGACTATTCCCTGCTTCAAAACGTTTAAAAAATTAGGGGAGGTCTGTGCCAAGCAATGGGACCCTCTTTGAACTATAGCTTTTTTAAATTTACGTTCTCCAAATATCATGAAAAGGAAACATCACCTACTTTGCCAAAAATAATGCCTAAATAAAATCCAGTGGTCGTCAGATATGCTACGAAATTACTAACTTAATTACGCAGCGAATACCATCTCATAATACAAAAGTGTACATGTAGCGTAAGTGTAGTGTACGAGTAGTGTAACTTAGTTTTGACAGTCTAGTCTTAGTAATCCAATATAAAAACATGGTCATCCGGTAAACCTTACTAACCCCATAATCTATTTAAAGCGTAAAATTTAAATATATGGATAAAGTACATGCAAATTCTTTGACCCTTTCTCCGATCGTAGCGATCAATCAAATCAGATGAAGAAAGGTGAAGATAAGGGTTTGCACTTAGGTGCGACTAATACACTGTAATAAAACCTGCAAAAATATTTATATTTTTTTAAAACGTGGATAAGATGAAGTGGCAACATATGGTAACGGCAGAATTTTAATTAAAGAACTATAAGAATGTTATGCTCAAAAGATACACGGGTGTAAGTTCCGCAATTGGCAAACAAAGTCCCTTAATCAATAATAAAAAAAAAGACATGCTGGTTTCCACACGACGTTTTCCTAAAATGTCTATCACGTGATAAAATGCCCTTCAGAACAAAACACTATAATGTTTGCACACTACTGCTTCACGGCGGAATAACTGGCCTGCGGTGGTACCTACATAGATGTATTCTTGCATGGGAAACCTACTACGAGTAAAAATTTAAGTTATTAGGTAATGTATATTTTTTTTAAGGTGTATTTATTTAAGAATTATTATAAACTAGTAATGCCTGCTAGCTAACTAGCTCCGCCCGTGTACGTTCTTATTTTCTCTGCAGGTAAGTTTTTATTTTGTAAAAAATATTTTATTGTAAAATATAAAAATATTTCGCGATAAATTGTAACTTTTTACGAGACCACATCGAGTCATCGTCCTCTCCGGGGTCGCTTTACTGGGCGTTCGGGGACCTGAACCGATTGCCCGCGATCCCGAAGGCGCCGTTTGTGGTAGGGGAACACCGTTAGTTATAGGAGGGCCGTGACGAGGCCCACCGTTGCCTCGGTGGCGTCGTCTCCGAGAGGGATCTGTCCTCTCTCGATCCCTCTCGGCAGCCTCCTTCTGGACCATCACGGTCTCACAGAATTTGGCTACGGCCCTCCACGCCGTGTCCCTGCTCAGCATAGCCGACACTGCTGCTGGCAGGGAGAGGTTCCGCCCGATATGGCTGACCAGGATACTCCGCTCCGACTCCCAAGCTGGGCACACCGAAAGGGTGTGGGATGCGGAGTCCTGGTCCCTTCCACCGCAGTGAAAGCAATTCGCCGTCGCCTCGCGTCCGATCTTACACAGATAATCACCGAAGCAGTCGTGCCCGGTAATTATCTGTGTGAGACGGTAGGTGAGTCTTCCTCCTCGTCGCTGCATCCAGGCCTCGAAGACCGGCAGGACGGCACTGACGACGCGTTTGCGTGCATATTGCTCTTCGTGGAGCCGAGCACGCCACGTCGCCAATGCGCTCTGTCGTTCCTGCCGTTTTATGGACTCGAGCGCCTCATCTGGCTCGCTGCCACCGCTCTGGCGGAGGGTGCGGATCCGGTGATACACCCTCGCATCCATGTCCGCCAGTATGTCCAGCGGCGGAAAGCGAGCCAAGACGGTCGCCGCCTAAAAAGATACCGTGCGGTATCCTCGTACGATCCGTATGGCCATCCTCCGTTGGACACTGTAGAGTTTTGTTCTACAGCGTCGGATGGCTAGCCTTTTTGCCCATACGGGAGCCCCGTACAAGGCTACGGATCGGACTACTACCGCATAGGGGCGGCGAACTTCCTCCCTCGGCCCCCCGAGATTGGGCAGCAGTCTGTGCATGGCACCCGCTACCCTCTCGATCCGGTGGACTAGGCGCTCGAAGTGTTCTTCGAAGCCCCAGCGACTATCCAGATGCAGGCTCAGGTATTTCATATACAGGTCCACTCTGACCTCGGACCCACCTACTCGGACGCACGAGTCGGGAGGTTCCTTGCTACGTGGCAATTTGTGGAACCATAGCGCCTCGGTCTTGTGAGGGGCTATCTCCAGTCCCAACTCGTGGATTTTGGCGACGACGACTCCTTGGTCCTCTTGAAGGTGTTCCCGCTGGCGACCACCAGTGTGTCATCTGTATAGCAGATTATGTTTACACCAGCGGGAAGATCGAGACGCAGGACTGCATCGTAGGCGATGTTCCACAGTAACGGGCCTAAGACCGACCCCTGCGGAACACCGCACTGGATCTTCCTCCGGATTCTCCTACCGTCTTTGTCCATGTACATAATGTACCTGTCGCGCCTTAATCGCGTCCCAGGGAAGGGAATTAAAACTAGACCTCCTACTTTACCTGTGCAAAACATCACAGAGACTTATGGTTTGGTCAGACAGCGGACGGGGCGGGACGGCGACGCGACGCTGGCGCAATGTTAGTAGTTGTAATGTACTAATTTATATAGAAGATGTCACACCGCACCGTCGCACTTGGCGTGCGGATAGCGGGCGCGTCACGTCGCCATCGCGTACGGCGCGAATACAACAGGCGCGCGGCGGGACGGGGCGCGAGCGCGATGTGATCGCGACGCGCCGCGTTTGCGTTCTATGAGTATGCACGTCGCGCCCGACTGGACGTCAGCTTTATATTTAATTACAAAAATGGTCAACGAAAAAGTGTAAAAAATGCTGGTCCAAAATCGACGATTTGGGAATCAACAGGAAAAAAATTCAAAAAGAAAATTCGCGTTCTGTGCGAAGGGGCAGCCGGCGGGACGCTGACGCGACCGCCGCGCCACCAGTGTGACATCCACATCGCGTCGCCGCCCCGCCCCACCCGCTGTCTGACCGAACCTTTAGTTTTTACGTGAAAACTTAAAAAGCAGACCGACATGCACAGTAGAAATTCTTGTCCATTCTCATCTCAGAGCTACGCAAAGACAGCGCAGGAGGACTCGTACTAGCACTGACTTGTTCAATTCTTCAATCTATACATTTGAAGTTGATGAATTTGCGTAAAATTCAATGTAAGGTAAGTAGGAGTCTTACCTTACCGAAAACCATGGCAAGTGGTCTACAAGAAAAAAAAGTTTGGGGACCTCTGGTATAAAGAGTATGTCGCATGGCGAAGGTTAAATTAGCCATTATAAACCTTCTTTAAATAAGGATTATCCGGAATCCGTTTCACATTTCTGGTTACATTATTTAGGCTTTATTGTCATGAAGTTAAAGATCATGATCCGGTTCGGTTTGACTTCAAAATAAATTGGATCCGAATATAACAGTCCGAACAAAGAACCCTTTAAGAGCAACGGGAAATCACTTCATATCGTAAATGCAAATAAGGCAAATTTTGCATATTAATTTTAATTGTTATTCTCATTCATCCATCAATTTGCTGTGAGTATAATAGGTCGTGGAATGTATGTTTATCTTCGCTGAGACAATAACGTATAATGTCTTGATTACAGCTTTTAAGTATTGATTACTTGCTTGTAAGTAGTTTTTGTTGTTGTTATTTTCATTCACAAGATAAAATTCATAAGACAGATTGGATTCAAACGAGTTAGTTTAGTAGTAATAGTATGTAATATTATGATTTTTCAATAATACTCAATAAACATATTAAGCCGATACCTACCTAGAGGTAGGTACTAAAGGTACCTTCTTTCCTACCGAGGTGTCGTAAGAGGCCACTACGGTATTGTACGGACAGCCTTTATTCGTACTAGAATAACACCATTATATGCAATGCTGTCACTATACTGCTCGTGGGAACGCAAAGGGGAGTAAGAATTTTTTAATTCGTACTGAAACGGCGGCGACGTGGTTCACGTCACGTCTCGATTACCACGAGGGCCAAAAGTGGGCTACGTGAGTAGCCTCTGCCAACCTTCTACATGGGAAAAAGGCGTGACTGTATGTATGTACCAAACGTATTGATAGATCGCGTTATAATACGAGTATTGTTTGATAATGTTCCGCCGTCTGATTTTCGACCACGGTAGCAAGTTCCCAGTATTGTTGGAAGTTATCAACTGCGAAGGGGACATTGCAGGGCCACAAGTGTATGCGCATACACAGAAAGCTAACTCGTCGTTACCCAGATGTGACGCATGTGCGATCCATGTAAGTGCAGTGTGGGAGACACGGGCACAATCACATCATAACTAGACACAGAAAATCAACAATTTATGTTTTTGCACAAATATTGGCTAAAACTGAGAATCGAACCCAGGACCCGCAGCGCGGAAGTCAGATACTTTGACCACTCGTCCACGCGGTCGTCAGATTTCGCAATAATAACATGTCATTTAATATTGATGAATCTCGATATTATATTCTGTTTATAGATATCTTGGACATTAGAAAATACATTTAAGTTACAAACGTGGTTTAACCGTTTTCCATTGTTTTCGAACGGTGTTTATGATATTAAGTGACACGACGAGCAAGTCGGATCTCTTGATTGAGTGCCACGATACGTCTGCGCTTAACACACACGGAGCTCAGTCGTTCGATAAAGCTGTAAAAGCCAGTGCTCTAACAGCACAAACGTCACCGAAAATATGGAGAAATCAGTTATTTAGTCTCACATGCTCAGTGATTTTATTAGTTACAGTGCCTTCAATAGCTTCTATTGGGCGGCAGAATAACTACTTCGCCACAATTTTTTTTGTGGCGAAATTGTGCATGGATGCCTGTCGGAAGCGGGGGCAACAAGGGTTATGCTGGACTCTTACCGGCTAAAACCCCACTATTTTCCTCTTGTCGCCAGTTATCGGGACTACTTGAATGCTTTCGTACACTACCGCAATTCTGATGACCCTTTGACCCCCATTGTTTTCATTAGTGGCGGACCTACCCAGTCATGGGGGGCGGAGGATAGCTTGATAAGCCCTTCTCCAGCGCCCGGCTTCTCTGATCAGCGGCGTTCCGCTTTCTCTCCCTCTCCGCAGCCTCCTTTTACAATGTTACCTTTTCGCAGAAGGTAACAGCGGCGTTCCGGCCGGTGGTGGTGGTGGTAGATGGTTCCTACATTGATAAAATCTCGCAAAAAAGTCTTGCAACCAGTGTTTAATGTTTTAAATATTAAACATGTTGGAAACATTAATCGTTACATATTTTAAAAGGGTCTCTTAAGAATCCATTTTATTGTGTGTTAAATCGTCTTTAATCCTTTTTAAGGAATGGTTCGATTTCGATTTTCTTGAAATTCGGAATGGACATAATATAAAATAAGGAGTATTTTATATTATCTTAATTTCCGGGAAGGTTTTTAACCATCTTTGGACAAGATTGATTCAGAAGCCTATAAGGTTATCAACATTTATTACAATTTCTAGAGACATCTCAGCTATGTGGCAAGTATTTAAAATTTTCAATTCATTCTTGCGCGTAAAGAATTCACTATAAAGGTGTTTTTCGATTAAAGCACTGTGTTAATGTTGAGCTGTGAATTGTATTATTATTCTTTTAAAAGAAAAGCATATTAAAATATATAGGTAAATTATAATTTGTAAGTGTCAAGAACATATTTTAGATATGACTTTTACAAATCGCTGCAACTTATTTTGATGGGAGAAATTGGGAAATTGGGGCCTACGTTAGAAGAAGCCCCGGATGACATTCTCTAATAGTAGGTAATCGTAATGAATATCCACAGAAAGAAGTAGAAGATATTACAATAATTTTGTAATATTACCTACCTTCTTCATCAGGATGGATTTAACTCGTCACTGTTTAAGAAAACAGCACCCTGTTTTCTTGAACATTACTTATTCAATCCATACCTACGGTACGCCGTCCCTGATGGTTTTCCTGACTGACACACATGACGAATTCTAGTCTGTTTAGTAAGTCAGTACTTTTTTCATTTTGAATAGGGCAGTCTTTAAGGATAGTTCTTTATTTATAATCTTACCGATCGAAATGCGTCTAAGCGACTTTATAAAAGTAAAAAAAATGTTGCTGTTGTGTACTATAACTTTTGTTATTGAAAAATTGGTGTGTATGTACCCTTTTGTTTAAAATAAAATTAGCAGTAATTAAAAAAAAATTGAATGCATACTACTGAGAAAATATTCACTGCCAGTGTAATAAAACACGGAATCAAGTAATGATTTCTTATATTTACGCGAACACTACTCATTTAAATGAAACTAATTTTTACGGATTTTATCGCGTTTAATGTTTTACTATTTATAACCCGACGTTTCGGGCGCTTTACAGCTCCCATGGTCACGGGGGGACTGAGGTGACAGTTGTCCCGATGTCATAGTTAACCCGGAGTACCTTCAGCTTTTAATTATGCGTAGATCGGACTAAAAATAATAATTAAAAGCTGAAGGTACTCCGGGTTAACTATGACATCGGGACAACTGTCACCTCAGTCCTCCCGTGACCATGGGAGCTGTAAAGCGCCCGAAACGTCGGGTTATAAATAGTAAAACATTAAACGCGATAAAATCCGTAAAAATTAGTTTCATTTAAACGGAATCAAGTTTTATTTATTTACATTTTTAAGATATTGTGATAATATTAATGACAATACATTATTGCGAGGTTGTTCGTGTAGGTAATCAATTAATTTAGAAATATGCTTACCAAAATTTTTTTGAAAAAAAAAATATATTTACACTGAATTTGTGTACTGGAATATGCATATAGGAATTTTAATATATCTTAAATATGAATAACGTAGAATATGAAATTCAAACTCCTACTCACCACCCAGATTAAAGAATAAGACTGGCGAAGTCACTTCCAGCGTGCGTTTTGACATTTGTGACAGTGTCTTTATTATTTAGTGTGGATGTAAGTGTTTTGGGTTACCAAATCCAACTTGATGGTCTCGTGCACGAGAGTCCTCAGACAGATTCTTATGTACTTATATAAATAAAAATCAATGGCCGCACATATGTGAAATATGATCACATGAGATTGAGAACGACTCGATCTATTTGGCTGATTTTTTTGTTGTGTTCGTAATTGTCAGGACAAAGTTTGTATAAATGAAAACTTATGGAAAATCCATCGGAAAAGTCGTAAGTTTAGATGTTATTTTTGTATTGAAATATCTATTAAAAACTTCAAACAACAACAAATTCCGCATTAAATAGTGATATTTAAACCATTGGAGATAGAGATATGTTATAAAATAGACATACTTCATATTTATTTTTTGCTGTACAGTTTTCTCATTTTATTCATTAGTAAATTGCACTTTTGCGGAGCCGGGCGGATCTCTAGTTAACAATAAATTCTGTTACAAATGATAGGCATAAAGATGTTTATTCGTGACGGTCTGTACATACGGCTTACAGCATTTAAGAAGTAATGTTACTACAGGGGCATTTATTACCAGTGGTTGATTTCACTGTCATCTACGATTGGCTGCGCTTGTAAGAATCCAAGTAGTGATTTGTTTATCTCAAATGCAAGACAGTTGAGGTTAGATAGTTCATAAGTTTACTTTGTCTGTTTACTGTGACAGCACAATGGCGGTATATAGTTATACATATATAAATCATAGCAGGTGATCGTGTGCGGGTCGTTGTTAGCCTGCAGGTTGTTGGTAGTCAATTTTATTTGCAAGTTAAGAATAAGGCTGTTCACAAGGTTTTCTAACGGTAGTCTGATACCGTATAATATGTGTAAAGAGTCATACGACGAAAGAGCATAACTTAATTTTTCCAAAAATGAGGAATCAGTCAGCGCAATATAATCTCTGTGTTATCCAAAATGTTCTATCACTTCTACCTAAACATTTTATGATCATTGATAAATACAGTGTGCTATTTATTTTATTGGTTTATTTATATCTTCTTACACCAATTTGACTTGCATAATATATTTTTATATGTAACTAACAGTTCATATGTATATTATTTTATATAAATGGTTATGCACGGTTTGTCATATGTGAGAAGCTGCTGTTTGAATTATGTTAAGCCCTGTATTACAGATCACTAATTCAAAACCACGTGTAATTAATTGTTTGCGATTTGGTATCTTAGCATGATGGAGATATTAGAGTAAATTCACCTTATATTTTACTGGTTCCTATACAGGAATCCGTCTAGGCAGATAATAGACACCAATGTTTTGCCAGTTATTCTGCCGTGAAACGTTAGTATGAAACATTATTGTTTCGATTTGTAGAGTACTGATAGGTAGCGTAATTACTCACTGTGCATATGAGACTTAAGAACTGATGACTCAGGGTGACGAGGGCTGTGTGGCGACACATATAAATCTTCTGGGTGACACCGCATTTGTTATGGACAGACGTTGCACTTACCATCAAGTGATGTGAATGTGAAGTGATCGATTTGCTAGAAAATGTATGTGTATGAGTGACGTGTACATGATTCTATTTTAAGAATTTCTAATCTTCATGTAAAAAATGAAAAATATATAGCCTATAAATGTTTCACTACTGAACACAGGCCTCCTCACATTTCGGAGGGTTTTGGTGCCGGGAAGAGTTCGTCACGCTGCTCCAATGCGGGTTGGATGCAATGTTGGGAGGGAAATATTTAAAAAAATTCTCAGACGAGAAGAAGGTTTCTTCACGTTTTCCTTCCCCGCTCAGCACTTGGTAAATCAGCACTTAAAATTGTAGAACAATTTTACCGGCTCCTAGGAATCGAATTCAGGTCATACCATGGCTCTTTCTTAATCAAAATAGACTTGGGTTGTTGGCCATGTTTGTTATTTAGCTAAGGTGATTTGTTTTTCGGGTAGAGCAATATTCTTTTCTTCTTAAATTTACACGAATTTGATATTCTTAAGTATTTTGTAACAGATATTAGGCTGGCTGAACCTGCTGGCTTTGCCCAGTAATATCAGAAATTTTATAAAAGTTTCAGCCTATAAATGTCCCCCTGCTGAGCACAGCCTCCTCTCATTTCTGGGATGAGGGTTTTTGGGGCTAGGAAGAATCTGCCACGCTGCTCCAATGCGGGTTGGCGGACTGCACATGTCTTAGAATGAATTTTATGTAATTAGGATATTATTAGGAAAAAGAAAAAGATGTTGCACCAATTTGCCCTCTCTTGTAATAATGTGGGGAAAGTTATATACATATTGCGTAGGCAGAGTATTTTGCCTTTTCTTCTCCTTCATCAGCAATTTGAAGTCCACTGCTGGACCTTTTGCTGGCCTTTCCTAGAAAAAGCCAGCAAAAGCTTTGCTCATTCTCACCGCACTGGGCAAACGGGTTGAACGCATCATACTCTTGCACTAGTGATGCTTCTATAGTAGTCTGTGGGACTTTCTCGCCAACCCTTGTTTATCAGCTAGCATCAAGCATGGAGCATTATTATCAGAGAGAAGAGACGAGCAAATCGTCCACCTGATGGTAAGTGGACATAACAAATACTGTGTCACCTAGAACATATCTGTGTGACAACACACTGCGTTCATCACCCTGTGACATTCTTAAGTGTCATATATCAGTAATTACACTAGCTATCAGTGCCCTTAAAACCGTAGTGTTTGGACACTACTGCTTCTCGGCAGAATAACTGACACTGTTGTGACATCTATCTAGACGAATTCCTGCAAAGAAATCCTACCAGTAAACCACATGCAGGTAAGGTTAATATTTGGACAAAAAGGCTGGTATTCGTCCTTATATACATAAGGAGTATTATTATATCGTTATAATTTAGTTATCTAAAGTTCGTTCTGTTATACGTGCTGTTGAAAACATTGGCTATGTACATATTATATTACTATCAAATCCGCCGTAGATTGTCAGGATTCGGCAAAAACTTCATCCATACAAAAAATGGAAGTACTGAATAGACGTAGTATGAAATATAAAGTAATTTTTCAACTTTATTTGTTTGTCTGAAGTTATTTTAACTGCTAAAATATGAAAGGAACCCTCTTCTTTATTTTCATATTATAGTAAGTTAAGGGAAAAAAGAGGCCGTTTTTTAAGTACTCTTAAATATGACGCCAAAAATTATTTACGATCACATTTATTAAAAGTTTCAAATTTTCAGTTATTCATAATACACTAACAGAAATTATACTGACTGCGTTCTATAGATTCAAAAGTAGTATATGTTAATTACAAAAAAAAAAAATGTAACCATTTATATCTATCCGAAATCAACAATTTTCTTAGTTTTGTTATTTTAAAATTTTAAGACTATTGACTTTGTCAACGGAATTTTGATTTTATGACTATAGAATCACAAAATATTAAGCTTTTGAAGGAAACCTATAATATACCGTGAATATTGCAGTTAGGTCGTAAATTGGATGTACATAGTTCGTAAAGTCAGCTATCAAGCGGGGGGTGTGTCCGGTCACGACTCATTGTTTATCCACAATAAATTTCCAGGGTCAAATTCCGAAGAAAGCTGACACCACTTAACAATGAAATAAATTTTTCCCTCAATAGCGTTGCAGCGTTGTTAATTTTCCCTACCATTTATTATTAATATATCCGTTAATACTATGTAAAATTTAACAGTAAACTGAACATTAATATTTATAGGCCATTTTATGTTTATTATCTAGGTTAGATAAAATATTGATCTCCATCTCACCTTATGAAGGCTAGAAAGTTTACGCCCACAACATTATAAAACAATTTAACAACATATTATGCCAAAAATCGGTCTTGATCTGGTTCATGCAGAAAATAAGTTGTGTATTTTAAGACAGATTTGACACGATTCTAAGATAAAGACAGCCGAACAACTAAAACTGCAACTGAGATGGTTATACTGCAAGAAGATATGCTAATACGGTGTCATCTAGTTCTAAAATAGCAATTAAATATCTAAAACTAAAGACTTTAAATTTAAACAAAATAAGCCAGTTAACCAGTGTGTCGGTGTATTATTAAAATGTTAAAATCTAAAAGAAAGAAACAATAAAGGTTGTCTAAAAATAACAGGTTGGGGAGAAAGTTTCTTCGCATTTTATATGAAAACTCAAGACCTTTTTTTTTCAAAATTATTTATTTTTAATTACAGTATATACGTGCCATTTTGTTCGATTACTTTTTGCCATGTTGACGGTAGTAACATGAACCAGTTGTTGTAAAAAATTTAGGACTTCTGAGCAAAAATACGCGACAAGTAGTTTTAGCAGTCCTCTCTTGATATTAACCTGACACTACCTAAAGAATTCTGAAGAGACCGAAACAGGTGAAAATCTGAAAATCTGAGGTGTTAACGCATCCGCCATATAGCCCTGACCATGCAGGTCAGGGCTATATGGCGGATGCATTAACACCTCCTAGCCACACACTCTCTTAATGTTTGTCTGGTCTTGGTCTAGCGTTGTCGTGATGAAAGACCACACCCTTTCTATCGATCAATTCTGGCCGCTTTCTCTCAACTTCTTTCTTTATTCTCATCAGTTGTTAGCAGTAGAGATCCGAATCGTTGCTTCTGCTCGATGGTAAAAGCTCATAATGACCAACGCCCTTCTAATCCCACCATATACATCACCTTCACATCAACATCACCTTCACATCAACATCACCTTATTGCTAGTTAACCCGGATTTTGGCCCAGTCTGTCCGACCTTTTTCGCAGGTTCTTGTCGTTCTTGCCGTGATCCACTTTTCATCACCTGTAATCAATCTCTTCAAAAACGGGTCGATTTCATTACGTCTCAATAAAGAATCGCAAATGAGTACAGCTTTCAAAACAGTTTTGTGGTCAATTTCCAGTATTTCAGCAATGTCGTAATTACTGATATGCTGATTTTGCTCGACTTTTTCAATGATGGCGTCCATTTTATAATTTACCGTAACTCCCTGTTACGGATAACCAGAGCGACGTGCATCTTTGACATAAAAATTCCCGGATTGAAAGCGCTTAAACCAACTTTGTGCTACTGTTACTGACACTGCATTAACGTCACACATTTTTTTCGCGGCTTGCGTTGAATTTTTTCATTTTTTGTAATTAAATTTTAAAATGTTTCGAATTTCTTCATTATAATCACTCATTTGACAGAAAAAAAATAGCTGGCACCAACATTTTACTAATTTGTTTCTTTATTTGAAATGTAATCTTTTTAATGTCATCAAAACGTGCCAGATACAAATAGTACAGCTAAACAGATTTTATTACAAGTTTATACATACTATATGCGAAAAGACTTTTTCCCCGACCTAATAGAAGTAAACACTTACATTACATTAATTTAATGTTATATTCCTTCTAGTCAGTTCGAAGAAAAATGTCGACGAACAAGTATTTACTCAGTAGAACAAGTAAGGAAGAGATCCAGTTGTATATCCCAGTAAAGTATGTAACAGTTACATAGCCGAGAGGTTCACGGGGAAAATAAACTTAATTAGGTTTCAACTGTTCATTTGCCGGGAAAAATGAACCAATACCGATAACAGCTGCTCCCAGGGCCATCGCTTTGCAAAACGGTTTCACGCTCGCTTTGACGCTTTTGGGTCAAAGGTATTTATTTTACTAACAGATACATTGTGAGATATCCCCTTTCGTAACTCGAGTCAGAAATAAAATAACTCAACAATACTGTTACCGGAGTTTCGTTCGTCTGGGCTGTTTTGTAGTAGTTGCGATTTATTGCGTATTAAATAACGTTTTATTATTGAAAACTTCTTATTCGCACCTTTTCGAAACGTTGAAAGATAATGTTTTATGTTTAACAGGGTTGCATGTACTTCATTGTTATAAATTGATGGCATTACGAACGGTGATTATATGGAGAAAACTTGTATTACTTATTGATGGATATTAATGAGTATGTTTTCAAGGAACCGAACAATAGTCTTAATCCCAGTAAGTGTTTATCTAGACTGTTGTGCTATAAAATTGTTAAAAAAGTTATTGGTTGACAGCAATATTACATAATTTAATTCGATAAGAAACTGTTAGACGCAGTTTTTTGATTTGCAATTCTATCAGTAAAGTTTTGGTAACATCTGTGACATAAAATACACTGTATTAATAATAAAAGATACATTTTTAATCCCTTGCCTTTTTCTAATTAAGTAAGGGTAAAGTTCGCAGTTCTTATTCGCACCTTTTCGAAACTTTGAAAAATAATATTTTTTGTTTAACAGGGTTGCATGTACTTCATTGTTATGAATTGATGGCATTACGAACGACGATTATATGGTGAAAACTTGTAAGTATATACTTATTTATGGAGATTAATGAGGATGTTTTAAGGAACCGAATAATAGGTGGTCCCAGTAAGTGTTTATCTAGACTGTTGCTATAAATTACGACTAAAGAAACTACATTGTAAGTTAACTGTCAATTTTGAAAAAGTAACGCAACTGCCTATAAATGTCCCACTGCTGAGCACAGGCCTACTCTCATTCTTGAGAGGGTTTTGAAGCTGGGAAGAGTCCGCCACGGTGCTCCGGTGCGGGTTGAAAGTCCACTCACATGTCCTCGAAATATTTTTATTCCTCAGACATACAGGTTTCCTCATGATATTTACTTTCACCGCTGAGCACGTGGTAAATCAGCACTAAAATTTCAGAACAATTTTAGAGGTGTCCGCACCGGGAATCGAAGTCAGTCGTTACTACGAAATTTAAAGTGACCGCCCAGCACCCTGCGCTACAACGGTCCAGTTTTGTACTTATTCAATAACATAGGTGGAGATGTTAGTAAATAAATGGATCGATTAGAATGAGGAAGTACAGCGTTCACACAAAATACCAGCGTGAAATATAAGCATAAAGCTGCTGTTTCGTATGGTAAAGTAAGGTAATGATGATAATGATGGCCTTATTATGACAAATAGGCTACAATCCACCTTAGTCCTTAGGATAGACGACGCTATATCTTCATTACTCATTGAGGATTTTGAAGATCGATGAGCTCAACATTTACCACCAGATGGACTGTGTGCTTCTTTGTCACAAAAAAGTATCAAAGAATGTTAATTATATCAACAAGTTACCTTTATTTTTGTCACATAGTGGGCATATATATAGAGTTGAATAAAATAGAGCTTTCGTGACAAAAATACAGTATTATAATCAATTGAAATCTACATATTAAATCAAGTTACAAGTTGAAAAATTAACTTAAGGAACTTAGTTCCTGACGGGGGTCATTGGACCGTAGTTTTTTTTCTATATTTTTTCGTTTATTTCGCTGACAGAGATTAAGAGTGTGTTAATAATCGTATTTAAAATTATATTTCTCCGCACTCAGCAATATATTATTAAAAAAAAAATCAATATTTTTCCCAGTACAATAATCTAACTAAACGGAATTTATTGTTCTGTTTAAATAGAATCAATCATGATTCTGCTCAAAATCAAATGTAAAGGGTAACAAAATGACACGACGATTATTTGTAAAGTGTTTGGAAAGTGCGAGTCTCACGAAGATACGTCAAATCCATGTTAGCTACTCTTGTAACAAAGAAGGTATTGCTGGCATAAGAAATTCCAAGATGATTATGCGCTTACAGAATGTGATGTTGTCCGTGTGACACACAGTTTCGCTTTGTATATATTACAAGCGAAATAGCGATGTCTTCTGCTTTATCGTAGTATGACAAAAGTTGTGACATAATGTGATATACTCGTATGAGAATTGCTGCTTTTTCAAGATGATCGCGGTATATTTAAGATGGACGCCCCATATATAACACACTACATGAAAAGATACAACGAAGATGAAATAAAATGTCTTTATCATGAAACAAACAAGACAATAAAAGAATCCAATACATGAATGTAATACGTTTTCTCAAGACTTATGCAACTCGACTGTCGATATCGAAATGTCGACGTCTTTTGGCGAATTCGGTCGGTCGACGCGACGTCGCGTCGTTAACACAGAATTGGCAATTTTAAAAGTAAAAATTATAATTAGTACTTTTGTTCCAACAACTTTATTACTTGTTGACGTTTTTGGCATATTGGCTTCGTATATTTTTAACAAGCAATTAACAATGTATCAATTTTTACTTAAAATTTGCGTTTGAAATTATTTCTTAAATATATTTCTATGAACGTTTCCACGAACGAACATTATTGTTGTATATTGTACATACGTGCTTTTAAATTTAAATCAATTCACTAGGAGTTTTCTCACATAAGTCTTACGTTACAAGTTTAACTAATGTGTTGTAGTCAGGCACAACGCTGTCTTTAAGTTTTTTTATAATTGAAATAATATACAGAATTAAAAAAAAATAAGAAATTAAAACATTGTTTTATTTCGTAACTCTAGTCACACTGCGATAATACTCGTACATGCCCCATATATATCCTATATATATAATCATGGAATCTATTTTGTGTAGGTACTTAATTAGGCGTGATAGCTGATGGCCGATGGCTGATGCCAGGCGCTCGCCTTAAACTTCATAGTATGTCAGTGATCTGAGTTCGATCCCCGGTGCGGACACCTCTAAAATTTTTCTGAAATTTTAGTGCTGATTTACCACGTGCTCAGCGGCGAAGGAAAATATCATGAGGAAACCTGTATGTCTGAGGAATAAAAATATTTATAGGACATGTGAGCGGACTTTCAATCCGCACTGGAGCACCGTGGCGGACTCTTCCCAGCTTCAAAACCCTCTCAAAAATGAGAGAAGGCCTGTGCTCAGCAGTGGGACATTTATAGGCAGTTGCGTTACTTTTTCAAAACTGACAGTTAACATAAAATATAGTTTCTTCTTTTCCACCTATTATTCGGTTCCTTAAAACATCCTCATTAATCTTCATAAATAAGTATATACTTACAAGTTTTCACCATATTATCGTCGTTCGTAATGCCATCAATTCATAAAAATGAAGTATATGCAACCCTGTTAAACAAAAAATATTATCTTTGAAAGTTTGGAAAAGGTGCGAATAAGAACTGCGAACTTTACCCTTACTTAATAAGAAAAAGGCATTAAAATTTATCTTTTCTTAATATTACAGTGTATTTTATGTCACAGATGTTACCAAAACTTTACTGATAGAATTGCAAAACAAAAAACTGCGTCTAAAAGTTTCTTATCGAATTAAATTATGTAATGTTGCTGTCAACCAATAAGTTAAATAATTTCTATAAAAATTTCCTGTTTAAATTACCATTTTAAAATTGTTCACGGTAAATTAATAACACGTACGTTCGACCGCGTTCCCTAATTTATATATTTTTCTCTTAATTTAATTAGGAATTAGTGTGGTAATCGTGGCGTATATTTCGTTCTGAAGTCTTATGAACCCTCCCATCTGCTTACGTATCGATGTAGAGTGATGACCGCTATCCGGGCCTCTTGCTTAATTAAAAAAAATTGAAGGTCGACGTTAAAAATAACCCAGCCGTTTTCCTTTTCATTTTGTGGATTTATAGTCTTCAATCACTGAATGACAACGGTGATTTTATTGACGCTATTTATTTTAAGTGACTTGTACACGTTCAAGGCTCATGATTGCGATTATGGGTTGAAATATTCTTATATAAGATTGAGCGATAGCCTGTGGCCCTTCGAACTTGCGAAGTTGAGCATCGTTGAAGCCATTTGTTATAACGAGAACCTGATATAATCGCGTTGTCCTCTTTTGTCCGAGTATCATGGGGTATAACATCCAAGTCACAAAAATCAAACCTTCTTTGTGAGCAATGAATAAAATGCAAGAATTGATGCTCTTGATTTCCGCAAGCCCACTGGGTAGCGCTCTTAAGAACGAAAGTGCCATGTGGATATGATTATTGCTGACTTTGAAATGTTAGTTTAATCATCTGGGTGGGTAGAGGGAAGGGATCGAAGTAATAAATATTTCACGTTGTAATCATACGACCTCATCTCAGAGCATGCGAATTCTTTTTTCAAAAACAACGGACCATTTCGTCGCATCAGTGACCCTTTGAACTTTAGCTTTAAATTTGCATGACACAGATAAAATATCATTTGTTAGGCATTGCGATTAGTATTATTATATCGTTAGATCTTATAGAGATCTTATATCGACAGAGTAATATGTATTAACAACTTTTTAGGCACAGCGTCTAAGCGATTGACTTCTGGGCTACTAGCCGCAGGTTCGATTCCCGCATGGAACAAATATTAATATATATATAGATAATCTTTCGGGGTCTGGTTGTTTGTGTACGTGCAATTTATGTCTGTTATTGCACCTACAATACAGGATCATTCATAATGAAGCGAATAGTTTTCTTTAAACAAGCGCGTAGTTCCGCGATTAATACCTACATATGTTTATAATAATCACAAATTCGCAATCGAGTTCAATAGGCTTGTACACATCGCCGCGTCTCTCTGACATTAAGTACATTTGCTATAAGAAGGTCTTATGGAATGTGTTATTTCATCCGTGATCACGGTAACGCTTTGGCATTAATACCCTGATGAATATGTGGCTGGAAGCGAAAAAGCGGCCCTGTTTCAAACCGGCCAAGAGGCCCGTTTGAGTGTAAGTTGAAAACCTTCTTGACAGGCATTAATATTTTAAAAGCTCGTTGAGTTTCGAAAGATTTGAAATAAAATAAATTATGTTTTAATTTTTGGAACAATCTGGAACAATGCCAAACACAAACGAATGATATGAAAGGAAACGAAGTAATAGAAGAGTTTATCTTTATTTATTTCTTTTTAAAGGTAGTTTCTATTTGCTTGTATTAATACATGCAATTTTAAGTCTAAGTGTAAATAAGTAAGTGCAGCGTTTGCCCATAAAATATGCTATGTAAACCAGGACTTTTCTGTGTGACATCACACTGCGCTCGTCACCCTGAGACCAGTTCTTAAGTCTCAATGCCCTTCAGACCGAAACACAGATAAAGTTTGCACATTGCTGTTTTACTGCAGAATACCTGGCACTGCCTATTTAGACAGAATCATGCATAGGAATCCACCAGCAAAATATTCGCCTCCCAAACGTGGTGATTATGGAAAACCCTTCCAACTTAGAAGAGGCATATTTACAGCAGTAGGCTATATACCGGCGGCTAATGATAATATCCTGTGAATGAATACTTAAATTACTTGACCCGTCTTGCATCTTTTACCTCAGTGGTTTCTTCTTTCTTACATAATTTTTTTAAAACTAATAATCCATTAAATGGCAACTATTTTAATCGGTAATCGTTTTCATGGTAAATTTAGGATACAAAGATAAGTTCTGTGTTATAAGAAGATGTTATCTGCTCAGTATATAGTATAGTGCTGTAAGGATTTGCTCAAAAATAGAAGCACTTACTTAACTTCACCTTTTACTATAAATAGTACCAAATATTTGGAATAATTCATTTAGTGAGTGATTCAGTGGTAAGTGTACCTGCCTGAGAAGTCGTGGGTCCTGGATTCCAATTCCACCTAGACGTCATAATACAAAATATACATATAATTAGATTTACACGTCTTGTTATGAATAGTGCAAAATTCAACACGATAAAATCCGTAAAAATTAGTTTTATTTAAATTGTTATATTTATGTTCTTCTACGCCACAGGTTCTGGGTTCGAATCCCAACAGCCATTCGAAGCCAACATTTGTGTCAAAACAAATTGTTGGTTTTTTAGTCTGGTTGTGTTGTGATTGTCCCACACTTTACTATTAGTAAGATTATATAGATTATTATATTGACGTATTTTTGGAGAGGGGGCCTACGAGTAGGTGGTTCGCGTGGTGGTAAGTGATCACCGCCGCCCATGAACATCTAAAATACCATAGGAATAGCAGATGCGTTGCCGGCTTTTGAGAAAGAAATAGGCTCTTTTCTTGAAGGTCCCTAAGTCGCATCGGCCCGGAAAAACCGCTGGCGGCAGGAAATTCTATAAATTGCATGTGCATGGCAGAAAATTCCGCGAAAAACGCATTGTGGTGGAATGCCTGATGGTTATCAAGGTTGTGACGATGGATTTTTGAGCTGTGCGCTAATGTGCGATGTTGAAAATCAGCGGCTGTAATTAATCCGAGGTAGGTATTGTATTTGAGTTTTTGTGGCATCTATTACACCATTACATTATTACCATAAAATTTTCAAAATAATCGAGTGGCCTAGTGGTTAGCGTACCTGACTTCTACGCCGCGGGTCCTGGATTCGAATCCCAGTTGGAGCCAGCATTTGTGCAAAACACAAATTGTTGATTTCACACTTCCTTGAACTGTGGGAATATATAAAAACGGGGATGGCCAGCAACGACATTTTGCGCAAAACATTGCAATTATGAATTTTAATCCCATAGGAGTTATATAGGGATAGTCGTTTCATCATTACCATCGGTCTGTAACAGTGAACATATGAAGTCCGCCAACTCTCAACGTCTTTAGGCAAAAATTCAACTCGATGGATGCTGTTTATTTTAGTAAATTGATACGTCTGTTAAACACAGATTTAGTCTTTATTTTATTTATTTATTACTGATAATAACTCATGTTGGGTTTTGCAATACAGTGAACTTCTATGTACTTAGTTACATTATTATGTTTCCAATACACACATCGCACTGCTAACGCACAACTGTTGCAACTCAAAGAAGTTTTTATTTTTAAATTATTTTATCGAAACGGTCAAAACGTTCACCTGATGTTAAGTGCAACGTCCACTCATAACATATGCTGTGTCACCCAGAACATTTCTGTGTGATACCACACTGCGACATCAGTTCTTAAATCTCATATGCCTAGCAACTCTTTATGGGTTATAGTTAGTAGTTGCCACTTACGGCAAAATTATTATTACAATTATTGCAAACGACACATTTAATTATTATTAACGAGAGTACGCTGGTTGAAATTAGTCTTATAGTAGATTCATCTTGTTCTTAATGAATACGTAGACGACTTTTCATTATCTTATCTTAGTCGCTATTGATATCGTGTCCATGTGGTCTCCCTCTGACTTTTACTTTTTTAAGATTGACTTTTTAATCTATGCATTTGCATTTTTTAGTCGTTAGATATTTACGTTCTTATTTCAAATGATGAAATTATGCGAATGAGAACTGGACCATGCTTGTATAAATACTAAACTAAAAATGTTAATAGCTAAAAATGTGATACAGATCAATAATTTGATAAGGATTCAGTATCTTAAAATACCAATAACAATGACTTTAGCCAAATAGAATTCTAGACAGTGCTGTGTAAGTGCATAGTTTAAAACAAAATATCTATACAAATAAATAAAATTGCAGTGTCTGTCTGTGACTCCGCAATAATTTTTTTTTCTTTATATCATATGACAATTTGCAGGATAGCAAAACTCAAACACGCGTTTTTAAAATTATCTGTCTGTGGAATCGATTTTGACGGAACTTTCATTGATAGATCAAGGACTTTTCAAAGAGTAATGTAAGCTACTTTTTATTTCCTAAATATTTAGGGTTCCTGCGTAAAATTTGAAAAACCGTAGAAATTAGGGGCTATGCTTGTGGACGTGTTACGCGCGGCTCTGTTTTGCATTTTGGTCATTATTATTGTAGTTCATGGTATTTTAAATATCTCTCATAATATTTTATAAATTATAAAGTTGTAATTATAAGATTATTTTTTATTAATGATTTCTTATATTTACGCCAACACTACACATTTAAATGAAACTAATTTTGCGCATTTTATCGCGTTTAATTTTACTATTTATAACCCGACGTTCCGAGTGCTTTACATCAGGGCATCTGTCACCTCAGTCCCCCGTGACCATTGGGTCGGGTTATAAATAGTAAAATTAAACGCGATAAAATCCTTTAAAAAAAATTAGTTTAATTTAATTTTTTTATGTTTTAGTTATATTAACCTAATCTATAATGAAGCTAGAGAGTTTGTATTTTTCAACGTGCTTATCACAGCAAATACTTTACGATTTGAAAAAATATTTTTGCATTAGGTAGCCCGTTTATGGATGATTATATGCCTCTGGTCGAAGCCCGCGACTACATCTGCGTGAATAAAGGTTTTTAAAAATCCCGTAAGAACTATTTGATTTTCAAGAATAAAATTATGCTATACCCATATCCAGAATGAAAGGTATCTCTGTGCCGAATTTCGTCAAGATCGGGCCGTGAAAGGGTAAAAAGCAGACTGAGAGACAGATAGGGTTACTTTCGCATTTATAATATTAGTATGGATGAAATGTCATTCTACAATTTTACGCACGTCGCACGCTGAGATTAGAACGTTACTGAGAGGTGAGACTGCACTGTGAGTGCTCAGGTCTCAAAGTAAGGTAAGGTAAGGCTTATTTTACGCGGATGAAACCGCGTGGCTCAACTAGTTAATAAATATATGTAATTAAGTTTACACTTATAGCAGTACAACAAACGTAGATAAATTGGCAGATCATTTCTCGTGCAATACTTTACTAAAGAACCTTAAAAGGTTAAAGATGAATAGATATGAATTGTTCCATAGGCAAGTGTTAACACCGTTGCTATTGTTGAGTCTTATAAACGAGTTTTGACACGCGATAGTTTTGCGAAATGTCCGCCTCACGACTAAATAAATAGGCTCTTATTGACATTGTTGCTCAAGCAACTGATAAGTAATTTAATTAGAACGGCTTTAATTGAATATTGGAAATAACAAGGCCCTGTGACAGTGATGTTGCAACAAATTAATCAAATATGATTTACATGCATGTTTATTGGCGCTTTCTATAAGGGTTGTCAAACAGCTAATATTTTTTTTTATATAATTAAAGTACGAACAAGTAATGTCTTAATAACACTTAAGAAATGACAGGACTCACCATTTGATGTGTTTCAGCGTTAAACACTCTAAGCTGTGGATTTCGGATGTAATTTATTATTTAACCGCGTAACATTTTCTTCACAGTAAAGTAAATTAGCTTTTCGACATATCTAAAGCCTTCGCTGTGAATTTAAGACTGATATGACAGCCTTATTTAAATCAAGGTACGAGCCCCAAAACGATTTTGCGAAACCAAGTGCGCAAAAGTAACAAAGGAAATAAATTGCCTTAAATATTTTACACGCATTATAAAGTAAGAAGTTATTACATTTCGGATTATATTACCAAAATTTTCATACGCGAAATAAACTCAATACAAAAACAATAAAAATATTTCACAATGGATCAGTTATGACGCGATTAACAGACATTCGCTTTGGTTGTGGTAAAGTGCGGCTTTTTATTTCTCAGAGATGTTGATTCACTATCCCGTTGTAAAACTTTAACTTCGAAAGGACGACGACAATCTTTGCTTTCTTTATTCTATTTGTATTCCCAACTTAAAAGTGGAAATGGGCCTTCCATATAGCTCGTAGGATCGAGAACTGTTGGGGAAAAAGGACAAATTTCGAGTGGCTGCGAGGTGTAGCGGAAAACTCACTAAAGGACGACCCACCATGAGATGGAGCGACGGGTCGATTGATCGATGGATGCAGGAGGCTCAGGACTATGTTCATCAGTGGACTTGTGATGTGCTAAAATTATGATGAAGATGATGACTTTAGTCCAAGAGTATTAACCTTGTATTGTCGATAAGGGTCGAGAAAGTTAACGTGGAATTTTGTGCTAAAAAGATACCGTATACCGATAGCTAATGGACGTTGTTTTCGAAATGGTGAAGTAGGAGACGTCAGTTAATATCTCACAAAGATTTATATTGTGTCGTGGGTGATCATAAACATCCAGATCAGTAAGAACTATTCGTAGGCCATATTTTTTTTGTGTTTTGCGGCAATTGTACCCGCAATCCGCAGCGCAGAAGTTGGTTGTTTAGCAAATGCGGTAACCGAGTTGATTGACCAAAAGAAGTAGTGGCAGATGTTGCTTTTCGAAAACTAGATAAGCACATACAAATTTTAGCAAACTAATGTTGTTTCTTCCCTATAGCTGCAATTGATTTTCGCAAAGTACGCCTAACGCCTAAATTATGTGACTATTATTTGTAAAATATATTATATAACAGACACTTATATTTTTTATTTACAAACGAAAATATCGATAATTACCGCATGGAATGCAATCGTGTATTACGTTGCAGTATAGGTCGGCCCTTGCAGCACATGTAATAAGGATTCTGTTAGGTTTGGACTCGATTCAAGGATTTAGAAAAAATATTTAAAAAATATTTTTTAAATCCTTTCGCCATTCTTTTCGACGGTGGTTCAAGTCGAGGTAATGAAACTCTTTAAGATCCCTCTAAAATTATTCTACAATTTTAAGTGCTGACTTACTACTTGCTCAGCGGTGAAGGAAAACATCGTGAGGAAACCTGCATATCCGAGAAACAGAAATATTTCTAGGACATGTGAAGTCCGCCGACCAGCGCAGCAGCGTGGCGGACTATTCCCGGCTCCAAAACCCTCTCAGTAATGAGAGGAGGCCTGTGTTCAGCAATGGGACATTTATAGGCTGTTACTTCACTTTACTATTTAACTTATAACGTACTATAGTGTGGAATAGATAGTTACTCCCAGGCTAAGACTAGTTAAAACATGCTGCTATATATCGCTGCGAGTGGGGACTCGCACGGGGGCGTGCTAGTCAGGTAACTCAGGTATCATATCATTCGTTAACAGGTCGGAATGCAGCGAAGCAGAGCTGAGTCATCGCCAGCAACGACATTGCATTCCCTACTCGCGGGTCTTCTGCTCTCTTTCGACGAAGCTGTGAAAGCCGCCTGGCCAACAGCGTATTTCACATTCCAAAAAAAAATCTTTCGTGTAGACTCTTGAACATATAAAAGTCAAACCATAATTGTTTAACAGATGAAAGACAATATGTAATGTTACGAGTATATTAATTATAGTATTGACAATGTTGTTACAAATGCAAAAGTGTAAGATTTTTGTGTTTTGAAATGACGTATTTAGTGTCGTGTCAACTCTAGCTGGTAAAGTTAATTCAATATATTTATATCTCGGTTATTATATAGCATAGTGGTTATTTTAAAAACGACGATTGCGTAAATGCGGTAAGGCGGCCTTTCGAGGAAGTTGCAGACCAGTAACGATCAATTTGCGTCGCCAACCAGCTTGACTTTTTTCCCATCGCTGCCTGCCTTAATGAGCTAAGAAATAATATTTTAACATTGGTAGATGAGTTCTAAGATTACATAAATAAGGATTGTTTTTCTGTGATTTACATCATGCAAATATCAATATTTTGTTATTCTACCGAGGTCTTATGTCGTCGATCTTTGTTCCTGACTTTGGTAACTAGTATATGCTGCATAAGATTCAAGAAATCATTAAAGTGTGTGAATAGCTACAGGGTATTTTGCTATGCGTGTTCTGTAGTTATTATATATATTTAGAATTTAAACGTGAAAATATTAAATTTGATCCCATCACACACTAGTAAATACTTTGATTCAGTTATAATTTTAGTATCATCAACAATATAATGCTTTCATACGTTGTGCATAGGTTAATGTACGACATATTAAGTCTTAATAAATATTAATAGTACTACTACTAGTTCTAATCATCCTATTAACTCAGCTTATGCGATTTGAGATGTAAATTCTGCAAGGTCATTAAGTGTGTAATTATAGAATCTATATTCACGTAGATTGTAAAGACGACAAATGCCAAAGCTGCTTAATAAAAGGATAGGCAATGAAAACATAACCGAAAGCCAGCAGGGCAGTTATTCTGCCGTGAAGCAGTAGTATGCAAACATTACTGTGTTTCGGTTTGAAGGGCACGGGGAGCTAGCGTAATCACTGGGCATATGAGACTTAAGAACTGACGTCTCAGGGTGACGGGCGTAGTGTGGTGTCACACAGAAATGTTCTGCGCCGCATTTGTTATGGACAGACGTTGCACTTACCATCAGGTAAACAATTTCCTAGCCCCGTCACTTTCTACTGTAAAATAAAAAAGAAAGGAAGAGAAAAGATGCGGTGTAGTGTGATTATATTATATGCCACAGTGACAGTGACACGACTTATCATTTGGTGAACATTATTACTATGTCACACTTTCGTACAGAATATGAAATTAAAAAGTCTGTTTTCAACTACTCGTAACATTTTCCTGGTGCATTATTTTTTAGCTTTTAGCAGAATCTTAAATATTGTCTATCTTACTGCACATGGTTGATTGAAACTCTGAAATTAGTAAAATAAATCCTCTGTAAAAGTGTTTAGTAGCGATTTTATTGTTAAGTAGCGATCCGCCTCGACTTCGCACGGATGAAATTTACTAAAGAAGAAAATGAGAAGTGAGCTTTGCATAAAAATGTTTTTATTTTAAAACATGTCTCTATCTTTAAAACTGTAAACCTAAGTAACTATTTAATTGAGATTATAATACAAAAAAATACCATCCAATTTTCCAAGTTTTCTTCAATCTTTCATACAAATATTTTTTTACAAAAAAAATCAGCCAAATCGATCAACCTGTTCTCAAGTGATGATCTTTTATACATGCGGCAATTGATTTTTATTTATATAGGTGATAGAAGATATAAAGATAAATAGATAAATAGTTTAAAAACGATCAGATTTTATTACTTCAGCATATTTATCTTCTGGTTCATCAGCTTGTTAATAGTTCACTGATACAAGCCTCTCCTAACAACGGAGTATTTTCTGTAATTATCAACATGACGCCTCGCGCTTGCTGCCCGTCACCAATCCGTGTAATTTGTCTGTTTCCGTTCTGTGGTATTGTTGAAAATGGTTATTTCGCCACTTTGCCGGAAGTCACAAAATTTTTCAGGCTTTTCTCTCAGTCGAGTCTCACCACACTCATGGGTTGGACAGTGGATTGGTCTATATGCCACCACCACACGGCACTATATACAAGAAATGTGTGTAGAATTAGTAAAATTGTATTCTTCGGTCTGGAGTCTCTATGTTTTGTGGTTTGTGTGTCTCTGTACGTTTATTTTTTGACGTAATTTATAGACATCCGTCTATAAATGACGTCACAAACTTTTGAATAAAATTGTAATTAAAATAATTGTAAAAATAGCATAAATGAAGCATCATAAGGTGTTTTAAAATTACTACTATTTCAAATTGCTACTGTAGTGGGATCCGCGGCTAATCTTAGCTGGAACGTGGGGCGTGAGCGCAGGTTAGCAGGCGTAGGCGGATCAGATCCAATTACGCCTTAGTGTGAATTAATTTATTGCAACAGGCGCCTCTGAGTCGCTCTCACCTTGATATGTCGCAGACGCGCCCGATCTAGATGATGCCTGAACCTTCCGACAGGTTGTGCCAGTCCTAAAGATGGCTATTGCACAGACACAGACGTGCTTTCGCTAGAAATATCAAATTGCACTCTCTCTACTAGTTAAATATCCAATAAGAGACGCTTTAAACCGTCTAAACGTGTTTTGCTTCCGCGGTCGTGTGGCATGTTTGTTGTTAAACGTAATGAATGTTTTAGTGACGGTAATTAAAAAAAAACTATGGACTTAAAAAGTTGTAAGTCAGTTATTTCGAAGGAATGCGTGGTTGTTGGTATGGATTTAAATTAAACGGTGATGCATTCTTTATTGTATGCTCAAACGCAAAACTAGAACGGAGGCTGTATAATCGGAGGCTGCGCACGCGTTTCTGATGCGAGCAACGGAGAGAAGCCGGCAGTCGCACGGCAAACGTTGCGGCATTTAGACGAGCCCACATACCACGCGGCGCTCATACCACCACCGTAATATTCTTCGAAATAGTTTACGATAACTCATATCGATATTTAAATTGTGTACCGTAAAACAGTGGAAATCTAGACGAATGTGATCAATGAATGCGATAAATATGATCGGTTAATCGATATTTCAATCACTTGTGAAAAACTAAACTTTCCAAATGAAGATGACTGTAAATCGTATAAGGGTAGTGGTGCTCGGAAGCCCGCGGAGTGGGAAATCGGGTTAGTATCCAATCATATTATCATAATTTATTATTTCTTGTGTTTCTATGTCCTCTGCGTCCACAACTTGCACTGAATATTTTTTTTCATAAGATACTGTTAACAGGTGCGATAAAAAATTTGTGTCAGTCTTGTGAAATGAGACCACCTAGATAAGACTGCAAATAATCGGTCTGAAATATCGGATATAATAACTTTTATTTCAATTAATTTTTGTATAACCGTAAAATCTTACTCTATTTTTGCAATATCTAAAGAGGAAAATAAACAAATACAGATAAAATATTGCTTAGCGATTTTATTGCTTTCTGCGATATTGGCTGTGAACTGTAAGTAAGACTATTATTGAATAAAGTAAAAATAATTGAATGTCTATATATATAATAGTAAACGTTTAACAATTTTGACTTTTTGAAATATTTTTAATATGTTAAATCCGTTAAAAGTTGTAACATAACCTCAGCTTTTAGTTATCGTGCGTTAATAACAATAATTTAGTTTAATAATCAAATGTTCTAAGCTTTTGCTTGACGTAAGAATAATATGCAAGTCAACTAGGTCAAGGCCTGTGTATTTCATGGTAAAGAGGTTGCGAGCTCAAATTGTACGAGTATAGTGTAGTACCTACGATTAAACTTTTTTGTGAAGGTTAACTCTTTTTTCATTTTGTGTTTAATATAATTAGTACTTAAGTATTGTACCAAGAATTGGTGACAAATTTGTATTAGTGATGATATTACTCTGCGTCAATATTTGCATTCCGTGCGTCTTATCATTAAATTCCGTTCAGGCGCATTCTTTTGTGTCTCGAAGGTTTCTCCCCGTGAGCTCATTATTAGATATGTTATATCATTTCAATTATAACATTATAATAATGATCGTTTAGAAAAGTATTTTTCGCATGTACGCATATTCATTTAGAAGAAACTTTTGTTTTATTTTTTTATTTTTTAGATTTAATCTGTGCCATATCACTTACTGGTTTAATTCTCCCATATTGTCATGTAAGGTCAACCGGGGCATTGGCGTCTTTGGGGCAATAGCGTTTATTCGAGATTACTGGAAAACTACTTGCGTTATAATATCATATGCAATCTAGGGAAATCTATTTGATGAAAACTTATTATATAAAATATCGATGGAGGGCATTGTGTGAAAAATATCCCAACCATGAGCCATTTTAAAAATCACATTGTTTCTGTGAAATCGTGTCTCGTGCCATGAGTGGACAAAAGCTTTATTAAATTAGTATTTTTACCGTTTATCCATTTCTATTTAATAATGCACGTAAATAATATTTATTGGCTATATGTACAAACAATCATTTTTATTGTAATTGCTTTGATTGTTGAAATGTAACGACTGAAAGTTTTGAGTTTAGGTTTGATTTGTTGAGGTAAATGCGTACACTCTTTTGAGGGAATTGCGTCTGTATGACGCATTTGCCCCGATAAAAGTGATCGTCAACCTTTTTCTGGGTACAATTTTAAGTATAATCATATAATTAAGTATATCTCAAATTAATGTGATGAAAACTATTTTTTTTCCATTATATAAAGAGTACTACCGTTTAGTTTTTTTGTTCGAATTTATATTTCAGGTGACGAGCATATTCCACTATGGTTATATTGAAATATATCTATATCGATAAATACTTAGAAAATGTAGACTTTCATCAGTATATAGATCAAAAGCTTACCTGCCTATTCTATAAATTTTTATTTTGATCTATGTTATTACTTCTACCTAGATTGGTAACGTGATGTCGTAAAAAAATTACAAGGTGAAATTTAGTTGTTTTACCAAATCTTCGCAGGATGTTCAGCTATTGAGTATGAATAACTTTTACTACGGTACCAACTCTGACGTTGCAACCAAAACGAGCTGTTATAATATAAATAATATTATTAAGCTTTTTCATGTAAAAAGTTGAGCACTTCTGAATTTTCCAAGGGATAAATGCGTCTATGAAAAAGTAGACGCATTTTCCCCACGTTTATTATATCATCTATTAACACTTGAATATTTCATATTTTTCATAAATATTTATAAATTCTAATAGACAACTATATCTTAAATACAATATCTTGATATCAGTTCTGGAAGCTAACCCATTTAATGTTCATTAAATAAAGACGCATTTGCCCAAAATGGTAAATACATACTCAAATTCCCGTTTAAAAAAAAACGCAATTTGCTCTTTTTATGTCAAGATATCAAAGAAATTAACACATTCATCTTGTATCCAGATAGTCCTGAAATACTTTTACACCATAGCATTTTTAATCCTTCAATAACCAACACTTTAAGCGGCATTAAAAATGTGTGTGTAAAAAATATAACGCAATTGCCCCGGTTGACCTTATGTAAATATAATATGTCTTTACTGTTGAAGGAAGATCATGTAACTAGAAATTATTGGACATTTTTATTATACATTAATTCAAAGTGTGCGTGTGATGGCGGCTTAAGAGAATCTACCACCCTATCTCATCCCGTGAGTGTCGTAAAAGTCAGAGGAAAAATAAAAACCAGATGTGCAGTGGCATCTTCTTGTAACATCTGAATAAATAAACTGTGGTTGCCAACCCACCTGCCAAGCGTGGCAACTATGACAAAATCCACCCAAAATAAAAGCTAAAACTATGGTGACAATCTATGGAGAAGACCTATGTTCAGCAATGGACTAGTGAAATGATAATAATGATGATGATTAATTCATAGTATATACTTTATATTATTGATTATAATTTTAGTTTTGTTTCATCTACCGTTAATTATATAAGCATCAATAATTTAATGTATACTTAAGACATAACTTATTTTTTACGTTAAAGATTTTACATGCCTGGACAAGGCGAAATGTACGGGATTATATTATTTTAAAATACCTGCATTTATTTGCAAAATGATTGATTGAAGCCTCGGATATATCCGATATATCGGATATATTCGAGTATACTCGAATTTGGAGACTCAATATGTGGAGACTCTTAAATATTGTGTGTTACTTTACTGTTGGTTTCGATGGAATTCGAACCGGGCCTACTCAGTAGGACGTTACGATAATTGCTGAGTTACGTTTGCCAGAAATATCAGTATACTACATTAGGTATGTGACATAAGTGAAATATAGATTTTAGCCTTCGACGATTCTGCAAGAGTGACTTTTTCCAGAAGTGAACTTTTTAGTAGTTAATTTTTTTTATGTAGTAGCAAACTTTCGATTCTCATAGTTCACATTTAATTGATTCTATGTGAATTATGAGTATTTTAAGTCCCCATAAAAATGATAAATTTTTATCAAAGCTTCTTGAAATTTGGTTTATTAAAAAATTAGCACGTAGAAATAGATATGAGCGTTAAAACTAAAAAAGATGTTTACACATAATTTGAATAATTTCTATATATTTATAATCCTGCGATTAATTTATTTATTTCTTCTTCTTCTTCTTGTTGGTAAGTGCAACCAGACCATAACAAATGCTGTGTCATCCATAACATTTCTGTGTGGTACCACACTGCGTCCGTCCCCCTGAGACAATAGTTCTTAAGTCTCATAAGCCCCGTAATTACACTAGCTCTCGGTGCTCTTTGGACCGTCACATAGTAATATTTGCACGCCACTGCTCCATGGCAGAATAACTACTTAGACGGAGTCCTGCATAGGAATCCTGGAATCGATTTGTCTTTGTAACAGATACAGTGCTGAGGAATTTTCCTGGGATTTAGTCGACTTTTACGACACCCGCTTTTACGGATGAAGTTGGACGGCAGATTCTCAAACTTCACCACTACAGGAATTCATGTAGGTTCACCTTTTATGGTTAAATTACATGAATTAATAAAGTACACGAATGAAGCGAGGCCAATACTTGTTAATAATATTAACTTGTTGTAATATTCTGTAACTTATTCTAAGAAATTACATTTTATTTATTTAAGAATTCCAACGTTACCTAACTACAAGTTGCAGATAATGGACTTCATGCGTGTTTTGTTTACGTCTACGGTATTTATAGTAATTATTTATCAACTATGCCGCTCACTTCTTAAGATAGTTTGTTAGTAGGTTTATTCACTTTCAATATACCATTATATATAGTTGATTAAACAATGTTCTTGTAAAGATATTAGGACAAAGTAATCTAAGCAAACTTTTTTGTATTAGAAACGACGCTAGAATAAACTTTTTTTTTCTTATTATGGTCGGTGCGTAGTCTGCTTGTATTTGAATAGGTGGTAGTTTTATCTCCAAAGGATTTACTTTTTAAAACTGTTATTGTAAATTACTTCGAGCACAGCTTCATCTGTCGGATTACTACTTCACTAACTGGCACGGACTACAATGGAGTTCGTCCACTCCCTTCACTATCCTACAGAACTATGTATTTCATCGATACGATCAGCTAAGAGTGTGAATGCAGTCAATGCGGTCAGAGACTCATAGACAGCCACAGAACTAAAAATCAGAATTATGTGACTTGCAAAATTATTAGCTTCCGTTGTAATAAAATTACACATTAAAAGAATAACCACTGCCACATAAGATCAAAAATTATTACATAAAAAACCTTACGAAGATTTACTAAAAAAAAGAAATAAAATTAAAAAAAAGAAATATATCAAAACTTATATTTTAAACCGATTATTATCATTCAGGCTTAGATTCATCAGTTTGGTGAATCTAACCTACAAATCAAAATATATACATTTTTGTGAGAACGACAAATGTTTATCTTTTAGTGACACCCACGCGGCGTGAAGAAGATTAACGAATTACGAAACACGAATAACGGAGCACGAGATCTCGTCAAGTATCGAATGCATCTCGTATCACTTTTACCGATAACGTGTAACTATGTATTACAATTTGCGGAATTATTTATTTACCTCTCCGTGTGTAGAGCAACGACCTCGGCGACTGCTGTGTTAATGCGTGGTCGTTTAAGAGTTACACAACGTGGACTGCTGGCGCCAGTGGACGTAGCCGTCGGGAAATCGCTTCGATGACCCACCGGCCGACTCGGCCGACGACTGGTCGTAATTGCACCGCCCTAATTGTCGGTGGGCTGACGTCTGACGGCCGACACGTCGCATACGTTTGCAATTCATTACGGTAAGGCATAGATCGGACACGCGAAATTGTTTTCAAAGTAGATCCTGTCCGGCGTATCAGGTGGGAGTGGCGCACGTCCGTCACGAGCCTTTGGCCGAGTAACATGGTTAAACGTACTTAAGTGCGTCTAATACTATAAAATCGCCATAGTAACTACAAATCATTCCGTTGTATTGTTTTCTTATTAAAAATGTTTATTTATAACTAATTACTTTTACTAAAGTCGACTAAGGAAGATGTCAGAAAAATCTCATGGCCTCAGACCATGTTGACAGATAGCGGAATAATCATTTCAAAATCCCAGACTTACAATGAAGTGACGATCGGTTACGGTAAATGCTGATAAACATCTCAAAATGCCGAACCTACAATGAAGTGTGGAGCGATTACGGCAAATACTAATAATCATCTCAAAATGCTGTATCTACAATGAAAGTGACGGGCAATTGGTAAATTCTCCTACATTGTTAATGGTTTTTGTCCAGTAGTGGACTGTAAGAGAATGATAATGTTGATGATTAAAATCCAGCTAAACTAAAAGTAATAATCGGCGAGGAAAATTTATCTGAGCCTACAATATTTAGGTCATGTTACAGCTTCGTTTACGAAATATGATACGCATCTTATATACCTTGTGGTTATTCACTGAACATAAATTTTATTATAAATGGTAACACTTACGACAATAACTCACTGTAAATTAAACGTGTTGGTATAGCGGTCTTTTGACAAATGACATTCGATTTAAGCGAAAATAAATGTAATATTTTTAAATATCAAGAACTTTCTCATGAAAATAATACATCACTTGGAAATGTGTGATAAATATACTGAAATCCGTTATGAGGTAGGCAGAGATATAAAGTGTGTAACATACATTCGATGCATGAAGAATACGAGTGAAATCCTAGCGATTGTACTGCTTACAAAATTATGAAGGCTTGCATGTCTAATATACCTTACAATTAGATTGGAACTCGGAATAGCGTTGCCCGATTAAATAAAATTAAAATTTTGAATAGAATCTTTGATGTACAAAATCTTTTGATATATTTATGTGATTAAGGATTGGTATCTACACGATACCGTGTGTCGACGCAATTTTTTCTAGTTCGACAGGTGATGGATCGTGCCGGCAATCTATTAATTACCTATAGATTCCTGTCCATATAACGCCCATTGTTTCTTGTGGTGTACCATCTATCAACCTACGTGGTGCCATGTAATTTTAACATAGTAATTTGTCTTTCGTGCATCGTTGCTTACAAATATATAAACTTATTTATATAAATATGTATATAAAATTTGTATTAATCAGTATCTTACAGCCAGTTATATAATATATTTGTTATGGACAGTCGTTGTACTTACCATTAGATGGACGATTTGCTCGTCTCGTGACTTTTTTCCATAAAATACACTAGTTATTATTCGCGGTTTTGGCTGTACTATGTGTATATCGGGATAAAAATTAACTAATATCATAAAAATTTGGCGAGCTTGCATAACAAACATCCAGATTTTTTATTTTAGTATAGCTAGTAGTCGTCAGATAGCAGCGATAATATAAAGAATCTCTTTTCCCATTTCATCTCGTTAGTGCCTTATAAAGCAGCTACGGGTAATGATAAGAAAATCGACGACCTAGTGGTCAGAGTTCGAAGCGGGTCCTGGCTTCGAATCCCAGCCGGAGACAATATTTGTTGACAAATTGTTGGTTTTCGGGTTTGGTTTAGTTGTGTAATTTATGTCTTTGAAACACACTAACGATACAGACGAAATAATAGTGTGCAGAATCGTTTTTTATAAATGAAAAAAGTGAAATTAATTTCAAGTTGATGAAAAAGACGACGAAGAAGATAACGGTATTAGATATTCTTTATCCATTAGAATCTTTACAGTATTATTACTTTTTGCACGCATGTTACAAAAGTACGGAATTTGTGGTTGACATTCGTTCTTTGGATCTTTGTATCATTGTTTTTGCATTATTAAAATAAAAAAATGCAAAATCTGCAATCATTTTTTTATGAAATACTTAAGACTGTATGCAAATATTAAAGCTACATACAATGAAATGACCGAACACATCTGCAACATCATCACTTTATAATTGTTTTATTGGAATTCACCGTTTCCCGATTAAAATGGACTTTTGAATTTTTATCACATGAATTCTGTACGTAATCGGATCGCGGAGAAAGTAAAATTCTTGATACCCTTTACAGTCACAAAAATCAAAGCGAAAATGAGAGTGTAGCGTTTTGCGGCAATTTCATAAACAGGGTTAACTGTATTGTAATATTGAATACAGATTTTTATGAATACATATTAAATCATAAGTTTTATGTGAAACTATTTAGCAAAATGTTGACTTTTATTGACATGATAATGAGTAACTTCTGTGCAGTGTAACGAGGTTTGATTGTCGGATGCACTTTCGAAAATATTATAGGTTACGATTTCCTTTTTGGTAGTAATTTTCACGAGCATTAAAATGAACATACGCGGTCATTTCAAGGATCGATATTCGCACGGGGGAAAGTTATTTATAATTGAATGAAATGTATTTTGTAATAAAAAAGTAAATAACCTTTTAATGCGATCGTGACGTTACCTTGAATGAGCTTTAAGAGCTTTACTGTGTTCGATACACAATAAGAGACTGAAATGATGTCAGTTCACGCTATAACAAAAGTTAAAATAATTTTAATACTTTGAATAGTTGGTCTGGTTTGTAAGCAAATAAACACACTGTTACCAGTAAAACATGATTCTTTAATAAACCAATAAAACATAGTTCTGCAAGTAAAATTTGAAATCATTTAAAAAAAAATCGGAGCGTATCATGGCTATCTGACATAAAAATATGTGTATAATAGCTGGATATGTATAATAGCCATGATACGCACAGATACAAACACGCAGACCTAAAACGTACGTTTTATGTTAAACCGGCGACGCGCGTGCTTCAAACACAATGACGTAGCCCACTTTGCTAACCAAGCCTAGTCAATTGGATGCCTTTAAGATTCTTGTGTAAGATTTGGTTAGTAAGGTATTAAACGTTGTCATGATATAAAAAAAAAAACCTTCAAAGTGGTTCCACAGCGCCCACCGCCCGCTGTCTTTAATTGAAATAAATATATTAATTAAATGAATTTATTACATAGTACGTTTCGTTGGTGATTTCTTATAAAACTGCAGCAAAAAATTCTTGTAGAAAAGCAATTTCGCTCTTAAATACAACAACCAGAACAGGAAAACTGAAGAAATACATTTAATTAATTTCAAGTCCATTGTCATGCGACACTATGATGCCTTGCTTAAGTTGTGGCGAGCACTCCGCAGTTGCGTAATCATTTTGGATCAGGTATTCGTTCGAAATGGTAACATCGATCGACTTCCTCGGGACCCGTTCCCTTGTACTGCCGAAGTTGGCTCGAAACATTTCTTTAAAACATATTTTGCTGACGAGTTTTGAAGAAAAGGAATCCCAAATATTTTTAATGCAATTTCTTAATGATTTCTTATATTTACGCGAACACTACACATTTAAATGAAACTAATTTTACCGATTTTATCGCGTTTAATTTTATTACTTATAATTATATTAATATATTTCTTATTGATTCTTTTTTTTATAATAGTTGATGGTTTAAACAGTATTTACTAAAAATTAAAAAACTAAATAAATTTCGTATAATAATAAGAATTTGGGATGGGTTTTCATATATCATGACTATGTATAATAGATAAGAAGTAATTTATATTATTTTCAAGCATACCTATTCAAAGTATATACAATATTAAAAATACATACCTAATTAACCTACTACTATTAACGTAATACAGTTAAGTAAATTAGTAGTCTAAAACTTAATACTACAGTCGAAAATACGCCTTTTGTTTCATCGAAAAATTCTTGCTGATGAAGATTTTTTTTTAAATATCATGAGTAAATTCATAGAGCCTTTTCAGTTTAATAATGGAATCTAATATTACGTCATTTAAAAAAAACGATCGTGCCTTTAAATTAAATCAATTATTTGCAACTACTAGTATTTTCGAAACAATCTTTCAAAGGCATTTCTGACAATATTATTAACGTTGTTTGTGTGTATATTACACCGATATATTACGCCGATAGGTGTCCAGCAGAGTAGAATAGCACCTACCTCTTTCCTATCGAGGTGTCGCAAAAGGCGACTAAGGTATTGTACGGACTGCCTTTATACGTGCAGATGACACCATAATATGCAATGCTGTCACTATACTGCTCGTGGGAACGCAATGGGAGTAAGAATTTTTTGACTCGTATCCGTGACGTCTTGTTTCCCACGAGGGCGAAAAGTGAGCTACGTAAATGGACTCTGCCTACCCCATATATGGGAAAAAGGCATGACTGTATGTATGTTTAATATAGTTTTATAATTGTATGTTTCTGAATATCTAGTTCAAACAAGCAACGATCGTAGCATAACGATGTGTTTCGGGTACTCAGGGGGTTTAAGGTCGGCGATACACAAAACCTTTCGTAGCCAAATAGTCAGTATCCACTTCCCATATTAGAACGATTATGTGTAAATTTACCGTATCAAAAAATGAACAGGCACTGTTATCTAAAGAGCTATAACAAGTAAGCGTGTATATGCAAGATCACGTATCATATAGGAGCATAATATAAGTACAGACGTTTTTTGTCGAAGCGGTACTAACTCCAATAACTATCCATCAAAGGTGCGAGTACTTACATAATTCTAAGGGCACGTTTGTAGCGACGTCCGAGAAGTAATCAGCTTTTTGAATAAGTAGTTCCCTTTGATGGGCTGCCAGGATTCTCCACACTTCATTTTGTCGGAAGCCTGCTGCCGGCTATTGAAGTAACTTGCTCTGTCATTGATGTTGATAACTATTTGTACTTAAAGATGAAGATTCCAGGAGTAGTGCATGTCTTTTCAAAAGACTAATCACTGGTCGTAGGAGTCGCTTCTTGTAGAAAGTCGAGTGCAACGACCTGTTAATTGACTATTCATTTACTAGAGTTAAAGGTGAGCTGTGAGGGCTATCTGCAATGATATGGTGTTTAGATAAAGGTTTGGGACTTCTCACAAAAAGTTTGCTGACGTATAAATGATTGTCTTAAAACAAATCCGGTACTAAAGTACTATGCATTGTTTCGTATAGCATTTTTATCACATTAATCATATTTTTATTCCAAACAGAAATTGTTCGGGAATTTCTTTGTGATGACTTTTTACATTTAAATTGCTTAATTCGAGAATCTTTTAAGATGTTTCCATGAAACGAAGATATCTTCATATCTTCATTTGCTTAACATATTTTATGATGACTGGAGGAAGTCTAGGATATACATAGTATCGGAGACGAGGGTACAACCAATACAACCAAATACAACAAATACAAACAAATCAACAATTGGTGTTTCGCAGAAATATTGGTTGGCGACAGGGATTTAAACAAGGATATAATACAAAAAAGCTAGGACCCACGGCGTCGATGCCGGGTACTCTTACCCCTTGGCCACGCGGTTATCAAAGATATAACTAATTGATTTAATAATTACGTAGGTAGGTAGGTTTATAGCTACGGAAATAACGCACGCAAATTTAATACTCTTACTTGTGATGCGTAATTACTATAAAGAAGACTGGACACGGTAGACTATGAGGAACACGCATATCTCTTCTCTATATACAGACGTTGAAGACAACACGTCTACGACAATTTTACCTAAATAAGAAATCATCCATTGTAGTGGAAGGCTTCTAATAGCGATAGATCATTTGTAGCTTTCGTAATAATAGGCTGTCCGCAATGAAATCGAAAGCTTTCCATAAATCAAACATTAGCGCTGTAGTTACATATCTGTTATTAATACTTGTCAAAATTGTACTAATGGCTTGAAAGTTAAGTTTTGAAATCGAAATTTGATTTTTATGTCACAAAAAATCTACTAATCTCATGTTCGCACAGTTTTTCTAATACTTGTAACAATTTAGGTATTCAAGCATTAAAACATTGAGAGTAGGATATCAGTGTATGTGTCCGTCTTGATAGGTATCACCACATAGCCAGTTGTTCAATTATGAGATTAAATAACTGAAGTCAGAAGGTGAAAAGCGCAGTGTAATGCCATACAGGACATTGCAATTAAAAGTTCTGGGTGACACTGCAACTAAGGGCAGGTGTGGCAATTATCATCAGGTGAACGAGTCGTCTGTCCGGTTACTAAATACCATAAAAAAACATGTCGGATTATGACAGTTTCGAAACATATTCCTTAAGCTAGTGGTTATTTTAGAAACTGTAGGCTTTGAAATTTTCTGTTGCATGGAAACTGTCAATAGTTGCGCTACGTCGTGGGAAGGTAGGTATAGAGGTAATATAGCAGTGGTTGCATCTTCGATATTGCGTTGAATATACTCTGTGTAGGAGTTCTTATGAATTGAGACATTAATGGGAATTTTAAGATTATAGTGGTCCTCATATTGTCTCTTGCTTTAACGTATTATAGCAACGAAGCTTGTGTTGGTCTAAAGGATACAGTTTATTATATAATTTTTTTTGTCAAAAACTTATAAAGTTGCTGAGTTATAGATTCCCGGACATACATACAGAAATGATGTATATATATACAATAAAGCTGCTAGTCTTGGCGAACACGTACACATTTGCAGGGTTTTTTAATAATTTTACTTCACCTTATTTCTTTTTGAAGTTTCATAGAGTGCTTAGCGATGTAACTCTCAATATATTACCGTACTTTGTCCTATAATGATGTTCTCCTAGCCGATTTCGACCACGGCGACAACTGCCGACTACTGTCGAGAGCCATCAACTGCGCAGGAGATATTATAGTGCCACAAGTGTACGCGCAAACACAGAGACACTCACTCGTCCCAACCGGGTAGGTTGGGACGAGTGAGTGTCTCTCCCCGCACCCGATGTAGCGCTGATGCGATAAGATCGGAGGTAGGCTAGGATGCAGCGTCAGAAACACGGGGACAATCACAACACAACCAGATCCGAAAACCAACAATTTATGTTTTAGCACAAATGTTGGCTCCAGCTGGGATTCAAACCCAGGACCCGCGGTTTAGAAGTCAGGTACTCTGACCACTAGACCACGCGGTCGTCCTATAATAAAGACAATTTAATTATACGAGTAGTAGGACATTTGTTAACTTTTTGATTTCCTGATTTAATTATTCTTTTGAAACATAAAACATCTTGATGTTTTTCATGTGAAACCAGTTTTAACGATACGTTTTGTTTGTTGCAGCGGTGGTTGTGCGTTATCTAACAAAACGGTACATCGGGGAATACAGCTCTACAGGAGGTGAGTTAATGTTCGATTAAAACTTTTTAATTTAAATATAATTTTAAAGCAACGGTTTCGATCACGCGAATTATTTCGTACACATTAATTCCGACGAATGGTTTTTGCAAGCTTGTTACACTATATTTTGTGAAGATCACTTCTGCTGATAATGACATGACGATGGCGTAGAAGTTACAACACGCGAATAAATGTGTTAAAAAAACTGGTTGTTTTCAGTTGCTAGTTGTATGTAACACCTTAGGTTTTGATTTAAATTCTAATGAAATTTAGGATTAAAAATTGCAGAGCAGTTTGTTATTTATCCATTTTTGATATTAAAATCATAATATTTTTCGAATGCCATGATTATGGCATCGTTTAACAAAGGCATCTAACCAGTGTAGTTATTAAAATTGTAAATTATAAATTCAATTCAAATTATTTTTAGAATATAATGCAAATAATAATTAGAGGATACGAAATGTAACTATGGTTTAACAATCGTTTTACAATAGTCGCCATTGTCATAGCAATGGCGATCACTGAAAAACTATGTGTTAGTAGAATACCGAAACTGTCATTCTGAGCCGATGTCATTGTCATTTTGAAGCGATTTAGTTTTTGTAGAATTGGGGTACGGTGTTTGATAAACGGTGCCGGCACCTCTAAAATTGTAAGTTTTCAGTGCTGATGTGCCACGTGCTTGTCAGTAAAAGAAAACATCGTGAGGAAACCTGCATATCCGAGAAATAGAAATATTTCTAGGTTCTTACTTTACTAATTAATATAGACTAAATCGGATGGAATAGTTAAAGTGCGGTTCAATTGAGCTGCCAGTATGTAAATTAAATGCAGAAACATTATTTACAATGCCTTACTACTTATTTATTTTAAATATAAGCTGTGTCCGTGTCATTGTTCACAGGGATTATAGAATTTATAGAAATATAAAATGTTTTGTGACATTAACAGTTATTAATAGATGATCGCGTAGTCTAGTGATGAGAGTAACGCGTCCGATGTAATGCTCATACGATAAAATCGGAGATAGGCTGTTATGTCAGTGACACGGGGATAATCATAACACAACTAAAGCCAAAACCGACAACGTGGCCTAGCGGTTAGCGTACCTTACTTCTAGGCCGCGGGTCCTGGGTTCGAAGCACAGGACCTACAGTGCAGAAGTAAGTGCACTTGGGTGCGAATTACAACGTAGCTAAAACGCCGTGGTTTCAACTCTCATACATAAAGGATAAAGAAGAATAAGCGTATCTGTTTGACCGTTTATTTTTGTTGATCATAAGATATCGCTATGTCAAGGTCGGCCAGGAGGTTATTATTATCATTATTCATAAGAGTTTCTTTACCTTGAGCGACCTTAATGAATAAATGTATTTTCCATAAATACACACGAATTATAAGATAATTGTGCACCGACATATACGAATTTTCTTGCTCATCTTTAATTGAACGTATGGAACCGGATATTACATACTCGTACATTCCAAAGGAAGCGCTAATCACGTAGTTCAATTTTGTATTAAACATTAAAAAATTAAAAAACACGATACGTTCGCAAATTTCATTCGATTATTGGCGGAGACGAAATGAGCTGACTTAATTTATGCCATTAATGCTCATTTGACCTTATACGATAGCTTTTTAAGCTTACGAGCAGTAAAATTAAACTGTCCCTTCCGACCTTAAACAAGTATCATGTTTTGCGTCAGGCTTCTGACGCTGTTGTTTTGAAGTTAATTAAAATTATTTTCATTTTTAATATCTTATTACAGCTTTCACGAATGTTTGTATTATATTTTACGATATGTACGTATAACACGGGGATAAAATTTAATGTTGGGATGTGAAAAATATAAAATAACGTAAATATTATTGATTAATAACTATGAAGGATATTTATTGTCCACATACTTGCACATTATTCTAAAACTGCTATCACTGTATGTGTATCAAAACTTTATAGTAAACATTAAAATCGCTCAACGAAGATTTCTGTAAAACTGTGTTAGAACTCTTTTATATACTTAGAAGAATTGAAAGTATATCGTCTTGTCTGATTGTCTTACAATTGGTAGTAAGTTCACTCAACAAGGTATTGTACTGCACTGTTTAATATAGAAAAAATAATGTTTATAGCAGGTTCTTTAATTAAGATATTTTTAATAGTAATAATATTTTATATTATCCCGATTGTAGGAGACTTGTTTTTGTGAACTATGTGAGAAATTATTTTTACTTATCATCACAATTTTAGTGTTTGCTGGAATAATTATAGAGAAAAATATCATCATAACCTTCACATTGCAATTACAGTCGGTCGCTAGTCCATTACTGAATATCGGCTCCTACGCTAAATATCCCTAATACAAGTTGAATAAACTTTAAAGTTTTTGTATTAGGTTATTAGCGTCCAGTCCTGAACGTACTCGTACGTCCCGATAATTTTTGGTGTCGTGAAAACTCTGCCATACTGTTCCGCTGTGGATTGATAGACTGTTGTTGGATTGATTGATGATAATTCTACTAGCTCTAATAGCTTAAGTGTTGTTTCATTTATTTTACCTTAACTATTACTTTATATTTTGTTAGATCGCCATCATAGCTGTCAATCAGAAATCCACAGCGAAACATAAGCTTCCCTAGAGAATGTGAAAAGGCACTATCCTGAGCCACCAGTCTTTGATTTGTAGATTGGGAAATTATTCAATACATTTTTGTTTCAGATTTTCTTTATCAACATAGAGTAGCTTTTGACGGCGCGGTCTCGGAAGTGGAAGTACTTGACACCTCAAATTGTGCGGTAAGATTTTTGTAGACAGTTATATAATTTTATAGGCGATATGACTTTGATTACATTTTTATATTTTATACATTGAGTCATCTTCTAAGCTCCGCAGCTATAAATCGGCAGGGCTGTTTTGCCCTCTTAGTTCTTCATCAGGTGTTTAATTATGTAGCTGTGTGGCTGTATTTTTAACTAGGACTATTGAAGTAGTCCTCTTGGTAAGACCAATTGTTGAAGAACCTACCATTAGTGGTTTTAAATAAATCATAATTGATATATGATGTTGTTTTTTCTATAATTTTTCGATGGTATCATAATTTATGGAGAACACCCATTCTATGTAAATACTTGTAGTCACATAATTATAGTAAGTTGCGCTGAACGCTTCGCAAGTTTTATAAATAACTCTGAAATATGATTCAGTTGTTTTTGCCACATTGCGGTGTAATTCTTTTATGCACGTGTATAGTATATATTATATAGAAAATAATCATTAATTTGTATATGTATGTATGTATGTAATTTGCATAATGTAAATAATTTTTACGAGTATTTCAACAAATTTTAAGATGCATAATTTCTTTAATTATACATACATACATACAATTATGCCTTTTTCCCATATTAGCGGTAGGCAGAGCCCGCACACGTAGCCCACTAATTATTTGTTTAAATAAATCCACTTTACTTAAATAATGACGACTTGCAGTATATAACTATGTATGTTCATGATAGGCAGACTCGTCAATGGTAATATTATTCTAGAGGCAAAATACATTGAAATTGCGAATATGCAGAGATAATTATATTTCATAACAAAGCATGAACGAAGATAGGACAGAAGCCAATTTAAGATAAAACAATACAGATTGTAATCAGTGATGGGCTGTTTGGCTGCCCATTGATGGACGCCGAACAATTTAATTACTAAAGAACTACGGGCCTTATACTATTTGATACCATCGTCAAAATACGGCGGCTTACCTTTACAACAAAATACTGTGTAAAATCTTTACGAATGATTGGGCGTGGTTGCGTAATATCTTATCAAATGAAATACTTACTCATTGTTATCGACATTGGACCAAACGTGTTTTGTTTTCATCTGAACGACAGCTTATTTAACCAACGCTTTCAAAGTTTATTATTGCGCAATCTTTTCATTCGGTGTATAGTATACAGTTGTGTGTATTAGATGCATTTTTGTTTTTCTTTAGTCTTCTATAATCATTGGGTTTGTTTCATACCTGATATCAATTCGACAGGTTCTCAAACGTAACTTATTACGATATCTATTCTTTCAAATGTCATAATTCATAAAAATGACTTTTAGTAAAATTTAAAAAAAAATTGAAATTTATCGGGAAAAGTAATAATTCCCGATTTCTAAAAAAGAGAACAAAATAAATCTGGAATGGCGACAACTCAAATATAAACCTTGTTTGAGAAAATATATATTACTAAAGGCAGCTAATTCTGTTAGTAATAAAATATGGCTGATGATGATTATTTCATTGCACTGGACTGAACTTCTGTCAGGTAGTCGGATTCCTATGCGGGAATCCGTGTACGTAGGTATCATCACAGAGCCAGTTATTCTGCCGTGAAATATTACTGTGTTTCGGTCCGAAGGACAGTGATAGCTAATGTGAACATATGAGACTTAATAAGACTTAAGAACACCGATGTCTCAGGAGGACGGACTCAGTGTGGTGCCATACAAAAATGTTCTGGATGACACATCATTTGTTACGGGTAGACGTTGCACTTACCATCAGGTGAACGTCTTTGTCGTCTTCTTCTATAAAAAAAAAAACTAAGAAATTCTGTTTATTTTGTTGGTTAGATCCGCGGTTGTATAGCTGAGCACGTGCGGTGGGGCGATGCGTTCGCAGTCGTGTACTCGGTATGCGAGAGACGCTCGTTCCTGGCGGCTGCAGAAATCCTCTCGCTGCTCGTCCGAAGCCGGCTACCGGGATGCGCAGCTATAACTCTCTTAGGAAACAAAAGAGACCTCGAACACGCCAGGTATTATTTTAGCAATCAATAACATTCGTTACTGCGTTCTTTCTCTAGAGATGAATTAAAGAATACTAAAGAACAGATCCACCATATTATAACGGTGTTATAGAATCCATTACCGGTACTGCCAGTATCTTAAAAGTTGGAAAAACCTAAAAAAAATATGGCTTTTAATACAGATGTGACGGCAAAGCCATTTCAAATATACCACAGAAGTACACACGTCGGTGACTTTCTTGCTTTCGACATCATTCGTTTACCAAGCATGGCGATTCCGGTCAATCCTTCCAACAAAGGATTGGAGGAGGAGAGGCTGATTAGGATAAAGGAAAAGACCCTTGAAAAACTATCTCACCACCAGAGATTGCTTAAAGTATTTGCTCTTTAAAACGTCATTGTCGAGGTACTATTATTAAGTAATATTCTATTTACTATATCCACTATATTATCCTCTGCCCTGTTCATAGCTTCGTTGTGGAGGTAGCATAATGTTATGAATAATGAAATATTAATATTTTGCGGTATTAGGGAGGTCCATGCAGAAGAGGGTCAGGAGCTGTCGCTGCGGTTCGGATGTCAGTTCTACGAGGTGTCGGCAGCGGAGTCGTGTGCAGGTGCAGCGCTCGCCTTTCACGCAGCTGCTGCGGGAAGCCCGTGCGCTTGCGTTGCTGCTGCCATCGCCGCGTCGTAAGCTTGCCGCCTATTCAGTTTCTAAGGTAAACACCGATATACTTACTGTATGCGTGTTTTTGTTGTCTGTTTATTTCCAAATAAAGTTGTAAATTATAGATTTTTTTTTGGGAATGATAAAACATATTTTTAATGTACATATTACTATTGTCGATATGGATGTACGACCGAACAAAATACTTTTATTTTATTTTTCTTTAACTATGGAGATGATTACTAACTACAGCTCTTTAAAGAATAATAAAACACATTTCTATAGCCATTAGAATAATATGTGCTGCCATGCCATTCTGTCCGCGAGTAGTTCCCCCGGACTGCAACATAATGCTTTCTCAAACAGGATTCCTTCACGTGCTGAAGTCGTATTTCACGGAGTAATATATCCAATTTTTTGTTACTAACAGGTCATCGGCACGATATTCGGCAAAAACAGCAAAAGCGTGCGAAAGAAACGACCATCGCTCAGTATTTAAACCACCGTAATTTATTTTTAACTATCGTATCTTTAAAACAATAGACTGCTGTATTCGTGTATCTAGTTAGTTACGTAAGCGTTAAGCAGTAGTTGAATGAACTAAAAGTGGGGTTAAATAAAAAAAATAAAAAGTAAAAGTCTGACTTGGTTCCCCCCATTTTGTAAAGGTAAATGGAAAAAGTTTTGATTTATAAGTATTTATTAGGAAATAATGTCGTATTGTAGAGGTTTCTAAAGATTTTTATTATATCTTTTATAAGTTATATATTATAATACACTTATTTATAAATCACTAATTTAAATGACAACTCCCACTTCAACAGCTACTGCAAATAATATATTTGTACATATTAATTACTAAAGACGCTGTTATTAAATAAGTGTTACGAAAAATATAAAATGTAAGAATTTCAAGTAAGTTTACAATTTTTTTATATAATATATAAAAGACCTCGCATTAGTTTTATATCGATCGCCATCGTTCAAAAGCAATACTTGTAAATATGAAGTAATATTATAGTGCTTTTTAATAATTAAGGTAAGAATTAGTTTATTTTTATACAAATAAAGTTATATAAATATAGTACCAATAATTGTATTTTGTTATCAAAACTTATACACAATAATTGATTTACGTAAACTGACGCCTGATTTTATTAATAAAGTTGTATATTATATCCACTACTTGTTTTATTTAACTAACTAAGCATTCTAATTGAACCTTTTTCTTCTATGTTTTGTTCAAGCTATTTAAGTTAACTATATTACCTTTGATTAATACACACATACATAGTCACGCATGTGTCCTATATAAGGGGTAGGCAGAGGCCATAAAAGTAGCTAATTTTTCGCCACCGTGGAAAACGAGTCGTGACCGGCGATGAAAAATGTCGCCGCCATTTTTGTACGAGTCCAAAAAAAATTGCGTAGTGACAGCATTTTATATAACGGTGTTAATCTGCACTAATAAAGGCTATCCGTACAATACCTTAGTGGCCTCTTACGACTCCTTGGTAGGAAAGAGGTAGGTGCTATTCTACTCTGTACGCGGTGTTCTATAGTAAAAAAATAGAAAAAAAAGGGAATAGCATGCACATATGTATGTATGTATGTATACTACATAACATAAAACAACATGAATCCCTAGACAAAATAGAATTAGAATGCAATATAGGTGTAGAATGCTATATTTGCGTACAACCTTTTGAAAGCAATTGTTTTTTTTAGCCTACTGCCTGTTTATGATAACATGCATCTAACAAGTTCCAACAAGAACATAAAGAGTTGTTCTTTTTAGGGATCCGTGTCAACAAGGAACTCTTATAGTTTACTCATGTCCGACTGTCCGTCCGTCCTCGATTTAGCTCAGATACTCTTAGTACTAGAAAGTTGTAATTTGGTATGGGTATATATATTAATCACGCCGACAAAGTGCCCTACACGTAAAGAGGGGACGCACTTCTTTTTCTTGTCTGCCTCATGGTGTGGTTGGATAAGTCTTCAAAAATATTGTGGATGTGTCCCCTTTGCGAAATATTAAGCTTCAAAGTCCTCCTTTTTGTTAGAGTCTAGTGTCCCCACCATCTGCCCACTAAATGGTTGTTTTTGGATACAATAGTATACATTACGAAGTTAAAAGGAAAACTATCACACATAAATAGGCTTTACAAGTTAACGAGTAATAGTCGAACGACTTAAAAAATGTACTTAGAGCCGTATTCATTTAATCGAAAATTACTTACATGAAGTTGTGTTGTTGCGTAAAAAAGCTAGTAAATATAAGTTTTTAAACCATGTGGAAGATCATGCATATGCCCGTAACAACTGTACAACCTAACAATCGCTGTAGGTTTTGTAAGTAATTTATTAGCCCTTGCATAATATTTAGAGATTTAACGAAGGACTATCTCAGTAACGACAGTACTGCAGTATTCAAATTAATACGTTACGTTACTGGTTATTATCAATATTTATTCAACCGTTTGACTTTACATGTATAGAAAAAATTGTGAAATAGGATTTTAACTACTTCCTAAGTTACTATCATTCGATGTGGGCCCGTTTTAGACGTTATTAGCCATTTAACCGTGAACACCATTTTATTAATATGTTCAAAGCATCAAACGAAAAGCCACCTTATAATTCCTAAAGAACCCTACACTGCGCGTGGCGCGACACGCACTTGACCGTTTGTTTTAAATCTTAATGATATAAGCAATGTGTGGTTATATTTTACAATGTAATTTGCTTACATACTCGTATTAGTAGAAAAGCACCTACCTCAGTACAGACAGGTTTTATTCCTGGAGAATAACACCATAATATGCAATACTGTCACTATAGTGTTTGTGGAAACGCAAGAGTAGACATTTTTTGACACGTACCAAAATGGCGACGACGTGGTTCGCCACTAGTCACGTCTCGTTTCCCGCGAGGGTTAAAAGTGGGATACGTGAGTGGATTCTGCCTACCCCTTATATGAAAAAAGGCATGACTGTATGTATGTGTGTATAAGCAAAGTATTTTTTTGAACCCATTCATTGGAAGACTGCGCTTAATGAGATGTTCTAGTAAAAAAGGTTTACACTACTGAATGGCTTTAAGATATGACTTCTATTTCTACAACGTGCCTATTCCAGTTTTCCATTGCATTTGCATTGGTATTTTTCATTAAATAATGGTATAGTAATGATTTCTTATATTTACGCACACACTACACATTTAAATGAAACTAACTTTACGGATTTAATCGCGTTTAATTTTACTATTTATAACCCGACGTTTCCACTGCTTGAAGCCACCACACCACGAAGAAGTTTTTACCATCTGTCAAGTGTAACATACCTCTACAAGATGCAGGAGTATACAAGCTGGATTGTGAATGTGGTCTCTCTTACATAGGGCAAACAAAAAGATCAGTAAAAACCCGCGTAAAAGAACATATAGCTGATGTGAAGCAACGTCGCTCCAGGAAGTCTGAAGTCTGTGACCATGTTCTGAATCATCCCCGAATATTTTCGTTTATCCCTGTTTTTTTCTAAATCCGATACCAGATGTTGGCAATTCATCAGGAAATATTACTGTGCGTTAAATAATCACTCGAATATGCAGTACGCCTATATGGTATGATCATCGGGAGAGTCTTCTGCAGTATCATAGATAGATACTGGAATTAATACAATACATCAGATACTAGAATAATTACAATACATCTTGTGAGAGCTTCCCAATACTAACCATCTGCAACACAATACATGAGCTTTGTTTGGGATTCATAGCCCGGACCTTTGATATTTCAGTGGGTACATCAACAGCGGAGACAAGCGCTCTTCATCGTTATTAAATTCGTTACAAAAGTTAATTACGAACCACAACAACCGCGTCATTTTACGAGGTAACGTGAACATACGAGTACATTGAAGGTAAGAAAAACCTACTTATGTGGTAACTGTTTTCTACTTTAGTGTCTTAAAATTATTTGACAATATTTTGACATGTAACTGTTTCTTTTTCGCATCTGAAATATGAAATTATGATATGATGTGTAAAAACTTACAGACACTTTTACAGGTGTTAGGATTCCTATGCAGGAATCCGTCTAGGTAGGTACCACCCCAGGGCCAGTTATTCTGCCGTGAAGTAGTAGTGTGCAAGCATTACTGTGTTTCGGTTTGAAGGTCACTGTGAGCTAGCGTAATCACTGGGCATTCGAGACTTAAGAACTGACGTCTCAGGGTGACGGACGCAGTGTGGTGCCACACAGAAATATTCTGGGTGACACAGCATTTGTTGTAGGCGGACGTTGCACTTACCATCAGGTGAACGTTTTGCTCGTTTCGTCACTTTATTAAATAAAAAAAATACAACTCTTGTTGTAAGAGACTTTACTCAGTACATGGTTGTACTGTGCTTTTGCTTAAATTTGTTGTCAAAGATATATTACAGCTCTCTACACAGACATTCAACCGTGTGGTGGCGGCTTAAGAGAATCTACCACCCCATGACATCCCGTGGGTGTCGTAAAAGTCGACAGAGGGAAAATGAACACCAGGAGATGGGGAACCTAAATGGAACTTCCTGGGACATGAAAATAAACAAACTGCGGTTGCCAACACGCCTGCCAAGCGTAGCATCTATGGCATAATCCCCCCAAGACGAGAGCTACTATCTTTTATGGCAATCTATGGGAGAGGTCTATATTCAGCAGTGGACTTGTGTTAGGCTGAAACGACGACGACGACGACACAGTCATTTATGTTTGGGTTGGGAGCGTAGTAAAGTTTCAGCCTATAACTGTCCCACTGCTGAGCACAGGCCTCCTCTCATTTTTGATAGGGTTTTGGAGCTAGGAAGAATCCGCCACGCTGCTCCAATGTGGGTTGGCGGACTGCACATGTCTTCGAAATATTTTTTATTCCTCAGACATGCAGGTTTCTTCACGATGTTTTCGTTCACCGCCGAGCAACCGGTAAATCAGCACTTAAAATTGCAATTAACAATTTTAGTGGTGCCGGCGCCGGGAATCGAACCCAGGTCACTCTCGTACTATAAAGTTTAAAGCGAGCGCTTAGCCCCTGAGCTACCACGGCCTGGGAGCGTAGTAACGTATTGTGGTACGAATGAAATGTAGCTGATAAATATGTTTCTGCAGTCGCTGATTTTTGACAGGGTATTGAAGCCGTGGGGAATCCGTTTCGCTACTTTATTGAGTTGTTGGCGACCTTTACATACCTTTGAAATACTTAATATATTTTGTAATAATTTTCAGACATGCTGATATCCTTGCGATGTCGCTAACTACTGACAAGCAATTAAAATTGCTATTGGCATTTTAGTAGATACGGCACAAGCGCATTTATTTAAAAATACTTATATATTGTTGACAAGCAACTACGCTCTTCTAAACTGCGTAATATTGTAATTATTCACATATCTTCTTGTTTCTCCACTACTGGACAGAGGCCTCTCCCAAGTTAGGAAATATAGCAATAATCACCATTCATGGAGTTCACACATTGATGCTGCTGCTGACACAAGTCTGGAAAATTGAGATCTGGGATAATTAAAAATATCTGCTTATTATCTGCTGCAGCTCTGGTTATTCCGCCATTGATTGCAGACTATGAGAATTTCCTCGCATTTCCCTTAGTCGACTTTTACGGCAACCACGGGATGTGAAGCGGTGGTACATTCACATGGTGGTACATCAACACTAGAGCGTAATATTTTTTTTGGAAGTAAGTGATGAAAAAAGCCGATAAGAAGTCGATACTCTGATGGTAAGTGCCACGCGTGCCCATAACAGTTGCGGAGTCATCCAGAAGCACCTTCTGCTTTCATATAACGGTATAACACCGTACTGCGTTCGTAACAATGAAACATCGGTTCTTAAGTCTCATATGCTCTGTAGGACATAGGAATTCATGCCATGAGTACTATTAATAATATATTTTATTTTATGGAAAAAAAACAAAACTAGTAAATCGTTCATCATCATCATTTCAGCCCAACACAAGTCCACTGCTGAACATAGGCCTCCCCCGTAGATTGCCACAAAACTCGATCCTGAGCCACCTGCATCCATCGACTACCAAGCAAAACCGTGCAGGTCGTCGCTACATCTAGTGCAGGGTTGACCTACACTGCGTTTGCCGGTACTAGGTTGTGACTCGAAAAACTTTCTTCCTCAACGGTTATCGGTTCTACGAATTATATGGACGGCTCATTGCCACTAAAATTTGTTAATCGTTTACTTGATGGTAAATGCAACGTCTGCCCATAACAAATGCTTTGTCACCAAGAACATTTCTGATTAGCACCGCACTGCGCTCGTCTCCTAAAACAACGTTTTAATAAGAATAGATTTAGGAGAGTATGATATTTCTTGTTTTAATTAAAACAAGAAATATTCAAAAAAATCCAAATATTACAGATAGTGACTATTTCTCTACCGTGATAACGGGCGAAGCCGTCACGGACCTCTAGCTTATTTATTTTACGGTTATTACTTAGCGTCAAATAATATTCCCACTTCCATTGATTTTCCATTGCCGTTTATTAACCAAAGAATGTACATATCAGCAAGTAATCCTGTGAGTATACTACCGGGTTGCAATAAAATAATTTCATTACATTAACCGTTAGCGGAACATCATAACTCAATAGATTACAGCATAAATTTTATGTCGATTGTTTTGATAGACATACATCTCGCTTATCGTTGTATAAAGTTAAATTTATATCGCCTGTCTCATAGGCTATCTACAGTAAGACGGCGTATCGATCATATGTTGCACTTCATTTAAGAAGTAATTAATATACAGTTTACATTGATGAGACGTCATAGAAGCTACATGAAGGGCCAGACTCTAGTGTTATTCGATTTAAAACGATCGTATAGGATACACTCAGGAGAGAGTTTTGCCGCGAGCAGCTAGGCTCGTTGTCTCTTACCCGACGTTCGATCTGTCGATAAAGTCTCCGTTGATATAAACGATGTTACTAGTTTACTAAATGTGAAAGCTAGCGATAGGTGCAAATTTAAAGTGTAACTTAGAGAAACATGCGAAACGAAAACTGCGACTTCAGAAACACTACGAGAGCGCTTGATAAATCGCTCGGTAGATCGAAAAGGCGGAAACGATCGAAATGTTTAGCTAACGACAACATGCTAAAAAGCGGCAGCAAGTTCAAGTGCACGTCAGCAATAAACACGCTAGGTTGTAATTTATTCGATAGGCGGCTTAGAAATGAATGAGCTCACGAGAGCGATAAGTAATTGGCGAGACGCAGTTACGTAATGCAATAAATGTTCCTTCACTTGTTCCGCGCTTCATATTAAATCGGATACAGGTGTTTGGCCGATGCTGAGAAATAACCAATAAATCGAGTCCCCAGATGGTATTAGTGGCGCCAACGTTCCGCTAGGCGCGGTGCATGCGATGCGGAGGAAGAAAGGCAATTCCTTAGGTAATAACTATTTGTTAGCTCATAAATTATAGTAGGTTGCATCTCGCATACTTTATTGATTGCGTTCAAAAATGCTATTGAACTTGTAAGTTCTTGTACATAAGCAAATCATATATTAATAGAGCCGTTGTAGCACAGGGGTTAGGCGTTGGCTTTAAATTTCATAGTAAGCGAGTGACCTGGGTTCGATTCCCGGTGCCGGCACCACTTAAATTATTAATTGCAATTTTAAGTGCTGCTTTACTACGTGCTCTGCGGTGAAGAAAAACATCGTGAGAAACCTGCATGTCTAAGAAATAAAAAATATTTCCGAGACGTGTGAAGTCCGCCAACCCGCATTTTTTTTTTTTTTTAAACAAAACTTTGCCCCACAGTAGGATTTCTCCTGTGTCGTGGGTGCGTTTTACAGACATAAATTCCACATGCACAAACACCCAGACCCGGAACAACTATTTGTAGGTCATACAAATATTTGTCCCGTGCGGGAATCGAACCCGCGACCCGCGGCGCAGATGCCAAGAGCTTAGCCACTGCGCCAGCCGAGCATTGGAGCAGTGTGGCGGAATCGTCCCAGGTCCACAACCCTCTCGGAAAGGAGAGGCCTGTGCTCAGCAATGGGACATTTATAGGCTGTTACTTTACTTTTTATATTAATATTCTAAAATCAATTTGGTTAAAGAATCAGCATTCTTTAATAAACACTGTTGCAAACTGCAATGGATTAAATATTACTGCACAGGAAGTGATCACGCAAACAAAAGCACTCACTTGTTCTCACCTTCGTGTGTCCGATAGGATATAGTGTATAGATAAAGATATATTGGCCTATCAAAGCGACAACTTCCGTATCATGTCGAACGCTATTAAGTGCGTAGGAAATATCATAGTGCCGTTAGTGAGTGCGCAACCAGAGCCATGTACTCGTCCTAACCTGTCTGCGTCCGGTATAACATGACAGGTAGACTGGGATGCAAGATCAGAGACATGAAGACAAACACAACCCAACGAACGGTAAGACACCTCGCCAATCGAGTCAACATACTATATTATATGTATCCATATTTCAGTAGTTAATAAATGTTTTATTATTATTGTCATTTTGTCATATAAGTCAGTAAGAAACTTTTTTTAAATTAATGTGTCTAGACGGTGTAGCAAGATAAGCAGTGACTGCAACTTTGTGTGCGCAGACACTAACAGATGTTAGATTGTAGTATTTCCAGAGCCTTTTTTTCATCTAAAAGTTTTAAATTAGTCTTAGAAAAATTATCTGCGCCAATTTCGTGTCTCATGCTTCAATAATAACAACTGAAAACAAATTCAAACGTAATGTAACAGATTAAATTTTTCAAGTACACACATATACATTTTGACTGATTGAAAAAAAAATCAATTGACTGCAATACAACTTTCATAAAGTATAATTTATTGAATGAGAAAAGGTTAGGAACACATGACCCGTATTATTCGAAAATTTAGCGTCAATTATTGAAATTAATGAATCAGCACTGATAGCACAGTGAAAGCACTTAGATGTAATCAGGTAGCATTCATCAGAACTGCACCGTCCTGCTTCTCGTACGTACTGATCACGCGTTATTGAGATATCTACAATTAGATATAAAAGTCGGTCGCTGTCTGTGAACTATGGAATCGATGTTAGAACGTTTAATGGAGTCCGTTGACCACATCGAAGAATTGTGAGAACAATCTTAGATCGTAACTGCGGCTTCATAAAAGCAAATCTCATAGTTTTCAATTGAAATAATTGTAGTTAAACGTTTAAGTACAAAGTTGACGTAATTAAAGTTATATGTACTTTATTAAAAAAATATTTATTCTGTTCGAGTAGATCCAACATGATTTGTAATACGAACCCCGTTAAGTTTTATTTACTGCTTACCTTACGTACATTGGACTTGTACATTTATGTGATAGACAGTCTAAAACAGTTCATGACTATTAATTTCTAATTATCGTATATTCATATTAAGATTATAAATGCGAAAGTCACTCTCTCTGCCCCTCTGTCTCTTGTTTTCGTGTTTCTTACTTTTTCACAACTCAACTGTTGAATCAATTTTGATGACATTCGGTTAGTTTAGTTAGTTTAGTTTTCACGGTATTTTAAAAAAACCTAAATCCACGAGGACGAAGTCGCGCGCTTCAGCTATTTCTAACATAATGTAAAAATTTAAGTTTCGACAAAATCGTTACAGTTATTTATATTTTTTATAAATAATTGTTAATGACACTGGACCACATAGTACATTATACTTAGGGTCATTATTGAGAATTTTTACAACTTGGCATAAAAATATTAAATTTGAGGGTATTTAAAAACAAAAAAAATCAATTTAAGTATATTTTTATCAAAATAAGAATAATATGAAGATGAATTATACAGGGATTCGAATCGTAGCGACCCGATGTAACCTCGTACAGGAATTTGACATGCGGAGACGCGGGCACGTCGTGAAGTTCGTGCATAGGAAATATCGATGCAGCTGATATCAACATTATCGTTCACTTTCATCTCTCGAGTTAGATTAAACGATTACCGGTGTCGTCTAATTGCTCGACTTGTCTCGCATGGTTGGTATTCATGCATGATTGGAAACAAAATGACATCGATTTTAATGATTATCTAATGTGCTGTCCACTAATATCCTACGACACTGAATGAAGAAAATAAGTAATTGAATTTTAATATACTTCCGTCTCTGATTGACTTTGATCGTAAACTGTATGGTAGACATATATATACATACTCGTATGTATAAAAAGCCTCAGTAAGCGTTTATTCTTCAAAGTGTGCCGCGTTCAAATGTATTTTCATATCAAAGAGGCTTGGAAATTTAGGTTAAAATTAACTGATTTCTTGTTGTTTTCTCGCAGACTATTACCCTAAAATGGAATTTAGACGGCAGCAAAGTAAACAAGACGTGAATCTTTACAAATTCTTTTTATCTCAAAAATAGGCATTAGAAGTTAAGCTCTATGAAAACGTGAAAAATTTATTTTGTAAAATTTTGTAGTTCCGTCTATTTTATGCGTATATAGTTTCCGTACAAAGAAAGACAGTCAATAAAGACGACTTTAACTGTCGGAAAATATTTGAAATGCTAAAAAAAGTTACTGACGTACGTACTACGTTAGTATAAAAATATGAAGGCTTTTATTTAAAATCGCACACCTGAAAAGTTCTCATTTTGTAGATCTGTCTTTACTTTGCGACCTTCTATGAATTCTTTTTTTTTACTACACGACAAAATTAAAAACAATTCAACAAAATTAAAAAGATTAATTAATTAACATTCATCGGGTAATAAAAATTAATATATTTAATAGATTTTCACCGCACCAATGTTTCTTGATCTATGTTATTGTTGTAATAGTGAGTACTAGAATAGCTGTAGAGTATCATTACGTACATTAACGTTGTGTGGTGACAGCCTAAGAGAGTCTACCACACCCCTCTCATATCGTGGGTGTTGCAAAAGTCGACAGAGGGAAAATGTATACCAGGAAATGAACAGCAGCATCTTCCTGGAATATCTGAATAAATAAACTGCAATTGCCAACTCACGCGTAGCAACTTTGACAAAACCCCTCCAAAATGAGAGCTATAAGCTTTTGTGGCCATCTATGGGAGAGGCCTATATTCAACAGTGGACTTGTGATAGGCTGAAACGTTGAAAGAAAAACAGCTATGTAATTTGGATCAAAACAGGACAGTCAAACTGCATCTATAGCGTTAAGTAGATATGCATGTGGTTCAATGTTATTTGTAACACTATGCGTGTGTAAAATTAGTAAAGCATTGCTTGATATATCTTAAATATTTTGTAGTTTGTTAATAAATCGCCATAAATTTCACAGTACGCGAGTGACCTGAGTTCGATCCCCGGTGCTAACACCTCTAAAATTGTTCTGTAAGCGTGGCGGTGTTTCCCCGACTCTAAACCTTCTCATAAATAAGAGGCGGCCTGTGCTCAACAGTAGGACATTTAAATCATGTTATTTTTTTATGATTGAAGTACTAAATGAAATACTAGAAACATTCACTGAAGAAACGTTAAATAATTGTTCTATGAATTATGATAATTATAATAAACATCAAATGCGAAGACCCTCAAAAGTCAAAATTACAATCTTAAAAACATGGTTACAAGAGTTTAAATATTTAAAGTTTAAAAATAATGATTACAGTCTCAGTAACAGGAATACCGGTAAACAGACTCAATTAACTGGTCTCACTGTGTACGAAACAATTGACAGTGACGAATTCTTTTAAATTCTTGCATTTCATAAGATCCAAAATTACATGATACAATCCAATTGTGTAACAGAAAACCGGTAACGCAAATGGTATAGGTTTAAACACTAATGGAGTCTAATAAAGATAATCAGTGGGCACCTGTCTAATATTTGACGAATGAGAAGTCGCGGCAGGGGACGGAGGCTCATCGGAGAAAGTGAATTACTGTGGAATTAAATTTTCTAGAATATACATCGTCACGTTATTATTTATTCTTTAGCGTGGGCCAAACTATGTGAATATATGTAGATATTGCGTGATACTTATATACTCGCATGATGGACATAAAAAAAACGTCTAATTATTACTTAAAACTAAATCTATATTATTGATATTATTCTTTAAGAAGATATTCATAGAAAAATTAATATTCATAGAAAGTTTTACCCGTTACATAATATTTATTTTTTATTTCAGAACGTAAACATTTTGTTCATTTGTTTTTACCGTTGTGGATATACACAGAACCAGTCGATGTACGTAAAAAATCAGCGTTCTGAACAAAACTGAACGGATAACGTCTCATGGATGCACTTGAAGAAAAGTGTACTAAAATCGTCCAGCTGTCAGACAAAATAATCTAAAGTATCGTAAAGGAATAAATCAAGGCTTATTTAAATGAAACTAATATTTACGGATTTCATCGCGTTTAATTTTGGACTATCTATAACCCGACGTTTCCACCGCTTTGCAGCACGACAAGGGGACCGAGGTGACATATGTCCCGATGTCATTGTTAACCCGAGGTACCTTTAGCTTTTACTTATTATTTTTGGTCCGATCTACGCAAAGAGAGCCGTGTCGCGAAGTCTTACAGTGGTATGCTTGGTTTTTGATTTAATTTTATAGCATCCCAAGCCGTTGGTAGTAGCCAACCATCTTCTCTATTGAAATTAGAATGTTTTTTTATTGTCAATAGCCTTGCGAATCATCCTCGTTAGGAAAAAGGAAATAGAAAATAGGAAAAAAAAAAAGGTGGTCTTAACAATTACATCAGGACATCTGTTGCCTCAGTCCTCCCGTGACCATGAGTGCTGTAAAGCGCTCGAAACGTCGGGTTATAAATAGTTCATAATAGTTCAATATAGTTTTATTTAGATGTGTAGTATTCTTGTAATTATAAGAAATCATTATGAGAAAATAAAAAGCTAAGTTTTGTTAAATGTAGAAAATACAATTACAACGTAACATTTTAGCAAATTTTCCGTCGATTTCAGTTTATTTTTAAAATTTGAGCAATTTTATTAAGCTGATAAATATTTATTGCGGCCTAAGTCATATCTAGTGGCACGTCAAACGTTTAACTTTAAATCTTTAAATAATTATATATTGTATGTCTATCATATTAAGCAAGTCGCAGATAACACTAAATGACTAATTTGTAATTGTAAGGTATACCTTACGTAAATCATGTCACGTGTAGCGTTGCTAATAAGTGAACCGGCTACTGTGCGGAGTTCGGAAGCTTGTTATAAACTTTTGACGTATTGACTGACAGAAGCATGTTACTTTGATTTAAGACACTGGTAGAAGACTTAAGATGCCTACTGTTCATTATGAAGTGATACATTTGAGTAGTAAAATATATTAATTATGTGCTGTTTTACTTTATTATGCAGTTATTCGTCAGCGACGTCGTTAAGTAGTAAAAATAAAGTATAAAATTCATTAGGGCTGACATGCTAAATGAAAACGGTACAGTGGCTACTGTTACATTTATTACTGACATGACAAAATTGTCAAAACTTAATTCGTTATGCAGCTTTGGATGAGATTTTACTTAATGTGAAATAACTGACGAATACTAACGTGTTATTATTTAGCTACGGCGTTAGAGAATCTAACAATAGGGTGTTAGATTCTCATCCCGTGGGTGTTGTAAAAGTAGACTAAGGAAAATCGCATGGATATATAGCGAAATAACCTTATCAAATATGCTAGCCTTAAATTATCTTGACCGGTGACGGGTAACAGCGTCTAAGGTGCGAGGCACTGCGATCGTCAATCTACCTGCCACGCTAGGCGTTTACGATAAATTATATTGGACTGTACAGAGAATGATGATGATTATGATTAGAACATTTTTATTGTTTTGCTTAATAACTTCGTAATTCCATGTGATTTGAAAATTTTAGTTAATTTTTTATTTAGATTAGCATAAATTAAACATGATTAAATGTCTTAAATGTTTACTTTTTATGATCGTTGCGTAGTTCATTATCCGCTTGAATCGTTCATTAGCCTGAGGAAACTATAAATCACGTGCACACATAAACACATGAGACTTACTATGTTATGTAAGGCCTTTGCATATATTTTAAGTATCCATCTACAATTTTACACCTAGCAGTTTTAGTATTGCACAGCCTTGTTTTAATATAACTTACGGTAACGGTACAAGTATGAGACTTGAGGAATCGCAAAAATAACTATATATACCGCATATATAAAACAGTCCGATCGTCTTTTACAGTGATCACGTAATGATACTGCTGATGAAATACCCTAGACGGAATGAATCCAGGTCTTCTGCCCAATTTAAAAATAGGGATAATATTAGGAAAACTATTTATAAGTTACCAATAATGTGGGATTTCGTTGCACATCGTATTTCGCAATTGTTTGACCACTTTTATAGTCTGTTTGCGCGTCCTTGTGCCTGTTGACTGTGGACTGAGCGCGGTGCAGACAGTCGCACAAACAAAGGGTTGATTACTCATTTACTCAGCCAACATTGAACATTACTTTTATTTCACCTTGAGACTGAAAGTGATCCAAACGAAAGCGTTTCTCCTTGAGTATTCTTAGCTTAACAGACAATACTGTATAGTATACTTTGAAAAGATGGCATGGTATGGCATTCATATCAGTTGTAAATTATTTTAAACATTATTGTAACAGATTATAATATTGTCGATTTCCGTCATGCACATTTGCCGTCTTCATAAAATTATAGGTGCAACACTTATTCAGTTTTTACCTCTGTTGTTAATTTTGCTTTGTGCAAAGCCCATTGAATAAATGTAAGTGTGTGAGTTATTTGATTATTAAAGAGTAAAAGAAACGTGAACACCGGGTCGAAAGTAATTCACTAATCTTTGATAGCATCATAGATCGATTTACTTACAGGTTATCAAATATAAGTGGCTCAGGATATTGCCACAAAAATAACCTATGAAGGACTTGCGACGGGCTCCACTGTTAATGACGTGAGATGTGGCGACCAGTTCAGCACGGACGGTAAAAAAAAATGTTATAACCTGCCAACTACCGACTTCGTGCTAATCTGATTGTCAAATATATGTGTATAAATTTTAATAGAATAATAATAATTAGAAAACGATTATGCTTGTTCGCCTCAGAATTTCTAATGTTCTACAAACTTTCAATAATAATTAACACATATTTAATCTTTATGGGTCTTTACAAATTAAATGCCGATAGGTGTCCGGCAGAGTAGACTAGCACTTAGACGGCTCATTCTTAGCGAGGTGTCGTAAGAGGCGACTAACGTAGTGTATGGACAGTCTTCATTCGTGCAGAATGACACCATACTATGCAGAATAACACAATACTATGCAATGCTGTCACTACACTAAACGCAATGGGGAGTAAGATTTTTTTGACTCGTACCAAAATAGCGGCGTCGTGGTTCGTCATCTGTCACGTCTCGTTTCCCGTGGAGGATAAAAGTGGGCTACATGGAGTGGCTTCTGCCTACTGCCCCTAATATGGGAAAAAGGCGTAACTGTATGTATGTACAAATGAAACTTGTTTTAAATGAGTCTTAAATGCAAAAGTAACTAAAGAAAACATAATTTTAATCTTTAACCTACCATAGTCTATACTATGGTTCAACAGCTTTTAATCAAAAATAGATTATTCAACATCATTTTATCTAGTAGGACTCCGTTGACGCCTTGCACTGTGATTTTATCAGGTACACGTTTACGGCCGGCGCCAACTTCTATTACATATATCTCAAAGTCTGCTTAGACGAAGACGTAAATGCTAGTTCTATTACCCAGCTTATAAAGGCCAATTTTGACGTTATAACTTAGATTATTTTTGTACCCGAGTACTGTTTATATATAGAGAGCTTATTCTAAAATATGCCTTTACGTCTTGTAATAAAGTAGTTTTACCATTATTGCAGATTAAATTATAAAATATGCTCACAATTTTACTATCAATCCTCGACATCTCATTACAAGGTGTAGGAATGTTGTTCAACAATTTTTTACGACGGATATTTGAATCGCAAATTTATAAAAAGTAAAATACATTCTATTTTCTGTTTTCCCACACATTTTATAACGGTAAAAATAATGCTAGCATTTTTGACAAATTAATTGTCTTCATAGAAAATGTAGGACGAAAGCGTAGCCTAGTGGTCAGATATCGTGACTTCTACACTGCGGTTCTTGGGTTCGAATTCCAGCCGGAATTTTCGGATCTGCTTTTGTTGTGTATTGGAAATTTATGTCTGTAAGACGCATGCACAATACGAGAGTTTTTTTTTAAATAAAATTGTATTGACAGCATATTATTTTAATGGGTTATGTACCCGTATTAGTGACTATTATTTTCCCAGGTAATATAAGACCATAATCGTATATAACATGACCATAACTGTAGAACATAATCGGTAGATATTTAAAGTTTTCGTTGATGTAAGGGTTAATTAGATCCGGCTTTCCACAAACTTTACTTATGCAATGCAATATTTCAAGGATAACTACTTTTCTCCAAGTGAAACTCAGTCATTTAAATATCAAGATATTAGCAAGAGAAAAGCGATCTATTTTTAGAACAATAATTACAAGTGTACTGGAACTGGAACCTAGCGGAATTAAGCTTAGAGTAAAAGATGACTGTTTCGCTTGATAATTAATATTCTAATGTCTCACTATGAACGATGTTGGGCTATTAAGCTCAATGTAGATGCAATAAAGATATCACAGTTAGTCTGTAGGTAATTAGAGCAAGATTTATGATGTCGCCGTGCACTTGTACAAGCATGGTCGAGCCAACCGTGTGGGTAATTAAGATTCCATTTAAACATGCACTCGACGTTTTCACAATGGCTTTTTCTAGAACCATGCAACTTATTTTGTTCATTTCAGTTTGATTTCGATGTGAACAAAACTTAGTAGATACACAAAGAAATAAAAAGAAGTACTTTCCGATACTAGTATTTCCGAAAAAGAAATAAATTACTTGTTTGATATTAAAATGAAATATTTAGTATTACCCACCACAAAATATTTCCAATGCTTAAAATCACATAACTAATCATGCAGTCCTACTCCTCATTTCATAATGCCAAGAACGCTGGCTGCTTGTTTGCAGCGCATACGTAAATGTCCATTTATAATTAATCGATCAACTTCTTCTGAAAAAATAGTGTTTGTACACTCTTATTTTTACACTGCGTCATAGCCGAAACAATCGGTTATCAGGGAAGATCAATAATGATTCGGGGAGGTATCTCTTAAGAAGCCCATACCGATCTTGTTGTCTTTGATAGAGGCAGTTTGAACGCTCAGAGGTACGTGGAAGAAGTTCTCAAAGATCATGTCGTACCGTTTGCTCCATTAATTGGAGAAAAATTTACGCTAATGCATGATAATGCATGTTGTCACGTCGCTAGATCTGTCACATAATACTAAGGTATGTAGTTGGTATTCATACTTTGCCATGGCCAGCGCGTACTCCCATCGAAAACATTTGGGACGACCGTTTAAGACATCTACCAGAGGAATATCCCACAGTCGGACATACGTCATGGATGGTCTTCCAAACAGACTTCAAGAAGTAGACATAGATATAGACTTTATTCGACGTACACAATACAGAAACCACACAGAGAATGCAAATAAAAAAATGCAGTACAATAAAAAAGAAGAAAGAAACAAGATATGTAAAACACTGGAAACAATAGTGACGCTGCATTGTGAAGTCGAAATGGACTCCACTCTCTAATGACTTCTCTAATCTTTCGCAATGACCCCGAGGTGGTAACACCCATTATTAAATTTTAAGTTAGTGACAAAAAAATTAATTTTTCTTGAATTAAACAAAAATAATCAATTAGCAAAATTGTTGAAAAATAGATTTTGAGGAATGAAGCCATAATAATTTTTTTTCAAAGATTTAAATTGTTTGTATTTGACACGAATTGCTTTCAACATACCATCCATAAAATTTATGAAAAATTTTATACTTTCGGCAAACTACAAGAATTACAGGGTGGGCTGTGAGTGTATTTTTTACGTAATTGTTTACAGATGTACGAGTATAATCTGAATTCTTGTTGTTTTGAGTGTTAGTGACAATTTCATTATCATTATCTTCGGAATTTTTTTCCGCTCAATTACGATAAAATTTAAAAACAGATTACGCTGAAGAATAAACGTAAAAGTGTAAAATCTTTTACATCCAATGATTTGTGTGATTAAATTTATCCAAATTTATATGTGTATTCAATTTTGATGTTTATATTGTGACACAAAGCGTTGTGTTTAAAAATGGTAGTGGTTATTTTGGTACTTTATCTGTATAACTCTGTGCTCTGGCACAGGTGTTCCCGATACAAGCCGTACCCGCAGGGCAATGAGGTCCCGATCCCGCGATTGTCCCGATAACGGTAGCCGCGGGACAGTCTATAAATCCGGGATCCGACCATCTGATAACGATCTGGTATCGATACGGTCATCTGATACTCGCCATTGTTTGTTTCCTATCACACTAAATATAATATTTGACGAGACTGTATCATTTACGGAAAATTATTTTATTGTTTGTCTGATATAAATTGTATTTTTGTTATAAAGACTTTTGTTTTTTTTTCTTGGAACTCACTGCGGCTTGCCGAGAAACTTAAAATTTATGTGACAGTTTTATTCGTTGCCTTTTTATGTAAACACACTAAACAAGCTTAAATATATATCTACGACATAATGTTAATACTGTCTTATAATACAAGACTAAAAATTTGTGGCGAATCTTACATCGAAAAATGATGATTTTTTTTACCATATTTGATGACATAATACAAAAATGTATATAGTTGTTATCCTGCATAATATTAATCTTAATTTAAAGACTGAGTGTATAATTTTGCTAATCTAACGAGGAATTAGTTTTTATTCGTCCGATAACTCTACTAAAAGTAGTTGCGTTGCTTTGGTTTTCTTTTCATTTCGTGAGTGACATTTTTAGAGTTTTCATTATTTTATTAAATGATAAAGAACTGTCCCTGCTTTGAATAACTGAATAATAAAGGATAATTAAATACGTTAAAAATTCTTTTATAATGCTAAGTGTAATACATAGCCTATATTAGACAAAGTGATTTCTTACGTATAAATATAGCATTTGTTGTACCCCCCTCATATCAACTCTGTCTCTCTCTCTCTTTATAACATTAGTATACAAATAGGTAATGTATACAAATATCATACTACAGATTTGAGGTAAAGTGCTGGGGTCAAATGTGCAAAGTAAAACGACATTTGTAATTTTTAACATTTGTGAACTAATTCTCCTAGTTACACTTAAAAACGATACTTACATGTTAATGAAAGTTAGTTGTGCATTTTGGAATTAAAAAAAATATTCGTGGTTTTTTTTACTTAGTTAACGCGCAATAGATTTGCACATTATAGTTTTTAATTTTGATAACCATAAATTAAACGTCTCTGTTTAACAAAACGAATCAAAATTTATTCTTACTTTTAAAAGACGCTGTCTGTCGTCGTGTCGAAATACAACCGTTGATAAGATCAGACCTTAACATTTCAAAACTAATGTTTTGCTTTAGTGTTTCTAAACTTTGTTTGAGTTCACAACTATTAACGGGCAACGCAATCAGCCCACGTGGGTTCAAGGTGAATAGAGAGCACACATGATTTGTATTTACTAGTCGTAAATGACATTACAGATAAATTACACCAATCAATAAAAACAGTTCGATCATAGCACACGAGTTGCGACAGCCCGAAGTGCTGATGAGACGCCTAGCTGCAATTCTTTTCTCTATTTCAACTTCAACCTTGTGCCAATTTAGTATTGTTTTTGAAGCGTGTAAAGATTAATTCGCATCCGATAAATTTAACCGCAAAGCAGTCTAAATGCTGCACCGGATCGCCAATTAATTTCGAATTAACGCGCTGCAACTAAATGAAAAGAAACGAAAAGTAGACGTTAACGTAGCATAACACTTTGAACTCATAATTAGTTTTCAATTTTAACACTTTTTAAACATGCAACTTAAAATACATTTTTAATTTAGTAATTTTGAAGTTGAATTTGCCGCTTGGCTGGCGAATTAGCTTTCGCTGTATTTTCGCTGCATCTTAGGTCCTGCTTATGGGTATACAAGATGCAGCGTGTCTTTTTTGTTTTTATTTTATTGATTGAGATGGTTATTTTGCATTGCGACGGACGCTTCCTGGCTTGAAATTCTTTCATCAGCAGGCGTCCAGGAATGGAACGTTTATAGACTGTTACTTTCACTAATTAATAAAAGTTGCTTTTCATGTCATCATGACTCCTCTAGTCGAAAATCATCGAACAATTTCATTTTTTTATTGGTTTAAGTGATGAAACGAAGAAAATTTTCACCTGATGGTAAGTGCAACGTTTTTCCATAACAAATGCTGTGTCACCGAGAACATGGCTGTGTGACACCATACTGGGCCCGTTACCCTGAGATATCGGTCCTTTAGTCTTGCCTGTCTTGTACACCCTAGCCTGGGTCTACATCTCAGCCACAGCCAATATTTGTGCAAAAACACAGATAGTTGGTTTTCGGGTCTCGTTATGTTGTGAGTGTTCACATGTTTCTGTTGCTGCATCCGATTCTACCATCGGTGTTATCGCATGAGGTGTAACGTAGTGCGTGATTGCACTGGTCGTATCGTGTGTATGGTACATTAAAAATTATTATGCTGGCAACTCTGTGTTAATTGTCATTTAGGAGTTTGAAAGTTATCACCTGTCAAAAGTTGCGCTTGTGTTTTTGTGGAAGATCGGTCTTTACCGAGTGCTTCAAGGAAGTTATCAGGTCAAGAAGAGACAATGATGTAATCGTCGGTAATCAAGGCCAGTTTTATTTATAGTTGATTGCGGTGGAAGCAGATGTTCTTCCAAACAAGGCTTTAATTACTATAATTGCTTTAAATATAATAATTTAATTTGTATATAGGGTTTTGCCATTTGATACCCCTCTTCGTTAGTTTTCAGCTGTGGTGATGTTGGAATCCACAGGAAATGGGATTGAGGGAGTGCCAACTAATTAGGAACCAATTCCTGTCCTATTCGCTGGACGGGTCGATTATAGTTATGGATCGATTATAGTTATGAATTATTAATATGATATGAAATGACAGAGCCTGGATCTTGATGTAAGTTTAGAAACCATGGTCTACAGCAACATAAATTTGAAGTGTCATTGAGATATATGACATGGATTTCTGCGCTCTGTTGTTCATCCTAAAAAGTTCTTCGGAGTGAGGTCGGTTCGAACCCTTTAATTTTGTAATGTAGTGAAACAATAATCAATTGTTATCAAATAGCAACATTTGAAAGTATATTGTGGCATAACATCACTCAATTGTGAAGATTAACAACCCGTCCGATCCCACCGCATATCGGCCTATAAGCCTCCTCAAGGCCTTAGGCAAGATATACGAACGCCTACTTCTCGCCCGCTTAAGAGACTTCATGCAGTCTCGAGGGATCCCCATCCACGAGCAGTTTGGATTCCGTGCCAAACACTCATGTACCCAGCAGGTGCACCGCATAACGGAGCACATTCAATCCCGCTTCATACGCGGGCTTCATACCGGAGCGCTCTTCTTCGACGTGGCGAAAGCGTTCGACAAGGTCTGGCACAACGGGCTCATATACAAGTTATATGGACTCGGTGTGCCAGATCGCCTCGTACTCATCATACGAGATTTCTTACGCAGTCGAACCTTCCGCTACCGCGTCGAGGGGGTGCGATCCGAATCACATCCCATCCTAGCCGGCGTACCACAAGGCTCAGTCCTAGGTCCCGTGCTCTACACCCTTTTCACGAACGACATACCGCACACCAGCGGCGTCGAACTCGCCCTCTTCGCAGATGATACCTGCCTATATGTGTCTGGACGTAATCCAGACACTATCTCTAAACGCCTCCAATCCGCAGCCCGAACCCTCGGGAACTGGTTTCGGAAATGGAGGATCGAGGTCAACCCAATCAAAAGTGCAGCCATGTACTTCTCGCGGCGCATAACGCAGCATCTCCCCACAATAGAGTTATTCGATCGTCCAATCCCCTGGGAAAAGACAGTCAAATACTTAGGCGTCCTATTAGACTCGAGACTCAGCTTCGGTCCACATATTAACCGAGTAAGGAACCGAGCGGCGTTCGTACTCGGTCGATTACATCCGTTACTAAATAAAAATAGCAAAATGTCCCTACGTAATAAAATTACACTTTACAAAGCCTGTATTCGGCCAATTATGACATACGCAAGCCCCGTATTTGCGCATGCCTCCCCGCGTCAAATTCACCGACTTCAGGTAATACAAAATCGATTCATGCGTAAAGCCACGGGAGCACCGTGGTTCGTGCGTAATGCTAACCTTCATATCGATTTAGGGCTTCCTACCATAGCCCAATATCTAAAGTTGGCCTCTCGCCGATACTTCGACTCTGCCGCCACGCACCCCAACCCACTGGTTGTCAGTGCCGCCACTTACAACCCCCTCGCGATACACCAAAACTCGACCCGCGGAAAAAGGAGACCGAGGCACGTCCTCGAGGACCCTGACGACGCGACCACTATTGCCCAAGCGCTCTACTCAACACTACACAAACACCCATTATCACCATCATACCGCCCCCGCCGTCGGCGTGGGCGTATCAGACAAAGTTATTCGCGATACCGCCGCATCTCAGGCCGGTTTTCCCCTAGCAGTAGTGTCATAAACAGAAGCGTCGCTGGAGTTTCTTGCGCCATTTCTTCTCCAGCGGAAACGCATTCCGAATTGGTGGTAAACTTATCTAATAATAATCATGGTATTAATAATTATAGTAGTAGTAATATTGCCCTCCCGATTGCAGTAACTGACCGAGCCGAGACCGGCCCCCTTGGGCACCCTCTGTACCCGCTGTAAAAGCCTTCGGGCTAACAGTGACCATCAGTCCTAAAAAAAAAAAAAAAAGAAGATTAATATTAGAACCTAAATCACCCGCTTGCGACTGAGCTAAAATATGATTATTGTTATTTATTCATAAACTTTGTGCGTTGGTGATATAAGCACTACAATATTCACAGTCCAGACAAGTTAAATGAAGTTGTAACTACTATTAATTCATTTTGTTTCGCCAACATTTAGTAATAAGAAACACACTGAACCCAACACAACTGTTTATCTATGTAACTGGAGTTCTTGCCGGGCAGGGGAGAGGGTTGGGTTTTGAAGCCAGCTTTCGACAGTTTTAAGAAGTGGAAGGATTCCTATGCAGGAGTCCGTCTAGGTGGGTACACACCCCAGGGCCAGTTATTCTGCCGTAAAGCAGTAGTGTGCAAACATTACTGTGTTTCGGTTTGAAGGGCGCTGTGAGCTAGCGTAATCACTGGGCATATGAGACTTAAGAACTGATGTCTCAGGGTGACACAGAAATGTTAAGCGTAACACAGCATTTGCTATGGGCAGACGTTATCAGGTGAACGTTTTGCTCGTTTTATCACTTTATTCAAAAAAAAAATCGTTCTATTATTTTTAACGACTTCCAGAATGAAGGAGATTCTCAAATCAACTCTATTTTTTCTTTGTAATTTCATTATTTAGACCCCAGATATGGGGTGATGGGTACAGTGTGGTGTCACACAGAAATTTCCTGGGTGACACAGCATTTGTTATGGGCAGACGTTGCACTTACCATCAGGTGAACGTTTTGCTCGTTTCATCACTGTATCCAATAAAAAAATAATAAGTTATCGCCGTAATCGATAATAGGCCAGAAAGATATCGAGGAGATAATAGAATTTATAAGTAGGCGACATCTCTTGAAAGTGATAGTGACATATAAAAAAATATATTTAGTTAGCTAATAAGACAAAGAAGAAATTAGGCATATTTGTGGCTATCATAATTTTACTACGGTTTAAGAATATGCAGCAGCGTAGTCTTTTATGTATTTATACTACTTACTACTATTTTACTACAGCTTGAGTCTGCAGTTGGACATTGACCTTATCGATGTAACAGCTTTAACGCTTTACCAATACACTCACACCAGCACGCATAAATCGCCGTTACATCCTATTAGTCAAAATAATCAAGCTCATGATACTGAAACTATCTAAATGCGAAGTTAATATTTCTCATCAACAAAACCTGCATAGGTTAACACGTCCATTTGCAATTTCATCATTGTTTTAATGCATCCGAAAGCAACGAACGTCAATCGATGAATAGCGTCGGATCGTTGCGCAATTTTCTCATTACGTTATTGATTTCACTAAGTTTTGTTCGGAGACTCCCCGCTGAGCGTCGGCGAGGTGGTCTTCAACACTTTGCGTTCTTCGTGCTCATTCATTATTATTCGGAAAATCTACGGGCGCGTTTTTAAAGTGAACCTTAGAAGCAACACAATGTATGAGCAGACAAAGACTCTTTTATGTTCACATTGTTTAGTTTAATAGCCATATTTTATGTCTTTGGCTGTTAAAAGGTACAACTTGCAACGTTTATATAAGGTTTGAAAGGAAATAATAGATGAAGAAGCAATATTTAATTCTATAACTACTTAAATTGTGTAGTCGTGGCGAAAAGGAATTTTGATATGTAATAAAATTTAAATTTACGGACTAAATGTGGATCGAAATTTGAATAAATTAGGATTAGATGTCGTGATTTATTCGAACGAAATCGCAAGCGTGAAGTAACAGTAGCTGGAAAATTGCGTAAGGATAAAGAAGATCGGACTGGTTTATAAGTGCTATAATATTTATGTCTAATTGATAATGTTAATTCCATGATTACACAAGACGTGGTTTTATGAGAAACTTCAAGAGGAAACTTTTAAAACATTGCCAACGTTTTGTCGCTTTTCGGAACATTGAAATATTATTGAATAATATTTTATTACTTATCACATATTTTTTAACATAATTGCGTATAATTTTGAACTGTTTATAACCCGACGTTTCCAGCGCTTTACAGCACTCATGGTCACGGCAGGACTGAGGTGACAGATGTCCTTATATCAACCCGGGGCTCTAACTTACATCTTTTAATTATTATTTTTGATCCGATCTACGCAGAAAGTGCTAACTGTGTCTTGTTAAAGAATTACTATGCTTTGATTTAATTTTATTAATTGTAGGATCCCAAGTCGGTGGTAGTACCCAACCATCTGCCCTATTGATTTTTTTAAATGTGCAGTATTTGCGTAAAAATAAGATATTATTACTGGACTGAGGTGACAGACATCTTGGTTATGGTTATTGTTTATGATTCAAATCAAAAGACAAACTTAGCAAAATTTTAAGCAAACATTAAATGTATATTGTTTAAATGTACTTTTATTTTCTAGTTCCCAATATCGTTGGTACTGGTGGTAGGATTCCTATGTAGGAATCGGTCTAGGTAGGTACTACCCCAGGGCCACTTATTCTGACAGTAGTGTGCAAACGTTACTGTGTTTCGGTTTGAAGGGCACTGTGAGCTAGTGTAATCACTGGGCATATGAGACTTAAGAACTGATGTCTCAGGCTGACACAGAAATGTTAAGCGTAACACAGCATTTGCTATGGGCAGACGTTATCAGGTGAACGTTTTGCTCGTTTTATCACTTTATTCAAAAAAAAAATCGTTCTATTATTTTTAACGACTTCCAGAATGAAGGAGATTCTCAAATCAACTCTATTTTTTCTTTGTAATTTCATTATTTAGACCCCAGATATTTCTGGTGATACTTATCTTATGCCGTGGTAGCCCAGGGGTTAGGCGCTCGCTTTAAATTTCATAGTACGCGAGTGACCTGGGTTCTATCCCCGGTGCCGGCACCTCTAAAAATTGTTATTTTAAGTGCTGATTTACCACGTGCTCGGCGGTGAAGGAAAACATCGTGAGGAAACCTGCATGTCGGAGAAATAAAAAATATTTCTAAGACATGTGAAGTCCGCCAACCCGCATTGGAGCAGCGTGGCGGATTCTTCCTAGCTCCAAAACCCTCTCAGAAATGAGAGGAGGCCTGTGCTTAGCAGTGGGACATTTACAGGCTGAATCTTTACTTTTTTACTTTTTACTTATCTTATGAACCAACTAGCTTCCACCCACGACTTTGCCCGCGTAAATTCTAATTTTGCATAATTTTTAAAGAATTTCCGATTTTCACTCAGAAACGACATACAGATAGACAAAACTTTTTAAAATAATTGGTAAATAGTACTCGTATCGTATAAATAAACCTATGTCCTAGAGAAATCTCAGTAATTTTTCAGACACTTCAAATTTATTTATATGCGTAGATAAATCAGTTTATGAAATGTTGGGCTGCAAAAATTGTAAGTTGACATAAAATCGCTTAGGTATTTTGTAGACTGAAGTATTATTTCAAAGTTTATATATAATACCTGCCTGCATTCTTTCGCATGAAGCTTAAAAACCTTTAACCATCATGCGTAACTTTTCTCATTTATATTATTAAACTATTATTGATGACGATTAGTTGATGACGGTTTCACTGGTCAAGCAAACAATAAGAATTAAAATTTCAAATTATAAGAAATAAGTAATTCATGAATGCAAGTAAATAAGGTAAGAAGTTTTAGGCGCTAAGTAGAGCACTTATTGCAATGTACTAAACTTTGATGTAGGATTCCTTTCGTTCAGCAAAACTTAGAAACACGTGATTAAGCTATGTAGAGCTGACCGTTGGAAAAACATTCTGTGCTCAAATGTATAAGGTAGTAGTTATTGTTTATGATTCAAATTAAAAAACAAACTTAGCAAAATTATAAGCAAACATTAAATGTATATTGTTTTAATGTACTTTAATTTTCTAGTTCCCAATATCGTTGGTACTGGTGGTAGGATTCCTATGCAGGAATCAGTCTTGGTAGGTACCACACCGGGGCCAGTTATTCTGCCTTGAAGAAGTAGTGTGCAAACACTGTGTTTCGTTCTGAAGGGCACTGACAGCTAGTGTAATCAGTGGTCATATGAGACTTAAGAACTGATGTCTCAGGGTGACGAATGATCTGGGAGACACAGCATTTGTTATTAGCAGACGTCGCACTTACCAGAAGGTGAACGTTTTGCCCGTTTCGTCACTTGATCCAATAAAAAAACATCGTTCTTAATTTTCTATGACGGTCCGCCGGTTCTCGACTTCATCTCATAGTTCTTTTATTGCAAACATTCTGAGGCAATTTATAACTATTTTTATTGTATTTTGGGAACGAATTGGAAGAGCAAGAAAAATGGCCGCCTTAACCCTCACAACACGGTGTAATATTTTGTGGTAAATCTCTTTTTGGTTGGGTAGCAGTTGTGACTCAGCTTCACTTACGTGAGCGTCTCATAAGGTAGTATCACAGCTTCACTCTCATCAGATCACATCAGTGAGTGTGGAATTCCTCTAGGTATGTACCAGCGCAGGGTCAGTTATTCCACGTGAAGCAGTACTTTGCAAATATTACTGTGTTTTGAAAGCTAGTGTAGTCACTGGGCATATGAGATTTAAGAACGGATGTTTAGGGTGACGGGCGCAATGTGGTGCCACACATAAATATTATTGGTGACACGACATTTTGTATGGTCAGACGTTATACTTACCATCAGGTAAACGTTTTGCTCGTTTCGTCACTTTATCCAATAAAAAAAAGTATTTGCTTACTAGTGCTTCACGGCAGAATACCTGACCCTGGGGTGGTACAAACCTTGATGGATTCCTACTATAAAAAACAGACTGGAGACGGGCTGTAGAGCTTAAGGTGTGAGGCGTTTGGTACTGCGTCTAGTGTGGCGTGTACGGAAAATTATCCTAAGGCTATTTTCAGCAGTGGATTGTCCAGTGGTTAATGATAAACTACGAGTGGCGGGTTTGATGCCCGTACGAGACAAATATTTTTATGAACTACATGCAGAAGTTCCGGGTCGAGGTATTGGTTCATATACTTGAGAAGTCTTAGTGTGGGGACCTCGTTTTTTAATAAAAAATACATTAACTGTTATGTGTTCGAATTGTTTTTCTTGTGTGTATCCAAATGACATCGATTTATTAAATCACACTTTGTTGATCTGTTCTTCATTCGTTTAACAAGCTGCTTTCTTTGTCTTGAGAAGGTTATATACATACGTTAATGAGGTAAGTTATTATGTCAACTGATTAAGGAAACGATGGTAATTGAATATCTGCTTATAGTCAATACAAACTTATATTACTACTTGTGATATATATTTCGCCTTTATGGCTTTCGTGATGATGTCATGTAGTCTGACATTTGTCGGATAGGTTATATTAGGTTACGAAGAAAATCAACGTGTACATGGAATTAAGTTAAATTTATTAAGTTCTCCATTTGGTCCGTTTTCTTAAGGCATTTGTGACAGTTTTATGAAGCGATGATACATAAAGTAAGATGCACCAGTTTTAATATTCGGTCCCGACCGCTTTGCAATTTGATAACCTTTGACGTCGCAAAAAGTGGCGAAACCGTGCGGAGGGGAACTAGTCCGTGAGCAATATTTCACGAGGGATCGCAGATAAGAAATCAAAAAAGTAGTGACAAAACGTGAGCTGTATATGCGGAAAGTGTTGCAAGTACAAGATAGGTTACTTCATTGTTTGAGATGACAGGAGTCGTGTTCCTTTCTTTTAAAGAAAGGTGAAGGACGGGTTGGAAACGTGGAATGTGTGAAAAATTACTGTTTATTATGCAAATTGTATGCTCGTACAAAATTACACACGGTACAATCTGTTGACAGAGATAACTGTGAATTTTTATGTCAGCCATTATATTTATTTGCAAGGCGCGAAGATGCATTACCATTATTAATTTTACATTAACAACGAAAACATTTTAAGAATCCCGTAAATCATCCTTATAATTTATTCAGTGTTGAATAACATCAATGTTGCGTATGTCTGTCCACATATGTGAACAGTTATATGTATGTAGTTAAATCCGGTTGTTCAGCTACCGTTCTACGCTACTTCCTACTGTGACTTTCTTCATAGGAATCTCGTAGCCGCTATTCCTAAGAATGCTGCCTAATGTTACATATGCGCATTTTAATGGTCTGTATGCGAGTTTACGTTATTAAATTAAGTGATAAGTTGAAAAAGTGATCTTTTAGATAAACAATGTTTGATATATTGCCTATCAGTCTACTTCCCTCACACTTCAAAGTTCTATTTAGATCATAACATAAGAGAAGATGAAGGAAACAAGATGCATCACAATATGAGGTAGTCACGACGCGTCCTTAGTAAATATAAGTTTTAAACAAAAATCATACTTTGTTCAAATCTTTTTTCGTGAGGCTTATGTCCAGCAGTGGGCTTAAATTGCTAGGGCTATAGTACTTGTCAGAACAAATCTAATGAGACAAAACACGACGAAGCTATCTTGTTTAGTTGAGGAATTCCTATGGCAAACTTCCGGCTTCATCATTCCAGACCAGCTTCATGGTACCATATTATTGCATTGTCGTCGAAGTTGCATAGGTTAAAATGACAAATTTTAGGTCAATTGGACATTGAAGGGTAGGTAAAAATTGACTTACAAGGTTTTAACCGGAAAGACATACGAAGAAAGCAAGTTAAATAAAAGCTTGTAAAAATATTATGTCATTGACTAAACTCTTATTTAACTTTCTTACACATTTTTTATTTTGTTATAAGGCACACTATTAAATCCAAAGTTAATTAACAGAAAACGGTTTCCATATGGATATATGTTAAAATAGTAATATGAATATGCTAGGAAATAAACCGTTATGTACGGCACAGATATGAGCCAGGAATAGTCCGCCACGCTTTATCATAGCGGGTTGTAGAGTTTATAATAAAAAATATATAGTTAGAGTTGAAAATAAAAAATATAGTGGTAAAAGCGTGAGAGCAGCGTTGTTTTGCATTATAGGCGCAGTAGGTCGTTTCTCAGGGCCTAGTTATAGTTAGGGCGCCTTAATGCTGTAACAGTGGATAAAAAGAGAAACCTTATTGGTCTTCACGCTACCGTTTTCTAGAAAATTACATTTCCTTGGTGAAAGTACGTTAATGACAGGGCGCAGGATCCATTCCAATTTAAGGGCGGTATAGCACGAGCAATCGTTTGAAGCTGAGGGAAAGTCGTTGCACTTAACCACTTAGAAAACATTCTGCGAAGCAAAAGAAATTCAATCTATTATTATATGCTGTTTAGAAATTCTCACAGACGTTAAACTACGTTGACTATAATTGTTATGTATTTCTAAATAATGTCTATAGCAGAAAGCTGTGAATTCTCGAAAGTTAAATAATAAAATACGATAAGAAATAAAATCACTTGTTATGAATTTACAATTCTAGAGCCATACGGAGGATTAAATTCGTAGTGGATTTTAATAGAAAATTAATGTAACAGCCGCCATTAAGGCTCCCATCGATGGGCTGTAAACGAAATGATAATTGTTATACAGCAATAAAGTATACACATATTATCGAGATTTGATTCTATAATTGCATCAATTAGTCTTAAGATTACGGTCGGGTGTGAAACACGTATTATAATTAGTCATGCGTGTGTTACAGCACTATCTAAATTATGTAAGCACAGATAAATGAGACACTTCAATTTCGAGATGTAAATGCAGTTTCGGAGATATCGTTTTACCTTACGATGTGACTGTGGGCCCGGTATTTCAAAGGTCAAAGTGGTTGATTCGATAACTAGAGAAAACAATATCTTTATTAGATACGGTTTTACTTTTATAAATTATACATTTATTTGACAGACAAAAAACTCGATGTCCCTTCAGTAGAATACAATGAGATTAAAATATAAAAAAATCTCATGTCATGGTAGTCACGTAGTTATCAACAGATTTGTCTATTGTCGTGGTAATGCATAATTAAACTCATTACAATTACAGCGAATAATTTAATAATTCAAATGTGAATCGACACTTTCAAACGATTAAATTAATATTATACAATTTACATATTTTTTTGAGAGAACTGAAATTTGCTGGACAATAATAAATTATTGCATATAAATTCACCCAAAGCGTTTATTTTGTTTCCATTTGCTTTTAACTTTCAAAGATAAAGCTTAAGCGATGGTAATAACACTAAAGCTTGTATAGCTACTCAGTCTCCATTAGAATAAAGTTATTATTAATTTCGGCGACGTCGGATAAAACTTTCTTGGATGTGCCATTTAGTTGTTAATGTCACTGATGAAAGTATTGCGGCCTTAGAGTCGTATCTCCGTTAGTAAGTAAACGGTTGGGATATACATAAATAAATATATTTGCTGTCATTCGTTATGAGATAAAACGCCGGTCAACACATTTTGTATTCCATCGTGGTTGATTTTCACAAGCTTTTATTTAACTTGCTTTCTTCACGTCTTTCCGGTTCAAATCTTGTAAGTCATTTTGACCTACTTTCCGATGTCCGAGTGAGATAAAATTTGACATGCCTATGCAGCTTCACTGGAGCTACCATGGAGCTGGTCGGATAATGGAGCCGAAAGTTGACCAGGGGAACTCCTCAATTAAGGAAGATAGCTCAGTCATGTGTGGGCTCGTTGGATTTGTTTTGACGAGAATAACCCTAGCAACATTAAAAGTCCACTGCTAGACATAGGCCCCGCAAATAAAAGCTCGTGACAAAATAAACAAATTTTTATTCAAAATTTATTTGAGAATGAATCTAACGTTCTATAATCTCAAGTCTGTAGTCGAAATATTACCATTACGATATTCGATAATAAATGGTTTAAGAGATATAACTTAAATAATAAGTCTTAAGTGCCGAGCGCTCACTCGAAATTTATAATAAGCGAGTGACAAAAGACGACATCATCCTAGAGAAGTGCATGTGTATGAAACGAAATGAAAAACGGAAAAAATATGTCGCTGACGTGTGAAGTTCGGCAACTTAATGGAACAGCGTGGCGGTCCGTTCTCGGTTTCAAGTCTTTGAAAATGTGAGGTTATGCAAGCAATGGGGCATTTATATTGTATTTTTAAACGACTTCAAAAAGAAGGAGGTTCTAAATTCGTCTTTTTTTTTTTTTTTTTTTTTTTTTTAAACGAAGCCCTACAGTAGGATTTTCTCCTGTATCGTGGGTGCGTTTTACAAACATACATTTCACATGCACAACACAACCAGAACCCGAAAAGCAACAATTTGTGTTTTTGCACAAATGTTACCTCCAGCTGGGAATCGAACCCAGGACCGGTGGCGCAGAAGTCAGGTACGCTAATCACTACGCCACGCGGTCGACATATATTTTTTTTATGTATATTCGGTTCGAACTTCTTTGTTTATGAACTGTTTCTAATGATTATTTTTGCGTTGGGTTCACTATCGCTCCAGTGTGGTTTTAATTCATTGGTTTGTGATCTTGAACTTTGAAGATACACCAGGGAACTCCTCAAAACTAAGTAGGAAAAGTATAGTGATTGAGGTATAGTACGGTTTATGACAATTACAGAATAAGGTAGATACCTTAATTTGGTCAAGGACGTGCTGGACTAAGACATACAACGAAACTCCTAAACGACAAACAGCACCGATATATAGATTGAGTTAGTGTGGGTATTATGTCAATCCTATAAGTACATTTAAAGCAAAAAGCCACATAAGAAACAGTTGCAATTGCAGTGCAATGCCTGCCACGAGATTCTAAACATAATCTTGCATCATCTCGATATCTATCTATGATGATAATATGAACCATGTTATTCATAATCATCCTATTACCTACCACTCCTGAAGAAAGGCGCTTCCATAGATAGCCACAAAGTTTGTAGCTCTCATTTTGGAGGGATTTTGCCATTATTATTGCCTCGCTTGGCAGGCGGGTCGGCAACCGCAGGTTATTTATTCAGATATTCCAGGAAGATGCTGCTTCCCATTTCCTGGTTTTCGCATTTTTTTGTAGAAAAAGAGGCAAACGAGCTAGTGGCTCATGTGATGGTAAGTGATCACCGCCGCCCATGAACATCTACAATACCAGATGAATAGCAGACGCGTTCTTCTTGAAGAACTTCTTCGCTCTTTTCTTGAAGGTCCCTAAGATGTATCTGTCTGGAAAAGTCGATGGCGGCATCAGATCATATCTAAACAGTGGTTGTGCTTGGCAGAAAATTTTGCGAAAAACTCACTGTGGTGGAATGCCAACCATCAAGGTGATGACGATGTAGTTTTGAGCTGTGCCGCAAAATGCGATGGTGAATTTCAGCTGCTGGAATTATTCCGAACATTTCCTCGGAATGGTAGATCTTGTAAAAAATACAAAGTGATGCAACATCTCTTCGCAAAGCCAGTCGATCAAGCCAATCAGATATAACATGGTAGTCGACGATTTGAGCCGCTCTTCGTTTATTATCATCTTCATCATTTCAGTTTAAAACAAGTCCAATACTGAACATAGGCCTCCCCCATAGATTGCCATAAGTTTTAGCTCTCATTTTAAACGCACGCTTGACAGGCGGGTTGGCAATCGCAGTTTATTTATTCAGATGTTCTAGGAAGAAGCTGCTGCCCATCTTCTGGTTTTAATTTTCCCTCTGTCGACTTTTACGACACCCACGGGATGAGATATAAGCAAACAAATGTGCATTTTGGGTGTCTGTATATCAATGCTTGTAAATAAAACTCCGGCATTGTAAATGATTTGGAACAATCTGTAGACTGTCGTTCGTTGAGTGAAAACCGGGTTTTTAATGGAAATAGAAATGGAATTTTGATGGAAGATGGATTAATGGATTTATAAATTGACAAGGAGCGAAACGTTCACCTGATCGTAGATGCTACGCTTGCCCATAACGGTGGCGGTGTCATCTAGAACTTAACGTTGGAAACTTCTGTGAAACGTCGGACTACCCCCAGACATCAGTTCGTAAGTTTCTTGTGCAAGATTGTCAATAGATATGTTTATGTTTATTCAACAATTTTCAGCTGCCGTTGACTATATACTGATACTAGCTGACGCGCTATTTTAAAATTGTGTGTAAACTTTATTGAATTGCACAAGGACATAAATAGAGATTGTAAGAGCTACGAAACTAAATCAGGCATTGGTATCAATTAGCGGTTTATGTAAGCTTCTAGTATCTAATTGGCGGAGATCCTGTCAACATGGTCTCTACTTCCTAATGGATTCAATTAATACGTTACTTAATCGAAGAGCTGCCAAACGCGGTTTTAGATTATCGCGGCAAGATTAATTTTACTATAATTTAATTTCAAATGTTAGTGCACGGATCACTTTACGAACCGTTACAGTTCTATAATAAAAGTTTTTTGGCTCTTAATTAAGTTTGTTCACTCTCTCGAAATTATTCGTTAACTACAACTAATAATAAGAATTTTAGTTAAGTAAATAAAATATTCAACCTTACATTCTGCTTTGTGGTTAGCTTTTGAACTCGGAAATCGGCTTCAATGTTTTTCGCATGAACTGTTTAAAATATTCACAACATTATAGACAAAATGATAAGATAAAGATTACACAAAACTAAATTATATGTACAAGAATAAAGACTCGATTATTCTTATTAACCAATTTTTCACGAAAATCTTTTTAAATTTTTATAACGATACTCCACACTAAGATTTCTCCTGTATCGTGGGTGCATTTAACAGACATACATTTCACATATATAACACAAAAAGCGACATTTGTGTTTTTGCAAACATGTTTTTGTGACATTCGAACCAGGGACCAGGGACTAGGCCATGCGGCCGTCATTTTAGCTTTCTGCTATAAGCAATTACATAAATAACTAGATTTGAAAAAAGAAGTTTTGTGGATCACGAGTACAGTGATCCACAGTTTAGTCTTATTCTAAAATAATAATGGTTTTTAACGACATAATACCTATAAAAGAAAATATGTTGTTTGAACTTCCATTGACAACATCGACAATTATAAATCTTCTTACTGTAATAAAGTTAGTGAGTTTTATTTATGCGCTTAATATCAAGTAATACTAAATCGTTTTAAAAAATATTTTTGCATTAGATATCCCGTTTATTCGGGAAATTTCTAGGCTATAAAACTTTATGCTACAGCCTTAAAAGACGGAGCATCATGCCTTACAACGCCAGTATCACGTGCTTATTTTACGCGGGTGAAACTGCGGGGCACAGCTAGATATGAGCAAAAGTTCATTAGTCTTTTGTGTTATCGTGTTCTTTGGTCACTTTCAGTATCAGATAGCAGAACATGCGTTGTTGCAGAATATCTTTATGATAAGTCGATAGATAGTTTTCATGTTGTTTTTTTAATAAGGCGTCATTGTTCAATATACTGTGATGATATCCTCCTAGCCTTCCGAATGCTGTTAAGCTTCGTCTTACTGGAGTCTATTAACCGCACATGCGATGGTAAAGTGCCGCAAGCGTACGCACAAACACAGAGGCACTCACTCGTCCTTACCTACTCGCGCCTGTTGTTACGCTCATGCGATAAGATCGGAGGTAGGCTAGGTTACAGTGTCAGACGCACGGGGACAGTAGCACCACAACCAGTCCCGAAAACCCACATTTTATGTATTTGCACAAAAGCTCGGTCTGGGGACTTTAACCCAGGACTTGGTGGTAGGATTCATATGCAGGGACCTGTTACGTCGTGGGTCAGTTTTAAGTTTTTATAAAAAAAAATCTATGAAACTGCGAAGACTTTTATTTCGAATAGAAAAAAATGTATATATGTAGTTGGGGAAATTCCATTATAACAGAATGGATCCCTTCTTAAGAGTTCTACCATCAGGTCTCAGTCTCATATGGCTACTAATTACACTAGCTATCAGTGCCCTTCTAACCGAAACACAGTAATGTGTTTTTCACGTGATGGTAAGTGATCACCGCCGCCCATGAACATCTACAATACCAGAGGAATAGCATAGACGTTGTTTGAGAAAGGAAAGGCTCTTTTCTTGAAGGTCCCTAAGTTGTATCGGACCGGAAAAACCGCTGGCGGTAGCACGTTCCATAAAGTGCATGTGCGTGGCAGAAAATTTTGAGAAAAACGCACTGTGGTGGAATGCCAACCATGCAGGTGGTGATGATGGAATTTTAAGTTGAGCCGTAAGATGCGATGGTGAAATTCATCGGCTGATTAATATCGTAGAACTCCTCGGAACACTCCCCATGGTAGATCCTGTAAAAAATGCAAAGAGATGCAACAGCTCTTCGCAAAGCCAGTGGGTATAACATGGTCGTTGACGATTCGAGCCGCTCTTCGTTGAATGCGGTCAAATGGAAGGAGCTGACACTGCGGGTGCCCCCGCCCATTTATTTACACTTTGATTGATGGCAAAATTCTAACACCAGTAAATCCTGAGCGGACTGCTAGATAATGCCCCCGTGCTCTAGTCTAAGTCATTAGTGATTTTTTACACTTTATTGACATGTTATGCAATAGAGATAAAATAAAATATTGAGCATACACTGATACCAAAAAGTTTCGGAATAAATTAAAAAATTGTATAATCTTTATATTCATGTTTATAAATTGTGTAATTCAGTAAATCAAATTACGTGATCATGTTTTGACTTAGCGGTGCAGTGAAGCGATAGCCTTATGATCCTACAAAGTTTAATTATACGTAAGTACTCCATATCATATGAGTAAGCATCTATACAACCATTCCTTTGTATTTCAGTGTCTTGATCGATGTTACTCAGAATAAAAACGCATCTCGTACACCGTACGTGTATTTGTTTGTTTAAAACATATTACATCTAATAACAAAAGATGATTTATTGTGCTTTCTCTTGACGCGTGATCTACGGCGTTCACTTTTAGACGTCCCATCATTAACAACATTGTGCGTCACATTTATTAAGCCCTTTTTAAAGAAAGTGCATTTAAACAAATGATCTGACTATTACGTAATTTATTGTTATTATGTTTGAAGTGTTTGTGTGATCGAATACATACTGCAGGCCTTTTTGTCTTTGGTTTATCATCGCTTGAAGATAAAAATATTTTTTTAAAAAATATTGAGGTCATTGGCGTACCGTGTGAATTGGCGCAACAATGTTATGCAACATTCCATGGTGCAGGTTAAAATAGATACACACATTTCTTTTTCGCAATATGCAATTTATCATAGAAATTAAGAAGAAACTTTTAACGGTTCATTTCTAGTACTTTTCTTTAAAAAAAACTGCACTTGACTTTTAAATATTTTCAGTGATTATATATTATCTGTGTTAGTTCAGGGCTTAGGGTATTTCATTCTTTATTTCAATAAATCAACGGTTTTAGTGGTTATTTGCATTTCTCTCTGTATTCAATATAAGACTAAAGGATTGGGCGCATGCATCATTTTAGACATGCGTCAGTCACGATGTTTTTAGGCCTAAAAATGAATAATTATTATGTTGCATTAATTGCTACGTTTGTGACACGAACCCGGGACACAAATACAATGACTGCTTAATCTCTCTTATATGTACAAGCACGTATATATTGCCACATAATTGCTATGTAAATTATATCAACTGCGTTATAACAACAATAAACTATTATTATCGAGATTGTGATTTATATCGCAAATGATCTAACACCGAAAAAGTGTTATGCAGAATAATTATTAGATCAATTTTCGCGATATGCATGGTCGAATTATGTTTAAGCTTTCTGAGAAGTGAAATCTAACAATACCTTCTATAATAAGGATCATTAAATTCTCCGTGGAGTTTTGCACATAAATAATAACAATAGTTTGTAACTAAAGAGTGACAGTTTCAGATAGCGTCGTGATAGGATTAAGAAATCCAATCCTTGCCTTATTGAAAGCTGCATACTCAAACTGGATGATTCAATTTGTTACAACAATGGGTTGGTAGATAAGATAATTGTCGTTATAGCCGATAATTACAAAACGACGGCGTGTAAGTAAGTAACCAGTCATCAAACCGGTAAAGAACTCCGCAAAGAGCTTTCTTAGAAAGGGTACTGAGTACAATCGACTGACTTTATTATTGAAAGCAAAGATCGTATCAAAGTTGCTAGTTATTAACGTGTGATTTAATGGTATAGCTCCCAAGCTAAGGTCTGTTGCGACCACCCCCTATTTACCGATAGAATATTGGCGCCGCGAACTCGTTCGGACAGAGATTCTCATTTCACTTTATATCAATTATTTTTAAACATCGGTGTAACTTGTTTAGCATAACTATAATTATAACATTGTGAGATGGGATAGGAATCTTAATGTAACAAACAACATTCTTACAGGAAGAGTTGTAAGTTGCAACTTCGCTGCTTTGTCACCGTGTTCAGTATCGAAATTTAAGTTCCCAAGTAGGCTGGTTTAGTTAATTAACTAGCTACGTACAGAGCAAATATATTTTTATACAATCATACTTTTATTAAATATGAGAAAACAGATAACCATTATCTAGAACAGACTTGATTTTTATATACATATACAAATGTATTCATCATAGTCTGAACATGCTTTTATTTATTTAGGCGCATGAACAGTATACTTTATTACTACATTAACAAATACAACTTATTATATATCTTATAAGTATACCCTAAAAAATGCCCACAAAATTCAAGATAAAAATTCCACAAGATGTCGAAATCATAAAAAAAAATTGTACATGTAAAATTAGTAAAACCAAAAACAATATATATAATAATACAGAAAACTTAAATGTAAAATAACAATTATTCAAAATTGACAACAATTTGAAGCAAGTAGAAGTGTACATAAAGCATGTTGTGCTATATAAAGGAACAAATACCTTTCATTTGTATATTTAAACGAGTCACTGAAAATATCTACGCTGAAACCCAAAGAAAAAGGGTCGGTTAGAAAATCTTCAATATCTCCAAAAGTAAAAAACCTAGCTTTATGAAATAAAGACTAAATTAAAGAATATTTTAATTTGCTTAAACGAAAATAAAAATAAAAATTCACGCTCTTTATTTTTAATAAATGTAAAATAAATAAGAATGCGTCGTTTTTTCAGTATTTTCGTAAATGTAGATTGGTTACAGATGTGCCGTTTTCACGCATTTTAGTACTTTGTGTTGCCCCGGCGAGCTCGCAATACTGCTGTAATGCGATTTGGCATACTTTCAACTACTAGGTTTTTGAGGCGATGTTGCGGAATATTCTGCATCCTCTGTTACAGCTTCTTTCATTTCACGTAGCGTGATTGGCGGCGGATTCCGCAGACGTACACGTCGCCCCAGTTCGTCGCGTGCTGGCCACTAAATGCGTGTACCGACTTCTTGAAAATAGGCAAACACTATCTGAGCTGTATGCGGGCGGGCATTGTCTTGCATAAAAACGGCATTCTCGCCCATGTCCACTAAAAATGGACCAACGTAGTCATTCAGAATTTCAGTGACATATCTTTCTGCAGTTAAAGTTCCATTTTCTACCACCACTAGCTCAGTGCGGCTTTCGGAAGAAATCCCAGCCCTTTTTCTTCTATATAGGCTTGGTTATAGCGCTCTCCCGGTCTTCTTCACACTCTTTTCCTCCCGTCGTGCTTGTATATACAGAATCTAGACTCGTAACATAACTCTTGACCAGCCATTCAGAATCTATTTCTTGTGTTCTCTACCATAACTCAACTTTGAGTTTCTGTGGTGTCTTTTTAGTTTTGGGCCATTTGCAGGTGTTGAGACCTGCAAATGGCCCAAAACTGCTTAAAAATGCTTTAAATTTGCTTCAGTCAGACGCTGCCTTACTGTATCGGTACTCAAATTGTTTCCTCCAGCTCGTAAATGATGATTCTTTATTGATTTAATTCAACAGCCGTAAGAAAGTGATTTCAAAATTGACACCAAATAGCGATCCTCCCGCGCCGTCGTGCACCTTGTTTTTGAAGATTGGATCCAGTTTCATGTTTCAGTTTCATACAATTATCAAAAATAAATAAAATAGTTTTATATATTATTTTATGTTGCATTAAATATTCTTTAATTTAGACTTTATTTCATGAAGCTATGTCAGGTACTTTTGAAGATATTGAAGATTTTCTAAACGACCTTTTTTCTTTGCGGTACAGCTTTTTTCCGAATTTCCGAATTTTAAAGGTTATTAAATTTATGAAGCGCAGATCTTGTTAATTGGAGCATGTTGGTCTAGATTGGGTCTACTAAAGGGACAGTGGAATTTTTTTAGATTCATGCTGATGCATGTTGACAGTGCACTACTGGACAAACGCCTCACCGAAGTGGGAGAATTTCGCCACGCTTCACGCGGATCGCAGTATCAGACGCCTCTGCCTTCTTCTTAGACGTTACTGCCTGACTGACGAAGTCTGGGAACTTAAGTTCTGTCATGTAGGAGATGATTGTTCCGCTACCTGTTAGAAGCCACGAGATTTTTCTGACATATCTTTGATAATACTCTCGCGACGAGTAAATTTTATTACAATTAAGTGTATAAATTTTCCCAAAGTTAAAGGTGGACATAATTGACTGTAAACTTTAATCTTAAAAACCTAGGTAACGTTTGAATTACACTCGCCAATTATATAAAAATAAAAGATTGTAAAATTTGTTAATATTTATTATCTAATGTCATAAAAATAAAAACAAACGAGTAGCGATTTATAGCCCCAATTCGTCACACGCACCTATCGTAATTTCGTAATAGGGAATTAGAATTGTCACTACCAATTTGTTTGTATTGCAACTCTGGCTAGGATTAGTATGGATTTATCTGCAAATACTGTTACAAGAGTGTCGAATGAAAATCCGAGAATTAATTATCGACATCTCAACACATATGGTACGACCCAATGTTTAGCTGAACGCTAATCCTTGTAGACAGGTGTCATATTGACCGCCCACACGGCATCAACATTGCATAAGTAGTGCACTCGATATCGATAGAGCCGCGCACGGTAATGTTCTTACGCTCCAATTGAGTTACAAGGACCGGTTTGTAATTCGGATATTTATTTTGTGTAAACATGATGAACGCCCCAAACAAGGCAAGCTGTCTACGAGTTGTAATAACGGGGTATTGCATAGTTTTAGTGTTTAGTAATGATGACGTTTTCAACCTGATTAAGAACGGTGAACCAGAGAGCCGCTCGCTCGCTTTTGATTTCATAGTAAACGAGTAACCGTGGTTCGATCTGTGTTGCCGGACTTCTATAATTATTCTTTAATATAGCTTGCTTAAAGTTTTGATTTTTCTAAAGAGAGGAATCTCTTCATCATTGTCATTATTTCAGCCCATCACCAGTCCACTGCTGAACAAAGGCTTTTCCCCATAGATTGCCACAAAAGCTTGTAGCTCTTATTTGAGTGGATTTTGCCACGTTTGTTGCTAAGCAGTAGAACATTCTTTGCTTTTACTTAACAATCTTACATCCGCCTAGGATTTTTGTTGTTTGGCAATTGAGGTAATTAGGGTAGAGGTTTTCATTGTTTCTTTAGTTATGGAACAATGAATTTTCTAGTATATTATTAAACGAATAATACAACAATACTGATGTCATAGCTCCATTACTGCGATTAAGTTAACTGAGAAAGCTTTGTTCAGGGGCATTTCTTAAGAGTTTCCTTCGGATATTGCATGGCGAGAACGAATAAGTGCCATTGTGTTTGTTTATATTGGACATTAACTTATCTTCTACGCCTGGGTTTAAATCTCTGTTGGAATCAACATTTGTGCAAAAACATAAATTGGTCTGGTTGTCCCCGTGTTTCTGATACTTTTTTCTAACCTACCTCCATTAAGTCGGAGGTAGGGTAGGATGAAGAGTCAGTGATGCATGAGCTTAAGGTGCCGACCTTAGGGACGCGGATAGGGTTAGGACGTGCGCGTACACTTGTGGTACTATAATATTATAATGTTGACAGCTTCCGACAGTAATGGGAACATATCGCATTTGTAAAAAATCGGTTAGAAGGACATCATTCTATGACATCTGCTAGTAAGCGGTTCATGTGGCGGAGCGTTCACGTCTCATTTGCTTGTTTTAAAACATTAGCATATCATTAGAAACGTAGTCTTTTATATACTCGTATTTACACATAATAAATCAATCAATTGGCAATATAACTTAATTTTGATGTTTCACGAATGTTCAATGTGAAGGGCGTTTATAACTAGTATAATACAAATTCTTTATTTACTTGGCATATGAGACTTCAGAACTGATGTCTCAGGATGACGAGCGCATTGTAACACGCAGAAATGTTCTGGGTCACACAGCATTTATTACGGGCAGACATTGCACTTGCCATCAGGTAAACGATTGGATCGTCTTGTCACCTTCCATAAAAAAACATAGAAAACCTGAAGTTTATTTTCTTGTAGATAGAAATAATTTAGAAAATTATTAATATTCTTTATTCACTTTTATTAATTAAATAAAATTAATTGCGATTCGGCGTAAAAAGTGTAATAACAGATGTCGATCATGTTTAATGTCTCTTAGCTCGAGATCATGTCGCGTAGCTGAGAACAAACTGCAAAGAAAATCGGTTTGATTTTGCCTTTGCTTAGATTACACTAAATATGAATACGGTGGTGAATACTGTATCGTTAAAAGAAATGCTGGCGGTACTGCTAACATGTTAATATTGCTTCATAATAAAATAATAAAAAATCATCGTGTATGTTTTTGGCTTGTTAAATGTAAAATAAATATAATAATTGATTTTATGTCTGATGTCGATTAAGTTACGGATTATGTGTTTATTTCCAATTAACGTTAAGAATATAACTAACTGGAGAGATATTTACTTAAGATTAGTGACTGTCAACCCTCGAACACGTAACCGATGATTTGGAATTAAGATTTCGACAGCCATTTTCGAAGGCATTGCTAAAGTTTTGGGCGAGTTAAATGGTCGTTTACGTAACTTTATTCTCAACATTTCGCAGGGCTGGAAGATTGTGGCGCCGAACGTCATTTGGCTCGTTGGTTTATTGGCGTGAGGAATTCCCCATTACATCAGGTCTTTCAAAATGTAAAACCTCGTTGGCGATCGATTTTCGTAAGTTTAGTGAGGTCTTATCTAAGTTTTCGATAGTTAAAATATTACGTGCTTGTTTGTTAAAAAAATCAGTTGGTTCGTGAATGTAGAAAAAATGTCGAAAAAACTAAGTAAAATGTTTAGAGTGAGCAAATGTCAAGGGGCCGAGAAAAACATTGGCGTTATTTTTTGTACACGTCAACGTGTGTAGTTAATGTGTTTATTATAAAAAGAGTTTTTCCATATACAATTAAACTAAATTCGTGTGCGATTTAAAATGAAATCACGTAATTAAAGTTATTTAAATAGAAATATTGTTTAATGGAAACAGTGTAATTAAAAAAATATTGATTGAAAAAAAAAACAAAAAAAATATATCAGTGCTGCGATAACATTAATAAACGACTCATATTATAGTTACAATGTTGCGATAGAACTGAAGTTATTATTTAAAATTTTAATCCTTAACAATACTTAATTTAATATACGAATAGGAGCGATAACAGGCGTATTACATTATTAGTTATCGACTAAATTTGTGTAGTTCTTTTGGGTAACAAAACAAAAAAGGGAATATCCCGAGAGTGGTTGTTTTAATATCGCCGCTCGTTCGTCATGATAACGTGTAATCTCGTTACAAATTGAAAACGTCGTGGTTGATGAGATGTGAGATCAATGTTTTCTTTGAAGCACCTTCCGAACCTCACAAAATCTCCGTAATACGTATGCACAATGCTGGAATTGCGTACGTACATTACGTATTTTCGGTAAAGTAAGTTTGTGTATTCTTACACGAAAAAAGTGATACTTATACGAAATTTATTTCGGGTTTTCTACCGATTCGATTTTTTGAATTTCTTTTTATTTTGATCTTCAACACGTAGTGAAAAGTAGGTAGCCTGGTGTTCTATCTAATACAAATAAATAAACCCATTTCATTCCATGCGTGTCGTAAAAGTCAACTAAGAAAAATTATGGTCTCCGATTAACGGCCGAAAATGAATATTTATAGATAATTGCAATAACGCCAGGCTCTATATTAAGTAGAAGCTGGCTTACTGGTGGTAGGATTTTCTCATGCAGGTTCCGTCTAGGTAGGTACCACCCCAGGCCAGTTATTCTGCCGTGAAGCAGTAGTGTGCAAACATTACTGTGTGTTTCGGTCCGGGCTCTGAGAGTTGGTGTAATCACTGGGCATATAAGACTAAGACCCGTTTTCACAGATTGCTTTGAAAACCAATTTTAATAAAACTACGTTTTACTTACTGAGTTCAAATGCATAATTTGATCTCGGTTTTCATCTAACCGATTTCACCAGCTCCATTTTGATCGCGTTTAGAAAAACGAAGTATACATGAAATATCGTCACAAAATTAAAAAAAACTTCGTATTTTGCGACATCAAACAGCCTGTTTTTATGCGTAGATTACAAAGAATAAACAATACCAATTAAAATAATTTTTGTGTTTACATAGCTGTGCAGTTGACAATGACAGCTCTCTGAACGCGTTTAAAGAGTTGAACGTCGAAAATTGGGCGTTCTGAAAATTAATCGCGTTCAGTTTTAACTTGATGTTGATGAAATGCAAACTGCAGCATTGAACTCAGTTAAACGCTTAAACTTCGTTTAGCTTGAACTGATCGGGTTTATTTTCAACGGTGAAATCCGCCCTTAAGAACTGATGTGCCTGGGTGAAGGGCGCAGTGTAGTGCCACAGAGAAATGTTCCGGGTGACACATCATTTGTTATGGGCAGACATTGCACTTTCCATCAAGTGAACTTTTTGCTAGTCTTGTCACTTGACCCAATATAAATAGAAATATTCCCCGGCTTTGCACGGAAGTAATTGTTATGTTAAAGTCTGTATAGAGAAAAATAACACCAGTCCGTTTACACAATCTAAATGTTCATAAAAACATTCACAGCGGGTGTTTAAGTCGGAAAAGGAATATGACTTTCACGTCAATAAGTAGGTTTTGTAGTTTTGGAGACATTGTGACGAGTCAGTGGTAAATAGCTTACATATATATAGATCCACGCCCATCGGTCTAGGGTGTGAAGAACCTAACACTGCTTTCAGACGGACGTTACATGTAGCTGATATTTTGTTCAGTAATAGAGCTCATATTATTATCGTCATTACTGCTGCACATATAAGAAAAAAAGGACTTGACCTTAGGTAAACGTGTAGTAAAGTGATATTTTATAACGTCTCCCTACAGGGAAGGTCTCCGTTGGTTTTGAAGGGTTCGGGTGCTGGAAACAAACTTTCACTATTGAGAAATATGTTATTTGCACGATCGAATTTAATTTCCGTAGGAATTGTATTTATTAATAACTACTTAATAAGTTCTGGACAGTACAAATAAAGACCTAAGCTCGTATTTAAAATTATTTATAGATGATGTGGGACATAGACTTACAAAATATGTTTATGGGAGTATGATGGAAGCTAAGCGAGGTTAGTGACATGGATTGTACAAGTAGTATGGTGTTGTGCCGTGGTCTCATGACATTCTACAGGTTTTCTTTTACGGAGGCTGTATTCAATGCCGTCTCATTATATAGCGCCGCCATATAGGTGTCGGAGTATGCCAAAATGTCGCTAAATGAGATCCCATAACTGCTTCAACCATATTTTTCATTCTTTTTAATTTATTTACAACGCCTCACATTTCAAAAGCGTGTAATTATATCGTGTCAATGTAATTTTCTTTACAGTTGTATTAAATACCCCAAGAATGTTTGTTAAAGGTTGTCCTTTTTGTAGGCATTATCGACATTGAATTCTGCGCTGAGTATTAAAATAACCTACACATTTAAATATTTTAAACGATTAATAATAATACTAAGAAATACTTTCAAAAGCATTCCATTAAAAAAAAACTAGTTAAAAAGGTAATATTAGTATGATAGTGAACGAAATTACTTTGATAGTTGTCGTCATAAAATCGTTACACAAATTTCCGTGTAAGGAAAGTTGATCAGGTCCCACATACATTAAGTAACAAGAGCAGAAAACTGATAACACTGAACCCACCTCCTTTTTAAGTTCGACGAGTTCTCATTTGGTCAGACAACACGCAGCATTGCCATGTGTATACAATAATGGAATTGTTTTTGTGATCCGGTATCTCTTGTATGAGGACGTCTGTCCATCGAATTAAAAACAAAAACAAAAATCCAGCAATTATTATTCTAGTTACGTTATGTGGCAGTATAATATGTTCTTATCACAGAAGCAAAAGTTATTGTACTCAAATCGCTGGAAGACATTTATATGTACTGTATTCCAGAATAATCTTTCCAGAAAGAACAATTTTTTGATGAACATTGACTATAGTTTAGGGTAATGTGACAGGTAATGCCACACCTATAATGCTAATTTGTAAATGTCGATCGTAACCTTAGATACAAAAGTCTTTAATTAATCCATGACCGAAACATGGTCCTTCACGGCCCGGCGTACAACGACAAGTTTAAGTGATTTCATCACCTAACAACCTACAGAGAGGGCTATACTCTGAGTTTTTCTATGATTATGATGATTCTGAACTTAATTATAAGAACTGAGTTTTGATTGCTTAACTTGATGAACAATCATTGCAACGTAAAAATGATTACATAATCAAAAAACTATAAGTTCTTATTTTTTTTTAAGGGACTTAAAAAAACCTCGTTGAACCTCGTGAGGTAGCAAAAAAAACCTTGTTTGCTACCTCAGAGCATCGTCATTTATAAGCCGATTTAGGAAAAAAGAAAAGAGGATATCGTAAGGGTGGTCCCATATACTGGTGGTAGGATTCCTATGCAGAAATCCGTCTAGGTAGGTACCACCCCAGGGCCAGTTATTCTGCTGTGAAGCAGTAATGTGAAACATTACTGTGTTTCGGTTTGAAGGGCACTGAGAGCTAGCGTAATCACTGGACATATGAAACTTAAAAACTGATGTCTCAGGGTGACGGGCGCAGTGCTGCCCATAACAAGGTTAGAAGCTGCTGTTTTGAAGTCAGTTTTTTGATTAAAAATTATTTCTTTTATTAAAAAACAGAGTCACACAATAAGACGTCTTCTGTACCGTCGGAGTGTTTTAAACACTTAAATTTGCACATGCACAGACTCTTAGACCCGGAGCAATTATCTGTAGGTCGTACAAATATTTGTCCCGGGCGACAATAGAACTGATCGCCATAAGAATCATAGTAGCATCGAGGTAACTGTAAGGCATGGAACAGCCATGTATATAAATTAATCGATAAATAATTTAGCTATCCATTGCATTATATTTATCGCTTGTCGAATCATCGCAGGGGCGTGCATAATGCAAGTCTCATGAACTATTCTTCTCCCATAGTTAAAATTCATGATTTGAATATTACAATTTTAATAAGCCATTGATAATGATCACTTTGTTTTTACGTATTTTATAGTTGAATTCACACAGGAATTTTTTACCAGTATCACTGCTAAGAGAACATGCTGCTTGCAAGCACGTAAGTCAAAAATAAAAATTAACGACTAATGCGCAGATGAACCGTCTCTTTTATATAGCAAAAATTTATAATATCAAAAAATTCATATGTTGAAAGCGCAATTAGAATTTACTGCCCGCTTATAGTAATGAATTTTTTTTTGCATTGTTATGTGTTTCAAATGAAAAATTATATCCAGCTATAGCTACATTGGGGTACATCAGCAGAAGCGGGAAAGCGAACTTTCTTCGTAATGTCAATAAGTTATCACTTTTGGTATAAAACTGAGTTTTTTTGATTGCCACAACTAAAAGTCAAATTTTGAATCGTAAGTCTATACTATACTGTCTCGTTCGCATAAATGAATGGTTGGTAGAAAATGCCACTTTTAGATGCGTTAGTTAATGATGATAAGTTTCATACTAAAATTACAAACATATATCACCACAGCTGAGGAATGGAAATGTTTGTTATTTAAATTACTTAATGCGTAGTAAGCTATTGCGATCTCTAATGTGATGTTTTGTGCACGAGTCTGATATAGAGTAGCAAAGGAGACAGTTAGTGTGTAATAATAGTAAAGTACAATGCATATACAAAATATATGTGTACTGAAGATTAACACAGCGGGGCGCTGCTCTGGATGAATCGCGAGCAGCGTGCGCCTCGAACTAACGCCTACTGTTACGACCTTTTTCACCTCCATTTATTTTTATGAAATATGTTGGTTTATGTTGAATGTTGCTTGGCGAAAATATAACTTAATTCATACTTCATTGATTCTTCCATCTTCTTCTTGATCTTTAGAATAGTATAGCAATAGTTGCGGAGAATTTGGTGAGGTATTTAGTTACATCTTTTAGCGTATTATTACTTTAAAGTCACTTTTTTTTTCATTTAAAAGCACTTTAATCAACATGATGATCATTTTTAAAATAAGTTTACAAAATTAATTTCAGTATAAATACAGTAAAACTATTTATAAATGGTCACAAGTTTCTTTGTAAATTTAGTCTCGTGATATTAATCTAGTATATTGAGTCAACAATAATTACTCAATTGAAACGTTTGACCCACTACGGGTATTCCAATAGACAAGCTGGAAGTTTTATATTAATGGGCGTCTGGGCGACGTTTATATCACATCGGTTTGTGCTCCTGGCGAAAATTCCGCGAAGCCCGAATGTGCACCGAAATTGATTGGCCCCCTTGGTAAGTAAATGCCGGAATTCAAAATGTATTGATCATGCACGCGAACGTGACTGGGTCCTCCAACTCGAAAGAATTAAGTCTTGAAAAGACTGTCAAAGCGGTGAAACTATTTTCGACAAAACGTCCCACATAATAAGACAATTTTTTAAGTGATAAAGTCAAGCGGAATCATGTCATTTAAGTCATTAATTTGTACCTAAAGTTTGGCTAGGTAAAGACCGTGATTCTACCAAATATGGATGAAAAGTATCAGCATAATGCTATTGCGTTTCGTATGACAGTGATGAGAACCTGAGATCCAATTACAGGTAACGAGGCATTCTATATTAATCCCCAGAAGTGACCACATATATGCATTTTGATAGATAGGTTGTTGGTGCCTATGGGTCACGATGACGACTTACCTGTGGTTGAATTGTGTTCTCATTGTCATCCAAATTTACATTAAAAACTATTTTTTCCACCCTTAAATTAATTTCCTGTTTTGTATTCATCGTCAGTGATAATAAAATAAAGAAAAAAAAATGGGAGTGTAATTTTTTTGATTCTTAAAACATATATGAGCGTCGATTGGATTTGTTGGATATAATACCTGAGTCGTGACGAGGATTATAAAATATGTGTACCATTTGTGCAATTAGGCGTATATTGAGTTTAACAAATTCAAATCATGAGTCTATATTTTTTGGCATCATTGGTTTTATTCTTATATTTTATGCTTCATAGATTAAAGTTTGAGATTGTAAAATTGTAAATGAATTGTTGAGACCCGTCATTTCGACGCAGCATTGTTGTGATTGACATAAACAAACAGATCAATGCGTACAACTGATTTGTTATATTTCTTCACAGACTGGTCATTTAGGGCCAATGTTTATGTTTACCCTTTGACCGATGTTGTATGATTACATGCCATCTAATTGACGGCTATGAATTCAAAATGTATTTTCAGTTTTTAGTATTTTTAATTTGTTATTTGCATAATAGATAGGCTTTTGCGTCCTTGTCAATTAAATGTCTGTCGTATATAAATACTTGAATTAATTACACTTATACTATAGTTACTATACGAATTTTTTTTTTAATTGTCAATTCCTGTAGCTGTTAACGTTGTTTGATTTACGATGCCTATGCTAATTACTAGTGCGGGCAAGGCCGAAAAGCTTAGCAAGATTTTTTTGCTACTTAAATCTGAAGTTATCTTTTATAACTAAAGTCTTAATATTTGTGGATAAACGTTTCATTAATATTTATTTTCGTATTTCCGGTAAACGTTTTATAACTTATTAAAAAAAAAGTAACAGCCTCTTAATGTCCCGCTGCTGAGCACAGGCCTCTTCTCATTTCCGAGAGGGTTTTGGAGCTAGGGAAAATCCGCCACGCTGCTTTTTTTTATTGGATAAAATGATGAAACGAGCAAAACGTTCACCTGATGGTAAGTGGAACGTCTGCCCATAACAAATACTGTATCACTCAGAAAATTTCTGTGCGACACCACACTGCGCCCATCACCCGGAGACATAAGTTCTTAAGTCTCATATGCCCAGTGATAACGCTAGCTCACACCCCATCCACGAGCAGTTTGGATTCCGTGCCAAACACTCATGTACCCAGCAGGTGCACCGCATAACGGAGCACATTCAATCCCGCTTCATACGCGGGCTTCATACCGGAGCGCTCTTCTTCTACGTGGCGAAAGCGTTCGACAAGGTCTGGCACAACAGGCTCATATACAAGTTATATGGACTCGGTGTGCCAGATCGCCTCGTACTCATCATACGAGATTTCTTACGCAGTCGAACCTTCCGCTACCGCGTCGAGGGGGTGCGATCCGAATCACATCCCATCTTAGCCGGAGTACCACAAGGCTCAGTCCTAGGTCCCGTGCTCTACACCCTTTTCACGAACGACATATCGCAGCGGCGTCGAACTCGCCGTCTTCGCAGATGATACCTGCCTCTATGTGTCTGGACGTAATCCAGACACTATCTCTAAACGCCTCCTATCCGCAGCCCGAACCCACGGGAACTGGTTTCGGAAATGGAGGATCGAGGTCAGCCCCATCAAAAGTGCAGCCATGTACTTCTCGCGGCGCATTACGCCGCATCTCCCCACCATAGAGTTATTCGATCGTCCAATCCCCTGGGAAAAGACAGTCAAATACTTAGGCGTCCTATTAGACTCGAGACTCAGCTTCGGTCCACATATTAACCGAGTAAAGAACCGAGCGGCGTTCGTCCTCGGCCTTACATCCGTTACTAAATAAAAATAGCAAAATGTACCTACGTAATAAAATTACACTTTACAAAGCCTGTATTCGGCCAATTATGACATACGCAAGCCCCGTATTTGCGCATGCCTCCCCGCGTCAAATTCACCGACTTCAGGTAATAGAAAATCGATTCATGCGTAAAGCCACGGGAGCACCGTGGTTCGTGCGTAATGCTAACCTTCATATCGATTTAGGGCTTCCTACCATAGCCCAATATCTAAAGTTGGCCTCTCGCCGATACTTCGACTCTGCCGCCACGCACCCCAACCCACTGGTTGTCAGTGCCTCCACATACAACCCCCTCGCGATACACCAAAACTCGACCCGCGGAAAAAGGAGACCGAGGCACGTCCTCGAGGACCCTGACGACGCGACCACTAGGGCCCAAGCGCTCTACTCAGCACTACACAAACACACATTATCACCATCATACCGCCTCCGCCGTCGCGTGGGCGTATCAGACAAAGTTATTCGCGATACCGCCGCATCTCAGGCCGGTTCTCCCCTAGCAGTAGTGTCATAAGCAGAAGCGTCGCTGGAGTTTCTTGCGTCATTTCTTCTCCAGCGGAAACGCATTCCGAATTGGTGGTAAACCTATCTAATAATAATCATGGTATTAGTAATGATAGTAGTAGTAATATTGCCCTCCCGATTGCAGTAACTGACCGAGCCGAGGCCGGCCCCCCCCCCCCACCCCCAAAAAAAAAGCTAGCTCACAGTGCCCTTCAAACCGAAACACAGTAATGTTTGCACACTACTGCTTCACGGCAGAATAACTGGCCCTGGGGTGGCCTACCTATACGGATTCCTATGCGGGTTGCGGACTACACATGTCTTTGTAATATTGTATTTTTTGTTTCTCAGACGTGCAGGTTTCCTCACGATGTTTTCCTTTACCGTCCAGCACGTGGTAAATCAGCACTTAAAATTGCAATTAACAATTTTAGTGGTGCCGGCACCGGGATTTCTTTTTAATAACAACTATTTTATTACTGTTTGTTTTAGTACTGTAGCATTACTTACTGCTAATTCTTTTTATACTTTGCGATAGTTGTCTCAAAGTGGATGTCCATTTTCACTCACACTAATATTTAGTAATGAAATGCCTCTTTTAATAGTAGTGCGAAATATTTTCGTGTAACTACTGCAAGTGAGTTTTTATTACTATACGGCTTTAATCTTTTTAGTCATGGAGAACTGAGTTTTACCATTACTGACACTCAGTTAAAACTTTATCGAACTTACAATTATTAATATATATTATTAATAGCATATCTAAGATTTATATACTACCGAAGAATCGGTCCTTGCGAATGTGCGGTTATAAGGATTACAGTGAACACGCGTCGTGTCGGATTGATTAGGCCGATGACTGGTCGTCAGGTGCGATTAAGAACAGCGCGTATGATATCTTAAATTTCTTAAAGATATAATCGCATCATTCGTTTAGACAAGCACAATTTGACAAGCGTGAGAGCCAACCACTCGTTGATACTGATAAAAAATGTCTCATGCTTACTTTTGTAAAAGCTTTTAGTTTAATAAATAAAGATGATGCAGTATTTTTTAATTATCAAAACACATTTAAGGATCACAATATAATCATTATTTATTTTCTTTGTTTATGTTCGTAATTTGATTATTTTTTCGTGGTTGCTCATTTTATCATCTTCATCATCATTGCAGCCTATCACTAGTCGACTGCTGGACATAGGCCTTCTCCATAGATTGCTATAAAAGTTTGTAGATCTCATTTTGGGAGACTGCCACAGTTATCACGTATGGCAGGTGAGTTTTTGAACCGCATTTTTTTGTTCCAGAAAGGTACTGCTACCTATCACCTGTTTTTAATATTTAAAACGAAACCCACGGGACGAGATGGGTTGGTAGATTCTCTTACTCCGCCACAACACGGCATTCATCTAGGCAATAAACTCAATTATTTTTATTACTTAATTTTAGCTTAAAAAATGATTACAATTTCATAACAGACTTTTTAATTACTGATGTTGGAAGAAGAACATCTTATTTTTTTCATCATATTTGACAAGCTATCTAGCCAGAATTGACATAAGAAATCTTTTGAAAACATTTAATAGCGAAGCTGTAATCGGTTTTCTTATTTTACATTTATATTTATTTTACACCCGCAAGAGCCGTGGTAGCTCAGGGGCTAGGCGCTTCCTTTAAATTTCATAGTACGCGAGTGACCTGGGTTCGATTCCCGGTGCCGGCACCACTAAAATTGTTAATTGCAATTTTAAGTGCTGATTTACCACGTGCTCGTCGGTGAAGGAAAACATCGTGAGGAAACCTGCATGTCTCAGAAATAAAAAATATTTCGAAGACATGTGAAGTCCGCCAACCCGCATTGGAGCAGCGTGGCGGATTCTTCCCAGCTCCAAAACCCTCTCAGAAATGAGAGGACGCCTGTGCTCAGCAGTGGGACATTTATAGGCTGAAACTTTACACCCGCAAATAAGTAAGGGGATCACATATGAAATTGCATAAACAGGATGATTCCTAATCTAACTCAATCTCTGACACATAAAATTGAAGTTGCTATTTTTAATTAACCTCTGGCATCTCAACTCTGAGTTATTACTTCGGTCGACGTTTGGCTTCAGATCTGACTTATTAGATTAACTCTATCTGCAGTCCCATCTTGGCTTATGCCGTACTACGCTTGTTGCTTACGATTTGCAATATTTTATCCGTTGCATAATTGACTTGCTTTGAATTTGTATGCTATTATGATTTTATACGACGAAATAATTTAAGTGTTATACTTTAAAAATATATATATAAGCATAAAGAGTTTAAAATTCAGTCTAAGTAGAGCGTGTTTTCGGAGCAATATCGACATTTTAGTATTAAACATAGCCCAAATTACACAATATGTAGATTAAACCATCAATTATTACACGTTTTATATAACGGTCAGTATACAAATGAAAGTAAGAGTGGAGACGTAATTTGTCCCTAATTTCCATTCGAGGCCTGTCAGTGGCATTTAGCCGCGACTTGTAGCCGTTGTTTTCGCTAATTAACATCTTGTTTGCAATTTAAAAGCATGTATAGTCGGTTCATTGCTGGTACTATTAGCGAAAGTATATTTATATAGGGTGTATTTCGCAATTATTGGCACGGGCGTGCCGCTTTAGGTTTATTCATACATACATACATAAGATCACGACTGTATCCCATAAGGGGTAGTCAGAGACTGGGCACGCACTGCAAAAACAGATGACTGCCACAATCCACGTTTCACCAAAACAATATAATGCACTTGGTGTGATAGGTGGTGAGCCCATCGCCACCATGCGCTGTTGGGTGCACAGTGCAGTTTAATTCCTTACTCGCCTTTTACGAGGTCCATTGGATGAGATGGAGTGGTAGTATTCTTGTAACGAGCCGCCACCACACGGCTTAGCTCATTCATGTGTACATAGCCTAACTGGATTCAAGCTGTTACTCATTAAGTCGAGATAAATATAATATTTCGTAAATATTTAAAACAACTAATATAAGATGTTGCTATTTCCTAAATGTGAATTATGAATACTAATTGTGAATAACAAATAGTGGAAAGCGCGTTCGAGTCGAAGATTTCGTCTGTAAATAAGCCCACGTGATAAAACCATGCCCATACAGGAATCCATCTAGGTTAACACCATCGCAGGGCAAGTTCTTCTACCGTGAAGCAGTAGTGTGCAAATATTACTAGGATTCGGTCTGAAAGGCACTGAGAGCTAGTGTAATTACTGGGCATATGAACTTAAAGAAATAATGTCTCAGGGTTAGAAGCGCAAGGTGGTACCACACAGCGTTGCATTTATCATTAGGTGAACGCTTCGTTCGTCTCGTCATTTTCTCCAATGAAAAAAGCTGGTTTGAAAAAACTTGAAGTACGTAAATGTTCATTGGAGAATGACGATACTTTAACAGAATACCAACAGTATAACGTTGTCGTTAGGCATTCTTACTAATTCGTGTGTGGGCAATTTAGGTGGTTTTGGTATTGAACCAAAAAGTAGCTTGTGTAGAGATATGAGACTCTCACACTTTAACGATACAATATGCAACATTTATTTATTTATTTATCCTTAATTATAACACCTTAATCTAAGGAATACAATGGGCGGACTTAATGCCTAGAAACATTCTCTGCCAGTCAACCCTGGGAGACTAGAAAACTGATGGCAGGTGCAAATAAGTAAAATATGGAGTGTGATGTGAAAGTATAAATACTATTACATAATCATTATATAATAATATAAATAATCAATAGATATATTCACAGATTAATACATACAAGACAACAAATAATAAGTATAATACACAAATAATACATATGTAAACAAAATAAGACGTGAAATTAGAGCATCAGTTTGCCTTCAAATAATGTTCCCTAAAAAGCTATTTGAAGTAGTTTTTGTGGGGGTGCATTCCAGATAGCATCAGGGAGGGCATTCCAGAGGAGTGTAGCCTGAGCTGTGAAAGGAGCGTTGAAAAATCCAGTATGATGCTGTGGAATACTAATTTTTAGACTATTTGGAGAGCGAGGAATTCGATCATGAGTCGAATAAAGACATTTGAAGTTATCTTTAAGATACGACGGAGAATTAATTAGGATCGTGTAAAAGTGTGTAAAGTACCAATAAAGTTCTAGAGCTAGGCCTTTGACGAATGGAGAGCCATTTAAGCATTGAACGATAAGGGGATATGCGGTCTTACTTACGTAGGCCGTAAATAAATCTTATAGAATTATTAAGAAGGCGCTCCAATTTAGTGAGAACATTTTGTGATAGATCTGGATAACACACATCTGCATAGTCGATAATGGGTAGAATAGGCGAATGAACCAGCATAAGCTTGGTTTTGAAAAGTAAGAAGTTTTTTAGACGATTAAGAGAACGCATAGTGGCAACGACTGCACGGCTGATTTCATTAACCCGTACTTCCCAGGCCATACCTTGGTCCATATGCAAGCCAAGATTTGTCACGGAGCGGCAAAGTTAGTTGAGCGCGCTTAAATTTATTGGATAAACGGTACAATGCAACCTCAGCTTTAAATGGCGTTGGCGTTACATATAAAAGATAGTATATATAAAAGTGACTTTTGTAATGGTAAAAAAATCTCGAAACACTTCGTTCCATTTTCACGACGACGCTTCGCTTTAGTTTCAAAACGTACGAATGGCACTTTTTAGTCTAGGTTTTTATTTACTGCTCTAAGGCCTTGATTCCAAAGTTGATTATCACATTTCTTTTGTGTTTTCATCTCCATCATCCTTTTAATAGTCCACTGCTGGACAAACATCTCTCCCACGAAGGAAGGAATTGCCATAATCACAGCGCTCGGCAGGCGGATTGGTGATCGCAGTACTCGACGCCTCGCACTTTAGACGCTGCTATCCGTCACCAGTATATATCCAATATATATACTGGTGACGGATAGCAGCGTCTGGCTTTTTTCGAGATTGTTATTAAACCACATATCGGTCCCATGAGATTATACTGGCATTTCTCTTAATCGACTGTAATGATTTCCGCTGGACGAAGTGGGGTGGCAGATTTTCTAACGCCGTCAATTGTAATATAATTTTATTGTATTTTAAATAGTTTCTATAATAATCATATTTTAGTGGTACCGTGAAACATTTTGGGAATAACAAAAAATTACATTCTATTTTTAAACGCAAACAAATTGTTGATTTAAATCGCATATCGCTCACAAATTTAGCATGTAATACTTGTGCCGATCCATTGAACGCGTGTAATGTATAAAGCATTAGTCATGTGGCTGCATCTCTTTGAGGTCAGATGTTCGACATTGGCATTGATGGCGCGTCACTTTGTCAGTGCCAGGGCGGCGATGAAGTTGGATGGTGCTGTCAGGTTGCGTGTTTGTATGTCCCTATAGGTTATGCAGACGAGCGACTGCAGGTTTATGCGCCACTTTTATTATAAATTTGGTGTAAGTTTTGGCGAACTGCAAATAATACTTTATCTTATTCAGGATATTTTCCATAATTCTTATTGGTCTTCATTAAATCTGGTGGCTATAAAAAAACAAAAAAAAAGCCAAAACAGAACTTAAGAAAAGTTGTAATCTATTGTGGCCTTTTCGTTTTGTTCCAAACTAGCTACCGATCATTTAGTTAATAGATACATTTGTCTCATGTGATGTTACATATGCTTGATATTATGAATATACTTTTTTCTTGTTTCTGTGTTTGTATGCTATGTATACAGATCTGTAGGCATGGTAATACAAATAACTCAGGTAATAAAGTTAACATAATTCAACGCGAATTCACCATTAAGATAAAAGAAACAACAAACATAAAAAAAGTTTAAACGTGATAGATGACGCTACATAAATAAAAGCGAAATGGCTTTCGAAAGCTGCGGCCATTGAAATTTTAACGTGGAATAGTAAGATTAGAAACCACGGAAATCTACAAGTTACTAAGATTGTATTACAAAATCATTCGCTGGTGGCTTTGTTCGCATTCAATTCAAAAGTAAAAACAGAAAAGAAAAAGGAACTCGACGTTGAAAGAAGTCAGACATCAAACAAATTAAATAATATAATTGCTTCCTAGGGGCGTATTTTGTAGAATTACGAAAACATATTTTTTAAAATGTGTTGAAATAATTCTTTAATTTTATCATTGGTAATTGTAACATACTAAATGTTAAAATGCGTATTTTCAAAAGGCGAAGCTCTCTGTTAATCGGATTTACTATATTTTTGTGTTGCTTGTTTACTTAAGAAGTCTTAAAACTGCAACGATTTGAAATAGTCTGCTTCATCATCGTCATCATCGTTTCAGCCTTTTTTAGACCACTGTTGAACTCGGGCCTCCCCCATAGATTGCAACACTTTATCTTCAGTATTAGTATTAGGAATCTATATCGTCATTTTTTACTGAGTGGTTACGGTGAAGTCAAAGTAAGGATTTAATTTTCGTATATTATGTTTGTTCCTTCACAGTTTCATAACTACTTGACCGATTTTAAGGATTTACGTATGGTTTGATATTTTTTTAAATTTCATATGTATAATATCATAATGGTTATATACACATGTATACATACAGTCTTTTTCCCATTGGGGTAGGCAGATACCACATCTTTCTACTTACTACGATCTTTCGCTTCTTCTACTTTTATGAGCGTTTTCATGCAAGCTCTTTGGTTGCTGGTACTTTCGACGTGACCTTTTCTTTAAAACGTCTTCGACCCGAGCGTGATACGTTGGCGTCCATCGTCCCTTATCGGCTTTCCCATTCACATATGCCTCATAAATCTATTTCGTCAATCTTCTTTCATCCATCCTCTCTACGTGTCCAAAACATCTAAGTATCCCTTTGTCTATCTTTGTCACTACATCTTCAACCACACCATACCGTTCCCATAACAAGCTTATATAACGTCACGCAAAATCGATATGTCGAAAATAAAATAAAATTACCGGTGTACGGCTACACCAGTCTAGGTTTTTTATATTTTTAACTGATTGAAATGTATTTTGTTTGTGTTTTTAAACAGTTTAAATCTACATCGTTCGTCTGTCGGACTCATGCATGTTTTAACTTTTCGTTTTGCATATGCTCAGACATTGTATTGAAGGCGATGAATAGGTTGTTAAACAGCGCAAATCTAAAAGTGCTTCGTGTCAGGACTAATGCGCCCCTTCAACTATCTCAGATTATTTGCCTATTTGTGGAAAGTCTTTTTTTAATGAATGTATAACTATGAACTATAGTTGCAATGGTTTAAATCCGCATTGATAGAATCTTATAACCTTATTAACATAGTTTTTAACAGAGCGCCTCCCTTTATGTATTAAGATTTGTGAAATTGTACGAGTCTCTATTTATCTTGCGCCGTTATTGAGAGATTTGTAAAAATAAATCTAACCGCTTCCATAATATATTTTTGGTGCTATACTTAAGCACCTAAGAAAATCTGCCCATAATAATAAAGAGGGGGCTTTGATCTCGTCGATATCGTAAAAGAGGACTAAGGGAAATGACTAGAAAATCGTTTGACATCCGATAGATTTCAAACGATTTTCTAAGATAATATCTTTAACGATATTCCAAGTTGGAAGTAAATGCCGTACTAATACTGCCGAACTAACGGCTGTGGAATATTTACAGTATGGAATTTTTACATGTGATATTATAACCTAATTACAATTAGTTTTCACGCAGTAAATTACGTCTGATACTATCTTGAGGTGAAAGACAAGCACGTTACTACAGTCCACATTAAAACACATACATTCACAAAAAATAAACGAGAACGGCGCGGACTTAAATGAATTCTGTGCTGATTGCCAGTAACGTATAAGAGTCTACATTTCTTAAGACTCATCATATTAAACTCAGTAGCGTTATGCTCATACGCCATGATGGTATTCTGCGGGTTCATTTTCCTTTCTTGGTCAAGCTGGGCTCTTATAAGCAGCCAGTCTAGAAAATTAGTTACAACATGGATCTGCAAAATAAATATTACATCTAATTTGAAAATGTAATCTTCACCTTTTATAATACTCGTAATAACAAAAAAGGCCGTTTAGATTTATTATTGTTTCAGTAATAAGAAAGATTTGTAACGGTAATTGAAACAAAATATGAATTAGATTGACTTAGTAAAAATTAACCTTTGAAATATTAGCTATTTAGTATTTAGAGTAGTGATTGCAATCGTATTATAATTCGTTTTCGGTATTCATTTCTCAATCTCGATCTCTTCGAAGAAAGCCTATCGTAGAATGGTAATTACATTATGATTTAGAGCTTACGGTCGCTGTGTGGACAAAGGGGAGGCATTAACTATTTATTAATAACTGGGCTGGCTCTGAACCGTAATCTCGGTATTATTGTAATAGTAACTTGCTCGAAGTTAAAGCTACAGACAGACAGGTATGGATGGGCTTCACGTGCCGGTAATAAATTTTACATGGCGTGGATGTGTGGAAAAATTACTACAGTTAAGTCGATAATATGCGGGTAGAGAGTTATTAATTGTTTTATAATACGAGTTATAAAAAGACTGCAAGAACTTATCTTGCAGTTCGAGCTACAATCTTGTTTTTACAACTTAATTGTTCAATGCGACTAAATTCGAAACAATTTTTCTTTGTTGATATTAGAGTTATATGCTTTCGTTTCTCGTGACATATTACAATTTTATCAATACTTTTTCCTTATCAATGAAATACGTTCTTTATGATGTAAACGCGATAAAAATCTCGAGATACACTGACATAGTATTTTCATTACGTCATTTGGTAACACCCGATCCCAGGTTGTTGACACGCAAAAACTGCTGTTGCAAAGGTCAAGATAAAATACGAGGCTGCGTAATTAGCTGGCATTTTCTTATTTTGTAATGCTTTAATCATGACGTCAGGAATGCTTGTTCACACGTACACGGACGTTATGTCGAAATATTATTTATGTATCTTTGTTAACTAGCTTGAGCATATTTATGTTTTCTGCTTCAGCTCTCTTACGTGTAATAATAGCCGGTATTCCGAATGATTACAGATTGTAAAGCGTAACTTAATTTTAAATAAGTTCAAAGGTTTTGTTTGGAATACATTGTTATTTTTTTAGTTTTTACTTATTTATTATCAGCTTGGACTGTACAGGCAAATTAAATGTCTACTATTGTACTATTTACACGTACTACTTGCACTGGTGGAAGAATTTCTATGCTTGGCGTCTAGGTAGTTTCCACCGCAGGGCCAGTTATTTTGCCGTAAAGCGGTAGTGTGCATACATTACTGTGTTTTTGGTTAAAAGGGCACTGAGAGCTAGTGTAATTACTGGGCATATGAGAGTTAAGAACTAATGTCTCAGGGTGACAGGCGCAGTGTGGTGACACACAGTAATGTTATTGGCGACACAGCATCATTTATGGGCAGACGTTGCACTTACTCACTTGATCACTTACTTTATCCTATAAAAAATACGCTAATGGTAAAACAAATACGCTAATGGTAACTATAAGAGTCTGATATTCGACTAAAACCATTAGCCTAATACGTAATTTGTAATTCTTGAATTTAAAATAATAAAACAAATAAAAAAATAAAAAGGGAAATGTCTGGGAAATTTCTGGACTTCTGACAGATGGCGGAACAACCATCTTGAAAAATGCCAGATCGAAAAAACATAAGCCGGTGACGGGCAGCTCGAATGCCCGGGACGTCGAACTCGCCCTCTTCAGAGACGATTCATGTCTCTATGTGTCTGGACTTAGCGCCCCCAATCCGCAGCCCGAACCTTAGGGAACTTGTTTCGGAAATGGTGGATGGAGGTCAACCTCACCAAAATTGCAGCTTTATACTTTTCTCGGCGTAAAAGGCACACCATAGAGTTATTTGATCGTACAATCCCCAGGGAAAAGACAATCAAATACTTAGGCGTCATACTCGACTCAAGACTCAACTACGGTCCACACATTAGCTATGTACCACTGAAGTTGAGTCCTTTACTTCATTATAAGGGGGAAAGGTAACGCCTGATTCTATTAGCTGATGAAGAAGTTTGGTGAGCGTCGATCAACAGGCAATCTGATGATGTTTGATTTACAACGATGTGGTTGTATGTGCCCATATGTTATATATAACATATGAACTGATTTTATGAATGCTTATTGTTTCATGTTCACTAAAGGTAATAGCTTATAAATTAGACACTGACTGACACTGAGCTCAGACCTTCTTCAGATCTGAAAGGGTTTTGCGGTTTATGCACTTGCTAACATGTAGCAAACATAATTTTTAATATGTAAGACATTTTTAGTTAAACGTAAACAATTATTTTGTAGTATGACCATATTTTCTTTATTATTGTTTTAATTAAGAAATAAAACTTTTATAAACATATATAGTTTCTTAACTTTTATAATCTATTTTCCTTGATGATCCATTGAAGTAAAAATTCCTTTAATCGGTTAACATCGTTACCGTTTGCCGAATGGTCGATCGCTCATGAGGTATATGTGACTGGTGTATTATAAGTATTATTGATCACTAATTGAGGTGAACCGTAAAAAAGTAGCTATTTAAACAACATCAATGGCTTTATTAATCGTTACAAATATTTATCCATGATAGCAAAATAGGGCTATGTTATTATTTCGTGTTATGGGATGTATTGTAGTGATTGTTTTTTACAGAACTTAATTACTAAGCTGTTTGTTATAGTTAAGGAATATTTTGTATATAAACATAAAATAAAAGAAATTGCATTCCAAACCTGAAATACTTACTCTGGCTGCGGGTCCTGGGTCGAATCCCAGCTGGAGTCAACATTAGTGTAAAAATACAAATAGTTGATTTTGGGGTCGGGTTGTGTTGTGATTGTTCCTGTGTCTCTGAGACTGCACCCTGGCCTACCTCCGTAGCGTTACATCGAGCGCGGGTAGTTAAGGACAAGAATCTCTTGCGCAGTGAAAGCTTCTGATAATATTCGGAAGTTGCCGCTGTTGTCGAAAATCGACCAGGGAGACGTCATCGATACGGATAAGACGTCGTCATTATGGAAAGGATAGTTATTAACGTGCCAAACATAACGTTTATATAATTTGGATACGCATTTAAGGTTATGTTACTTAGATAGTAGCGACTTAGACATTTTTAATTAGGCAAGACTCTAAATTAATAAATTCCTTAAGCTGTGTGAACTATAGCAACTGCAAAATATGTTTTAATTTCCATCAGAATATACGTAATACTATTATTGAATGTTCGTCCGACAAAGTGTTTTTAAAAGATCTCTACTCTTTAGAACAAAATAAACTATATACAGACTTTTCATGATACTGTTCAGCAAATATCACTTCTAAATAATAAACAAAACATCGCTACGCAGCAATTACCGATATATTTCTCTACGACACTAGGTGATTAATAGCAAAGTTTCAATACGTTATATTTGCACTGTTGGGCTGCACGCAACGTCGAGGAAGCACCGGCTGTGCTAACCCACCACTGAGGTCACACTCACTTATTTATGGAGCACGAACTCTTTGTACTGCGCCGCTAACATCGACAATCTTCAACGCGTACCAATAGTGACTTTGTAGAAATGTAATACTATCAGAGAGTAAATTTATTGAAATAAGCATTTTAATAAATTTGTATCAATATATTATTAATATAATCTCTCTAGGAATTATAATAAATATATAAATATTTCGGTTAGTATTAAACTTTATTAGGAAATTGTTTGGTTTGGTACTACTAGCGTACTAGCTACTACATTATTACTATTTGATCTGTCTACTTTATTTCAATGAAATTGGTAAATGGGCAGTAATAAATTGCATGACGAACGTTCTAATGGACAAATAGATGAATTTCCTTATTAATCAGTTGAAAGAAAACTAAGTTCTCAAATAAATCCGCGGCAAATGTTTAAAACACATTCAGATACATCAGCAATGTTTATCGTACTTAAGTTTTTTTTTTAAGAAAAGTAAAACAACTCACAAATCTCTTTAAAATATATTATCTGGCCAATGTTTCTGTTTTACATGCGGTTTGTATTGCTGGAGAAGACGAACATGAGATGTTAATAAAAAATTGCATAGTTGGCTTCCAAGTAAACACACACGCGTGAATTATTTATTTTATTTGATATAAAATGATCAAGTCCATCTAAAAGTCGATTTCAAACTACTTACAGGAACATTGCAAATGATTGTTCAAGTAAAACAGTTCTCGTGTTTTATATCGAAGCATTAGTGATACAATGCCTTCTCTGTGTTGAAACAAAGCAATTGGAAATCGAGACAATATTTATGAAAATTTATTGACTTAAAGTATTTCTTCAACTTACTGGCCTATATATCCTTGTTTTCGCTTACAAAAAAGTAAGTTATATTTACGGCCCACTTTATTTATGTTATATATGTATGCTAGGGCACAGGTTTCATTTTTGAGAGGCTTTTCGAGCCATGAAGTGTCCCCCATACTGCACCAAAACGACTTGGAACAACACTTCAAAATATTTTTTGTTCGTCCGTCATCCAAGTTACTTGACGATCTTGTCTTTTACCACCGAGCACGTGGTAAATGAGCATTCAAAATTTACTTTTGATGTTGGTATCGGGTATCGAATCCAGTCCACGTCCGCACCAGTATAACATTGAAGGCGAGCGTCCGGACCCTGAGCTATCGCAGCTGTTATTTTTATTAACCGTTTGTGAGATATGTTTTTATAAATATTTTTGAATTTTACGTTGACTAAATGGAAGTACACATTTTTCTATGCATTGAATTGTTTCATCTAAAGATCAGATCATGTACGATCAGATTGTTGCCAATTTGTAAGTCATTGGGTAACAATAACAACCAACAATCTGACGTAGTCTAAGATTCATAGGATAATAACGAGTCAGGCTAATACCCGATAGTCCGGCGAGGTCTCTTGTTGCAGCGCTTATTGCCAGAGCATTATGCCATGATAGGATACTAAGTCATTTTAAATGACACAGCAAAAGGCAAGTTGATCCATTACCTCGGCAACGTCGTCCGCGAATAAGTAATAATAGATGATGACTAGTGGTATTTGAGATTCCGAGCGCCGTATTATTCTCGACGTGACAACATTATTATACTCGTTCTTGTAAGAATAGCCTTAATAATAATACCTTAACTAGTCGTAAGATTCATCCAGTGGATAGTAATAATTATTTACAAAAGAATATATAAATGTACTAAAAGAAATTACCACAAACTAAATTTAAAACAAAAAAAAAGCTTTAGAGAATCTACGCTGCAAATTATTGTATAAAATGCTTAAAGATTGATTTTGATATAACGCGAATACCTTCCTCGCCTTTGAGCTATCTTGGATAACGAGAATTTTTCTTTTCTTATGGCATTAAATTATCAGTTCGCGTTCACGTAGAAACTTCAATAGCACTTCAACATATCTATTATTTTGAATTTGGGCTATCTGAAGCCTAATGAGTAAATTTGACTCACAGACTCTCCGTGTAGAACTAAAATAGTATTTACACTTATTCTACAGCGAGGGAATCTGTACACCAACATGTTACACCTCGCTGCTTGAGTCCAGCGCTCGCGTTTTATACCAAGCTGATCTTTCCAAGCACTTCATCATTGATTGTAATAGTGGCTCGTATAAAATACTGGAATCAGTCTAGGTAGGTATTACCGCAGAGTTGTCCTAACGTAAAGCAGTAGTGTGCAAACTTACTGTGTTTCTGTCTTAAGGGCACTGATAGTTGGTTTAATTACTAATAATATGGATAGTTGAGAACTGACGTATTAGTGGGACGGGCAAAGTTTGGTGCCGTCTCCCTGAGACGTCAGTTCATAAGTCTCATATGCCCAGTGATTACACTAGCTCTCAGTGCACTTCAGACCGAAACATAGTAACGTTTGTACGTTACTGCCCCACGACAGAATAACTGGCCCTGCGGTGGCACCTACCTAGAATGATTCCTGAATAGGAATTGAGTTGATTCCAGTTGAATGAGATTCAAACCCGTCTCAATTATTATGCTTTTTCTACCTAACCAATTCAAACTATCATTTGTACTAAAAATCTGACCCGTAAATCACTAAAATAGTGAAAATTTATAATGACTAAGCAGTAAAAAAATATGAATCTTTATCTCAAGACAAATCTTTATCTCAAAATTATACTGTTCATCAAAAGCTATGGGCATGTAAACACCTTTTTTCTTTCCTGATCTATTGTTGCAACCCTATCATATTACAAACAAACTGGCCACCGTAAAACCTTATTCAAACATCTGAACACATTTTACATCCTCCGTCATAAAATTAATACCATACTATCTAACATACACTTGCAAGAACTTTGTTATATTTTAGTAAAAAATATTTAATATTTACTTGGTCACGAGAGTTTGTTTACGTTAATTTTCTTATATAAAATTATTAATTATCTAATATATTATTTTTAAGCGACCATTTTAAATATAATTTGTAATTACACGTTAGTTATCTTGATTAATTATTGTCATATGATAGCAGCGTACGAAAATTTCATTTCGTTCTGAGAGGCATGTAATCTTGACTAATGGAAAAGTTAAAAGAACTTTTTGGTTTTCAAAATCTGTTCAAAAATGTCAAGAACGTTAGAATATCAAGATCTGTGTCAGAAATATACGACTACTTTGCAAGGTGTTCAAAATGGCTGCTAATTCTGATTATAATAAGCGGGTTGGAAGAAACTGGGAGTTTGGGCCACTAATTGTTAAGAAACATCTCATAAAAAGAGAGTTGAATCTCCATTCTGTCAATAACTTCATCTCGTTCCTTGAATAACGCGAGAGACGACAAAGGGAATATATAAGCTAGGCAATTGGACGGTAACATTTTCTTGAGGTTAAAACATTACATTATTGTGGTGTCCTCGACCAAGTGTTTAACGGTGTGTTTGGTGCAATTAGCGACTGGCCTCTGTGCTACGAGTTGTTTGATTCCCGCACAAAACAAATATTTGTTTGATTTATATATCGTGGTACCTGTGTGTTTCCGCAAATGAGAATATAAACAATTTAACCTTTACGTTTTGTTCAGAGTCACAGAAAAAGTTTCATAACAATGTTAGTTTATGGATGAGAGTAACCGCCACTTGTCACTTTCGTTATCAAACATTGTACCCGAATTTCGGAAATAAACGGCTTTATTATTATTATAAAGAATTCTATGAAGAACCTTAAGTATAAAGCTCCAACCGTATTGTTGTACCTAACATAAAAAGTAACAGTCGGTTTCATTGTGATTGAAATAGATAAAATGTGCTGAAGTAAACGTTAATATTCAGCACTTATTGCTATCGTAATATAATAAGCGCGGAGAGCGTGAAGATCTCTCTTTAAGATTTCTCGAAGCCAATTTTAGTATTTTAGAGTAAGTTATAGAAGGGATCAGATAATTTTCTCGGTTGCATTTCTCGGCGTGGAGATACAACTCGCGATACTAGGACCCACCCCTGGCCTTATTGCATATACATTTTGTGAGGCAACTAAAAACGAAACTTGACTGTAAATATCATATACACTGATATTTTATTTTAGTTTTAGCGGTTTTCTCTAATTAAACGAATTGTACAATAAAAGTAAACTGACAAAACAGAACATGATTTTTTAATGCACTGTAACCACATTCATCATTATCATAATCATCTTTTCAGCCTATCACTTGTCCACTGCTGAACACGGCCTGTGTCCCCCATAGATTGCCACAAAAGTTTGTAGCTCTCATTTTGGGGGGTTTTGCCATAGTTGCCACGTTTGGCAGGCGGATGGAAACTTCAGTTTATTTATTCAGATGTTCCAGAAAGATGTTACTCCCCATTTCTAGGTTTTCATTTTCCCTCTGTCGACTTTTACGACACCCACGGGATGACACGGAGTGGTAGATTTCCTTAAGCCGCCGCCACGCGCTACTACATTGGCAAGTTCTTTTTTAAAACTGATGGTAGGATTCCTATGTAGGAATCCGTCTAGGTAGGTACCACCCCAGGGACAGTTATTCTGTCGTGAAGCGTGAAAGCATTACTGTGTTTCGGTTTGAAGGGCACTGAGAGCTAGCGTAATCACTGGGAATATGAGACTTAAGAACGCGTGTCTCAGGGTGACGGGCGCAGTGTGGCATTCCACAGAAATGTTCTGGGTGACACAGTTGCACTTACCATCAGGTGAACGTTTTGCTTGTTTCGTCACTTTATCAAAAAAAAACTTTTTATAATTTTTGTCTTGCTAGGACTGTTTTGGACTTGATAGTCTAGAAAATATATCTTGACTAAACGATGAAAATACATTTTTTTTAAAGAGCTAATAGCGTAAATAATATTTTAATACATGCAATTTCACATGCACAACACAACTAGACCCGAAAACCAAAGATTTGTATTTTTGCATAAATATGGGCTCCGGCTGGGATTCGAACCCAGAACCAAAAGTCGGATACGCTAACCACTAGGCCCGCGGTCGTCGAGGTCAACTAAATCCTATTGTCGCTAGTCATGTCTAAAGGTTTGATGTTTTTTTGGTTGGTTCACCTTTTTCCATTTATGATAAAAATCTAATAAAAATAATAAGTGAATTATAAGTACCTTTAATGTTGCTCCAGGGTATATGCAATAACTATACCAAATTGCATAAAAATCTGTTTGGTAGTATATATATTTTTTTAATATTTTTAGTATACGGAATTGACTTTTCTACAGTTTTATTATATGTAAATAGATTCATAACTTAAAAAGGTTAATTTATTCCAATTTTAATTTTGCTCATATTAGTTTATTATACATATAATTTACTTCTTATGCGACCCGTTTCATTTGCTGAATTGCTTTAAAAAGTTTTCTACACTTTATTGACCACCGCATGGTCTAGTGCACAGTACTTACGTACTACACCGCAAATCCTGGGGTTCGAATATTATTTTAAGCAAATAATTAATTGTTAGATTTTTGACTTTTGGTTTGAAACTACTTTCAATTTTAAAGGTTCTAAATGTGAATGCCTAAAAGTATCATCATTTTTTTAGATCGAATGCATAAATAATATACGAGTATGAATATCTTTCTCATGATTGGTCACTACATTCTTTCAATGCTCAGTCCCAATCTATCTCCCAATGACCTTTTTTATACTATTAATAAATAGAATCGGAGACCATATTTGTATTTAAACATAGTGTAAACCTAATCAAACAATTTGTCTTCTTTTACTGACATTGAGAAAAAAGGGAAGTTTTTTTAAATGTCGTCAGCAAACCCAAAAAACCTGTCAGCCCTACAGATAATCTAATCGTCGTGGTATTTGAAATAGCGTTTGATTATCAGGTTTATCATTAAGTCTGCTTTTTCTTTCATTATTAACAACACGCAGAAAGTTAAACATAGTCATTATGCAAATTATTCATGCACGAACTTTTAAAACTATATTGTGGGTGGTTGGATGCAACAGAAGAGTTTATCTTTTCAACTCGTTTGGATATGTAAGACATTTTATAAATGTGATTGCGTACTGGCGTCTGTTATTTTCTGCGAAGTGTTCTATAAGAGTTGTTCTTAATATTTTTGTCCGAAGAAACTGATACGATTAATAAATACATCACTAACTTGAGTTGCGTTCTAAGAACTGAGTGTACGATATTTTATCTCTTTGTGTTTCTCTTCTTCAAAACGATATTTAGTAACGAGAATTAATTGTATGACTAATTGATATTGTACACAATTTACCGTTACAGTTTATCTTCTTGTGCAACTGTTAACCAGTAACGGATCTTTTGTAACATTGTGTCAAAAGTAAATAAGATTATGGTAATATTAACGTTTTAATTGTATTGATTTTAAGAGCATGCAAATATTTAATTTTACATTTTTGAGATTTTAATTTAGTAACCTTGGCGAAAGCTGTAAAAACTTAACCAACCTTTGCTTTAAATTTTACTTTTAGAGCGTTGGAGTAGCTTGAAGAATAGGGTGCCGTTTGGTGGTGGCGTCTCAAAATCCATCATCTTATTATGTTCCATGGTTGCCATAAAAGAAAAACTAAGAGAAAAACTATAGAAAGACGTGTGGCAGGTTGCATAATTACCATCTCAAATATGCAAGCCTAAAATAAAAACATAGACTATATTAAGGTACCTACCTAGGCATATTCCTGCATAGGAATCCTACCACCAGTTTTTTCAAAGCTTTCAGTTTGTCAAGCATGGCATCACGGCAAGTCCTACCTATTCTACACTAAGTTATAGGTCATTTGAGACGTTATTCCGTGGAGATTATAGATACATTCGCAGGAATAAATCTTACGACGGTGCCTATATTCAGTCATATATTTGCCTCAGTGGCTCTCCAAACACTGCATAATGGGCGATGACGGCAACAGATGCAACACAGGGCGTGTCTGGTGATAGTGTCCGAGCGAGCTGCGCTGGCGCCTTTGTATTTATGGCGCTGTTTGGCGCACGCTGCACGCGTAATGTTACCGCAGATAAACATTATCTATGGTAGACACCAATACATAGATCGAGATGCATCAACGACACAATGTAAAGAACTTGCTAGATAAGAATATACATTTTTTTTAATAACTGTTTACTGGTGGTAGGATTCCTATGTAGGAATCCGTCTAGGTAGGTACCACCCCAGGGCCAGTTATTCTGCCGTGAAGCAGTAGTATGCACACATTACTGTGTTTCGGTTTGAAGAGCACCTCAGTGCTCTCAAGGTAACGTAATCACTGGGCATATAAGACCTAAGAACTGATGTCTCAGGGTGACGGGTGCACTGTGGTGTCACACAGAAATGTTTCGCTGGGTGACACAGCTTTGTTTTGGGCATACGCTGCACTTACAATCAGGTGAACGTTTTGCTCGTTTCGTCACTTCATCAAATTAAACAAAAAAACCGTTATAAAAAATAAAATTTATAGCGGCTACTAAAAAAAAGGTACTGTAATTTTTTTTAAGAATATTAGCACTACTGTTAACAAAACTAATATTCCTGTTAATCACTCAAATTAAGTTTAAAAGCTTGTACTAAGAAATGTTTTACGGCAAGAGTCGAATGGCGGGCAGTCGCAGTCGGTACCTCAAACCATTACGCTGTTGGCGCTTAATCATGAATATTATTAGTTTTTGAAATCACTTAATTTATTAATGTTACTAATGTTAATTTTGACGGCGCACCAAATAAAGAAGTTAGTAGCAAGAATGCTGTTTGTTAATATTTTAGATCGTCGAAATGAATATTATTTCATTTTTAGGGTCCCGTGGTGCAACTACATAACGTCGAGACTGTTCGCGCTATAAAAAAATGCTTGAAATTTGTCAGATAGATAAATATATCTATAAAAGTCATAAACTTACTTTAAAGGGATAAGTTTTCATAGATTTAAAATAGCGATGAATTTGCACGTCCTCGTTTAGTATAATTGAGAAGATATTCAATGAGAAGCGTTTTTTTTACAATGCGTGCCGTTGGCGAGCTATACATGTGTACATGTGGAAAAGGTGTTCCCCCGTGAGATTTCTAAACTTTTACTTCGAAACTTGTAACTAGTCATCGTGCCTTAGTAGGCATTCTTTGTAATTTGTTCATTTGCATTTTTTTTGAGTATCTTGTCATGATTCGAGTAACGGTGGCAAAACCGAACAAGGTTAAAATACTACGGAACCATATATAGTCTTACATGGTCAAGTACTAAGCCATTTCTTGTAGATAAATCCTAATATTACTAAAGACAGGCAGAATCCCAAATGATCAACATTATTCGAGATCAAAACATTTGCTTAAAATAGCTATAAATATGGTAATACTATGCAAATATCTGTAATGTGTGTCATGACAGTCTAAGCCCAAACACCAAGTTAAGAAGGTAAACATAAGGGGCCATTTTGTAACTCAGTTTTTCAAAATATCAATGAAATAGAATTCGCAGCCAGCTTAGATTGCATGTGTCTTTCGATCACCCGACCTGCCCGAGATGGAGCGGCGACCAGCAAGATTTTGCGGGAAATTAATGGTCGGAGGTGACTCATGACCGTGGTTTGTGAAAATCTATTGGGGACTCTTAAGTTTATCAGTGGACTTTGATTGACTTAAAAGATGATGATGAGTTTGTTGAAAATCACGCTGTGTGGATACATACATACATAGACGCCTTATTCTCACAAGGGTAGGCAGAGATCATCTTTCCACTTGCTACGGTACTGACACACATCTTTAGCTTCTACTACTTTAAATAGCGTTTTCATACAAGCTCGTCGGTTACGGGCAATTTATGCTGTGTATAGTGAAATAATTCAATGAAGATGTCGAATATTAGTTTCTTGAATAAGGTATTAAAAAAAAACATTAAATGAGTCTAATATAGGTATGTAACATTGTTTGAAAAAATAAAACTGTACATATTTTTAACTATAACGGGGCAAAGTGTCAGTTCAATACTGGCCTTCTATTATAAGAATGAATTAGCGGTCTTATATGCCATATATCGACATAACCGCTCCTTGTTACTTCAAAATGTTGTAATTTAAGTGATTCTTAATATGGTATTCAGATTACAAAGACATCTTACGTCTTTACGCCATAAAATTTGGAAGTAGAGCAAGTGTTTAATAATGTTGCTACCACAGAATTTTAAATCAGATTGTTGCAAAGGAGGTCTTAATTTTTAACCTGATTTTTCTTTAGAGCCTAGTTCCTGACTCAAAAGCCGACAACGCACTCGCGATTCCTCTCTTGTTGCAAATGTTCGCTCTCCATCGTTCAATTTCCATCAGGTAAGCTGCTTCGTTTGCTCACTCTACAATAAAATAATGACCTTTAACACTTAAAATCTCTTGTATTTTGGGTGCGTTTTTTATAGAAAAATTGCAAATTCTCAAATACCCAGACCCGGAACAACTATTGTAGGACATACCTACACATTTCTGTTCACTAACACAGAACACAGAAAATACAATATCACAGATGGCAATAGTTTAGCCTCTGCGCCAACCGAGCCGGTTTACACCAAACAAGCAATTGTTTTTCCATAATTTATTTCATATTTATTATTACCAGATGAAGAGAAAAGGACGCCACCTGTCGTCCTGTTGTCGCCAGTCATGTTTGATTATTTCTTTAATAATTAAATCCGACTATAATTGGAACGCGCCCGTTATACAAAGTCGGTCACGACACTCATATAAGATCTATTTTGCTAGCTTGCGAAATTTTATTTCACTTCACTCTACTGTAGGAATGAGATGTTTCTACGATAAAAAAAACTAAACGTCTATTTAAATAAGCGTAGTTTTTCGACGGCAGAGAACCAGTGTAAACATAATACGCGTGTTATTAACTGGATTTATCGTCAAACATTATTTTATAATCGTAACCAGTAGGTGTTAAGTCTCACAATAACAAAAAAAAAATAATAGGTGTGATATTGCTTACATAGCAATAAACATAAAATAAAAAAGGTCGTTAATGTTTAATTTTATTTGTATCCGCTTATCTGGAACGGGATTTCGTGTGATAATATCAACGATAATGGTATTTACGTTATGTAAAATGAAAGTTGTACCACAGTTTATCTACGTTATATATTTAGAAATAGTAAACCAGAAAAGTGCGGTGGAGGTGTGTCATGTAGTGGCGGTTATATTGAAGAAAATTTATTTTTTCATACAGTTTCCGTATACAAAGCCACCTTTAACAACGCCAAGTTACACATGACAGAAAAAACTTATATTATTTTGTATGCATGGGTTCTGCGACAATAAACAGTTTTCCTTTTTTTATGTCTTTTTTCGTTAACCTCTGACAGCTGATTCAACTGCGCGGTGCTTTCATTGCATATCATTGAGCTGGCCGTGAAGACGGGCGCTGCGATTTATAAGCAGTTATAACCAATTTTCATTCAGTTTTCGGCAGTTATTGCATTTGTGAGTCAAACGGTAAGCTGTCTTCGAAGATGAACAACTTTGTGATGCTATAAATTTGTGATTGATAATTGCTTCATTATGTAATTATGATTTATGTCACCAATTTTCCAGTCTTATTTCCAATCCCGCGAGCCAGAAGATCTACTCGTTCACATCGAAGCCGTAATGCAATTAGACTTCGCAATATTGAGAATCAATCCACTGCGGATGAAACTTCAATACGCCACGTGCAACGTAGTACCTACGCCTTGTATTTTTTGGAAAGAAGTGGCGAATACGGAACCATCCAAGTGATGTCGATCACAAAATCGTTTCCTTTCACTTTCGTTGCGATAGTTATACGGTTATCACCGTGCATAGTCGACGAAATTTGACGGCGGAGACTATCACTGGCTGATGGTTATCAAATGTATCATCGTCGATATAACTGCAGAGAATCGTTAACCGCTAGCACATCGTTATTTCTAAAATTTAAATGGAAAACCAAAAAATAAAATTACCAAATCCGACCTGATAGGTGGCGCTGTGATCGTGTGGCTGTAATGTGTGTCATTGCGTCACATATCGGAACGGGGACAACGTCTGCCAGCTAGTTTTAGATATAAATTTTCGACGGGCCATTTCGTATATATCTTGAGGAACAAATAATATTGTTCATAATATTTCTGCGATACCAACAAAAGGCCGCTATCAAGTACTAATGGCCATTAATAACTTATAGTGCACTTGTTAGGACAACTGAAAACTTATTTGTTATTTTTCAGGATTATATCTCTTATAGTGAATCTAGATTTCTATCTCTTATATATATTCTTGATTTTTAGGGTTCCTCTACGAAATGGAAAAACTGAAGAAAAATTTGTAGATAGGTATGCATTCGGAAGTCGGAAGTCCATAAAGTAATTTTAACTTAATGTGCTTAACTGTTTTAATGGATAAGCGGATACATACAGATAGAGGATAGACAGAGGCGGATAGATAAAGGAAAATAAATTACACAATATTCTCTGGATTGGGTATTAGTGTCTAAAAAGCTACTCGACCATGCTATTCGACCAAGCTACATAAAACGATAATTATGACTCTATCAATATTGATACATTTTTTTTATTTAATTTTCGTAAAAAAATGTCTTTAAATGAAAATACATTACTTGGGTAGCGATTTACATACAAATTTCACATGCACAACACAACCAGTCCCAAAAACAGCAATTTGTGATTATGAACAAATATTGGTTTCGGCTGACTTCGAAACCAGGGCCGCGGCGAAGAAGTCAGGTTTTCGAAAACTCGGCTATGCGGACGATTCTTAAGTTTCATATGCCCAGTACTATCTAGCCACTAGCTCCCAGTGCCCTTCTGACCGAGACACAGTAATGTTTGTAACTACTGCTTGATGGCAGAATAACTGGCACATTGGTTGGTACCTACCTAGATATGGACTTGACCACCTACTACCGATAAAAATGTTTCAGGAAGATGCTGCTGCCCATTTCCTGGTTTTTATTTTCACCCTGACGACTTTTACGACACCCGAAGGATAAGATGGGGTGGTAGATTCTCTTAAAGCGCCACTACACGGCATTGCTTCCATTGATGCAAATCTATTTTATCTCATTTGCACTAATTTCGATGGATTCAAATACAAGAAAGATGCACTAATTTCCATGGCCAATAGCTCTTAATAAAAGGTAAGTGAGACAATTATAATCCAGGATATTCATATAAAACGTGCAACTATCTTGTAGAACACTTGTAATATTTAAAATGATTTAAACAATACTTCTACTCTCGTTAAATGTGGGTTTTATGAAAGTTTTTTCCAAAGCCTTAGTAAGGACAGAAACCTAATAAAAATCTTACTTCAGTGAGTCTCAAGACTGAATAAACTTAAAGGACGCATTAGTAAGTAAAAGCTAAGAATCCAGAGCAATTAGCATTGTAAAATGCGCTTGTACTGGTAACACCACCAGAATCAGTACCACGCAGAAATGATGCCCTTCGCTGCGCCTTTCCTCTTGAGACGTCAGTTCTTAAGTCTATATGCCCAGTAATTATACTAGGCCTACGTGCCCTTCAGACCGAAACACATATATTCAACAGTGGTTTGATAAAGAAATAGATAAGAATTAACAAGTAAATAATTGAAAGTTATTTATTTACATAAATTATGCGAAAGGTAATCTTTTGTAATAATTTATTTATTAATTAAAGCAAACGGCGTTAAAGTCGACCAACCGTTAGTGTGTTTACTTCGTCTCTGTGTAATATATTGAATTTGTTACAAGCCGATAAAAGCTGAGGCCGCAAAGTAGTATTTTAAAATTTTGATTATATAAAATTAATAAATAATTTTCAGATTTTTTTGATTCAGGGTAAAAAACGCTTTTTGCAAAAGGCCCAAGATACGAGTAGTAACAGCCTATAAATTTTTGAGCACAGGCTCTCTTTTCTGTAAGGGTTTATGATTCGGGAAGCGTCCACCACGCTGTTCCAATGCGAATTAGCGGACTTAGATTTCCTAACGATGTTTTCGTTCACCACCGCGGACGTAGTAAATCAGCACTTAAAATTGCAATTAACAATTTTAGTGATGCCGCCACTGAGTATCGAACCCAGGTCACTCGCGTGCTACTAAATTTATATTTCTAAGTAGCAGCTCCTGAACTACCCCATCTTGAGCTCTTAATCCCCACAGCTTAAGCTGTCTAGACAATTACGATACATAATGGAAAGAAGAACAATCGCGCAAATTATATTACAGCTGTTATAGGCCTATTTTGTAATTTGTTAATCCGAATTTAACGTATTTTGCGTGGGAAACACGTATTGCGTTGGTAGGTGAGTCGTATCCCATTGTTGTAATAAACTTTATGCTATGGGCATTGGCGCAATTAAACTTGCGTATGGCTCATCCGATTGTTTGCCGTAACTTTTGAATTTGACACACGTGTGGTAGTAATGCCGTTGCGCCTATAAGTGAAGTAAGACTTACATCAATTGTTTCCTTTATATTGGAAATTGCTATTTAGGATATTAGCAACATTCTGTTAAGAATCAATCAAATGATAAATTTATGTTATCAAATGTGCAACAAACGGCCATATTTCTATTTGAAATTGTGAAGACCGCGTGACTAAAGGCTGAGCATACCTTGATTTCTTATATTTACGCGAATATTACATGGTGGTAGGATTCCTATGCAGGAATCCGTCTAGGTAGGTACCTCCCCAGGGCCAGTTATTCTGCCGTGAAGCAGTAGTGTGCAAACATTACTGTGTTTCGGTTTGAAGGGCACTGAGAGCTAGCGTAATCACTGGGCATATGAAACTTAAGAACTGATGTCTCAGGGTGACGGGCGCAGTGTTTTGTCGCCCAGTAATTTTCTGGGTGACACAGTATTTGTTATGGGCAGACGTTGCACTTACCATCAGGTGAACTTTTTGCTCGTTGCGTCACTTTAATGAAATAAAAAAAAAAACATTTAATAAAACAAATTTTACGGATTTTATCGCGTTTAAGTTTTTAACTATTTATAACCCGACGATTCGAGTGCTTTGCAGCACCCATAGTCACGGGGGGATTGAGGGGACAGATGTCCCTATTTCATAGTTAATCCTTAAGCAAAATGAGCTTACAGTGGTATACTTGGTTTTTGATATTATTTTATTAATTATAGGATCCCAAGCCGGTGGTAGTACCCAACCATCTTCTCTATTGAAATTAGGATATATTTTTTTAATTTCAATAGCCTCGCGAATCATCCTTGGTAGGAATCAGTGTTCTTTTGCAATGATTTGTCTATCAAATCTGATGTAATGGTTGGAGTGATCCAGAACACGGTCACATACTGCAGACTTCCTAGAGCATTGATGCTTCATCTCAGCTATGTGTTCTTTTACGCGGGTTTTTATACATCTTTTTGTTAGGCTTATTTAAGAGAGACACAAAGTATTTTATATTTATTATATACACATGTCTACCTGTTGAAGACCGCATCTCAATTGTAACTAGGAAGATAGCAGAAAACAACATGCCAGCAGAATATGCAGAATTGCTTAGACATTGCCTAACATCTGGCTATCTATTGTGTAAGGAATACTACAAACAAATAGATAGTGTGTGTTAGATCGTGCGGCGAGGGGCTCTCCAGTATCACCCATTGTCACCGACATATTCATGGAAGACTTTGCGGAGATGCCCTCTGTACTTCTCCTGTAAATCCAAGATTCTACAAGCGGTACGTAGATGACTCCTTGACAATTTTACCATCAGATAAAGTAACTGCATTTTAAAACCACCTTAACTCCATAAACTCTAAAACTAAATTTACAACGGTGTTAGAGGCAAATAACTCTCGAGCTTTCCTAGATGTTTTAGTAATTCTGAATCCTAATCACACCTTGAGTCATACTGGGCATAGAAAAAAGACCCATATTAACAGATACTTCAACTGTGAATCTCACCACTATCCATCACAGGTAGCCAGCGTGGGAAAATCTTTGTTTCAGAGAGCACGAGGGATCTGCGACAAGAAACTCCTGGCCGCCGAGCCTCAGCATGTCAAGTAAGTTTTGCACGACTACAAAGTTTGGGCCTCGCGCCTACGTCACAGGAACCGAGTGAAACCGGCCCCAGTCGAGCGTGTACCATGTGTCAGAGGAGTCACGGACAAGATTGGCTATATATTGAAGCGGGCTTCCATAAAGACATTTTTCAAGCCGCCGAAGAATGTGTGTCAGTTTTTACCATCTGTCAAGTGTAATGTGCCTCTACAAGATGCAGGAGTATGCCAGCTAGATTGTGAATGTGGGACCTCTAACATAGGACAAATGAAAAGATCTATAAAAACCCGCGTAAAAGAACACGTAGCTGACGTGAAGAATCGACACTCTAGGAAGTCTGCATTATGCGACCATGGTCTGCCTCACCCCAACCATTAAATCAGATTGATAGACAATAAATTCTTGCAAAAGAACACCGATTTCTACCAAGGATGATTCGCGAGGCTATTGGAAATAAAAAAAAACATCTTAATTTTAATAGAGAAGATGGTTGGGTACTACCACCGGTTTGGGATCCTATAGATAATAAAATTAAATAAAAAAAACAAGCATACCACTGCAAGACACTGTAAGCTCATTTTGCGTAGATCGGACCAAAAATAATAATTAAAAGCTGAAGGTACCCCGGATTAACTATGACATCGGGACATCGGTCACCTCAGTCCTCCTGTGACCATGGGTGCTATAAAGAATACTTAACGTCTGAGCATATCTGACAAAATATGGACCCTAATATGTTCAAATTATGCCAGTTACCCGACTTCACAGAGTCAGTAACTCTTTTATGGGACAATGTATACGTTTTTAAAAAAATCTCAGAAAGTGCTAAAAGTCTTGCAATCAAAAAGTTCAAATTTTATATTAAACAAAGACTTCATAAAAAGGGTTTTTATAATATTAAAGAATACATAGATGATGATAACCCCTGGGAATGAGGTGATCGCCGCCAAGCCATTTCTACATCTTTATAATACTGCTGTTATAGAACATTATTTTAAAAATGACAAAAAAAATCCCGCTGGGTTTCTTACTGGTTCTTCCCAGAACAGAGGCAATTTTTGCGAACCAGTGTACTTTAAAAAAAAGAAAAAAATGACTTTCAATAAGTATTATGTAAATAATCTATATTGAATACAATTTTATTCTATTCTATTCTAAATTCTATCTAAAACTCATGCTTGTTGTCATGGTCACCAGCCCCCAACAGGCAGAGCGCTGGCCTCTACTAAGCTGAATTGCGTGCTGAGTTAATGAAAGCAACACCAAGCGCTGAAGTTAGTTGCCTATTACGCCGCGGGTAATAACTTCTAATGCCCGTCGGAGCTAACATTGGTGCAAAAAGAATTTGTGGTTTTGCACCAATGGTTCACGTGTGGGCTTTCGGAAGGAATCCCAATTCCTTCCGAAAGCCGCACTGAGCTAGTGGTAATAGAAAATGGAACTTTAACTGCAGAAAGATATGTCACTGAAATTCTGAATGACTATGTTCGTTAATTTTTAGTGGACATGGGCGAGAATGCCGTTTTGATGCAAGGCAATGCCCACCCGCATACAGCTCAGATAGTGTTTGCCTATTTTCAAGAAGTCGGTATCACACGCATGGAGTGGCCAGAGTGCAGCCCGACTTAAACTCCATTGAGCATACATGGGACCAGCTGGGACGACGTGTACGTTTGCGGAATCCGCCGCCAATCACGCTATGTGAAAAGAAAGAAGCTCTTATTAAAACATAGTAGAAAGTATGCCAAACGCACAACAGCAGTATTGCGAGCTCGCGGAGGCAACACAAAGTACTAAAATGCGTGAAAACGGCACATCTGTAACCAATCTTCATTTACGAAAATACTGGAAAAACTGCGCATTGTTATTTATTTTACATTTATTAAAAATAAAAAGCTTGAATTATTTTTTTATTTTTATTTAAGCATATAAAAATATTCCTTAATTTACTCTATATTTCATCAAACTAGGTCAGGTATTTTTGAAGATATTGAAGATTTTTTTACTGACCCTTTTTCTTTACGGTCCAGCGGATATATACCTGCAAAGATAAAGCTTTTTATCCAACTTCGAAAATACGTAAATAAATATAATACAAAATTTATGTTTTAACTAAGATCGACGATACGTCGTCGCAAAACTTCGAGGTGATAAATTGCATTGATCCTCATCGAAATATGTGGTTGTATGTATTCTATGTCCTTTTCTGCATCGCAAATAAGACGATTGCGAATTGCAACATAACATCACTATTTCCGATGTGTTTATCCACTAGTAAAGATAGCTTGTTCAAGTCTCTACAAGGCTCTTTTGTACGCGTCTTGTGTGCGCTTTGACTTGGTGTGCACAGGTCCGAGTACGTTTCGCGCTGCTGTTCCGGATACTACTTAAAAAAAATCTTTTGCTTATTTTTGTTACGCAGTAACAAAATTTTTTTTTACTAACGTCTTTGATTTTTAATCCGATGTAGTTCCAAAAGAGCTTCAAACTTCTGCGGAACTTTTATCTAACTACATGTAAAGAATCAGGAATTATTATAAGAAATGTGAAATTCATATTAAATAATAAAAAAAATATGGTAGAAAGTGACGGGACGAGCAAACCTTTCACCTAGTCGTAAGTATTTTACCACACTGCGCTCGACACCTTGAGACATCAGTTCTTAAGTTCCATATGCCCAGTAATTACACTAGCTATTAATTTCATTCAGACCGGTTTCGGTCGCCACTGAAAGCTAGTGCCGAAATACAGTAATGATGGCATACTACTGCTTGACAGCAGAACAACTGGCACTGAGGTGGTACCTTTCTAGACGGATTCCCGCATAGGAATTCTGCCACCAGTAAAGTCTTTTAAAGGCAATGGACATAGCCTGTAGTATATTTTTATTGGTATATTTCAAACGATTCAAGGTAGAGGTTCGATCGCTTAATGTCTTGATGTCCCTAATTTATGCTTAAAGAAGTAAATTTAAATTTCTTTGCCAAACTAAGCAACAGTAGAGTAGTACAGAAAAATGAATTACCCTTGCATACATTATGCAGTCGTTACTCGTTATTGTTTCATCGATAATTTTGTCTCTTGTCCACAGTTTCTATCACCTGGATCCACGAGTGAATTATTAAAAAGAATAAGAAAACAATGCTCTACTGTAAATGAATGTTAGAGGTACTGCATCGTAAAAGTAAAGCACAAGACTATAAAAGTCCAATTGCCTATGCCTAGATGGTAACATTCTTTGAAGACCCTTTAAATTTAATAGTATTGTGCAACCCGAAGTTAATCTTGCGATGCCGTGTAGAGTGCCGTCACCATTAAAATAGTTAAATGTAATTTTAAACTTTGATTTATCACAATGTTAAGTTGTGGAAAGAACCTCGCTTTTTCAAACTCAAGTAATTGTATAATTCACAGTCCGGTTAGTTTTATGGCCAAATTTTGTATTTAATAAAAGAGTTTCTCTGTTGTGAATTTTATAGTCTATTTTTTAAAACTTTACAATAAACATTTCGTTATCTTGAGAAAGTTCTTGGCATGAATGAAAAAATTCGAATTTCAAAAACGTTTGTTAATCATTGTCTGTGTAAATAGGAAAATAGTATAATAAAAATCTATGCTTTGCGCAAATAAACATTCAGCTCGATTTGACCTATTGTCTAGTACTTTGATAAGCCCTAGTTACATTTGTTGTGCTTATTGCAGATAGCTGCGTCATCCACACTTTTGTCTTAAGTGAATGACGCACGACGGGTAGAATTTTACAAAATAATAACAAATAAACTTATGTTTGTTTTGTCCCGTTATTACGTATTATAAAATTTAATAAAGTATTATTTTTATACAAATTGTACAAGATGATATGAATGAAACAGTATCCATAATACTGTTTCATTCTGAATGAAATAGTATAATTAATACTGTTTCATTCATATCATCTTGTACAATTTGTATTTTGATGTGTAGTTTGATGATTTTCTTTTCTGCTTGCCATTATTTCGATCCAACAATGATTATATAATAGGTAATCAAATAGATAAACTAATTCAACCTGAAATTATACTATATTGTTAGTTTTTTATAAATTAACGTTTGCGTAAATCATACAAATATATATGGTTTACACATAGTTTTTCTATATTGATTATATGTGTTACAGATATGTCTGTGAAACACCCCCATGACAGTGGAGGAATCGTATTGTGGGACGCCGTTTATTTAAAAGAAAATTATTCTTTGAGCAGGTGTTTTAAAAATGTAGAGTTATAATATAATTTCGGGATTAACAATACACACCAACTTTAAACATAATAAAGTTCAATGCAAAATAAATGTGGCTCAGCTATGTTATTAGAGTTATTTCCACTACGGTACTTAAAAATTATCTTATTACTTACTGATACATAAATGGTGAAAAAAGGAATGATCAGTACAACGCAATCTACAAATATTAATTGTAGTTTTATTTGACTAGTGTCACTAATTGCTAAATGATTGAGATATAAAAAGCTTGAACACCGTTATTTTAATTACGACTTAATTGCAAGTTACAATCTTTTAGGGTTCCGTGCAAGTATGCAGTATTAGCGCTTTTTCAATGATTTCAAATAGAGAGTTGCGACTTGTAAAGGCACTGTTCCTATATTGTATACTAGTTGTATCCGCGACTCTGTTCGCATGGACTTTTAGATTTGTTTTGTCATGTTATTAAAAAAATATAAGTATATAACGTGTATTATAATTAACAGAGAATTAACGAAAATCCTGTTTTATAAAATGTTCCACCGTTAATAAACCATAGTTCTTTCCAATATACATCTTAGTTGGCCTATAACGTTTGACCTATAAAGAAGTTTTCAATAGTAAAGGGTTCATGCTACTATACCATAGACGGCGTTGTAGAGAATATTATCGTAATAGTCTTCATAATTTCGGAACTGGTGAATCAAACTCGATGCAACATAGTCTTTAGTTCCACAGTTATTACCTACAACCTGCATTAAGTTCAGTTAGCTTTAGCAATGTCGGGATAAATCCGTTCATACAGACAAACAGATAATACAGGGAACTTCTATTTTATATATTTGTATGATATCTTAGAGAGCCGGGATGGATCAGAGGCTGGGCGCTCGTCTTAAATTTAATAGTAAGCGACTGACCTAAGTTCGATCCCAGGCTACGGCACCGCTATTATTGTTAATTGCTATTTAATATGCCAAGTCGTCTAATGAAAAGCATAGACACACGTGTTTTAGTTGAATAAATATTTTAACGACACGTTTAGGCTAAAACCGTATATAAGTAGCGTGGCGAATTTTTCTCGACTCCCAAACCCGCAGAGGTACATTAATTTTGGATACTTCTATACCGCAGGAGAAAAGCTACATGTTTGTACGTATCCACCTAAGGGTACACACAACATATTGATATGTTGGAATTCATTACTGGTATTACAATTCCTTTGCAGGAGTCCGTCGGAGTGGATACTACCACAGGGCCAGTTATTCTGTCGTGAAGTAGTGGTGTGCAAAAATTACTGTGTTTCGGTTTGAAGGCTATTGAGAGCTAGTGGGCATATGAGTCGTAAGGACTTATGTCTCGGGGGGACGGGCGCAGTGTGTTGCGACATATAAATTTTCTGGGGGACACAGAGTCTGTTATGTTTTGCTCGTCTCCTTACTATCTATAAAAAAATTGCTTAAATGTTTGAATAATCTTATATGATTGTTTTGTCTGTAATAGATAGAATAAAAAAACACACAAAACACTTTACTCAATAAAAAGAAGAATAAAACCATAACGTTTTAAACAACATTTTAAAATTCAGTGTGACCGTGACGTCACCTTGGTATCATTTACATATAAGGAAGTATATGTGAGGAAGTCTACGGAAGTTAATTTTAACTGGTTATAAAAAAATAAACTTAAAAAACAAATTCTTTCAGCTCGTAAATCATACAAGTACGGTAGTCAAGGCACATTTGAATACAAATGAGAAAAATGTTAATGTTCGTTATATTGAGAAGCATAAGGAATAATATCGATGATAGGGCCCAAAACCAATTTTTTACGGAACGTTCTGCGTGTGGACAACACTCTGACATGTACTCTTTTTATGTATAATTTAGTTCACGATGGACTGATGGAGATAAATGCGTCTGCGATGACCACATCGCAAAAAACTCGACAGTAAAATTGGGACAAGTCGGTCACAAAGGACTACTTAAAAAAATAAGTTTTTTTTACAGTTTTGGTATAAGGCCTTAATTTGCAGACGGAAAGTAATTAAGGAAAAAAAAGCATGTGAAAGTTTTACACATACATTTAATTTTTTGGCAGTTGAGGTGCAGAAATACACATGTGATCCATAGAAATGCCTTACTCCTTGTATGTAATCATAACTTTAATTTTAATAAATTCGCGAAATTGTTTTAAAATATGAACGAAAACTGTATTGGTGTAGAACATGGCCTGTTTTCTAATATTAAGGAACATAATACTTGGACTATTTGATAATCATGCCATTAATACATAAAATTATACACAATTTTCATATTTTATTACACATACATTTATAAACAATTATCATTATATATAATGGAATATTCATTCATTTTTTAAGTTGCGCGCGTGTAATGAAACATGAATGAAAAATATAGATTAGCTTATTTATTATTAGCTTAACGTTTTATTTTACCACGCTAAATAGAACAATTCTTATATACCTAAAGCTTCCGGAGTCTACAAGAAAGTAATCAGTATAAGTTTTATCAAACTTTGTCCGCTTGATAAGAAGTCAAATCCGCTTAAATTTACCCGTTGCCGTCGTTTAATGCTCAGGTAAAATGCATCTGTGACTGTCCATATTTTTTATATTGTATGCATTTTATGTGTCTACATGTATCCATAAAAAAAATTATTTCAAATGGCAGTAGTAGTGGCATGAGTATATTTATCAGTTATTAAAAACAAAAACAATATATAAAATGATGTAATTGTAACTCTGGTAATAACATACTTTGTGTCCATAAAATGCCGTCTTGAACTTACCCGTCAGTTAGAATTTAGCTTCAGAGTTACTTTGCGGTGTTGCTTTTTTATTCACGAGATCGGTTGGCTACCGAATAATATTCTTGTAGGTCTTGTAACAGGAGCTGCGGCAGATTCCTCAGTCACGCCCGTCGCTACGGATGAACCCAATCAAACGCTTTAAATAGTGCTGCTATCATATATTGGTTCGTGTAATATTTTTTCCTATATGATAAATGAGACCTGTTCGCAAGATTTCTTCTTCAACATCCTGTAAAAAGTTTACTGATGAACATAAGCCTCTCCCAAGTTGAAGAGATTTGTTGTAATCGCCATGCTTGGCAAGTCGATTCGCGATCGTAGTATCACGTAGCGTAGTGCCAGACATGAGGTACCTTAGCTACTCTCCGCTACCGGTCTAGACGTTTTAAGTCACCCGTTTGTATTTTTATTTGAGTAATTCCTCCATCAATTGGATATCAGGCTTTCCTGGCATTTCGCTTAGTCGATATAACACTCACGGGCTGAAATGGTGGGAGATTTTCTAGCCCTAACTTCTATACCCAATTCCTATTAAATTGCGTCGTGTAGTGGACACGACGCAATTTACTAGGTCTCATTAGGAATTGGTGAATTTCCTCCTTTCTTTTGATCAAACAAAAAACTTAATAGCTATAACGGCTTCTGACATATCAATACTTAAAATCCTACGTCAACTTAAAAATCAATTATAAACTTTTTGCGGCGAGGAGACTTACTGTCACAAAGTAATAACATTAGAAAAAAAGTTACAATAAAAATTTGTTTTCTTTTTCTCACTAAACGTACATATGTGTCCGATTTTAAATATACTTCATAAGTATGGCAGAAAGATATAAGAGGTGTCAGAGGGGCCTATCACAATACATCCAGGCCTGAACACCTATAATTTGTGAATTTTTCAAACGTAGGCTTTGGCTGGGGATTCGAAAGTCCGCTGACCGGTTTTGTGAGAATTTTTTACTGAAATTATAAAGCATTTTTGTTTACAAGTTGCAATTTGAAAAAAGAATTAATCAATTCTAGAAATTCTTCATTCTCGGGAACCATTCTTTTATTTCAAACAGACACAAGATATCATTAATTCTAAGAAGTTTATTTAAAAAAAACGTAACACCTGACTACAGTAAAAGTATCCCTTACTAAGCCAAAATGGTCGTGTGGTACAGGTGTAAGAGTATCATTCCGTAAGTGTCGCAAAAGTCAACGTAAGGGAAACGACAGAGAAATCTTTCCTCCGATTGATAGTAGAATAATCATCTCAATTATGCCAGGCTTACCTTATTTAAACCGGCGACGTAGTTTGCCACCCGTCACGTCTCGTTTCCCACGAGGGCGGAAAGTGGGCAACGTGAATGGCCCCCTGCTCCTCCTTATATGGGAAAAAGGCGTGACTGTATGTATGTAAAGGGGAGGAGAGTTGAAAGTTGCGAAGTGTTCTGTCAAGCGAGGCAATTAGGGTAAGTCCTCCGAATTTGTGAGAAGCTTGTTGAAGTGGTGGACTATTTACAGGCTGTTATAAAAGAAAATGCATTTTAAAATAAATTATACATTTAATACGTTATAACCACAAACTATACCAGTAACTTGGTATATTAAGATTTAAGAATTATTTTACTACCCATTCTCATGGAACATAGTATAGTACGCAGGGGTATCGAATGAGGGTGAGAGAGCAAGGGGGAGAGGGGTACAACCGCAAAGAAGACCTACAATCTCCACAGGTGTCGTCTGCACCGTGTCCGTACTTTCATTTTTATGTTCATTCGTTTTAAATCTTTTTTGAACGATCATCAGGGCTGTGAACATGGCAAAGTCGCCATCCTACTTTGATTAATAAATAACTTCATTCCTTTACGATTTGTTTTATATGATCGCCTTTTTTAAGACTTTTTTGTTTTTTATGTCGAACATTCACCTAATAGCGGCAATTGCCATCTCATGTCGTATTTATTTAGTGCTCTTAATTCTTATTGTCGTTTTTTCATGATGCATAGTTTTTTTTTAACTAGACGTTTCGATGTCGGATCACCACAGACGATTACGAACTGTTAACAAAGAGCTTGTTAAAATTCTTTAATGTATATTTTAGTGGAACCGTTAGCATAATCCCCTCATTAAAAGCAAACAAAAGCTAGATTTTGTTTTTTTATTTTAATGTCGTGTTGTCCATTTCTTTTTGGTATCAATAAAAGTCTTTGAAATGTATAGATGTAGTAGTTAGGTGCCTGGTGAATACATTCAGAAAGTTAGTAAAATAATGCTCGAAATAATATAACTATGTATTACAGTTTCGGCCGATATATTAACAGAGGAATCGGTGGCGAATAAGTTTAGATTTAATTGCACAGATAGACTCGATTTTGTGGTATTCGCTAGATAAGTCGCCTATCAACAGATGTATTGGAAAAATTTACAGAGTACATTGCTAGCTATTTTAGTCTACGGTTTACTACGGATTATTTATGGATTTTGTAAGTTAATACTTGAACTTCTCATATGTCAGGTCTTAAAGTATCAAGATATTTTATTTTTATTGAATAAAACCATTTCAAATCGATTCAGGATTAATATACCAGTCACAAGTAGAACTGTGTGCTTGTGACAAAAACCAGTTGGTCTCATTTGTCTATGCTAAAAACCAGTTCCATTGAAATTATGTGTTTACTATTTTTTTAATTATTAAAACTTTTGCTAGTTCACATAATAATTTCTTCGTTATTTCATTATTTCAAAGATTAAGTCACTGATTAAGACACTTTAAATTGCATATTTATTATTAAGTTAGTAAATACTCAGTATCTTATCTTCACACTTTTAACACTATTATTGCAAACACAGAGGCACTTAAAAGTATATTTATCTTCATGTATCTAATGTAATGCTTTGCGGTAGGTGCGATCACAGGAGGGTTCAGATGCAGTGTCAGAGACATGGACCATCACAATAAATTCAGACCCGAAAATCGAAATATTTTATAATCATCATGATAATTTTAGCCTATCACGGACAATAATGCTAATATATTGTTTTGGTCGGTGTTAGAATCCGTGATTCAAAACTCGGCAGGCAGTTACATTTACTACTTACTCAGACGTTGCAAATACACACAAAATACTCGCTATTTATAAAGCGACTCTAATTTTCAATTTTAACAATTTATTTTTAAACATTCATGTTATTCATTAATCTTTAACTATATATAACATTTATCTCTTTCTAACAGATTAAGCTGTTCTTGTAACCGTAATATTCGCTGATAGACAAAATCGTTCTACAATTTCATTGCTTGACACATAAATTATGTTAACGTCAGATTAGTGTGTGAAACGAACATGTCGATAGTGTTTCATGCTTACTTCTGATTATCAAGTAGGCAAATATATATATTGGCAATAATATTCATGTCAATTCTTTCAAGCGAATCAAGAAGTGTTTACAACACGTACGAAAAATTTAATAATACAAAAGTTGATGTACTGTTGACCATCTCGGACACGCCAACTTCTTTTTAGAATCAAACTAACAGCTACGGCTCAGAACGGTGAAATATTTATTATCTAGACATTAGGAACATCTGATATTTTGTAAATAGTTCCACATGTAATTTTAGTACGGTAAGCGATGCTGCTTGCTGCAAGAAAGTCGTCAATCAACTCTCTTTACGTCCCTACTACCTTTGGGCAAGCGTAATTACTTTTCACCAGTTTGGTCCTGTTTGTTTGTCTCCAAAAAAGCTTAACCAAGTACCCTCTGCAGAAGTATAAAATACGATGCATGCATGTATCAAATCTAGATGGGTTCAAATTCAAATTCTTCTCACTCCATTACGCGAGTTGAGTAGCTTGCGCCAATTTTGTTTGACAGTGCAGTCGCTCGCTAGCACGTGCGTTGTGCGCCCGTGTCCACCATCTTTCAACGACCAGTTTTGGCGCCAATACTTTTGATTTACGAATCGAATTTTCTATACAAATAATCAGGGTATTAAATGATCAATCTTCATTTCTGATAAGTGTATAGTGATATAGGACTAATGAAGATGACGGTCAATCGAATAAGAGTTGTGGTGCTTGGTAGCGCACGCTGCGGTAAATCTGGTAAGTTTTGCTTGACAATAATAATATAAAGATTTTTTTTAAAATTTTGTCATTTATTTTGATTTCACACGAGAACTGATTTCACTGTAAATTTAAAATGGAACCGATCGAGCGTTATAATTTTATTTTAATGATCCGTCGGCCGAGGATAACCTTTTTGTCTAACTCGCTATAGGCAAGATGCCGAAATCAATTACCTTTAATGGCCTTAGAAAACGTTCTTTGATTTATTTCAAAGACCTTACCTTACTAATAATTTAATGGACGTGTAATTATTGTAATTTGGATAGTTAATTTAATTACACTCTTTTTTAATTCCTTTATTGAAACTTATAGTTTTGTATGGTCTGAATGTTTTTTTCTTTTTCATGGTTTAACTTTTATAAAAGTGTTCGATTTTTCTGAATTATGATCGATTTTAGCTGGTATTCATTACAAAATGACAATTGTCAATTCGTGGTTTTAATGATCTATTTCTATGAAACGAAGTTTACGGATTTTATCGCGTTTAATTTTTTTTACTATTTATAACCCGACGTTTCGAGTGCTTTACAGCACCCATGGTCACGGGAGGACTGAGGTGACAGATGTCCTGATGTCATAGTTAACCTGGGGTACCTTCAGCTTTTAATTATTATTTTTGGGTCCGATCTACGCAGAAAGAGCTAACTGTGTCTTGAAGTCTTGCAGTGGTATGCTTGGTTTTTGATTTAATTTAATTTATTATTGGATCCCAAGCTGGTGGTAATACCCAACCATCTTCTCTATTGAAATTAGGATGTTTTTTGATTTCAATGGCCTCGCGAATCATCCTTGGTAGGAATCGGTGTTCTTTTGCAAGGATCTGTGGTTTATCAAATCTGATGTAATGGTTGGGATGATCCAGAACATGGTCACAGACGGCAGACTTCCTAGAGCGACGATGCTTCACGTCAGCTATGTGTTCTTTTACGCGGGTTTTAATCGATCTTTTTGTTTAGCCTATGTAAGAGAGACCACATACTCCTGCGTCCTGTAGAGGGATTTTACACTTGACAGATGGTAAAAACTGACTTATCTTCTTCGGGTTATAAATAGTAAAAAAAAAAATTAAACGCGATAAAATCCGTAAACATAGTTTCATTTAAATGTGTAGTGTTCGCGTAAATATAAGAAATCATTATCTATTTCTACACATCATTAACAATTAAACCATGTTAAATTAACATAAAAAGATGGTTGTACATATATAAGGTTATAAGTCATAGTCAGGGAAAAAAGAAGTAAGGTGTAACGATTGCAATCGTTCGCATTATGTGTAGGAGATTTTGCTAATGTCAATAAAACCTTATGCGATATTATTGTATATTAAATATGTAGCTCGTATTAGTACTCTGTTGCAAATGTTAAGTCAATTTATTATAGAACTGTACGAATGTGAAAACATTGAAAATATTTTGTTGAAATACCTGTACCTATGATAATCGATCTAGATATTTGCAACATTTTTATTTGTTTTCACTCAATTTTAATTATTGATTATAGATAGCCTAAAAACTATTTTATTTCATAAATCCTGCAATAATAATTCCTTTTTGAACGACTTCAAAAAGGAGAAGGTTCTTTGTTCGCGTGTATGTACTTTACTAATATTTTATGAATGGTTACCAATATTTTCGTCAATTGTGGTTTAGTTTGATTTTGACTTGTCACAATATTTATTCCAACATTATCGACTTCGAGACCAAGTAGGTAAATAATTATCGTCTCTGCTATTAAATATTGTGATCATTTGTTTACAGTATAATTGCATAATAGTTAACTCGCATAATTTATTTACTCGGATGTACTCGGGCACATTGAATGTCTGCAATGGCTTTAAGCTATGAACGAACTGCGGGATATGATAATTAGGTTAGGCCGCAAGATCCTTTTCAAACGCAACGCTTCCTGCTGTTTACTGCACCTGCCTGCAATAAGAGAAATGTTCTTTGTTGCAGCGCCCCGAGGTTTCAAGTGGCCGGGTAATGTTTCTTATCAGTTGTCTCGGATACCTGCCGCTTGATAAGTGGTACTGTGTCAATAGGCTGTCGGCCGATTCCACAGAACTAATATCAGTAAGATAGCTGATGTTGTGTGCTCGCGATTGTTTTGACGCGATGCCATGTTTTTGTTTGACGAATGCATTCCTTTGCATAACTGCGTAATAAATAAGGCAGAGTATTTCTTTATTAACGTCGTGTATTAGCAAATTTATTTAACATGAAAAATGTTTTTATTACTTGATAATTCCATCAATCTGATCAATCAATTATGAGGTTGATTTTTATAATCTTTAATGGATCATCATTATTTGACACAGTCTACTGATAAATACTGACTAAACTACTAACTAATAACTATCTCAGTTGAGGACATGGCCCTAAGCTTCGATTTTTCCTGTATTACTAATACACACAATGTCTCGGAACAACTATCATTAGGTCTTACCGCAGGAATCGCTCAGTCAATGTGCCGACCGAGTCGTCTGGTACTCAGAACGGCAGTCCGCCTTCTAAGTTTGGCCATTACAGCCAATTGTCCTGGCAGCGAGTTGCCAAGTCCAGTAATCGCTTGTTAACAAGTTCATTAAGAAATTTGTGATTCCAAATAACTGTAATTAGAATTTAACTGTCCTATGTTTTCTTTAAATATGTAGTGTAGGTGATGAAAAACACTAAAACCAACGTCGGCCTTCTTTGGATTTAAATTGTCAACAGACAAACTGAAGAGGAAAAGGCGTTGATTCCGTGTCGAATGGGCTTTTATTATAAAACGGTTTTACAGGCCGGTAAACGGTAAACAAAATCGTTCATATCTGTAAATAACGTTTTTAATTTAATTTAAAATATTTTAAATCGGTCCTGGCGTTAACCTTCAGCTTTCTCAGTTAAAACGATATGGATTTCCATACGTAATTATTATAATAATATAATCACAAGTATAACACACTAGTTTTAAAACAAAGAACGCGAACTTTACGGTAAGGAGACTGTGACGGTGACGGTCAACAGTGTCAATCGGGCAGCGATTTATTGATATCGAATTACGCAAAATTATATTTCGTTTTCTTAACTTATTTAAATTTATACAGACATACTAAGTGTGCATATGAGGTTCAATGCAATTTACTGTAGTATATATAACAAGAATAAGTAATAGCTCAAAAATGTCGCACTGCTGTGCACAGGCCTCCTCTTATTTGTGAGAGGATTTTGGCAATTGCCGGACTTTACACGTCGACTAACAATCACATAAAACATTTTTTTTCTCGGATATGTAGATTTTCTTACGATATTTTCCTTCACTGCTGAGCACGTGGTAAATCAGCACTTAAAAAGAAGAATCATTTTATAGGTGCCGGCACCGAGAATCGAACTTAGGTAACTCACGTACTATGAAATTTAAAGCAAGTCCGGCCCCAGATCTACCGCGGCAATCTATGTATAGCTGTGTGTAACAAAGCGTAAAATTTACCCTAAATTACAGCAGTCGCAAACAAGATGCAGAACTGGCATCTTAACGCAAACAGGAGTAATTTGTTAGATTTATACCTAACCGCCGATCCAGTTGCGAGGGCAGACTACATATCATAGCACTCGTCGCAGTTTTTTGTGTTTTTAGTTATTTTTTTTAGGTAATATCATATATTTTTATAAACTCTTATTTATACGTTAAAATTATTAAAAGGAAATAAGGTGAATTTAATTTTTACATCATAAAATGTTTTTACTCTAGATTACCTCAAAACCTCTTTACATCATATCGGCATTTATTTTATCGGCTTATGCGCTTATGGGTCGTGTGTCCGATTCTCCTAAAGAAAAAGTATCTGTATGACCTATAGAGATAGGAAACGCACGTACGATGTAGGAGAAATCCTAATGTTCAATCCTAATCAATACCAATGTCACATGCATCGATTTTATTTTAAAAAAAGTATCTTTAAGCGACAGGAGGTACATTTTTTAAAAACAAGTTGTATGTTCTGTAAATGAATATAGTTATATAACTATATTTTCACACGCTTTTATTAGCTTTACTTGTATGTACGTAACTAATAATGTAATAAATCCTTTTATTAAATTTTCACTTACTTCCAGATGATTTGAAATTTCGCACATGAATTATGGACCGATGACTATACAATAATTTTTTTACTTTGATCTGTATTTACGCCGGGATCATGAGGTCATTGCTGTTAGTGTGTTTTTTTTTGTTTTGAAACTTTAATATTATTCTTACTGAAATATGAAAAATTCATTGCTACTGATATTCAAACCCATGTGGTATACATATGATAATGTACAAAATACATATTTCTGCCAGTTAATCGCTATACATTATCTGGAACCATTATTTATAGTCGATAAACACACGCCTGCCGTTCAAGCTTCTTAAAAATAGGTAAGCTCTTACAGTATTTAACATAAAACAATAACATTTGAAAATAAGGTATTCAAAGTCGAAATCAATATCATATTTTTTATTCAGTATAGGCTTATTTAAAGCACTTATAAACGTTATTATCTACACCGGTTTGAAAAATAAGACCTCAGTGAAGAACCGGCAAGAAACTGGGCTTTTTCCCAGTATCATGTTAGGTACAATGTATAATGTTTTAGTTGCTCGGGGGCATGCAATTGCAGAACAAGAATGATTTCCATACATCTTTGTCCTCTATAGGTTGATCAATTATATAGTACACTTTTTGTAATTTTAATATAGCCGTGGTAGGACGGACGCTTGCCTTAAATTTACGAGAGTGACCAGAGTTCGATCAACGGAGTTTTAAGTCATTATTTTCCTTCACACTTTTAGAAATATTGAAATGCAAACATTTACCCTATTGAAGCGTATTTGAATAACGTCGTTTAAACATAGGACAAAACACACAAAATTATGAAAGACACAACCATATTTTAGCAAAAAATAATCTTGTATAATACTAAAACCTTCCTAAGCCGGATAGGGATCAACTTACCCAGTTATTGGGCTTCATTGTCAGTTGACGGGTTAGTCAGGGGCATGAAATTATACTGCGAATCACTCGGAATGCGACTACACTCGTCACTCTACGAGTATCTATATCTATGCGACGAAGTAGTAAGGCCGCTGCTTGTTACCTAGAACATAGAGCGTTGACTCAGCACGCTAAAATGTTTAACTACTCATGTCTAGATCTAAAAATAACTTTGCGTGTGCGAAAAAATGCGAGACAGCGTCGTATACCGGAATTGGCATACTGTTATTTTTATTTTTAAGGCATAATGTGAGTAATATGAAGTAATTACTATTGATTCTATTCCAACGTGCCTCTATGGTTCTTAATTTATTTTTAGTTTAAAATTACATATAGGTTTGTGCTATAAATCTTTAGGCTATTGGCGCGAGCGATGATAGTTCGATTAAGAATATCTTAGATTTTCAAATACAAAAAAAAAAATACATTAATAAATAAACGTTGTTAGTTAATTTCCTCCGGACCTAAGAATGATTACATCACTTGTTTATTTTAATACTCATTAACATAAAGGCTAAATATTTTTTTTAGGTTTTTTAACAGTTCAAGAGTGTAACTATGGCAAAATCCCTCCAAAACGAGAGCTACAAACTTTTGTGGCAATCTATGAGGGAGGCCTATGTTCAGCAGTGGACTATTGATAGGCTGAAACGACGACGACGACGAAGAGTGTAGCTCAGTGATCAGCGCCCCTGAGTGTTAGGTTCGAATATCAGCCTGAGCCAATACTTGTGCAGTTCAGAATGTTGGTCTTCAAGGTTATTCATGTACTGTCACCGTTACCATGTGTTTGACACTGCATACGCCCTACATAAGTCTAATTTGACCGCATTTAATAAAGGGTGCTACTATTATCCTGCGCAGACAACAATGTTTAGCTGTTAAAAGGATAATGTTCCTGTGGTCGAAACCTGCCGAGAAGTCATTAGTTTAACATTTGTCTAGAAAAATAATTGTGTAATGTTCTTGACTTGTTTATGATATATTAAAATTTCATTATTTGATACTTCTCATTAATTGTCTTGCGATTTCTATAAAGAATTTATCGTTACGTTACTTGATTCCAATTTTGGAAAGTGAAGTTTATTTATCAAATATTTACATCAGTATGCATGTAAAGAAATGCTTATGTTATCTTCATTATCATGACATAATATACTAACCGAATAACCAAGTTATAGATATAGAAATGAGGTTAGCAAATACGACAACGTCGACAAATAAAATAAAATCTCATATTAATTCACACCCTATTTGGTTATTCGAAAAGGAAAGTAGGTGCTAATTCTAAGTATCGATATGATAACATTGATGGAAAGTTGTTTTGTACGATGTTACATAACTAAGTCAGAAGTACCTATAGCGAATGCGATGTTTATATTGTGATAGTTGTTTTATTAAAACATCAATATGTATTGTTTTTATTATCAGTAATAAATTAATCAACACCAAATCTTTTTTCAGACCATTTTTTTCCCGGTTTAATTAATAGATTAAAAGACAAATGGCCGGTCCTGTTCTTACATTAACTAATAAAAAATAACTGATAATAACTAATTACTCCACTATTAACAAGTTTGTAGGTCAAGGGTAAGACCCTCGCCTGCAATTTCATGGTACGAGTGCAACCTGAGTTCGGCGGTAACGACTCCGCTGACGATGTTAATTTAAATATTTTTGTTTTACCATGTGCTTGGCGGTATAGGAATATATCGTGAGGAAAATTGCATTCCAGAAAGAAATTCGTAGAACCTATAGCCGTTGGAGAAGAAAAGTTTTCGAGGCAACCTCATGGTAAACGCAGTGTAAAAAGATCCCCCACGATATCAATCGACGATCTGTTCAATTTTGTGGGAAGTCAATGGATATAGGTGGGTCAGGGCCGTGCTTATTGGTAGTGTATGGAGAAGGCCTATGTTCAGCAATGGACTTGTTGACTGTAATGATGATGACGATGATTACAAAAATGATTATATCGTTAAATTATGTTAAGTATGTGATATATCTTCATTGTGCATTTGTTCCGAAGAATAGGATTAATCCATTTAAAAAGTTTGTGTAATACGAAACAGCAGTAAACTTGCGTAAGCTTTAGAATGATATAAGGAATACAAACAACGAATATATACAAATATCAGCAGAATTCGGTCAAATACGTGTTCGCATTCGGCCACGTTTCAGCAGTCTCAAAGTCTCGGTGTTTCCTTATGCATATGGCATACTAATAAGTCATTTAACAAAACGTTAGCCAATAAATATCATTGCTTAATAGTTTGTGAAATGCTACCATTCATAATAAATTGTTGCCTGTGCAATAGAAAGTATAAACAATAAGTTGGCGAAAGTTAACACAGGTGAAATTGATTTATTGCGACTCGAACGGCAGTCGGATGTCTTTTTTGGGAAACACTCGAACACATTAACATAACAATTAAGATAGATTAGGTAAGACGATTGGAGGACGGTATTGTACGTAACGGACCGTTATTGCGTGTGATTGGTATAATTTAATTTGATATTATCTATTTAAGTCTTTTTTAATTCGTTTTTTTTGCTAATTTCTGGTGTTAATTACGAGTTATTAAAGAAGCTGTAAAATGAATAAAATATTTTATAATTTCATTGATAGAAGCAGATTAGTAACGTAATATCAAAGTACGCAATTATCTGATATAACCTTTTTTGTCGGTTAGGCCATTCGAACCAAGGACTCAAGACTGTACAGAAAATAACATGCTTATTTTTTTATTGCATTGGTTATGAAAACAACACCTTTCTTTTTTTAACATTTCATAAATTGACTAAAAAATTAAATCTGGCTACATGTACTGTAGCTAAAAAAATTAACACTTTACTGTCAGATTATTGTATTAATACAACTCAATAAATATGAGATGTAGAAAGCTGTTTATATATACTTTATTCATGGAAGAAAGTGAAGAGACGAGCAAATCGTTTACCTGATGGTCAACGATGATCGAAAGGCAACGACTTACCTGCGTCTGTCTATAAAAAATGCTGTGATACACAGAACATTTGTGTGGCACCTACACTGCGCTCATTATCAATTCTTTTGTCTCATATGCCCATTAATTACACTAGCTCTCAGTGCCCTTCGAACCGAAACACAGTAATGTATGAACACTTCTACTTTAAGGCAGAATAACTGACACTGCGGTGTACACCTACCTCGGACTCCTGCAATGGAATCCTACCAATAGTATATAAAAAATATGTTATGGTAGCTTGTTGTAAAGGGTACCAGAATATGAATTTTTAAACTATCATATTATGTATATCTCTGCTTTGCCTTATGGTTGACAGGGAGAGAATACCTTTAGGCATTCAGTCCGCCATATGTATCAAAGTGTATAAAAGTTTAAATAAATAAATAAACTAGTATATTATCATTTTAAAATAGGATTAGAGAACATATTTTCAAATGACAAGCAGCAAAATAAATTAGTAAATATTAATATAAATAATCTTCATTATAATAACCCACAATTGTCTAAAGTATTACCGAATTGCTATTATACAATATATAACATTAATCACACTCCTTAACCTTCGCCTAAACCAATGCATATTCAAATGTAAAAACTTGTAAAATATATTATTTAAATCGCGCTGGGAGAAACAAACATCTAGTAAAATACGTATCATTATGCAGTTACATAAGAAAACAATCAATCACGACCGCCTGCATCTTGATTATGTGATTAAGCAGTTATCTTTGAACCAGTGCTTCGGCCCACGCTCTTGCCGCGGGCCCCGAGTGCTTTTGGATAAACATTCAGCGTAATAACCGAATATAATTCCTAGTGTCAGCGTCCATTACCGTACTGAGGTAATGCAACCGACGCGATATTGTTCGTTTAACTGCTTTACGACTTTAGAAGGGGACGTTGCAAATCAGAACGCGTAATATAGATGACATAAAACTCGTAGAATGCGTTTCGGGATCATAGATCGAGAGCTCGGTTAAATGCCAACTGCAGTTGTATTTATAGAGGGTCTCAGCCGCATGCCGGCGAACGCCTGCGCGAGTGAGTCACCCGGTCACACGTCTGCTGGGACACCCGCGATACACACCGACTCGGATCTTAGCGTCAGTACTTGCTTGAAACAATAAACGTAAATTCGTATCAAATGAGTTCACACTTAACAATACAACTCATACAATAGTTTTACTACTTGATGATGATTGAATGGAAAGCCGGAGGTTATAATTATTTTTTAATTACAATGCTTTAAACGTCATCAGTTTAATCGTGACCGATTTATGCCAACGTTAGTTTTCTAGACTTTTAGGTCAAGCAAAACTAAACATCATTGTTCAGCAGCATATAACCTGTCAAAAGTGGGGTCGGTCAGAGAAATTCGAATTAGCAAGTGGACTAACCACTAGCACGCTGAATTGAGAGAAAGCTATCACTATCCTTTTTTATTTTTTCAACAGTCAATAATGTTGTAGCGATTATCCGGTGCACGAGCGAAAGGGGTATTTTAATTAACCGAGGCTTACAGATATACGTAATTTGGAAGAATCTGTGGAAACTGCCTGCTCCGTTTCCAATTACTACGGTTGGAGCGGCGACCGCCTCGTTGATTGCGATCACCTCGGTCGATACGCTTAATTTATATGGTAAATATTCCCTCCTGCTACTGTTGTCATTTTGCCTTGTCTCTTCGGATTTCGTTATTTCAGCTCGCTACTATTGTTAAACTTGTTTTGGGAAATGTATTGTGGAAGTTTATGTCGCACTGCTTATTAAACTTGTTAAAGAAAAAAAATCTATGTATAAGAAGATTATTTCGTTTCATAAAATACCACCGTAATACAATAAATATGTACAAAAAATTGCATAATTAAGTTATTTAATTATTAATTTCCTTTTAGAACGAACATTACGTGGTCGGTTGTTATTAACTTTTCATCAATCAAGAAGAAGGGGAAGAAGTTTAGCTTTCGAAACCGACACTTAAAAAGAAGCGTGCTGAAAACTGTATAAATCGCTGCATCTCAATTTAGGACGCATTATCCAAACGGTAAAATGTAAGGATATATCGTTTGGTTATTATAAGTATGTTCCTTCTCCGTTACAACATTCATCAACTCAGATTTATTGGTCGGTGTCCACGTTACTGAAAGAATAATGTTCTTGTGGATCACCTTGAACTGGCCGTTATCAGTGGTGAAAGTACTTGTTAGTATAATTGGGGTGTTCGTTTCGTATTGCACGCTTATTTCGCATGTTCTGATAAGCATGCAACTTCACTGGTCGTGCATTAAATCACGCTTTTAGGTTGAGATATTTACACCTATTTTTAAGAATATTCTTTTTGGTTCAGTTTTTAAAATTATGTTTACATTTTACTAAATCGTTATACCTGTTTTCTTTTATTTCCGCGAATATTAAACGCGATAAAATCCGTAAAAAGTAGTTTTATTTAAATCGTAATATCATCATACATTTGTAGTAGATTAATCAAATTTATACATTCATTAACGTGCTGTCTTATCTTATAATAATTTAATGGAAGTATTGCTTTTTAACAAATTAATTTAATTGGGAATAATCATATATGAATATTGTTAGTATGTAATCATATTTAATATTAATCGTCATGGGAAAGAACATCTATTGATTGCAAAAACTGAGATTAGATTTCGCCCAAATACTCGTACTTCGTATACATGAGTAACAGTAATAAAAAAATTAATCTTAGGTATTGATGTTCGAACGGACGATCTTGCCATCCCCATCGGTTCATAGCCAAAAGTTGTTATCTGCGCAGAATATGCTACAGTGTTGCGAATAATTACACAAACCACCAAAGTGCTCATTATTCTGCTGTCAAGCAGTAATGTGTAAGCATTACTGTATTTTGGTATATTCGGTATAGTGCCATACCAAAGCTTGTGAAATTACTGGACATGTGGGACTTAATAATTGATGTCTCAGGGTGACAATCGCAGTGCCATCTCACGTGACATAGCAACTGTTACAGGAAGTTTAATTTATCAATTAAAAAACCATTAGACAATTACAGTACATCCGGATACTTCCACCAATAATTTTGAGTTATAAATATTTTGGCTTCGGATGGTAGTCGAAACCTTCGATTCCGCGGTCCGGTACTTTTAAACCTACACGTAAAACGCTCGTCAAAAACGAGTACTCAATAAATAATACTATATGATGTGTAAATATATATCCAAAATTGTAAGGTGCACTTAATTGACCGATTTCCGTAAAAGGAAAGTTCGACAGCCTCAAAAGATAACAGAGAACTCGCAATTAACACACATTGATTGTTTCCAGTTTAAAAGTTAAATAGATTCAGTTCTAGAGAACATTCTTTATTACTGCTTCATACTCTACATCGAATCGAATATTCTCTCTCAACACACTTCAATGTTTTCGTCATTCTAGTAGATAAAGTCAACATCGTGAACAGGAGCTGAGTTATAAATTTGTTGGAATGACATGTTTATTGGTCTGTCATGAGGTATATTTTAGTCAGGATAAACTCCATAAAACGGGAGAGCAGATGAAATGCTGCATAAAGATATCATTTATATTACTGTAACTTGCATTTTGGTCTACAATATTGACTATAAAATTTAAAAGCGCCTCAATAAGTTTTACTTCAATTTATTTATTATTTTAATTTAACATTATATGCTCGTATCTTCTTCATTTTGTTCTGCAGACCGTGTACTTGACGAAGCCAATTGAGCATTTCTCAGATCATTGGTCTGCAGATCTAGATGTGTTGTAGATTCTCATGCCTTTGATACTTTTTCTGAAGAGTGAGAAACATGAGATATCGGTTCTTCAGTCAAAAATGCCATGAATTTATACTAGCTACAGTGCCCCAAAATTGAAACACAGGATTACCTACCTAGGTGGTTTCCTGTTCAGGAATCCTGCCATTATTACACACACAGCATCCGTCGCCTCCTCTGAGCGTGTTTCTTATGTTTTTCTTTGGATCAGGAATAAAAGGGATAATCTTCATCCTTCGTTTCGGCTTTGTAAACTCGGCACACTTTTGAAGCTATAATAAATTCAGCTCAGTAGATATTTTATGATAGTAACTCAAAGACGTCGACGTGATCGAATCCATCTTTTTTCTTTTGTATTTAAAGAATGTTCAATAGTTAGGAATTCAAAAAAAAATTCGTTAGTTATTGCCACAAAGCGTTGGAGGCGCTCAATGGCAATTAGTGTTTAGCACTAAGATAAACAGTCAGAACGGAATTTACTAGAGTGCATCTTCTATAGCGTAATGTCTAAGATAGATAAACCATTTATTCGCAAGAATACAGGAGACAATTCGTCGTGGCATTAAGGAAAATTATTATGAATTGCTTTCGACAATATATTACTTCCAGAGTAAGGTGTCACATGTTTTTAGTTTTGGCTATTAATATGTATTGTTTTAAATAATAGTTCGAACAAAAAGGTCAGCACCACAAAATCTATGTTTTAGTATTCGAAATTCATAGACTGACTTTTGAAATTATTCAGTTATTAAGGAATAATACTACTCGTATTTAGCAGTTGTTGGTTAAACCCGTTGTAATGATTTCGTTTTGTTTTGTATTATCTTGGTGTAGTCGTTTCGATTGTGATTTGCATAGTTACATGTCCCCACTGATAACAAATAATTGCTGCGTACAATTTTAGTGTTTAATTGAGCATTAGTCGCAGTTAACCTATTAGTGTTAACGCAAAGCCCTTTGTCTGCTTTCTCTCTAATTGAGGCTTGTAGTTATAAATTGATTTAGAAATACAACTTTTGTAACACCTCTTGCATTTTAGTTGCAAATTTGTGCTTTCTCTCTAGTATTAAATTAAATTTCATCATCTTTAACGTGTAACGTGTTATTTTAAGATAACCAGAGTAACGTAAACCATAGGAGCAACTGCCGTCTCGCTTTCTATGTGACTGTGAAGTTGTTTTCAATAAAGATACTGCAACCACGACTAGACTCGTTGGACTTTTTTGCTCTCATGGCAGAGGGTGCGGACTGTTAGACGTTGCCTTTCACATCTTCACAATTTCTGTACTATGGCTGGAAAGACGACATATTTGTGTTTACATGAAGAACAATCGATACACGACTGCATACTTTAAATGTTTTAATTTAATGTAAAAAATCTTTTTTCATAAAATTATTTCTTCTTTCTCTATGTTAGTAGTGTAGATTGTTATTACTTTATTTACTACAGTTCGTATTATTTTATTACACAGAATTTACATAATATCATATTATTATGTCATTTTTTTGTTGTTACAGCTATCGTGGTGAGATACCTGACAAAGCGATATATAGGAGAATATAGCTCCACAGGAGGTACGTATAACTCTTGTAGTATTGCCCTTGTTTTTGGCATTCAATGTAATGAAGCTGCCCTCTAAATTGTATAGGCAGAATTATTAGCAATAAGCGACAGACAGATATTAATAGGTTCGATGATGGGCCCTCAGAGAGGGTTGTTGTTTCTAATGCCAAGCTCTGGATGCCAATGTACGAGTTTATTTGCGAATATTGGCAGCTGAATTGGCGGGAGTGCCATGCCAAGGCTGACCGACGCCGGCGCCCGATATCATACGGCCGTTGACTTTACATAAAATAATGAATTGAAAAATATGAATATTAAATGTATTCACTCGTGAATCACACCCTATTGAATATAGCTTTCAATTTATTCATGTAGCAAAGCTGTAAATTAATAATCTGAAATACAATTTTAGAATATAAGACTATAATTACAAATAAACTCTATTATTGTTTTAATATTGTATATTTTATGCTTGTCATTATAGACTATACAAAATATATTTCTTTCACAGATTTCCTTTATCAACATCGAGTTGCATTCGATGGAGCAACTTCCGAAGTTGAAGTTTTGGATACTTGTGGTTGCGCGGTAAATAATGTTTTCTGGTTTAAAAAAGTGTTATTTTTTAATTTACATTTACACTTGTTTTCACTTGGTAATACTGCAGCAATATTATTTATAATAAATACAATTAAATATTAATAATATATAGTATAAACTAATGCAATTCTTCTTGTTTAGAAACGGGGATGTTTGGCGGAACACCTACGTTGGGGCGATGCCTTCGCGGTGGTTTATTCTGTTTGTGATCGGCGCTCATTCTTGGCTGCAGCAGAATTACTGGCACTATTAGAGCGAACGAGGCTTCCTGGTTGCGCCGCTGTAACATTACTCGGGAACAAGCGGGATCTTGAACATGCTAGGTAAGTTACAAAAAATACTGCACATTTATATTCATTATTAAAAATGCCTTCACCGTCATTCGATACTATACGACACTGAAAAAGAAATTCGCCATTATCATGGTTATTACAGTCTATCGCAAGAACACTTCTGAACATGTAGATTTTAGCACGGTCTTGACCCATCTCTATCTATTGACTTCTCGCTGAATTTGATAGGTTGTGGATCGAAGTAAGAGGAGGGGTCGTCCAAAAATGCTTATGCCACTCGAGAACCTTTTTTCCGCAATGGTTATCGGTTCTATAAGTTACATGGATAGTTAAATTCTTCTGTTTTTGTTGTTTGTTTTTGTAATTGATTAAAAAAAAAACAAAATGTAAGTGTTGTAGTATTTACTGCAATAGATAACTGAATGAATATTCATAAAATAATTGATGAATCCTAAATCAGAACTGAAATGATAAATTCACTACAACTAACACTAATAATACTTCAAACAGGGTTGTCAAAGCGGAGGAGGGTCAAGAGTTATCACTGCGGTTCGGATGTCAGTTCTATGAGGTGTCAGCAGCTGAGTCGTGTGCGGGGGCGGCACTCGCTTTCCACGCGCTGCTCCGGGAAGCCCGGGCTCTCGCGTTATTGTTGCCTGCGCCGCGTCGCAAGCTCGCCGCTTACTCAGTCTCTAAGGTACGACGATCAATGCATGTACCACAGAGCCCATTGTTGCTCAACAATAATCGTCACAAGCGCTGCGTTTGTTACTTAGGATGTATTATAAAAGCTGTACTTGCTCTTACTTCGACGCCAAAAGCTTGTCATTCCCGTCACCAGCCTGTCAATAGTCTACTGCTGGACACAGATCTCTCTTAGGTTGAGAGGATTTGTTGTAATCGCCACGTTTGGCAGGCTCAGATTGCAGTAGCAGACACCTTGCACCATAAACGGTGCTCCTCGTGGATGTGTCTAAAGTATGTAATCTTACAATGTAAGAATAAAGCGCGCCATGTTGCTTTCTACGTCTCTCCTTCAGACAGACAGAAAGATCTCGTGGATCTCGATAATCTGTCTTATAGAGGTAGAGCTATATGTTTAGGAGATACCATATGATTAGTGATACCATATGATAATGATACCATAGATATATAGAGTTCTGTTTTCTTATTTTTTTATTCATTGACAATAATACTTCAAGTAATAATGTTATGTAGATTTTTCATTATTTTATGCCACTACATAAGTATCATCAATTTGTAGTTTTAATATTTTTTTCTTTGCTCTTAGGTAATTGGCACGATTCTTGGGTTAAGTAACAAAAGTGTAAGGAAGAAACGACCATCGCTAAGCATATGATCTGCTTCATATTGGTTACCTACTGGATCTTGTTGTTCACTCCGCGATAGGAGTTTCTCTTCTTTCTGCAAACTGCAGAATACTTTGCTGGTGGAAAGCGACTCACGCTTGGGAGTACGTCAATGACGTAACAGGGAATCTCGGCACGAGGCTTACTGACGACGGTATAAATATTTCTATTATAAAACTACTATTTTTTACTTATGAATTTAAATAGAGTGTAGATGTTTCTGTAAATTAATAAACAAATTTGCACTATGCAAGCTTATAGATAAGTTGCGGATGTAAATATTGAACGTATTGAAACAGTGTGCCTTAGTATGTTTCTCTAATTTATCAAGTATCTCATAGCGGTTAAGAATTTTTCCCGTTTTTAAATCATTACTTTTACTGTTATATTAGACTGATATGATAGGGACCTCCAAAAACACTTAAGTAATGTGAATGTGATGATAATAAAACAATGTTTCTTTATTAGTGTATGTCAATAAGCATTATCTTTTAATAATGTATCTTTTTTATAAATAATTGATTAAAAAAGAAATATAAACGAATATTTACACAAATGTTATTATTGAATTAATATTTTGTGACGGTTGATATAACGAAAACGTGAAAAGAATGCCTTGAATCATTTTGTTTCCATAACGATTAATTTTTTAGATTTATTAAAAAAAAAATTAATGGTCAATGCCATTTATTACAGCTTACGTAATTATTTAATACTGTATTTACGGTTTAATAATACACATAACACTTCTTAATTCTATAAATAAGGCAATGTAGTAATTCTTTTGAACATAGTTTCTTTTATATTTCAGGAATAGAAAAATTAGAAGTAAAGAACATTTGTTTGCTATTGTTTAAATACAAAGTGTAAATAGTAATTTTTTATTTTTAAATATATATCTCGTTGACGACTTTTTGAAAAGGGTATTTTAAAGAAGACATTTTCACATAACACTGTCTCTTTTATTGTATAACGTAATACTGTTTTAAATAATACTATACAAAAAATATCTATAAGTATTCATTTTATAATATAAATTTTGTCCCACCTTGACATATTATATTTCAGTCATTATTTCAATATTAGTTTCATGTTTAAAGTTAAGAATTATAATTTTATTATATAAGATCATATACCGGGCATTTGGTGGACCATTATAAATGCAAATGTTGTTGTTGTTGGCATGTTATTAGTAATGTTTAAAATGCCATTTGGATGGATCAAGGGAGTTTCTTTCTCTTTTGCGTATTAAAATTGATTGTTTGTATTTATGCAAATACACTTTTCGCAATCACAGTATACTTTGTTTTATTTTTAATAATATTACGTCACTGTGTCTTTTTAGCCACTTGTTCCTTATAATTACTATTTCGTTATAATTGTGGAGGCGGATGCTATATGCTTAAGAGTCTACCACGCCATCTCATACTATAGGTGTCGTAAAAGTCGACAGAGGGAAAATTAAAACCAGAACTTAGGCAGCAGCACCTTGGTGGAACATCTGAATAAATAAACTGCGGGTGCATACCTGCCAGCTAAGCGTGGCAACTATGGCAAAATCCCCTTTCAAAATGGGATCTTTTATGGCAATCTATGAGAAAGGCCTATGTTCAACAGTGGACTAGTGATAGGCTGAAATGAATAACTGTCACGTATCGTGATCCCATCAAAGTCGTTTCGCAACCGACGAGCTGGATCTTAGCAAGTGGAAGAATGTGATCTCCGCCTTTATAAATTCCTTAGATCGACTCTTACGCTACAAATGAAACGCTTCTCCTTCAAAGATTATACATTAAAAAACTCCGAAAGAAAGTGCATATTTGTTCTATTCCAATTCTATCACTAAATGCTTTGTTAGACGTAACAGACAGATAAAGTTATCAGGCAAAAACTCAATAAAGAATTATTAAAAATTGACGTTGTGGTCGGCGTACCTACATTCGAATTTCAACGGCAACTAAGACTTTATCGTAACCGTAACAGCTGTATAGTATACAACCTTTTTCGATCTTTTTTTGTATATTTGCTCATAATAGAGGTTCGCGGACAGCCGCATCCTCTTCAAAGAAACTTAATTTAGGTATATAGTCATTCTTAATAACGGCCCTTTTATTATATATATATATATATATCTATATAATAAAAGGGCTACAGTGGAACACTCATTATTCTAGCAAAGCAGCTTTATGATCTACCACTGGTAAGGGATTTTGGTGTTAGGAATCGGTCTGGGTAGGTACCACCGCAGGGCCAGTTATTCTGCCGTGAAGCATTAGTGTGCAAACATTACTGTGTTTCGGTCTGAAGGGCACTGGCAGTTAGTGTGTGTTCTCACGTAATTAAGAACTCATGTCTCTGGTGGTCGGGCACAGTGTGGTACCACACAGAAATGTTCTGGGTGATATAGCATTCGTTATGGGCAGATGTAGCACTTACCTTCAGGTGAACATTTTGCTCATCTCGTCACCTATATAAAATAAAAAAACGAATATTTGTGTGTTGTTCCGGATTTATTTTTATTATTATATTATTATTTATACCGGAATATTTCTTATTTATATTATACTTAACACAATCAATACACCGACCGCTAAAAATTGATCGAATGTTAATTTAATTGAACCAGTTTTTGAATTAAATTGTTAAATAAATATTGATGATATGAAATGACTTAATTATGCCAAGAAATATCTACTCACGGATGTTTAAATATTTTTATATCCCCGATGACAACTAGCACGTATTAATAAAACATTTATTATAATTTTGTTCATTTGTTATTTTTATTCTATTAATCACATGTTTTACATCCATAAAAATGAAACTTTTAAAACAAGATATAACTTAATAACACTTAAATCGGGAAACTTTTTAAAATTTATTCAGTCTTAAAGGTGTTGGCTAGCTTAACATTCCTGCGCAGGTGTGTTCTAAAGCTTTTACATATGAGTACAAAATAGTAAAAACATTAACTGACGGAGTTGTTCTCTTGCGAATGAACTGAGAAGCAGGATATAAACTCGCAGTACCGAAGACGCTAATTAGCGGTTACACTATTGCTAGGTTTTATTGACAAGCAGACGTGTCTACAAGTTGGCATGTCAGACTGAAAAGTCCCTTAGCCGCCTCGCCTTAGTGTGCATAAATTGTAAGAAATGTTTCTGGCTTTGCTGTGTACAACTATAAAACTTGTAAAGCGACTCCTTTCACCAGTCAATAAAGATCCACTTTTCTAACAACCATTACTTGATAATTATATGTATGCGAAACATGTCGAAACGTGCCTTTATTGCATTCACAAATTTAAAATCACTTTTCGATATTATCACGAAGAAATTGTTGTAGCAATGGCGCCTCCACCCACTTGAATCTGATTTGTGTTCTGCTCTAACTCCCACTGTTGTTAGCTAACGAATTAACTAGCCACTAAGATAACCAATTAAATTTGAATACAAAAGCAAATTAATGTTCGGATTAATTTTACATTGCTTAGGAGGGATGGAAATCAAGTGTTTTTTTTTTCGAAAAAGAAATCATGGTGGTTGTACTAAAAATAGCTAGACAATTTTAATACAAAGGTATGTTTATTTTAAATGGTACTTGGACCATTTAGTTTCATTGCTGTGGGCTACCGGTGGGTAATGCCGATCTGGTTACTTTTTACTTTTTTTTATACAGAACGTATATATATTTGTTATTGAAAATAAATATAGTCCATAATTATGCCGTGTAGTGGCGGCGTCAGAGATTTTACCCCAGTGTCGAACGAATCGAGTAAGGGAATCCAGGATAAACTCATGGCCTCTGACTGATGGCGGAATAAACATCTAAACATTCCACTTTTAAATTTTCTAGACCGGCATCGGAGTTTAAGGTGCGAATTGTCTGGTACTGTGATCGCCCAACCGCCTGCCATGCGTGCCGATTATGACAAATCCTTACTGGACTTTAAAAGGTTAATGAAAAAATTTGATGAATTAACCTTATTAGTTAGGCGTGGTCTAGTGGTCAGAGTACCCGACTTTTATTCTTGATTTTTCTTGGGTTCGAATTCCACTCTATTCCAAAAACGTTTAAGCAAAAACACAAGTTGTTAATTTTCGGATCCAGCTGTGTTTTGATTGTCCGTTGTGCTGAGTATACCTCCGATTTCATCGCATTACATCGGTTACATTAGGGACGGGTGGGTTATGACGGGTGAGTGCCATTGTGTTTACGCGAACACTTCTGGCATTGTTATGTACTCGTATCCTGCGTAATTGATATATTCCGATAATATTTGGAAGTTGTCGAGGTGGTCAAAAATCGACAACTAGGACATCAACATGAGTTCATATGATGCTAATATCGACCCACTTATATTTTTCTAAAGACGATCTAAATTTTTTAATTTTTTTTTACAGGTGGTAGGATTCCTATGTAGAAATTCGTCGGTACAGCGCCAATTTTGTCGTAAGGCAGTGGTGTGTTTCGGGCACTAAGAGCTAGTGTAGTTACTGGAAATATGTGACTTAAGATGTCCGATGTCTCAGTAAATTTCTCAGTAAATGTCTCAGGAGCACGGGAGCAGTGTAATGGTACATAGAAATACTCTGGGTGACACAGCATTTGTTACGGGCAGACGTTGCACTTACCATCAGGTGAACGTTTTTCTCGTCCTCCTATAAAATGTAACAGATTAACATCAGAGCAGCAGAATCAAGATAAGAAATTTTATGGTTGAATAATGTTCATTTTGACCTTATACGGTATCGTTAGGTAATAATATGTTTTTAATAATAAGCTGCGGTTGTGACTTTACTTGCGAGGACTTTGTAATTTATGAAAATGCAGATTTTTTATAACCAGGCTACTTATTTAATACCGGAGCTACTATTATTATTCTGTGGAATTTTAAATTAAACCCGTTCGAAAAGACAGACGTAATAAAACAATGTTTAAAAAAACTATGGTTAGATGCGTTTTACACAGATAAATTACACATATACAAACACCCAGACTCGGAACAACTATCTATAGACCATACAAATAATAGTCCCGAGCGGTAACCAATCCTGCCACCCATAGCGCAGGAGCCACTACTGCGCCGAAAGGCCGATTATAATATTAAATTCTTCATCATTATTATTGACATCAGTTTCCCCAAGTCTACTGCTGGACGTAGGTTTCAATATGAAAGTCTGGAATGCATTTTGCAAATGCAAGTTCGCCCAAAGTCAACTCTCGGCGCTGGCGGGTTTTTAAACGCAGTGTCGATTCCCTGGCACTAGTTATGCTTCTACCATTCCGACTTTGAATTTGGAATATTAAGATGGATTTCATACCATTACTCGATCAGTTGAGCGTCGTTGGTGAACCAAAAGGGTGTACTAGGTGGCGTGAAGAAGGTTTTATCTTACATTAGTTTTAAAAATAAAGTAACAGCCTATAAATGTTCAACTGCTAAGCACAGGCTGATTTCCGTGAGGGTTTTGGAGCCAGGAAGAGTCCGCCTCGCTGCTCCAATGCGGGTTACCGAACTTCACATGTCCAAGAAATATTTATTATTTCTCAGACGTGCAGGTTTCCTCACGATGTTTTCGTGCATTGATTCAAAAATTACAATTTTACTGATAAATGCATTGGGAATCGAACCAGGTTGTTTGCGTAATTTAAATTAGATAATATGTTTTGATTTTATATTTAATTGTATATATTATGTTGACCTTATCTATTACGGTTACGTATTCCGGTTATTACAAGAAATTTTGATTAGCATAGTAAAATGACGAGAGTCTGGGTTAATTCTAGGGCACTTGCATGTCCGCTTCTTCCTGTTTATCGAAATATCGTTCGGATGCTGTTTCACAATCACGGATAAGTTTCTATATATGTATACTATAGGTAATGCTGTGATCGAAATTCAAAAAATGATCAATTGTAATTAACGTTTGAGTAATTATTTATTGGGAAAATTTTAAAATTCTTTGTTGTTATCTCTACTCTGTGCTACTATTATGTATCTGACATTGGCAGTATGAACGTAAACAAACGACACACCATTAAGTGATTAACGTTGTCAATATGAACGTAAATAGTGAATGTTTTATGTACTCCATTTCATGTATTCGTAACACATTTAGTTAGATTCCTCGCTTCTTCTCCATACAAATTTTAACTATGCCAAATCTCACACTCCTTCGTGCGCGCAATATGCTTAAAAAAAGGTACAAGGATTTCTCATCACGTATTAATATATAGATAACTTGTATGTTGCCACTGATATGGATTTCAACACGAGATCTATAAATCAGAGTATTAAATATAGAAGGCTGAGTTAGTTATAAATTTGCATCACAAAATCTTGTATTGTAAAGCTCTGCTTTTACAAAGCAATGTTGGCTAACAAAGATCGTAGTGAAAATCTGCGTTAACGTCAGACCGAGGATAAATGTTATATAATTAGCACTTTGTTGCGCAAGCTTGTATATCCCTTGCTCTGGATTGATGGTGAACCACCCACCAGATTTCAACGAGAGAGATTTAAATTACACCGCATTCATTCAACGTCTTGCCTACATCAATGCGATCACAGAAGTGATAAATGCCACCCTTTTCAAAGTCTGTCGGGGAATAACGAACTGATATTTATAATCATATAGGTAACTGTAATAAACAGTATACAAGTACAGGTACAACAAATTAAATTAAATGTACGCAGTTTTATTTTAATAATCGGAATACATTAATATTCAAATGTAACGTGAATTTATTCAGTTTCGATTTGTTTTAACTTAAAATAACAGCTTATATGTCAGATAATAGAGCTTTTTCCGGTATCGTTTTTTTTTGTTTTTATAACTGTTTTCGGTACTGATCACGGAACTGATATCGGTATCTGTACTTCGGAACTGATTTTGGTATCTATATGTAACTGTTTTTCATATAACCAAAAAAAAAATTGGTGTAGTTGCAGAATCCGCTTTTTTACTTGCATACAATATGCTTTTTACATATGTTTTTTTCGTGACACTCCTAGCACAGCGATCGCATCTACCCAGTGGTCACAATAACTAACTGCTACGCCACGGGTCCTGAGTTTGAATTCCAGCCGAAGCCAACATTTCTAAGAAAACACCAATTCTAAATTTTCGGATCTGGTTGTTTTGGGATGGTCCCCGTGCCTGAGAGACTGCGCCCTACCCTACCGCCGATCTAATCGTATTAGCGTTACTTCGGGCGTAGGCGTAGGTAGGCTTAGAGGAGTATGTGGATAATTGCGTGTAAACTTCCGGGCACTAAAATGCCTTGCGTCTAAAATGCGTTGATAGCTTCATGCGTCGGAAATTAGAAGAAGAGAAGAAGAAAGAAGAAGTTTATAAATACTATGTGCGAAAAGACTTCTTCCCGACCGCTTTCACTAATACCAGAATGACATTAAAATTATTTTACATAATAAACAAAATATATAATAAGCTTAATGCTTGAAGTGAACATTCATTTAACATGTTTTGACCATAAATCAGAATAGCAGAAAAATCTAACAGTATCACTATCGACGGTTATTCGTGTCAAAGTTGGTCTTGACAAGTACATTATGATTTTCTTTTTGTTATTTAAAATACCTACGTTGTTGCTGATTTAACTGAATGTTTAGATCCATTGTTCTATATCCTCCTGGCCGAATTTCGACCACGGCGACCACTTCTTAGCATACATATTAGCAGGATTCGAACCTTTAAAACCATCGTAAGTGCAAAGTCTGCCCATAACTGTTGTCTAGTCGCTCAGGAAATTCAATTGCAGCAAAAGTTCCGCGTGGCACCGCACTACGCTCGTCATAAGATATTCGTCGTTCGTCGTCGTCGTTTCAGCCTATCAATAGTCCACTGCTGAACATAGGCCTCCCTCATAGATTGCCACAAAAGTTTGTAGCTCTCGTTTTGGGGGGATTTTGCCATAGTTGCCACGCTTGGCAGACGGGTTGGCAACCGCAGTTTATTTAATCAGATGTTCCAGCAAGATGCTGCTGCCCATCTCCTGGTTTTCATTTTCCCTCTGTCGACTTTTACGACACCCACGGGATGAGATGGGGTGGTAGATTCTCTTAGGCCGCTACCACACGGCATAAGATATTAGTTATTAGGTTTGTATGTTCTGTAATTAGACAATGGCATGCAAATCTATGGCGAAATTTATGAAATTAATGTTTATATTATTATATTAAATAATTAATTCACGAAATTAATGTCCCGGTACCCAGAATGAAAGGAGAATATGCTCTCAAAAGTCAACGGAACGTATTATGATAACAAACAAGAATCATATGTACGTTCATAATTTAAAATTAAGCAGATTAATGCAAGTAGCTAGTTGAAACGTAAATGGCATCGAATAAAATGACACTTAAATTAAATTAAATCAAACATTGTAAATAGGGTAGACATTCCGGAACGCACAACCGTCATATTAAACATCGATGCGTCTTTAAATTACATGACATAAATATTAGTATTTTTTCATATTTTTCCTATTCAAGAAATCCTGGCTACAGTAATAGAAGAAATATTGGCAAAGATTAGGTCTCATAACGGGACTAGATAAACAGGACAGGCATCAACCTTAGTTGAGATAAAACGGCGCCTCGTATGACAGTTGACATTTCCGACTGTCTCGGCTATCTGTATTATGAAAATAGTATAGCAGCGTTAGATTTTACGTAACAAATCGTTTATTAAATCTGATCGTAAAATTTTTGAGTACACAAATATTCAAATAGAACACTATTTTTACAGAAAGCAAAACGTCTTAAGCCTATAACGTACCGTGTATGTAATGTAATGTATTATTCAATTATATTACACTATAAGTTACTAGTTTCCGTCGCCATAACATTACAACAAAAATCAATTCACATCCTACGTGCTTACGTGATTGAATTCTAAATATTTTTGATAACCATATCCGAAATGCTTTGCTGTTCGTTTCGAGCGACTCGATTCGACAGTAATAGCATAATAAAGTATGGAAATATTAATCATATACAGCATTTCTGTATGTTGTATTATGGAGATTAGATAATGTAATAGAATCCCAACGAAATATTTCCCTATTAGGCAGAATATTTTATCTTCGACTCTATTAGATAGGAACTATTGTCCCGATAGCCATGAAGCTTTATTAAATCTATGCGTATTTATGTAATTTTTTACCTTAACACTTGTTATTATAAGACATTAAATTGAATCATACATTTAGGTCAACATAAGACATTTCTAAGCAACACTCGGCGGCGCCAGGGAGGACGTGTGCTCTGCCAGGCACGACCACGATGCGCTTATTGAAAATGGCACATTATCATAATGCAATACATGGAACTCTAGTGATGCGAACATAATTCATAAATTGTATTTATATTTGAAAATTTTATTACTTCAACATGAAGAGTCACTACTCAAATTTATTCACAGTGAGTGTGTCATATAATCATAATCGATTTGCCAGAAGCTGAGTAAGAGTTAAATGAGGACGCTTTTTCTTATAATGTGGACTGTTGTCATGTTGTCATTTATTTGCGTAAAGTGTTAGTGGCGTAAATGGAACACAATTGCCAGGGGAAGGTCATGATAATGATTTAGTGCACATTAATATAAGTGTAGTGTAGTTGGCTGGATAGATCATTGTTAGAGTTAGATCATTATGAGTTTATTCCCGATTGTTCAATTCACTCTACGTCCCGCAGACGTTTTTAAATTGCCTAATACATGCGTACATTTTTTAATTTATAATTCATTAAAGTTACAACATTCTAGCTACTTTAATGGCCTGTTAGGAATTTATATAAATTATTTTCGTTTTAATATAAATGAGTAATACAAAAAAAGTAAAAAAAAACTTCTGTTAATTATACAACTGTTACATAAGCTGTGACACTGAACGGCTTTGATGCTATAAACAGCGGGGCACGTGAATGAATATATTTATTTATTTATCTGAGCTTACTTATTCTTTATTACTTTATTAAATATATATATATAAATGTTGTACCCCTTTTTAAGAAGATTGCCATTGTTAAACTTTATATGGAGAAGGAGTGCGGGAAGCTAAAATTTATATAGGTACATATAATGTGTTACAAATACATTAAATTCAGTAAAAAATTTATTGAATTACGGTTAAATTTCAACCATTGGCCGACCACTAGTATTAATAATTATAATTATAAACGGACAGCTCAAGTTGTGGGATCGTAGTAAAACTCAAAAATGTATGACAAGTGTATTTCATTTACAACGGTTCTGAAACTAATGTTCAACTTCTAAATTAATATTTTATTATTATATTCGGAGCTGTTTGTTCATAATATGATTTTAAATAATAAATAATCAAAATCATCAACAAAAACAGCAATATAATGCTTTTAATGACACTGTAATGAAACCGTTTCATTTCAAAAAACTAAAATGCTGTACTCCGATAATTTCGTTGTAAAAAATCCATTAAGTCCAAGGTTCTCGCAAAAATAAACACTTTGAAAACAATTCAGTTCAACTGTGAAGAAAAAGTATTAAAAATGCCATTTCATTTTGATTTTAAATAACGACTCTTAAGTAAATCAGGAAAGAGTGAGACGAATAATCAGTTACTAAAGGCTTAACATTATTAAATAAAAATATACGTTTCTTTGATTGTTATGTATGCGTTCGTATACCATTCTTCGATCGCGATGAAGCTTTGGTAAGTTGTTGTGCACACGCCGTAAACACAGTAAAAGTTTCTGAATTACTACAACTATTATACAATAAGTAATGCACAAGTCGTCTGCAAGAAATCTGCAACAAATCTGCTGCTGCAAGAATCCAGTAGCGGAGTAATTGAATCTACAACCTCATTCCGTTCCGTGAATAATCTCAAGGTCTCATTCCTTTAAGCTCATTACTCTAAGCTCATTTGCTACCAAGGACCAAATATCAGTCAGTAGGTAGCGTCTAAGGTGCGGTATGTCTGGTACTGCGATCACTATTTCGCCTGGCAACCGTGATGATTTTGACAAATCCCCTCAATTTAAGAAATACCTACGTACTCGTACATCCCGCACTGGGCAGTTTACAAAGACTGTTTTAGGCACTCGCCCTAACCGCCCAATATGCAATACGCCGTGTCGTAATAGGCCTGTACGCGGACTTGTTCCTCATCATCATCATTTCAGCTTATCTTAGTCCACTGTTACACCACAAAACATGGTACGGGGCGACCTGGATTCATCGACTGCCCTCTGAGCTTCCTCATGCGGCCTGCTGTGAAGATCCACGTCGGTTTCGAATGTCATAAATGACAATACAAGTGTTAGTTAATAAAAAAAAATTACAAGAAATTTCAAGATACGCGCCTAAGTAGTTACCACTACAGTGCCAGTTATACATAATATATTCTTCAAATCGAAACACCAATGATGTGAATGATGTGACACTTGGGGGTGAGCTATCATGGGCAGGCGTGGCACTTACCATAAAATAAACGACTAGCCCATCTAATGACTTACAATAAAAAAAAAACGAGCATGGATGAGGATTTTTTACCGCCAATAAGACTGCCAATAAGAATTTAACGTCCCAAAATATGATTTTAGAAATAAAGGCTGTATAAAAGATATTATGATAGAAAATTTACACGATTTCCGTCCGAAATTAGTTTCTGTGGCAAAATCTTTTATTACCAATTTGTTATTTTTGTCGATATCAAGGTGTTATTAATGGTTGTATCACACTGGAAGCTTAATAACAGCAAATTAATGAAATGGTAATGGTGACGCACAGTATTGCCTGTGGCGAAATCGAAATATTTATTTCCAGACTCGGCTGGTTTAGTCGCTACCTGTAATAAATAATACAGACTCTTGCAATACAATGTGACAGTTTTATAATAAGCGCCCCACGTGTTTCTATTAACATTGGAAAAAAAGTGCGAATGGATATGACAAAGATAATAAAGTAGTAGTTCAATAAAAGTACCAGCCTATAAAAATCTCACAACTGAGTACAGGCCTGCTCTCATTTTTAGAGGGTTCATGGAGCTGGGAAGAGTCTGCCAAGTATGAAGGAACGACGTTTTCCTTCACCTTAGAACGTATTAAAACAGCACTTAAAATTTCAATTCACAATTTTAGTGGTGCCGGTACCAGGGTTCAAACCCTGGCCACTAGTACGAGACGCACGCGTGGCCTAGTGGTGACAGTACCTGACTACCACGCCGCTGGTCCTGGGTTTGAATAACAGCCGGAGCCGACGAAATTGTTGGTTATCAAGTCTGGTTGTCTTGTGATTGTCCTCGCGTCTCTGACATTTACTTATGCTTACCTCCGATTTTATCGCATGAGCGTGACATCGGGCACGGTTAGGTAGGGACGAGTGAGTGTGTTTGTGAGTTCATTGGTGGCACTATAATATCTCCTCCGCAGTTGATAACTTACGACAGTAGTCGCTAGTTGTCGCCGTGGTCGAAAATCGACAGAACCTCATGATGTATGTATGGAGCGCCCGGCTACTCAACTGCAACGACTTCTTGGGTGGTTTAATAATACTTATAATTTCTAGCATCATACGTCTTATTTATGAAAATGCTGTCGCAGCAGGTGACTGTAGTAGGTTTCCAGGAACTTGAAGTTCCAAATTTCGCATGATAGTACCTTTTAAAATAAAGAAGAGCGTTTTACAATCGCTTGCAGCGATTGCATTATGTTTATACCCAATGTCGTTTTTCAAAATAGCTTTTCAATAAGAAGGCTGGGCTCCAAGAAGGGTAAATTGATTTTGAACTTATAAAACGTGTACTATATACGAGTATGGTTTTACCATATGCGAGAATGCACGTAATGACCGCGTTACTAAAATATTTTTGTTCATCATAGTCATAAGCCTATTCGTCCGCGACTGAATATAGGCCTCACCCAAGAAGAGATCCTTTACATGTTATAACATTATACTGGTGGTAGGATTGCGGTCCAGAAATCTGTCTAGGTAGGTACCAACGCTAGGCCAGTTATTCTGCCGTGAAGCAGTAGTGTTCAAACATTACAGTGTTCCGGTCTGAAGGGCACTTAGAGCTAGTGCAACAAGCGAGCATATGCGGCAAAAAAACTGATGTCTCAGGGGAACGGATGTAGTGTGGTGCCTTACATAAATGTTCTGGGTGACAGCATTTATTACGAGCAGACGTTGCACTTACCACCAGATGAACATTTTGCTCGTCTCATTTCTCAAAGGTGTTTTTTGTAGTAACAACTACTATAGCAAAAATCAAAAGGTTTGACAGGCGGTTTAAATATAACAGTAGCTGGTATCTTAGATTCCGCTGTCTGTGATCGGTCTGAGTTTTTGGACTCTCATTTCTCGAGTTAATTATTCCGTTACTTGTCAGTAGCCATGGGATTTCCTTATTACAGTTATTATTTGACTATATTATTTTTATTTATTATGTTCGAGTATTATTTAAAAGTGTTCTCTTAACTGTATTAATATTCCGAAATGTTTTTGAACTCCATAACCATCTGTGCTGAATGACTTACATTAACCAAAATATGTGAAACTAGCTTGACCCGTGCGAATATTTCAAACAGTATTGTGATCATGAACACATGGCGCCATCTACCTTCTTTATAGTAAACAACTCCAATCGACAGCTGTCGTGCGTATTAGTTGAACAGATTGTCTAATACAATTAAATTAATAAATTTAATATTTTTAATATTTTTTTTAACGAAAACATAAATGTTAAGACATTTACTGATTTTTGTCATTAGAGGGAACCGACAAAAAACACCTTTGAGAAATAAATATTAAGGTGCTTTAAGATAAAGATTATAATAAGCTCCGCAAATCGCGCATGCTTTCAAGAAAGCATTCGTGTAAAAATAACAGGAGCTCTCGAAATATAAACAATATACCCACCTTGTGACTCCACGAATTTGTTACCGTTGCTTGCTACTGTTTCGCGCCATTCAAACGATAATAGGTGTCACTGAGAATTTCTGCGAATATTATCTCGACAAAATATTAGTTTTATAAATTTTATTTAGTATTTCTAGTGAAATACTACGTGCCGCCTGGAAAATAAACATATATAAAAATTAACAATACATACTAATAAAATTTTCTCTTATTCATTGTAAAGTCTGAAAATATTATATACTATACTGCGGAGCACCGGTCTCCTCTAATTTCTGAGAGGGTTTTTTATGGTAGAAAGTGACGAAACCGAAACGAGCAAAACGTTCACCTGATGGTAAGTGCAACGTCCGCCCACAACAAATGCTGTGTCACCCAGAATACTTCTGTGTGTCACCACAATGCGCCAGTCACCCTGAGACATCAGTTCTAATCTGCCGTCTTCTAAAGTCTAAAATGCCGAGTGATTACGTTAGCCCACAGTGCCCTTCAAACCGAAACACAGTAATGTTTGCACACTACTGGAATCTGAAAGTGAATACGGCAGAGTAACTGGCCCTGGGGTGGTACCTACCTAGACGGATTCCTGCATAGGAAACCTACCACCAGGACTACTTCCATCCAGGATAGAGGAGGATACAAGGGTATGTATGCCGTGTGGTGGCGGCCAGGTAATCTACCACCCCATCTCATCCCGTGGGTGCTGTAAAAGTCGACAGAGGGAAAATTAAAACCAGTAGATTGGCAACAGCATATTCCTGCAACATGTGAATAAATAAACTGCAGTTGCCAACTCGCCTGCCAAGAGTGGCAACTTTGGCGAAATCCCCCAAAATGAGAGTTACAAACTCTTGTGGCAATCTATGGGGGAGGCCTATGATCAGCAGTGTACTGGTGATGGGTTGAAGTGAGTGAGTGTATATACGTATTGGAGCCGGGAAAAGTTCGCTGCGCTACTCCGATGCCGGTTGGCGGACTTCATAAGTTGTCGATTTTTTTTTATTTCTTAGACATGCAGGTTTATTCACTATATTTTCCTTTACCGCTTGGCACGTGATAAATTAGCATTTAAAATAGCAGAACAATTTTGGACGTGCCGGTACCGGAGAACGAACTCAGATCAAACGCGTACTGTGAAATTTAAGGCGAGCGCCCGACCTCTCAGCTACCTCGGCTACATTTAACATAATTATTTACGTATTTTTGTAATCTGTCATATATTGCCGATTCGATTGGCGCAGTGCCTAAGCGATTGGCATCCGAGCTACGGGTCGCGGGTTCGATTCCCACACGGGGCGAAAATTTGTATGACGCACAGATTTTGTCTGGTGGTAGGATTCCTATGCAGGAAATCCGTCTAGGTAGGTACCATCCCAGGGCCACTTATTCTGCCGTGAAGCAGTAGTGTGCAAGCATTACTGTGTTTCGGTTTGAAGGGCACTGTGAGCTAGCGTAATCACTGGGCTTTTGGGACTTAAGAACTGATGTCTCAGGGTGACGTGCGCAGTGTGGTGACACACAGAAATGTTCTGGGTCACTCGCATTTGTTGTAGGCGGACGTTGCACTTACCATCAGGTGAACGTTTTGCTCGTTTCGTCACTTTATACAATAAAAAAAAGATAGTTGTACCGGGTTCGAATGTACGTGCATGTGATCTGCCGAGAAACACTAGGACCACAAAGTTCCCATCGCGCTAAAGTCCGATGTTAATAATTAAAAAATATATTCAGAAAAAATGTTTTTTTGACATGTAACATGACACTTAATTGGTCACGAGAATATATTTGACAAGGCATCCGGATCGCAACTGCGTTCGTTTGTCAAGCGTCAAAGGGACGGTGACAAGTCTAAACTAGGAGCGTCTGACTTGCAGCCTGACGTCTACTGCCCGAGATCAAAGACGGCGTTGCTTAATAGGCTCCCGTCGTAAAACGAACCTATGGGCCATTGCATGAAATCGAATACCATCACGGTTAGTGCCCCAATACGCCCGTGACCTGACCGACTAGGGTTGTGATACATACAGTCCTGTCCTTTTTTTCCCATATAAAGGGTAGGCAGAGGTCACACGTAGCCCACTTTTCCCCCCTGCGGGAAACGAGACGTGACGGGTGGGAAACCACGTAGCTGCAATTTTGGTACGTGTTAAAAAATCTTACTCTACATTGCGTTCCCACGAATAGTATAGTGACAGCATTGCATATTCTGGTATTATACTGAACGAACTATATTATCATTTTACTTCAGTAGGATTGAAAAACTGATAATTTATTATAATGAAAAAAATATCACATACGCATCAGCAATACAAACTCTGAATAAGTTACGATGACTTCTACATAAACTATATACTATACGCTAGTTAGCGCAAGAGTCCTTCACACATTTTCACTCTATTCCAGTATTTGTTTGCAAAAGCTTTCCGACCAGTTTACGCCTTCAAAGCGGCAAACATAGTTCGTATCTGATTAAGTAAGAAACTTTATCTAATCACGAGGAGCGGGTTGGTGATCGCAAGAGGTCTTTCACCGGTGCACTGATCGGGACGTTGCACCGAGGTGCATTCCCCCCATCCCCCATCGGGTAACGAAAAACGTATGGCCAGGATCAAAGAGTGAAAAATATTTCCATTTAGACCTTTAAATTTCCTGTAAAGTATCCTTGTTTATTTGAACAATACCGTTTGTTTTTATATTAAGTGTATTTATGGTAATGGTGAATGGTTTTGCTTCATTTGGACGTGGAGCTCGCTTAAGATTGTGTCGGTTTGAATAATAAAATGTGTTCTTCACGACCAAGTGATCTGTATTAGAGCTTTTGTATGTTACTTCATTTACACAAATAATTTGCAGAAGGCCACTTTGAGCAGCACTTTTTTTTCGGTTTTAAATGTTATTCTCGTTCTCTCATGTCTAGATAGGACCAGTTACTATCTATTCTCTGTGACCGTACTGAACTTATACCGCACGCGTTACGTCCGGTACGAGAAAGGGAAGACGAGTGTTTTATATTTGCGCTAACACTTACGGTACTACATAAATAGCGTTTCCTGTTCAGATGATCAGAATTAGATCTTAAAGATAAGCAGAACTATTAAGAAGTGGTAAAGATTTCAATAAAAATAAGGGAAACATAAAAAATGTATACCTACTTATATGAAAAAATGTATTATATACGTGTAAGTATATGTATTTTACGCCGAAACGTTTTCTGATAACTCAGTTTGAATATAAAAGAGAAGACGAGTGCTTTGTTACAACACTAACACTAGCACTTCGGGAATAATGTTTCCTATCTACATTAGAATCAGCACTTAAAGAAAGGCATAGCAAAGAAACAGTGTTTTATAGATAAAAAATACTGTAGTATGCTGAACCGATCTTGACGAAATTTAGCACTGGGATAGCTTTGCATCCTGGAAACGGACATAGGACTTTTTATCCTGGTAAATCAAACAGTTGAGGTTAAGAATTTTGAGGTTAAGAATTTATTTATTTCCCATAAGAAATTAATTCACTTACATGAGAAATTACATACAAATGTGTTTTACATTAATACATGGATAACGAAACGTAAAATACACAAAAACAGAATATTACAAACATAATTAAGGTAGTCGTAGAAAATATTTTGCATCACAAAGAGATATGCGGTCTATTCGAAGCAAAACACTTACGTAGACACAAAGATAAGCTTCACTAGAAGGGACGTAATAAACTTATTATTTTTTTTTTTTTGTATTTTTATTGAAAGGTATTTTTTTTTGTTATTAGAAGTAGTATTTTTATTAAAATGATTATACAGCGTATTAATTACTTTAATGGCTTAAGTGCGATATTAAAAATAATGTTTGATGCTGTATGAACTTTATTATGATGAACTTTATTATTTTGAAGCTATTATGAACTAAATTCAATATTTGTAATTTTTATATTTTTGTGATATAATGCTTTAATGATTTTTTAAAAGTATAATGTGTTTTACATTCTTTAATGTCTTTTGGTAGTTTATTATATATTTTAGCCCCCTCGTACAGAAGGCATTTTTTGCCGTAATTTGTTCGCGGTAAGTGTAAATTTAAATCATTTGCATTTCTTAATCGTATCCGTTGTGATTGGTGCTTTTTCGTGAAGCTCATCTGTGTGTGTATATCATTGTTCAGTATTCTACGAATTAATAAACATGTGTTATATATATAGGTTTGCGTAATATTCATTATTTTTGTTTCTTCGTATAACTTTTTGGTAGGAGTATGAAAATCATAGTTAAACAATACTTTAAGTAGTTTATTTTGTGCAATTTGTATTATTTCTAGATTTGATTTTGCTGCTGTGCCCCAAATTTCTATGAGATAATCTATGTGTGGTTTGACAAGCGAGTTGTATATGGTGTAACGTATTTCGTGTGGGAGACATCGCACAATGCCACGTAATACTCCGGTGAGAGAACAAAGTTTTGATTTTACTTTATTAATGTGTGGTTTCCACGTCAAAAATGCATCCAAAATTAACCCGAGATATTTTTCTTGTCGTACCTTTGTAATTGACTGATTATCTATTTCTAATGCTAAATTATTAGGAATTTTTTTGTTTTTTGCTGAAAAAATTATATAATTCGTTTTTGAAATATTAATTGTAAGTAAATTGCACTTGAACCAAACATTTAACATATTTAAGTCATTTTGTGCATCTGCCATAGCCGTGTGAACTGAGTGACTAAAGTAAAATAGGCTAGTGTCGTCAGCATATAGAGTAATATCTCCCTTCAAACCTATATCCCGTATGTTGTTGATATATATAAGAAAGAGGAGAGGACCTAGGATCGATCCTTGTGGAATACCACAGGTTATAGGTTGCGGCTTACTTTGATTTTTACCAATTTTTACTACCTGACGTCGATTTGATAGATATGAGGCAAATATGTCGTATGCAGATCCTGAAATGCCCAAATCACCCAATTTACTCAGTAACCGTTCATGACTAACTGTATCAAAAGCCTTTTTTAGGTCTATAAATACGCCTAGAGCAATTTGCTTTTGATCTATGCTTATTTTTATTTTAGTGACTAGGTCGACAGTTGCTGAAAGTGTGTTACTTTTTGGTCTAAATCCATATTGGTTTTCATTAATAATTTTGTGTGATGACAAGTACTCATCTAGGCGTTTAAAGATAATTCTCTCGTAAATTTTTGATATTACTGGAAGAATTGATATTGGGCGGTAGTTTCCTGGATCAGACTTTAAACCGGTTTTATAAATTGGGGTGACTTTTGCAATTTTAAGACTGTCTGGGAACATACCTAGTTCTAAGGAGTTATTTATGCAACTAGTTAGGTCATCAATTATCAAAATTTTTACGCATTTTATGGATTTGGTAGTTATGCCATCAAGCCCGGAACTAGTGTTAGGGTTTAAATTAGTAATTATTTTTTCTATTTCGTCTTTCGTAGCAAAGGAAAGCTCACATAGTTTAGCTTTTTCACAACCTGCTACGTCTGGTTTTACTGTACATATTTTAGTAGTATGATATTTTTGAGGTATTTGACTTGCTAATATCGAACCAACAGTAGAAAAAAATACGTTAAAACTCTCACAGATGTCTGTTTCGTCTGAAATTGTACCTTCCGATGTTTCCAGTTTAGTCACAGTTATAGGTCCTTTAACTTTATTACTAGAAAGATTATTTATAAGAGTCCACATTTTGGCAGGTTTTCCCTTGCAGTTCGAAAATTGTTTGAAGTAGTATTTGCTTTTAGTATTTTTAATAGCTTGAGTTACTTCGTTTCTTTTCTTTAAAAAATCGTGCTCTGTAGTTTTGTTCATTCGGTTTCTCTTATGATGATAAAAAAGTTTGTTTCTCTCATTTATTTTATTTATGATTTCTTTGTTAATCCAATCTTGTTTAGGTGGATTCATAACCTTGATTTTGTTGATTTTACTATTTTGTAATCCGGTTAATAATCTGTCTTCGAGAGACGCATAGGAGTCGTCTCTTTGTTTAATATCAGCTACTATTGTAAATAACTTTTCGTAATCAATTTTATCATAATGTGTTTTTATTTTTGTTTTAGTTTTGTAATTCTTAAGTTCGAAATATATTTGTTTGTGGTCGGACATGGGAGACTCGATGATAGCAAAATGAGTATCAATTTCCTTCAAATTTGTATTAACGTGGTCAAGTATTGTCTTGGTTAGAGAATTTTCTCGAGTGCAGAACTTTTCACTTATATTATTGATCGTATTGTAGCCACTTTCTTGTAGAGTTTCTTTGTAAAGCGTGGTAGCTTGATCCTCTTTTAAAAGGTCATAATTAAAGTCTCCAAAGACTATAGCTCTTTTCATCCTTTGAAGCTGGTAACCGAATATATCCAAAAATTCCTGATTATTTGACCGCTCGGGTTTTCTGTACACGACACCAATGTTTAATGAATACTTTTCTAGACATACCCAAAGGTAATGGTTGTCGTTAAGGCATTTTTCTTCAACCAAGCTGTGGTTCAGATTTTTATGGACATATATTGAAACTCCACCTCCTCGTTTACCAGTTCTATAGTTAAAATAATGTGTATATCCTGGTAGTTGATATCTTTTAGCTTCATCTTCCGATTTGAGCCAAGTCTCAGTCAGTACTATAACGTGGATAATACATCTAAAAGACTGCACTACACACCTTAACTCATCAAATTTTCCTGGCTTTACGATACTGCGAGTGTTAGCATATAAAAATTTTAAAGATTTTTTACTCGTTTCAATGTGTTCGTAATTACTAACTAATTGATATGTCTCATTGTTATCCCTCCTGAATGTTAAGCAATTTTTTGTTTCTAGTTTTGGTTTTTTGGTAGATACACTATTTTAGGGACAGCCTTTACGTATTTAATAACTAAGTCATTCTCACCATTTTCTGTACGTTGTGTGAGCTCTTCTTTTATTTTTTTAAAGTATTTTAACTGATGTGGCGTTTGATCTGAATATATCTTAATAGGCTCGCATTTAGTTTTATTTTTACTACGCAGTATTCTTTTAGCAATATATTCTGTTTCAAAGCATACTTTTATCGGCCGAGTTTTATTAGGTGAGTATTTTCCAAGTCGGATAATTTTTGATGGTATAATTTCTTCTGAAGTAATTGTTTTTATTATTTTTAAAACTTCGGATTTATCTGTGTTTTGCCTTTCATCTTGGTTTTCCGATTTTGGCTCAGGAAATTTCATTAGTATGATATTTTTACATCTTTTATTACGTTCTGACACTTCCAAAATGATATCTTCGTATGTAGGTGGCATAAAATTGTCACTTTTTAAAGGCATTTCTAAGTGGAACGTTTCTTTTATATTATTTATATCTGTTTCAATAGCAGTTACCTTTTTATCCAAACAAGAACTTTGACTTTGCAGATTAATTACGTCCTGTTTAAGAACACGATGCTCTGTACAAAGATTTTCAGTAGTAGATTTTACGGCTCGCATTTCTTCCTTGATAGTAGAAATATCTTCAGACATTTTGTTCATAAATTCTGTTTGAGAAGTACTGATGGCAGTTAACATGGCCATGATTTTTGCTATTTGTATGTTTACTTGTGACATATCTTTTTTAATTTGTTCAATGTCATCTATTTTCTTACGCTTGTTTCGAATAGTGACATTCGGGCCTTCAGAACATCCTTCATACGGTTGGTCTTCCCTCGTTAGGTTGGGTTGAGAATCACTCCTGCAATATTTAGTCTTGCCACTTCCAGTCGGAGATCGTTGTACACTCATTTTGATTCGTGTTACGTGTATTAACAGGTACGGTTTAAAAATGTCTTAATAGCACGGTAATAGTCACTTAATTTGAATCTTACATCGTTTGCACAAATTTGAAAACACGGTACAGCGTAAATTAATATTTTTGAAGACAACAATTGACACGTCTGCTCTGTTCGCAATCCAAAGTGTCCACTTCGGGAATAATGTTTCCTATCTACATTAGAATCAGCACTTAAAGAAAGGCATAGCAAAGAAACAGTGTTTTATAGATAAAAAATACTGTAGTATGCTGAACCGATCTTGACGAAATTTAGCACTGGGATAGCTTTGCATCCTGGAAACGGACATAGGACTTTTTATCCTGGTAAATCAAACAGTTGACATGGGATATTTAAAAAAACCTATATCTACGCGGACGCAGTCGCGGGCATCAGCTAGTATACTATAAATATTGTAAATGCGAAAGTAACTCTTTGTCCCTCAGTCTGTTTTTTTACTTTTCACTGTATTTATTTAAAAAACTTAAGTCCACGCGCGTAGTCGTTGGTTAAAGCTAGAATTATATATTTGTATCCATACTAATATTATTACCTTTTTACGGCTCAACCGTTGTACCGGTCTTGATGAAATTCAGCACAGAGATAGCTTGCATCCCAGAGGGGGACTTTTTATCCGGAAAATTGAAGAGCACCCAAGGTTTTGAAAACTAGTTGTAATACATAAGATTTAATTGCGACATAAGAGTAGATTAGACATAGAGTATATTACTTTGATGAGTGGTCAAAGTACCTGACTTCTGTGCCACGGGTCCTGGGTTCTAATCCCAGCCGGAGAAAACATTTGTACTAAAACACAAATTGTTTGTTTTCGAGTCTAGTTGTGTTGTAATTGTCCTCGTTTTTCTGGCATTGCCTCCTAGTCTACCTCCGATCTTATCGCATCAGCGTTACAACGGGCGCGGTTACACTTGTGGCACTATTATATCTCCTTCGCAGTTGATAGTCTCCGACTATATTCGAAAGTAGTCGCCGTGGTCGAAATGGCCAGGGGAACATCATAATTACTTTAAAAGGTTTCTCAGTTTAGATTGCTATCTATTTAAGTCTCATAGAACTTGATGTATCAAAATAGAAAATCATAATTTGTAGGTTAAAAGACGGATGTGAGTGTGGCGCACAGGCTCCGCGACAAGTGCGGGACGCCTGCAGACTGGCCATAAATGGTAACTGGTAGAATGCGCGCTGCTGTAACACTACTCACAGAAGAACTGCGTTACATAAAATAATACATTTCAATTGTTTTCCAATGTGCATTTACAAACCGTATGGGCATTCAGAGCTCAAGATTATTTTTAATTACCTTTTGTTTAGTTGAATGAAGTATAATGTACGTTAGAAAATATGTTTAGGGCAAACCGGGGATGGTTGACCACGTTTTTGGTTATATATTTTTATGTCTTGCGTTCTGTGCGAATGATCGGTCAAGCAGCGGGCTTTCGTTGAGTGCAACATTGATTCTCTCACTCAAACCTGCAAGAAGCTAGGAGCATCTAGTCTACCTACCCCAGTCCCCAACCAACCCCGGTTTACGTAGGGCAGCTACGTAAAAATAATTACACCAATAATTATGAATGAGACAGAATATAAAAATAATTATCTATACTTGACAATGGTATTTTACAACGTCCGAGTTATTTTAGATCTGCAATGACTTCTAATATTTTATGTGTCACTTGTAATGCCCGAATTTAAATTGTATCATTGTTTACCTTTTAAATCTTTTAAAAAAACGAAGCCCCACAGTAGGTTTTCTTCTGTGTCGTGGGTGCGTTTTACAGACATAAATTCCACATGCACAAACACTCAGACCCGGAACAACTATATGTAGGCCATACAAATATTTGTCAAAATATTGGTCACAATCCCAGCTAATGTAAATTGTTTATGGGATCCAGTATAATGACCACGTCACCTTTAAGGAAGTAGAAAAATGGAAGTAGAACGGATTATCCAGACCCATTCTCTTGAAAATGAATTCCTTAATAACTAAGCGATTCGAGTTCTAGTTGGTGACTAAACCAAATGGTATTTTCGTGGTAGATTACGTTCTATATACGGTTTTATTCTGGATATAACTCATAATTTGGTCCACGTTACAAACGCCTGGGGAAGTGCTACGAGTATGTTATCACGGGATACCAGCTTAAAGTAGCATGTAAATGTAGATTTTATAGGAAATCGCTAGTTATACCTTTTGGAATGGAAAGAGAGAAGCTCCATGATCTCAGACTCAGAACTATTGATAAGAGCAACTTCTGGTGGTGTATAAATCTCCAAAAAGACAATCAAAGAAAGTATTATAATACAAGAGATGTGCAAATTGTGCGCATATCTGATTATTTATGGGCATGACAAAACCAATTAAATTCTTTTTACACGTGTCGAATAGCATTTATACTTTCATCACGGTCGTTAAACACCATAACGTCTAAATTGGAAACTACAACGACCTGTCAATATAACTAATGATTGTATTATGAGGCAGTAATGTGACCTACATACGGTGCACGATGGAAGGTGACCAAATCATATAAACTTGACCCCCGAACAACGTTGACGGTGAAAGTTTACAGTAGCCGCGGTTAATTTTACAGTTCGCAGGACGAGCCATTTGTCTTCCGTTGAAAATGTGATTGATATTGAAGAATAATTAATCTTTCTGGTGAAGCTTCGGTACCATTAATCAATTAAATTTACTTACCGCGTACATACTTTAAAAATATGAGAATAAAATTACCATATTAAATTGATATAATTTACCAGACTAAGTGTCGCGCCTAAAGGAGACTTATTTTACAGAAAATCTAAATTTTCTTTGATTTCATCAGAGTGACAAGTAAGCCACTAACTAGACAAAGTCTTCTAGAAAGATTTTGTCAAGTTTTTTGTCTAGTGGACTATTCGTAGTACAAGACGTCTAGCACCTCAGATGCTGCTGCCCGTCTTTGTCCGTTATTATTTTGGCATTTCCCGTAGTCGATGTTTGTGATATACACGGGACCAAAGGGTAGGGGATATATTCTCAAATAACGTCGCCTTATGTCGCATTCATTTCAGTTACTTTTTCCTAAATTAGCATAGTATTAATGTTATATGTCAAAACAAAGCAATTAAGTTTGTAATTATTTTGGATAATGATTAATTTTTATGTAACTTAAAAGAAAGTAATTATAATTACAGCAATAAGAATTAAATAATGGCCTTTTACATGCGTATATAAAATGAACCTTGTGCAGAGGTTCTTCGAGTTGGCAGCGCGTATTGCCAAAATATAGGCAGGGGGTTAATTTTAAGGTTGCGTGTGTACATTTTTGTCAACAACGTCAAAATTATAGCTTCATCTTTCGCTTAACATCGTTCATTAATTACTACTGATATTACGAAACTATTTACTAGTGCCATATAATTGGGTATTTATGTTATCTGTTCTGATTTTACATACAGTCACGCCTTTTTTCCATATAAGGGGTAGGCAGAAGCCTATGACTTCGCCGCCATTTTGTAGTCAAAAGGAATCTTACTCCCCGTTGCGTTCCCACGAGCAGTATAGAGACAGCTTTTCATATTACCTATGGTGTTATTCTGCACGAATAAAGGTTGTTGGTAATACCTTAATCGCCTCTTACGAAACCTCGGTAGGAAAGAGGTAGTTGCTATTGTACTCTGCCTGACTCCTATTGGCACAAGCTTGTAGTTCATTCTGTAGTTCCAGAAAAATGCTGCCGCCCATCTCTTGGTTTTCATTATCCCTTTGTCGACTTTTCACTGTCTTCCTCTTTTCTTCTGTCGTCCCCATCGGGATAAGAGTAGGTGGCAGATTCTCTTAAGCCGCCACCACACGTCATATACGTAAGATTATGATTTACACCTATTATAATCTTTATAGCGCTCGCTTTAAACTTCAATTTCCTGAGTGTCATGGGTTCGACTCCTGTAAAATTTTTAATTGCACTAATAATTTGCTAATTTAAATTTTTAGTGCTGATTAACCATGTGCCCGGCGATAAAAACGTGATAGGGGGAACCAAGTCAGAGAAAAAAAAAACTTAGTTATGTGAAGTCTGCTCGTATTGGAGCAGCGTGGCGAAATATTCCAGGTTCTAAAACCCATAAAAATCCAAAAAAGAACAAAAAATACGACGTTGCTAACTTCAATCTTTTTGTTTTTAATTTTCTAGCTGTCATGCGCCCTCTTCGCTTTATATAAATATAGGCTGTATATATAATGTCAATGGGTCTTGTAGTTTTGAAATATTGTTATGAGTCAGTGGCAAGTCGCTAATGTGTACCATATAACAGACATAAATATGCTAGCCGTTATTTTTTTTTGTAACGTTAACAAAGCGAACGTTTTATCGTGCTTTCGTGTTGTAGTGAAATTATACTAATTTCTGCAAAACGTGACGTTTTCCCCTTCACTAATTTAATGTAGGGAGTATTTAGATTATTCTGCACAATACCTCAGTTACTTTAATGTTACTTTTAAATGTGACTTAGCATTAAGATAAGCATTTAGAGTAAATAATTTTGTTTAGCAGAGATTGTGTAGGAGTAACTGCTGACTTAAATTGTAATTACTGGCTGCTAAAACATTTTTATCGATTGTTTCCTTTTACGTATAATCCATTCATTCGTACTGGGTATGTAGGAATCTGTGTGGGCGACGGCGGGAGGAAATGGACAGCTGAATAGTCAGCGCCGGATCTAATGCGTTTAGTCCTAAAATATTTTCAACAACTACTAACTAATATTGTACATTGTAAAAATAGGAAATTCCTGAGCTTCGGCTTTCCTAAATATAAATAAACGGATATTTTAAGCATCTGAGTAATAATTCAATCACATTGGTTTTGATTTATGAGTACTTTAAAATGCTCAATAAATTCGTAACGGATAGTCAGAGTTTACCGAACTTGCGCTTATAAAATAAACTTTTATTTATAACAGTTTTTTTTAGAGATGACTTTTTTAGAGGGACTCTATTATTTTAAAGGATACAACTTATTAAAATATTGAAGCGGCCATAGCAGCTTGGTGTAATAATCTTGAACATAGTTTGGAAACAGTGAAGTAGATAAAAAATAAATATAGCGACTAAGTTGACGCAATGGCTAAGCGAATGACTTCTTTAACAAATATTGAGTGAGCCACTTGCTCGTTTGCCCCATATCCTATTAAAAAAAATTACGGCCTACAGATAGTTATCCCGGTCCGCGTGTTTGTGAAATTTACGTTTGTAAAACGCACACACGATATGGGAAAAATCTTAGTGTGGGATAATAATATTAAATTTATAATATTAAAGAAAAGATTTGATAGATAAAACAATGTTATAAATTCCATGTTATCCAAATATATACATAAAAAAAATCTTAAGAAGTTCAACACCCATTATTCTAGAATATCAGTAGATATTCATTTTTAGACACGAGTGCATCTCTGGTGATCCAGAAATAAACGAGACGACTTAATAATGTAAATGAATGCACCCGATTCCGTGCACCGTTGTGATTTAGCCGCGTTCCTATGCAAGCATTAGCAAGGGCTCTCACCATTAACGAGAGCTTTTGCTTCCTTCATTATGAAATCTAATAGAAAGAGATTTAAATATTATAAGGAAAAGCCGTGGTAGCTCAGGGACAAGGCACTGGCGTTAAATTTCATAGTAATCGGTGCCGGCACCTCTAAAATTGTTCTGCAATTTTAAGTGTTGCTTGACCACGTGCTCAGCGGAATAAAAATATTTCGAGGACATTAGAAGTCCGCAAACCCGCATTGGAAAGCGCGTGGCGGACTCCTTTTGGCTCTAAAACCGTCTCAGAAATTAAAGTAGGCGTGTACCCAGCACTGGAACAGTTATAGGATGTTACTTTCCTATAATTATTCCTTTTTTTGTAAGTAATGCTGGCAAGCGAGCACACGACACACCTGCTTCATACCAGGTGTCGTGCTCACTGCAATCAAAAGCAAATGAAGAAAAACATGCAGTACCCCGTTAGCGTCACTCATTATACGTTATGCTCCCCTAACAGTTGCAGCTTTTGTCTCGACACCACGAAACATGAGCGCATAAGTCTCATATGCCTCTAATTTTGCTGGTGGTAGGATTCCTGTGCAGAGATTCTTCTAGGTAGATGCCACTACATAATCAGTTATGCTGCCGTGAATCAGTAGTGTGCAAACATTACGGTGTTTCAGTTTGAATGGCACGTAATTACCCATATGATACTTAAGAACTGATGACGTTAACGGGCACAGTGTGGTGAATAGAACTGTTCTGAGTGACTCAGAATTTGTCGGCAGACGTTGCATTTACCATCACGTAAACGATTTACTCGTCACTTCACTTTATTCATAAAAAAACCGACAAAAAAAACCAAAACACATTGTTTTTTGCACAATACTGCTTGACGACAGAACAACTTGCACTGCGGTGACATCGACCTAGTTGGACTCCTGCTTAGGAAACCTATCATTATTCCTTGTTATAAAAACAATAATGAAAATTATTGAAATGAACACATATATTTCTGGTGATTTGTGAAAGCTCTATATCTAAGAATGTCTTTGTAATTGTTAATTTTTTAATTGTTGCTTAATTTCAATAGCTTTAGTGTCAGCGCTATACCCTTGGCTGGACATCCACATAACACTTACCTGGATTTATGGTCAAATGTCACCTCTTTTGTGAGGGAGTTACATTAAAAACCTTTAATTGAAAAAGTTTTAATTTATTCTCATATTCATTCTTTAGTCGTTGACTTGAAATAGCTTTATTAAAGTATACTTGCCAGCTTGATATTAACTACGAAAATAAATTCTATACAATAAGTTGCAAAAAAGTAAACGATGATAAAAATCGCTTAACTTGTAAAGCAAGTTTTCTAGTGTTATTTTTAACGTTGATTTGTCCGAAGGGTTCAAAGATAAAACGATTACGTTGTTTAGCTTTAGCTATGTGGCTTTCGTAGTAGGCGCCTAGTCCTAGACGTGTAATGCATGTGATAGTCAATTAGCATCCTCAGCGCGACTAGATTCCTCACATTCCTAGTCCCGTATCCGTTCCCACATCAGATCGAGATATATGTTGCGAGCGGTGAAAATAGATATTCACTCGATTTTCTATTTTTTTTATTTTATGTAAAAGGAACGGAGAATGTCACAAGTTGGACGAAATGTAAGTGTCGCAAAAAATAAATAGAACTGTTGAGTTTGTCGTATAGGGAAAGTGTTAGCGTCAGCACGCGCGTGTGATGACAATAATGCTAGTGAAAGCAGTGGCAGATAAGGTACCGATGTCCAGCGACTGTTACTAGTTGTATTGTTTGGGTGTTAGTATGCAACTTAATGTTATATAATAAATGTATCCAAACAACAACACGTGTGACGATGTCTTTATAATAATACTTTTTTTTCTTATTCTATAAATTAATTATTAGAATTAAATGGTGATAAATCATTTACACGTACGTTTTATAGAAGTAATATCGTTATTGTATGAAATGTTCAAAAAACACTTTCATTCCATGATTTGTGTTCTGTTTGACACTTCTCGGACTTATTTGAAATAAAGAATAATGAAACAAAGTATTAGGTAAAATTGATACCTTCTAATTTTTCAGAGAAAGAACGCGGAGAGTTAACCAGTCTAGGACCACCTCCATGACGTCTCAAATTATATATAATTGTGTAACGTTTAGAGAAGAGTATAGATAGCGCTGGAAATATCACGATCTGATCAACATTCACAAACCTGACCGTCCTTCTCAATGCCACAGTTTTGATGCAGTCAATTTCGCGCGACTGTTATGTAATTAGACCTTGATATGTCGAATTTTTGTACTACATTCAAGATTATTGCTATAAACATATTGTGGGTCTTTAGAGGCCCCTTTTTATATTTGTAGATCCATTTATTAAAATAGTGAACAGAAATTAACACTTTAGTTCTATTTCATTTATTTTAATTTCTGTACCATATTATAATTCACTCCTTCGTCATTGACTAAAATAACTCGTAAAGCAAATAATATATTTTTCCGACACCTAATTTTTGCAAGAAATGTACAGGAGGAAGTGATGACGTTTCGGACTTATTTCTAGTGTAGCGATATCTTGTAGGAATACTACCATTCCTATGCAGAAATCCGTCTAAGTAGGCATCACCGCAGTCCCAGTTATCCTGCCGTGAATCAGTAGTGCGCAAACATAACTGTGATTCAGTTTAAATGGCACTGATAGCTAGTGTAATAACCGGGCATATGATGCTTAGTAACCAATGTTTCGGGGCGATGAACGCAGTGTAGTGCCACACAGAAATGTTCTGTGAAACACAGCATTTGTAATAGTGTGTTATCTAACCATAAGGTGAACGTTTTGCTCGTCTCGTTACTTCCCAAACAAAAAAAGTTGCAAGTATTGGCATTGCGTGGCGTTCGAAGCTGGGGCCTACAGCTTAGAGAAAAGGTACGCAGGCTGTTGAACATAGCGGTTGTATAGTTAGGAAGTTATTTCAATTCCATTATCCGGAAGGCGCCGGTGAATGTGCTACCGTTTATTTTTTATACGAAAAACTGTAGTTTGTAAATAATATTTACGAACGTCGACAACTTTCAATTACAGAGAAAATCAGTTTTGTATGTACGTCTAGAGTTTAAATTGATTCCTTGGAAGGTAGCGTAGTTAATTTACGATAAAGGCCGGTGGCGATTTCTTGTCAGTCGAAAGGTCCCGTAATTGTAATGTCAAATACATACCGCAAAGGCATTCAATATAATAGAACGAGATATGTTTATAAACTTATAAGATAAAATAGTAAAGTAACAGCATATAAAAGTCCCACGGCTAAACGTAGGCTTCCTCAGATTTCTGTGGAGATTTTGGAGCCGGGAAGAGTCCGCCACTTTGCTCCAATGCGAGTTGGCGTACTTCATATGTCCCCGAAATATTTTATTATTTCTCAGACACGCAGGTTAGGACGCAGGCAGGTTTCTTCACCGCTGAGCGCGTGTCTTAAAATTAACAATTACAGTAGTGCCGCAACTTGGGATACTATTGTACCTAGGTCACTCGCATACTATGAAATTTAAAGCGAGCAATAATTTATTTCTTGAGATACTTCATTGCAGTGTGCTTGTGCCGTCAGAGAATCTGCATGTGATCTAGATGTGAGGAAAATTTCGTGGCCTCCGACTGATGGCGAAATATCTATTTCAATTATGACTTCTTAAACTTACGCGAATATTAAACTAGTGGGGGGTGGGGGCTCGCCTACTGCGTTTGCCGGTACGAGGTTGTTAATCGAGAACCTTTATTTCCCAACGGTTATCGGTTCTATGAGCTATTTGGCCCGCCCATTGCCACTTTAGCTTACTAATATAAACCTACTTATTAAATTTTTGATACCACACTTATAAATGAAATGTAAGATTTACAATCATTCGGCTCGCGCTATGGCTATATGTATTCGATTAATACAATTTACTGGTGGTCCTATGCAGGAATTCGTTTAGGTAGGTACCACCGCAGGATCAGTAGCCGTGAAGCAGTAGTGTGCAAACGTTAAGGTGTTTCGGTCTAAAGGGCACAGAAAGCTAGTGTAATTAGTGGGCAAATGCGACAGGGTGATGGGTGCAGTGTGGTGCCACACAGAATTGTTCTGGCTGACACTGCAATTGTCATGGGCAGACGTTGCACTTACAATCAAGTGAATGTTTTGCTAGTCTCGTAATTATCTCCTATAAAAAAAATTAAGATAGTGTAATTAAAACAGCTCTAAACAGAATTATTCTTTGTATGTCAATATGGAAGTCATATAAGCCCGTGAAGTCTTACGTAAATTATTATTTATTAAATCGGCATCGTTTTTATTCTGAGAATTGAACATGTTACATCAAGCCACTGGGTTCCTGACCCACTGAAGAGTCGAGTTATCGCTCGATTTATACTCGAGTGGCTGGTTAATCCAGTGGCCTAAAATACTAAGAGTTAAGTGCTTTTAGTGAAGGAAGTAGGTTCGACGCCCTGTTAATGCGAGCTCATGTACTTCAAACGTAACATTCGTAAGCGGTCTGCACGTGGGAGATGCGTATTTTAAAATATGTACTTTTGACCCTAGACACTTTATAGAGCATAAAAAAAAGATTTTGTACGATCTCGTTTATTTGTCTTAAAAGTTTATCAATTTCGAAATTCATACGAACTTTATTACTGTACACAGTTTTTCAATAAACATGTGCACTGTACTAGATGCTACGTGGCCTTTGTTCAGCAGTTTACTAGTGATAGGCCGAAGTGATGATCATGATGATATAATTTGACAACCGCGTGGCCTAGAGGTCAAAGTACCTGGCTATGCCCCGGGTCCTGGGTTCGAATCCCAACAGTAGCCAACATTGTGCATAGACACAAATTGTTGGTTTTCGGATCTGGTTGTGTTGTGATTGTCCTCGTGTCACTGACGCAGCATCCAAGTCTTCCTCCGCTCCCTCTTCCTGGTAGGTCAGGGCGAGTAAAAGCCTTCGCGCGTGCACCTGGGGCACTCCTGCGCAGTTGATAGCTTTCGACAGTGTCTGGAAGTTGTCGCCTTGGTAGAATATCAGTCAGTCATCATTAGAACATCACGCTATTTATTTACTGACAGATATTGTAAGTTAAATTAAGTCTTTTGTATCGTCACTAACAGCCTCTTAACATTCCCCTCCAGTTTTTGTTTAGCGCCATCTAGATAATTTAGGTCTGGTATATTTGAGCTGTTAATAGAATCATACGTCAAGCGATAAGTGTCCAGCAGAGTAGAATAGCACCTACCTCTTTCCTACCGAGGTGTCGTAAGAGGCGACTAAGGTATTGTACGGACAGCCTTTATTCGTGTAGAATACCATAATATGCAATGTTGTGCCTATACTGTTCGTGGGAACGCAATGGGGGGTAACCATTTTTTTGACTCTTACAAAAATGGCAGCAACGTGGTTCGCCACCTGTCACGTCTCGTTTCTCGCGGACTACGTATGTGGCCTCTGCCTAGCCCTTTTATTGGAAAAAAGTACGACTATATGTATGTATTTACATATTCTATATGATGATGGCGGCAACAGCCAAGCTCTCGTTGCGTTTCATTTTAGACGGTAATGTCATGTTTTCAGTTGGATCCATTATTGACCCCACCAACAACCAGACAGACAAAGTGCGAAAAAGAAAAAAAGAAAAAACTGTTAAAAAAAAATATACAAATTGAAAAAGTCAATAATTTCAAATACCAAGGCAACAATAACATATTTTTTTATATATGACGTACCAGGTAGGTACCACCCCAGGGCCAGTTATTCTGCCGTGAAGCGGTGGTGTGCTGGCATTGCTGTGTTTCGGTTTGAAGTTTGAAGGGCACTGTGAGCTAGCGTAATCACTGGGCATTTGAGACTTAAGAACAGATGTCTCAGGGTGCGAGCGCAGTGTGGTGTCACACAGAGGTGTTCTGGGTGACACAGCATTTGTTATGGGCGGACGTTGCACTTACCATCAGGTGAATGTTTTGCACGTTTCGTCACTTTCTACAATAAAAAAAAAACCCTGTCAGAAATAAGAGGAGACCTGTGCTCAGCAGTATAGTATATAATATTTATAGACTTTACAATGAAACCGCAAAATTTTATTAGTATGTATTGTTAATTTTTATAAATGTTTATTTTCCAGGCGGCGCGTAGTATTTCACTACAAATACTAAATAAAATTTATAAAATCACTTTATGCGTCACTTTCTACAATAAAAAAAAACAATAATCTATCTATCATAAATAACAGCTATACTATACTAGGTATTACTACAAACTGTTTAGTGTGAAATGTGATCTGTCGATTTAAATTAAGGCAAAAAAGAAATATACAAAATATGCATTTGCATACACGTCACGAAAAAAGAATGAAAAAAAGAAAACACGAAAATTTGCCCTAGAAAGAGAAGATATGGTGCATAATCGTATACTTTTTATATTCGTCTACTGGCGGTAGGATTTCTATACAGGAGTCCACGGTCTCGGTAGGTACCACCGCAGTGTTATTCTGCATTAAAACAGTAGTGTGCAAACATCACTGTGTTGCGGTTTGATGTATGTATATATAGAATCAGTCGTAACTTTGCGGAAATCAATTGTAATAAGGAGAGAAAGTTAATTTGCCAGGATTCGCATTTAAAATATAAAATGGTGTATATTACGTAATTTTTAAAGAGCACCGTCCGTCTTACCACAATAGCGTGCACAAGCAAACTAACACTGCCACCAGAAACTGTCACGAGATACCCTTCACCATTAGAACGCTACCACTAGGCAATATATACCACCGAGTAGATAGTCGCTTGTACATGCTATTGTGGCAGGGGGAGAGGTCCTCTTCAAAAACTATAGATACTATATCCATGAGATGTCATAGACTGCTAAATTCTCTTTTAGTACATAAATATCATATGTTTCAGTAATCAAAGTAACTAATAACTAAAAAGAAATAAAAAAAGATTCATCTAAATTTTAAAAGTTATACATAACTTAGGTCCTGATGACTTAATGTTTGAGCAGTTAGCGTACTAGTGTCTACAGAGTCGAAAGTTCTGCGTTCGATTCCCACCTGAAATCAATATTTGTGTAACATAAATTCATGGTTTTCGACAGTCTCAGTGTCTCTGGCACAGCATCCGATAGTATCCGAAGAAGCTGTAAAAGCCAAAAAGACTAACAGCAATTATATCACCGAAATTATATACAGCATCCGAATCCTCGTATTGACTTACCCTAAGGGTGCTGCATCTAACATGTGGTACTGTGCAGCATCTTTTCAGATGATAACTTCTTATAGTTAACCTGACGATAATATCAGTATAATAAATAACAGCTACACTTAAAGCAGTTTTATTACTACTTTATGTAGAGAATTGATGTATCTTTTATATTAAATTGACTTAAGTACGTCTCTGCCAATACCAAGGCAGTGAAATAAAGATCAAAAAACCACAAAATGTTTTTTCGCATTCCATGTCAGACGTTTGACACGGCTTGCTTGTCCGATTATGAAGCATTTGCCTTTTTTATTCTTTTTAATCTCACAGACGAAGATTCATTTAATATGTGGCCAGAATATATGAAGCTTGCGTGGTAATAATTTAATAAAATGAGAACGGTATTAAACGGCATCGGGTCGCGCTGTACGAAAATGTGAGGTCGCTTTATGCAAATTGCATAACGTGAATCTTGTAAATCCCATTTGTCAAAATGATAACATCTCACGCCTCCCGTGTCTTCGGGAATGCTACGTAACCAACGAAAGTGAAAACAATTAGGATATTTTGTACCCGCCATCTACTTTCGCAGAATCCAGATCTTATCGAGGATAGACTTAACGAAGTAGTAGTAAATTGTTTTCCTGCGAAACGTTAGTCGATTTGAATCAATATGAAAGCGAAAAAAGTTATCTGATTTTTACGTAACGTTCTATTTGCAGAATTAGATGTTTAGTTTTTACAAGCGGTGCTTGTTTGTTTTGAGATACGAGTATTGCGGAGAAACTAGTTGGTCAAATAGTAATACTGTATAAATCTCCCACTGTTGGGCAGTCTCGTTTTCGTGTATTATATTACCCGTGAGAAGTCGACACTGCTTCTCCGGAGCAGATTTCACATGACCTTAAAATATTTTTTGTTTCTCACAGTAGGTTTTTTCGCGTTATTGTTATGCGCACGTGGTAAATCTGTGCCTAAAATTGCAATAAACAATTAAGGTGTTGTCGGCGCCGGAGATCGAATCCAGGTCGCTAGACTATGACATTTAAGACGAGTTCCCGACCATTGATACACCACGGCCCAACAGTAATTAAGTCCATGATAATTTCATGCTGACAGGCTAAGCTATATGAAATTGTTCTTGCTCAGGGGCCGGCGCTCGTCTTAAATTACATAGTACGCGAGTGACCAAGTTCGACTCCCAGTGACGGTACCTCTAAAATGTTTCTGTATACGTGTCGATTTACCACGTGCTCAGCGGTGAAAGAAAACATAGTGAGGAAATCTGCATGTCCCGCATTGCAGTTTTACTGGTGGTAGGATTCCTATGCAGGAGTCCGTCTAGGTAGGTACCACCCCAGGGCCAGTTATTCTACCATGAAGCAGTAGTGTGCAAACATTACTGTGTTTCGGTTAGAAGGGCACTGTGAGCTAGCGTAGTCACTGGGCATATGAGACTTAAGAACCTATGTCTCAGGGTGATGGGCACAGGACAGTGTCACACAGAAATTTTCTGGGTGGCACAGCATTTGTTATGGGCAGACGTTGCACTTACCATCAGGTGAACGTTTTGCTCGTTTCATCACTCGCAATAAAAAAAAAGTTTCAAAACTCTCCCATAAATGAGAGGAGGCCTGTGCTTAGCGGTGGGACATTTAAAGACGCTCACTTTTTTTATAAAACTTTTTTGTTTTATGAAAATCAAAATTAAGTAATTTTGTATATTCATACTAATAATATAAATGCGAAAGTAACTCTATCTCTGTTGCTCTGACGACGTTTGACATAGAGAAAGCTTGCATCCTGGAGACGGACAAGGGATACTTTTCTTTTCTGTGTGGCATCGCACTGCGCCCGCCACCCTGTGACATCAGTTCTTAAGTCTCATATGTCCAGTGATTGCACCACCTCACAGTGCCCTTCAGACCGAAACAGAGTATTATTTGCACACTACTGCTTCACGGCAGAATAACTGGCCTGAAGTGGTACTTAACTAAACAGTTTCCTGCATAGGAATCCTACCACTCTACAAGCCGTTTAAAATGATTAAGGGCTTATAAACTACAAAACCTGCTCTAACTATTATTGGATATCATAACTGCTGGAATTTTTATCTTAACTGTTCACACAATGCCTGCTGGGAGTAGAGACAGTCCTTGGTATATCTTGAATATAATTAAATGAGCTTGGTGCTCACATTAAAAATTTGCAACTCACTGCAACTGTGCGACACATTCCAAAAGGTTATTGTCAGTTGAAATATTGTTAGTTGTTTGGTTAACCACAACGTAGGCCTAAACTGCTGTGGGCTTTTAAGAGGCTGCAGGAAAAGATGAAATAATTATTTTCATAAAGTTTTTTTTGGTTATTTTTAAGCTGTGATAAAGATATGGACCGCCATTTTTTTATTTTAATCTAGTAAATTACCTTCAACTTCATAGAGAGCTCATTTCTCTTGGGATGTAAACTATTGTTGAGTTTGTTTGTTACGAAACCATTGTGCGGGCACAAGTTTCGTACTTTTACTTGATTAAACGGTGAGGGGAACACGAAACTGTAATTACGACGTACCTATAATATGCAAGGGAAAGTAATTTAACTTTTGAGGTTTCCTTTTCATCTGACCTTAACTTATTAAAATGTGTTTAATAATTACGCGCAGGAAAATATTGTTACGTATGTAATCCTTATATGGTGATCAGCAAAGGAAGAGTCAAGCTGAGGAAGGTCAGTTTACACATAGAGTGAGTGTTGGTGCCGATAATGACGTTCAAAAAGCTTAATCGTTATTTAAGTATACTTTTTAATGTAACAAAGCGACGAGACGAGAAAATTGTTAACAATTTTTTTTTAAATTGGATAGAGTGATGAAACTAGCAAAACGTTCACGTGATGGTAAGTGCTACGTCCGCCCATAACAAAAGCTGTACCCAGAATATTTAATGGCAAAGTTTTGTGTGGCACCTCACTGCGTCCGTCGACTTGAAACATCATTTCTTATGTGGAATATGTTCAGCAATTACACTAGCTTTGAGTAACAGCGCCCTACAAAACCAAACACAGTAACATTTGCAGGTTACTGCTTGTCGGCAGAATAACTATGACTTGACGACTGGTAGCTCAGGGGCTAGGCGCTCGCTTTATATTTCATAGTACGCGAGTGACCTGGGTTCGATTCCCGGTGCCGGCACCACTAAAATTGTTAATTGCAATTCTAAGTGCTGATTTACCACGTGCTCGGCGGTGAAGGAAAACATCGTGAGAAAACCTGCATGTCTGAGAAATAAAAAAATATTTCGAAGACATCTGCAGTCCGCCAACCTGCATTGGAGCAGCGTGGCGGATTCTTCCTAGCTCCAAAACCCTCTCAGAAATGAGAGGAGGCCGGTGCTCAGCAGTGGGACATTTATAGGCTGAAACTTTACTTTACTTTTGACGACTGGTGGTAGGATTCCTCTGCAGCCATCCCTCTCGGTAGATACCACCGGCGGGCGCAGTGTGGTGCCACAGAGAAATTTTCTGGGTGACATAGCATTTGTTATGGGCAGACAATGCACTTACCATTAGGTAAACGTTATGCTTGACGAAACATCACTTCATCCAATAAAAAATATATGTTAAACTAATTAAAATAATTTTGACCTAAAATTAGCATGACCTCCTCCAACAATTAGATAAAGAAAAACAAAGTTGGATCCATATGAGAAAGTACTTAGTTTTCAGGCTATTTTTATTAAAACATATATATTTAGAGGAATTTTTTTTTACCATTTTATTTAATAAAAATACAAAATTAATAAATCAAAGCAAATATCATCATCATCATCATCATTTCAGCCTATCACTAGTCCGCTGCTGAACATAGGCCTCCCCCATAGATTACTACAAAAGTGCTGCTTTCATTTTGAGGGAAATTTTGCCATAGTCGCCACGCTTGGCAGGCGGGTTGGCAACCGCAGTTTATTTATTTGGATGTTCCAGGAAGATGCTGCTGCCCATCTTCTGGTTTTAATTTTCCCTCTGTCGACTTTTATGACACCCACGGGAAGTGTTGAAGTGGTAGATTCTCTAAAGCCGCTACCACACGGCAAGAAAATATACAAGCATCTTACTATAACGTCAACAGTCCTAGTTCCCGTATCATAACGGATTTGTGCGAACATTTAAAGCGAGTGAAACTGACGTCAAACATGAAGATTGAGTTATTTAAAGTTATTTCTAATAATATAAAATATTAACAGTCAGATTATTAGCCAGTTTTATAATTTAACTTTAAAAGCGTTCATTTTTGCATAAGTAATTCTGCAATTTTATTAGTAGAAGCCTCAGAGTAAGAGCTGGAGTAAAGATAACATATAAAATAAATTTATAAGTCTATTATTTTAAGTATAAAAACTAAGATAATATTTTATCATCTTTTTATTATGAGCGTACTTTATTAAGATTAGTAGTAAATAAAAAAATGTAGAATATCATTGTATGTGATTTTTCAAATTTTTAAACATTCTACAACAACACAAAACAATTACTAATCTACTGGTGGTAGGATTTCTGTGTAGGAATCATACACCGCAGGGCCACTTATTCTGCCGAGAACCAGTAGTACATAATACATACATCCATATACGGGGTAGGCAGAGACCACACATGTTGTCCACTTTTTGCGACCGCGGGAAACGAGACGTGACGGGTGGCGAACCACGTCGCCGCCATTTTGATACGAGACAAAAAATTCTTACTCCCCATGGCGCTCCCACGAGCATTATAGTGACCGTATTGCATATAGGATTATTCTGCACAAATAAAGGCTGTCCGTGCAATACCTGAGTAGCCTCTTGCGACACCTCGGTAGAAAAGAGGTGGGTGCTATTCTACTCTGCCGGACACCTATCATCTGCCGGAAACAACTCAAGGGCAAATCAAGGGCACTGAGAGCTAGTGCAATCACTGGGCATATGACACTTAAGAAATGATGTCACAGAGAGACAAACGCCGTGTGATCCACACAAAAATATTCTGGGTGACACAGCATTTATTATGGCGAACGTTGCGCATCAGGTGAAGGTTCTGCTCGTCTCGTCCCCTTATCAAAAAATATTCGACCCTTAAAAAAAATAGCTTACAAATAATATTTCACAATATTGAATTCAAAGTACAGTCCTTGCGTTTTATATTTTTTCATTTAACATATTATTTAAATAAGAAGAACATAAAAAAGATTTCATCTTTGCCACAAGGAGTTCGAAGCAATTTCGTGTTAAATCTTAGAAAAGAGCGATCGAATTGAAATAAAGAGCTTTGCCTCGAGAAAACATCTCATTACAGAGTCGAGCATTGCGCATTCGAGGAGGTGCAAAATTACATACACCACAGCAATTTATCAAAGTATCTGGACACAATCGCACATCACATAATTCTTTTATTTGGGCATTTACCTACACCTACGTGCGGATACGGAGCGACGTTATGTGTATAATTGCGCTGAATACTATGCTAAAGGCTATTCAGATCGTTTTCAATGTGATATTTATTCAATTCCAGTCTCACAGACAGGATACACAAGATTTTATCTTGTCACGCCTTGTGCTCATTGTGAACTCGACTATTAACCCACGATGTGCTTTAATTTTGAAAAAGTAAGGGTTTTCTTCTATTCGTGAGTGTTAAGGAAGATGTTATCAACTGATGTTTTGTGTAATTTATAGTAAAAAATATCCTTAAATGCTACTCGTATTTTAAATAAGTCATGAGAGATAGTGTTTTTATATTTGGACACATTAAACAATTCCGCAAACGTAGAGATATATTAAAACACGTTTAAATTACAGCATACAATTTATGCGTCCTTCAATAAAATATGACTGAATCGTACAAGCAATCGAAAGCATAACTTCACGTAGGATATGAAACGAGAAACGGTTGTCAAGTACGAAACATCTCGGAATTTATAAAGCCATTTGGTTTTGCAATAACATAACTTTTGGCCCTTTTGCTTGCGCGCCGCAATCCCTTTGCGCACGTTTGCGGAGACAGATAGAGACAAAAGTGCTCGAAATAAAACCGGTCGAAGCTTTACAGACGTTATTCATATTTTAAACGGATTTTTCGTTTTCTGCCAACAGGTCCACGCTAATAATATTTTAAGTGCATTTGTACGGCCCGCGTCGTCTCGTCTGGAGGCAGATTGTTATTTATTTTTAAATCAAGTCTTTATTAAAAAGTGTCATAGAGAGCATCCATTATGCAAATAATGTCTTGTATAACAAATGAAAGTCAAACTGGTAATGTACTGTCGGATGCAATTAATGAGTGGCATTTTCGCCACTCACGGTAATGTCAGTTTGTCTGGCGGAAGCCTGTCAAAACGTTTTGACAGATATCGGACCTATCTCGTAATATACATCATCGTATTCTTACACAAATTATGAATGTAACGTACCAGCCTATTATATCATAAGAAGTTTTTTTGTTTAATAAAATACCCTGATGAACGCTTGAGTATGCTATTCGCCAATCTATTGCTGTAAATAAAAAAAACGCACAAGTTACTGTCATTCCTCATTATATTTGAAACCTCTTTACAGCATGTCAACAATACTAAATTGTTTATAATGATAAATTAGGTATGTCCGTGTTTATTGGCAAAATGGAGCGGAATTACTTGTTGTTAAATAAATAAGGTGCATGACAATAACCGTTAAGAAACTTTCAATATATATCAAATACATAAAATAAAGTCATACACAAAGATTAATATTATTTACGTCATGTCATCGAAATTGAAAGTTAAGTTTCTCATCCCTATCTTCGATCCAAGAAAAACTGCATCGGGGTCAGGGATAAGATAGCTACGCCTACGGCTCCGCCTCAATTATTTTAATCTTCATGTCAGTAACATTGTGTACGAAATAATGTTTTTAAATTTATATTATTAAAATCACTATCTTATTAATGGCATGTAATATTAAAAGAATTCGCCCGTCGAAGGAAATTCGTCTTAAACTATAATAATTCTCAATTCTTTATTTATTTTGGACGAAGTCGCGGACATCAGCTAGTAATGAATGTTTAATTATAATATTGACTTTACGCGAGCGTGTTAATAGACGCGGTTGCCAAGCGTGGCATCTATGGTAATAAATCACCCCAAATAAGGGCTACAAACTTACGTATTTTGTGGCAATCTATGGAGGAGGTCTATCATCAGCAGTGGAATAGTGATAGACTGAAATGATGATGATGAGCGCGATACGACAACCCTTCAACATAGGTCTTATACTACTGAGACCAGTATGGGTGGTACTGCTATCTTTACTTTGTGGCACATGATAGTGGCGCAAGTGTACTCTTATACACATAGGTGCTTCCAACGATAGGTCCGTTAGTTGTAGAACTATTTATAATTTCGTAATTTTCTTTTAGTTAATATATGTTTGGTGTGTAACCAAGCGTTATCAATGAATCAACGGCACTAAATCATCCTCATCTCCCAGTCTGCGATGTAATGCTTAGTAATGTAATTATTAAAGCAAGAATTAAATGCAGTATCAGAAATAAGACATCCATCACAATAAATTGGGGTTCATATAATACAATAGGACTTATGTCTCGGCAGTTAAGTACGGTAATCACTATGTCAGGAAGTCGTGTAAATATTGGAAAAGAATACAAGTTTAACATTTTTTTTAAATATACTAAGGCTATAATTATGTTAATCACTGGCTGACCGTAAAACATAACTTAAGTATGAAATGCACAATAGTAACACAAAAAAGTAAAACAAGCGCTTTTTAAAACTTAAAAAACTTTATTCATTTTATTTTTTTAAGTTAAACTTCAGTCATGTTCTCGTAAAAAAGTAAATTATTAGCAGACACATTATCTCGTTTCATTGATTTTTCTGACATTGGGAAACCTAAATAAGCATAAATGGTAGCTTTAAAGAAATAATTTTAGGTCGTGGTGTATTGCAGGAGTATTAACTTTATGTCTGCTAAAAGTTAATAGCAGTAGGCTACCCAATTTATTAAGCATAAAATATGAGTCATAATATCCAATGACCACAGTCTATAAAATTTTAATATCATAAAGAAGTTTTTTTTTTAAATTTACAAGCTAAGGTAAGAAAATTCCCAAGCCTGTGTTACCTTATAGCTACCGACAAATGGCGGAATAAACATCTATAAAATAGTCAGACAGGCAGGGACTGGGCAACGGCGTCTGAGGTGCGAGGTGTCTTTGGTTCTGCGGTCACCAATCTGCCTGCCAAGGGTAGTGATAACGCCCAACCCCCCGTTGTTTAGAGAAACCTATGTCTAGCAGTATGTCTAACAGTGGAGTAACAGGTTAATTAAATATAATTTGTTTTTGTTAATATTCTAAACATAATACGAAATACCAATAGTCTTATGGTTTAGGATACGAAGTTCAAAACATACTGTCGAGCCCGTCATTCGACTATTGCCGTATACCATCTAACGCAAGCTTTTGACATTAGTTTGAGTTGTGAATCGATAGGTGTCTGGCAGAGTACAACAGCACCTACCTATTTCCTACCGAGGTGTCGTAAGAGGCGATTAAGGTATTGCGTATTTGTGCAGAATAACACCGTTATATGGAATGCTGCCACAATACTGCTGGTGAGAATGCAATGGGGAGTAAGATTTTTTTTGACTCGTTCCAAAATGGCGGCGACGTGGTTCGCCACCCGTCACGTCTCATTTCCCGCGAGGGCGAAGGGTGGTCTACGTCATTGGGCTCTGCCTACCCCCTATATGGGAAAAACGGGTACTGTATGTATGTGACAGAACTGAATTGTTAGCGATGTTTACAGCATTGCAAGAATTTCAATAATAAAATTATAAAATAGCATAATTATAACATATTATACATAAAAAGCAGTAGCGACTTGACGATCCTGGTGAGAATATGGTGGTCATGAAATTATGGTAAAGTGATCGGTCTTTAATACGTGTGAAAGATTTCAAATTATTGCGCCGCCTAAAAGTTGGTAAGTGCAACGTCCGCCCGTAGCAATGCCGCGTCAATCGAAACATTTCTGTATGGCACCACACTGCACTTGCCCACCTGAGACGTTAACTCTTAAGTCTCATATGCCCAGTGATTACACTAGCTTCAAGTGTTCTTCAGACCGAAACAACAATGTTCACACAATACTGCTTCACGGCAGAATAATAGGCCCTGTGGTGGTAACTACCTAGACGGATTCCTGCAAAAAAATCTTACCAACAGTGAGAAATTATAAGGTGAAAATTTAATTTTAAGATTTAATTACATTCATACTCAAGCTAATAAAAGTGCGCTTAAAAGGTCTTTTTTAACCTAAGGTTTCTATTATTCTAATCACAGTTTTGTGGATTGTTGTAAAACTATAATTCATTCTTAAGTATAAATACGTCATATGAACTTCGAACAAAATGAAGTTTGACAATAAAACAATATTTTTTACTGAAGTTATCAAAATGTATTCAATAATAATGGTGACAAGGTCTTGGGTCAGTCCTACATACTTAAAAGGTCATGCTTAAACGTCCTGTATGATTAATACGAAAGGTCGGATTTCATAACTCAAATAATTATTACGATAATCTACGTAAATACAAAACGTTTATTGACCGAATAGAAGTTTCACTAAAGAAACTAACACCGTTTCGGATTTGAACCCGGGGGCCCTTAAGTGTTATGCAGATGCTCTCTCCTCACATCAATTGTTTATAGATAATGTACCTCCACAAACGTGCGAAAATAGAGAAACAGTTAAAACATCATTTATATAAATACGTGTAGAAACTTTTCCTTCCACAAAACTTTTTTATAAACATTTACTTCATACTAAGTATAGTTTCAACGAGTAAAGGCCATCGTCATCAACATCATTTCAGCCTATCACTAGTCCACTGCTGAACAAAGGCTTCCCCAAAGATTGCCACAAAAGTTAGTAGCTCTCATTTTGGTGGGAATTTGCCATAGCCACACTTGGCAGGCGGGTTGGCAACCGCAGTTTATTTATTCAGATGTTCCAGGAAGATGCAGTATCAGTATCAGTGCCCATCTCCTGACCCCCGACTCGTTGACAATATAACAGAGATCATTAAAATTGTCAGATGCAATTTTAAGTGCTGACTTACCACGACCTCGACGGTGAAGGAATCAATCGTAAGGATACCTGCAAGTCTGAAAAACATATTTCGACATGGGATTGAAGCAACCTCAAGTCTGTCAGAAATGAGAAGAGGATTGTATTCAGCGAATGGGAACCTTTACAAGCAGATACTTTACTTTTTGCGTACTTGTTTTCTCGGTATAATTTTATTCAAGGCTTTATTAGTCCGATAAGGTAAACGACTCAGCCGTAGAAGGTGAAAAAGAATAAACAAAGAAAATTATCGCCTTTTCAAACGTCGTTACGACTTTCGTCAACAGTTTAATTTGTTTATCAATACGTAGCCATGCAATCATTGCGCAGTTCGCAGCAAGACCAGCTATACAACTCGTAGTTACCTCATACAAAATGTTAATATTGTCTAATTACCGAAATCTTATCCCAGAGACATCGATCACGAAATGTGACCCGTCCGTTGCATAATTCGAAAGATCATTTTCTTAACATTCAGCAAAAGTAGTTCGAATGTTGCGAAGGAATCCACCTCATTATAATGTACTGTGATACTTGTATATAGAATTAAGGTGTGTGTGTCTGAATAAATCATATGATCATTTTAATCATTACATCATTTTAATTAAATCTTTAAACTACGAATTACAAAATATAGATCTAATTTTAATGAATGTTAGTTAAATTTAGTAATTAAAACAGTGTCATTAATGACGTTAACTTTCAATAGACTAATGATATTTGTTCTAATTTAGAATAAAGATAAGAAGCGAATTTATTTGCGCATTACATGTTGTCATTTTATAGTACACACACATATTATATGCGCAACTGTGTAATGTTCTCTCCGTTTTATCTCAACAATAAATAACAATTAAGGGAAAGACATTTTTATTTCTAGCATCCTTAGAAATGAACTTCGGGATTATTAGCAGGATTAGTATATGTTCTTATAAAAACAACAAACGAACTGAAGCGGTTTATTTAAAAATAACTCTAGTGCTTAGTTTTATTAATGCATATCTAGTATCGAGTTCGTGCAGTGGAAAATGTTAAAACGCGATCCAATCCAACTCAGACATATGTTTGAATTGATAACCTTCGATACGTTAAGCACGGTTTTAGTTAAGGTTATACCAAAAGGTCGCTTTTCACTGATTTTATCAGTGTCATCAACCTCTTGTTTTTCAAAGATACACTGCCGTGCATTAAAATTTTACAACTTGTGCATATATTGCGAAATCGACTTTTGAGGATATTCATTATTTGGCGCTGAGAATATTTTGAAACTCTGATATTAGTATTGTTTCTATAAATTTCATATGACTATATATAGACACAATAACATTGCGATTGAGCTTATACTACGAATTAAGATTGTCTTTTTCGTATTCATCACCTCTAAAGAGACCCAGCAGTGGACTTATAGAGGGTCATAGGCCATTGGAAGGATTTGCTACAGTCGTCATGCTTTAGTTGCGGCATAATTGAGATGATTCCGCCATCCATCATTAACATAAATTTATTATATTATATATATACTTTTAATAAATGTCATCTGCTTTGAAATTAGTTTCTTATATTCTGTTTCGAAAAATTATGTTATCTCTTTCGTTATTCATTTATGTTAATATCGTGTAAAATGTTAATGTTATAGAATCATCAATCTTTAATCGCATTATAGTAGATAATGTTAAAACATCCAAAAACTTAGCCTTAACATAAATGGCAACAAACTTGTCACTTTCACTCGAGCGGTGGTAGCTACTACTCGTCTGATGCTCTCCTCTGATTATTTCCATTAGTGTCCATTAGCCATTTAACTCGATATGATTAGACCGTCACGACACACCGTTTGCCAACGCCATAAATCATAATATCAGGTTCTAGAACCAGTCAAATTCATACAAAAATGATTGCATAACGCGCCAACAAACGCTGTTAGTCATTTAAGATCGATACAATTTGCGATAGCCTCAGAATGGATGTAGAAACTGCAATATTTCATAGAAGCGTATTGCGGATTTTGACGTTATGGATGTCGTAAATTTGGTAAAGTTCCAGTAGGTTTTATGATAGCTGTAATTTTGTCCACGATCAGCTATAATTCTTATCAATAATTGGTTTACGGTAGCTCGTAGTAGCTAGGTTTAGATTTATTTAAAGTGACGGCACCTCTAAAATTGTTCTACAAATTTAAGTGCTGATTTAGCATGTGCTCAGCGGTAAAGAAAATATCGTGAGAAAACCTGCATGTCTAAGGAATAAATATATTTCGAGAACATATGAAGCCCGCCAATCCGGATTACAACTTTCCGGCTCGGAAACTCTCTGAGATAAGAGGAGGCCTGTGCTCAGCGGTGGGACATTTTTATGGGCTGTTACTTAACTATTTTTTTTTTTATTTAAAAGTCACAAATAGTCATCCATCATAATACTTTCACGCCCATTATCATTCTCCTTTTTCATTCATCTCCTTATGATCCTGAAATTGCGTCTCTTTTGTGTTATTTGATAAAAAAAAGCTTTACAAATTTTTTACTAAATATGTGTAACTTCAATTTTGAGATACTTTTCAAGAGCTGTACTTTTTTATATATTTTTGCTAATTCCTGGATTCGTTCTACAATTGTTTTAAGTCTACTACTAAATCATTGGTAAATTTTTTTTTAAACTAATTCAAATTCAAATATTCAGCGTGATCCCTCAATCCTCAGGCATTACACTTACGTAAAAATGTTTATTAATGACTGAATTGAATATACAGATCAGGCGGGTTTGGATAATTTTCGATTAAAAATTTTATTCAGAATTAACATAACATATTTCTATATAATTCAGTAATATTGTAACAACGTATAAGAATACACACAAACCAAACCAAATTTAACTACTTGTTATTGGCTTATTGTCACGTCATGATCTCATGATACAGAAGTCTGGGACTCTAGCTCGCGTACCAGCGTCTACAAGTGCCTGAAGTGGCAAATCAAACTATGGAATATAAATCGTATATCTGCCACGAGAGACTAGGTAATATACAATGCCCATTTTAGTTAAATAACAATTATTAGTACTAGTGCGGGCTTCGATTATAAGCAATAAGATATTCGAGAATAATACTGAAGAAAAATCATGTGATCTTTTGATGAAGGCCTTCAAAGAAAATGTAATATTATCTTTATTTAACATTACACGTGGTATTAAAAAAATGGGTTTATTTATATACTAAAACTTTTTATTCTCGTCCAAAGTTCACCGAATCAACTCTCACTGCCGAAATTCTCGAGACCCTTGATCACAAACGTCACATTCGTAATGTCAATGACACTAAACGGATGCGCTTACGCAACATGCACCTTGACAGTACTCCGTTATATCGATGAGTCCGAACCAGATGACGATCGCGTGACGTAACTACACGGATGTTTCACTTTTGTTTGTAATACAATTGTGTTTATTTTTTGTAACGCTTAACATTCCTCGAATGGCAAGCAGCAATGTAATGCCGGCTATAAACTTTAAGAAGGCGATCGTGAGGATTTACCGGACAATATGTTCCATAAAGATGAAATGCAATTGATAAAGCAGATGCATATAAAACGTTGTTCAGCCAATGAATCAAATCAAATATAGATAATTGATGAAATAGGTTCGATATATATAATTATGTTATCACATCGATTGAAAGTACAAATATTAATTTACATAACACTTAATTTAAATTTTATGTACAACTATTTAAATTAACTAACTCTTAACCTTTTGTAAGAGCGTACAAGAAAAACTAGATATAATAAATCACTAATATTGTAACATCATTCCTTGTTGCGGAATATATTAGCGAAGCAAATTTCAACCTGAAAAAACTAGATTATAAGTTTAACCTACGAATGGTTGACTTAAGAATTTTATGATTTTGTTTTTAAAATAAAGCATAAAAAATATAACCTATTTCGTGTAAAATGACTTGTTTGGCTGAAATCACTTAAATCGTGACGATGACGATGACGACCATGTGGCCTAATGGTTACAGAGATTCGTGCAAAAACACAAATAGTTGGTTTTCGGGCCTGGTTGTATTGTCATTGTCCTTGCGTCTCTGACACTGCCTCCCTGCCTACTTTCGATCTTATCGTATTAACATTAAATCGGGCGAGGGTAAGTTGGAACAAGAGAGTGCCACTGTGTTTGCGAGTACACTTGTGGCACCATAATATCTCCTGCACACTTGATTACTTTCTAAAGTATTCGGTAGTTGTAGATGTGGTCGATAATCGGCAAGGAGGACATCACTTCAAAAACGCGCTACAAGTTATCCTCAAATAGAATTCGTCACTCTCACTTATTGAATCTCGGAATGTTGATTGAGATATTGAAGAACACTAACATTCCTTAACTGATTTGAATCAAGAGTTTATACTGTTATTTAGTGAGCATTCTTCTCGGTATATATGAAGGCCATACAAAATTTCTGCTGTTAGGAATTCGTCTAGGTAGTTACAACCGCAGGTCCAGTTATTCTGCTGTGAAGCAGTAGTGTGTAAACATTACTGTTTCTCGGTTTAAAGGGTACTATCAGCTAGTGTAATCACTGGGCATATGAGACTTAAGAACTGATGTCTCAGGGTGACAGCATTTGTTATGGGCAAACGTTGCGCTTACCGACAGGTGAATGTTTTGCGCGTTTCGACACTTATCCAACAAAGTAAAATAACCGGCATTATAAAAATATGAAAACAGCGTCCGATGCACAACAATTCACTTTTCAAAATATTAAGTTTATACTTAAGTCAGTCGTCGCTCCACAAGAAGAGGTTTGGTTAAAACTAATAATCGTATTCAATCCTATCGCCCCGCTAAACTGGAAATGAGCAAAAAATTTTATTGTAAAAGGCAATATAGCCCCATCGCTAATATTAAGCTCATTGTGCCTAATGCAAAATGATTATTCAAAAATAAGTTTGCCTATGTGTCGATTCTTTATTTCTATTGAATTTTTCTATTGATTAATGAATTTAATAATTGAGAAACATTGAATGATTGAACTGTCTTTTGCTTTAATTGAAATTTCTTATCTTTATCTTTACGTTACTCTGGCCAAATACATTTATTAGTAAGTAAAAACAAAACATTAATTCCTAACTGAAGCCGAATGTGAAATCCCAAATCGGGTATGTGTGTAGTCATTTTTTTTTGAAGCTTCATGCTGACCTAACCCTACCTATACCCTAATACCCTATGGAGAATCTTCACAAGGTACATTTAGCAGCCGCGCTGGTAATGTCATTAATAATGCTGGTAATGTTTAATTTTTTTTTTTAGTTTTAAATATAGCATACTTATATAGACTTTATTAGGCACTCATTTGATTACAATTCAATACAATATCTTAGATCCCAAAAAAGTATAAGCTAAACGCATCTGTATAACATTATACAAAGGATTAAATTATTCTAAGACGACGCATATACGAGTATATAATACTTGTTGTCCCGGCAGACGTTGTCCCGTTCCGGTATGTGATGTGATGAGTTTGATTTCTGAAGTTCATTTAAATATGAAACTTAACACGATCACAGCGCCACCTACCGGGTCGTATTTGTACTTTTCTTTATAAGTTTTCCACTTAAATTTTAAAATTATATTAACAATCTGCTAGCGGTTAACGATCCTCTACAGTTATATCGACGACGGTACATTGGATTACCATCGCTGCCAGTGATATATAAAATTTCGTTGATAACGCTTGGAACACTTGCCGTCGACCATGCACCATGATAACAAATTTGATAACTTTACAAAGTGAACATCTTCAAAGGCAACTTACCGTTTGACTTACAAATTCAATTACGATCGAAACAGAATGAAAATTGGTAATAACTCGAAAAAAGAAATGCTAATAAATGGCACCGCCCGTCTGCACAGCTCAATGATATGAAAGGACCGCACAGTTGAATCAGCTGTCAGAGAATAATAAAAGAAGACAGAAAGAAAGAAAAACTATTAAATGTCACAGAACTGTCATGCATGTAAAATAATATATATTTTTTTCTGTCATGTGTCACTTGTCGTTGTTACAGATGTTTGCGTTATATACGGAAAATGTATGAGAAAATTAATTTTCTTCATCATTTTTGTTTTCGTAATTTTTTTGGTGTTTTAATAGTTATTCTGCTATTCGGGGCGGAGACAAATCCAACGTCGTAAAAATCGGTCCTACCGTTCTTGAGTTATAAAAGGTGTAACCCGACTTTGTTTTATATATATAGATTTAAGAAATTGATCGATGTTATTCCTTTTAACTTTGTCATATAATTATAAAGTACTTTGGCGGCATTTTTCGAGTTTGCTTATATTAATTTAAAATAACAAATATTTAATTATATAATATATATTGGGTTTTGAAAGTATGTACTGACTGTTTATACCGTACCGGGATGCAACCTGTTGTCATGTTAGCAATGTCGTATAGTGCCATGTGTTGTAGTAAATAACAATATCATACAATAAAAAAATATTTTAGTTACTTATGGAAAATTAAATTTATCTGGATAAACTTAAACATTATCTTAATTATTATTATCCATTTCATTCAAATTGAAAAAGCCGTTTGTTTAAAACGAATTACACATATGAATATATATTTACAAGAATTGCTCTCTTAATGTATGAGATGAACATGGTAAGACTAGTATAAAATAACTAAGCAAAATGCGAAAATGCTCTAACGTTAGCGTCATAAAATGTTGTATTTCTGGTAGTACCGCTACAAAAAAGTTGATATGGTTGTTTACAAATGTTATTCGTGGGAAACAACATTTTTCAAATTGTGTAATAAGTAATAACCGTAACAGTTAGGGTTGCTACAATCGAATTTTCAGTTTAAAATACTATATTCTTATTAATTAATTTGTGCACGGATTCCTAGTAATTTTAGTATTTACATCAATAGGCATGTATGGCATTTAAATCATGTTTGTTTTAATAAATGTAGCACACCTTGGTGGTTAATGAAGATAGTGTGTTTTACCCCTAAATACAATCAATGATAGAAACTTTCCTCTGTGCCAGTCTCACAGATCTCAAGTTGCTTTTACGAACCATATGAAACACAGGAAAAATCATTCTGCCATTTTAAGGACGACTGTCAGAGTATATATAATAGATTAATGGAGATGATTTTCGTTCCTAATACTTACAAATTGCCATAAGATAGCGTAAGAGAAGCTGCGTTTCCATTTCTTCCCGTGGGTGTCGTAAGAGTCAGCAAAGATAAACACCTCAAAAATTAAACGCGATAAAATCCGTAAAATTAGTTTTATTAAATGTATTATATACGCGTAAATTTAAGACATCATCGAGTACTATTTACTTACACCAATAATAAAGCTGAAGACCAATCTGTCTGTCAAAATTTAAATGAAAACTGCTATTTATACGATGCCTAATCTTAAATAACCGTTTTTAGAATGTTTGTCTGTCTGTCTGTCTAAAAGTTTGTCTCGAATAGGCTTTAAAATGGCTCGACGGATTTCAATAAAAAAATTTAGGGATCAAAACAGGAATTTCACTTAGAATTTCGTGTATGTTCCATTTCGATATTTTGCAGAGTTCAAAGAATATAAATATTTATAATATGATCACGTAGTTGGCTCATTTTACGCGGGTGAAACCACGGGTCACAGCTACTTTCTTAATAAAAATGGTATTCTTCTGCTGCATCAAATTTTTATTTTATTTAATAAAAAAATACAGAAAATGTATAAGATGTGGCAGTCCTACTACCGATCGGTTCAGTGTGGGTAGTCGGCGCCTACACGGATTATCAGAGTTTGAGTATATGGTATTGTTATCATAAAAGACGACATATTATCATTTGCACCAAAGTAAACAATCTACATATATCATCATACAATCTTTGTTTGGATAAAGCATTCTGAGAGAGACGTCTAATCTAGTGCTAATAAGTGTCTGATTCGACTAAAGGAATCACCAGAAAAATCTAACGGCTTTCTCGTTACTTCTGCGATGCGGGTCCTGGGTTCGATTTTTTTTATGGAAAAAAGTGACGAGACGATCGTTCACCTGATGGTAACTGCAACCTCTGCCCCATTACAAAAGCTGCGTCACCCCGAACATTTTTTGTTTGGCACCTTACAGCGCTTGTCACTCTGAGACATTACTTCTTAAGTTACATACATAAGCTATCAGTGCCCTTCAGATCGAAATACGATAAATTTTGCACACTACTGCTTGTCGGCAGAATAACTGGTACCGCGGTGGGATCTATCTAGACGAATTCCTGCATAGGAATCCTACTACCACACTGCCGTGTGGTGGCGGCTTAAGAGAATCTGCCACCCCATCTCATTCCGTGGGTGTCAAAAATCAAAAAAGCAAAATCCTCCCAAAAATAGGCTGAAACAACAACAACAACAATCATACTACCAGAAAATCCTAGCTAGAGACAGCATTTGTGCAAAAATACTCGATTTTCGGGTATAAACGTGATGTTCATGTGAAATTTATTTCTGTAAACTGCACTCACGATGTAGTAGAAATCCTAGATTGGAGTACTGGTGATCTAGATAGGTACCAACTTAGGGTAGTTATTTTGCATATAGGCACTGGTGTCTCAGGATGACGGGCGCAGTGTGGTGCCCACAGAGATATTCTGAGTGGCACAGAAAAAAATGGATAGATTGGTGACCACACGGCATACCCGTTTAGTGGCGGCTTAAGAGAATCTATCGCCCCATCTCATCGCGTGGGTATCGTAATAGTCGACAGAGGAAAAATTAAAACCAGACGATAGGCTGCAGCATCTTCCTGGAACTTTGAATAAATAAACTGTGGTTGCCACCCCTTGCCAAGCGAGGCAATTATGGCCAATTCCACCCAAAATGATAGCTACAAACTTTGGTGGCAACGGACTAGAGATAGGTTGAAATGATGATGATGATTAAAAATATGTCAATAATATTTCTTAAGTTCTTCTCTTTTCTTCTCCTCTTCTTCTTCTTTTTTATAACGTATACTTATACGACATAGGATCCTGTCACCTTCTCACCACAACACTCTTGTCACCTTCTGTACGCAGACCATAAGAACATTTTTCTTAAAATAAACAATGAGCTCGACTGCACTTTAATACAAAGAGGTCTTGACAATCTAATCGTAACTTTTTCTCTCTTCTTCTCCTCTTCTTCTTATTTTTTATAACGCATACTTATACGACATAGGAACCTGTTTTGAACACTCTTATCACCTTACGTACGCAGACCATAAGAACATTTTTCCTCAAATAAACAACGAGCTCTACTGCTCTTTAATGCAAAAAGATCTTGACAATCTATTGGAATATTATGCGAAAAACAATATAACAATTAATTTAAATAAATGTGAATGCATTAGTTTCACTCGTAGAATAAAACCTATATTATGTAATTATAAAATTAGCAATACAGTGGTTAAGCGAAGTAATACAGTGCTTGAATTGGGAGTGTATTTTGACCATAAAATGTTGCAGTCTCACCATATTGATTATGTAGTTAACAAAGCTTTCCAAAACCTCGGTTTTGTTTTTGTTTCTTTACAAATTTGGCGGCAATTAACGAAGAAGTTTATTATGCATATGTACGTAGCATTTTGGAATGCGCTAGTCCAATATGGTCTCCACATTATGTTACGTATATATAGCGAAAGTATTCAAAGGATTCTCGTTAATCACTTGAATTATCGGTACCGGAAAAGTCCAAATACAAACGAGGATGGTTGCACTGAATATGGTATGATAACTCTACAACAGAGGCGAACAATTTTGGACTTGTGCCTGATTTATGACATTGTGCACGGCAATTTGGACTGCCCAGAGATAATCGCATCGATTGCTTACCGTGTGCCGTCGTATCGTACACGTCACACATCTTTTTGCACACACCACATCACTACACAAGCGACGCACAAAATTTAGTTTTCTCTCGAATCGTTCGCACATACAGTGCTACTATAAAACAAATTGATTTCTTTGCGTGTTCAAAATCTAAATTTATAACCGAAGTTAATAATACCATATATCCATAAAGATACACTATTGCATTAATAACACATGTATGTGCGTATATATAATGTGTATGTATGTATATGTAGAGAATTTTCATGTGGAGTGGATAGCTACAAATCCCTCAATTTGTGTTTTTTGCATAGGTACTTCTGTTTGGCACTTTTAATTTCTTTTGTATTTTTATTTAGTATTGCTGTCTTGTGCGTTAGCTTTTATAATTTTTTACGGTAAATCAGGAAAACCTATCATTAGCTTTACTTTTGTAATAACATTGTTATGTATATATTTGTATTTTCGCTGTTGGTTTTCTTAATAAATAAATAAATAAGTAACAAAATTAATTAGTTTAGTCTCGGCTAGGCCTGTTGTAAGGCCATTTCCTGCAGTAAGCTATTAACATGCTAATTATATTTAAGATGCCTGATACCTGTTGGTGAAATACGAGTATATTAAAGATGCCTTAAATAACGTGAGTATTTATTTTATCTGTTTTATGAAACAACTATCCGGAACAACTATCTGTAGACTAAACAAATATCTGTCTCGTGCGTGAATGGAACCCGCGTTCGGTGGCTTAAAACGCAGAATCCTATCGCTTAACCACTGCGACGACCGCGCCTAATTATTTGCACGCGAATGTAATAAGAAGTTGTTTTAATGCAATAGTCACGGCGCTAGTTTAGTTAAAAGCTCCAGAAATAAATGTAAAGATATTGTTTATTTTTTCTGTAGGAACTACAGCAATATCGTAAAGTCGTAATAAATATTTAAAAATAAGTTATAGATTCAACCCTTGCAAATTTGTAGTCTACAAGAATTTCGCATCATATACTCTTCTGGTAGAGATAGATGTATGTAGTTATAATTGTTAAAACTACGAGTATAAGCGTTAAAAGGATGTCATAAAATGCTTAATGAGAAAAATTCATAAAATGTACTCATATACAAGCAGTAACTAATACAATAGTATTATTAAAACAAAGTTCGAACAAAATTAACCGACATAATATAATTATATAATTGCAAAGAAATATTTTTTCTTTCTGTTGTCCAAAGCAACAAAACACACGCAAGACACGTAAATAAACGAATATTTTTTTTACCTGTAACATTCATTCGCAGTAAGTCCGTATACTGAGTACTTAACGTCATTTGCATTAGAGGAATATTTCATCTCGCACAAAGAGCTCAGGTTTGCTTTGAAATTAATTCCGCATTTGAATGAACTGCTTTTTGACGCCCACTGGAGATTTCTTTTCCAGCGGTCATTTATACCAGCCCACGTTTTTCTTATTGTTGATGTACCTGTTCAGGTGCATCTGTAGCGCTTACCTTATTTTGTTATGCATTTACACTTAGAAGTATCAAGATACTTTTTTAATTACTAAATATTTGAAATCTTTGTTTCGACAGACAATCTGTTTCACTTACAAAATTTATAATTTGATTTTTTAATACCATTAATATTTATTTCCTCATTATATAGTACTATATATAGGCGACTTCATCCGCGTAGATATAGGTTATTTATAAAAACTATTTGATTCTTTATATATTGAATAAAAAGTATCCTATGTCTGTCTCCGGGGTGCAAGCTATCTCTGTGCAAAATTTTGTCAATTGCGGCTTAGCGGTTGAACAGTGACGAGGTAACAAACGGATAGAGTTACTTTCGCATTTATAAAATTTGTATGGATTAACATGAATATTATACATTTTCCTACGATGTTTCGTGTGATTTACAGCACCCATTGTCACAGGAGGACTGACGTTTCAAACTTAATCCATAATTGACGTTAATCCAGGGTACCATCACCAGGACGTCTGACACCTCAGTCCTCCGGTGACCATGGGTGCTGTAAATTGTTATTAGTAATTAGTTTTAATTAATACTGCCATAATTTTATTGGGCTACCTTAATTGTTTGAATACGGGATGAAATTATGTTGCGGGATAAAATGGTGACATGTGTAAAATTTAATGACACACGCTGCGGCAAATATTGTTGATTTTTTTAAATGAATCACTTTAATATTACTTTGAGTATTAAATATCATGGTCGTAACATTGACCTTTTGTTACTTGTGCAGCTATAATGGAATTGATACTATTATAACGTCGGATTGTTCTGGATGCGTACAATATCCGCGTATCTGTTTGTACGATGTGCATTTGTGTATATTTGACCGTAAATAATTGATTACAATAACGGATATAACAATAATATAAAATAATAAGTAAACTGAAGATGACAAAATAAATTATTTTTGACACGGGTAGACATAAGTATCTTAAATCCAGTGAGTTTTTGCTAAGAAGACAGATCCAAACAGACCTTATAACTTCGGTACCATTTTCGAACACGGCGTTGTCTTGCAGACAGTGGAGTAAGTAGTACTGCGACTCAGTAATAGCAAAATCATAGAGACGCAGAAACGGGAAGGTGACGAAAACGTTCCGTCTCACCTATCTGATAAGACCGAACCAGGACTGAAAACAATACATTCAGATCAGGAAACCAATAATTTGTCCGCTATACAAGTATTAGCGTCGGCGGCCATTAGACACTAGGCAAACACGTATTATGACTGAGGAACCAAGCATGGAGAAAAATAATACAAAAATTAACAATTACTATGATTTGTGTTGGCGGCGTTAATGGTAATTGCCAAGAAACCTCATGGTATCTGATGGGTGGCAGAACTACCATCTCCATTACGCCTGACCTCAATTATCCCCGCTGCTGACAGGCAACGCCGAATTGTTAATCCGTCTGTTAAGAATTGAGATTACAGCAAATCTTCCCAACTTGGTATCTACTATCTTATGTCAGTAGTATTGCTGTCTTGTGCGTTAGCTTTTATAATTTTTTACGGTAAATCAGGAAAACCTATCATTAGCTTTACTTTTGTAATAACACTGTTATGTATATATTTGTATTTTCGCTGTTGGTTTTCTTAATAAATAAATAAATAAGTAACAAAATTAATTAGTTTAGTCTCGGCTAGGCCTGTTGTTGCGAATATAGAAATTAATGTGTTTTTATAGTTATCGTTATCATTATCAAAACCATCTAACCAGAGGCCAACGAAGTTAGGTGGATTTGGTATAATCAATATGCTTGGTAGTGGAACTCGCAATCTTGAATAGTATGTTACCGTAACCGATGCAACCGATTTCGTATGCCCTGGACTTTTAGCACGCCTACAGAAAGATGTCCCCACATCCCACATTAAGGATTATCTTTCGCCGCGCCATCAGAATGTGAATTTTTTCTTAGGTTATCCTTTAATAACTATAACGATAAAGAGCATGACAGCCTACAATCAGTTGCTGGAATCTGCACAGTTAATATAGTCCGATGGTCTATGAGTCATTCCCAACGCTAAAGCAATTCGGCCCGGTTAGTTTTAGTATTAGCGATACGTTTGCCTCGAGGATTATCCTTACGCCGCCCTGAATACCATCACCGCAAAATATTTGTTCCGTAAACATCGTTTTAAGCCCTTTTGTTATGTCTACTTAAAATACCGAAATCGAGTACCGAATTGTGGTTAACCCTGAACCAAATTTTACCGTTAGCGAAATTAACAAAAATTACTAAGAAGGTTGTATTGTTAAATGATAGACTTGATAAAGTAATGAAAAGAAATTTGAACTCTCATAATAATTACATTTCACTTAACTCATAATTACGATAAGAAAGCGAACAAATGTTACAGTAGCTCTGTAATTTGTGTCGGTCGACAATAATAAACTTCTTTGTATGTAAAAAATCGTACCTGTTGTGAGTAAAAATTTGAATTACAGATATTTTGTTTCTAATATAAAATCTCTTCTTATAATCAAAGATATTAAATTAATTACACGGACGTTCTAATTTCTAATTATCTCTATAACATGAATGATATAATTTATTTGTGAATTATATATACTACGACGTGGAGTGGTAAGATAACCCATTGCACATGTGGTAAATATGGCAACCATTGCATTTGCTTTTATGTATGTATGAAAAAGTCAGAAATAATCTTGGAAAATTAAACTAACATTTCGATTTACACAATACTAAAGTTACAGTATTAAATTTTACGCAATGTTGAGGCTCTAAAACTCTTTATTCCCTGCAAAATACTTAGTGGTGGTGGCCGAGTCATTGACCAAATGTTTGTGGGTTTTATTTACTAAAGTTACCAACCATTTCAAAATTTTAAATTCAAAGCGGCCAGTCCATAACTGTGTTTATGTAAGAAACGGAATTTAGAAGAGAGCACATAAATAAGTAAATTATTTGGTACAGCAGAAAAGCTGATAATAAAACCTGGAAAACATTTAAAAATATGTTAACAATATGTTTATGTTTTAAAATAAATATAGTAAAAAAACATACTCAACATAACGTATCAATTTATCAAAAAAAAAATCATTAACCAGAAGTTATTAATGTTGCATGTGGCAATAAGATGTGATGTCAAGTTGTTGAATAATGTCGGATGGAGCCAACAAACATGCAAATTGTTAGTTTTCGGAACTGGTTGTGATGTGATCATCCCTATCGCGCGAGCGCTATATTGGGCACGTGTAGGTTAAGACGGATGAGTGCGCGTACGCTCGTGGCAATATAATATGTATCTTATACTCAGTTGATAGCTTCCGACAGTACTTAGAAATTGTTGTGTACTACGAGGCCATCGTCATCAAATTGAACAAAAACAAATTTTCTCCATTCATATTCGTCAGTCGGTTAATGGATTACAGGTCAAGATCAAACCAGCAATGGATTAAGGTCCGGGTCGAAGGCGTAACAATTTAAGGGAGGGGACTATTTTCTTTTTAATATTCTGAGAAAAGACGTATTGTTTGTATCTTTCCTATTAAATAAATGAAAATGTTGAAAATGTGATGAATTGCGATTGCAAGTCGTCATCACACATCAACACATCTCCACAACTGACGGGCGTTTCGATTTGAAGGGCACTGGGCATATGAGACTTAAGGACTGATGTCTCAGGGTGACGAAGCTCGCAGTGTGGTGTCACACAGAAATGTTCTGAGTGGCACAGCATTTATTATGGGCAGACGTTGCACTTACCATCAGGTGAACAGTTTGCTGATTTTGTCACCGTATCCAATAAAAAAACTACAGTTTTCTTTTAATATATTTTTTAACTGACTAGAGAATTTCAAGATGCTTTATAATGCACTTTTAATACGCTTTATAATGCACCCGTTGGTCGCATCGAGAATATGCTTCGGCCGTCTTTAACTTTCGATATTCTAAGGAATATTATAAACTGAAAGGGAATAATTAGAAGTGATTTGCATTTAATCTAAGTACTATACAGTAAGTACTGTAGAATAGTCAGTCAAGTATGTACTACCATTATATTATTACGGTAAACCTATAGAATATATATTAAGAAAACACCTGGCAGGTGATGAACATCGTAAAAAAATCTAACTTAATTACTATTTAGGGTATAAGAAAATAAGTGGGCTACATGAGTTGCCTCTGCATATCCCTTATATTGGAACGAGTCGTGTACATACATTCACGACCCTTTCCCGTATATAAATGTATTTATGGTATAAAATGTGACAGAGGATATGTATTAATAATTCTGTTAATTTTACAAACCAACAAAGTAAAAAATTCATTACATAAAACCAACAAAGTAAAAAATTATTACCTAGTTATTACACCAGAAGACGTCGCTCAGTAGTTCAGTGTTTATACAATTGAAGTAGTAGTTTTATCCTATTCGGGATGTTTTTCTATCGCACGGACTTTTTTTTTCTACATTATAGAAACGGCTGTGTGGCCTAGTGGTTAGCGTACCTGACTTCTACGGCGCAGGTCCAGGGTGCGAGTCCCAGTCGGAGATAGTTGTTGGTTTACGGGTCTGGTTATATTGTGCAAACGCACCCTCGATCCTGTATCGAGGGTGCGTTTGCACAATACAACCAATCCTACTGTGGGGCATCATTTTTATTAAAATAAAAATAATATAAAAATGCTACGTGGGGGCGTGACGTAGTGAGACTTTTTATTTTAAAATCAAGGCAAAGTTATTTAAAATTGTGGGATTATTTTATTTTACACTGTGCCTTATAGCGTCCACGGTATGATTTGAATGACAGGAAATGTTGAAAAATTTAAATTCTTATCATCACTATTTCTACTTCTGAAGATTTATGTCGAGATTAATTTTTAACAGAACCAATAAGTAACTGCACCAACATTGAAAGAGATTTTAATGACAATGAAGAACTAATTGCATCTGATATGAGTAATTATTTCATTGTAATATAAACCACATCGAGAGATCAAGACAATCAGGATAGAAGAAGACTCATGACTCCGTGTGGTAGCGGCTCAAGAGAAGCTACCTCCCCATCTCATCCGTGGGTCGTAAAAGACAGAGGGAAAATGAAAACCAGGAGAAGGGCAGCAACATTTTCCTGGAACATCTGAATAAATAATCTGCGGTTGCCAAGTCGCCTGCTAAGCGTGGAAACTATGGAAAAACCCTCCAAAATGAGAGCTACTAACTTTTGTGGCAATCTATGGTCTATGTTCAACACTGGACTAGAGATAGGCTTAAATGAAAAAATGAAATGAACACTCATGGTAGACACAGCTTTCGATTTAGGTTCATGCAAGTTTCTGCTGACATTCAATGACAATTTCTATACACAAAAATTCAAGAGAGTTTCATCTGTTAATTTGATCAAAATAAACATGGCGCTTATTTGTTAGTGGAAGTACATATAGAAAGTGATAAAATTGAAAAGAATTTAACACTTTGTGTTTGCGTATAGCGGATCTTTAAACGGATTCGCGGCGTCAGGCTGCCGATGTTTGATGACATAACCACCGACATCGGCGCATAAAGCGACACACTTTTAAAACTTTTGCGAACAAAAATGCAAATATTGTATTGTACAGGTGTGCGTTTTCCTCTCGACAAATAAGACACTTATCGCAAGAGTATTTAGGTAAATATGTAAACAATTCAGTACTGTTTGCAACAAGTTCCTTTAAAGTAAAAGGATGTTATTTGCCTCATTTGCAGGTCTGACGATTCGAGAATATTGCTGTAGTCGCTTTGGAAAATTTTGATATTTTTCAAGATATAATCGCAGCACTACGTAATAACTCGATTTGCATTATACTCGATTCTCAGGTCTTAATTGATAAACGGATAAGATCGAAATCTTAGTATGATCGATGATGGCGATCAGAAGACACCTCGAAAGTAGGATAGATCGTGCGTTTACTAATTATCTGTGTTACGTTAAGTATTGCGAAAAGCATTTGTCTCCTTATTGCGATCCCACTACGATTTAAGGCTATTAATCAAGCGCAACTAAATTCGTGTTTGTTTTATGACGTGATCCAATGTATAATGTGCTTATCTTAAGTAGTTGTTGTGTAATGACCTTTTAAGTGTTTTAAATTAGCCAACGCTTATATTAATTTTTTCGATTTGTCGTAACTTCGTATACATAAACATTTACACCAACACGGATAAAGTTGATGTTTTTTATTTTATATCTCTCTGGATTTTTAGCCGATATCAAAAAAGGTTGTTTAAAATTTTCGGGTATAACTTCTTTGTCAATGAACATAAACCGATTTAAAAAAAAATCTTTTTTATTATAAAGGTAAAGCCGTAAGCGTGGACACATATACATTTAGTCAAGTTCTGATGATGGGATCAATGATAAAATCATGAAACTCTTAAATTCGCACAATGATAATAATAATAATAATAATCATTTAATTTGGACTTTGCATCCATATTCGAGATAATAACAATGACAATACTTAATCTAATGTTAGTGAAATGATGTTAGGAGCTGCTGCGATGAGGTGGGTTTTTTGATTTTAATTATACTGACACTGAGTATGGTAGAGAAAAAATGACCATAAAAGTCAAACTTTACTACCATACCGAGGACAAACAGCAGACATAACGCATCATTAGCCTCGAGGAGAGGCTGAGCAATGAGTTGTAAATTTCCGAACATAAAAAATTTCCTTCGATCTATTGGACCGTAAAATTTGTGCCCGAGTGGAATCGGTCCGCGTAAAAACATAAATACGCAAATTATCGACTTGACGTTTGTGGCTAGCTGTGTCCGTCGTTTGACATTAATTATTGAATAAAAAACATAGTGAATCTGTATTTTAAATTTTTAATGTATTGTAAGTACAATAAACTATTTCATTCGTAGTTGTCAAGTTTTTAACTACGTCTTCTGTCAATTGTTTTATCGCATAACGATCTTTTGTCAAGATGCCAATGTCAGTATTTAATCTTCTTTTCGAATCTGATCGATTCAGCATTGTGATCGCTGCGCTCGAATGTTAACATTTATATCATAGTGCATATAGACAGGCTTACGTATAAACAATTAAAGAGCGCAATAGATTAATTAGTGTAATATATGTAAAATGAGTTGCGAGAATCGATTTATTACATAATCATTCGCTTGATATACATATATTACGTTATGTACTGTCGCATAAAAAATGTCTCGCAAAAAATGTGAAATAAAAAATGGAATCTTAGTTATAGTCAATATTAGTGGAACTGACAAACTATGATTGTCCCGTGTTTCTGACACTGAATTTGACTTTTTGATCTTATCGAATAAGAGTTAGATCGGAAACGGGTAGGTAAATCTGATTAATTCGTAGTTATTCTGATTGTTCTGATTATTCGACTTCGTAGAGGCCTTATGATTTCATTTTCAATTTTATTTTCAAAAAAAATTACACTGGTGATGGTGGTAAAAATCATTCTAGTACGGTACCACTACAGGGCAGTTATTCTGCCGTGAAGCAGTAGTATGCCAACATTACCGTGTTCCAGTATAATGGCCACTGCGATCTAATGTAATTACTGGGCATATGATATTTAAGAACTAATGTGTCAGGGTGGCGGGCGCAGTGTGGTGCAACTCATAAATTTTCTGGCACAGCATTTGTTAAGGACAGACATTGCACTTAGCATCAGGTGAACGTTTCGCTCGTCTCGACACTCTTGTCTCGACACTTTCTCCAGTGAAAAATCTTATTTCATAATGTAAAATCTATTTCAGTTCGATGTAAATAATAAAGACGTCTGGCTTTAACAGCTACCAAATCCCTGCACGCAGTGGGATGTTTAATGCTACTGTTGACATTTCCGTATGGTTTGGCATTTCTCTTTCTTGACATTTTTTTTGCAATACTTTCACTTATTTTCCACTTTACTCTTTATATTAATTTAATTTCACAAATATCGATTGTATAACTAATTAAGTTTGCGCAAATTAACATCAACTCGTTTTTATTCGAGACATTAAAATATCTCCACGTAAATATCAATTGCAAGAAATTACAATTCGAAAAGAAGTGACTTTTTTGTCGTACTTTTCTTATTCTATACAACAGTAACGTGATTGGCTCTCCGTATAATGGTAAATTATGGTGCTATCACATCATTTGAACTACCAGAGCACACAAGACCAGTACTAGTACAAACGTACAGTACCAGAACACACGAACTCGAACTTGTCCAGGCAGTGTTAGTGGTTATTACCTCAACGTGATTTTTTCTATTAACTAAGCGTCGCAGACCATCAGTTTGCAGAGACAGTGACAAGACGAGTGGCGTCTTAACCTAATAGCGCTCTATATGACGGTTATGCAAGTAGACCGCAGGTAGGCTAGGGTGCAGTGTCAAAGATACGGGGACAATTACAACACGACCAGAAGCGAAAACCAATCATTTGTGTTTGGTTTTTGGATTCGAACCCAGGACCCGCGGCGTAGAAGTCAGGTACCCTGACCACTTGCCCACGCCCTAACAGTAGAATCGACAGCAGTAGGTCAAATTTACTTTTGTACTATATAATTGTAAATATTTGTGTATCAAAAACTTAACAACTTGTATAATTTAAAATAAAATACGGGTTCCAGTGGAGGCATGGGTCACAAGTGTAGTGAAAAACGCCCATCATACTTCACATTTCCGCGAGACTCCGTTACGATGATATAGAATAGATTATAATATTTTTTATTTAACACAGATTATTTACATAATACTTTTGGTCAGTAATTTTTTTTAACTATATTGGTTCGCAGAAAAAACCTTTGTCCTGGGAAGAACCAGTAAGAAACCCAGCGAGCAGTTTTTTTTATTTTAAGTCATTTTAAAAATAGTTGATTTTTGACGTGAACGTAATGATATTATAATACTCGTACATAGATACTTCATACTCCCAGAAGACTTTCCGAACGCAGCGACAACATTAGTTATACACATACATGATTACACGCTATTTATCCTTATCACTCTCGTTGTAAATTAAGTAAGGTTTTCTCCTGCCTTGCGATTGCGTAGCCATGGCGACATTTAAAAGACAATTAAAAAAGGCGACCATTGTCGCCTTTTCTTAGCTTTACTTGCGGTACGCTGGTAATGTATCTACCTTTTTATTTTATAACGTCATTGCGTGTACGTATTCAATTGTTTACTGGAAGGTGATAATATGTTGTTGATATTGGCTTGTTTCAACGTTTATTTATTATTAGTATCATCATATTTATAAGTATAGTATATTATACTTTGAAAATAAAGCTATAAAACATCGATAACAATAGTTCATATTACACCAATGTCAGTAATGGTGGCTGCGTTCTTCTCAAAACCAATATTGACACGAAGTAAAATTTTACATGATACAAGTAAATATTAGATAATATGTTATAAATTTGGCAAGACACGGTTCTATCGTGTATATTATTTACAAAAGACACACGAACAGTTAAAGCGCAAAACAGTTCATAAACCAACGATAAATATAAAATAAATATTTCCTCATCAATAAATATGTAGTCTTGACATACAAAGAAATAATTCCGTAAGCGTCTAGTTACATAATTTGAATGTCTCTTCCAGTATAACGATTTTCAATGACCCGGGAACGCTTCCTCAATGCTACTCATGTATACAAGCATTCATTACACTTCCTATTGAGTCGCTCTCTCTGACTTTGATATACTGCTAGTTAGATCTTTAAAAGATATGCGCTATTAAATTATGGACCACTTAAATTCGCACCGCTTGAATTGCGTCGTAGGAAAAACATAGTTCAAAGGTAAAGTGGAGCACTGACTTTGATAGAAGGTTATAGTGATTTTTTTATTGAACTACGAGTAAGTTTGGTGCAAACATTTAATATGAGCGGTATTATGTTAAAACAGAATTTCCAACAATGTTGTCGTTTATTTTATACGCTTCCAAAAAATAAAATAAATCTTTCATTAGTAAATTTTTTATTGATTGAGAAAACGTCGGCATAATTACAGTTTATTGTATTAAGATTGCTTGAAGTGTAAGTTGATATAAGTAGATATTTTTCGTTTATAAGCGAATTGAAAACACCGTAACCATAGAGTGGATATTTAATTTTTACGTTAGTGTGTGATAAATGTTATATTTTAGACATACACACTTTACGTGGTTGACGTAGACCCAAACAAAGTGTTATGTGTCTTCGTCTTAGGCGCACACAGCGAGAGAGTGGAACTTTTTACCAACGTCGGTCTTTCCATACCATACTGTCAACATTTGATTTTTCGGGGCTAACGTTGTTCACCACTTAATAGGTGACATTGTGGCTAAGTTTTAGTCATTTCACAATTAAAAACATCTAAACATATCTTAAACTTAACAAATTTTACAACTACATGAAATAAATTAATTTCAAGTGGTAATTTGGTAAACGCAACTTAAATATTTGCTACCGCATTGTTTTTTCTACTTTGAATAAAAAACAATAAGCGGATTTAGAGCATTCCGTCATGTGCGCGTAAGAATCGATACTTAAAGTGGCGAGCACGCCGGCGCCGGCGCCGACGAAATTGACATTTAACACGAGACCTTGCGCGCAACAATTTGCGAACAATACGGGCGCTTGTCACTCGCGTTCCCGGAACCCGTCTGTGAACCCAGGGTGACCTCAGGCTCGACCTCCACGCCATACAAACACTCTCCATTGTACACAAAGAAATAGCAAGTTATAATAAATATCGTAGGATTAATTAAACGTGATCGAAGACTGAGTGTGAAAGCAGCCAGTTGTAAAGGATTTGATGACAGAAAGACATTAAGACTCTGACAGATAATTGACAATGTAATTGTACTTCTGATTATTTTAATTAGTCTTTTAAGAAATCATGATCCTGCTCGGCAGGCATTACTAGGTTTCCATTCTTGTAAATATATATTCACATTTAACCTATCTTACTTTCAAATAACTACTTATATTAGAAAATAAAAGTAAGTAATGCCGCAGAATGACTTTCAAACAGAAGTCTATAAACTCTGGCTGGGCTTTTAGCGTCTGCAGCAGCTGAATTCTTAAATCTTAAAATGAATACTAAAAAAAACTTTTTTGGTTTGTTGTGGTAAATCAGGCGTCGTCATCGTCACTTGACGGTTTGGTTGACGCGGTGGCTACGCGATTGACTTCTGCACTACGAGATTATCACTACAGTACAGTTTTATTTATTTATCATCAACAAGAGTTACAACCAAAGCATGCTAAAAAAATCGATTTATAAATACTAGGTTAATTATACATCTAATCACGGGTTATCACGTCGTGCACAATTATTATTTGCTAACAGCAACTGCTTATGCATACAAACTATAACAAATTTAAACATAAGTAAAAAAAAGATAATAATAATTACATGTTATAATAATTTTGTGAAAAAAATGATGAACAATAATATAATAATACAAAATAAATAATACAATATAAAACAAATAAAATTTTGATTTTAGAAGTACTTTAAAAGTGAGTCAGTCAAAGAGAAACCAGCATGTACTGAAATAGTTTGATTTTAAAAACCTGTAAACTGTCGTTAGTGATGTCATACTCCTTGACTCTCGATGATAGTTCATTTTACAATCTAGGTAATCTATTACACTACAACAGTAATATTTGCACACTATACTGCTTTACGGCAGAATAAACGGCATTACTGTGGGACCTACCTAGATGGATTTCTCCATAGGAATTTTAAGATCCAACACTTAATTAGTCTTCATTAATTCACTGGAAAGAAATTAGTTATAAAATGCGATGTCAAATCCTAAACGGGTCATTGTGAAAAATATCACTTAACGATGCTTCTTTTTGTCTGGACTGGATGTATCTAAACATATAAGAAAGTCATCAGAAAGTTATTTTCATACTTAATGTTTCTGTGTTATTTTCAGACGGAAATGTATTTTTAAATAAATTACAAACGACTATGAGTAAAGTAAAAAAGCGTTCGCATTTTTTGTATCCACACGTGTCCATGCACATGTACATTAGCAGTTAGCACATTCATGATGAGCTCAGTAACCTTCTATCAAAGGTCATCAATGCTTGACCTACGCTAACCCTCTCTTTGAACAATCAATATGTGAAGGTTGTCCCTGTAATTGGTATCCCCTTCAGAGAAATTACTTTCCAATCCGCGGTGAAGGCTTCGCCCACGCGTTCATTATTTCCAAAACAAATATTTACACGCCTATAAAAAAGAATTCATGTATACTTATTATCACCACACCTAAAAAAGTTATGAAAGTACCTAACATTACGTCTGTTGTCAACTACACAGAATATATCATAGTTGCCGTGAAAGTAAACCAGATAGCTCATATGCTCCATGATAGCTCAAGGGCCGGGCCTTATATTTTATAGTAAACCTGGGTTCGGTCCACGGTGTCAGCGCCACGTTTTCATAAGAGAAAGAGACGAGATGTGCAAAAGGTTCTCCTGATGCTTACTGTAACGTATAAACAAATACTGTGTCACCCAGAACATTTCTGTGTGGCACCCCACTACGCTCGTCACCCTGACACATCAGCTCTTAAGTCTCTATGCCCAGTAATTATACTAGCTTTCAGTACACAGTTCAGTGCCCTTTAGACCGAAACACAGTCATGTTTGCACGACTGCTCGGCAGATTACCTGGCGCAGCGGTAGTACCTACCTAGATGGATTCCTGCGTGGGAGTCCTACTGAATACTAAACTGTTACTTGCTATTTTAAGTGCTGATTCTCCTCGAGCTCAGATGAAAGAGTGGTGAGGAAACCTGCATGTCTAAGAAATAAAAAAACTACGATGACATGTGAAGTCCGCCTCCCAGCCTGGAGCCATTCCCGTCTCCAAAACCCTCTCAAAAACGAGATGAAGCATGTGCTCAGCAGTTAGCCATTTAGAGGCTGTTATTTTTTAAAACGCTAAACGCATACACTCGTCTTCAGCGTCCCGTATCCGATGTAAAAAGTATGTGTCCGATGAAGCCTGCGAAACATAACGTCGCAGGTCGATGATTCCGCTAATGAACTATTGTCGTGTACCATCTAATAGCATTATCTAATATATAGTATACTGATTTTGTATAAAAAATAAAAGAATATTCCGATTTAAAAAAGTTATTACGACTGGATATTAACACAGAATCCACAATTCAACAGACAGGTAGGCTGTCATTATAATGGCCGAGTAATTGTGGAAACAACAAAGCATTAACAATTTCTTTCTAAATAAGTGCTATATGCACTGTAGCGTTGGCAGTAAACCGTATTGAATGGCAAAACGGAACGTCAACGTCAAAATTGTATCTATTTACAATACATCAAGCGGTGACGCCAGTTTCTCTCCGGCTTGCGGTTCTTTGACAAATGAAGTCGTAGCGCTTCCAACTTCGTCGTAATGTATGGCGAATTCTTCGCTACTGTGTGACCCGGACTGACAATGACTCACGTCCACTTGTCTTGTGCTTAGGAAAAATAACGTTTGAAATTATGGTTTGCGAAAGGGAATAAAATTCGCCGGATTCATTCATGAGTACTAATGAGCCGTGATAGCACACGGGCTAGGTGCTCAAGTTCAGTACGCGAGTGAACTAGGTTCGATTCCCGGTACCGATTTACCACATGTTAAGCGTGAAGGAAAACATTGTGAAGAAACCTGCATGCCTGAGAAGTAAAAAAGATATTTCGTTTAAATTAAACTAATTTTACGGATTTTATCGCGTTTAACTTTACTATTTATAACCCGACGTTTCGAGTGCTTTATAGCACCCAGTCCCGCCGTGACCATGGGCCGGCTCCCGGCGACACGGGAGGAGACGGGGCCCGGCTCAAAACCCTCTCAGAAACAGGAGGATGCCCGAGACAAGGCTGTTGACTTCCTTTTTTGTTTTTTACTACTACAGAGTAATATTTATAACTTTTCAATATGTTTATAAGATACAAAATGTCATTATCTTGCCTGTAATTTAACTCGTCGTTGTATGTAGATTTGTATTTTCTATAATTATGAAAAAAATCAACAAGAAAAGAAAATAATTTATGCTATTTCCTCTACATATTTTTATATCATTGAAGCAGTTTTATCGAGGATTAAATCGGTCTCATTGGAGTGAAAGTTTATGTTATTAATAATAAATTATTGGAATGACAACATTCGATTAGGATTTTCTATACTTTTTCTTATACTTTTAATTGGCACTGAATAATATAGTTAATTTGAATCCAAGTTACTTTATGGAGGATCAAAAAAGAATGATAAATGAAATCGTCGTGTATTAAAAATATAATCACTGAGGATATGAGACTTAAGACCTGATTGAAGTCTCAAGGCGCGGTGTGGTGTCACACAGAAATGCTCTGCCGCAGCATTTGTTATGGGGAAACGTTGCACTTACCACCAGGTGAACGTATTGCATAAATAACTATTTAGAAGCCAATAACTTTTTTTTAGATTCTCTAAGTGCCTGTTACACAAGCCTTCTCAACTGCGACCAGAATGCTGACATAACAAAGTGCGTTCATTTTAATCATAAAGAATAAATCATTTTACTGTTTGGCCTTTCACGCAACGAAGTAAACGTTGAGAACTTTACATATTAACCTTGATTATTTTACGAAAATAGTTTAAAACAAAAGCAAAACCACACAAAGGGACGATAACAGACCGAGCGTTCTCGGCCGAGCGCATTAATACACAAACATTGCACATTTACATACTACAGGGACCACCGCGATGAATGGACCAGATATGGACAATGACTTAAATTGTATAAATGAAAATCTTAATAAACAGCACCCACGACACCCGGAAGGTGCGACATCTACATGTGATCTAAACTGAACAATGATACTGTTTCTTTTTGTTGCTTAAATATTTTAAGAAAGATTGCCACCTTAAGGTGGGATGCCTTGTACGAGTAGTTATTGCGCTTTATATTTAAGAACAATGATAGCAATATAAGTTTCATTCAGTTAGTACCACACTATTGTTGACTTTGTTTTAGTAAGTCGACATTGACATTTGGTCTGATTTCCTAAACGAATATAAAAGAATAAACGAATATAACGAAACATAAACGAATGTTACAATAGGCCCTCTGGAAATGTGTAGGATTTATATTAGTTACTTAGGTTTGCTAATCTATAGATCCCTGATAAACATCACAATTATAGCACGTTACTCATGAGACCATTAGTGGGGACATGGGAAGTCCGCCAACCTGCAGCAGCATGGCGGACTCTTCCCGGCTCTAAAGCCCTCTCAAAAATGGGAGAAGCCCTGTGCTCAGCAGTGAGACATCTATAGGCTGTTAGTTTATTTATGTTAACGCTGATATAACAACGTTTACGTTGTAACAATGTTTATGACTTTTATGGGATTATGTTATTTCATACAGAAGCAGGAAATTTAAAATTGGTTTGTTTTTTGTGAAGCTTGCATCAGCTATGCCTGTCAGTGTTTAAGTATTAAGGTCGTTACAATAAACAATTTTCAGATTTTCACTCATTTTATTGTACAGTAAAGTATGTTTATTTGTGTTTTACACAGAATTATAAAATACTGTTAGCATATGCAATGGCATATGAATTTAATGCGCTTTCTCACACGACGGGTAAACTGAACTTCTCAAGCCATTTTGCAATTATGTTTGACTGTATTTTACATTGTAGTCATAATAGTGCCATACGACGATGGTAAAAGTTTCACTATAATTAAAGTTGAAGAAATTGCCTAGGTACTAAAAGTTCTCAAGTCAAGACCAAGTTAACACAGCCAACGTGTACTTTAGCACCGGTAATAAGGCTGTGTTTGGTACAATTTTGTGATACCAATACTTACGACACTCTAAAGCTTCTAGCGCAGAAGATTCTAGCTTCTATTTGTTAACCGCGAGATAAAGGTGCGATGTCGACATGAAAGAAATCAACATTTACATAAAAAATATTATTTAATATTAATCAAATTTGCGGCTTAGGAAGAAATATTATTTTTTTAATGAAAGAAAGTGACTAGACTAGCAAATTGTTCTACCATTTCAGCCTATCACTAGTCCACTGCTGAACATAAGCCTTATGCCATCAGCCAAGATGGTCACAAAAATTTGTAGCTCTCATTTTGGAGAGACTTTGTCATAGTTGACTGGGTCGGTAACCGCAGTTTATTTAATCAGATGTTCCAGGAAGATGCTGCTGCCCGTCTCCTGTTTTTTATTTTCCCTCTGTCGACTTTTACGACACCCACGCGATGAGATGGGTTGGTAGATTCTCTTTAGCCGCTACCACACGGCGTTTCGTTCACCTTATGGTAAGTTCAATGTCTGCCCATAAGAAATGCTGTGTCACCGCAGAGTGGTGCCACACTGCGCTCGTCACCCTGTGACACTTCAGTTTCAGAAGACAGACAGTTACTAAAGTTCCTATCCCCAATAGAACACTAGCTCTAGCACTAGCATCAGATGATGATGAAGAAAAATTACAAAAAATCCACAGATCAATAGTTAAAAGCCTTAGTTATCACACTTAATACTACATGTTTATTGCAAATAATATAAAAAATCAATAACATAAATACGAGAGTTTGCCGCAGATTAAACTAGCCGCTATAGATGTTTAGTGTCTTAATATCCACATAGTTACTTGTTGCAAGACTGGGGTCAACTCGCACATGCGCAGTAACCATCATCGATTTTTCTCACTTTGACAGTTCGACCGATGTTTTGAGCTACCACCCGCGTTCCGAAAACAAAGTAAACAATAATCATGGCTTTAGACTTTTCTGCGACGTATAAACTATTAGTTTTAGGCGATTCTAATGTAGGGAAGACTTGTATTGTGCACAGATACTGCGACGAAAGATATTACGATATTTACATATCTACAATAGGTGAGTGAAATATTTACTTTTGCTTTACGAGCCTTTGTTAGTAAGGTGATGCTGTGTTTAAGTCCCTCCTGTTCATAACGGATCTAGAATTATAGTTTTCACTGCGGAAATATAGTGGAAACAATAGAGCGTGTGACGCAAAACCTGGCATTAAATGTTATACCCAATAGTATTCTTGTGGGGACATTAAACGTTTTATTCGACTGTTAATGCCATTTGTTGTTAATTTGTAGTTCCCTGTTTACTTTGCTTTTCATTTTTTAACATACGCATAACTTTAACATAACGCAAATACCTATGTACTACGTGATAGTACATTAGTATTTGTTAGAGAAACATAGCAAATATTTCCACAAAAGTCACATTTTTATGAATATTTATTTTTATAAATGAAAACTGAAAGAGGCTATTATTTGTAACGATGTCCCCTGCTTGTATTTCAAAATAAGACTGATTTACTGGCTATCCTTACAGTATCTTCCTAGTAAGAAAACTAGGGAAACATAGCCTTCAGTTTAAGCCTTCTCATCTTTTGTTAGGCCGCCTACTTATTTTGTTTGTAACTAGTCACATTAGTTTTAAGGCAAATCAAGTGTAACATGGTTGTGTCGAATAAATAAATTATCATGCATTTGTGTATAAAAGTTATGGCCTATGAATGTCCCACTGCCCGGCCTCATCTCATTTCTGATTAGATATAGGAGCCGGGAAGAGTCCGCCACGCTACTCCAATGCGGTTTGGCAGAGTACACATGTTTTTAAATATGTTTATTACTCAGAAATGCAGGTTTCCTCACGATATTTTCTTTCACCACTGGGCACATGGTAAATCAGCACTTAAAATTATAGTAACTATTTTAGAAGTGCCGGCATCGGGAATCAAACGGAAGTCGCTCTTGACTATGAAATTTTATGTGGGAGCGCCCGGCTTCCGAGCTACCATGTCCCTGCTAGATTGTACATGGTGAAGCATTTTTTTAAATATCATTATGACCTATACATTCCACTGCACGACGAGGACTACTGTTGGTAGGATTCCTATGCAGGAATCCATCTAGGTGGGTACATCCCAGCGACAGTTATTCTGCCGTGAAGCAGTAGTGTGCTAACGTTACTGTGTTTCGGTCTGAAGGGCACTGGGAGCTAGAGAAATTCTGGTGAACTTTGAGAGGTGAACGATCACGAATAGAAGACGAACAATTATTCGATACGACACTTCCGCGGCCTATTGTACGTAGATGGTACTATATCGTGGCGGCGTAAGAGAATCTACCACCGCACCTCGTCTCGTGGGTTTCGAAAAGTCGACAAACGGATAAATTAAAACTATGGCATGGTCAGCAGCATCTTCCTAGAACATCGAACAAATGAACTGCGGTTGCCAACCCGCCGGCCAAGCGTGGCAACTATGGAAAATACCCTCAGAATTTAAGTGAAAGTTCTATGGTCAGCAGTGACTTGTGATGGCTAGAAGGAGGAGGAGGAAGTACCAACAACAACTGTACAAAGTTTCGACTCAATCGAATGAGCGATGTGCGAATCCACAGAAAACGAAAACCGATTTTTTTTAATATAAATGATTTTTATTGTTTCTATTTAACTTTTCTAAATTACAGGGATAGATTTCAAACAGAAGATTATTAATTTGGATGGAGTGCCCATCAAGCTGCAAATTTGGGATACTGCTGGACAGGAAAGGTTTCGGACTCTCACCACAGCTTATTACCGAGGTGCAATGGGCATTATACTCATGTACGACATAACCAATCTTGAATCCTTTAACCACCTGTCTTATTGGCTCAGAAATATTCAAGAGGTAAGCCCTAGCCAAAAAATACATTATTACTTTTACTATAATAATAGTCATAAAAATTTCTTCGTAGATATTATAATTATTATAATAATAATCGTCATCATCACTTCAGGTCATCGTAACATCAATGTTGAATAAAAGCCCCATCCATAAATTGCTCTAATATATACCCCTTTACCACCTATTTTCCGCGGCAATAATATTAAAATTATAATTATATTATTTATACTGTCTTTGAAAACTTTAAAAGATATTGAGGAGTGTACGATGACAAGAGTACAATAAAAAGACGACCTTCCATGGGGTTTCTCATGCAGAACACAACCAGAGCGGACAGTTTGTTTTTGCACAAATTTTGACCCCGGCGGAGATTCGAACAAAGTCCCCGTGGCGTAGAAGTCAGACTCTGATGGTAGGATTCCTATGCAGGAATCCGTATAGGTAGGTATCACCCCAGGGCCAGATATTCTGCCATGAAGCAGTAGTGAGCAAATATTTTTTACCTTTTTTCGTCCTGTTTAGCTAGTGTAACTACTGGGCATATGAGACTTGAGAAATTATATCTCATGGTGACGAGCGCAGAAATGTTCTGAGTGACACAATTGCTATGGGCAGCCGTTGCACTTATCATCACGAGAACGTTTCGCTCGCCTCGTCACTTCATCCAATAAAAAAAACACTGATCACTGGGGCACGCGGTAGTCAATGTCACTATGTCGTGAAAATTAAACTTCGTTCGATACTCCGATTGGTGATAGTTCAGTCATCATAATTACAGCGTTATTGTCCACCGTTGGACACAGACCTTCCTATGTCCTTTATGGCTATCGGTAGCATTGATTTTAAGAGAGTTAAAGACACTAGTACATTTCATTAATCGATCTTTACAATTCATGGCTGACTGTAAAGCGCTAGTTTGTATGTTGTTACTAATATGGTTGGCTCTTTATCCAACAGTACATAAAGCAGTGACTAATTTGGTATTTAACTTAATCTATTCCAATCCAATAAACACCAATAACACTTAGAGTAATAATCATGTTATAGTTTAAAAACTAAAAAACAAGCCTGCACAACAATGAGCTGATGGCGCTGATGATAATACTAGGTCATAGACATGAAATTATTATTACATTGACTTCGACCCTTAACTAGTGCAGTATATCAAATTATTCGGACGCCTGGGAGAGGGTCAAAATTTAGTTGAAAGACTTTATTATTATTACTCCAGCGACCCTACCCGGCTTCGCAGGGGTGCAATTTATTAAAGAAATAGCAAAAAATATTAAGTATGTTTATTTAATAACATATCTCTATCTCCGGAACTGTTAAAATGAACAAAAAATACCATTTAAATTTCTTACTTTTCCGGTGGATTTTCCAAAAAAAATCTTTCATACTTTGTCTGTCTGTGGTCTGATCTGGAGAGGACGTCTCCTCATACTAGTAATATTTTTTAGATGTTGCATTTATATAGTTCGCATTTCAGAAGCTTTCATAAAGCGATTAAGGAATAAGTGAAATATTTCTTAAGGTTCTCATGTGGCGACATAGATGTCGCTGCAGTACAAACCTTGTCCCGGCAATAACATGATAACATTAAGTCCAGACATTTTTTTAATAATAGGCTAAGAAACAATATGCCTTGAAGACTTATAATTTATGTACTGTAATATCATTAATAACTTTATAAATTAAATGTGGCTGATGATTAAAATATATACGAGAATATATTATATAATACTAATGATTAACATCACCTATTCAAAACTGGATATTCCTCTCCCAGTTTAGGAGGATATATAGTAATTGCCAGGTTGGCGGGCAGGTTGCCGATTGCAGCCCTTCAGACTATAATGCCGTCATTGGCCTTGGTATTTTAAGTCTAGCATATTCTGGTGTTTTAATCGACACTTACTCTACCTTTTATCTTTAGCAACACCCGCTGTACGAGATATGTTGATAAATACGTTCGCTGCTTTGTGGTTCACTTGTGTTTTGCAATGTAAACGAAAAAAATCGACATCGACATCATTAAAAAATTTTAAATATTGAAAATAAAAAAATAATTACTTAAATAACCTTTTACGTTAATGTAATTATGAATGAGATGGACGTTTTTAATTTTTTTGTATAAATTACAAATTATACTTAGAGCACATTCTGCTATTAAAAATTAATCATTAGAAGACTTACGTTTCCTTTCATAACTTATGATGCCAATTGAAGCAAGGGATTACAAGTCGGGGTCTACAACATCCATCATACTAATACTCGGGCCCACGCATTGCGATATATCAACTAAAGACGACAATGAACAAGTTTAATCATTTTGCTACTACAACTATTTGGCTCAGTATTTCTTAGGTAATCCTGTCATTAGGACAAGACAAAAGAACTATAAGTAGTGATGGATGAAGATGTCTTAAAGTATTTCTTAATTTTATAATTATATTTGTATATACATTTATTAAAGTTAGTTGTCAAATACAAATGTATACTACGCCTTTTGTAGTTTGAATATTAAAAATAATCACACATATTATCTCCTTATTATTCACTAATAAAACATCTACCAATTATAAAGAAATTACGCCTGCCACAATGATTTCTGCAATTATGTAAAATTATCATATTGCGTAAACTCTTTGTTAGGCATAATACTTTTAAATATTTGAATATATTTATTTAGATGAAGTAAAAGCAAATTTGTCTTGATTATTTTTCAGTATGCATCCCCAGATGTAATAAAAGTATTAGTAGGCAATAAATGTGATGTGCACGAGAACCACCGTGCTGTTCCTAAAGAGAGAGGTCAAAAGGTAAGTCTATGATATTATTTATAATTAATGTCTCAATTCCATGAGATATTAAGCGGAATATTCCGTACGTCTTCACTAAGGAATAACAGACTGTGACCATTTTTAATCATGCAATTTTTTTCATTCCTATATCGGAAAGGAAGTGGTTAATCCAGTTCATAATTTATGTTTCTTTCTGAAAATTAACAATGGAAAATTTTATTAGTCTTTTTCTTCATCCATCTGTCTTGAAAATAATTGGTATTCTTTTAATTCCGCCAAAGTAACTAAAAAAACCAAGAAAAAATGGCGGAATGTTTTGGCTAAATCGTCGTATAAAAAATGATTTTCAAACTAAGAAAAACTAAGGTAAATATTTTATGTATTCAATTATACGTTCCAGATAGCGGATGACTTCGATATGCCATTCTTTGAAGTATCCTGTAAGAGTAATATTAACATAGAGGAGGCTTTTCTGACTTTAGCCAGAAAAATAAGGGAATATAGAGAGACAAAGGTAAGCGTAATCAGGAAGAGATGCAGTTTAGGAAAAATATTGGTTTATGACTTGAAGTTCAACCATATCACATACATATTATATTTCCACAGGAATTGATTAAAATTATTGCAGTTCAGTTCTGATACATGAGACTGTTACCCCTGTTAGGTACCCCTACATTTATTTTACTTCGATTTCTTTATTTATTTAATAGCTGGCCCGGCAGATGTTGTCCTGTTCGTTCCTGTATGCGACGCGATGAGTTTGATTTCTGAATTACATTTAAGTACGAAACTTTATAGCCATACGATCACAGCGGATCGGATTTTGTAATTTTCTTTTTAGGTTTTGCACTTCAATTTCAGAATTATATTAACGATGTGCCAGCGGTTAACGATTCTCTACAGCTATATCGACGACGGTACGTTGGATAACCATCATTGCCAATGATAGTCTCCGCGGTCAAATTTTATGGATAACGCTTGGAACACTTGCTGTCAACCACGCACAGTGATAATGGTAGACCTATGACAACGGAAGTCAAAGATAGTCCACAACACTGGAATTGTTCCGTATTCGCCACTTTTTTTTTATTTGATAAAGTGTCGAAACGAGCAAAACGTTCACGTGATAGTACAACGTCTGCCCATAACAAATGGTGAGTCATCAAAAAAAATTCTGTATGACACCACACTGCGTCCGTCACCCTGAGACATGAGTTCTTAAGTCTCATATGCCCCGTGATTACGCTAGCTCTCAGTGCCCTTCCAAAACACAGTAATGTTTGCACACTAATGGTTCACGGCAGAATCACTGGCTCAGGGGTGATACCTACCTAGACGGATTCCTGCATAGGAATACTACCATCAGAGTCTGACTTCTACGCCACGGGGACTTTGTTCGAATCTCCGCCGGGGTCAAAATTTGTGCAAAAACAAACTGTCCGCTCTGGTTGTGTTCTGCATGCGAAACCCCATGGAAGGTCGTCTTTTTATTGTACTCTTGTCATCATACACTCCTCAATATCTTTTAAAGTTTTCAAAAACAGTATAAATAATATAATTATAATTTTAATATTATTGCCGCGGAAAATAGATTCATGCATAGGTATCCTACCACCAGTAAACCTTCTATCCTAGTATTGTACTCGTAACTTTCATCTGCAATGCTGTCACTGTACTGCTCGTGGGAGCGCAATTGGAAGTACGAATTTTTGACTCATACCAAAATGGCGGAGACGAGGCTCGTCACCCATCACGTCTCGTTTCCTGCGTGGGCGAAAAGAGGGCTACGTAAGTGGCATCTGCAGTGGATTGATTCTCAATATTGCGAAATCTCAATAGTGTGAAAGATTAAATCTTCTGGCTCGCGCCATTGTAAATAACACTGGAAAATTGGTCACACAATTCAAACTCACATAACTTGTTGTTGCCTATTATTACCTTAGAATAAGTATATATATGTAGCGACATCTACGTCGCCACATGAGAAGCTCAACAAATATTCGCATACGTCCATAATCGCGCTATGAAAGTTTTCTGAGATGCGAACTATATATATACAACATCTAAATATTACTAGTTGGAGGAGACGTCCTCCCCAGATCAGACCACTCGATCTGACGGATAGCTACCCTTTTCCTTGGCAAAATCATTCGTCAAATATATAAGTACCAATAAACGCCTTTTCTTTCTTTCTTTCGTCCTTTACCGTTTGACTTACAAATGCAATAACGGTCGAAAACAGAAAATAAGCGAAAACTCGAAAAAAATGTATACGTCGCGGCGCCTGTCTGCACATCTGGCATGCTACAATGGTATGCAATGAAACGACCGCATATTTGAATCAGCTGTCAAAAGATAATGAAAGAAGACAGAAAAAAAGAAAAAGGATTAATTGTTACAAAACTGTCATGCATAGAAAATTATGTTCTGTTTATGTCATGTATGACAGTCACAGATGGCGTTGTATACGGAAAATGTATGAGAAAACAATTTTCTTCATAATTTTTGTTTTCGTGATTTTTTCGACATTTTACTAGTTATTCTGCTATTCGAGGCGGAGGCAAATCCAACAACATAAAAATCGGTCCAGCCATTCTTGTGTAATAAGCTGTGTAACTAATCTGACTTTGTTTTATACAAATATACTGGTTGATTCCTGCGACTTCGCCCGCGCGAGATTCCGCTTCACCATAACGAAGGTTAGGAACCATCAATTGTTCCGGAATAAAAAGTATATGTTGTTCACGGGCCTCTGCACTGTCTGCATAATAAAAATTTGTTCGATCGGCCACTCCGTTGAGGCGTGAAAGACGGACAAACAAACCAATAAACCAACAAACACACTATCGGTCCTATAATTGTGTATGGATAAACGTTACTCATATTACAACTTACTTACTTATAACATGTTACTTAAAAAAACGAACATTTAAACTAAAATGAACGATTACAGGTACTAATTTATTTTATATTAAAAATTAGGCGCGAATTTAATTGCAATAACGCTCTAAGTCCGTTCTAATACAATAAGAACACACAAAATATTTAATTAAAATAAACTTTAAAATAAACAAATATATAAAGTAATAATCTGTTTGTAATAAACTTGCCGATTTATACTACTGATATTAATTGAATCTCTCGTGTATTACAAACTGTATATTCATGATTGAAATGGCCGAACATCGGGACTATCCTCCCTGCGAAGGTATAATCATTACTGGTCTGATCATTGATCTAAAAGCTGTGTAAAACTCTAGGAATGTTTAAATTTATGATACAATAAGCTTCTTCTTTTAATTTCGGTCCTTCTTAATATATTTCTGCCAATGTCAAGTGACATTATACAATATTTTGCCGTGTGAAGACGGTGTCTTCCTTTTCTTGACCTGTGACTGCAGTAAAAGTGGACTAAGTAAAATGCCGGAAAAAAATCTTGTGACATTCGACAGACTGCGAAAAAAATTGCCAATAGGTCTCCGACAGAGTAGAATAGCACCTACCTCTCTCCTACCGAGGTGCCGTAAGAGGCGACTAAAGTATTGTACGGGCAGGCTTTATTCGTGCAGAATATCACCCACCATAATATGCAATGCTGGCACTATACTGCTCGTGGGAACGTAATAGAGTAAAATAGTTCCTAAAGCCGGAAAAGGTGGCATTCACCATGTAGGTAACACTCCAAGGCCAGTTAGTCTCCCGTAGCAAATGTCAAACATTACTGTGTTTCGGTCTGAAGGGCACCGAGAGCTAGTGCAGTTACTGGGTATATGAGACTTCAGAACTAATGCCTCAGAGAAACTGGCGCAGTGTGGTGTCACACATAAGTGTTCTGGGTGACACCTAATTTGTTATGGGCAGATGTTGCGCTTACTGTCAGGCGAACGTTGTGCTGGTTTCGTCACTTTATACAATACAAAGCGTGACAATTACGACGACAGAGAATTTATTTTTATATCCTACAATATATTTCTTTATTTACAGGCGGATGCATTTGAACTAAAGGAGCGAGATAACGTTATTAAGCCTTCAGATTCCGAAACAGATGTATCAAAGTGTAGCTGTTAGCCCTATTGCCTATGCTACAAGTCCGTTGCATCTATGAAAATTACAACAGACATGTTGATGGGCAAGTAAAAAGCAGAGTAAGAATGTGGAGTTTTTTATGGGAGCTCAAAATCAATGGCGGTTCATTTCCAAGAACAAGTAGCACTAGATTACATTGCTCAAAAAAGAAATAGATTTTGTGAGTTGGTTTTTGTTGGACATCTATGTATGTTGCTGTTGGAATTTGGAACCAGACCATTTGGACCATCATTTGGGTCCAGATCTACAATAGTCTGATTAATTAAAAAATACATGTTTTATGTAATAACTTTTTCTATGTATCCTATGAATGCATTTTATTGTATAAATATTAAATGCCAATAAAGTCTTATGCTCGTAAAAGTTAGAAAATTTACAACAAATCGTTGACATAATAAAATCAACTACATTTTGACTACTTACTAGGGCACCCAGTCATTGCCCTCTATCAAATATGTCGCGATTTAAAAATTATTCTTTAGAAACTAAAGTATATAATTTATTTGTATCAGTTTCTATCGCTCGCTTCCCTCGTTTCTAAAACTTTGGATAATTTCCACCTGTTGTCTTGGAAATGAATTTATGAAAATATTATAATTGAACGGTGTTATGAAATTGTTTGTTAATACGAGAATAGTAGTCTGTTGTAAATATGCTTTGGATATCGTTACCATTTCGTTCACATCACAGGTACCTACACCAGTTATATACAACAGCACAAGAATAGGCACTACACCACAGAACTAAATAGAAGTAAATATGCAGGATAATAAATGTAAAGCTGTAGTTTTACTTAACAATTAAAAATGGTTACACAAAATTGAATCGCTTATCATGCTGATTATAAGAAAAATATACACAGATATGCACAATACTAAATGTTTTGTACCTCAGATGTTAACACATAAAAGATTTCATAGCAAGTCACTACGAAACGTCCAGTTTCTATTAATGTGAAAAGAAGGGTGTAAAGATTCACAATAAATGATACTGTAACTATTCATCTTCACATTCCAGCATTGACTTCGCTTTGCCCTATGGCAGGGACAGAAATTAGCTTTATGCGAGATAATTCTCTTCGAAATAAATTTGCCAAAATTGCATTTACCGTAGAAACTGCTTAAAATTAAATTATCTCTTCTAGTTTTGTGGTTCCTTGCTTCGAAATTTTAGCAAGTTATTATACGAGTTTTGCATTACACAAGTAAAGTATGTAAAATCGCTTTCGACGCAACTCGTTATGCCAAAAAGTACCAATTGTACTACACGAACTTGTATATATCACTGGGTTTTTATTATAGTCAAGGTTTTGAAAAATTCTCTATGAAACTGATTAAAACTCTGGCTATGACCAGATGACCTTGACCAAAAAATCGAATTCGATTAATCAATTTTCTGCGAAGATACCGGATAGTATGACCGAAACATGAGTTTAAAATAATATTTTTAATGTAATAGGAAACTGAGGAAGATAGTTTTTACAAAGATGAAACCCATTAAAAAGAAATTGAAAAAGTTCGAATAATATGAGTTTAATTATTAATATTATTAAATTTAATACACACTCATTCTGAGTAATTTGGAATATTATTCATTACAAGAATTACACTTACGATTGTTTCACTAATTATAAGTAAACCAACTGCTTGTTTACTAATACGAATTTAACTATTTTGGCATAACATGACACTGGTGGAATTTGTAATAAATGTGTAACGAATCTTTATTACATTTCGGGATTATAAATTGCATGGGTTTTTTTTTTTTTTGACTGATGGTCACTGTTAGCCCGAAGGCTTTTACAGCTTCGCCGGATTGAAAGGTGGCATAGCGCTGAGGGCGCTTAGCCGAAACCTTTATTTATGGATGACTGGCGCAAGGGCCCCCAAGAGGGGACCTCGGCTTGGACCGTCATCCTGTTCGCGTGAGTAACCAACTCGAGGGTGCCCAAGGGGGCCGGCCTCGGCTCGGTCAGTTCCTGCAATCGGGAGGGAATTGCATGGGATATAAATTGCATTGTATGGTCAACAACTTTTACGTGCTATTTTTTGTGTGGGTGTCATCTATAGCAAATTAATAAAAAAAAATATGTGCAATGTAATTGTCTCGAGGCTCAAACCGTCAACCCGGACAAACCTAAAACAGTGTACGTGATTCACAAAAATACAGTGTTGGAGGAGGTTTCTAATGCAGGTATAATTGTTGTTTAAGGCGTTATTATTGGACGAAAAGAAATAAAATTAAATATAAGATGTTTTATAGCATAATTTTTTATCTTACATTTTATATCTAAAATGACAAAAGCAAATTAATTGTATAACAAAACATCATCTTGTTATAAACTCAATTTATTGCTACGTTATATAATATAAATGTTTGTTAAAAAAACAAGCAATTTAAAATTCTCTGGCTTTTTTTTTTATTGACTTCATTATTTGCACATGATTAAATTTTATGATATTTCTTATTCTAATGACGTAATATAGACGAATAGCTAATTTTGCATTGAATATGCAGTAACTACAACTTTTAAGTAAAAATATTGTTCCAAGGAAGAATTCAATATAATCAAATAATGCAACTGCAATAATAGTCTGGGGCTGCCATACTTTATAAGCTGTTCAATAATAATTAGCTAATATAATATGTACTTACATATTATCAAGAACAACGTTAAGACGAGTAAAGATACTTATTTAACATTATGTAGAAAAACGGTAGACTATTAGAAAACCTACAAAGTATATGTACACCTTTGGATCAGAGTACTATTCTGATCAAAAGGTGTACATATATTATACCTTTTATAATTGCTCGCATTCTATGATTTCGGTGATGTAATTGCTGTTAACCTTTTTGGCTTTTACAGCTTCATCGGATATTGTGGTTGCTCGCATTGTAAACTATATCTAGCATATGCAATATACCATTTTTCTCACAAAGTTTATAGCATACATATAGAACAAGCACATTTTACGAATTTAGAATTGCTTAGATTGAAAGTGATTTTTATTGGTTTGTTTTGTTACACTAGTAGTTGATATAAATCTCTTTGGGATTACAAAGTACGTTTTAGAATTTATATAACTAAGTGACACGAGGTAACGACAATGCATTAGTAGGGTTGGCAAAAATTAGATCAGTTTGAATTTTGTAAAGTTACATCTATAAAGACTTTGGGAAATTACACGTTTTTGGGAGCAACTGTGGCAATTAAGCTAATTTGATGAAAAAATATAATAATATAAGATAAATTTGAATCTATTTGTATTGCAGTTCGTCAACAATGAAATAATTTTAATAATTGAATATTTATTTGTCAATTCATTTGTATCTGTTGTCCGCGACAATGTTTTAGGTAGTTCTGTATACACCAGAGTATCAGTCGATCGTTATTTATTAACAAAAAGTTTTAATAACGTTGCTGGCGTTACCAAACTCGAAAAGGGATGATCCTAAAGAGATTTGAGTCAAATTGTTTTCATCAAGTGTTAGCTATTGATAATGTGATTTTTGGATATCTCAAACAAATTTCTGTAGTGCCAACATAAAAATCACAACAGCGGTAAATATTCCGTACTACGAGTAGATATAGTGTGTTCGAGATATTATATTATTAAGTTATAAATATAAATAGAATATAGTAAATGACTTTTAGATCGGACTAATGAAGATTTTTAGTAATAAAAATTATTTTTTCTCACAGTTTTAATATGTATTACATTAACAATATCTATCAGTACATGTCATTATACCAGTAGCGGTGTTCTAAAACATAACTTCACAAAATATTAAGACGTTAAACAATATTTTTATATAATCTATTTTATATATGTATCAATAAAGTTATTAAAATCTCATTTTATTGATTAGACAGCTGGTGCCACACCATGGAAGTTGACATAAAATATTTTAAAGCTTATATGTCATTAACATTACAAAAACAGTAGGTGTACCTACAATCATTTAATGATGAAGTTTTATGGTGTTGTATGGATACATAGCTCATGAAAACAATGATGCAAATAATGTTTTAAAAATTTGTTTCCCAGAGGTTTTCATTCATTTGAATTTTTTTATGTCGTGTATAAGATAATATAATTTAAAGTTATTGGCATCAATTCATATAAAACTTATGTGAATTGTATATTGTATATATATATGTTCTCTATTTTGTATAGATTTGATGTCATAGAATACCTTTTGTTTTAGAGTTAATAGTTTAATTAGTGATAGACATACTTTAAGCTATTCTCCAGATAATCATCACACAATGGCAATGTTTCTGCAGAATCTCAGTAATAATTCATTTTATATTAACAATGGTGTAGACTCATAGTACCTACTTAGATGGTAAACTTGTCTTAATTGTATAGTCATATCCAATAAATCACATTATTGATAATATTTTTTACACCAGCACAACTGGATTTCGTTCTATGAGTGGGTAATAAAATATTAAATCAAATTTTGTCTATTTTTACCAATATCCACAACTGCATTGAAACCTGCAATTATTATTGTATAGAGCAGGAATTCCCAAAGTGGTCGATATTGACCCCTTGGGAAATTCTATTAATTAACAGAAGTTCTTATTTGAAACTTCCAAGATGCTGTATAAGTTGTGTAATGTGTACCAACTTATTATAAGAATGAGTAATATTTTGTTAGGAAGTAACATTGTTGTGCAAGTCAATAAGCGTGCACAGGTTTGTACAAGATGAAAAACTCGGTATTTCAATAAGCGTGGACAAGTAAGTGCAAGTTAATGTGTTTGAACGTACAGGTATTTCAGGCCCGATTTGACTTGCTCTGTAAAATTGGTATGTATTTTGCATCAATAGGAAAAAAACTAGAGATAGGATTTTTAAAGTGATTTGGTTTGAGATATCAGTTAATTTTGGAAAAGGAGTCTCTTGCCCAATATAGTTTGGAAATCCCTGGTATAGTTTTCTAGTTAAGCATATTTAAAAGCATTTCATGTTTTGTTAATATGATCAGAGGGAGCTTGAGTATGGGAGCAAAATAAGTTGCATGAAACCATTCAAAATGATGCAAAAATCACAACAGTGGCAAGTTTAGAATGATAAAGTTTGTAGCAAAGCTTTCAATTACATGTTTTTTAAATTAATAGGCAATTTTGTGTATTTTCAAACATAGGGTTATTTTATACATTAAATAGAGAAATACAACACTTCACAGTGTGTTGCTCACTTCCTAAGTTCATCAAAAAAATTTATTAAATTGTTAATGCTGGGTACAATAAGTACCTCTGACCTTGATATGACCATGTGATTTGTGTTACAAATTCAGTTTTTTTCGTTTTTTTATTTGCACCACCGAGCTTCTCTGTGACTCACTCTTAACTTCTTGTTTGATTTCAATTTTAGGTGCCACAAGAGATATCTTTGGCTCTTCTAATGTAGGTGTAATCAATTCTTGTTTGATGTTGCTATCAAGTGTACCATTTGTCTCCTGTTTCCTGAAAACAAATATAAATATTATTTAGTTAATGGATAAGATTGCTGTGTGGTGGTGACGCGAAAAAATCTGCCTCTCCAGTTTTTCTTATGAGAGTCATAAAGGGATGTCGTAAGTCATACTAGAAAAATCTCATAAACAGTGTAGTAAATTTGCCTAGGTTAATTAATATGCAATGTTGATTTTAGCAAAACTGCAGTATGGTTATTATTTTAAGGTAATTATTAGATCAACATACTTTATCTGCATCTCTACATACATTTTAGAATTCACAACCATTTTAAGACATGAGCTTAAATGAAATTAATATAGTAAACTATGCAAATTTTTGGAAAAAGGTTATAAGCAATATCTATGTCACCACAAAGGAAACTTGAGATATAGCTCATACATTCTGCATCACTATCAAGTAATGTAATAAAAATTTTACTGGTGGATGAATTCCTATGGAGGAATCCGTCACGGTGAGTACCACGCAGTGCAAGCAAATATTACTGTGTTTCAGGGTATAAGTCTCAGGGTTACGAGTACAGTGTGTGAAATACAGGGATGTTCTGGGTGAAAGATTATTTTTATGGGCAGATGTTGCACTTACAATCAGGTGAATGATTACCTTGTCTTGTTGCTATCTTCCTAATGTTGCTATATAAAATACATAAAGGTTTAGATAACTTACACTTCACAACCATTTATTTTCCCTTCTTCTTTTTTCTCTAATAAACTAAATGAAAGGTCTTGGGACACTACAAAGTTATCTTTATAAACCTCATGCTTCTTCATATGTTCCTCCTCATTAAAAGCCTTTGTCTTCCAATGCTCTGTAAAATAAAATTATTTTATCAATAGACTAATTATCTGGAGTCGGTTCAGCTTAAAACCATATGTGAAATGATACTTTCTCAGAGATCTCTTTTTAATTTTTTAGAGTACATACATATGTTAAAGACATACTTCATAGTTATAGTGATATAGTTCTGGCTGATTTCAATGAAGGTGATATGTTTCAGTTAATAACCAAAAAGTATAAAGGAATATTGTGCAGTGGTAGAAGATGACTAAGATAGAGAAGTATTGCATAGATGGTTTGGACTATTTTATGAGACAAGTGTGAATAGGCAAGCCTGTTAGGGTCGACATAGATGAACCTAGATTGTAGGTTACAATGGGACTGTTTGTGCAACTCTACATTGATGCACATATTTTATGTCACTTAGGTGAACATATCACAATTATATCAATGTAACAAGTTTAAAGATGTGGTCTCTGCTTTCCCCATTGGGAAAGAGGCATGACTGTATATATATACATATAAAAATTTTGACTTTGGCTGGTATGAGAACTTTGACCACAGCTCCATACAATATTAATGGATTGTTAATATTTTAAAAATTTGTACTTGGAAATTAAAATATTAATACTTTTTAATAAAATTACAGTAATTCTTACTTCTTATTTTACTTCCCTCTTCTTTATATTTCTCTATTTCTGCATCTTTTTCTTTTAGTGCCTGGCGTAGTTCTAATTCACTGCTTTGGAGGTCTTTTATAGTTTTCAGAAGTGGCTGGGTGACTTTGTAAAAAAACTACAAACACCCAAATGTATATATATCACGAGGAAGTAAATGAAAATGCTCATACAAGTTTTAAATATCAGAATTATATTGAAGAACAAACCAATTATCATTAATATAATTATGTCTCACAGTTTTCTCAATTTCTCTTTCACTGAATGTCGTAAGCTCAAAAAATGTAAATACCAATTTTAGTTCCACAAAGACTAAATGAAACCACCCTTCTTAGCCTCTATTGCTATTATATTGGGGTATTTTATCAGTATATTAAAAATATACTGATGAAATACTTAAGTAACATTTACACCTTTTTTATTTAGCCTCTAGATTTACTATTTAGTAACATGTCATTTTGGGCTAAAGTAATACTTACTACTTCCTTTGTTGTTTCTGAAAGTGCTATAGTTAATTTTAATGGATGACCAAATAAACTGCACATTGAAAGTGTTAATATTGCATCTTTTTTGGTTATGTCCAAGCTTTTAAGATTGTCTGTGTTCAAAAACATATGTGTTCCTTTGTCTAGTAGCTCACTGCTTGTTATTTCTAATGCAGGATTACTTTCCTGTTATGAACAGAAAAATAATAATTTCATTAGTTTATAATTATTGAATGACTAGCAGATGCCTACAACTTTGTCCATGTGGATACAGGTTTTTAATATCCCATGGGAACTATTGATTCTCCAGGATGAAAAGTATCCTATGTCCATCTCCAGAATGCAAGCTATGACTGTGCCAAATTTCGTCAAGATCGGTTCAGTGGTTGAACCATGGAAAGGTAACAAACAGACAGAAGGACAGAGAGTTACTTTCGCATTTATAATATTATGTATATATAATATCTATAGATAATAGTATGGATTACTATTATAATGTTTAGAAAATTTAAATAATTTTAGCCATTGTTACGTCCTAATGCTAATAATGAAAACGTAACATATTAAAATGTAGCTATCGCAAAAATCATTCTAAGTTTTCTGTCATCAAATAAACACTAAACACTACTTAAGGACTAACAAATAGGTAATGATAAAAATAAAATTTTTTCCAATAATTTAGAATAATTCAAATTACCTTTAAAGTTGAAATAAAATCATTTTCAGAAAGATAAATAGAATATACCGTAACATAATCAGTTACTGATATTTCAATCTCATTGTTCTGTAAAAATAGAAAGTAAAATGGAGGAGTGTCTTGCAATTTCTTCCACATTTTGTTATTTATTTACAAAATAATGGATTCATATTTCTATTTCATTATTGGTTTGAAAATTTGACAGCAGTATATTTTGACATTTTATAGGAGTTTTTTTCTCACGTTGTGGCATTATCTACCAGGCCTTCAGCCAAAAAAAAATAACTAATAAATAGTAAACAAGGTAGGAATCAGTGAAATTGCTTTATCACCGTACGTGGTAAAGCAATTTAATTATTGCATGTCGCCGTGTGGTTGCGCCTAAAGAAAATCTTCTACCCTATCTCATCCCGTGGGTGTCGTAAAAGTCTACAGAAGGAAAATGAAAACCAGGAAATGAGCGGCAGCATCTTCCTGGAACATCTGAACAAATAAACTGCGGTTGCCAACCCGCCTGCCTAGTTGTAACTATGGCAAAATCTACCCAAAATGAGAGCTACAATCTTTAGTGGCAATCTGTGGGGGAGGCTTATTTTCAGCAGCGGACTAGTTAAAGGCTGAAATGATGATGTTTCATCTTTGGTGGAATTTCGTTTGCACAACACAAAACCACAACGCACAGTTAAATGCTTTTGTCACCACTGCACGACGTCAGTGACGTGTAATTCACTATAATCCGCGTTTATTAAATTATATTTGAACTTGAGCTGTTATGTCATTTCCTCTTATTATATTCTCTTTGTTCATTTCGTGCATATTCATTGCTTATTCATTGTTAAAGCACACACTAACGTGTAGTCCACGATACCATACTAAATATTATTTGTTGTTGCGTCTTATTATAGTTTATCGCATTTTCTTATTATTGGAGTTATATAATTAAAGGACGATTATAAAATTCAAATAAAAATTAAAATTTAAAACGTCATGTAATTTGAATATTTCCGAATACAATGTTACCTCTATCATCGTATTTACAAGTTAAAAAAATTATACAAAAAGATACAAACAACCGATCTTCCTCCCTCTAACTTCAGGTCTATGATTATTAACATAAAAGTTGAAATATTTTCTGAGAAATGATAATAGAATAATGAATTTTATGTAGTAAGGTTTCTTTTCAAACGTTTTAGTAGAGGTATTGTTCAGGGTAATTTGTATAATTTCATGACAGGTCGTTGAAATAAATGCATTCCACAGTTTGTAACCGAGCGTTTATTATAACTTCACAATATTTGAATTAAATTAAAAATAATGTCACAATGTCAATCGAATATTGTTACAAAGTTGAGTTTTACAAAAATGAACTAGAGGAATAAACTATTACTTATAACTTTATACTTTAATATTCATTTAGCAGTCGGTTTCTCATTGAACCAACAAATCGCGAACAAAAATCCGTTTCCCGTCTAGACTCCCAAGTCTCTCTGCAATGACTTGCAAGGGCATCTCTTATTCTCTCATTACGGTGATTCCATCGTGTCACCTTAAGTTTCCAAGGATTTTCAATTGTGTTTAAAATCAGGCCATTTTGAAGGTCACGGTATACCCCTTTACAACCGGACAAAAAAAGTTTAGATATTTTGTAATTTGTGATATAGGTCGTATTTATAGAGGAATAAGCTACCTAGGAAAAATGCTAAAAAAAATCGGAAAAGCCAGGTTTTCCTGAAAATCGCCTGCACGATCGTGCGCTTTAGGATTACTTTGACATATGCACATTCGTGCATCTCTATGGATTTGTGTATATATTGAGGTAATTAGACAACATTTAAGGATTAAATCATATATTTTTAGAAAAAATAAGTATTCCATAATCGGTGTTACTGATTATTAATAACGAGTATCAGAAATAGGAACATTTTGTTACAAAACATGAACTTAAACTTTTTCAAGTAGTAATTAAATCACAGCAGTATTTAAACTTTAAAGTAATCATTAAATTTTAACAAAAATAGTAATTCTTTATATCTAATAAAAATTTTTGAACATTTAAAAAACTAAAATTAAAAAACAATCAGTTAGTATGAAAATCTTTGAAGCAATTTTGTCCACGAATTACACAAAGATAAACGTTACATTTCAAGCAACGAATTTTCGTGCGGCTTTTACATGTTTCTAATTGGCAAAATCTAGGCGATTTTAGATCATCGAATACGAAATGATCGTACCCATCATAACGTAGTGTTGCCGACGGCTTCAGAGCTTTTTTAAATTTCCTCGGCATTAAGTTTTCCACTTCTTCAAAGCCTTCTGTACGACGTTTTTCAGGGGAACTCAGTAAGATTTCAGATAACTCAAGACGAAAATCTAATAAATGTAGTGTTTTATTCCGTCTGTAATTATTGGAAGTGCAATCGATTTTGTTTTTTCCGAGTTTTTATGAACGTTCGATAGTATTCAACCTGTTGGTCGAGAACATCCACTCCTCCCATGTATTTATTGTAATTTTGGATTATTTTTGGTGCAGTCACGTCAACATATGTGCGAGTTTTCTTATCCCATCTTTTAACCATATCTGTATAGTTTGATCCAGTGCAGTTAGAAGCTATCAAGACAGACTTATTGTCTTTCCACTTTACCAAAACTGTAGGGTCCCTCACCATCTGCTGGCTCTCACCTCGATACATTTGATTGTCTTTCTTGAATTTTAAACTAGTCTTATCTGGTATTCTATTCGCCATGATAGTTCCTGTGCTGTGTAGGTTCTGCTTTTGTAATTCCTCTATTAATGGAATGGTGGTAAAATGTCTGTCGTGTATTAACAACTTCCTTCGGGAACACTTCTGGATAAGTGCAAAACTACGGATGGTCCAAGACCAAGATTAGTGTTCCCAAACATTGTCTTAGCTCCTTGATAAATGTCAAAGTCTAACATAAGCCCATCACTTGTTGTCAAGACATAGTTTTTGAGACCAACTGGTCGTGGTTTATTTTTAACAACTTGTCTCAATGGGCATCGACCAGTGAATGGAATCATCTGTTCATCAATAGAGTAGTATCCTGGAATCCTTTCTTGCTTGTAACAACCATTTCGAACTTGATTTATCATAGGTTGGACTTTCCACAGCGGATTTGTCGCCTGTCCATGTAGTGCAGTATCAGTAGTTACAACATGCAGTGCATTTCGCAATTGTAAGAATCGATCGCGGCTCATTCTTCTCGTTATTTTATCCAGGGAAATGCCATTACGCCAGTACATAGGCAGCCTTGGGAATGGAATACATCCCATTAAAATATGAATACCAAAAAGTTTCTGTATCTCGGACTTTGTGGTTTTTAATTCATTCCCAGTCTTTCTCAAATAATATAAATTTGTGCAAGTACTGACCATTTCATAAAACTGGTCATCAAAGTAATCTTGTACGTAATCGATTGGTTGTCTTACCGATTTAACAGGTCGTGCAGGGTACGTATGCTGCTTATCTTCAAACGAAGTAACTCTCCAGCGGCGAGGGCGGGAACCAGAGCGACTCGGACGTTCAGTGGTTGGTGCTACGACAGTAGGTGCTGGTATGGACTGATCTGGTGCTGGACTGTCTTCTACCTGGTCATATGTTTGATTTTCAGCAATTTCTTCGGGTAAATCATGGTCACCTAGATTGACGAAGATAGCAGGGTCAAAAAATGGTTCCCCGTCGCCGGAGTCATTAAAAATCTCGATATCCGAATCATTACCGTCGCCCAACACTTGTGTGATCTCATCGTCATGTAAACGACCTAAAAAAATATTAAGCAAACACATAAATTACATTGTACAATAAAATAAAATAACACTGTAATTATATTAAAAAAGTATAAGTAACACCTAAAACACACGAACGTGCATCTTTTGATTTGATGCAGAATAAATCAATCAATAATTAACTCAAATACTAAAAATACGTATTAATATTATGAATTGGTTTATTACTAATAGAACTAAAATTTTTAATAATAATATTCCATTGAAAAACATGCGAAAATAATTACGTACTTGTTCTTGTTGTTGTACTTTGAATTTTTCTAAGTTAAATGCACGCGTAACTATGAGTCGGTTGTAAACGGATACGGTACGGGCAAGGTACGGTATCACCCAAATGTATTGGTGTCTTTGAAACCAGTCGCGGGTAATCCTAGCCGTCTACAGTTGTAAATTAAAGTAAAATTGGGGAAGCCTATTTTCTGGGTTGCTTTTGAAGATAATCCCCATAGTTCACCGACTCCATCAGCCAACATCCAGTCCCAAAAGTTTGCACTAATTCGACCAGATTCGGTGATAGGCACTTCACGATCTTCATTATACAAGTATCTTGTATTGTTATAACGCAAGAGATTTAATCGACTATGTAGGCTGGATTTGAAGATCGTTTCGTCTGTAAATATTGGGTTCAACAATCAAAATTTAAGAACTACCTGGCTAAATTCAACCGTATCTGCTTTATGAGCATCAGTCAAATAAACTTTTTTAGGTTAACCCCTGTAGTGCAATCCCATCCTGTGCAAATGGCGGTGAATAGTTTCTGCTCTGACGTAAAATTATTCTGCAAAATAGGCCGTAGGTGTAAAACCATTTTCTTCATACACGCGTATAGTTATTTCGCTTTGCATGCTCGTTACTTTATAGTAGAGGAGCCCAAGCGGGGATTTTGGGATTAACTGAAGCTCGGCAGATTAATATTAGGGGGATACCTTGCACCCTGTTGAGTACCTCCACCATATGTAAGCCCAGGACAGCGGATCAGAATAGTAAATAAAAGTCGACGGTTAGAAATACTCGAGCGCTATTAACTATATACTATTTTAAAGCTATATTTAAATAATTCAAGGATAACGGGAAGAATATAAGCTGGCGATTTCCACCAGCCGAAGTAACAAAAATTGTCAATAAAGTTTAGTACGTGTAGCTGCAGTTAGGCCTGTATTTTATTCAGTGATTTTTAAAAAAAACATGAAAATTTTTAGATTGAGAAAAATTCTTCAGATAATCTTCAGGTTATGTCAGCATGCCTAGGACATGAAGCTCTAATGTCACTTTATCGTCTAATGTAATCGTCTATATGATAATCTGACGTGCTCGAGTATTTCAAAATGACGATTTTTGTGAAAAAGCTCCCGCGACCTTGCCTGACGTCCTAATCATCAGAATTTTGAATGGGAGTTTCTTATAAGTTCTCTTAACATCTCCTCTAAATATCGGATGCGATGCGATATATATTTTTTTCTATTTCTACCCTTCCATATACGGCCATCCCCGTCATGTAAACCGGCAGATTAACATGTCTCGATCGATAAAAGGGATTTTTTTTCTTTCTATGATCTTATCTTAAAAATTCAATATAGGTCTATTAGGACGTCGACAACTTCGACTGTGATCTTGGAGATTGCCTTCTTCGTCTTCTCGTGTAATCCAAATTCGTACGGTGAAATGTGATATATTTAATTCTCTTGAAATTTAACGTATGTTTTTATTCCGATCTGTTTATTGAAATTATTTCTGCCCTTTCTAAAGTATTTAGATTACGAGACATTTTCAATTTTAATAAAAGCTTAAGTGGCTTCTCATCCGGCTTCGCAGGGACACTCCTATTCTTTCTGCATTGTACAGCTGTTCAATCTATCTCATATATACTTGATAAAATCGTTTTGAGTGTATTTCCCTCGCCCATGATAAATTTCTTCCTTCTTCTGTCAACCTCTCTCTCCGGACTCCTGTGCATTACACTTCTTTCTTAAGTAAATCCTTTACTGTTACAACTGTGCGCTTGCGGAACTCCTTGCCCTTGCTGCCTTGCACACGACGTGCTAAGTCCCTTTCTTCCTTCAAATCCCCCGTTAAAGTTTATATTTAACTCATGTTTCCACTTATCCTTTCGTTCTTAATCCTGTACCTTAGTCTTCCGCTTTTTACATGAGATGCTATCATCTAGTGTTTTTTATAAATTTATATGGTTTGGTGTACACCACCTTATTTTTCCTGGTTTTTCATTTCTGTATCAGTTCTCTGCGCTAAGATTGTCTGGAAGAAATCGCTTTCAGTGATAAGACCGCCTTATGTACCTTAACTTAAATATAGTATTTCGTCGCCGTTTTTCTATTTGTGTACAATAAAGAATATTTTGATTGATTGATTAAAAGACAAATGACCTACAGTCAGAAATGAAAAGGAATTTGAAAACGATGTTATTTTTGAATGGTTTCTAACTAGGTTCTAACATTAAAACTTCATAGTTTCTATAGTTACATTTAGATTATATTTGTAGAAAAATAACATTTATTTCTTTGGAAGAAAGAAGGCTAACTTTTACTTATTTAACTTAACTTAATTATTTAAAATAACTTTTAATTATTAACTTAAACTTTTAACTTATGCTTTGATTGGCTTACAGTCAACAAAATTTTTGAAATTGTCCAAAATGGTAAAGCAATTGTGTGGTGGACTGTAATTTCATAATTACGAAATACGGAGTCAAAAGCCACATTTATAATATCAGAATGCAAATAATAATGACGATTTTTTTAAGTTGTTAGATTTTCGCCTGGGTAGGATATTTTTATGATTTGACACACATGGTATAATATATGTCATTGTGAACGGAATGAGTTCAGTACTCGATCGATAACGTAACAGTGTTGCGGTCATCGCTACCCTTAAGTTAGATAATTTTTGTGGTGTAGCTCTGCGCTGTAGTACATAATAGTCTATTCGTAGTCGAAGGAGCTGAATCAAATGCGCACACTGTATTTTTCGTCTAAATATTTGATCGTGAAAAATCGCTGTCGGATTGGATTGGTTCCCATTAGTCGTGGTCGTAATAGTGATTAGTTGTCTCGATAAAATTGATGAAATTGTGAGATGTGCGCCAAATAAAATATCACCATTATTGAGTCTACATAATGTTAACGACTATTTTAATGCAATCCTAATCTTAATACAGAGGATATTGCGAAGTTTAATATGGTTTAATATCTAACTATATTCAATAGTATCTATCTCGTGTTTTAATGGCTGCCAAAAATAATACCTCCTAATACTTGTATCCTGAATCCGCCTATGTGGTGAACATCCTAATCCCTTATTATAACAATATGGTAATCGTTCAATTTACGGAGGTAAGCATAACCCTCTCAGAAATGAGAGGAGGCCTGTGCTCAGTAGTGGGACATTTATAGGCTGAAACTTTACTTTACTTTTTTAAGCATAAGTTCCTGTCTGAGTTCATTCATTTTTAATCTCGTCTGAGAGTTATAATTAGGATTGTTAGATCTATACTGACGAACGAAGGAACTGCCGGCGGTTGACTTGACGGCGAAATTAACTGACGACATGACAATTAAACAACAGCTTAATTTAAGCAAAGATCTTTATTATGAGAACCGATTTAATTACATATATATTAATACTTTCTTTTTTCATTAAAAGCCAATATTGCTAACAGCATTACCTAAGCTCCAAAGAAACGCGGAGACATTCATCAATCACGACTTTTATGTTGTCCTCCCATTGTCGCTCATTACTTATGTTGATTGACATTGAAAAAGAAATTACGCACTGAATGTTACTGACGTAATGTGACTCCTTATAACAAAAGCTTACATTACGTGTTATAAAGCTGTTTCGTTCGCTAATGCGGGATTAAGATGTTTTTTTATTCAATCCCATAGAAGTTTGCAGCTATTTTATAAATAAACTATGTAGTTTCAAGAGTTTACAAAATATTACACATCCCAATAAAAAAATCTTCAAATAAATCAATTAGTCGTCGAGTCCAAAGAGGACCAGCGACAGCTGTACTTCATCGATATTTATACCTTTAATTCAAGGCATAAACGTGTTCATTATCGCACTATTAATATTTCAATAGTAAATAATGACTGTTTGGCAGATTAGGTGCCAAGGAAAAGGTTTGCTACACGGCCGATCGGACGGTCTGATCTCGGTAGGACGTCTCGTCCAACCACAAGTGTGAGCTCGTATGTATAGTTATGCTTTATTGTAACTGCAGCAGTGCCGTGCAAGATGTATGCAGCTACATTTTCTAGAGCTTATCGTGTTGTGACGTTGATGTAGCTACATTACTTTCCGTCTGAGACTGGAAGTAGTAAGTAGTGATCCTAAAAATATTGAGACATGATAATGTGCAGTCTGGCGAAGTACAGACTTTGTATGCAGGTCTTCAATGCAACGAAACTTACAGAGACAGTGATGAAGTTGCAAGAATTAGCCTGAGGAGAGGGGCTTGCCTTTGGTGATCCTCAGTGACTGCGATACTAGTGCTGTGGCTGGGATGGCTGCCGATGACATTTCTGTAGTTGCTTGAGTGAATATTTCTGCTAGGCTACTGCAGCATTACGCTGAGTCGGATGCCTTCTTGATGTTGTAAACCTATATTATGTAAATATTAATAATATACCTTTATTGTCGAATGTACTGACTCTGAATTACAGCAGCAAATAAATTTATCTTTCTTTCTGTAGTTGAAATAAAGCTGGCTGCGTATTTTTCATTGGGCGCGCAAGTTCAGACGTCACGTCACGTCTTGGTAGATGAAGTTATATATGAAAAGGTAACTTAATATTTAGTTAGGCATCTTCGAAACTGCAATACGGAGAGGCAGAATGAATGCAGCTATTTTTTCTAGACCTTTTCATGTGGTGACACAGATGTCGCTATTGTCGTGATTTTAGAAAGAAGCCTATGTAAATGTTTAAATTTCTGTTGTGTGCTGTGTGTGTGGAAATAAAATACGGTTTCTGTTTATTTTTAGATATTTATATACTTGTAAAACTAAAAGAAAGAAAGTACCAAAACACAAACATATTACAAACGTTGATGTTCTATGTGTATATGGAGCACAATTACTACGAGTGCGATGAACTAGTTGTAATCTTTAATAAAACTAGTTGACCGCCCTCGTATTGATTGAGAGACTCAGGTTTTTCCCTGAGGCATAATAAAGGATAATGACGACATGTGAATGCCTTCGCATTAAATCAAATGACTACGGCGCATCAGAAATAGTCATCTACGCAAGTTATATAGTGGTAAATGTATATTACATGAAAATGTCCCAATATAAAGTGTGCCTCTTTATTATGAGAGGGTTTTGGAGCTAGAACGAGTCCGCCACGCTTTTCTAGTGTAGGTTGGTGGACTACAGATGTCGAAAGAAAGTTTGTTATTTCTCAGGAGAGAAGCAGGGTTCTTCACAATGCTTTCCTGTATTGCCGAGCACGCGGAAAAATCAGCACTTAAATTGCAACTAACAATTTTTGTGGCGCCAGACGCAGTATTTGTCCCGCTTTAAATAATTTGCTTTAATTTTGTTTCATGAAATTAACATTTTTCATAAAAGTTTTTATTTACTCCATGCAAACATGAAACTGCCTAAAAGCTTTTTACAAAATATAGTATTTTGAATGCCTTAGAAAACGATCTAGCATATTTTTGTATATCTCGTTATACGGATGAGACATCACAGGGATGTAGGAACAAAGCACCCTCAAACAGGCGCTGACTTCCTTTCATAAGTTGTTACGCAGATTTCTATTGTTCTAAAACTGATACTAACGAAACACACCATGTTGTGTTTACGGCAGTCTTTCACAGAAACAATGACTTTGTGATTTCATGCAAATTTAAGGAGCTTCCACTTCTGACGACGTTAAATAATAATTTTGCGTAAATTCTTCGTATCTTTTTTATAGCTTTGTTACGACAACTTGAGTAAAAGACGTTAGTGTAGTGTGCGCAAGGTGGTTAGGATTTCTACCTAGTGAGGCGTGGGCTGTGGGTTCAAATTACAGTTATTATATAAATATAAATATATATATATATATACATATATATATATATATATATATCTTTATTGAAACTCTCATATCAATAAGTTCATCGATAGTAAAAATCGCGAATATAAACCGACCGTCACAAAACGTTACGGTTCAATGGAAAATGTTCGCATTAACTCTACTCTACAATTTGTCAGTATTGAAATGCGTTCCAACTTCTAGAATCACTTCTTTTTTATGGTTTGTTTACCTTTTGTCTCTCGGCTCCCTGAATAGACTATAGTAGATGTAAGTCGGCTACTGAATGGAATTAATGCATAATTATGTCGAGTGCTTTATTCAAACCTTCGGTTGTTGTACTCAACTCTTATATATAAAAAAATAATCGGTCCCGTAATGGTTCCCTCGAAACAATTTTCTCTACCAAACAGCACTTGTAAACAAAAATGTACAGTACAGTTAAAAAGTTTAAAAAAAATATCACATAAAGTTCACTAGTTTTAACGATGTCAAGCTTAATTTGCCCTCGGATTCACAATTTTCTTACAAGAAATCAAAGGCTTTATGATACTCGTACAATAAAGATTACAATTATTCATCAGCATTTTGTCGTAAACGATTTTTCATGGACGGAATCAATTTATAATATTTTTTTAATGGATTTCAATACAAATTTTATTCTTCCCTTACCAATTAAAAGAGAGAATAATAATTTAAAAACTCTAAACTATAAGACTAGTGTGAAATAAATATTTGTATTCTGTTCTGTACTTCAATCTGTTCGATTAACCTGATGGAAAACAAATGGTACTGGACATTATTATAACATTTAATTGTCTTCTTACACAGTATTTCTGAATATTTTATTTATAAAAGAGATCTAGTGGGAAACTAAAGAAATAACTAATTTTTGTAAAAATTTGTAATTTTACAATATGTAGTTTGCTTTTCGATAGCGCTAGTGAAAGCTACTAAAACCGTTTCGTAAGCAATAAATTAATCGACATTCATCAATCACGATGTTTGCCGATATCGTGCTCATTACTAAAGTGGATTAACACAAAAAAAAATTGTAATAAACAACGCGGTATATTTAATACAGTCATGTTGTTCAATGATAGGGGCATGCATAGTCGGGGGTATTGGGTTCGAATCCCAGTCATTATCAATTATAGGGCAGTACTAAAATGAGTGAGCCGTGGTAGCTCAGGGGCTAGGCGCTCGCTTTAAATTTCATAGTACGCGAGTGACCTGGGTTCGATTCCCGGTGCCGGCACCACTAAGATTGTTAATTGCAATTTTAAGTGCTGATTTACCACGTGCTCGGCGGTGAAGGAAAACATCGTGAGGAAACCTGCATGTCTGAGGAATAAAAAATATTTCGAAGACATGTGAAGTCCGCCAACCCGCATTGGAGCTGCGTGGCGGATTCTTCCTAGCTCCTCTCAGAAATGAGAGGAGGCCTGTGCTCAGTAGTGGGACATTTATAGGCTAAAACTTTACTTTTTTTTACTTTTACTAAAATGATACACCAAATCATATTTTAAAAAAATTATACTAATACATAGTTTAATAGGCAAAATAATTACAAAGATAGTAGACAAAGCTTATTTTTTGCATCTAGTTTAGTAACTATCTTAATACGGCTATGTACGATTCCAAACTATCTGCATCTGCAGAATAGACTAGGACTAGTGTCTTACACTGTAATGTTCTCGCTCAACTGGCGGGAGGGCTTAGTAACCGTTAGTCACCCCACGGTACAGCTAGGAGGGGCCCACATGGTCGGCCTGTGGCATAGGCCTGGCCCGGGGAGGTCACTCCGAGTGGACTTTGCGCGCCGGTGGGGCCGCTGATTTGTGCGTAAGTGTTCCCGTGGCGCAACACCATGGGGTTTTCATAGACGTAACCCGTCCTTGTCCCCGCGGTATGCGTTTCCCCATAATGGGTTCTTTTCTTGCTGTGACGGGGGTTGCCGTTGATTAGTAACCGTGGCTTGGTCACCCACGGTGAAGCTAAGAGGAACCCGGTCGGCCTGTGGCACTAGGCTGGCCCGGGGCGGTCACTCCAAGTTGGGTGCGCAAGCCCACTCTGGATGATTGATCGAAGGGAAAACTCTTACCTAGAAAGGTTTGAGGGTTTAACATATTTTCTAGTCCTCTTTTCGGTTTAAACCGGGGAAAAAAATTGGTTCTCCGAACTGGATGTCTGTAATACTGCATGTCGTTTCCACCCTTTCTGTGAGTTTATTGCATGAGCTTTGTATCGTGTATTGGAAGATGCAAACGAGTTATTTATAACTATACTTCGATAAAAGTTACGGCACTATATAGGCAGGTGATAACATCTGGTTGTTAACCAGAAGTTTTAAATGCATCAAATCCTCGTATTAAATATGGCGTAATGGTTCAGAGTACGTTGTGCGAAATATGCCTACTATCGCAGGTGCGACCTGCTAGCACAAGCTTTTGAGATTAGTTGAGAGGTCGTTAATAGTAATACGAGGAATGCTTAGTATGGTTAGTATTATTTATTTTTTAAAAAGGTAACTTAGACAATCATGGATTACAGCAGTTTGTTTCAATTCTTTATAAAGTCTAAATAAATAGTTTAAAATCGAGTAACTTCGTTTCATTCATTCATAAAACCCTTTTTTTCTTAAGATTTATTTATCTTAAAACAATAAGAATAAACGAACATACTTTACATACTTTTTTTAAAATTTTTCCCTAAACAACGGAGGCCTAGCACCGTAACGTTTTGTGCACCCGATACCTGGTGCAGCCCGAACCTGAATAGTCAAGGAGTTACTGTAGTAACGTATTTTACAGATATATAGACATATAAATTTCAAGTGCCCAACCCCAGAACCGGAACAACTGCTACGCCATCCAAATATAGGTCTGCTGCGACTCGTAGCGCAGAAGCGAATCGCTCAGCCGAGCCGGCTCAAAATGACACGTCACAATACGATAATAAAGTTTTGAAATAAAAAGCAATAAGTAATTTTAAAATGATTTCTTATAATAACGCGAATACTACTTCAACTATAAAACATAACTAATAAAACATATCACTACAAGACTTCATGTCACAGTAAGCTCATTCTGCGTTAACCGACACATATAATAATTAAATACAAATAATAATTAAAAGCTGAAGGCATCCGGGTTAACTACGACATCAGGACATCTGTTACCTCAGAGTTCCGGCGTGACCATTGGTGCTGTAGAACGTTGACAACCAGAAACGTTGGTTTATACATAATAAATTAAACAGAAAAATATCCGTAAAATCTTGTTTTAAATAAAGTAATTTTACGGTATTTTGGAAAATATAATTACAACTGCACGATTAAATGTAAGGCCGCGCATAAAATTTTAAACAATAAAATAATATTTAATAAATTACTGCTAAATAGCTTTCTAGGATGACAAGGGTATAACAATGTAAAATGCAAATGTGAAACGCTTAAACTCCAGCAAATGTTTCCATACAATGCTTTTGTGTGCAGTTGATAGCTTTCATAATAATAAGGATTATTCGATATATTCTGTACTACTTATACGTTTAAGGTATGTTCAAGAAATCTGGAAATAATAATAATAATTATAGTCATCATTTCAGCCTATCACAAGTCCACTGCTGAACATAGACATCCCTCATAGACTGCCACAAAAGAGCCGTAAAAGTTATCGCTCCATCTAGAAGGAGGGGGGGGGGGGGGGTCGCGCTTAGGTTACTTTTGCCGCGACATCAGCAAGTCCAACATCTCAGTGATCCCGTGACTGCTGTAAAGTGCTCGAAACATACTTAAAATAAATGCAAACATAAAATAAAATTTTAGTGTACTGTACTGTTTTACTTATTTCTGTATATCGTCTGTATTGTACAAAACGAATGAACCACTATAGTGGAACTGTCGTCTGACACACAACGTTTCCTAGTTCAGGAATCACAACATCAACGATTTGTAAAATTATTCTGTGTTCAGTAAGGATTTTATTATTAAGTACCACCCCAGGGCCAGTTATTCTGCCGTGAAGCAGTAGTGTGCAAACATTACTGTGTAACGGTTTGAAGGGCACTGTGAGCTAGCGTAATCAATGGGCATATGAGACTTAAGAGCTGATGTTTCAGAGTGATGGGCGAAGTGTAGTGTCACACAGAAATGTTCTGGGTGACTTAGCATTTGTTATGAGTAGACGTTGCACTTTACATCAGGTGAACGTTTTGCTCGTTTCGTCGCTCTATCCAATTAAAAAAATATATATTATTTTTGTCGAAATATACACAAAAATAACAAAATTCAATAAAAAAAAACACCATCATATAAACTCGAAAGACTAATTAATGTACCATGTCAATTTTAGCTTTGTCTTGACGTTCTACTTTTCTAAAATTAATATAAAATAAACTAACTACCTATTAAAAACAAGCTTTTATTTAAGCAATTTACTAAAAATTTTAATAGGGTAATGCAATGCCAAATACTAAGTATATATTTACTTAAGTAAACATATCTACCTATAACATTAGTAGATAATAATAAATATAAACGTTCTTACTATCTTATAACTGAAAATAATTTAATATTTTATTGAAGAAAAGTAAGTTACTTTGCTAAGATCCGCATGCAAAATATAAAAATGGTGTATATTACCTAGTTTTTTGAAGTGCACCACCCGCCCTCCCTCAGTAGCGTGCACAAGCAAACTAACACCGCCACCAGGTACCCTCCACCAACCACTACAATACCACCACTAGATAATATACACCACTGAAGTCGAGAACACGACACGTGTTTCGCCCCAAAACGAGGCATTATCAAGCGTAATAGACTCTACGACAGACGGCCGCCGAGTGAGCGGCGCGGTCAAAGAGTTGCCTATTTATACTACAGGTGACGCAAACGGCCCCCACCTACGACATTGCGATTACAACATCGTGATAGCGACCGCTTGCTCACACAATCCACCACCCGAATTACATAAGCAGCCGCTTGCGACCGAACCGATAGCAAACGACTACTTAGAGTATATTTAAACTTTAAGTACTGGATTTAAAGATATTTAAAAGTGGTGAATTCGAGACGTTTGTTTGCTCATTCAGCAGTGCAATGTTATTATTTTTATTTTTAATTATTTCTAATTGTTCCAGCACACACAGCCGAAGCCCCTTGTCGCAAATATGTAGGACTTTAAATGTGTGGTCGCTAGTCAGGTTATGCCCAGTTTCCAAAAGATGTTTTGCGAAGTGTGATCTGTCGGGATTGCAATTTCTGTACGCGGCCAAATGCTCCTTGTATCGGGTATCGAAATTGCGACCAGTCTGACCCACGTAAACGGCGCTGCATTCACTGCAAACAAGTCTATAAACGCCGGATTTTTGGCGTTCATCAATTTTGTCTTTGACGTTACAAGCCCCACTCAGCGAATTGCTTGTCCTGAACGCAACGTAAATATCGTTACGCCTAAGAGTCCTTGCTATTCTCTCAGATACAGGACCCAAGTAGGTCAAACTGCTCACATATCGTCGAACACTTCGGGATGTAGCCGCGTACAGATCTTTGCGAACTATATGAATTTGTTTCTTTTTTATAATGGTGTTAATAATATTTTTTGAATAACCGTTAGAGACCGCAATCTGATAGATGATTTGGAGCTCCTTGGCATAATTATCATTATTCAGAGGTACGGCCAATAGACGATTAACGTAACTATGGAAAGCGGCCAATTTATGTTGCCAAGGGTGACACGATGACGCGGGGATGACAGAATCTGTGTGGGTCGGTTTGCGGTAAATTTGAAAATCATGGGTGCCGTTTTTATGGGATATTGAAATATCTAGAAAGTTAAGAGTACAGTCTTGTTCCAATTCCATCTTAAATTTTATTTTGGGGTGAATTTTGTTTAATTTATTAAAGAAAACGTCCAGTTGTCTTCGGGTACCTGTCCAGCAAATGATAATGTCGTCTACATATCTGTAGTAGTAAAGGATATTTTTATTGACAACTATGTTTAGTTTTTCATAGTTATCCATAAATACATCCGCCATAAGAGGACTTAATGGGGACCCCATTGCTAAACCTTCTCTTTGTAAACAGAATTGGTTGTCAAACCGAAAATAGTTCTGTTTCATACAAAGAGAAGTCAAATTTAGAAGATCTTTTGTTTCCCCGGGATGTAGACGACGTTTATTAAAATGATCTGCGAGTATACGCAAACAGTCTTGTGGGGGGACATTTGTAAAAAGACTCTCAACGTCTAAAGATAATAGAATGGATTTGGGGGGTAAATGAATATCTTTAATTTTAGAAATGAGATCTAAACTGTTTTTAAGACTATAATTTGGACTGAAACCAGATTTCTCCCGAAGGAGGAAATTTAATTTCTTAGCTAGGGAATAGGCTGGGGCACTGATGTATGAGACAACTGGACGCATAGGTACGTTTTCCTTATGAATTTTTGGTAGACCGTATAAAATAGGTGCTCTGGGATTCATTGGAACAAGACCATCCCGGGAAATATTGGGACTGGGAAAAACGTAGGAAGCATTCTGTATGGATTCTTTAATGTTAATTGTAAACTTTTTCGTTGGATCGGAATCCAATCTCACAAAATCATCCCGTTGGATAACATCGTTAACTTTCTGACTGTATTCGCTACGATCCATGATAACAACAGTGTTACCTTTGTCGGCTTTCGAAATGACTAAGTTGTTATCAGTCAGTCTTTGTTTTATTGATTTAAGGAGCTAAGAAATTAAATTTCCTCCTTCGGGAGAAATCTGGTTTCAGTCCAAATTATAGTCTTAAAAACAGTTTAGATCTCATTTCTAAAATTAAAGATATTCATTTACCCCCCAAATCCATTCTATTATCTTTAGACGTTGAGAGTCTTTTTACAAATGTCCCCCCACAAGACTGTTTGCGTATACTCGCAGATCATTTTAATAAACGTCGTCTACATCCCGGGGAAACAAAAGATCTTCTAAATTTGACTTCTCTTTGTATGAAACAGAACTATTTTCGGTTTGACAACCAATTCTGTTTACAAAGAGAAGGTTTAGCAATGGGGTCCCCATTAAGTCCTCTTATGGCGGATGTATTTATGGATAACTATGAAAAACTAAACATAGTTGTCAATAAAAATATCCTTTACTACTACAGATATGTAGACGACATTATCATTTGCTGGACAGGTACCCGAAGACAAATGGACGTTTTCTTTAATAAATTAAACAAAATTCACCCCAAAATAAAATTTAAGATGGAATTGGAACAAGACTGTACTCTTAACTTTCTAGATATTTCAATATCCCATAAAAACGGCACCCATGATTTTCAAATTTACCGCAAACCGACCCACACAGATTCTGTCATCCCCGCGTCATCGTGTCACCCTTGGCAACATAAATTGGCCGCTTTCCATAGTTACGTTAATCGTCTATTGGCCGTACCTCTGAATAATGATAATTATGCCAAGGAGCTCCAAATCATCTATCAGATTGCGGTCTCTAACGGTTATTCAAAAAATATTATTAACACCATTATAAAAAAGAAACAAATTCATATAGTTCGCAAAGATCTGTACGCGGCTACATCCCGAAGTGTTCGACGATATGTGAGCAGTTTGACCTACTTGGGTCCTGTATCTGAGAGAATAGCAAGGACTCTTAGGCGTAACGATATTTACGTTGCGTTCAGGACAAGCAATTCGCTGAGTGGGGCTTGTAACGTCAAAGACAAAATTGATGAACGCCAAAAATCCGGCGTTTATAGACTTGTTTGCAGTGAATGCAGCGCCGTTTACGTGGGTCAGACTGGTCGCAATTTCGATACCCGATACAAGGAGCATTTGGCCGCGTACAGAAATTGCAATCCCGACAGATCACACTTCGCAAAACATCTTTTGGAAACTGGGCATAACCTGACTAGCGACCACACATTTAAAGTCCTACATATTTGCGACAAGGGGCTTCGGCTGTGTGTGCTGGAACAATTAGAAATAATTAAAAATAAAAATAATAACATTGCACTGCTGAATGAGCAAACAAACGTCTCGAATTCACCACTTTTAAATATCTTTAAATCCAGTACTTAAAGTTTAAATATACTCTAAGTAGTCGTTTGCTATCGGTTCGGTCGCAAGCGGCTGCTTATGTAATTCGGGTGGTGGATTGTGTGAGCAAGCGGTCGCTATCACGATGTTGTAATCGCAATGTCGTAGGTGGGGGCCGTTTGCGTCACCTGTAGTATAAATAGGCAAGCTCTTTGACCGCGCCGCTCACTCGGCGGCCGTCTGTCGTAGAGTCTATTACGCTTGATAATGCCTCGTTTTGGGGCGAAACACGTGTCGTGTTCTCGACTTCAGTGGTGTATATTATCTAGTGGTGGTATTGTGGCGGTTCCTGGTGGCGGTGTTAGTTTGCTTGTGCACGCTACTGAGGGAGGGCGGGTGGTGCACTTCAAAAAACTAGGTAATATACTCGTACACCATTTTTATATTTTGCATGCGGATCTTAGCAAAGTAACTTACTTTTCTTCATTATAATGGATTTCCGCAAAGTAACGCCTGATTCTATTAACTATATTAATATTTTATGTTTAATTATTTGTTATCAAAAACCTTGTTGCGCGAAATGTGATGATATCCTTAAGCTATAATGTAACACAGAAGGTGTCTGCTTACGTCTGAACTCTGAATTTCGAATTCAGAGTGTCGTCATCGCCATGTCGTTTCTTGGGAATGATAAACATTACCAAGAAAACGGTATGGTTATTTCAACTATGAGAACCAATTTCACCTTAACGTAGAAAATTATCTCCGTAAGGTGGTACTTTTTGAAATAACTACAAGAAACTTGTTGAGTAGGAGTTGAGCGGGTTGAGTAAAAAACACAATTGAGTCGCAGAGAAAATGGGAGCGTTTTATTTCGTTTTAATCCTATATATGTACATTGTAAGTGGTTTCTCAAGTCACCGAGTATAGACGCATCGTGCGTGCTCGGTGCGGACCAATCAGAGCACGAGCCTGGTTTACGAATGTTGCTTCGCTCTGATTGGTCGCCTACTTTTGGACATATTATGCCCATATAAGGGCATTTTGCGAGGCTCACTTGTATTACGTAATTATATAATAAAAAATGTTACGAGCTACTTGTGCGAAGTAATTATATAACAATATGCCTGAATGGCTCACACATGGCATGAGATCGTCGATACGATTGCTATTTATTTAAGTATTTTATTTACAGACTAATATTTAAAATTCATAGATTGCCAACCGTCTCCCCCTTGGCGCTTGCGCCATCTTCTTTGGAGGCAATCTTCGTAAGGATGATGAGTCGCGACGCCGGGCGTCGAAACGTCCCACCCGCTGTGCATACGTCTACTATGCGCACTCTGTTGTCTGTTCCCGGGTAAGTTTTGATTACTTCGCCTCTGGGCCAAATTCCTCTTGGTAACGTTGCGTCGGCTATTAATACTATATCTCCGACTACAGGGTCTTTATATTCGGTCGTTTTCTGGCGTGAAGCGATCAATGTCGGTACGTATTCTTTCAACCATGGTTTCCAGAAATAGTCTGTTAATCGTTGCGCCGACCTCCAGGTGTCCGTATTTACCTAGAATTCCGTCATCAAATTGCCCAGGGGCGGGTGTGCCATTCGATCTTCCTATTAGGAAATGATTCGGCGTTAGGCTTTCTTCATCGTTTGCATCTAGACTTATGGGGTTCAGCGGTCTAGAGTTAATAACGTGCTCGGCCTCTAACAATATAGTATGAAGTGTTTCTTTGTTCGGCGCTCTCTCTTTCATCGTATGGGTTAGCGCGGCCTTCACTGAGTGTACTAGACTTTCGCATACGCCGTTCATGTGGGGCGCGCCCGGTGGTGTAAATTTCCACCGTATTCCTTTGTTTTCAGTGTATTCGATTAAATCTTTATTTGCGCCGACGAAATTAGTTCCATTGTCGCTGTACATCGTGTGAGGGGTCCCCCTTCGGGACGCTAATCTTCTTAGAGCTAGTATCATAGAGTTAGTGCTTAAAGACGCGGCTAGCTCTAGATGTATGGCGCGTGTTGGTAGGCAAGTAAATAACACGCCCCATCTTTTTTCTTTTTTTATTCCGACGGTTATGTACATAGGTTCGAAATAATCGACGCCTGTATGTGTAAAAGGATAGCTCTTCAATGCTAGTCGCTCGGCCGGTAAATTTCCGTATGGAGCCTCTCGTGGTGCGCCTTTAAATGCTCTGCACCAATGGCAATTATTTATTATGGCCTTAGTCGTAATGCGAAGCGACAATATATAATATTTCTGTCGTAGTTCGTTCATTACTGTGTTGTGGTTGGCGTGATTGAACTTTCGGTGATAACTGTCGATTAGGAGACGAACGATCTTGTGTTTACCATCCATCACGACGGGTGATACATAGTTGCGATCTAGGTAAGTTGCTGCGCTGATTCTGGTGTTCAAGATTAGCACTCCCTCGCACAACTCTATCTTGAGTTTGTTCAATCTCGAACCTCTATGTATCGATCTTTGTTTGGATAGATCGTCGATTTCTTTGCGGAAACTTTCCCGCTGTACGACTTTGATAAGCTCGTTTTCGGCTTTTTGCAACAATTCGACGCCTAACGGAGGCAACAGGGTAGAGAGAGAGTTTTCGGAGCCTTTTGAGTTCTTGTTTTCGATTTTCATTTTCTTATGAGCTTTTCTTGCATGCCGACGCCAGGCGGAGTCATTTTCTTTCTTGTTAACGATTAGTATGCGTGCTGATTTTCGTAATGTTTTAAATTTCTCTATAGACTGAAATAGACGTGCGGTGGCTCGAAGTAAGCGTTCCCATGTTGAGAATCTGTTCGCTTCCGGTAGCACAGGTTCGATTCTGACGACGTTGATTTTTGCGGTGACTCGCTCCTCGCCGGTGACTTTCGTGGTGGTTTCACTACGGTCTGCCGGCCATTTCTCTTCGTGGTTTTTCAAGAATTCCGGCCCGTGAAACCATCGATGTTTTTCGTCGAAGGATAACGGCGGATCTCTTGTCGCGTCGTCGGCTACGTTGCCTTTTGTCGGTACCCATCGCCACTCGCTCTGTCTTGTAGATTCCTCTATTTCTGCTATTCTATGAGCAACATATGCCTTGTACGTTCTCGGGTCGGGCTTTATCCAGGACAGCGCCGTACGCGAATGGGACCAAAACACTCTTCTTGTTATTTTTCTTGTGCCTAATTCTTCTTGTACCGCGTGAGCGAGCCAACTGCCTAATAGTGCTGCCTGTAATTCCAGTCTAGGTATAGAGATCGGTTTGTTCGGTGTTACTCTCGATTTTGCTGTAATTAAGCGGACTTCATAGCTATCGTTGTGCCGATATCGCCAATACGCTGCCGCTGCGAACGCTTTCTCGCTCGCGTCGCAGAACGTATGCAGCTCCCCCTCGGTGTCGACGGGCGAGATGCAGCGGGGTATCTGAATGGAGCTTAGTGTTTTCAGATGTTGAATCCAGTTGTTCCACAGTCGCTGTTCTTCGACTTTTAGGGGTTCATCCCAGCCTATGCCTGTTCTCCATATGTTCTGGATTATTTGTTTGCCTTGAATTAGCACTGGGCAGGCTAAACCTAGCGAGTCGAAGACGGACATAACGGCACTGGTGACCTCTCGCTTGGTCGGCGGTCGATGTCCGCTTATCACCTCTTCCGGTGTGTTGCGTAAGTTGACTGCAAAGCCTAGGCTGTCGTTTTCCACATTCCATTTCAAGCCTAATGTCTTCTCTATATGTGACTCGTGGCTCCCGATGCGTAATTGGCTAGAGCTTTGGATTTCTGGGAAGTGCTCTATCGTTGTGGGATTATTACTTGCCCAACCTCGCAGCTGAAAACCTCTTTTTTGATGTACGGCGTCCACTTGCATAGCTATTCTCTTAGCCGTGGACTCATCGTAAAAACTTTGTAAATAATCGTCCATATAGTGGTGTTTTTCGATGGCTTCCTTTACTTCTGAATGTTGACTCTCTCTCTCGGCGTTTTTATTCTTTACAAATATCGCGGAGCAAGGCGAAGACGTTGCTCCGAATATAAGTGACGTCATTCTGTATTCTTTTATTTCGTGACTGTCGTCATCTCGCCACAAGAATCGCTGGCTGTCACGATCTTCTTCTCGTATTTTTATTCTTAAAAACATTTCTTTTATGTCAGCCATGACGGCTATGGGTCCTTCCCTGAAGCGTATAAGCACACCGAACAACGATTGAAGTAGGTCAGGTCCGGATAGAATAGAATAGAATAGGAATAGCGCGTCTTTCAAGCTCTTCCCGTTACTTTTGGCCGCTGCGTCGAACACCAACCGTATTTTCTTTTTCTGAGGGTGTACGACGGCGAAGTGAGGCAGATACCACGTGCGTGATGATGTCGTCCGTTGTGGTGCTACCTCTGCGTATCCGATTCGAAGAAGATTTTCTATGTGTTTCGAATATTCTGTTTTGAATCTTTGTTCGCTTTCATACGTTTTTCTAAGTTAACGAAGCGTTTCAGGGCGTTCGCTTTGCTTTCCGGCATCGTTTCAGTGTCGCTTCGCCAGAGTAATCCGCACTCATAACGGTTTTCGTCGGGTAATAGTTTCGCGGTTTCGTTCAAAATTCTTAGGGCTCTTTCTTCCGGGTCGTTGATCGGCTTCTTTGGCGCGACTCCCATCGCTTCTATGGCGAAGTGAGATTTTATTAAATCTTCTAGTTTGTCCTCTTCTCGTAATTGAAGCCTCAAGTGGTTTATTGAACGAATCGGTCTTGCTATACTGGCACTACATCCGTGTAGTACCCATCCCAATTTTGTGAGAGACGCTACGGGCTTATTCCTCTTGCCGCTGCGTATGTCTCGAGACACTATTAAATGCCAGTTATCTTGCCCTATTAATAGCGCTGGTTTCACGGCGTCGTATGTTATTTCTTCTATCAATCCCGTGAGATGTGAACAGTCGGTCAGCTCCTTTGCTGACTGCTTGCGGTGACAGATGTAGGCCATTCATAGTGTACGCGCTCAAATCGTTGTATTGTCGGGCGTACAGACCCATCACTCGCAGCTGGAGTCTCCTGGCGCTTTGGTTTTTTAAATTTTGACCCCCCATCCCCTCGATATTGAGGTCGTCTCTCGGTCCGTCCGCTCCTATATCGTTTGCAACTTCTTCTTCTAACAGGGTGATGGTCGAGCCTTCGTCCAGCAGCGCGTGTACAGTTCTTTTTCCTTTAGGTCCGTGCACTTCTACCGGTATGATTTTTAAGTACGCCTTTGTAGTTGTTAAAGTGTTCACTGATGGCGCTGTTATCGCTTCCTCACAGAGGGGAGGTGGGGTGGTTAGTGGCTTGTTTTCCGAGTGCAACAACGTATGGTGCCTCCTATTGCATTTGGCGCATCCTTTCGGTTTGCAATCGAAACCTCTGTGGCGTCCTGCCTTCAAACACTTAAAGCACACGTTGCTCTTCTTAACCATATCCCACCTGTCATCCGTGCCAGCCTTGGTGAATTTATGACATTCCTTGAAGCTATGATCCTTGTTGTATAGAGGGCATGTCTCCTTGGTTTTCTTCTGAAACGCTACTGTAGCGTTAACTTCTTCAAGACACTCTAATTCGGAGTTCTCGGCCTGCTTGGCAGTGTGAACTCCTCTAGTCCTGCTTCTGATGCCTTCTTTCTTGAATTGGTTCTTGAAGCCTATGTTTTAAGTCCCGTGCTGATCTGCCATGCTATTCAAGAAGTTGGACAGAGCGATGAGTATCGGTTCTTCATTGCGAACAGAGTGATATTCGAACCATTTGAATCTTATTATAGTACTCATTTTCTCAATTATTCGCTCTGATATGTCACCCGAGTGCAGGAAGTTAGGTTTTTGCATTTTCTTTATAGTGGCTACAGTATTGGATACCACCCCGGCGAACTTCACTATTTCCTTCGCATCTTCCAGCAGGTAACCTGTCGATATTGACGATTTCATTCTTGATCAGATACGTAGGTCGGCCAAATCTTCTTTCTAGCGCTGTAATAATCTCAATCGGATCGGTCTGGGTGTACAGCAGCGCTTTAACAGCTTCCCGCGCTTTTCCTTGCACGGCTCGCCGTAGCCTCGTCACGTTTTGCACATTCGTTAAATTATTAGCCGTATCTTCATATGTCGTTTTGAATGCCATCCATTCGTTTAAGTCTCCATCGAATGAATGTAACTCGCCTAGGTATTTGGGTGCGAATCCGCTTTGCTTGTTGCTGGTCTTGATAGCTTCCATGATTGCATTCGCTAACGAAAGTGTTTCATTACACTTTGCGGCGGAGGGAGCCCGCTTCGCCCCCTCCCCCTTGTGAATTACTTCGTTTTCCGTCACCTGGGTTAACAAGTCGCCGCGCTTCTCGACTGATGACTTCTCTATCCAGTCGGCTACCCGCCACTGGCTGTCGCCCTCGTCTTCACTTGGGTCGGTTTCTTCACCTTGGTCATCTAGTCGAAGCAATTGGAGTCTCGTAGCTGCATGTTCAGCCGCCGCTCGTGCTTGTTCTAATTTCAAGCGTTGAAGTTCTAGCTGAACTTCTAATTCCGTTCTTCGGCGCGCTGTTCTTGAAGGTGCCACTGACGTTCCTTTTTTTCTTGATGTCCTCTTGGTGACGGTAACTTCTGCCTTTTCATTCTTAGATTCTTCCGGTTGCTGTGTGACATCCTCATTTTCCTTGACTCTCTCTCTTTCCCCCTCACCCCCGCTATTTGCCGAGGTTGTTGTTGCGTTCGTTTCTGTCGTCGTTCCAGTCATTGTCCCAGTTGTTGTTCTCGTCGCGTCTGTTGCTGTGTCTGTTGTTGTCGAAGAGTTTTCTGTACTCGTAGTGTTCCCTTCGGTGCTTTCTGCGTCCTTTTGAGATCGGGTCTTCATTCTTCTTGTATCCCGTCCCTAACGTGCCCTAATCCTAACGGTCCCTTATCCTAACAATCCCGCTCGAGGGCCCCTAAGGGATATGCTCGAAACGGGGATGGAGACGCAAAGGATAGGAAGGTGGGTTCCGTCCAGCAGAGGAATACGTGCGAGTCCAGGTGCTTAGGAACCGGGGGAATACCCAGTCCGTCGGTAGTGCCTACAGTCCGGCCCTGGACTACACACACAACGTACTGACACGGCCAAGCTATACGGCGTCTTCAGAAAGGCGACCGGCGATCCCGCTTGAATGATCGCTCCCGCCTTGAACGGCGTTTACTTACAAACGTACCGTTTGGCACCGTTAGGTGGTACGCAGTAAGCCACGACACCAGCCGTGTTAGTTTGACGTTCTGTTATTTGTAGCACTTAACTCGACGCTGCACGACGCTTCACGACGCCGCACGATGTTACACGACGGATTACGACGCAACGCGATGGTTCACGACGCACCACGATGGTTCACGACGCAACACGATGCTACACGACGCAACACGATGCTACATGACGACACGAGACGACACAATAATGCTTCACGACGCTAGTTACCGCGGTATAACACATGTATCGCTACGGCGCCGTGCAGACGGCGCATCGACGTTCCGCGTATCCCGTGTTATTCACGTAGCATCAGCAGTTTGCATATCCATTGTTTCATTTCTTCATTATTTTAATTGTATAATTCATTTATCAGTCTTGACTTAGCTTTAACATTGTAACATACTTGTTTAATAAATATTATAGTTTTTAAAAACATAATTTTTCATCGCCCAAACTTAACTGGCGCAGTCGGTAGGATCGCGGCACTTCCGAGAAAGAATAGAACTCTTCTTCTCGAGGTGAACGGTATTAATCGTTAATTCGCGATCTATATAATAGAGAACCTTCGGGCGATATTCGCGGTACTTCCGGAGCTAAGGAATCCTGTTGCTCGTCAAGACCCGGTGGGAGATGCAGAAGACGCTGTGGTAAGTGCTCATTGACTTCCAAGTTTCCTATGCTATATTTCCTGTCGTTATTTATATATACATATTATTGTGTGTGTTTGTGCGTTCGTCCATAGGCTAAAATCGCGTTTGGCTTTCGTACTAATTTTTTTTCTCTTTTTTATTAACACTTGTGTCTACTTATATAAACTAGTATCGTTATATATTAGTAACACAAAATGGCTTTTAAAGATTGCGATAACTTTAAATTCATTACGGATTTAATGCCGAGATACGACGGCAATCCAAAGACGTTGAATTACTATATTAGAGAAGTAGATAATATTTTAAATTTAGTGGAAGAGCCAGCTAGGCATCATCCTTTAGTTCTATCTTTAGTTAAAAGTAGGTTAAGCGGTCCAGCAATAGACGCCATTGCATACGAGGAAAATCTAACTTCATGGGCTAGTGTCAAAAATGCGTTAACAAGACGGCTAGGCGAACCCCGAAACGAGATTCAAGTGATGCAGGAGCTTACGCGCATGCGTCGCCTCAAATCTGAGGACGCGGATAGCTTTGGAAAACGATTAAGGGAAATGTTAGATACCTTATATACCGTAGGCAAACATTCAGAAAAAAGTTATTATGAGAACATGGTTATAGAACAATACACGAACCAATTAGATTTTAATGTATCGATAGGTGTAAGGATAGCAAAACCAGTAACGCTAGAATTAGCAATAGTAGCTGCTAGGCAGGAGGAAGCTAGACTAGCATATAATAGGAATTACAGTAGCAACTTTCCATCTACGTCACAACCGAAGAATAAAATTGAAGTTCATAAACCTAGTTCACAAGGCCACCCGTTTAGGCCATATACTAACCAACCCTTACAACATCTGATAACACCAAACTCCGTACCACAACAAAATAATCTAAACCCAGAACAACGCCAGCAGTGGGTGCAATCTATGTTACCATGGAAGAACCGCTCCAACAACACAGGTAATTTTAGAAATTCTGGAAATTTTAGAACTCAGCCGAATATTCCACAACAACAAGTCAATCCTCCTCAGAAAGTATCTGATGTCACCATGAGATCGGTAGGTAAACCTCAAAAACCACAGTTTGTGTCCGAGGAATTACTCTATACCCCCAACGAGGAATACTTTAGCGAAGGAGAGCAACAAAACTTCAACGCCACCGAATATTACGACGACTATCAGAATCAAGATGACACAGCGGTAAGTAACAATCAGAATTTTATCGCGGACAGCGAGCTAGACGACCAAGGATAGTCAAGCTCAACCATCACGACAAAGACCACTTACCCTACATCCAGCTGCCCGAATACAAAGGTAAGTTTCTTATTGATACTGGGGCATCACGGTCAATGATTTCACCAGACGTAATCTTTGGTACATTTCTCGAGTATTGTGTAGAACGCGAACCTTTCGAAGTCAAAACTGCACATGCTAAAACCAGACACGAATACGTAGCACACCTTCCTTTACCACCAGCCTTTAATAGCGATATCACACATAAATTCCTGTTATTCGATTTTGACCCTAAGTATAAAGGACTTATAGGTTTAGATTTATTAAAAACGTTGTCAAGTAATATAGATTTAAAGAATAAAATATTACATACAGCAACAGCGAGTATACCTATATACTTTGATTATCCCATTAGAAAAATTAAAATAGAACCAAGATGCGAAAAGTTAATTACGGTAAAGACTAATTATATAGATGGACAATATCTTCACGACGATTATTGTTGGTCGAACGGCTTAGAGTCACCAGCCGCAATAGTCTCTGTAAAGAACGGTATTTTTAAAACTAGCGTAGTAAATTACACAGATGATCAGAAAGTTATATCTAATAAGACCCATATTAACTTAGAACCATTTGCAAATACTGTACAAAACAATCACAGATGCAGACTTAACAATCTCAACGTACACACCAACATTGACGCAGAGTTACAGGAGAACGTAAAGAAAATTAGGACACAACATATGAACGAAGAGGAAAAGCGGGAAATTAATAAAATATGCTTTCAATATAGAGACCTATTCTATTCAGAAAACATTCCATTAACGTTTACTCACGCTGTTAAGCACGAACTTAGGCTTACCGATGATAAACCTATTTTCGTTAGGAGTTATAGACAAGCCCCTCAGCAGCGTAAAGAAATAGGCAACCAGGTAGACAAACTGTTGAAGCAGGGAATCATAAGGGACAGTATTTCTCCTTGGCCCTGCCCTGTTCATATAGTTCCAAAAAAACCAGATGCTTCCGGTAAGGTCAAATGGCGTTTAGTTATTGACTATAGGAGACTTAATGACCGTATTGTAGAAGATAAATACCCTCTCCCCAATATACATGACATTTTAGACCGGTTAGGCAGAGCACAATACTTTTCCACACTCGATCTTGCAAGCGGGTACCATCAAGTAGAGATGCACCCGAATGACATTGAAAAAACAGCATTCTCGACCGAAAAAGGGCACTATGAGTTTCTTAGAATGCCCTTCGGATTAAAAAATGCCCCAAGCACGTTCCAAAGACTCATGGACCACATATTAAGAGGCATAGATAATGTGTATACCTATCTAGACGACGTCATCATCATCTCTACATCGTTACAAGACCATGTAGATAAACTAAGACAAGTCTTTGAACGGTTTAGGCTACATAACTTAAAGATTCAATTAGACAAATCAGAATTTCTTCAAAAACATGTTAAGTTCTTGGGACATGAATTAACGGACCAAGGACTTAAACCAAATAAAGATAAAATTAAGGCAGTTTTAGATTTCCCCCTCCCACAGTCACAAAAGGACGTTAAAGCCTTCTTAGGTCTAGTAGGCTATTATCGTAAATTTATCAAAGATTTTGCCAAACTTACAAAACCAATGACCATCTGCTTAAAAAAGGGTAATAAAGTTGTTCATACCCCGGAGTTTGTAGAATCCTTCGATAAATGTAGGCAGATATTAACGAACGCCCCAATCCTCCAATACCCAGACTTTGATCAGCCTTTTATCCTTACGACTGATGCTTCAGACGTCGCATTAGGCGCTGTTTTATCACAAGGGACCGTAGGATCCGATAAACCAGTTGCGTACGCATCTAGAACCCTCTCAGATACAGAATCTAGATATTCCACCATCGAAAAGGAGTTACTCGCCATTATATGGGCTATCAAATATTTTCGACCTTATCTTTATGGCCGTAAATTCACTATTTACACCGACCATCGTCCACTTACCTGGTTAATGTCATTAAAAGATCCAAATTCAAAGTTAACTAGATGGCGTTTAAAATTAGCAGAGTATGATTATAAAGTCGTATACAAGAAGGGTAGACAGAATACCAACGCAGATGCGTTATCAATGGTCAAAATATTCCATAATAGCATAGAGTCTTTAGCTGTAAACTTTGACGATAATGAAGACGACCAATTAATAGGCAGAATATTTGATAATGCACGTAGGGAAGCTGAGGGACAAGTAAATAACGATAATGTGAGCAATAGTGTCCCAATCTCGCAGACAGACGTGGAGTCCGATAGCATGAGCGTGGTTACGATAGATCGGGAACAACTAATATCTACCAATCACACTCAACCTGATAATGAGAATCGCGGAATACCCATTGTAGCCGAGGCAATAGATAGACAATTGAAACAGTTTCACATAAGATCTACACCTGGAACTACATATAGAGTCGATAATAGGTCCACCAACTCTCGATGCGTTATTAAAGACGTTTTTATTCCGATAAACAACACGGAACAAGAAATTATTCGATTCTTAAAAGAACATACAATAGCCGATCGAGTTTTCCATTGTTACTTCCATAACGAAGAATTATATCATGCATTTGCTAGAGTCTACACTACCGTTTTCAATGAGAGAGGTCCAAAATTATTAAAATGTACGTTACGTGTAACATTAGTAGAAAATAAAACCGAACAACAAGAGTTAATAAAGAAGTATCACGAGGGTAAAACTATACACCGTGGTATACAGGAAACCTATAAACAACTACATAAAAACTATCACTGGCCTAATATGCTACTTACAATACAGACATACATAAACCAATGTGAAACTTGCCTCAAGGCCAAATACGAACGTAACCCCTTAAGACCACCCCTAGCTCTTACCGAGACACCTACAAAACCCATGCAACAACTTTTCATGGATTTATATTCTACAGGAGGAGCAACCTTCCTAACCATAATAGACAATTTTTCAAAATACGCTCAAGCCATACCGTTATCAGCGTGTAGTAGTGTACACATAGCAGACTCACTATTACAATTCTTCTCAATACTAGGTTTACCTCATAAGATTACCACTGATTCAGATAGTAAGTTTGATAACGATGTAATAAAGGAAATATGCGCCTCCCATGGTATTAACATACACTTTACAACACCGTACAATCCTAACTCCAACTCTCCAATTGAACGATTTCACTCGACAATAGCAGAAATTATTCGTATACAAAGAATGACAAATAAGGATGACCCCATACAAACTCTCATGAGATATTCGGTTATAGCTTATAATAATGCTGTTCATTCAGCAACAGAATATACTCCACATGAACTACTTTTCGGTCATACAGCTTCACGAAACCCCTTAGAGCTATCTTATACAAAGGAATTTTACCAAGAGTATGTCCTTAAACATCGCATGAACGCAGAAGCGGTACAAGAGTGTGTGTCAGCACATACGTCTAAAAATAAGGAACAGGTAATAGCAAAACGCAACCAGGATGCTGAGAGTATAAGTTTTAAGGTAGGTGAAGTAGTATTTAAGCAAGTAGCCAAGACAGCACGCAACGACAAAACCAAGCCTGTATTTAAAGGACCATACAAAATAATTCACTTACACCCGAACAATGTCGCTGAAATTATAGGTAATCACCCTAACTCTAAGTCTATTAGAGTTCATTATAAATTACTACGGAGACCTCATCTTGTTGCAGGGCCGTCGTCACAGGAACCTTTCTGCTCTACACAACAGCCAATGTAAATATAAAGCCCGTAGATAACACGAACGGTATCCTATTAAGGCAAGGACAGATTAAAATACAAATCGACTCCTTTAGCATAGCCTGTGTATATAACTTAACAGATTTACACCTTACAGCCACTAAGCTTATGGCATTATATGCTGGTGTTATAACAGCTGAAACACAAGCAGCATCTAACGAATTACATAAGGCATATAGAGACCAAATTAGCCATACCCTAGATATAATAAATAGGAAATTAACATTTATAACTCCTAGAATTCGAACTAAGCGAGGTCTTATTAACGGATTAGGTACGGTAGTTAAAGCCATTACGGGAAATCTGGATAGTCAGGATGCAATGAAATTTGAAAGCGAAATTAATGACCTAAGAAATCACGTTAGTAAAACTAGAACTCTACAAAGGCAATCGCTCATATTAGCAGAGAGTACTATCACAGAATTTAGTAGTCAACTTAATAAAATAAATGAAAATCAAAAGAAATTAGTAAGAGCTTTACAAAATGCATCTAGTGTATCTAACACCGTTATGACTCAGTTAAATTTCTTAGATATGTATGTTCAAATAGATTTTAGTTTGCAATTATTATTAGATAAATTAATGATATTGGAAGATGCTATTTCCTTCTCTCAGTTAGGTGTAATGCACCCTAGTATTATAAGCCCTCAAAATTTAATTGTAGAAATGAGAAACTTACAAAAAATATTTTCAATTAAACCCGTGGCAGATATAAGTGTTAATAACATACATACGTGGATATAATAGTGAACAGGAGAAATAAAAATTCTTAGCTTCCAGATATATCGCCGTGTAATGACACATAGGATAGACAAAAGTTTTACATAGACCGCAGACACATTACACAAAAAAAAATACTGCATTAAGAGGCAATGCTTAACTATTGCTCTTATATAATTTAAGGCGCTTTGCGTAAACATGCCCCCGGGCGTTGAAAGCTTGTCTTTCAACACAATTACTTTTCTTCGCTTTGAGGTAGAAGGCAGATTTTGCTAAAAGCTCTTCGAACAACTCCGGTTGCAGTTCTGACATCAGCGACGCGGTTGACTCCGTCCGTCCCGGGATGAACAGCTATTATTCGACCCAATCGCCACTTTAGCGGAGGAAGGTTGTCATCCTTCAAGATCACCAGTGCACCTTCCTTCAGAGAGTCGACACTGGAACGCCATTTTGTCCGCAGTTGGAGTTCAGAGATGTATTCCTTGCTCCATCTTCTCCAAAAATGTTGACGAAGTTGCTCAATTCTCTGATAACGACTCAGTCTGTCCGGCAAATGATCTTCATAATCTTGCGAGGGCAGTGATGTGAGCGGCCGGCCAATGAGGAAATGTCCCGGGGTCAGTGAAAGTAGGTCGCTAGGATCTGCGGATAGAGGTGTCAGCGGACGGGAGTTCAGTACTGCTTCGATTTGGATCAGCACAGTGTTTAACTCCTCGTAAGTAAGATTAGAATTACCTAACACTCTCTTCAGATGGAATTTTATAGACTTCACACCTGCCTCCCAAAGACCGCCAAAATGAGGAGCGTTTGGAGGTATGAAATGAAAATCTATATTTTCATGAGCTAATTCACCAGACAGCAAGTTGCAATTGCCCTTAATAAAACGACCAATTTCATTATAAGCACCTACGAATGAGGTTCCGTTATCCGAGTATATATGTTTGGGTTTACCTCGACGCGAAATGAATCTACGAAGTGCTGATATATAATTCTTACTAGTTAAATCGCCTGCCAATTCGACGTGCACAGCTTTGGTCGTAAAACAAACAAAAATTAGAATATATACCTTTACTAGCTTACAACCGCGACCTTGCCGACTAGCTGACATAATAGGTCCAGCATAGTCCACGCCAACGCACTCGAAAGGAAAGCCACCGGGAGTCACACGTCGCTGCGGTAGATTGCCCATAATCGGGTTAACAACCTTTCCTTTAAAGCGGCAACATAAATGACATTGCCGGCAACAGTGTTTAGCTAAATTTAAACCTCCGATCGGCCAAAATGTTTCCTTTATTGAAGCTAGTAATAAACGGGGACCGGCGTGCATATGTTTTACATGCATATATTTGAAGAGCAACTTTGTAAAGGGATGAGTGGACTGTAACAAAACTGGGTGCTTCTTCTCATATGAAAATGATGCGTTACCCAAACGACCGCCGACGCGCATTAACTTATTATCATCTAAGAATGGGTTAAATTTTAAAAGATTGGATTTTTTTGACAAATTTTTGTTACATAATAAATTATCATATTCATTAAATGATTCTATTTGAGACAATTTAATTAAGACGTTTAAAGAATTTTGCAGTTCATTATTACTCAAATATGTAGTTTGTGGAGACTGTTTTTTACAAATATTGATAAATCTCAATATATAAGCCATAGACCGTTGCAATCTAACAAAATTCGAGAAACGCTCAAAATCAATAAGAGGCTTTTTAATGTTCTTTGTAAATAAGGAAACTTCTGAATGGGTTTCTGGTAATGTTTCGTTTAGTACAGGACTAGTAGGCCAATTAGAAACATCACCCTTTAGAAATTGTGGGCCAGACCACCACGAGTCAAGATCTTTAATTTCCTTTATATTCACACCGCGGGAAACATAGTCCGCCGGGTTTAAATCAGTGGGAACATGCCGCCAAGAATATGAACTAGTTTTTTCTAAAATTTCAGCGACACGGTTCCGAACAAATGGTTTTAACCGGTTAGGTAACATTTTTAACCAGCCTAAAACGATGGTAGAATCGGACCAAAAAACAACTGATCTTACTTGAACTCTTAGGGAACTTATCACTTTCTCGAATAGCTGTACTCCAACAAGAGCAGCGCAGAGCTCGAGCCTCGGTATTGTGATGGACTTTATGGGAGCCACACGACTTTTAGCTGAAAGTAAGCGTACCAACACATTATAATCATTAGCGCTGCGAACATATAGGCATGCGCCGTATGCTAATTGGGATGCGTCACTAAATATATGCAAGTCTATATTATTATATAAATCGCACAAAACGACTCGTGGAATACGTAAATTGTTGAGAAGCGATAAACTCTCTACAATTGCTACCCATGGTTTAATTATTTCAAGGGGCAATTGGTCGTCCCATGAAAGTTTATGCAACCATAACTTTTGCATTAAAACTTTCATAGGAATTATGCATGGAGCTAGAAGTCCAAGGGGATCAAAGATCTGTGAAATTACAGAAAGCATTTCACGCTTTGTAAAGTTATTTAAGATGACTTCATTAATACAATAGTATAGTTCGTCGGTCTTGATGAACCAACTAAGACCTAACGTTTTACAGGGTTCTGTAGAACCGATATTTAAGTCGACCGATGAATTATTGGTATTTAAAATGACTTGAGGCTCATTCGATTTCCATTTGCGGAGATTCATACCAGCTGAAGCTAGTACAGCAGAAACCTTGTCACGTATGTTCAACACATCCTGGACACTGTCTCCTCCACTTAACAAATCGTCAACGTAGAAATCATGGATTATTATTTCTGAGATTTTATTGTCGTTACAGTCGATTCCTAGCTGTTTGAGACATCTAGTAGCTAGATAGGGTGCGCTTGCCGTGCCATACGTAACAGTGTTTAACTGGAACGCTTTCATGGGCTGTGACGGATCATCCCTCCACACTATTTTTTGCAGATGTCTATCATCAGGATGTACGACGATCTGTCTATACATCTTCTCAACGTCGGCTGATATTGCGTATTTATGCTGCCTGAATCTCAAAAGTATTGACAACAGATCATCTTGTATGTTGGGCCCTACTAATTGCAAATTATTAAATGAAATACCTGAAGTGGTAGGGCTGCTCGCGTTAAAAACAACCCGGAGTTTGGTTGTTAAGCTGCTCTCACGAATAACTCCATGGTGTGGTATAAAATATTCTACTCTCTGTGAATCAAATGAACACTCGGACATATGACCTAATGTAAAATATTCTGACATGAATTGACAATAGATGTGTTTAAATTCAGGCTGACCTTTGAATCTGCGCTCAAGAGAAAGTAAACAATGTTTAGCGCGTTGTAAGGAACTGCCCAAAATATCACGTGATTTTTTCAGTGGTATTCTCACACAGAAACGACCGTCTTGCTGACGAGCTGAGTTTTTAATAAAATGTTCTTCGCACAATTTTTCTTCTTCAGAGAAGACTGATGACTGATGGCGAACCTCCTCGAGGTGCCAAAAACGCATTAAGAGGTTTTGAATGTCATTAACATTATCATTGTGCGAAAAGACGTTATTACTCGAATTAATTACTAAATGTGACTTAAATTTGGAAATCGGTTGTGGTACAAGGCCGCCATTAATTAAGGGACCTGAAACTAGCCATCCTAACCTAGATTCGTAAAGTACCGGCTTGCCGTTTCCTAAATTAATTTTACGTAACCCTAAAAGGTCCCAAAAAACATCCGCACCTATTATTATATCTACCGATGATGGTGTGTGGAAATGGGGATCGGCTAAACAAAGGTTACTTGGTAGATTTAACTCTTTTAACGATAGTTGATGACTAGGTACTTCGTCAGTTATGGTAGGTAAGATGAAACAAAAAAGATTGGTAGTAAATTCTTCGTTTAACGATTTTATAGGTAAGCAACACATTTCGCCTATGTGCGACCTCGAATTATTAATTCCTAATAAGGATTCGTTAACATTAACTGTTGGTAAATTTAATAACCTACTTAATCTTTCAGTAATAAGGCATGAAGTGCTACCACAATCAAGAACAGCGCGAGCTAGGTATTCACTATTGTTGTTATCATAAGTTTTTAAAAGGGAAGTGGCTAAGAGTACCTGAGTTTTGCTATGTAAATAAGTTGAGATTTGTGCAGATAATGTGACGTTATTATTACCAGTAGGTTTCTCTTCGCATGACGTAGCCGGAAGAGGGCTCGGACTATCCTCTGGCTTAGTAGAAACATTGGACGCCGGTCTAAGCTTCATATCTGAAATGTGAATCAAAGTGTTGTGCTTCCTTTTACATATTTTGCAACCACTTGATTTACATTGGTTGGCGTAGTGAACAGAACGTAAACAATTAAAGCACACTTTAAATTGCGGTAATAATTCCAATCTTTGATCAAAATTAAGCCCTAAAAACTTCGAACAATTATTTAAATTGTGATCAGCCTTGCAATTAGGACATGACTTCGACTGAGACGTCCTATTATTCCCATTTGATTGAGGTTGGGTATTAGTGACTGACACCATGCTTTTAATTTTATTATTATTTTTGCTGTAATTAATTTGAGAATTTCGAGATAGCTCCAATGTTTCTAACAGGTCTGCACGATTTCTTAAAAATGTAAAAATATTTTCTAAAGGAATAGTTTGATTATAGTCTCAGCGACCTTTGTACTCCTCCCACTCTCGATATGTTTTTAAATCTAATTTGTGAGTAATTATGTGAATTAATAAGGTGTCCCAATGATTAACGGGTTCTCCTAATGACTCAAGCGCTCGAAGGTTTTTATTCAGGGTGTCAATAAGACGCTTTAAAATAAATGACGATTCCTTTGTAATAACCTCAATGTTAAATAATGCCGTGACGTGATTTTGAATCAAAAGACGTTTATTATTAAACCGTTCACATAATAAATTCCATGCCACAGAGTAATTAATCGCAGAAAATTCAATCGATTGAATAACCACGGCAGCTGTCCCTTCGAGTGAGGCGCGAAGATAATGAAACTTATTAATGTTATCGATATCATCATTCGAATGTATTAAACTAGAAAAAGTATCATGAAATTCTAGCCAATTGTCATACGACCCACTGAATGTTGGAAGTTTTATCGTAGGCAACTTAACTAGTTTATGATTATTATTACGAGATAAACATTTTTCACTACTACCGCACTTTGTATTATTTTGTCGGATTAATTCTTGAGCTTTTGCAAGGATTTTATAATATAACGATTCGAATTCATTACGCTCATTTATCTGACTATTAATGTCGTCAACTATACACTCTAATCTTAATTGAACCTCATCGTATTGTTCGTATAATGATTCAATTTTACTTACGCGCAACTGAAGTTCGCTAACCTGGGATGTGCTTAATGAACTCTTTAATTCACTGAGATAATTATTAAACGCCGTTAGACGACCCTTAAAACTTGCCCGTTTTTTGATTAACTCTCTCTCCTCGGTCATTTTTGGATAAAGGCGAAAATTCTATAAAATATCTGAAAACTAATTATAATTGGTTAACAATAATCACAAAATGTTAATGTATTTTAACCAAGGCCTGTAACACTGTGCTAAAATGGATCCTTTCTTCCTTTTCTTTGTTCACCTCTTCAAGGTGACCCCGGACGTCTTCACAAAATTTTTCAAAAACTCCAAATTCGTAGATTTTGTGAAAATTATTATCTTCAAACGTAAATCCAACGTAGCTGTTCAAATTAGGCTCGAAGCTGACCATGGATATAATAGTGAACAGGAGAAATAAAAATTCTTAGCTTCCAGATATATCGCCGTGTAATGACACATAGGATAGACAAAAGTTTTACATAGACCGCAGACACATTACACAAAAAAAAATACTGCATTAAGAGGCAATGCTTAACTATTGCTCTTATATAATTTAAGGCGCTTTGCGTAAACAATACGTTAGAACGATCGATTAATGTTAAAGCATATAGCACAGAACACTCACTTACATTTATTCTAGAAATCCCTTCGGTCGATCCCAATATGTATGATCTGATCCACCTGTACTCCATCCCAGATAAAAATAACCTTACAATTATCCCAAAATCCAAATACCTAGTACTTGGAAGCGAAGAGTACACTTACCTAGATGAAAACTGTCGTCGCATCAACGATGAAGTGCAGCTGTGCAAATCCCTTACAACAAGAACAGTAGATACTTCAGATGATTGCATCACCTCGTTGATCCGTCACCAAGAAGCCAAGTGCGCGTATGCCCGAATGGATTTAAATAGAGGTAAAATTCAAAAAATAAATGAAAATACCTGGTTAGTAATTACCACAAAAAAAGAAGTATTAAGAACACAATGCGGAACTAGAACCGAATATAAAAGAATAACAGGAGTTCATCTAGTTACTCTGACAGACAACTGCCGAATTCATCTAATGAATACAACTCTTCAAACCCATTTCAAAACTGTATTTGTCAACGAAGTGATCCCGGTACCTAAAGGACAAGACATACCTCAAGAATCCGTTAGATATGATCTCAAACTACAAGACATATCTCTGGACAGCATACATGAACTGATTAATAAAGCTGAAACCATAAATGAGGAAGATCATCTCAACTGGTCCACTATTATGGCTACTCCAAGTTGGACGACCCTATTCCTGTACGCCATCGGAACTACATTAGCTGTTTGGAAGATATAAAAATGGAAGTCAGGAAGAACGAAAAAAAGGACTGAAAGTAGCGAGGACGCTACTGAAAGTTGCAAATTGCACTTTCATCTTAAGGAGGGAGGAGTTACCGCGGTATAACACATGTATCGCTACGGCGCCGTGCAGACGGCGCATCGACGTTCCGCGTATCCCGTGTTATTCACGTAGCATCAGCAGTATGCATATCCATTGTTTCATTTCTTCATTATTTTAATTGTATAATTCATTTATCAGTCTTGACTTAGCTTTAACATTGTAACATACTTGTTTAATAAATATTATAGTTTTTAAAAACATAATTTTTCATCGCCCAAACTTAACTCGCTGCCTCGGATTTATTTCTTGGCTTCGACGCTGGATAGTTTTCTTCAAAAACAATTCACTTATTCTTCTTTACGAAAATATTCTTCTTATATTCTTTAATTGTTCTTGAGTTCTTATAATCTTCTTTATTCGGCTTCTAGAAGGACCACTGTTGAGTAGGAGTTGAGCGGGTTGAGTAAAAAACACAATTGAGTCGCAGAGAAAATGGGAGCGTTTTATTTCGTTTTAATCCTATATATGTACATTGTAAGTGGTTTCTCAAGTCACCGAGTATAGACGCATCGTGCGTGCTCGGTGCGGACCAATCAGAGCACGAGCCTGGTTTACGAATGTTGCTTCGCTCTGATTGGTCGCCTACTTTTGGACATATTATGCCCATATAAGGGCATTTTGCGAGGCTTACTTGTATTACGTAATTATATAATAAAAAATGTTACGAGCTGCTTGTGCGAAGTAATTATATAACAATATGCCTGAATGGCTCACACATGGCATGAGATCGTCGATACGATTGCTATTTATTTAACTTATAGTATTTTATTTACAGACTAATATTTAAAATTCATAGATTGCCAACAAAACTAATGAAGGAAAATTGTTTCGAAACTCAATTTTATGAAAAAAACATTAAATCAAGGTTCAAAACAATTTTCACAAAATTAAGACTAATAGTAATTTTTAGATTTCTTTCAAAGAAAATTCTTCTGCGAACATTACGATGACAAGTGTTTAAACTTTGATAAAATCAGATTTCAATTATAGGTTTCTAAAGCGAAAAGGTGATTTGAAATGGCTCATTAACTTTTATAGCTTGGAGTCCCGGAGAAAGACCGCACATTACCGATATTTTCTATTAACGTTTTGATAAAATTCTCGTCAAAGCTTCCTGAAATTTTCAATTAAATTTTTCATCTTCAGTAAAGGACTTTAAGAACCTTCATTTTTTGTATTAACTGAAGGACAATGTTCAGTGTACGAAATGAAAAGAAGCTATAAATTTATTTAAGAACTATTATATGAATGATCGTGTCTTCCCGTGGGTGTCGTAAAAGACGACAGAGGGAAAATGAAAATCAGGAGATGGGCGGCAGCATCTTCCTTGAACATCTGAATAAATAAATTGCGGTTGCCAACCCGCCTGCCAAGCGCGGCAACTATGGCAAAATCCCCTCAAAATGAGAACTACAAACTATGTAGTTCAGCAGTGGACTAGTGATAGGATGAAATGATAATGATGATGATGATGATGTATTAGTTTTACAAATACTATAATTGTTATTGTGTCATGACGTTTTGGTTTTTCAACAATGAAACTGTTTATTACGAAACTGCTTCTTCTAATTAAATAAAAAAAATATAAAAAAACATGATATTTAATCATGTTTTTATTTAGCTAAAAAAACTCTTCCATACATACCGTTATGTGAATTTTCACTTATAAACTTTCTTATATTGCGGTATAAATATGTAAATAATATATGAAGTTACCCGATTCAGTTCATAACATTAGCAATGCACATTCATTTCGTGTGCGGATATTATCAAATTTACTTTATTTTATGTTTATATCTACGAGTATATGATATTTAAACCTCGTCGTCTTTGACACAAATACGTTGAAGAATTTCAAACTATATTTTTCTAGGAAGAAGGTTCATTCAAATGCATTAAATTAATGTGTAAAATGGAATATCGTTAAATAATTTGTTCCCGTTTACCAGCATTGTATTATTTTAACGGTTATATTTATTTCTGTTGACGTAGTGTTCAATTATGTAAAGCGTTTCGAAATGTGCTCTTGGGAAATGTATTATTGTTGTTTGATTTGTTGAGGAATGTACACCTATTGTATGAAAACTTAACGGGACCAGTGACGTCAAGTCCTTTTGGAAGTTGTTTTTTTGTTTTAAGACGCTTTCTTTCTGGGCATATTTAATTGTTTTCTATTACATTATGATAAATTGCCAAATAACCAACTTAAATAAATTTTAAAATAGTTGTTACCGAATTGATTTTTATATAAACAGCGTCATCTACATATCGTCGGTCTACATATCGACAGGAAAAACTCATTAAGAACAATAAATAGGAAAATGTTCTTTTCATACTAAGTACATTAAAATATCAACCACTTTCCCAGGAAAAACTAATTATATCATACGTACATTACTTTACGGAATTCCAAGAAACAAAAGTTACTAAATCCAAAATATTTGTTGAACTCGGCAGGTGAAAATTCACCTTAGACTTAATAAATTAAAGAAACTGACAAAAAAGGTGTGCCAATGAAACTTCATTAGTTATTAGATATATATTCTTATTTTAATACTATGTTGCTATCACTTAGCCTACAAATAAAAGTCTGAGTTTAACAAAAAAAATAGCTATAAAAGAAAACGATATTCTAAAAATATCATACAATGCATATTTCATCAAGGATTAACAAATTATTATTAATCCTTGAAGACTGGGAATTCCTGCTTCAACGTTCTGATTAATCAACATAAAATAATTAAGACAGAAAGGTGACGCAAATCAAGATTTATCGAAATCTTGAAAATCTTCTGGACTCAAAATCTTTTGCTTGTTTTAATAAATGGAAACTTACTTTTTTAAATCTTTATTCAAAAGAACAATTTAAACAAATACACGCGAATTTATACAAATATATAATAATAAAAAGGATTGTTATCTTTCCAAAATGCCTTTACAAACACCTACTAAAAAAGTTATGACCATTATTAATGAAAATTTGTGAACATTAATTAGATAATTGATAGTGATAAGAGAGTTTTAAGATAACATTTTTATGTCACGCTTGATTTAAAATATTTTCGTAGACAAATAATATTTGCAGCTCATCGCACATCGCATATATATATAAATACTTGCTTATATCATTTAATCTTTTTCTCTCTTTGTTTGGTAGACTATTTTTGGTGAAATTCTTTAAGAACACAGTTCAACTGACGAGAAGTGTTTTTTTTTAAAGACAACATACATAGTACATACTTATATATGTATATAGTCACGCCTTTTTCCCATATAAGAGGTAGGCCACTCACATTGATCACTTTTCGGCTTTGCGTGAAACGTTATTTTTCTAACAAATGTAATACGAGTAACATTTGGAAAGTTATAGTTACATGTATTCTTTATAGAATAATAAACCTTGCCTTATTTAACTAAACTAAATTTAAAATAAATTAAAATAATAAATAAGCATTAACAAATTTAAATAACTATGTATTTGACATTGAATTTCTAAATGTAAATATATGAATAATTAGTAATACTAATATTATAACCAGTGCTCAGCAGTAGGACATTTATAAGGTGTTACTTTTCTTTTTACTATTACCATAAATTTAATAAAAATCTTAACCTAATAAAGCTCAGCTCGTTGTCTGATAGCGGTTTAAGAGAATCTACCACCTCATCTTATCCCATGAGTGTCGTAGTCGACAGAGGGAAAATAAAAACCAGGACATGGGCAGCAGCATCTTCCTGGAACATCTGAAAACTGTGGTTGCCAACCTGCTTGCCAAGCGTGGCAACTATGGCAAAATCCCTTAAAAATGTGAGCTACAATTTTTTGTGGAAATCTATACTGGGAGGCCTTCGTTCAGTAGTGGACTAGTGATAGGGTAATATAATGATGATGACGAAAGCTAAGCTTAAAACTGCATACCCACATTAAATTTAAATTAAATTATACCTTACACCAATCCAATAATGAGATCGACTTCATCATGACGACCAAACGAATGCTGTTCAATGATGTCTCCGTGATCGCTGGGGTGAAAATCGGCAGTGGTCACCGAACGGTAAGAGGCACATTGAACTTAAACATTAAGCTGGAGAGGTATCGTCTGGTGAAGTCTACGCTCCGTCCATCGCGAGCCTTTACCAAAAACCCCGAGATCTTCCAGCTTGAATTGCATAATTGCTTTTAGTACCTAGATGATTGCGTTACAGTGGACAATATGAACGAGAGGCTCTTGGAAACTATCCAGGCGGTGGGGGCAAAATTTTGCAGGACCCACCGCAAAAAGAAGATCCAAAAGCGATCTCCGATCACACTCTCAGTCTCAGGGAGGCTAGACGTGAAATTAAGTTACATTCCTGAACTGACGCGTCAGGATATCTTCTATACAGCCCGTATTGAAGAATCGATAAAGCGAAACCAAGGCTCAAAGGTTTTGGCAGGGATCTGTCTACCAGGAAGAGCCAACTTAATAAGTTGAGGACCGAGAGCGACAGTGATATTTCCGTTGGGCCAGAGATTAGAGTGATTTTATGGAGAGCTGTACACATCGTCGTTGGAGCCACATACTAGTGTGAGTTAGGACCTAAGACTCACTATTAGACACTATTACAATGATGTCTCGGACGTCAGTCCGAGCGAGATTAGTTCCGCTCTCAAACAGCTCAAAGAGGCGGGGGAGAACGGAATTAAAGCGGAGCTTATGAAATAGGGTAGAAAACCGGTACTTGTAGTTTTCAGCAGCTATTTAATTCCGTCATCCTTGGCGGCGCTACGCCGGAGCGTGGAGCAGAAGCGTGGTTGACCTGTTCTTCAAGAAGCGCGATAATTCTTGAAGAACTATAGACCGATATCGATTCTGAGCCGTGTCTATGTGCTGCTTTCGAGAGGCATTACGAATCGTCTCGCAATGAGACTTGACGACTTCCAGCCTTACTAAGAAGCCTGATTCCGAAAAGGCTTTAGCACCATTGACCACATACATACCCTTCGCCAGATTGTACAAAAGATCGAATATTACAATCTCCCGCTATGTCTGGCGTATGTGGACTATGAAAAAGTCTTCGATTCCATCGAAATTTGGGTGGTGGTTCAGTCACTCCAGCGGTGCCGAATTGAATGTCGGTGTATCGAAGTGCTGCAGTGTTTGTACAATAAGGCTACGATGGCTATCCGAGTACAGAGCCAGAGTACAAAACCGATCCAATTGCAGAAAGGTGTACGACAGGGCGATGTTATATCCCCAAATCCTTTCACCGCTGCCTTGGAAGATGTCTTCAAGCTACTGGAATGGAAAGGATATGGTATTAACATAAATATCAAATACATCACTCATCTTCGATTTGACGACGGTATAGTCATAAATGCAGAATCGCTGGAGGAACTGGGCATTGTGCTCAATGATCTCAATAGTGTCTTCCAACGGGTAGCTCTTAAGATGAACATGGACAAGACGAATTCATGTACGTCCATGTACCACCTATATCGGTTGTTGTTGGGAAAACTACGCTCGAAGTTGTTGACGAATATATATACCAAGGACAGATTGTCCGTCTAGGCAGGTCCAACTTCAACCAAGAGGTCATTCGACTTATGCAACTCCGCCGGGCTTTACCATAACTCAACGCCTTAAAACCAAAATTTACATTTACACAGTATTATAAAGATGTAGAAATAGCTCCTCATTCCCAGAGATCATCATCCATGTATTCCTTAATATTATAATAACCCTTCTTAAAAAGTCTTTGTTTAATAAATAGTTTGAACTTTTTGATTGAAAGACTTTCTGGGATTTTGATGTAAAAACGTAAACACTGTGAAGTCGAGTGACTGGCATTATTTATTTGTGCTTTTTCCTGGTATTTACATTATGAACATCATTTTTTTATTAAAGTGATTAATATTTTTATGTACATACATAACGTTTTCATATACATATTGAGAGGCTAAGGTTAAGATAGTAATTTCTTTAAATTTATCTCCAAGAGACACTCGAGAGCCAAGATTATAAATAGATCTTATGGCCCTCTTTAGCAAAATGAAAATCACCTCTACGTCAATCGCATTTCCTCATAGCAAAATACCATCAGACTCTATGCTGTGAAAATAACTAAAATGAACTAGCAGTTTCAACATTAGTCAAGTTTCTAATTCTTCAGAGCTAAGTCTACTTTTTACTTTAGATATATGGAGGTCCCATTGAAGTTTCGTGTCTAGAGTTATTTCAAGAAAGACAGTGGTATCTACAAGTCTCAACTCTTCCCCATTTACGAGTACATTTATATCCAACCGCTTAACACTTGGTGTTGTAACATTTTAACATTTAGTTTTATCGCCATTTAAAAGCAAATAGTTAAAAAATTTAAATCGCCCATCATTAGGATTCTTTCATTTTGGCTGCATTAATACAAAACATCTTTCATGCTATTCCAAAACTCCTGACTCTCACTTTGGGCTTTTGAGGAACGGTTCCAACTCGCATCTTGTGGAGCATGAACCCCTAATATGAAGATGCTAGTAAAGCCAACCTTCAGCTTCACCTAAACTAGTCTTGTGCTCACACAATCAAAGTCAGCCACACATTCATTCATTCTAGCTACTAGTACAAGCTGTCAAGGTGTTGATGTACTGACCAACACCCTGATAGCCCATACTTGTCTCAGGAACTCCCGACGCGCAAGGCATCTTTTGTAGAATTTTATTACGATTAACAAATATATAATTTGTAAATCGTAATAAAATTCTATTGTCACTATTATTTGCACCAAACAATATAAAATACAAGTACCAAAAAATTTAAAATATTTGCAAATTTTCAAAATATAACGTAAGTTACGTTCACATTGACATACTTTTAATTGTAAACTACAGCGTGTATCAACAAAATGAGTTATCATTATTACTAATTTATCCAATATCAAAATGTTTTCAATATGGAACGAAATATTACTTCGAATCGAAAACGTTTTCATTAATAAAAATGTCAATAAAAATTCTTACGTCAACATTTCAATTTCATGTAATTCACTTCACTTTATTTCACACGTAATTACACAATATACGAAACAGATTTTTGTAGTAAATATTATATTTAGTAAAAAAATTATTATTATGTACTGAATATGATTAGAATAAACTGTTACAGTTTAGTAATTTGATAGAGATTTAGTAGATTGAATACCATACTGATGGTAAGATTTCTATGCAGGAATCCGTGTAGGTGGTGCCAGTTATTCAGCCGTGTAGCAGTGTGTATACTTTACTATGTTTCGGTCTGAAATGTAATGTTAGCTACTCGTAGTAATTACTGCACATATGAGACTTAACGAGTTGATTTTTCAGGGTGACGTGAGCAGTGTGCAAACATTACTGTGATTCGGTTTGAAGGGCACTGTGAGCTAGTGTAATCACTGGGCATATGAGGCTTAAGAACTGATGTCTCAGGGTGGCGGGCGCTGTGGGGTGTCACACAGAAATGTTCTGGATGATACAGCATTTGTTACGGGCATACATTGCACTTACCATCAGGTGAACAATTTACTCATTTCGTCCTTCTTCCATTAAAAAAACCACACCGGCATCGTGTGGAAGTTATAGTTTTAAAAAGTCTGAGTCTACTCAGAAAAACAGCATCAGCTGGTTTACACATTTAGGAGTAAATGTTTGTAAAATCCATTCGTATTGGGTGTCTATGTCGGGAAAAGAAAATGTATCCCGAATTTCAAGCCGGGCTTTTTTTCTATCTAGGACAAAATGATTTTTATCTATAATAATATCTTCTAATCAGAGAAAATAATTTTCGTGCACCTATAAAGTTAAATAGTCGATAACGTAGTAGGTTCTGAAACTTACAAAATTAACTTATAAACCGTGGAATAAAACAACGACAAGTCTTTGTTAGTTTTGTATTTTTATAGTGCACACGACATACAAACAATTTTTATGTATTTATTGAAGCTCTTTGGTATTCTAGACATTCATGGGTGAAGAAATGTTCTTTATTAATGACCTGCCGTCAGTTAATCATAAAAAAAACAAATTACGATTATATATGATGTTCTCCTAGCCGATTTCGACCACGACGACAACTTCCGACCACTGTCGAGAGCCATCAACTGCGCAGGAGATATTATAGTGCCACAAGTGTACGCGCAAACACAGAGGCACTCACTCGTCCCAACCTACCCGCGCCCGATGTAACGCTAATGCGATAAGATCGGAGGTAGGCTACGATTCAGTGTCAGAAACACAGGGACAATCACAACACAACCAGACCCGAAAAACAACAATTTATGTTTAGCACAAATGTTGGCTCCGGCTGGGATTCGAACCCAGGACCCGCGGCTTAGAAGTCAGGTACTCTGACCACTAAGCCACGCGGTTATCATCGTCGTATATATAAATGTAATACAAAGGAAGAAAAGTCGACACAAGTTTTCTTCGGGAAATTTTGTAAAGAAATTAATCATTAACGTTGCTAAAAAGTAATTAAGTGAGTAATATATAAATTATCAACGGTAATTTATTAAAAAATATGATTTTTTAATGCTGGCTGATTGTAATAGAAAAAGTGTTTTTCCGCCATGTACATTTTTTATGCAATTGACTCGTTTATCTGCATAATCGTTTTACCCCGTATTCATCTCAATGCAGATATAGGTCTCCTAGGTCATTACAAGAAGATAGTAGAGCGTAGTTTGCCACACAACTCCATTGCAGGATGACTAACATATACTTTTAATTGGATATGAAAGCTTCTTCATTTTGTTTTTCTTCACTGTAATGATTGTGACAAAGATGGTTCAAAAATGTGATGCATCGGAGTAGTATTTGTTCGATGCATAAAATGACTAAAAAAATCTTAAACCATTCTTCATTATCATGATTAAATTTTTATTTTAAGTGGACAGTTATATTTTCTATCTAACATCGGAAGCACTTGAAATTAATGGTGGCTTGCGCGGAATTTTGTTTTCACTCGCGTACTATGAAATTTAAGACGAGGACATGGCCCTTGAGCTACTTTGGCTTCTTATTTTAAGTGCTGATTCACCACTTACAGTGGTGAAGGTAAAAATCGTGCCGAAACCGGCATGTCTGAGAAATAAAAATATTTTGAAGACACGTGAAATCCGCCAATCCGCATTGGAGCAGCGTTGCGGACTTTTCCCGACTCCAAAACCCTATCAGAAATGAGAGAAGGCCTGTTCTGCAGTGGGACATTTGTAGGCTGTAGCTGTCCTTTTAAATTATTTTATTTTTAATATAATTCACTGTTTTTTTTCTTTTTTTTTGATATACTGTACAATACTACCACCATTTCCTTTGTACTTCAAATGTATTTTGCAACATTCTGATTTATACTAACATATTTTTGGGATGCGTTCAAATAATATAAAAGTGATGATTACGTTTGCCACTGAGTAATAATTTAGCTTTAATTTAACTGTTATACAAAAGTTGTGATTTCTATCTTATAAATAGCTTTTATAAACAACAGATTTTTATATTCTACAACCGTTGGATGGCGGCTTAAGAGATTATATCACCCCATCTCGTCCCGTGGGTATATAGAGGGGTCGGTAGAGAGAAAATAAAAACCAGATGGGCAGCAGCATCTTCCTAGAATACCGGAATAAACAAACTGCGGTTGCCAACCCGCCTGCCAAGCGTGGCAACTATGGCAAAATTCCCCCAAAATGAGAGCTAAAAACTTACGTGTTTTGTGGCAATCTATGGGGGAGGCCTATGTTCAGTAGTGAACTAGTGATAGACTGAAATGATGATGATGATATTAATTGTATGCAATGAACTAATAAATTTTTTGCAATGTATGAACTTTTGAATATTTAACATTAGTATTTTATTATTGAGTATGTTAACTTTACGTTACAGCCAACTAGGATATAAGTTTGATTAAATTTGGCAGAAAGGTAACTTGAAGTCCGAAAAAGGAAATTCGATAATTGTACCCCAAATTAACAAGTAGTTGTCGAAAATTTGTAGGAAAATTTTAACGGCATACTTTAGAACCGACTCTGATGACATTTGTCGAGAGGTCATTTAAAACCCGGCGAACGACGTAGGGTACTTTTTATCTCAATTAAACACGTATTTCCCGAGAGATAGCAAAACATTTTCACAGCTAAACCATCGAAATGATTATGCTGAATTTCTGGGTATAAAAATTTGGAGAATAGAACATAAAAGTATATAATTTACCCGTTCATATACATTTTGCAGTCAGGATATTATTGTGCCTACGCCAATCAATATTAAATACATTAATACTAATTACGCATATTCGGGAGTGGTGTTTATATAGAGTAACTAGTAAAGGATGGCGAGATTACATTATTTTCTAAAGTCTGGACGCTGAGTGGCCAAACAAAAACTCATTAGAACTGTGTGGCAAACAATGTTATATTAAGTTAGTCTTCATCGAGCTTTTGAAGCATTTATACGACGAGTACGTCTTCAATAAAATAAATTTGGTATTTAAAATGTCGTCCAGTTCCGGCACACTACTCGCCTGGTGGAGCCGGTTGGATATTTTATTTACATAACCGTTAATGAAAACGCGGACCTTTTGCAGTGTTTTAGATTAAATTCATGAAATTAAAAACAATAGTCGAGAGGATCAGCTGCCAAGACAAAGCGCTTAAAAAACATCAGAGGAAAAAGGGCATTTTGTGAGTAATACAACTGCAAGGGTACTTTAATTTTATTACTTTATAATTAGTATGGCTACAAACATTTAGAATAGTGTTCCTGCAACTACTTACTATAATTTTAAGCCCGAAACAAATAATTGGTTTTCGGCTTTAGCTTAGCATTTTAGCAGCTTTCTCTTTAAACAATCTTGTGAATCATTAACTCGACCAGATGCTTTAGACAAGAAAGTTTTTGCAAATTTTCATATCTATTCCCAAAAAGTAATTTCCATTATTTTTGCTTTGTTTAATATGCTCCTGATCCTGAACAAACAGACTTCTATCGTTTCTCGTCTTTACCGTCGCAACCTTTATCAACAGGAATCCCTTAGAGACGATAATAATTATTTGCCTTAGGTTACTCTTTAAACATGACTTTTATATTTTATGCTTAAGCTTATTTTTTATACAACAGAAGTATACTTTATCGATACTCGGAAAGTAGAGTGTTAAGATAAGTTAATATTACTTAATATTGTAATAAAAATAAAAATAAATAAATAAAAATATATTATATGTTATAGTGCTTACGACTGGATTCCCACGAAGTTTGACCTTAAAACTTCGTGGGAATCTAGTCCAATCATAAAGTATAATCGATTTGATTGATAATTTAAATTTACAGAATTACAAACATTATTTCTACCAAAAAGGATGGTATCTAGTACATTTGTAACACTTTACGTTGTTGCTGAAATGAAATACATTGTATTTCTGCATGGAGCGTGATTGATGGGATCTCTTCTAATCGATTCGATTTGATTCTATCCGCAAGCGAGTTATCGTATCAGTTGAAATATGATTCAATCACTAAACCCACTCGTGCTCTCGATTGTTCAGATAGATAAGTAGTTGACTGTACCTTTCTATAAAAATGACTCTATGGACTGTTTAACAGAACGAAACACGTTTTGAAACAGTTTTTCTTTAGTCATTATAATTTAGTAACAGGAATGCATAAAAATATGGGAATAACAAATTAAATAAAACAATTCGTAAGGATTTTATCGTTAGATTTAAACTATTTATAACCCGACGTTTCGGGCCCTTTACAGCAGCCATGGTCACGGGGGGACTGAGGTGACAGATGCCCTGATGTCATGGTTAACTCGGAGTACCTTCAGCTTTTAATAATTATTTTTTAGTTCGATCTACGCAAAAAAAGCTTACTGTGTCTTGAAGCTTTGCAGTAGTATGCTTGGTTTTTGAATTAATTTTATTAATAATAGGATTCCAAGCCGGTGGTAGCACCCAACCATCTTCCCTGTTGAAATTAGAATGTTTTTAATTTCAATAGCCTCGCGATTCATACTTGGTAGGAATAGGTGTTCTTTTGCAAGGATTTGTGGTTCATCAAATCTGATATAATGGTTGGGATGATCCAGAACATGGTCACAGACTGCAGACTTCCTAGAGCGTCGATGCTTCACGTCAGCTATATGTTCTTTAACGCGGGTATTTATGGATCTTTTAGTTTGCCCTATGTAAGAGACACTACATTCACAATCCAGCTTGTACTAGGTGGATTGAAAAGTACTCGGCCTAACACAGATCCATTCAATTCTAAAAATCAAATCTACCCACATTATTTAGTTCAGTTCAGACTAGTTCATTGTGTGAAGTTCGAAACGTGTGCGATAATTAGTTGTGATTTTATAAATTTATTAACAAAGTAATCGGTCATAATTTCCGCGAATGGAGCAAATCGAGCAGCGTGCCGTCATTAAGTACCTCCATAAGAAGGGGCTATCATCAAAAGCCATCCATGATGACATGGTCAGTACATTAGACGATTGTGCTCTGTCATATTCATCCGTCAAAAAATGGATAGCAGAATTTAAGCGTGGTAGAGAGAGTGTGAAAGATGAACCCCGCTCTGGAAGGCCTTCGACGTCAACTACTGACGAAAATATTAAAAAAATACTTGATTTAATAATGGGAGACCGCAGATTAAAAATTAGAGACATAGCCGAGATTATAGGAATCTCTTATGAACGAACTCAAAACATCATTGTCAACGAGTTGGGTTTCCACAAGGTGTCTGCGAGGTAGGTTCCGCGACTGCTTTCAGTTGAACAAAAAAGGACGCGATTGACTATTTCACGCGACTGTTTGGAGTTATTTGAAGCCGATGCAGATGATTTTTTGAATCGTTTTGTTACTATGGACGAAACATGGGTTCATTACTGTACACCGGAAACAAAACAACAATCAAAACAGTGGAGAAGACCTGGTTCACCACCCCCATAAAAAGGCTAAGTCGATTTTGTCGGCAAATAAGGTGATGGCTTCAGTATTCTGGGACTCGAAAGGTGTGATTATGATTGATTATCTTGAAAGGGGTCAGACTATAAACTCTGATTACTACTGCACCTTACTACGTCGTTTACGAGAGGAAATAAAAGAAAAACGTCGAGGAATGCTCAGAAGAAAAGTCCTGTTTCATCAAGATAACGCCCGTGTTCACACGTCAGTACAGTCAATGGCTGGAATTCACAACTGTGGCTTTGAACTGTTACCGCATCCGCCGTATTCACCTGATCTGGCACCATCAGACTTCTTTCTGTTCCCTAACCTAAAAAAGCACTTGGGAGGTCAAAGATTTTCGACAAACGACGAGGTCAAAGCAGCTGTAGACGCATATTTTGACTCTAAGGAAGAATCATTTTTTTTTAACGGTCTAAATGCTTAGAAGGGGAGGTGGCAAAAGTGTATTGAACTTGATGGTGATTATGTACAAAAATAAAAATATAACTGATTTAGTATGTGTTTATTTTCTTGGTTAGGCCGAGTACTTTTCAATCCACCCTCGTATATTTCTGCATCTTGTAGATGGATGTTACACTTGACAGATGGTAAAAATTTACTTATTTTCTTCGGCGGCTTGAAAAATGTTCTTATAGAAGCTCGCTTCAAGATATAGCCAATCTTTTCCGTGACTCCTCTGACATATGGTAGAACAGCAGGTACACGCTGGATTGGCCGGCTTCACTCGGTCACTGCGACGAAGGCGCGGAACCCGAAGCTTTTTGTCTTGCAAAACTTGCTTCACATGCTGAAGCTCGGCGGCCAGGTGTTTACTGCCACAGATCCCTTGTGCTCTCTGAAACAAAGATTTACCCACGGTAGCTAACTGTGAAGGATGGTGGTGAGATTCACCGTTTAAATACCTATTAGTATGGGTCTTTTTTATATGCACAGTGTGAGTCAAGGTGTTGTTAGGATTCCGAATTACTAAAACATCCAGAAAAGCTAAAGAGTTATTTGCCTCTAACTCCTTTTTAAATAGAATTTTAGAGTTTAGGGAGTTAAGGTGGTCTAGAAATGCATTTACTTTATGTGATGGTAAAATTGTGAAAGTATCATCTACGTACCGCTGGTAGAATCTTGGATTTAAAGGAGAAGTAGGGGTAGGGTAGCTTTCTCCTCAAAGTCTTCCATCAAAATGTCGGCGACTATGGGAGATACTGGAGACCCCTTGGCCACACCATCTACTTGCTTGTAGTACTGTTCCTTCCACAATAGATAGCCAGTTGTAAGGCAATGTCTAAGTAGTTCTGCATATTCGGCTAGCATGTTGTTCTCCGCTAGCTTCCTGGATACAATTAAGATGCAGTCTTCTACAGATATGCATGTGAATAGCGACTGAACATAAAAACTGATCATAGTTTCAATGTCGGTAAGATGTAGGTCTTTAATCTCACTGACAAAATGGTATGAATCCTTTGTGTGTGCTCTTGTGTTATAAATATACAATATATGTGTTATAATCTCGGGTTATAAATAGTTTAAATTAAACGCGATAAAATCCGTAAAAATAGTTTTAGTTAAATGTGTAGTATCCGCGTAAATATAAGAAACCATTAAATAACAAATTATTTAATCGCGAACCGATCAGTTCATTTGCGATATGACCCTTCAAGTATAATTTGAACATAAAAGTATATATATAAACTATATCTTATTTTTCATGAGCCTTTTAATAGTCCACTGCTGGACACAGACCTCATCCACATATAACAGATTTGTCATAATCTTCTTATCAAACGCGGTGGCAAGCGCATTTGTGGTTTCAGTAGCACTCTCACCACAGTAACGGGATCCCACCACACGGCATCTAAATAATAAACGCAATAAATATTGTATGACTACATTATATTTATTCATTTTTTAAGTGTAATGTGGTCTGCAACGGACTAGTTCTGCATGTCATTTCATTGCATGCATTGATAGGTAATATTGAAGAAATCAGTCGTGATTTTTTGATAGACGTTACATTACATTTTATAATGGTTTTGTTTAGATGTCATCGGTAATATAATTAGCAATTAATACCCAACGTCATATTTATTTCCATAATGTTTTCAGTTGTGATTAATGTTTTACTGTCATTAATCAAAATGTCATTTAAGCGTCTAACGATCAAGGTATTGTCGGTGGTAAATAATCACAGATTCCCTTAATTGTAAATTGATTATATACATTTTTTTATTTGAAACGGATTATTTTTTTTAATTGAAAATGAAAGTATTTAATTGATCAATTAAAACTGTAGTAATTTCATTTTGAGAATATATTTATTTTATTAAGTTAGAGTAGTAGTTAAGAAAGTCTTGTCAATTTGGAGTGAAGAAGTAAGACGATGTATCTATTGTTTTCATCGCCTGCCGAAACTGAGTACAGACTTCCTCTCATTTCTGAGAAGGTTTTGGAGCCGTGAAGAGTCCGCCTCGCTACTCCAATATGGTTTGGCGGTCTTCACATGTCTTCGAAAAATGTATATTCGTCACCCATGCAGGTTTACTGACGATAAAATTGCAAAACAATTAAAGGTGTTGGCACCGGGGATCGAACTCAGGTCACTTGCGTACTATAAAATTTAAGGCGAGTGCCCGGCCGCTGGTCCACCACGGCTCAAAGCGCCCCGGGCCCTGGGCTGGATCAAGTAATATAGCCCACAAGCGATTTGTGATTTTAGATTTCGCATTTTTCGAGATGGTTATTACGCCACCAATCGGAAGCCATAAGATTATCCCGGTATTTCTCTTTAGTCGATTGAGAGTTAGGGGAAATTTTCTTAAAACGCCAGCACACGGCATATTATATTATTTTAAAATATTTTCTATTATCTGCAATTATCGTTTATTAAGCCATATGAACAATACTTACCACATGATTACTGTTCCGGCAACGTATTGCTTTTGCGTCTTTCTACGTGCAGCTCACACTACGCCTCGGGCGGAACTTCCGTATTTTTCATTTGGTAACTTAGCATCTTTAAATCATGAACTGAACGTGTTCCAATATAACATCTATTGATTCAATATTGTGTTACGCAGTAACCAAAATGATCTTTATATTTATTTTTTACTTTCTCTTAAAAGAGGGAATGATACACCGTGGAATGACACACAAACAAAAGAAAATTTTAACACTCGTAATTTTAAATTTGTGAGGTAGCTTCAGGCCTCCGCTGGTTGCGAAGGAGAATTGGAGATGAATCCTCCTACTTTATCCACTGCAGGCTTACGAGTTAGCTTAGAAATATTTTCCAAACTGCATTTTCAGAGCTTATCCATAGACAAAGTACCTTGATGCTTTCGCTCGAATGACGTTTACTGGTAGTAGGATTCCTATACAAGAATCCACTTCAATAAGTTTTATCGCAACGCCAGTTATTTTGCCTTTAAGCAGTTGTGTGCAAACACCACTGTGTTTGGAAGGGAACTGAAAATAGTGTAATTACATGGCACAAGAGACTTAAGAACTTACTCCCATGAAAAAGAACGACGCGGTAGAGTAGTGTTTGATGTAGCCCGTATTATTATATAAGCATAAAATGGTAGTCGTCAATAACAAGGCATAAAATGGCAGTATTTGCAATTTATGACCAAGATATAGTTCTTTCAGTATGCGAATGGAAATTAAATAGGCTGTTTTTTTATATGCCATTTTCATTGACTTGTGGTGTATGCGAGTGACTGACACTTAAGAACGAAACACTTCAGAAAAAAATTTAAGGTTTAATATATATAATAGTTTATTAGTACGGTTACCATATAGATTATACAGTTGTATACAGTTATAAAGAATATATAAGTAAATAAATTCCTACATATAAATCTTACCAGCATTATTATCTTACATTAGCACGCTCAATATTCCTTTAACAGCGGCTGCTATAAGGATAAATGCTGTATTTATGCCGTGTACTACTAGTTATAGGACAGTGCGTTTTTGGTACAAATTATTCGATGAGGGTGATATCAGGTGTTCAGATCTACCCGGCCCCGATCGGCCACCAAATCGGATCCGAATGCGGATTCCATTAGATGTGTATGGACTAGGCGCTTGGACAACTATTCAACTATACGAGTATAAAGATCGGCATTTGAACTCTATGAGTTATCGTAAATCGATGTCACGATAGGCGCCTGACGCTTTAACCAACGTTGGCCTCGGCGGTAAGTGTTTGCCGAAATATGCTTCTATGTCTTCATTAGAAACCCTTTTTAAATGAAATCACTACATGACGAGAACTGGGAACGATTAAAAATATTTTTTAAAACTGCGCTCGACTTTACTTGGTTACCTTAGTGGAATTGAGTAGAAAAGAAGTTAGCCAGAAGTAGTAGTCAGACATTTCGGAAATATGACACCTCCAAAGTTCTAATGGAGTAATTATTGAACGTAAACAAGTATACAGTTATTCTGTTGTTAGAAGATGTCTGGAGGGCACTGTTAGCTAGTGTAATTTCTAGTCACCTGGGACTTAAGAACTGCGACATGAGCGCAGGATCACGAGCGCAGTGTGCTACCATACAGAAATGTTGTAGGTGACACAGAATTTGTTATTTGCAGATGTTGCACTTACTACGAGATAGATGAATTTTGTAGATAACGATGGGGAATATATTATTGACTAAGTTCGTTGTGCTCCTAAATTTGAATTAAAATACATAACTCGTTCATATCGGTAACCACTTTTGCAGACACCCCAATATTGAGTGCTGGAACTTAATAATTATAGTTTTTACTACATTTTACTGATTTATTTCATCGTTTTATTAGTTTACGTAAAGCTAAATAAAAAAAAATAGGCTTGTATATCTTTTATTACCGGCCTCGATGTAAAAAGTAAGTTTCGTTTGGAGTACCTTTTTCCGGTAAAGTGACAGCAAGATTGACAGTTATCACAGTTAACACCTCAGAGTCTCAGATTGTTTGTCTATGGATTTATCTTCAGACATATATACACATAGTCACGCCTTTTTCCCACATAAGGGGTACGCAGAGTCCACTCACGCAGCTCACTTTTCGCTCTCGCGCGAAACGAGACGTGTCGGGTGGCGAACACACTCGCCGCCATTTTGGATCGAGCCAAAAAAATATTACTCCCCATTGCGTTCCCACTAGCTGTATATTGACAGCTTGCATGTTATGCTGTTATTCTGCACGAATGACTGTCCGTACCAATACCTTAGTCGCCTCTTACGACACCTCGGTAGGAAAGAGTTCTATTCTACTCTGCCGGACACCTGTTGACTATCCTCTGACATACGTACACTAATATATGTATCTATAAACACACAGTCAGACAAAATTCAGATTATGTTTATTATCTTTGGACAAAAACCAATTTTATTGGTATATTATAACTATTATTTTCAGAGAAACAATTATTTTGATCTGAAATTGGAGCGTCAGTTTACATTTATATTATTTATATATAAATCGCTAGCGGCTCAGATTCTATTCACCGTACAATGAGATATGCCGATCTAACGCTGTGCAATTTTTAACTCACATACCGGTGAGAACATATTAAATGTTTAATTAATTTTCCTAGGAATTTCTTTAATGTTTAGTTTTGACCTCCAACATAGATCTGCCGATTTTTTTAGTAAGAGAAATACAGCAAAATAGTAAAAATTAACAACCTGAATAGTGAAAGAGTTACCAAGGAACGTGATCATCATCATCATTGACGTACATACTTACATAAGATCACGACTGTGTTCCATAAGGGATAGTCAGAGACTGGGCACTCACTGCAAAGTTAGATGACTGCCACAATCCACGTTTCACCAAAACAATATAGTGCACTTGGTGCGATAGGTGGTGAGCCCATGCGCTGTCGGGTGCACAGTGCAGTTTAATTCCTTACTCGCCTTTTACGAGATCCATTGGATGAGATGGAGTGGTAGTATTCTTTTAACGAGCCGCCACTACACGGCACCTAATTAATTAATTTATTCAGATTTTCCAGGAAGATGCTGTTGCTCATTTCCTGGTTTTCATCTTTCCTCTGTCGACTTTTACGACACCCACGGGATGAGATCATCGTCATAATTTCAGCTTATCACTAGTCCCCTGCTGAACATAGGCCTCCCCCATGGATTGCCACAAAAGTTTGTAGCCCTTATTTTGGGGGATTTTGCCATAGTTGCCACGCTTGGCAGGCTAGTTGGCAACCGCAGTTTATTTATTTAGATGTTACTGGAAGATGCTGCCGCCCATCTTCTGCTTTTAATTTTCCCTCTGTCCAATTTTTCGACACCCACGGATGAGATGGGGTGGTATAAAGTGCATAAAACACAAGAGTTATTGCTTTAGGAAGATCGAATACTCTTTGTAATGACTGCTCATGATGTAAATAATGATAGTCTGGCATTTAGTATTGAAATAAAAAGGCGAAAGGGTTCATTTAAAATATAGAAAAAATATATAATATGCGAATAATTGTAATTGCACCACTGCCACGTAGTATTCGAAAGCTGTCGACATCAAAAATTCGATCAGTAAGAAAATGTCTGTTATAATGATATAACAGACATTTTAACATCGAAATGTTCTCCGTCAACGTATTCAAATACGCCTAATCCAAATGTACTTACGTCAACTTGCCAGCTATCTGTACACTTGAGCAATTTTAAGAGAAATTCTTCTTGAACAAATTAAGAACAAAATATGCTACTCGTGTCGACACAATCAAAATTTTCACAAAGCTGTCACAGAAGACTTTGTTAATGAGGAAATCTCCTCCGCTTTGGATACGTCAGTCTGCCTGCTTCAAAAAAGTAAAACAGATAGGATCGCTTGTCGTATCGTTCAACCCTGGGCTGGCTGGCGATCGACGATGGCCAGTGTACACTGGGAGAGCCAGCCAGTCATTAAATATAATAGTAATTTAAAAATTTTACTTTTTAATAAGTAGTTAAGGTAAATTCAATGTCAATTGGAAGATTGTTATGGATCGGCATATACCAGTTGTGCTTTATCATAATCATTACAGATCGCAGGCGGAGACATTTTCATTGCCAGCTAGTCAGTTAAGTGAGTGCCATTTATATTACCCCAAGCAAAGCGGATTAACTTGTGGAAGTAATGAAAACTTTTGTACGAGAAAATTAATTTTATTCTTTCTCCAACGTTACCCGCTTATTTATTTAACTTAACGAGCACTAAAAATTTCTAAGTAATGACGAAACAAGAATTTAGGCACTTAAATAAAAATTATTAAATGTGTTATCAGTACACATTTACACATACATATGATATTAAAATATAATTTTTCTGTGAAATATTATTCGAATAAATACACACTGTACCACGACTGTACGCAGCATGCTGATAAAAACTGATAAATAAATTGAGTTGGTATGACCTAGAAAGGGTTTTATTGATCAATTGAATGATATTGATTGTGGTAAGCGTACTAGATTTCTACGCCGCGGATTATGGGTTCGAATCCCGGCCGAAGCCAACATTTGTGCAAAAACACTAATCGACGGTTTTCGGGTTTGGTTGTTTTGTGCATGTGATATGTAAATCTGTAAAATGCACTCACAATACAAAAGAAATTTAGGTTCGTAATGACAACTCCGAACCTTTTCACATCGATGTTTAAACTATAATACATATATTACATACTTTTTTTAGTAATTTTCAAAAAAATTAAGTTACCTGCTTTTGCCTTTCAAAAGACCGACTGGGTTAGGCGTACTGATGTGGGCACTACGCACACAACTAACTAACTTACTTGGTGAAGCCTTAACTAAATATTTTAAATGAAAAGCGACCGGCAATTGTTTCAGAATAATGTGATTGATTAATTACCAACTTTATCATTAATCATTCATGAATTTTACGAAATTTAACGCTACGGGCAGTCAGGAGCACCACAAACTTGCAAACTTGGGTAAAGTATAAAAACGTTAAATTCACTTAAAGAATCTTAAAAAAAATTGTGATATAACATTTATAATATCTAATGTAATGCACGACAGAACCTGTCAGCAGTAGCTAATATGTGAAGCGGCGTCGCGTGCTCAGTGCACTGTACACAAGCACTATGCGTTGTCCCGGCTCATGGGTGTTGTGAAAATAGCTCAGATCCCAGTTTTACTCACTGCTGAGTATTCACATTTATGAATTAATCGATAAAATAAATATTAATTAAAGATTAAAAAAAATAGAAACATTGCACGGAAGCCTTGCATCGATCTTCTACTAAAATGTGTATTTTTCTTTATTGTTTAATGTGTATTTTGTGTTTATCTTCAATAAAAACTAATAAGTTTCGGAAACATGTTTATGATACCCAAAAATTAATCAAAATTAGTGTACTTAAGTATTTCCGTCAGAAACGGAAAAATGTGTAGTAAGTTTTAACATTTTCTAGGAATTTGCTTACGTAAACGCGCGAGAATAATAATTAGAAGAAGGCAAAACCTATTTTACGAATAATTAATCGTCGACGACTTCGCCTGCTTGCAATTTTTTTTAACGAATAAACGTACTCTCATGCCTAATCTGACGTCGAACATGCCAGTGGAAAATTCGAAAGCTATTTATTCTATGCGAAAAACAAATATTTTTTTTATATATGTACACGTAAATAATTACACGAATTAGGCTTACTCGATAATTGATCAGAGCAGATAAATCCAGTATTTTTTTGCTGTATACGCTACGGTACGAGTATTAAAGGTATGGTGAGTTTCTCAGTACAGAATCAGAGTACGAAATCGATCGCTCAGGAAACTATGGAAAGATCTATGCTCGGAGTTTCTTATGTTGTAGAGCCGATAACCGATAGTAGAACGGTTCTCGAATGCAACCTTGCACCGGCAAGTGTAGGGCACAGTTGGGTCAATGTCGTGTTTTGTAGTTTTGTAGTCAGTGGAGGAGGTCCAGGTTTAGTAGTGGACTTGCGATTTGCCGAAATATCGAAGATGATGAAGCGTTGTAACTAGGGGTGGCAAACCGGGATTCCGCAGAAATATCAGCAGTCGAAAAAAAAATGGGACTGATGCAGTCGAAAAACGCCTTTTTTGTATTTTTAACAGCGTGCACTGTGTTAACTATGAAACGCGCATAGGTCAATAAAACTACGCTATTTGGTGGGAAAGTTTCAGAAAATCTCCTATCAAAAACGTTGCACTTAAAAAATATTTATAAGGCTATCGTACCAGGATAAACAGTTGGACAGAAATGATGGATCGTATAGTTTAAAAAAACAACCAAAACCATTCGCTAAACTGGATGAAGATCTCAAAATTTCCATCTCCGTCACGAAAGAAAGGCTGTCTTTTCTGTGCAAAATACTTGATCAGTGGAAGTAGAAATTTTAATTTTCTTACATAAACTTGACGTAGATGATTACAATAGTAACCAGATACCGAAAACAGATTTCATAACTGTCGGAGGTGTAGAACGAAAAATGTTATACGTACGATCAAGATCATTTCCCATATTTTAATTCGAGCCATCTCGATGCTGTCAATTGTCAAAAATGCATTCAATTATTCCTTCTTACCACAGAACCTTCGTTATATGATATACTCAGGGAAGACAATTTAATTTTTAGTTATTTCAAAACCGAAAAAAAAAACAGAAATACTGAAGATATTATCGATAACAGCGACAATTTTTTTATTGTTAAGGAACTATTTTGAGTAACTAAATATATTTTTTATTATTCTGTAATATGGCACAAAAGTAGACTTTTTTGTTAATTAAAGGCAAATTAAACTAATAACAGCATGATTTTCTTTTTTTTTACAACTTAACGACTACTTCCATCTTAAAATATTCACTTACCAATAGGCCATTTCCCATTTTAAAAACTCACATGAATTCCGAAAATACCGAAAATTTCGGTATTTTAGTGTTAAACTTGAAAACCGAAAATATCAATTTTCAGGAAGTCCATCCGAATGTGTTAAAATTAAATTTTCGTCAAATACTGCTTAACTGGTCGAGGCTTATAGTTGGTTCTTGTATCCGAAATGACATAGGCACAGCAACATTAAAATCGCTATCCACGTAAGTGTCGAAAAATTTAAATGAAAAAGTAAATTCGAAGTGATTACGTCATTTTATGTCAGTTTTTATTTAAAAAAAATGTGTATAGATCATATGGAGCTCTTGGCCCGTAATGTTGATCAGCTGGAGGTGCGAAGTCGTCGGAAAATGTTGCTTTTTCATGGCGTGCCTGAAGCCTCTACTCTAGTTGTTACAAAGTTCCTCAGTGATCAGCTTAAGATTAGTGACTGCTCAGCCCGGGATTTACGGAGGTGCCATCGGTTGGGCCGTCAAGCTGCTGCAAACAGACCCCGATCAATTCTCATAAAGTTCCAAGATTCGGCGTTGCGGGACAAAGTCTGGTACTCCAAAACTCATCTGAAGGGATCTGGTATCACAATCTCTGAATTCCTGACGAAGCCAAGACACGAAGCCTTTATGGCTGCCCGAGAAAAGTTTGGCATTTCTAAGTGCTGGATAAAAGAAGGTTCTGTCTACGTTTTAAGGCCTGACGGTTCTCGCCATCGTGTCTTCACAGTGAGTGATGTCCATAAGATTGACAATTGCCCAGATGCTCCAACTGCAGTAGCTAAAGTGAAGCCAGCGCCAACGAAGATTAAACGAGGTGCTAATGTTAAAAAATGATCATGTATTATAATTCATATTTTATAATTCTCACTATTTTTGTTATATTGCTGAAGCATAAGTTTCATTTCAATAAGTGTTGTTATAATAATCTTGCTTAAGCTGTTTATTACAGTCACTCACTAATGTTTATTTAATAACTCGGAACTTTTTTAAACTAACCTTAACTTTAAAGCCAATTATGTGGCGTTACTAAAAACATTACATTATTAATGGTTTTAAATGTTAACAATAATTAGCTACGTTTAATATTTTAATGGTTATGTTATTTTTATTTTTCTCCTTTGTTTACTTTCTAGTTTCTGACATTTGAGTAAACAGAATATGATATTTCATAGTGCATTACCACAGATTATTTTTCATAACATAACTTTTGCGTTTCCGGTTCTTGCGTGATACTGTTTTTGTCTTTGCTTGTGAATTTAGTTTATTTAAAATTGTACATCTTATTTTTGGTTCTGAAATATTGTTTTTGCTTTTCTACAGTCATTTTAAGACTCAGCTGGTGGGTGGACATGATTGTCAAGTTGCACAAGTACATTTTTAATTTTAGTAGATTATTTTATTTATTTGGTTTATAACATTTATTTATAATATATTTGTACATAATATTAAAATGGCTAGTATGGATGTTAGTGGTAATAATGACATTTTTCTTTCTGCAGATGATGATAGTTTTGTTTCCACTGAAAGTGATGGTAGTAGTATTGTTGCTGCTCCAACTCTGTCTGAATTTCTTGTTTCGCAGTTTTCCGATGTCCCAAATAACTTTAACGTTGTTCATATAAACGCACAAAGCATTCCGGCCCATTTTCCTGATATGCTGACGAATTTTACATATAAAAATATACATGCGGTTCTTGTTTCCGAATCGTGGCTGAAGCCCTGTCTTCCTTCTTCGTGTTACACTCTTCCTGGTTTTCAACTTATACGAAACGATCGCTCGATTGGCGGCGGTGGAGGTGTTGCCATTTATCTACGTTCACATATCCCTTTCACCATTGTCGATGTGTCAGCACAACCACCGCCGGCAAATGCCGGAGAACACCTCTTTATTGAACTGCTACTTTTTCACTCAAAAGTTCTTCTTGGTGTTTATTATGGTCCTTCCATGCGTATTGACTTCTTCAACTCTTTACAAAATATTCTAGAAAATTTGTGTCCTTCCTATTCACACACTATACTCATGGGTGATTTTAATACCTGCCTCCTTAAACAAGACCCTAGATCTTATAATCTTCAAAATATTATAAAATCCAGTAACCTAACTATTCTTCAACTTAATGCCACACATCATTTTCCTAATTCTATTCCCTCTCTACTGGACCTTATTTTTGTTTCCTCTCTTGATTTTGTCATAAAGCACGGCCAATATTCAGCCGATGCCTTCTCATACCATGACCTTATCTACGTTTCCTATAAGACTCGAACTCCTAAAGTAAAGTCGAAAATTCTTCTGCAGCGTAACTTCGGTGGCATGGATTTGGAGAGCCTTCGTAGGGATGCGTCGATTTGGACTGGTCAAGTGTCTTTAGCGCAGATAATGTTGATCAGAAAGCTGCAATATTTGCGACAGAACTCATTAAACTTTATGACGTACATGCACCTGTGCGTGCAGTTAAAATTAAACACCGACCTTCACCTTGGCTAACAGATGACATCAAAGCTATTATTACCAAAAAAGCGGTAGCAAAGGCGAAGTATGCGCGCAAGCCAAATGCATTCAATAGGGATAAGTATATCAGAATTCGCAATCACTGCAATAAGGTGTGTAGGGATGCTCAACGCCTACACATTCATAAATCAGTTGAAAATTGTGATACTGCAAAGGTTTCTTAGATCATTGGGTATTGGCAAATCTAAAAATAATCCTATATCAAACGATCTTAATGTTGATCTATTAAATCAACACTTCTCATCTTCTTCGAACGTTGATAGCACTGCTAAAGCTAACACGTTAACACTTCTTTCTGCAGTTCCAATACCCAATTACTCTCCTTTTGTTTTTAAACCGTTCTCTGTTTGTGAAGTTGAAAAGAGCGTTTTATCTATTACTTACAGTGCAGTGGGAAGTGACTGTGTCAGCCGTAGGATGATTCTTCCTGTTCTTGATATTGTCCTGCCAATTATATGTCATATCTTTAACTTCTCTATCTCCTCAGGTAGTTTTCCATCAACTTGGAAAAATGCTGAAATTATTCCTATTCCCAAGAAAACCAACCCCGCATCTTTTTCGGAGTATCGTCCTATTTCTATTTTGAGCGTATCCAGAATTTTTGTATTAGGTTTATATTTGGCTTACGTATATATGACCATGTTTCTCTTTTTCGAACTAAGCTCAAGTGGTTACCAATTCGCCTTCATCGGAATGCTCACGTACTTCATCTACTCTATAGTGTTCTCTTCAATCCTCTCTACCCTTCTTACCTCAAAAAACGTTTTGAATTCCTTCATGATTCCCATTCGCGGAACTTAAGGTCAGCAGAGAGTTTGAAGTTGAAGATGCCGCTTAATAGTAGCAAATTTATGGACGCATCATTTACTGTTCAGGCTGTCCGCCTATGGAACGCGCTGCCTTTGACAGTGAAACGTGCACCATCCCTTCCAGTGTTTAAGAAACTTTTATTAAATCATTATCTGTCTCTTTAGAATCTAATTTACTTTTCGCACTAGCCTTTATACAATTCTTATTTATATTTTTTAATATTGTATATTTATAAATTATATGTATTAATGTATATATATATATATATATTTACATGTATAAATATGTATATATATAACTTATTTATTTATGTATGATCGTATATGTGTAGTATATGTGTATAATATTTTTTTTTTCTTTATGCAACATATTTTATTTATTGGTTTTCCATGCCGACGCTCTCGACGTTTTCGTTGTCCTTGATATCATGTCCATCCAGCGGTTGTCTGGAAGATATTGCTGTCAGCAATAAGACCGCCCATTGCTCACTCTTAGTGTATCTTTTTATTTCCCGTTTACTTTTTTGTCAATAATTTTAAGGTTTGCAATAAAGAATATATAAATATAAAAAAATGTAGATACTGTGGAAAAGACACAATGTTTTTCCACAGATCAGATATTTAAATTGGTATGTGGTTTTTTTTTATAATGGAACTATTTACAGAACGCTACATTATTTTTGGCGAACCTAAATTGTAACTTGTTTGCTTATTATTTAAATTGCACTGTTTAAAATTTTCGATTGGTATAAGCTCCATAAGTATTTAATTCTTAAGTTTTAAGTCCATTTAAAAACATTACTGATTTACACGAAAACGTCAGGCCTATCGAACTTTTGTATTATAACATCGTTACCCCTGGAAATTGAAATCATGTCAACGCTCCACTGATTTTTCTATATCCTGCCAATAGCGCTTAGATGATATTCATATAAAAAGGGTTACGACGAACGAGTTGAGATAAAAATATATCGATATGGATAAATTTCAATTCCTTCAGTTTGTTTTTCTTAAGATACAACTTCTTCGAGAAGCGTGTGTTACTATACCATATTTACATAATCAAGACTCGAAATCTAACAATTTGAGTTATTACGGAAATGTTAAATACGGCTGGGATTCGGACTTTTAAGACATTTGGTTTAAAAGTCAGGTACCACTAAACCACGTGAACAGCTTCTCGATAAAGAATCAAGTTACTGGATGAGTTATTTGTCAGCACTTTATATGACCCATAAGAGTGTTAATATGCTAGCAGAATTTTACGCGGGTATTCTGTGAGAGCGTTGCTCGAAACGTTCGATATAAGTTCTAAAAGTCCATTACCAAAACTCGGAAATGTTTGACCGGACATTCAAGACAGAAAGTTTTAATCAAACCAACCGAGAATTAGACCTAAAAGAGAATTTTATTAAAGCGTGAATAGAGAAGGATATCGATTATTTTGCGGTCCTTTCCCAAAAATCAAAGCTACATAAATGAATGAGCCTTTCAGGATTACCTTTCGCTTGAAGACCAAAAATTATAATCTGATTTTATTATTAATATTCTGTAATATTTTTTTTTACTTAAGGTCTATTCACTAACACGACATTTAACGGACGTTTTGCACAGCACATAATGTGTTTTTCGATCAGAAATGATTTTGACGGTAAAATAATTTGATTCGCTTTTAAAATTAGCTAGAGTATCATAAAGGAAAACATTAAGTTTGAATATTGTGACGACTTATTATTGATTATAAATAATATTCTTAAAATATACAGGCTGATGGGTGTCCGGCAAAGTAGCATAGCACCTTCCTCTTTCCTACTGAGGTATCGTAAGAGGCGACTAAGGTATTGTATGGACAGCCTTTACTCGTGCAGAATAACACCATATTATGCAATGCTGTCACTATAGTCGTAAGAACGCCATGTCTCGCCTCTCGCGGGGGAGGAATGTGAGCTACTTGTGTGATCTATTCCTATCTCTTATATGGGGAAAAGGCGTGATTATGTATTTAAATAAGTATATAATGTTGTCTTAAATTATTTAATATAAGGATAAAAACCAATTATAAAAATGAAGTTATAATTTTATATTATACGAGAGTAAAGTAAATTCTTAATGAATATTGAACTTAAAAATTGTCTCAAAAACATTGTAAACTGATTTTACAACAAGTAGAAAACACTAAGTATTCCTAGCTAGTATTACTAGCTGAGCCCCACAGTTTCACTCGCGTAAAATAAACCTACTACATGACTACTCCATACGGCATAGTGGCTTTACCTGTGCGGTTAGAGTTCGGCCCTTCTCGGTAACGTTCTGTTCTCAGCGTGCTGCACCTTAAAGATGTAGCATAAAATTTTATACCTGGTTATAGCTTCATTTGGTTATGTTATTATTTGCTTTACAACCACGTATTAAGATATTAAGAGAATTATCTAAATTGCCACGAACTAAAATAATAATTACCAAAATGCAAAATAAAGCCAAGCCTAAAACGTCTATTCGGCTACACAAACAAAACAGATAGAAAGAAAAAAAAATTAAAAACGAGTGTTTGACTTTTGGTATCCTGCAAATTACCATATGAGATTAAGAAAAAATCGTTGTTGTGAAATAACAGACAGACACTCTACAAAATTTCATGAAAGTCGGTTTCATTAATACAGGTATGGATATAGAAGTTCTCTCAGATGTAAAAGTATTATAATAATAAACTTGGTACTTGAAAATGATGAAGATAATAAGTAAGTAATCTTTTCTATTTTTTAATGGCATCGGAAGTCGTCGCTGTAGTCGTGAGACGGCCAGGGGATATCATTAGAATTGTACAGTTCAGAAATAAATGGACATTTAATACGTCAATAGTAGAAAATAAAACTTCGAAACTGGTTATAGAAGTTGTAATGTGATGGAAGTGTAAGGTAAAGTTTACAGTAGGTATTCAATTATTTATTGAAAGTAGAGGTGGGTGATAACATGGTACGAGTACATGGTTGGTTAATAGTAAGTGGTAAGTGTGGCCTATACACGCCTGCATGTTCGCCTTATTAGTTAGTCCAATTAATGTATCTGTTACAGTCAGTAATATTTAGCAATTTTTGACTATACGTATACAAGTTTAAATAGTGAGTAAAGTAAGACAATGCATATTAGAAAAACAGATGCCAAGTGCTGGTTTTTAATTTTTTTTCGCCCGATTAGTATCTGTTGTAATTCACAGTTTTCTCACGATCTTATTAAAACTACTATGACAAGCACTTGAATATCTCATATGAAGAACCCGTAATCAGTGATGCCGGCTAGCTTCTAAAAAAGAGCATAGCTCTTGAATAATTGTTTAATACAGAAACCTGTGTTTTCTATATATAAAAAACCGTACCTTAATAAGGAATTAGGCTTAGAATTGATCAATAATATAAATAGAAAAAAAGACATGGGTTAGAATCCATTTAAAATCCCTTAACCGTTTACCTCCTAAACGGCCTTTTAAATGTAAGTTGCCTGTTTATCGCTTAAGGATAAAAAGTAAGCCCGGCAAACATACTGTTACTTTCAAGGTATGGATCAATATATACCATTTCGGTCCTGCCATAATCGTTTCAGATCACACGTGAAGCCATCTCAGACAGCATTAACTAAGTGCCATTTCTATTATCCCAGACAAAGCGGATTAATTTCTGGAAGTAATGAAAGCTTTTGTAAGAGAAAATTAATTCTATTCTTTATCCCAACGCTACTCTTATTTATTTAACTCATCATAATTGAGAAAGCAGTATATTTTTCAATATATTACGGGACGATTATTGGATATTTTAATACACACCAATTTAAATATATTATAATTTATAAAGCGTAGTTTAAATTTACTGGCGGTGGGATTCCTGTGCAGGTAGGTACCACCTCATGCGCAGTTATTCAGCCGTGAAGCAGTAGTGTGCAAACATTACTGAGTTTCGGTTTGAAGGGCACTGAGAGCTAGCGTAATAACTGGGCATATGAGACTTAAGAACCGATGTCTCAAAGTGGCGGACGCAGTGTGGTGTCACACAGAAATATTCTGGGTGACACAGCATTTGTTATGGGCAGACGTTGTACTTACCATCAGGTAATCGTCTTGCTCGTTTTATCTAGTGATAATTTAGTAGTAGTAGATTTAGTAATCCAATGAAAAAAATATAGCATATCAAATAAAAAAACCATCAATATCAAAATTAGAGACTGACTTACTTATCCAAATGTTATATAAACATATTTCTCTCTCTCTCCTTAGTCTTTTATGCCTAATGACACTAGTTAATATAACAGTGCCCTTTAGACTGAAACATCGTTATGGTTTAAATAAAAAGGCAAAGTTACTCGTAATATTAATTTTTATACGGTAATTAACTGGATCGTTTTCTTACAGAAGTTGCTTGATAAAACACGTAGTCGTTAAAAGTTCACAATAAAGTTTCATATTAAACATGCCCCCGGGCGTTGAAAGCTAGTCTTTCTACAGAATCGTTAGCCTGAGGAAGTGGACAAATTTTGCTGAAAGATCTTTTGACAACTCCGTTAATGGTTCCTACTCGTGATATAGCTTAGTCCATCGACATGCACTGAAACTGTGTGCCGTACACTTTCCGCTTCCAAAACTCTCTTAAAAAAATTTACTTTCAGAATAAATCCTTCCAAATTTCGATTCGATCAATTAACCTTTAGTGTGTCACGTCTATGTCAGTCCTTACTGGTCCTCTTTACTGGCGGTAGGATTCCTATGCAGGAAACCGTTTAGATAGGTACCACCGCCAGGTATTCTGTCGTAAAGCAGTAGTCTGCAAACATTGCTGTGTTTCGGTCTAAAGGGCACTCAGAACATGAGACTGCAGAACTGACATCTCAGGGGGACGGGCGCAGTGTGGTGCTACACAGAAATATTCTGGGTGATTCAGCATTTGCTATGGGCTGACGCCGCACTTACCATCAGGTGAAAGTTTTGCTCGTCTCAAGCCTTATTTGGGATCTGATAGTTTCTGTTTAATTTGGTACTAATTTTGCTACGAGAGTAACAAGCGACCAACGAACATGAAGACACCTGACAGGAAGTTTTTACCGAAGCCCATAGATATCATCTACATTCACACTCGCCGAAGGATCAAGATGTAGATGCATTGTCATTCCTCACGACTACGAAGGACATTCCTTATGGAGTACTGTTTCTCGTCAGATTCTTGCATGCGTTAAATATTTAAAAAAAAACCTTCGAATACTAGTATTGACTATCTATCGTTGACTTTGTGACCTAATGATGTACTTAAATTATTCTGCAATTCTATACTAGTGTCGGAATTTAAAGGTTGACAGAATCTCTTGTTAACATCCCTACATACAATTTCAAATACAATTGTCCAAGGAGACATTAAAAAAATTTAAAAAATCTTAAGAAAGATTGACGTGTCACTTGTTCACATCCCACAATCACAATTATTTGTTACTTAGCAAAGATTTTGGAGTTATCGCGGGGGACCATTCATTAAAACTTAGACATTAAATTTGAAAAGGCGTCTTGGGTTTAAACGAACAAAGTTAATCAAGAGTTAAGATTCTAAAAAAAATCAACAATTCAACTAGATTCAGAAAGTTTACGTTTCGTGTCAGTTTTTTAATTTTATGTATTGAAAACATTAAAAAAGCTTGCTAAATTCAATACAGTATGTGTTGAGAGCCGGGCAGGACGATCCCTTAATTACATAATACACTGATGACCTGAGTTCGATCCTCGGTGCCGGCACCTCTAAAATTGTTCTGCAAATTTAAATGCTGATTTACCACGTGCTCAGCGGTGAAGAAATACATTGTGAGGAAACCTGCATGTCTGATGAATTTTCGAGGACACGTAAAGTCCGCAAACCCGCATTGGAGCAGCGTGGCGGATTGTTCACAGCTCCAAAACCCTCTATACTTTACAAAGTGCAGTATTTTTTAATACCAAATTTAAAAATCTTATTTCTGAAACTTCTTCGCAGCAACCTATCACTTATTTCTTCTGTAAGCGTTTACAATATCGACGAGACGAAATGGGGTGGCAAGCTTACTTACATCGTAGTCACACGGTAAGAAATCAGGGAATATAACGCTACATGTAGTTTACAGGAAACTTATAGTCAAAGTATTATGTCTTATATATTTCTATTAATCATTCTTAAAGGTTTTACTTGCGGTTTTTCGAAACCGTCTTTACCCTAGTTGAAGTCACATTTCATTGTTTTCTTTTAGAGATTTGACCACTCATTAGACGCACGGCGAGTTTCTACCTATTCGCTGTGGTTATTTGATATGTTATATAAGTATGTTATATTATAGTTTGATATGTTATAAGCAACAAAGGCAAATTATTCGCCATTATCAGTCGTTCCGTTTGATACTAATGAGGGCTTTAAGCACTAGCTTCTTTATAAAAAAAAACTTTCTGTGGAAAGCTACTTTCTCTTTCTTTTTCTTTCTTTAAAAAAACACCCCACAGTGAGATTTCTTCAGTGTCGTGGGTGCATTTAACAGTCATAACCAGACCTGGAACAACTATATGTAGGCCATACAAGTATCAAACCGGCGGCCTGCGGGAAGCCAAGAGCTTACCCACTGCGCCAACCGAACCGACAAATATACGTAATCTAAATACGAGTGCAAGAGTTCACCTAGTGTTTTAAACAAAATTTGCCTTCTTCTCCATTTTTTACAACTGGGTTAAAAATGTTTTTAAAATAAGTTACATCTATTTCAAACTTGAAAGCCTTAATGTTTTCTTTTATTTACGCGAATATTACACATTTAAATAAAACTACTTTTTTACGTTTAAATGAAACTAAGTTTTACGGATTTTATCGCGTTTAATTTTTACTTTTTTACTATTTATAACCCGACGTTTCGAGTGCTTTACAGCACCCATGGTCACGGGAGGACTGAGGTGACAGATGTCCTGATGTCATAGTTAACCTGGGGTACCTTCAGCTTTTAATTATTATTTTTGGGTCCGATCTACGCAGAAAGAGCTAACTGTGTCTTGAAGTCTTGCAGTGGTATGCTTGGTTTTTGATTTAATTTTATTTATTATTGGATCCCAAGCTGGTGGTAATACCACAATACACACAATACCACAATACACAATACCAATAGTATACAAGCTAGATTGTGAATGTGGTCTCTCTTACATAGGCCAAACAAAAAGATCAATTAAAACCCGCGTAAAAGAACACATAGCTGACGTGAAGCATCGTCGTTCTAGGAAGTCTGCAGTCTGTGACCATGTTCTGGATCATCCCAACCATTACATCAGATTTGATAAACCACAGATCCTTGCAAAAGAACACCGATTCCTACCAAGGATGATTCGCGAGGCTATTGAAATCAAAAAACATCCTAATTTCAATAGGGAAGATGGTTGGGTATTACCACCAGCTTGGGATCCAATAATAAATAAAATTAAATCAAAAACCAAGCATACCACTGCAAGACTTCAAGACACAGTTAGCTCTTTCTGCGTAGATCGGACCCAAAAATAATAATTAAAAGCTGAAGGTACCCCAGGTTAACTATGACATCAGGACATCTGTCACCTCAGTCCTCCCGTGACCATGGGTGCTGTAAAGCACTCGAAACGTCGGGTTATAAATAGTAAAAAAGTAAAAATTAAACGCGATAAAATCCGTAAAACTTAGTTTCATTTAAATGTGTAGTGTTCGCGTAAATATAAGAAATCATTATGTGAACCAGTACGGACTGGAAATCGCAAATAAAATACGCCGGTTAGAAGATCTCAAGACCAAGCGCGCAAGATTCATAACATCTTTGAATTTCTTGAAGAGATGCAGAGACCATGATCTCATTCCTACGTGTGTCAAAATATCAGCTAAAAAGGACATTCGAGGAAGCGCTAAGATCTTAAAACAGGCAAGTAAAAAGTTGTTAAGAACGGGTATTCAGCAAAAACGTACCGATCTACATGTCATAAATACGTCCATAGACAATTTATCCAGTGTTTTAAAAACAGTTTTAACGACATTTGATTTTAATAATTGCATTGAAACATTAAATAAGCGTGAAACAGCTAGATATAATGATTGCAAAAATAAACACATAGAAAAATATCAAAAATTAACGACCAAATTAAATGTCAAACATCAATCTCAACGCATGAACGGAACGCGACCGTTGACTACGGACAATGATCATAGATTACGCGCGGTCTATAATCTGTCAAAACAAACACTGGATGAATCTACATTAAAAGTATTATCGAAGGGCATGAATTTCGCAGTAACACCGCGAAGAATACCGTACGAGGAAATTATCTGTAGTGTCGAGGATTGTCTGTTTAAAAACAATATCAATAAAGAAGATTTGGAGGCCATACGTCAAGACATTTCGTCTATGTTACGTCGAAGTTCGGTGCCGAAACTAAATCTTCCTAAAGACGAATTAAAGGCGTTGAACAACCTACGGAACAGACCTGAACTCACGATACTTCGCGCAGATAAAGGTAATGCTACGGTAGTCATGGATACGTCGGATTACAATTTTAAAATACAAGAACTTTTGTCGGACGAAAGTACATATAAAAAGGTCAAATCAGACCCAACTACTAATACGCTTAAAACGACTAGCGATCTTATTAAGAAACACTCCGAAAAATTGAATCTGGACGTTAGTTCGATAATACCATCTTGTGCCAAATCACCGAAGTTGTATGGGTTACCAAAGATACACAAACCAAATGCTCCACTACGTGCAATAGTGAGCCAGATCGATTCACCAACCTACAGATTGGCTCAGCATGTGGCTAAAGTACTCTCACCACTCAGAGGACACACTAGAGCACACACAAAGGATTCATACCATTTTGTCAGTGAGATTAAAGACCTACAACTGACTGACAATGAAACTATGGTCAATTTTGATGTCCAGTCTCTATTCACATGCTTACCAGTAGATGACTGCATCTCAATTGTATCTAGGAAGCTAGCTGAGAACAACATGCCAGCGGAATATGCAGAACTACTAAGACATTGCCTTACATCTGGCTATCTATTGTGGAAGGAACACTACTACAAGCAAGTAGATGCTGTGGCGATGGGCTCCCCAGTATCTCCCATTGTCGCCGACATCTTCATGGAAGACTTTGAGGAGAGAGCCCTCCGTACTTCTCCAGTAAATCCAAGATTCTACAAGCGGTATGTAGATGATACTTTCACAATTTTACCATCAGATAAAGTAAATGCATTTCTAAACCACCTTAACTCCCTAAACTCTAAAATTCAATTTACAATGGAGTTAGAGGCAAATAACTCTTTAGCTTTTCTAGATGTATTAGTAATTCGAAATCCTAATAACACCTTGTGTCACACTGTGTATAGAAAAAAGACCCATACTAACAGATATTTAAACGGTGAATCTCACCATCATCCATCACAGTTAGCTACCGTGGGTAAATCCTTGTTTCAGAGAGCACGAGGAATCTGTGACAGGAAACACCTGGCCGCCGAGCTTCAACATGTCAAGCAAGTTTTGCACGACAACAAGCTTCGGGTTCCGCGCCTACGTCGCAGTGACCGAGTGAAACCGGCCACAGTCGAGCGTGTGCCTGCTGTTCTACCTTATGTCAGAGGAGTCACGGACAAGATTGGCTATATCTTGAAGCGGGCTTCCATAAAAACATTCTTCAAGCCGCCGAAGAAGATAAGTCAGTTTTTACCATCTGTCAAGTGTAACATCCCTCTACAGGACGCAGGAGTATACAAGCTAGATTGTGAATGTGGTCTCTCTTACATAGGCCAAACAAAAAGATCAATTAAAACCCGCGTAAAAGAACACATAGCTGACGTGAAGCATCGTCGTTCTAGGAAGTCTGCAGTCTGTGACCATGTTCTGGATCATCCCAACCATTACATCAGATTTGATAAACCACAGATCCTTGCAAAAGAACACCGATTCCTACCAAGGATGATTCGCGAGGCTATTGAAATCAAAAAACATCCTAATTTCAATAGGGAAGATGGTTGGGTATTACCACCAGCTTGGGATCCAATAATAAATAAAATTAAATCAAAAACCAAGCATACCACTGCAAGACTTCAAGACACAGTTATCTCTTTCTGCGTAGATCGGACCCAAAAAAAAAAAATAATAATTAAAAGCTGAAGGTACCCCAGGTTAACTATGACATCAGGACATCTGTCACCTCAGTCCTCCCGTGACCATGGGTGCTGTAAAGCACTCGAAACGTCGGGTTATAAATAGTAAAAAAGTAAAAATTAAACGCGATAAAATCCGTAAAACTTAGTTTCATTTAAATGTGTAGTGTTCGCGTAAATATAAGAAATCATTACTTTTTTACGGATTTTATCGCGTTTAATTTTGAACTATTTTTACCCGACGTTTCGGACGCTTTACAGCACCCATGGTCACGGGGGGACTGAGGTGACAGTTGTCCCGATGTCATAGTTAACCCGGAGTACCTTCAGCTTTTAATTATTATTTGTAGTCCGATCTACGCAGAAAGAGCTTACTGTGTCTTGAAGCCTTGCAGTGGTATGCTTGGTTTTTGATTTAATTTTATTAATAATAGGATCCCAAGCCGGTGGTAATACCCATCTTCCCTATTGAAATTAGGATGTTTTTTAATTTCAATAGCCTCGCGAATCATCCTCGGTAGGAATCGGTGTTCTTTTGCAAGGATTTGTGGTCTATCAAATCTGATGTAATGGTTGGGATGATCCAGAACATGGTCACAGACTGCAGACTTCCTAGAGCGTCGATGCTTCACATCAGCTATGTGTTCTTTAACGCGGGTTTTAATGGATCTTTTAGTTTACCCTATGTAACAGAGACCACATTCACAATCCAGCTTTTATACTCCTGCATCTTGTAAAGGGATGTTACACTTGACAGATGGTAAAAACTGACTTATCTTCTTCGGCGGCTTGAAAAATGTTCTTATAGAAGCTCGCTTCAAGATATAGCCAATCTTGTCCGTGACTCCTCTGACATATGGAAGAACAGCAGGTACACGCTCGACTGTGGCCGGCTTCACTCGGTCACTGCGACGAAGGCGCGGAACCCGAAGCTTGTTGTCTTGCAAAACTTGCTTGACATGCTGAAGCTCGGCGGCCAGGTGTTTACTGTCACAGATCCCTTGTGCTCTCTGAAACAAAGATTTACCCACGGTAGCTAACTGTGAAGGATGGTGGTGAGATTCACCATTTAAATACCTATTTGTATGGGTCTTTTTTCTATACACAGTGTGACACAAGGTGTTAGATTCCGAATTACTAACACATCCAGAAAAGCTAAAGAGTTATTTGCCTCTAACTCCATTGTAAATTGAATTTTAGAGTTTAGGGAGTTAAGGTGGTCTAGAAATGCAATTACTTTATGCGATGGTAAAATTGTGAAAGTATCATCTACATACCGCTTGTAGAATCTTGAATTTGCAGGAGAAGTACGAAGGGCTTTCTCCTCAAAGTCTTCCATGAAAATGTCGGCGACAATGGGAGATAGTGGAGAGCCCATCGCCACACCATCTACTTGCTTGTAGTACTGTTCCTGCCACAATAGATAGCCAGATGTAAGGCAATGTCTAAGTAGTTCTGCATATTCTGCTGGCATGTTGTTCTCCGCTAGCTTCCTGGATACAATTGAGATGCAGTCTTCTTCAGGTAGGCATGTGAATAGCGACTGGACATCAAAGCTGACCATAGTTTCATTGTCAGTAAGATGAAGGTCTTTAATCTCACTGACAAAATGGTATGAATCCTTTGTGTGTGCTCTTGTGTGTCCTCTGAGCGGTGAGAGTATTTTCGCTACATGCTGAGCCAATCTATAAGTTGGTGAATCGACCCAACCATTACATCAGACTTGATAGACCACAAATCCTTGCAAATAAACACCGATTCCTACCAAGGATGATTCGCGAGGCTATTGAAATTAAAAAACATCCTAATTTAAATAGGGAAGATGGTTGGGTATTACCACCGGCTTGGGATCCTATTATTAATAAAATTAAATCAAAAACCAAGCATACCACTGCAAGGCTTCAAGACACAGTAAGCTCTTTCTGCGTAGATCGGACTACAAATAATAATTAAAAGCTGAAGGTACTCCGGGTTAACTATGACATCGGGAAAACTGTCACCTCAGTCCCCCCCGTGACCATGGGTACTGTAAAGCATCCGAAACGACGGGTAAAAATAGTTCAAAATTAAACGCGATAAAATCCGTAAAAAAGTAGTTTTACTTGAAAGCCTTGACAAAACGTAGTGCTCACTTTTGAAATAGGTTTACGTAATTTGTTGTTTTTGGTAGCTCTAGTGAGTTTGTGTCGCCGAAGAATATAAAGCTTAGATTGAGAATGAAACAATCTTTTATTGAAATTTATTGGGAGGTTGGCTAGTTTTTTCTTTATTGTATACTTTTAGTTAGCTTTATATAGAGAAGTTGAGAATTTATTGCCACTACTATAAGTAAGATCGACTAAAAAGACGATCGTTTGTTTCAGAGGACAGCACATCTGCCTGTGTGTGTTAATTCGTATACTGGAACTTCAACACTAGTCAGTAATTTTAAGTATGTTTGCGCTAAATCTTTCCAAAGAAACAGAAAGAAGAATCAAAATAATATTTGCTTCTACAAAAAAAAGTGAATGAATTTTTTTATTGGAGAAATTGACGAAACGTCCAAACGTTCACCGGATGGTAAGTGCAACGTCTGCCGTCTGCATAACAAATGCTGTGTCACCCTGAACATTTCTGTGTGACACCACACAGCGTCCGTCACTTTTGGATATCAGTTCTTAATTCTCATATGCCCAGTAATTACGCTAGCTCTCAGTGCCCTTCAAACTGAAACAGTAATGTGCACACTACTGCTTCACGGCTGAATAACTGCCCCAGGGTGGCATTGGGTACTTATCTGGACGGATTCCTGCTCAGGAATCCTACAACCATCGATAGATTATAAAATAAATCTGTATTTTAACGTTACAATAAAGGTAGACTGCACAAATAAGGAGGTATCCGGCTTTTGGCACTTTTTACACAGATGGCATATGCGGCTTGTCTGAAGATAACGTTGTGGTCAAAAACGGTCAGAAGGTTTACGTTATCAATACCACCGGATATTTTATGGTTGGTGTGTATTTCTGTATGGTACTTAGCAAATATTGTTTGGTGACCTTTCAATACAAACGCGAGTATAAGACTAACAGTTTCTGTATTACACGAATATGTGCTCCGATTCGGATTCGTCTTACGACACAACAGGCACGTGCACTCATCGTCATCATCATTTCAGCCTATCTACTCCACTGTTGAACATAGGCCTCCTCCATAGACAGCCACAAAAATGTCGCTCTCATTTTGGGGGATATTGCCACAGTCGTCACGCTTGGCAGGCGGGTTGGCAACTGCAGTTTATTTATTCAGATGTTCCAGGAAGATGCTGCTGCCCATCTCCTGATTTTCATTGTCCTTCTGTCGACTTTTACGACACCCACGGGATGAGAGGGGGTGGTAGATTCTCTTAGGACGCCACCACACTGCAGCCGTCACCACACGACGGATGTGCACGAGGTACTTGCACTGATCACTGAAAAAAACAGCATATACCAAACTTACCGTCTGTCTGAATACAATTAACGCTGTTCTACGATTAGTAAACACTCTTCCGGTCTTTTATCACACGCTACAGTACCTAAGAATAGCGTACCATTTTATAGTACATCACCATCATCTTTACAGCGTATCAAGAAATAACGTGTTTTTTTACTGTTCGAGTGTTGAAATTATTACGGATATTGCAGATGTAGGTCAGATGGTCAAGTAAAACTCAGATGAATACTTCCAAACACTTAATATTGAGCAGAGTAACGTTCTGGTATACGTTAGCAACAGTACTCACATCACGCAATTACAGTAGTCATTACTCAACTACAACTACAACACATATTGTCAAACTACTTAAATATACTTGTTGACACACTACAGTATCACCATTTGTTTACTCATTATTCTTATTTACTTAAATTATTATTATATTTTCATGAATTCCCTCTTTCACGTGGTTTTTCATTTTGCTGTATCAGTTCTCTGTGCTAAGGTTGTCTGGAAGAAATCGCTTTCAGTGATAAGACCACCTTTTGTACCTTAAGTTAAATATAGTACATCGTCTTGCTTTTTGTATTGGTGTAAAGAGTATATTGATTGATTAATTGGTAGATAATCAATAATAGCTACGACAGATGTTTGTATCGTAGTATTGTCAGTAGTATGGAACAAAATACTATGAGCAATTATCAGTATTTATTTCTTTTTATTTAACTATAATTACAAAACGTTCTAAAATATTGAACATTGAGAAGTTTTCGTTATTTTTGACTAACTCAGGCGCCAGCAAGTCGCCCTAAATTGCTATGTAGCTTTTGTTACAAATTAATCGCGATGAGATCACGCTCTCAGATTCAGCAGCAGTGCCAAAATTCAGTGATTAATTTGATATTTATATTAAAAGGGCGCTGGTAAATTTATATACACATGTGTTCTTTGAGTGCTACTTATAATTTGGTTTATATATAATATAGTGAGGTGGCGAGGTAAGAAAGTCTGCCACCCAGTCTCACTCTATTCCAGTGGGTGTAGTAATAAGAGTCAACTAAGAGAAACGGGCGAAAAATGTTTTGGCTTCAGACATTTGCCGATTTAACGTACTATCTTGAAAAAAGAAGCCATACCTAAAATACAGACGGGTAACGGGCAGCACCGTCGAAGGTACGACGCGTCTGGTACTGCGATCATCAATTTTAAATAAGCAAACATTAGCGAAACAGATAATTTTGTAATAAAGGAGTCTGTGGAGATGTTAAGTGAACGGAGCAACGCTGTTCCAATCCATAGTCTGAGAGTCGGACATTGAAGAAGGACCTTTCAAACCTTTCTCAAACCCCCACCGCCTGAAATTTAAGACTTCGGAAGACGCGCGCGGAGTTCCTAAGCACCCCTAAATGATGAGGGGGTGGAAACGTTTAGCTTCACAGAAAGAGGAGGGGCCCACAAAGGGCCAAAGCCCGTAGTCCCAACAAATGGGGACGAGAGGAACACCGGGTTTTAGCCGGTAGTCCGGCATAACCCAATCGCTGCCCCCGTGGCGAAAGGGAATCCACGCAGAATTTCCCCTCGAAATATAGGAAAAGAGGAGGGCAACAGGTTTATTGACGATTCAATATTCTATTTAAGTCAATCCGAATCGGAATAATCGAGTCAAAAATATTTCTATAAATATTACAATTCAGTGCGATGATTGTTAAGTTCGCATGTGTGGTATTCTAACCATAAGTAAAAGATACATATGTGGTATTATAACCATAAGTAAAAGATACATACAGGGATCATCATCTAATTATGGTTTTCATATTTTGGAGTAATAAAATCGAGGATCGATGGCATAGTAGGTAAAAAACATATTTTTATAAATATTCTAACATCCTTGATTGTTGCAATGTTAACTCGGAATAATATTTTTCTTTGTTTATTGTGTTTCTTTTGTAGAATTAAATAGAATAAAAAAGAGGTTACGTTGTATTCCGAATGTAAAGTAGGTACGAAAAATTAAACGCGAAGAAGTATTTAGTGCGTAGTTTTTGCGTTTTTTGACGAGTGTCCATTGAGTTGCACTGTGACATATTGGAGATAGCGAAAAAATGCAGCTGCGAATAAAGAAACAGTACACAAAAATTAAATAAACGGGAACTTGCATTGGGTGACGAACGGTAAAACGCGAAAAAAATAGTTATATTGAATGTAATATATCATTCTAGTTATTATTATTCAAAGTGATGATGATGATGATGTTCTCCTAGCCGATTTCGACCACGGCGATAACTGTCGAGAGCCATCAACTGCGCAGGAGATACTCGTATTATAGTGCCACAAGAGTACGCGCAAACACAGAGACACTCACTCGTCCCAACCTACCCGCGCCCGATGTAACGCTGATGCGATAAGATCGGAGGTAGGCGAGGATGCAGTGTCAGAAACACGGGGACAATCACAACACGACCACACCCGAAAACCAACGATTTATGTTTTAACACAAATGTTGGCTCCGGCTGGGATTCGAACCCAGGACCCGCGGCTTAGAAGTCAGGTACTCTGACCACTAGGCCACGCGGTGGTCGGTTATAGGGAAAGCTAAAAACATCTGTACAAGTTGAAATTTTATATTATAAACTAAACATTATTACCATACCTAGAAAAGTTTGTAATTTGAGACCACAAGAATATTTCTTCTGACATTTTTTACTTGTTTCGTGAAATAAAGCCCGAACAAATACGGTGCCTTTCTTTTCAACTCCACTTTTGTTATATCAATGTAGCTCTATCAACAAGAAGCCCTCGTAATAAATTGTTTGAATTGCTTTGCTTTGATAACGTTATTTAATTTTACATTTGTGTTTAAAGGCAAAGATTGCACTTTTTATGCTTTACACTATTAAATTAGATTGTTGTATTAGTGGCTTTCTTATTATATATAGCTTTAAATAATGCCATAATTAAATAAAAAGGTGAATAATAAGAAGGCATTAGTAACAGTATCTGTACGAATTTTTTATTTTTTATTTGATAAAGTGTCGAGACGAGCAAAACGTTCACCTGATGGTAATTGCAACGTTTGCTCATAACATATGCTGTGTTACTCAGAATATTTCCGTGTAGCACCACAATGCGCCCGTCACCCTGAGACATAAGTTCTTAAGTCTCATATGCCCAGTGATTACGCCAGCTCTCAGTGCCCTTCGATGTTTGCACACTACTGCTTCACGGCAGAATAACTGGCCCTGGGGTGGTACCTAGAGGGATTCCTGCATAGGAATCCTACCACCAGTAATAATGTGATCCAATCCATATTCTCTTAGGTACTTAATAGTTATCTTATTTTTAGTTGTTGTAGGATTTCTAGGCAATGATGTGCAAACACTACTGTGTTTAGAAGTGTCTTAAGGGTGACGGGCACATGGCGAAACACAGAAATGTTCTGGGTGACACAACATTGGTTATCGTTGCACCATCACCATGACCATCGCGTGAACGTTGTGCTCGTCTCATCACTATGTAGTAATGAGGCAAACACGTACAATTGTACGTGCTAAAATATCACTGCACTACCATGATATTTTAGTTAGTAAAGAATCAGCCATCCACGCATATCAAGTTCATCAACATAATAATTTATCAAAAATTAATAAACCTTTTATATCTCTTCACTTTATTTATCAGTTATACGATATCAGCATACTGTGTACGGTTCCGAAAGCCATTTTTTAAAAGATGAAGTTTAATATTTAAAACATTTATTTGTATTATTTTTATTGAAATACTCAATAAATGTTAAAAATAAATTGAAAATACTTCGTACGAAGTAGTATCTGGACAGAATTAGGAATTTGAATAAAAAAAAGTTACCACATTTTAAGTTGTAATGATATTTATCATGACGGGCCCACATAGGACGATAGTAACTGAAGAAGGAGTTAGAAAATCCAAGTTCACAAGGGAAGTTACAAAAAATAGTATGTACTTGATTACCAGATGTAATATGTTGTAATAAAGATTGATATTCCCCACGTCCAGCGTCATGTATTAATTAGAATACCGCAGTATTGTCGTTAATGAGATAGTTTTCGCTAAAATCTCTAAATATTATGCAAGAAAAGTTATGCAATAACAAATTACTTACAAAACTTACTATTAGACTGTTGGGGAATTTGCATGATTTTAGACATGGTTTGTAAATATATAACTATATTTACTAGCTGTTTTTCACAAGTAACTCTATTCAAGTAATTTTTTATTTTATCAGCTGGTCGACTATTACTCGATAACTTATAAAGTCTACTTAGCTGTGATAGTTTACCTGTTTTAGGGCTGATAGCTGTTAGCCCGAAGGCTTTCACATCTTCGCCGGATTGAAAGACTTAGCCGAAACCTTTATTTATGGATGACTGGCGCAAGGGGCCCCCAGAGGGGACCTCGGCTTGGACCGTCACCCTGTGCGCGAGAGTAAGAAATGGCGCAACAAACTTCAGCGACGCTTCTATTAATGATACTATTGCTAGGGGAAAGCCGGCCTGGGATGCGGCGGTATCGTGATTGTGTTGTGTATGTGTCGTGTTGAGTAGAGCGCTTGGGCCCTGGTCGCGTCGTTAGGGTCCTAGATGACGTGCCTCGGTCGGGGGACTCAGGGGGACACTTGACTCTAACAAAAATTAGTACTTTGAAGCTTATTTATTTATCTTCATTGTCATCACCTTATTTAAAAAAAAGGGATTATAAAGGGCGGACTTAATGCCTTTTGGCATTCTCTCCCAGTCAACCCAAAGCATAGAGAGATATTGTTATAGGTGCTTTACAATGTGCAAATTCATAATTTTAAATATTTAATAATTAAAAAATTACACTAATGGTTCTTAAATATATATAATCAATAATAATTATATGTAAAATTATATTACACTTTCACATATACATAGATATATACACTTAAATATACATACACGTAAAACTGATACAGAATGACCGATGATAGCAATGTTGATATAAACTTACAAAGATAACTTTAATGGCTCTAGCTTGTTAAGAAGGTCATTGTTCAAGTCTATGTACCACACGTCTGCATTATCAAAAATCGGTAACATAAGCATTTGCACAAGCATGAGCTTGTCTTAAAATAAAGTAATTTTTTTAAATGGTCGAGTAATCACAACTCTGCAGTAACTTTACGGCTGATTTCAGTAAAAATTTCATATCGTTATCAATATTCAGCCTAAGATTCTTTACTGAGCTAGTAAACGGTATCACATTATTATTATAATAGGCGAAAGGCAAAGCGTCGAAGTCAATTTTACCTAACATTCTTATAGTACCAACAAGCATTGCTAGGCATTTTGTAGGATTAACAGAGACTCCAAAGCGCGACGACCAATTATAAACAGACTTAAGATTAGTATTCAAACTAGCAATCGCGCAGTGGAGTTCGTCAATACTCGAATGCACATAAAGTTGAAGGTCGTCTGCCTAAAGATGGTACTGACAATCTATACTAGATAGAGTTGATAAAAACTGAGAAGATTATGGGAGAAAGTATTCCGTCTTGCGGTACGCCCAAAACGAGATCAGACCACTGAGAGGTCTTGCCCCACGTGGACGGTTTGTTAAACTGAAGCTTAATATTTCACAAACGGATCCCCGAATCGACAAATGGTTTTCACATGTCCTCAATACCTTTGAAAGACCTATCCAAAGACACTCCATGTCATAAGATATACATAGATAGAAAAAAAATCATCCCCACGTTACGTGTAGAGTATGTACCCAAAAAAAATTTTCAAATAAATGCCAAATTACAGCTATCTACTACTAAGAGCTTCTGAGCGCAGAATGTAAAATGTTCGATTGACGTCACACGAATGGAGACAAACGAAACCGGTTTCGAGTAAACGAAAAAATCTAGAAAAGTTTTTTTTATTAAAATAGTAAGGAATAAAATGTCAAAGAGGGCAAGCATGGAAAATAACTCAATGTGCATGGTATTTTCGAATTTAAAAGATTTTTCTTCTTTAAAAAAGAACGCCATTATGTTAATGCTTATTATAAAATTTTGCCATACCAGGGTTAATTGGAAGAGAATGCCTTTAAGCTGGGCAATAAAATAATGATTATGTAAATAGTAAGTAAAGAATGTTACCAAATAGCCGCTAAAGTTAAAAAAGTTGGTGAGAACTGTTACATTATAATTAAATGTTTAATTTACTGGTAAAAAAGTAACATTCGTTACTTTTGGCAATTGTTGTCGCTTTATTTAACTGCTAACGGAACCTGAACAAATACAATTTCTATCATTTCTCGTTTCCTTTACTGTATCGTTGTAACCTTTGTTAACTTTTATCAGGAAAGAGAGGAAAATAATACTTAGCTTTAGGTTACTCTTTAAACATTACTTTTATATTTTAGATTATTGAGCTTATTTTTAACAGTATGCGATTGAATAACCTAAAACCGCAGCAATAAAACTGCGATAAATTTGATAAAGTGTCAATGAAACTCCGGTACGGTACGGTATTTTCCTTCACCGCCAAAAAAGTTGACTATTGCAATTTATTTTCCCTATTTTAGAGATTGTAACATGACATTCCATCGATCTTGTCTTCCAGCGCGAATATGCATTTTATAATAAATTTTGTCGTTCTGGCCGATTTTCGACAACTTCCGAAAATTGTCGGAAGTTGTGCAAACACAGAGGCAATCACTCGTCCTAACGTACCCGTTGATCCCTTATAATAAATATTATTAATGTATAACTAATGAAATTACTTTAGGTACATACATACATGTATGTTTATAAAAACGATTCCCCATAATAGGATTTCTCCTGCGTCGTGGGTGCGTTTACAGACAAAAATTGCACATGCATAAAAACCTAGGAACCCGGAACAATATGCTTTGTTCCTCTCACGTCTAGTTTTTGAGGTACCCATAAATTGAGGCCAATAACGTTTTTAACGATCTTTATTTTACGCTTAAACGTTAAATATTACCATAATTAACGTTTTTGACGAAATCTGTTTAATGATTAGGTACTTTTGTGATTCACTATCTGTGTGCTTATTTGTATAGTTTTTAGAGACAAATCACATAAAAGGTGGCCGTTGAGAGTATAGAAATTCACCAAATACGAATAGCTACATTCTCAAGTTGCAAGAAAAAACGTATCCGAAAAGTAAGAATGCATATTTCATATATTTTTGTGTCCTGGATTCCGCAATTGTTTTGCATATGCTATGGTACTCTTCTGTCTTGGCCGAATGAAAATAAAAAATCCATGTCATTTGCAGTAGCGACACTTTGGAGGCGTTAATTCTGTAATCAGTATAGTAATGAATACTTTTGTACGACCGCTAAACGAGGATTATCGAAGGAATTCAAGCAAAATTTAGAGTACCCTACTATTAATCCTGTATCAAAATCAAAACTAAATCAAAAGCAAGTCAATATCATAATAAAGACATATCCCCGTTTGTCTCCGGCCACAAGTGAAACTGTAGAGTTGTATCGTGCAATGAATATAACGATGCTGAAGACGAGTAAGTTGACAATCAAGATCACAGTTTACCTCCTCCAAGTTTTAGCCACCAACGCATTACATAAGATGGGATGCAGAATGTCGGTAAAAATTCTTTTTATGCCTTCCCATTTACCATTACCTTTTTCCCTTGAATCTTGGAGCTATGAGTAATAAACAGGGTGAGTAGTTTCATCACAAATGACAACGTAAAAAGGGCTTCAGGAACTGTATCAAGGTCGCTGTAATGCAGCAATGCAAGGCAATGTTTTTATTTATTTATTTATGTTTGGGTCAAACCAAATCTGGCACGCGGGCCCCCGGGCCCGCGAGCACAGTATCCGATGAAGCTGAAAAACCCAGGTAGGCTAATAGCAATTACATCACCGAAAATATAAATATGCAAGGCAATGTCTCCTGGAGTGAAGCTGACTTTTCTCACATAAAAGAAAAAGTAAAAAAATTACCAATATTTTGTACAATATTTGTTTTTACTTTTGTATTTTATGATGTAGTATAGTAATAATATAGATTAGAATATTTTTCAGTCTTTATTTAATAGTTTTCAACAAATTCAAAATAAATCTCTACTGGGTGTTTACTGTTTTATTCCTTTTTATTAATAATATTGCCTAATAAATGGTACGTGTTAGAAACAAAATACCTATGTATTCTTATTACAAATTTCATTTTTATTGCGATAAGATCACGATACCAGCTTCAGCAGCAATGTCAGTGATCGATTTGGTATTTGTAAAAAAAGAGGACTGATACAAAATTTCAAGTTACTAAATTTGGAAATAATATTCTTAATATTTTAGCCTCAAAGCGATAAGTAACAATTTCATTTTAGAGAGTTATAGGTTTATTAATAATTTTAAATCTTACTTTCTTACATCAATTGGCAAATGAACATTAACATAAAAGATCACATAACATAACATAAAAGAACGCTGCACATTTCTGAGTGTGCAGCGAAGGCGAAAGTTAGTTAAATGGTGATTACTAAACAAAGTGTTACTATTAATTAACGACAAATATATAAAAATAGGCAAGTACATATAATTGATCACTTAGTGTTTGCCAAATATACTAAGTCGATATACTAAGTCGATATACTAAGTCGATATACAAAGTTCCCAATAACACACTTCGTACTTCTAACAACAGTATACGATTGTAGGAATAGCTATCCAACAACTTGCCCTTATCCGGTTCATTAATTTAATTTTATTTATGGCACTAATAAGTAATTGCGTGGCCTAGTGGTACCTGACTTCTAAGCCGCAGGTCCTGGGTTCGAATCCCAGCCGGAGTAAACATTTGTGCTCAAACACAAATTGTTGGTTTTCGGGTCTGGTTGTGTTGTGTTTGTCCCCGTGTTTCTGACTCTGCATCCTTGCCTACCTCCGATCTTATCGCATTAGCGTTACATCGGGCGCGGGTAGGTTGGGACGAGTGAGTGCCTCTGTGTTTGCGCGTACACTTGTGGCACTATAATATCTCCTGCGCAATTGAAAGCTATGGACAATATTCGAAAGTTGTCGCCGTGGTCGAAATCGGCCAGGAAAATATCATCAAGTAATTGGGTAAAGAAGCATGGGTATAGATGCAACCATTACAAATAATTCCACGGAAATCTTATATGGAATTATTGGAACAATATCTCTATCAATGGATCTCGTAAAAGGCGAGTAAGGAATAAAACTGCATTGTGTACCCAATAGCGCATGGTGGCGATAGGCTCAACACCTATCACACCAAGTGCATTATATTGTTTTGGTGAAACGTGGATTGTGGCAGTCATCTGCTTTTGCAGTGAGTGCCTAGTCTCTGACTACCCCGTTATGGGATATTGTCGTGATCTTATGTATGTATATATCTCTATCTGTTAAGATAGTAAATGCGCAAATGAACAACATGTGACCAGAAACATCCTTCATCGTTTGTAACATTACGGTTAAAGATTGTGTAAGCACATTTCATTTCGTATATTTAGGCGAATACATTAACGTTGACTAAAACTAGGTTAACAAATTTTATCGCGTTTAATTAACTTTAATTTGTTGAAGGTAATCAGGATTAACTATGACATTGGAACGTCTAACACCTCAATCCCCGCATTACCATGGGTGCTGCACACGTCACGTACGTCGGAATATAAAGTTAATTAAACGCGATCGTAAGCACGTTAAGTTTATTCAATTCTATCTTACATGATATAAAACCTTTGCAATTAGTTATAGTCTCTATGCCTCCCACCGCTGGGTATAGATCTTCTCATATTTTTGAGAGGGTTGTAAAACCGAAAAAATTCCGTTTGGTACACTTTTAGTAATAGCTAATAGGGTTTAGGGTCCTCTGTGATCGCTCTTAGGCTTTTGACACTTTATTACGAAACATTAATTAGTAAATTGTTGTAATATGTCATTAGTCACCAGACGTTAGATTACTATTGTAAACGTCAACAAAAAGATAATATAAATTATAGTGTTTTCGGATTCCGCTTCATGCCAGAAAGTGCAAAAAGTTCAATAAATATTTGTATTGAAGAAAGACTTTATAAAACTTTTTTTTGATTATTGCTCTAGCTTATAATATTATTTATTTATAAGCAAGAGCTTAATTCCGATTCCTCCTGATGGAAAGTGGGGATGTAGTTTTGGATGGTAAACGCCCTAGCTTAGTAGAAACATATTCACTTTTTTCTTGATGACATTGTAATCGTATGGAAAGACTTATGCAGGCAAATGAACAATGAAGCAAGACGCTTCGTTTGAATGCTAGGTACGAGTATATCCACAGCACAAGGACGGAAACACGCCGTGCGTCTAGTTGCCCGATGATTGAAAGTGGAAGAAGGAATTAAGTCGTGTAATTCCGGCGCACACTCTCCGAAATGTAACCTGTGTTCGAGGCCTGGAAAACACTTTCAATTAAATCCAAATTATATTTACTAGAAACATCAAATAACATTTGTAATCCTAAACCAAACGCACACTAAATATCGTATTTTTTTTATTAATACAGTGCCTTTATTTTCAACTCCTTTTTGAGAAATCAACTTAGCTATATCAACAAAAAGGTCTCAATAAAAGACGCTCCAGTTGCTTTACTTTGATAATGTTACTTTTCATTTGTGATGAAAAGGTTAACATTAATAAAATAAGATATAACTTCAGCATCTAAACTATTACATTATCTTTTATTTTTTTAGTTTATTTAAAAATTTAATTTACTTATTTGCAAAAATCACACACATGTATATATAAAAATTCAGTTCTGTTTTTACTTTTAAATATTATTAAGGAGACATCGGATATGACGCCCGACCACATTGATGTTGAGAAAAAGCTGCAGCCTACTTCATTGTACTTATTTTTAAAAGAGATTAATGAAACATCTAGTAGGAATTGATAAACATTAGAATTTTATTTATCGATGCTTGAGGGACTAACAATTTAAATTGCAATATTTTGAAATCGGAACAGAGACTTCAATGGTAGCCCCGATGAAGTTTCTTGGGTATATAATTGTATTAATTGGCAGGTGAATATGCGTAGTACCTATATTTAATATTATTGTTGTGTCCATCTCTACGACAAACAAATCGGTACACAAATGTAGGAAGAAGTCATAATGAGGTGTAGTTGTTTAAATAGCAGACCTCATGACAAATCAACTATTTTTAAAACGGTTATTTTTGCTTTATTTTTCGTTACTTCCCTATCTGCTCCATTATCAGCTCTGCTCAGCGGTTCATGTACAGATGCTACCCACCTAGCCTTATCAATAAGGTCCAAAATCTCAAGCAATCCCATAAAAAAGAATCGTCGCCTCTTGGTGGTTTGTCACCATCAAACCTATATAAGAACTTAGTTACCTTTTCACGGTCTAACTGACGACCGATCTTGACGAAATTTGGCACTAAGTTATTTTGGGTTTTGCAGACGTACATAGACATACTTTTTATCCCATAAAATCAAATAGCTCCAACGAGATGTTTAACTAACCTTTTTGTAAACAAATTTCAAACACTTCACAAAAATTGAAGGGCACTGTGAGCTAGCGTAATCACTGGGCATATGAGACTTAAGAACTGATGTCTCAGGGTGACGGGCGCAGTGAGATGTCACACAGTAATTTTCTGAGTGACACAGCATTTGTTATGGGCAGACGTTGCACACTTTTTGCACACGTTGCTGCACATCAGGTGAACGTATTGCTCGTTCCGTCACTTTTATGAAATAAAAAAAAAAAATAAAAAAAAAACTGCGTCTAAATCGGTCAAGCTGTCTGGGGGAAAAATATACCAAAACTCATTTTTACGAGCAAAAAATGTTTATTGCACCGCCCCCCGGCTAGTTAACACCATAACTCCTATCTAAGAACCATTTCCCATGAATCACAAACCCTTTACAGGAAAATGTTTCTAAATCGGTCAAAACGTTTTGGAGATAAATGGGAACATTCATTTGCACCCACAAACAAACAAACAACGAGCTGTAACTCAAAACGCATACACCTCCGTTTCGTAGTGGGTAAAAATAAAACGATTCTCTTTATTTTAGGGATGTGTAGTGGTGACTGTATAGTATATTAACATTATATAAATTAAAAGTGTAGGAATATGTAGGAATATACGTTATGTGCATGTTAAGTGGACATTTAAGTATGTACATTAAAAATATAATTTATAAAATAAGTTGTATTTACAAAGGCTATTTCAATATTCTATTATTTTCATTCAAATGTTAGGATAACGTATGGTAAATACTTACGGTACAGCAAGAAGGTATTTTAATAATTGGTTAAATAAATCAGGTACTTTAGTACCTGCCACGATGCTACTAAAATGAACGCCAGTAAAATCTCATCTGTACATAGAAGGGTTCTGGTCCCCACACGTATGTATGGTAGTGAATGCTGGGTCTGGCAGACGAAGCATGAAAGTAAGATTAACGCAGTGGAAATGAGAAGTTTGAGAAGTGTAGCTGGAGTAACTCTGATCGACAAAGTGACAAACAGCGTGATAAGGGAACGATGCGGTGTGGTTGAAGATGTAGTGAAAAAGATGGAGAAAGGGATGCTTAGATGATTTGGATACGTAGAGAGGATGAATGAAAGGAGATTGACAAAACAGATTTATGAGGCGAGTGTGAATGGGAAAGCCGGTAAGGGTCGACCTAGGCGTACGTATCACAATCAGATCGGTGAACTTTTGAGAAAAGGTCACGTTAAAAATACCCGCAATCGACGAGTTTGTTTGAAACGATACAGGAGCACGGTGCATCGTTTTTCAAAGAGTTAACAAAAATATCATAAAGATCATTTCTGCCCATCACAAGTCAACTGATAAACATAGGCTTCCCTTAATTGCCAAATCATACTCTTGAGTCATTTCCATTTGGATCCATCTAGTAGGTCGCTTTAATAGTACTTTTATCGAAGTTTCGTAAAAATTTGAGAAATAGGTGTCTTACTTTTATGTTTTACATTATTCATATCTATTATATTTATATTTAAGTGCCAAATAGAACAGTGCACTACGTTTGTTGTTCTCGGGGCAACAAGTCCTTGGTTCGGAGGTTTGCATATTGCATATTCATTAATTCAGAGAAGTAGCAACGCCACCTCAGTTCCCCCGCGGTGGGGTGGCAAAGCAAAACGCCCTGGGTCCAGGGCGGCTTTCTCTCTAGCATGAGCTAGCTTGAACACGAGCTTTTTACCCTTTTCTGTGTAAAGCTGGTCATACAGAGGAGTTTCTTTTTTATTGGATAAAGTGACGAAACGAGCATAACGGTCAACTTATGGTAAGTGCAACGTCTGCCCATAATAAATGCAAAATGACGGACGCATTGTGGTGTCACTCAGAAATGTTCTGAGTGACACCACAATGCGTCCGTCAATCTGAGACATCAATTCTTAAGTCTCATATGCTTAGTGATAACACTAGCTTTCGTCGTCGTCGTCTTTCAGCCTACCACAAGTCCACTGCTTAACAAAGGCCTCTCCCATAGATAGCCACAAAAGTTTGCAGCTCTCTTATTGGAGGGATTTTGCCATAGTTGCCACGCTTGGCAGGCGGGTTGGCAACCGCAGTTTATTTATTCAGATGTTCCAGGAAGATGCTGCTGACCATCTCTTGGTTTTAATTTCCCCCTGTCGACTTTTACGACACCCACGGGATGTGATGGGGTGGTATTCCCTTCAAACCGAAACAGTAATGTTTGCACACTATGGTTCGCAGAAGAATAACTGGCCCTGGTGAATATACTGAGCTTTCGTTACGGTGCGTTTGCTGTTTGCTGTGCGATTTTGTATACTTCACGATCTTCGAGAGAAAGGGTTCCCGACACTCTCTATGCGAAACGCAGTTAAAACAGTGTGCCTCTGGGTACCATACTTGGGTTACCTAATATGGTTGTACTGGAACAGAAGAATCGGAGGCTAATTACTATTTGGCTTCCATTTTTGTCCACAGAGTTAACATTAATAAAATATTTGGTTTACTTACATTCCATACAAAATTCGGAGCAGGGCAGCTGTGCTTAATTCAATCAGTATATTTGTTATTTTGTTTAATAGTTCACTAAGCATTCTTACGGACGACTTCTTACATGTAACGCATAATGTAATTAATCTGGACGGTGTTTCACGGGTTTTATTTCTAACCATAAATCCAAAACCTTGTTAGCTCTAGAGAACTCGTATGCTGAGTCATAGTAATTATCAGCCATTGTTAGGGATTTTGTGTGCCTAATTAATGGTATTTGGCGCTAGTCACAACTACTTTAAATGTAAATGTTTGTAAGGGAAGTCGAAAAAAGCCTATAATGGAATATTTACTCAGACGGCGCGTTATGTCAATCTTATAAACGATAGGTATTGAATTTGTCGGTCTTCCCCAATATTGGAACAAAAAAAGATACGTGATTCCATATTAATAGTCTCTGCCTACTTCTGGTATGGGAAAAAGGCGTGACAATAAACGTATGCATGCATGTATGAAAAAAATGATTGTAAAATTGATGACCGCGTGGTCTATTGGTTAGAGTACCTGACTTCTACGCCGCGGGTCCTGGGTTCGAATTCCAGCCGGAGCCAACATTTGTGCAAAAAAACCCAAATTGTTGGTTTTCGGGTATGGTTGTGTTGTGCATGTGAAATTTATGTCTGTAAAATGCATCCACATTACAGAAATCCTACTGTAGGAATTCATTTTTTAAAAGAAAAAAAAATGGTTAAGATTACAATATTACCTGTGTTAGATCTTTTGTTCACGGTATAAAATATGAGTTCTAGATCTATCAAAGAATATGTTTGACATTGAAAATCGCTGCCTTAAACTAGTATGTTACGTTCTCAGATATAAGCGGTATTTAACAATTATAGCAGATGTTAAAGACAATTTTTTGAAACTACTAAATAGGATAGGATTTCTCCTGTATTATGGCATAAATTGCACCCAGATTTTTTACAACCTGTCATTTAAATATTGGTTCTGTCCGAAAACCGAATCCGCGATTCAGAGCGCTGAAGACAGATCACGCAATGCATCTATCGAGTCCTCGTTAGCATGTATGGAAGGGATAACATTTTATTTTTCTCTATCGTACGCTCCCAATTTTTCAAATATGTTAAGAGACTGATGTAAAATTCGCAATATATCCGTTAAGCGAGTAATGGAAAACTCTCAAATTACTTTCGAAAATATTCCATCCCTTTTCACGGTTATTAATAGAGGCTATTTTAAACAGACGTTCCAGACTTGCCTTATCACAATCTCGTCTAAAGATTTCCTCTCGTTTTCTAAAGAACTCCTGGGTTTTTACAAATTGGTTGGACACTCTCCCTACTTTCTTTACAAAATACCCCCTTACCGCGGGGTAATGGTAACAACCTCCCAAAAACGGTGTTTCTCTCGTCACTATTTGTTGGGATGCTCTCGCAAACTACCGCAGCCTCGACAGCGATGATTCTTAGCCCAAATTCGTTTTTTTTTAATAAAAAAAGAATAATATTATCTTTCGAGATTTAATCAAAAGAACCGTTCCAAAAACGATGTTCGCGTGCAAAGTTGAACCGATGTAAACAATGGTGTCTCTCAAGTTTTTGAGCTTTGGCGTACATACGGTATTTAGTACATACGAACCTTTGCCAATTTCTTTAAAACTTCTTCGAACTGTATTCTCGCTCACGCGGACTCCTCGCACGACTTAAAGCTCAATTCGGGCCTGCACAGCCGTTACCCGCGTGTTCCTGCGAGCACGAAGTTGAAAGTTGAAGTTGTAGAAAACGGTCATCCCTCCTCGAAGTGGTTTTCTGCCTTGGTCCATCCTCCTCACAGGAGAATCAGTCAATCGTTACCGTCCAATACCGGTGGGATGAATCGTTGGAATTGATTGCTGCAGTCTGGCGGCAATAGATCTGTAGGTATGACCGGTTCTTCGGATTTCATCTGCCCTAATAATCTCTAGTGGTGTTTAGTCGGGCATTTTTAGTTGATTTCCAGTAAGGTGCCTACTATTTACACGAAAAACAATATGATGTCTTAAAAAAATTGAGAATTTATCGAATTTATAAAACTTTTAAATTTCTCTTCACACCGAGGTCGAACCACTAACAAATCAGTATTACCTGGAAACAGAAACAAATCGACGAAAAAAATTACTGTCACCCTGAGTAGTAAATTAAAAGGTAACATAACTGGCCAGTCTTTTATGGAATATTATGAAAAAAATTGTCATCATCCATTCTAAAATTATAAATGCAAAGAAACTCTCTGTCCCTCTGTCTATTCGTTACCTTTTCACGGTGAAACCATTGAACCGATTTGAACGAAATTTGGTACAGTAATAGCTTGCATCCTCGGCACGGACATAAAATACTGTTTATCCCAAAAATCAAAGAGCTCCGACAGGATTTATGAAAAACCTAAATCCAAGCGTACCAATTTATTGGGCAACACCTAGTTATAAACAAGTATAAATTGATATCTCTTCAATTTAATTTTTTAGCTAATTGTAAGAAATGTGTTTTTTTATACTAGCAAGGAAGTTAAGTTTTCTTTTTGCGGTAATAGAGGGAGTAAAGGAGCTGAATAGTGCAGGTCACACGCGCGCATCAAGCGTTTATTATTTAAAATGGTATTTACGAGAGGAGTGCATGGCATATTAGGTACGTGAAGATTCATTTGCCAAAGCTTGATGTAGACATAAAGTTTTTTTTTCTATAACTGCAGACGTAGAGATGTTGCATGTGTTTATTTTATTAAACTGTAATTGTCAAGTCCAGAAAGGCCGGTTTAGCCCATAATATCTAATTGCTTTCGTTTGCACTCAAGAAAACTTCCGGTTCGACTTTCTTAAGTCGAAAATTTACATCAGTGAACACGAACAGTCGCCCGCTTAAATAAAATATTCCACATGAAATCATAAACTTTTCACAAACTCTGCTTTTACAAGAATGTTTATGCATTTATGTCACGCAGAGGAAATTTAATCGAAAATTTATTATTGTGATCAATTATGGCTTAAACCAGATCTTTGAATGCAATACATACAACAATCCGAATTAAGGCGAAACCAATATAAAGTCGAATGTTCAAAAGTTATACTTTAATAATGTGAAGGAACAAAAGAATCCAGTACGATGTGTACTCATCCCGTGGCTTTCGAATCTTGAAACTTTTCGCAGATTAAGCTACACATTCTGCTTAAGTAGAAAAAGTATGTTGGCAGTTACGGCTAATGTAAGATGAAAAGTTAACTAGTTTCTAATAGAGTAGTACAGTACAAGTTGTAATTCAATTTTAGACAAAAGCTTTTGAAGGACAAAAAACATTTCATTTATTTACACACTAACGCATACCAAAAAATTAAAAAGATTAGATGACAAAAATAGCAAACCGTGTTAACGAAACTTTATTTACAATTTTGCAATATGGTATCTAATTTAGAATATTTGTTCTGCAGCATTTGTCGTTTCTAGGAGTAACGTGGTACATGGTGTGGTTATCCTATGCCTTTTGTTGTTTACTTTAGTAGACCGGTTCATTTCCTTGTTCAGAATTTTTAATATTTACTGCTGGTAGGATTCCTATGCAGAAATCCGTCTAGGTAGGTACCGCCCCAGGCCCAGTTATTCTGCCGTGAACCAGTAGTGTACAAACATTACTGTGTTTCGGTTGGAAGAGCCCTGTGAGCTAGTGTCATCACTGGGTATGTGAGACTTAAGAACTGATATCTCGGGGTGATGGGCGCAGTGGGGTGTCACACAGGAATGTTCTGAGTGTCCAGCATTTGCCATGGGCAGACGTTACACTTACCATCAGGTGAACGTTTTGCTCATTTCATCACTTTACCAAATAAAAAAAATCTCAGGTAGAAAGTATAGGTAAAGATGGAGTTTTACTACCTCGGGTATGAATTTAACGTTCTTTTAAGAAAATAATATTTTATTCAATATTTATATTTCTACATGGTACTGCATTGGCTAACTATTGATACCACAAACTCGTAAAGTGATTGCATAACTTAACAAAATGTTAGACTAAGCATTAATTCAGTGTAACAATTGCAAAGTAGCTATGCTATCCATTTCTTAGGCCTTTTAAATTCATTTATAACGTCTACAAATCGCGTTTACGACATTTGGTTCGGGTGTGCATAAATCACAATTACGGCGATGGAGGAACGACAAGCGAAACTGTAATTTATAACAGTGCGATACAATTTCCTTCACGAACAACTCCCTCTACGCAGCGGCGCCTGATACACGATATTAAGGTACTTGATTGCAATTAACGTGCAATTGCTGTCATCACTCTACTTACTCGTAGTTGCAGTCAGTCGTGCTGATAAAGATGTATTCCACACAAACTAATTTGTATAAGTAAAACGGACATACGCTGATCTTTTGTCGTATCCTTTCTCTAATTATACTCGTATGCATAATTATTTTACACACACACTTCAATAACTTACACAGACTATTATACTCAACAACTGAGATATAACATGGAGTGAGAAAACCGTGTGGTGGCGGAGTAAGTAAATCTGCCACTCCATCTCATTTCGTCAGTATTGTATAAATTGACTGAGGGAAAAGACAGGAAAGTCTCATGGCAACAGTACACCACTGTTGCCATGAGACTTTAACAAGTTGATGAAGAAGAAGAAAAAAAGGATTCTATATCTTCTTTTTACCTGGGATTTGTGAAAACTCTATATTATACAACTTAAATATGCTTCAGAATATTCTAATTTTTTATATTTAAACACAAATGTGGCTTGTGCTCAATTATTTGTTTTGGTGAAATCAGCAAAAAAATTAATTTAATCCCCAAAGTGTACACTTTGGGTGTTTACGTTTACTACGTTTTTTTAACTCTACGCAATCATTTGAAAACAGAAAAACAACGCAAAATGTACTGATGAAATATTTTAGTAAAATAATGTACATTGTGTACGTTCTCTTAGTAAAAGATTAAACTAAGTCTTAATGACAGAAAAGTCGTATCCTAACGTTGCCAAGAAGACTTAAGCTTACGACGACGTTATATTTTGAATTGCCATTCGAATAACGGCAAAAGTTTTACGCCAAGAATTAACTTGTTTTTCAGGCGAAATTTAAAACGGTATTTTTAATTCAATGACCTAATGTATTTGAATTATAAATACAGGTTTTTTTATTAAAGTTTATAGTAAGACAATCCAAACATTTAATTAACATTGTTATATGTTTGCATGTACAAAAGTAAATTATGAGGCCGAAATGAAAGTAAATTTTTTGCGTTACATTTTTCTTTCAAAAACGATGATTGAAACACTAGTAATTTGCGTGCATCATGATGGCGTTTTACAGACATACATTTTACACGCACAACACAACCACACTTGCAAACCAAATATTTGTATTTATGGACAAATACTTGCGCTGGCTCGGATGCGGACCCAGGACCCGCGGCGTTAGAAGTCAGGTACTCTGAACACTAGGCCACGCCGTGGTACTTTTCTACATTTTAAAGTACGATATCCTTTTGACATTTTCAATCACGGTGATAATTTGAGACCATTAGAAGCCTTCATCAAACAACAAGCGTAAAACTCCCGCATATACATCGCTTATACATTCCAGAAGGGCCTGAATAAAAATAAAAGTACTGTCATGTTATGACATATAATCATCTATACACACATATATGTATGTCTATATATAAATTTATTTATTTATGAAGAAAGGATAGACAGAGTATATTTAAAAAAAGGGTAAACTATCAGTTTCTTTGTTTTTTATATTGACTTTGACAGGGGTTGATGTTCCGAAGTATGTTCACAACCAGGCAGATTTATAAACAAATGTAACGAAAATAAGTCATTTCACGTATAGCAAATGTAGAGCATAAATGTTTTCGTTTAATGCATTATCTGACCAAATGAAGAAGAAAGTGGCTTTTCTCTTACAGATGTTTAAATTAAGAAAAGGTGAAAAGGTTGCTCTTGTATACGATTCAGTCCCAAAAAACCGGGAAGACTGTCAACATTTTTCTATTTTGTAAAATTATTACATGTATTGATGTAAAAAATAGATTACTAATGGTAGGATTTCTATGCAGGACTTCGTCTTGGTAATCACCACCCCAGGGCCAGTTATTCTGTTGTAAAGCAGTAGTGTGCCAACTACAGTGGGTTTCGGTTTGAGGGGCACTGAGAGCTAGCGTAATACCTGGGCATATGAGACTTAAGAACTCAGGGTGACAGGAGTGGTGTGGCGTCACACAGAAATGTTCTGGGTGATACAGAGATTGTTATGGGCGGACATTGCACTTACCAACAGCTGAACGTTTTTCGTCACTTTACCAAAAAAAAAAATGTGCAACTTTACAATACTTAATCCCAGAATTATTTGTTTTGTATTACAATAGAAAAAATAAATTAAAACAAGGATTTATTTTCAAGTTTGCATATTATTCATGAGAGTGACTGACGTGAATCTAGTCGTTCACCTGACGGTCAGTGCCATGCCCGGCCATAACAGTGTCAACTACAATTTGCATTTCGCATACTGAAGTATAATTATTATGTCCAAAGTTATTAAGTATTTTATGTCCTACTTGTTGTCAAAACGAAATAACTAAGCTAATGCTTGATAAAATTACTGATACTGTGGTAACAGATATTATTAGTATAGAAGCACCACCAAATTAACTATTTTTCCCTCTAAAACCAGGCGATAGGTACATAATTTTATACACCGTAATTTTTAAGCCGTTCCGGAAGAAGAAAATACCGAGACAGAATCAATAGTAGAATCGATTACTGGAGTTTAATCTTACTGAAAATGAATATAACTGTGTTTAATTACATGGATAAAAAATAAAAGTTGACCTACAGTTTTTCGAATATAAGCTTAGTACTGTCGCAGTGTTATAGTGGGACCGCACACGCACCGGCCGAGTTCAATAGCCCGTGCGAATCAGCTGATACCTACACTAACACAACGCTCGGGTCGGACACGATATACCTTTCTGCGTACGTTTTATCATAAATATTTATTGAGAACTAAATTGGTAAGTTTTTAATAATTAAATACATTTAGATTTGTTGTTGTTGTAGCGGCCTAAGAGAATCTACCACCCCATGTCATCCCGTGGGTGTCGTAAAAGTCGACAGAGGGAAATTAAAACCAGGAGATGGGCAGCAGCATCTTCCTGGAACATCTAAATAAATAAACTGCGGTTGCCAACCCGCCTGCCAAGCGTGGCAACTATGGCAAAATCCCTCCAATATGAGAACTACAAACTTTAGTGGCTTTCTATAGGGGAGGCCTATGTTCAGCAGTGGACTTGTGATAGGCTGAAACGACGACGACGACGACGAGATTTGTTTGATTATTAAAAGATGCGTCAGACTAGGAATATTTCGAAGTCTTGAGTGCGTTTACAGAAAATTTCCAGAACCGAAAATTAAAAATTTATGTCTTTACAAAAACGTTGGCTCCGGCTGGGATTTAAACCCAGGGTCCGCGTCATAGTATTCGCAGTAGAACGTGTTCCACTAGACTACGCAGTCGTCACGTAACTGAGTATTTACTCCAATTTTCTCTTCTTTCTTACACAAATTCAGGATCGTCGGAAATACTTTATTTTGTGTTTTCTGAGATAGCTACTTTCTTGACAAAAGAACATAGGATAAACTGAAAGTGTCAAGTGCACTTTTTAGTATTCTGTTTTTTTTTTAAAAAACTATGATATACTCTAGGATTTCTCTTATATCAGGCACAAACACCCATACCCAGTACAATTATCTGTAAGCAATACAAATATTTGTCTCGTGCGGGAATCGAACCCGCAACCCATAAGCCAATCATTTATCCTCGGCGTCCACATAACCGCCCAAAAAAATGGAACTGTTTGGAAAACCTAACAGTTTCGTTTTTCACAAGGTTATTTGCCAAATAATTTATACTACCCTGTATCGGAGCAATTGCTTCAATTATGTCAACCTTACTCGATATACAAAAGTGTTTATTACATTATCTTTTACATTTTGTGTAAGTTTTTACTTTCATATTACATGTAACAGCCTAAATTTGTAACATTAGTTCTCCTACTTGAATACACTTACTACAGACTTATTTTCTTTACGAAAATTCCGTAACACAAGAGCGACAACACGCTGAACATCCAAGGTCAAATTCAGTGCGACGTTTTGAATGTGAGAAACGAGTTCGGCGAGACGTTTAATATGACGCGAAAAGTACGCAAAATATGTACTTAGACAGAAAGAGAAAAAGAAAGAACTATGTAACAAATCCGAACGTCACGAGACCAGCGGGCAAGAAACATACGAAAATGTTAAATAATCAATGTGGAATAAAAAAGTTAAATCAAATTTTAAGAATAATATTATGTATTCTCAAAAAAGGTATTTTACAAATAAGCATATTTTACAATCCGTATTGGCCTCGTCTGTAAAACACTAATGGTAAAGTGCCTCTGGAATCTTGATATATGCGACTTACTGTGCTACGTTATTCAACACTTTGTAAAAATAATTAGATAAATGGCATTTCAAATCTACCGTAGTTTTTTTTTTTATAAAAGGTGTAACAAAATTTAAACTATAGGTACCTTGGAGAAATACTTTTTTTAAATAAAAAAATAAATAAAATATCTACGTACTATAAATATTTATCTGGTACAAATAATTTCATTTAACAAACTTTCGAAATTTGTACACAATACAACCATTCCCGAAAACCAACAATTTGTGTTTTGCACAAATGTTGCCACCCGCTGGGATTCGAACCCAGGACCCGCGGCGTAGAAGTCAGGTACGTTAACCACTAGGCCACGCGAAAATAAATCCCGTGCTTTCTTTATTGTTCTGAAAGCGAAACTATAAACTTTAATTGTTTAAAAAAAATTAGATCTGTTTTTATTTCAAAAAGAATCGTATCTTAAAACAGAGAAGTCATAATAAAAAAATTGCTTTTAGCAAGATCAGTAGTGTATACGCTCGTCTATCTTCAATATTGAAATTGGTTTCTAAATTAAAGAAGAACATTTCAACTATTCTTTGTTAATAATTTTAAATTGCGATTTTACATGAGAAGAAACAAACCGGTTTGTACCGGCCTAGTCTGACGACAAGCCCCACGAGTGTTTAAGAGTGTGTTGAGAGCAATTAGTCCTATTAATTGATCGTAATACAAATTAAATTATTATTTTTACAATAAAGTTTTCACTGTCTGTACCAATAATGTCATTTACGCATTTACTCGTTCTAAATAATCAGAAAACTTACTTTCAAAACTGCACTAAATAAAATAAAATGGCGAATTATTAAAACATTATTTTTTTTGTTTAATTATCCATGAAAAGTAAAACAGATATTCGTTTGTTTATAAATAATAAAACATTCATGATATCATTAACAAAAGAACAATATTTTAACAAACTATTAAGTTACAAAATTGCAAATTTACAATATTTATAAATATTATAGTTATTTGACTGTTCACGGAGCCGCTTGTAGATGGCACTGTTGCAGTATATTGCAACATTCTGGTTGGACTAAATATAACTATTTATGCCACTGTTAGGTCTAGACAACATACTTCTGTTTAAGTTTACAGTGAGCTCAATGCCCATACAAAAAATATTGGCTCCTCTACATGTATATTCATTCTACATTGAATCTTGTCAGATACGTATATTATTATGTTACGAAAAGTTTTGAAATAGTTTGCTAAGATGGCGCTTACGTTAATTAATTTTTCGTTTTATGCGTATTCATTTCACTTTAAATGAAATCGATTCCTATGGAGTAAACTCCAAAAATAAAACAAATATTCAGATAATTTTTAATAATAAAATATTATTTCATTATTTTATTTTTATCAAATAAAATTATTCTAGCTATCGAAACAGTGGTTTTTGGTAAAAACGTTAGGTAGAATTTCAGTAATAATATCGGTTAATTATTTTATGCGTAATTAAAAATTGTAATAAACCATTTACACTATTTACAACTGATTGGAATTGAAATTAACAAAATAAATATTTAGTTAAGTGCATACCTGAATTGTAATAACTGTGCAAACTGCTTTCTGTTTGGTTGTAAACATAAACGAGCACGTTTTCGCAAGGTTTCTTTCAAATGATTTATTCACACTCACAGTATCACATCACCTTTTATCACTTTTAGCATCCACAATATGCCGTTTAATTGACTAAATTCCGCGCTTCTTCCGTATACACAAGTATTTTTATTTTTATTTAAGTATTATCACAAATAAAAGTGCATCGAAGAACAAATACGATTAATAAAAAGAAATAATGAACATAAGCACTAACTGTGCATTAAAAAGTTCAGAGCTCACACGTGACTAAGTCACTTATTTACCTATTTTTTGCATTTTGCTGTTTTACGTTAAAGGTGGCGGGGAGTGACTTCGCCTCCAATAGCATCGTGGACAACGCGTGAAACGAAAATGTTTTAAACAGGGCTGTTTCAAAAAAGATTTTTAATTATTATAATAATTTTTATCACTGCTGCTTTTATTAATCTGAATTTATTTTTAATATTGCCAAAAGATTCATTGGATCGGGTATATTAAAGTAAAAGCTGTGACCGAACATAAAAAATTCATAGTTTATTTTGATCTCTTTAACGTCCCATATATTTTTTTCGAATCATCTGAATAAATAAACTGCGGTTGCCATCCCACCTACCAAGCGTGGCAATTATAGCAAAATCCTTCCAAAATGAGAGCTACAAACTTGTGGCAATCTGAGGGGGAGGCCTATGTTCAACAGTGGACTAGTGATAGGCTGATATGATGATGATGATGACATTTTTTTTAAATTTTGAAAACGTCCATTATCATATTGCTTATCTTCTGACTACTTTTATATTCATAAGAATAAACGTACAACTGCATGGCCCGAATTATCATATACAATTGCTAGTTTCTCCTTACGTTGGAATACATTTACTTTCGACTCATATTTCCGTTACGATAATTGTAAAACGCGGATACGATAATGTTCGTGAAATATTTAGGTAAAGCGAGCCACCCAATGTGCAGTTGCAATTATTGCACTGCATCTACGCTTACGTTAGCTCGTCCTAAAAAAATCTTTTTCGCTCGAGCTAACGTAGATGCACAAAACCGTTTTCGTTTAATGTTTTGTCATGTTTAATTAAATTTCGAAACGACACAGCCCTAGGGCTGTGACGTTTCGAAATTTCGACGTTTCGACTTGGCGGCCGGGAGGGGATATACAACAGCGCTATACGTCGCAGTTCTCAGTGTTGCCAACTTAGGGGTTTTCCTTCCAGATGGGGAAGAAAATATAGTTTTATAAATGTAATGTGAAATGTTAATAAAATGTATGATTTAAAAAAATACAGCGAGGCTGAGAAGGATTCTATTGTAATGGAAGAAATATTATTAACACACACACAATGTACATTTAATTTTTAATGACAATCAGTGATATGATTATTATTCTTATTACATTTTTTTTATTATTGTTTTCTAGGATTTATACTAATGGAATTATTTATTATTTAATACTAAGTAATTCTATTGTAATAATAACCATTGATGAATATTTTGATACTACTTTTACTGTTATGCTCTATCGACAACTTTTTTGTTTAATTTAAAAACTGGCATACAAAAACTAAATAGTAGACAGACGTTTGTCTACTATTTAGTACACTGCCGACATACACTTAGTTTATGTTTTTCAAATGTTTAGTTTAGGGAGTTTTTAATGTCTTTAAGGGTAAAAAAATTCATGTGTTGGCGAGAGTGACAGTGCTTTAGTTGGTTGGTCTATGTGGTCGGTCGTCACCTATAGTCTAAGGTCATTTGGTCGCGCTTCTGTTGTTGAATTATCGCGAAGAAAAGAAGTCGTAAAGTGTATTCTATCTAACGTCACAATATCTAACAATGGTACAGGTATACGATGTTGCTTACAAGAACCATTTGACTGTAGGTTTATTCTCATGAACAATAAATTCGTAGTGTTACGCATTATGATCGTGAATGTGTTTAAAACTGATAAAAATCCAGAAGCCAGTTTAATAAGCCGTGTACGTGTGTGTCGTGCAAAATGAACTGTATTTCGCAGATTATTTTGTAACTTCGTAAATAATGTTATGCCATGAGTATCGTCCGGCAGAGGCTATCCCAGGTACGAATAGAGTATTTTTATTCAGTGTAGATTATTGACGTAGTACTTATTAAACGTATTTTTTTAAATTGAAGTGGTTCGCAAACTTCTTCAGTTTTATGTGCCAGAATAAAACCCATGGGGCCTTTATTGTAATAATTTTATAAAGTACGAAACGGCGTATGAAAATCTGCCACCCAGTCTCATTTGGTAGGTATGGTAAGTGTCATCCAAGGGAAATACTGAAAAATCTTGGACGTCCGGCCAGATGGCGGATTAACCATGTCGAAAAATGTCCGAAAATTCACGATCTTCAACGCTTTTTTTCTCCGATAGCCTTTACTTCGTCGCTTATGCGTTCGTAAGGACATTGACCTATCGACTGTGATCGTAATTACCTATAGACGGGAGCTACCGCAAGTTGCCGGTTCTTTTAAAAACACGTGATTAATTTTAATTTACCAAAAAAAAGTAAATATTAAAATCTAAAAACTGATACTACCAATCGTTTCTGTAACTGAAACTGTACTAATTTTCTTCGTTTCCAGAACGATGTAAAAATTACGGTGTATTTTGCATGCAGATCGCTGTGTGGTAGCGGCTTAAGAGAACCAACAAATCTCTTCTCATGTGTGTCGTAAAAGTCGACAGAGGGAAAGTGAAAACTAGGAGATGAGCGGCAGCATCTTCCTTGAAAATCTGAATAAATAAACTGCGGTTGCCAACCCGCCTGCCAAGCGTGGCAACTATGGCATAATCCACTCAAAATGAGAGCTTAAGTGTTATGTGAGAGGCACATAGATTGGGAGGCCTATGTTCGGCAGTGGACTGGTGATAGGCTGAAATGATGATGTGTATCTAACCAAATTAATTTTTTTCCCTATCTATAACATAGTCTTCAAACCTGCGCAAGCTAACCATTTTAAATACAAAGTACAAGTCGCGTCTAGTCGTATGTAATTAAGTCTAAAACCTCGTTTCTCTAATAGTAGAAATAAAGTAACCGATACATATAACGTACGCAGCTAGGTTATGGCCGACTTACCACGGTAGTCTCCATCGGTGCTAATGAACTTAGGATTTACATATCCCAACACTGAAATAATGACTGTTTGGAATAATGACAATAATAATAATGTGTGTTTACTCGCAGTAAAGATGTGCTTTTTCTACCAAATTTTGTCAAGTTTATCGTTTTGTTTTAAGAATGCATTCGAAGATTTCATTTGAAGAGTCTACTTTATTTCCTATTTTAGAAATCAATCCCGCATCAAGATATTCCCGCCCCTCTTCGACTAATGGAACGAATAGAAACCGCGATGTGGAAGGGATCGGATGTAATTTCAGTGATATAAGAACCCGCCGCGTCCATTATTCGAAACAAACAATTTGTTTCTACACGAACCCCTATTAGTCTTATTGAGACTGTAACGAAAACAGAACTACTGTAACCAGAAACATTGGTACGATGTTTTATAGTAGATTTCGTATAAATTAGCTAAATATTTCTAGGTTCGCTCGACTTTTTCCATGGGCAATAAAAAACAAAAATGGGCTACAGCAGTGATCTCTTCCTCCTCCTCTTAGGCCTCGTTCCCACCATTTTGGTACGAAGCAATAAATTCTTAATCCCCATTGCGTTCCCACGAGCAATATAGATAAATGCTGTCATTTCATATTATGGTGTTCTTTTGCACGAATAAAGGCTGTCCGTGCAATACTTTAGTCGCCTCTTACGACACCTCGGTAGGAAAGAGGTAGGTGCTTTACTCTGCCAGGTCTCGGCTGTTAAAAAATAGAAACGTAAAAACAGCGGAACTCATACGGCACAGCTGAACTATTATTCATCATTTCAGCCTATTTTAGTCCACTGTGAAACATATGCCTCCCTCATAGATTGCCACAAAACACGGTCCTGAGCCACCTGTATCTATCGACTTCCCACAAAACTGTGCAGGTCGTCGGCAGGTCAGGTGGTAGGATTACTATGCAGGAATCCGTCTAGGTAGGTACCACCCCAGTACCAGTTATTCTGCCATGAAGCAGTAGTGTGCAAACATTACTGTGTTTCGGTCTGAAGGGCACGCTGAGCTAGTGTAAACACTGGGCATATGAGACTTAAGAACTGATGTCTCAGGGGGATATGGCCGGCCCATTGCCACTTCAGCTTGCTAATTCTTAAAGTCAAAGTCAAAATTTCTTTATTCAATTTAGTCTTGTTTAAAAACGTCAAAATCTACACCGGTTCAAAAAATGACCTTCTCAGAGAAGAACCGGTAAGAAACTCTGAGGTCTTTCTTTTTTCAATGCCATATTACATAAAGTCTTTTATACATTCCTCATGCCGCCCGCAGTGAAAGACCACGTCTCTGTTCCGTATGTCATCACTGGCAACACGCACTGGTTGCAAACTTTCGTTTTGAGACATTGAGGTATACTCGACGAGAAGATGTGACGCAGTTTCCCGAACGCTGCCCAGCCGAGTTGGATCCGTCGATTGACCTCTTGATCGAACTTGGACCTACCTAGTCGGACAAACTGTCCTAGGTATACGTATTCCCAACAACAACCGGTATAGGTGCGACGTGGACGTCGGACATGATCTTCGTCTTGTCCATGTTCATCTTAAGACCTACCTGTTGAGAGTATTAACACTATTGAGGTCATTGAGCATAGCGCCCAATTCCTCGCGCGATTCTGCCATTATGACTATATCGTCGGCATATCGGAGATGCCCCCACTGTCTGGACAGTTTCCACGAGCTTCTTGTTCATATCGTTTACTGTAACGCAATCATCTAAGCACTGAAAGCGATTATGCAATCGAGCTGGAAGCTCTCGGGGTTTTGGATAAAGGGCACAAGATGGACGGAGCGTAGCCTTCACCAGACGAGACCTCTCCAGCTTATAGTTTAAGTTCAATGTGCCTCTTACCATTCTGAGATCACTGCTGGTTTTTACCCTAGCGGTCACGGAGACATCATTGAACAGTAGTCGTTTGGTCGTCATGATGAAGTCAATCTTATTTTTGGTAGAACCGTCCGGGCTAATCCAGGTCCACTTTCTGTGGGGCCGCTTTTTGAGAAAGAGTTCATCGTAAAGAGTCCCTCTTTCTCCATAAAGTCGGCCAGCTGTTGTCCCCTTTGGTTCAAATTTCCCTTCAATTTATTCCAATTTTTTCCACTACCAGCTCATCGTCTTTCTTAACGCCTAGCTTCTCGTTAAAGTCTCCCATCAACACCGTGTAGTGTATTTTTGAAGAAATGAAATTTGGATATCCTCAAACATTACCTCCACCTTATCATCAGGGTGTGCCGAGGTAGGTGCGTATACCTATATGACGTTCAGGGAATACCGCTTGGTTATTCTGAGTATAAGGTACGCAACCCTAGTCTACACACTCCCGATATTGACAACGTTGTTAATGAGATACTTGTGGAGAAACCCGACACTTCCTTGGGACAGATGGCACTCCCGGTGGTAGAGCAACCGGATTCGAGGATTACTGTGTCCTCCTCCTGTCTTCGGACTTCGGATAAAAGTTTAAAAAAGCTTCTTCCAGCTCCAAGATCTTCTCGTCGGATCTCAGCGTGCGTGCGTTATATGTTGCCAGGTCCAGTCGTCGTAGGTGGTACGATGATCTCCGCCTCCGGAGATCACCTCCCCTGCCCCGCCGTTACCATGGCCGCTACCGTAGTCAGGACTAGCGGGGCCGCCGGAGACTAGGGGCCGTTTTAATTTTGTAGCTCTCATATGTGGGGATTTTGCCGGAGTTGCCACGCTTGGCAGGCGGGTTGGCAACTATTATTGTGCTTACTTTTTTATTTCACGGAATCAATACCAATTTGTAATTATTAAACGAAATATATCACATTTCTTTTTGCCTTTTTATCCTAAATACTATATTATTTAATATAAGTACATCGCATGAACGTTGAAAATTAACTTTTACTTTAAATGTTTAAGATACTTGAGTAAACATTCGATAATTGAATGTGGTTACTTCGTAGTAATGTGTACGTGTAGGTGTGTAATGTTTTGTGGTATGTGTTGTATAGGAAAGGATTTGCATGGGTGTGTATGCATTTAAATTAATATCTTTCAAAAATCACATAACTGAAAAAAATCACATGATCATTGTTAAATTACTGTCCTTGTAAAATTCTGTATTCTGACTACCATGTGGTACATCGTTCAGTGTACGTTCCTGTATTTGATATATAATTTTTTTTTTTTAAATTAAAATTATATGTAATTAACAAAAATATTAAAGGAAATGGTATAGCAATCGGCGGTGTTATCGCTAACAGCGATTTCTTCCAGACAACCGGTGAATGGACATAGCTGAAGAAACTATTAAGAAGGTGTGCCGGAGACTAGAATATAGCCCTATAAATATATGATGAAATAATAAATACAAAGATATACAAAATATATACTTACGTGCACGTGTAAATATACACATACATTTATATAAATATATACACAGAGGATTCTGTGAAGATCACAGATTTTGCGTAAGTGCATTACGGCGAAGGCAAATTGGCAGCCACTTGAATTTTCTACAATAGCTTGAAATATCATCATATTTGCGTAAGCCAAATATGAATCTGATACCAACATTTTGAACTCGCTCAAGTTGATCCGGTTGGGCTTCAGTGAGATTTAGATAGCTGACGTCGACATAATCTGAAATTGGTATAAGAAGAGATTGTGCAAGCGCAATCTTAGTGGAAATATGAATAAAATTGACACCTGCAGACGCATAAGCTTTACGACGAATTTCTTGCAGCTGAGGACACCAGGAGACATTGTTGTCGATATGGACCTCTAAGCTATTTATTAACTGTGTCACTAATAGGTATTAGTGACATTGAAAATAACCTAAGGAAGATAAAAAATATTAGACTTCACTAATATTTTAATTTTAATAATAATGACCTGCGATTTCAAGGGGTTAACCTTTAAGGTTTTTATTATGATTTTGTATGACAACGAAGAGATCTTTAGGAGCAGCCTGTGTATATGTTTGAAGGTTGTCAGCATGAAGGTGGTAGAAAGACGTAATCTTTTTCGAGATAGAGTTTTTCAAAACTACAAAAAGTAGTGGAGATAATCAATCACTTCCTGCTCCGTTGGAAGATATTGATAAAATGCTCATCTTAACGTTACACAGAAAATTGATGAAAGATAAAAGGAGTATAATTAGGTAGTAATTAGGTAAATCTTTCTACTTTTGTTGTGATTTTATAAAACAACAAACTTTTAACACTTTATCTGGTTTGGTCACAAAAGAAAACTTCAAAGTTATTTATTATAATATATATATTATATATATTTATAAGTAGTAGCAGTAAGTTTTTAACATTCATTAAAATATAATATAGTTTATATTAGCATTTACCAGCAATTATGTTCTAAATTATCTTTATGTGATCTGAATTATCTTTAGGTGAGTTTTTGTCGCAGCACCCACAAGTCAGACAGCTGAATAGTGTGTATGTACTAAGCAACGCGAACAATCGTACCTTATGTAGATTTTTAGTCAATGGTCATGATGGTTCCGTTCTGGTCTTCGGATGAAGGTTAAAGTAACATTTAAATGTTGCACTGCTGGGCCTAGGCCTTCTCTAATTTCGAAGAGGGTTTTGGAGCTGAAAAACTTTGCCAGGCTGCTACAATGCAGGATGGCAGAATTCGAATGCCGCCACCAAAATTTTTGTAATCGCACGCAAATTTCCTCACGATATTTTAATTCACAGCTGAGTACTGCGTTATATAATGACTAAAAAAACCGGCTAAATGCATGTCCGACCACGCACGGTGAAGGGTTCCGTAGTAGGTTATAGCGAGTATAATCAAAAATATCTCATATCTCAAAAACTACACGGCATATCTTATTACCGTGCCGTGTGGTGGCGGCTTAAGATAATCACTTGTGGCAGGATTCCTATGCAGAAATCAGTCTAGGTAAGTACCACCCAAGGGCCAGTTATTCTGCCGTGAAGCATTAGTGTGCAAGCATTACTGTGTTTCGGTTTAAAGGGCACTGAGAGCTAGTGTAATCACTGGGCATATGATAGTTAAGAACTGATGTCTCAGGGTGACGGATGCAGTGTGTTGTCAAACAGAAATTTTCTGGGTGACACAGCATTTGTTATGGGTAGACGTTGCACTTATCAACAGGTGAACTTACCGAAAAAATCTTCTAAGGTTTTGAAATCAAACGACTTTTGTTCTTATGGACTTCCAGAAGAACTTAATGTTGTTCTGAAAGTCGTCAGATAACCTCGTATCAAATTCATCTCTATCATTCTCTTTCTTTCTTCCCCTTGCTATGCTTACGTCCTTATTGGTTGCTTTTTGCATTCTTTGATTGTCTCTTGTAGCCAACCAGTACAGCCAAGCTTTCTTCTTCTCGGACACTGCCTTTTGAAGCTCTACACACAAAGTCTTTAACTTACACCCTTTTCTTCTTTTACTTACACTACACACTTCCATAGCAATTTCCACAATTCCTTGCTTAAACGGCTTCCATACTTTTTCAACCTCACATTCCTCATTTAAAGTATCAAACTGCTTGGTCAGTTTACTAACAAATTCTTCTCTCACCTCTTTCTCTTTCAAATTCTCAACTTTTATGCTCTCTAGTACACTTATAGGTACATGCACACGATGCCGCCATCGCTTAAAGAGCCGTCTTAGTCGGCTTAACACCAGAAAGTGGTCTGTGTTAATGCCGACACCGCGGCATGCCCGAGTGTCGGCTAGCACTTTCTTTCTCAGTCTTTTATCCACAATCACAAAATCAATCGTACTTCTCAGGTTCCCTTCTTCTATAGTATACAAGTGGATCTTTTAATGGTCAAACATTGTGTTTGTTACCACAAGATTCCACTCCAAACACACTTCAAGTAGACTTTCCCCATTTTCATTCCCCACTGTCATCGCCGAACCTTCCTACCACACTCTCATATCCATCACGCTTTATAGCATTATGATCCTTTCATTTTTGTTGCATTTGTTCAAAATATCTTTCACGCTATCGCAAAACTCCTGTCTCTCAATTTGGGCTTTAGAAGAGCTGTTCCAACTCGCATCTTGTGGAGCATAAACTGCCAATATAAAGATGCGAGTAAGGCCAACATTCAACCTGACCCAGAGGAGCCTTGGGCTAACACATTTATAGTTAGTCACACATTCATTAATTCTAGCAGAAAGCAGTACACCAACTCCCTGATAGCCTCTACTGGTTTCCGAAACTCCCGCCCAATAGGCTGTGTAGGCTCCATGCGTGGTGGTGTCGCATCCTTACCATTTGGTCTCATTAACACAAAAAACATCAATCCATTCGCTCATCTTCTCGTATAATTCTTCAATTTTATCATTCATACCTCCTCGAACATTCAGCGTAGCAAAGTGGCTATCCGCAGCCCACTTTTCGCCCCCACGGGAAACGAGACGTGACGGGTGGCGAACCACATCGCCGCCATTCTGGTACGAGTCAAAATTCTTACTACTCATTGCGTTCCCACGAGCAGCTAGGGAAAATGCTGTCCACCCGAACAGAGCCCCGCATGCTTGAGTAAGGCTAGCCTTATTCTGGGATCGCCCGGTCCCAGGGCTGGTCGGCACGCTAACGACTAGGCTCGCCCCTAGCCACGCAGCCATCGGCATGGCAACCATTGGCTTGGCGGAGTGGAAGGGAAAAGGATTAGGTAGGAAATGGACTTGGGGTAGGGAATGCGGGAGTTGGATAAGGAACGATAAGGTGTAGGATACTACTATCTCGGAAGAAACAGGGGCAGACAGCAGTGGCTCGGGAGGTCGGGTTATACTACTATAAGAACGAAAAATATATACATGTATTTTCCGTTCCTGCAGTGGCTAAAATATTGGCTTTTATGAGTAACGGGTTCGATGCCCGCACGGTACAAATATTACGGCTAACAGAAAATTGTTACAGGCTGTTACAGCTCAAATTTAAAAGTTGACACAAATTAATTATTTACATAAATAAGTAATTTGTGATTGTGTTCAAAATGTTGGATCACATTAAATAATTTACACAGCTTATTTTGAAAATAACAAAGTATAAGAAAATGAGAAACAAACAGAAAAAAGGAGAAATTATAATTTAATTTACCCGCCATCTAAATACATTATCCAGGTTTAATTTAAGAAAAACATAAGATTTCAAAATATTTACAAACCCGTTTTGGCAGGTACTGGAAGATGTTAAAGTGTCAGTGGGGAACTAATTTTTCGTTGCAAATTATGCGATTCATTTGGGGGTATTCTTAAACAGGTATTATTTAATAATTGATGTCTTTGTTGATAACACTACAAAGTCAAAAAGTTTACAAGTATTAGTAGACACAGAGACGATAAAAGGAACGATGTGTGATAAGATAAATTTACATGCTTTAGCTGTCGCTTCAAGAACAAGGATCTTACTTCCAGTAGCACAAAGCTATTGATTTTGGGTGCTATTCCTATTAAGGCGGTAACAGGAACAACATTGACTGTTTCAACTGAAACAGTCCATGTTTTTCCTTCCCGTTATTTTGGTCTCCGTTTATGTCATTACATCTTTCTTACATAAATGAGATTAAAATGCATTACGATATTACAGTATAGATGGCATAACCTCAATTTCGCTCCAAGCTATAGGCAACTTTAACTTAGTTCTCTGTGTATCACACACACGTGTATGTATATCCAACAATACGTTTATTTGTTACGTAAGTGAGGCATAAAGTTATTTAAAAATATCTACCAGCTGGTACTTGCGCTTTTTCGTTAACATTCATAAAATAATAATTTATCATATGAACGCTAAAATATTAGACAATATGCTCACTAAAAATTAATTAAGTTTATCGTTAATTGGTAAAAATATCCACCTAACTACTCCTTAGTTCACTATTTCTCAAGTTAAATTTTAATTTATAAAGTTTAAAATGATTATTACTAAGGTATAGAGAGATAAAATTCTTTAGCAGTACAATTATAGCTTAAATGTAGAAAAATCATATTTATTTAGATTTTAATCATAGATAGGCTAGGTCCATGTCCAAATTTTCTGTCTCTGTTTTAACAAGACAAGGGTGTTAGTGAAGTTAACATCGAGTATTAATTGCGGGTTTCAGAGTTTGATAAGGGTATAACTTGCATTGTTCAGCATTTGCTAATGTTGTGTAGTTAATATAAACCGATGTTGAGGTACACTTAGGTAAAAGGAAATAATTTATTAATCTTTTAAGTGTTAAAAATATGAAGTTTTATGTTATAGTAATTGGGGAATTATGTTATCCACTACAATTGAGCTGCTTCCACATTTGGAACGTACTGAGTAAAGGGATTCCAGTTTTTAACCCAGATGATAATGAGACTACGTAAATATATAATCATATATATTACGATTATAATCATAATATTTGAGCAATTTTGGCACCTTAATTAGTTTACGTGTTTTATCTCAAATCAAACTTTATTAATAATTTAGCATCTGCAAAAAATACATATAATTACGACATTTGTTTAATTTATTGACTAATTTTTCATTATTCATTTAGTGTCATTTAGTTTTTCATTACAATTTTTAATCTTTTGTAGCTTATTTCTTTATTTATGTCTTCAGTGTACACCTCTCCGTATGTTATTGTATTATCCCTGTTCACCTAAGGGCGGTGCTTCAAGAAATTTCCACTTGCTATGATTTCCTGGTGCTTCCGGTTTATTTTGAGCTACGTAGCCTTGTACATTTTATTATTAATATTATTTTTTCTATAAAAAACCCCTCTCTGTCTAATAAAGCTACTTCTCTCATTATATTCGTTTTCGATATCCGTACCGAAAAATGTAGTCTAATCCTGCCGGTTTTGGTAGGTGACTTTGTTTACCAATGATAAAAATGTTATTATATAATAATATGTTATTACATACTTCTAGACAGATTTTTAACTGCAATTATTGTGCTAAGGATATAACGGTTATTTGACAGTTCTGTTCTCACCCCACAGGGTTATTATTTCAAAAATCTGTTTTTTTAATTGTTTCCACATTAACTTTACTTTACTTTACTTTTTTTAACATATAATTGTGCCAACTCGGGATAAACTCGACTCGATTTAACTCGAGTTAAAATTAATGTAACTCGAACTGAACTCGAGTTACGTAACTCGAGTTATCTGGGTGAAACTGGTATTTTTTTTTGTTTTAAGCAGTTTAATGACTCAGCTTCGCAAACAATATTAAAAAAGCTGGAACAGATTCGTAATTAAAGAGTGTAGAGTCGTTATTAAATGAGTATAGCCACAAATGACCGGTAAACTTCACACCACAAGCTCACACAACGAACGAAACGTGAGAATGAGAAAGCGTCAATCGCGTCCCCGCTTTGATTTAGGTATGTATTTACAGCGCCAATCCCAATTCGAGTCAGATAGAATTCACTTCGAGTTGGTTCCAGCTAAGCACAACTCGAGTGAACTCGAATTAGTAAATCGAGTTGACACAGCACTAATTCAAACTGTGTTTTGTAAGGTACATGAACTGATTTTTTTTTCCAAGAAGGGCCAACCCTTTTTTATTAATTAGATCAGATAGGTAATATCTGATCTAATTAATTAAATATGAAAAGGTAAGACTAATTTCATCCCAAAGTTTCATCATTATCCTTATTCAATTAAATTAATTTTACTGGCTCCAGACTATTTTGGAATCATTCTAAATGTCTGTTTTAATTTTTATCATTTTGTTGTCTTTTTAAGGAATCAAAACAATTTACGCTTTAAATCATGATAGAGTGTATACAAATTATCAAAATCCTGAAAAAATGGTCTATAAATCACTTCTAAAGAGGACTATACTTGAACCACTTAAAGGAAATAAAATATTTTTCTCTGTGGATAACCTTTTAAAAGCCATCTTGGCAATATTTATCTAGAGGCTTGACAAACCAATCCATTTCGGTTAAAACTTTTTTACTTAATGGGTAGAGATGTGTATATATTTCTGTTAGTATTTATTTTTAGGAAATTCGTAATATGCATGATTATATTTGTCCATAAATAAGATATATTTAACCATCGTTTTAGTACAGTACTAATATTTAATGTTATTATAACGATTTATCTTTGAAAGGTATTTTGAATAAAAAATGTTAGTCTATTATTTAAAAGCTTTTCTGACAGCCATTTTTTGGTCACAACTATAGGCTGTGAGTCTCAATACGATTGATTTCCGAAGTAGTCTAGAGGGAGTGTCTGTACATAACTTTTAACTTTACGCGAACATTAAACTTTAACGTATTTTTATCGTAAAGGCATTCTACCTGTAAAAGACAATAAAAGTTTAAACTATCCGCAATACGTTACACACACATATACATACAGTCACGCCTTTTTCCCATATAAGTGGTAGGCAGAGGCCACTCACGTAGCCCACTGTTCGCCTCCGGGGGAAACGAGACGTGACAGGTGGCGAACCGCCATTTTTTTACGAGTCAAACATTCTTACTCCCTATTGCGTTCCCACGAGCAGTATAGTTACAGCACTGCATATTATTGTATTATTCTGCACGAATAAAGGCTGTCCGTACTATACCTTAGTCGCCTCTTACTTATTTATTTACATATAATTTATAAATATTAAATGTAATCACTGTGGTACTATGAGTCACAAAACATCGTTATCAAGTTAATTTGCAGAAGACTACTTCTGCAAATTATAAAACTGCTCAAAAGGTAGGAATAAAGCTTCAGTCTTCCAAATTATTGGTTAGTGTTTTTGTAAATAATCCCTTGAGACATGATGGTGAATCAATAGTTCAATTCTAATATTACAAAATAGTTGCTATAAACGAAATTAGTGCAATGAAGAAAATACACATTGTTATAAAAACAATCGTTTCGCCTCGTATTCGTACTGGTTGATATGCATTTTAATTATTTTTACTTTTCTTTATTTTTAGCTGTATACTATGCTGCTGATAGCTTCAGTTATTCATATTGGCATTTAGGAGATAAATTTTGCTTCGAACGATGTAGATAATTATTATATCTATAATAGAAGAGTATTCACACATTTTTCAGTCGATATCAGTGAGTTGAGTAGGATTAACAAAATGGAAGTGAATTTGTTAACGTTATTATGAATTACTGTTATCTGAAAGGTCTGCGACAGGAGACAAAGTCGATCATCTAAAAAAAAAGATTAGGTGATTTATCCATTTTTAGGCTGTTATTTATTATGGAACTTCAGCGGTACGTTAACTGTTAAACGGATCAGCAAGTCTTCTTAAGGTGTAGATATAACAAAATTATTTTCAGTCTTTAAATTGAATCTAATTTAAATTTCGTCTCTGGGAAACTATATGACATATACTCGTCCAGATATTGATTGTTCGATCGTCCAGATTGCATTTGATGAACTAAAAATGACACATTGTCTTTTTGGATCTATTAAGCAATCTCACTGGTTATAACATTACTTCAAATAGTCTCTACATTTATATATCTATGTAAATAAGTTCTTAGCATAATAGCAAAAATACTGCAACGATTGCTATCTACTCGTAAGTCTTATCAGGAACCCATTACACGTTTGCGGTGTACTAAGCCGGAAAACCCAAATTACAGAGACGCTACATTGAACTTCCCTTTAATCGCCCGAATGGTTCTAGGCAATATTGAAATAGCGTTTCGCAATATGTGTTTAAAATGATATGATAAAATGCGGAAGATTTTTCTAGATATTCAATTTAAGAACATTCACAATTCCTTAACAAAACTTGCAAGTATTTTGTAAAATATGTAGTATGAAATATCTACTATTTCATACAACTAACCGACTTAAAATCTTAAAAGTGATCACCATTTTTATTTAGGTGACCGTCTTATTCTATGTATTCTAATTTCTCGTTTACACAATTCGTTCTTTATTTAATTAGTTTTGCAGTGGCTTGGTTACCGGGCAGCGGGCGCCTCCGTGTTCTGTCTATCTATGGGAGTCAAGCAGAAGAGTGGTCGTGGAGGTCGTTGTGAAATGTAAAATTTTAAGTTATGCTGCAATGTACTCGTACGATGTAGCTGAATCGTAGCTGAAATTAATCTAAATAGATTCTCGGAACACTCCCCGTGGCAAATGCGTGAGCGACATTACCCATCGTTGCCTCGAGGGCAAGTATACGGGTACGTAAGACATTTCTCCATAAAGAAAAAGTTGCGATTGTCTAGCCTATGTCATAGTCTACTCCTATGGTAATTGCAAATCACCGGTATATTGTGCTAATGTTGGGAAGATTGATCGTTTCCGTGCCCAGCAGAGGAAATCTTAAAAGCCATTACACGTAATTTAATTTTCGAAAAATTTAAATCTGTCAATCACCATCGAATATTGCTGGTACAATATTGTTTTATTTTTAATTAATTGCATTTTTTAAAAAGTCGTAGTAATGATTATTACGAAAACAATTACTGAATAAAAACTTTCAATGAACTAGTATTACGGATGGCAGGCTTATTGTAATAAAATAAAAGTGTCTGATATTAAAAGTTTATCTACCTAAAATCTGAGACAAATACCCCGTATGGGATCATAAGAAAGGCTTAACTTTTAATTGTGTAACACAGCATAGAGGACAGTCATCAGATGTGGTGGATTTCCTGGTGGAAATGCATCGAAGTGGGTCCCACCGCAGTGCAAGTTATTCTGCCGCCAAACAGTAGTGTGCAAACATTACTGTGTTTCGGCTAATAGGGATTGAAAACTTGTGTATTGTTTGGCATATAAAGCTGATAGGTGTCCGGCAAAGTAGAAAAGCACTCACCTCTTTCCTACATAGGTGACTAAGGTATTGAAAGGACAGCCTTAAGTCCTGCAAAATAACACAATAATAATAGGTTGGGAAAAAAGATTATTCGCAGCCATTTTATTTACATTTAATTACAGTGTCTTTTTGCCAACTTCTGAGCAAAAAAACGCGACAAATAGTTTAAGAATTCTGAAGAGACCGAAACAGGTGGAACTTAATTTAATTGAAATCTTCAGGTGCAAGGTCAGGGCTATATGGTGGATGCATTAAAACCTCCCAGCCAAACTATATTAATTGTTGCTGAATGGCTGAATGGCGGCGTTATATTTTTACATTTTATTACAAAAAATTTAAAATGTATCGAATTTCTTCAGTGTGGTGTCACATAGAAATGTTCTGGTTGATACAGCATTTGATATGGGTAGACCTTGCGTTTGGTAGTATTTGTTTTTTGCCGTGTGGTAGTGGCTTTGCCGTGTGGTAGCGGCTTCGCCGTGTGGAAGCGGCTTAAGAGAATCTGCCACCTCATCTCATCCCGTGGGTGTCGTAAAATGCGTCAGAGGGAAAATTAAAACCAGGAGATAGGCAGCACCATGTTCCTGGAACATTTGCATAAATAAACTGCGATTGCCAACCCGCCTGCCAAGCGATGCAACTATGGCGAAATCTCCCCAAAATGAAAGCTACAAACTTTTGTGGCAATCTATGGGATAGGCCTATGTTTAGCAGCGGACAAGTGATATTCTGAGTAGCAAAGCATCTGTTATGGGCAGACGTTGCAATTACCATCAGGTGAACGATTTGCTCGCTTTTTCAGTTTATGAAAAAAAAAACAAAAAAAAACTACCTTTTTCCCACCGAGGTGTCGTAAGAGGCGACTAAGGTATTGTACGGACAGCCTTTATTTGTGCAGCATAATACCATAATATGCAATGCTACTGTAATAATCGTGGTAGCGCATTTGGGAGTAAGATTTTTTTACGTACCAAAATGGCGGTAGGTGAACCACTCTTTGCACGCGGGGACGAGAAGTGGGCTATGGCTGTGTGTATCTATCTACCCCGTATATGGGGAAAAGGCGTGTCTGTCTGTATGTATGACTTAATTTGAATGTTAGGAAAGTTCTAGAAAAAAGTTGAGTCTCGATTGCGATCGAGAAGGGTTCGGAACTACAATTTCTATAAGTAAAGCTAAGAAAAATACTCAGAACATCTATGGAAAATATAGACAGCCGACTGAGTGCCATGTGCTGATCTATCTCCTGAAGTATGACCGACAGCAGTCATCGAGGTTCTCCGTTGTTCACCTATCTACTAAGTGGAAAGTATGGTAAAGCTTTTTCAGAAATCGTCAAATCTAGGTATGGTACAGTTTTCGGAACATTAATGTTCACTTGAATGAACGAAGAAAGAAAGGAAGAAAGAAAAGTTATTTTATTTGACATCACAAACGAAAACTTTTGTGCAAAAACAAAAATAGTTGGTTTTCGGGCTATGATTGTTTCGTGCATGAGAAAGGACATTGCCCAAATTCGCTTAAGAATCAGCATATGTTTGATATATACCGTAATTCTTAGTTTATTTTAATAAATAATAAATCTGTGAAATGTCCGTCGTTTTAATCTGCTTTCACGGATACGGAGATGTTATTTTGAACCCAATAATCAATGTTTAATGACTGTTGGTTCTTGGGCGAACTTTGTGAACGTGAGCTGAGCAATGTCCTTTATGTCCGAAACTCACTCACTATATAGGAGAAACCCTAGCGTGGAGTAACAAAGTTTTAATGCCAAATTCTTATACTTCGTGTTACAATATTTTGTTTTAGTTATGTTAATGGTAAATTGATAAAATCCGTAACGATGATATCCGCAGCAGAACTAAAGTAACCGACATAGCCCTAAGGATTAGCAAGCTGAAGTGGCAATGGGCCGGCCATATAGCCCGTAGAACTGATAACCGATGGGAAAGAAAGGTTCTAGAGTGGCAACCTCGTACCGGCAAACGCAGTGTCGGGCGCCCCCCACTAGATGGAGCGACGACCTGCGCGATTTTGCGGGAAGTCGATGGATGCAGGTGGCTCAGGACCGTGCTTCGTGGCAATCTATGGGGGAGGCCTATGTTCAACAGTGGACTAAGATAGGCTGAAATGATGATAATAATGATGAATAGTAAATTAATTTATTTTTCAAATATATCAAATTGTGATTACTGTGGTTCCATTACATATTTTTATATCTCCTACAATCATCGATCCGTTCAGTCATTTTTAATATCGATATCACCCAAGTTTATTAAATTTAAGAACAACGAAGTAAACAATACCGAAACTGATAAAAGTCGGCTGTTCATGAACTGAGCATATAAAGTTTAACGTATTCTGCTTTAGCATAAGTGTTTTGGTAATTTTTATGCCAAACACAAACCACACAAGAAGTCATAAGACAAAAGTAATGTAACAGCTTATAAATGTTCCACGGCTGAACATAGGCCTCCTCTCATTTTTTTAGAGGGCCTTGGAGCTGGGAAGAGTCTGCAAACTCTAAAGCGGGTTGGCGGATTTCACATGTGCTTGAAATATTTTTATTCCTTTGACATGCGTTTCCCATGATGTTTTCTTACACCGTCGAGCATATGGCAAATCAGAGATGTATGCACTGGGGATCGAATACGCGTAAGACGCGTATTATATTAAACAAATGTTGGAAATTTCAGTTGCATATTTTATGCCGACTAATATACAATTGTACAGAAAATTAAAAGAAAAATACAGAGAATTAAAAATATTCTCAAAATACTCATTAACTCCGTCTCATTCTTCTCGTCGTACTCATTCGCTTAATTCAAAGATTTTGCTATCTTTGTCTAATTCAGCAAGTACGATTACTTCAATGTTCTGCGTACAAATATTTCGTGAAAATAAATCATTTATAAGTTCAATATTTACTTTTTGAAATGATTTAACTAGATAACTTATCAAATTTTCTTTGTTTTTAATATTAGATACCCGGTAGCAAAGGATTTCTCCTGTACCCACATAACCTTCTGTGCATTTTACAGGCTTAAACTACACTTGTATAATCACTTAGACCCGAAACAACTGAATGTATGCCTTATTCAATTTACCCGTGCGGGGTCGAATCGGCCGGTCGCAGGAGCCAATTGCTTAGTCACTGCGCTAACTGAGCCGACGAGCAATGGAACGTGGGAAAATTTAGTGAACCGCTTATGAAGTACAAAATTCCGAGTATCCGACCATGTAGCGAAATGATTGTGTGCTTATACTTTTAAAATAAACCATGTTGTTTGAATTAAATTTCCATATGTATAATGCAGAATAAAAAAGAAATGATGATTTTTATGGATGTTGTCGTTTTTTTGAGAATATACAAAATATGTAGTTACTGTATTAAACATAGACTTCGCTAACATAAAAAACTTAAAACACATACTTTATAAATTCTTATAAAATATACCATCAAAAATATAACGTCAACCCATTCTTACACAAGGTGAATATCGAATCGAAAAGTTATCTTGAAATTATGTTCTGATCTTTGATAATATCGTAGCATACAGAGCGCTATGATATTATCGAAAATCTGAACATAATTTCAAGAGATAACTTTTCGATTCGGTGTAAGTCGATCAGCATCCAGGAGATGCAGAATATCTGGAGGCGATATCTGGTGTGATTACCGTCTCAAAGGGCTATTAGTGATCTTACATTGTATAAACGTACGTGGGCATATTTCATCATCATCATCATCATCATTTCAGCCTATCTTAGTCCACTGTTGAACACGGTCCTGAGCCACCTGCATCCATCGACTTCCTGCAAAATCGCGCAGGTCGTCGCTCCATCTAGTGGGGGGGCGATATCATCGTTACGGATTTTATCACGCAGAGTAACTCCGAGCATAGCTCTTTCCATAGCTCGCTGAGCGACTCTGAGCTTCCTCAAGCGGCCTATTAGTAGTTGCTTATTTCGGACATTTGTACTTAAGTGTTTAAGTAAGACAAATAATCAAATAGTTTTGTAATAGTGACTATTAAAATGTCATGTACGTACATATGTATGTACGATACCATACTATACCATATACGTAAGATACCATGGTATTGGCTATTTACACGCTACACCATTTTAAACTGTTGACCTAGTGGTTAGTGGGCGTGACTTCTACGCCGCTACGGTCCTGAGTTCAAATCCCAGTCGAAGCCAACATTTGTGCAAAACACAAATTGTTGGTTTTCGGGTCTGGTTGTTGTTGTACATGTGAAATATATGTTTGTTAAATGCAACCACGTTACATGAGAAATCCTACTGTTGAACTTCGTTTTTAAAAAAAATGGTTAAAATGTAAATAAATTAGTTCTATATATTTAAACCTTGTTTTTATTTATTACGCATTTTAATCTTTCTCTCATGTTTCGGTTTAAAATAATGTTTGTTTTTTACTACTTTGTTAACTGGTTTATTATTGGGTTGGCGGAATCTTCAGAATTGTTTATTAAAAGTTTATAGGCATTAATGGACGAATGGATAAATGACGACTGCGTGGCCAGAGTGGTCAGGGTACCTAAGTTCGCCATACACATGTATGAAAAGATTACTAGCAATGCTATTAACATTGTTAATTTTTTTAAGAGACTTAATAGCAGAAAGTGGTATGATGAAAGTGGTAAGTTTGTAAGTGCAACTGCTAACAAATGCTGTGTCACCCAGAACATTTCTTTGTGAGACCATACTGCGCCAGTCACCCTGTGACATGAGTTCTTGAGTCTTAAATGCCCAGTGATTAGCTCTCATGACCCTTTAGACCGAAACACAGTAATCATTTCAGCCTATCACTAGTCCACTGCTGAACATAGGCCCACCCCACAGATTGCCACAAAGATTGAAGCTTAAACTTGGGGGCATTTTGCCATAGTTGCCACGCTTGGCAAGCGGGTTGGCAACCGCAGTTTATTTATTCAGACGTTTCAGGAAGATGCTGCTGCCCATCTCCAGGTTTTCATTTTCCCTTTGTCCACTTTTACGACACCCGCGGGATGAGATGGGGTGTTAGATTCTCTTACGCCGCTACCACACGGTAATGCTTGCACACTACTGTTTCACGGCAGAATAACTGGCCCTGGAGTTGTACCTACCCAGACATCGAGGACAGAGCACTAGATCTATTGTTTTATAAAAAAATACGATATTCAAGAGTTATTCGAAAGTTAACAGTACATACATATAAATAATTTAAAGTAACAGTACATACATATAAAAAATAAAATTTTTATAAAATTATGAAAACTTTAGTCTCAAAAGAAGCCAGTGACTTTTGATACTAAAGTTTTCATAATTTTATTAAATGTTTCATGCAGGATATAAAAAGTCTTAAATGTTCACTTCAGAGGAGAAAACCTTGCGTTAGTTCATAAAGTTAAACTACTTTGTACTTCTTCTATCTAGTAGCTTCATCCCTAAACTAGAAAGAAAAGTTGAGTATCATCAAAAATGCAATTAGGTCTGTTTGCTATGGTTTGAGGAGTTTACGAACTGAATAGAGGGCGGACTGTACAAATGTTTTATATAATTACAACTAGAATAATGATTAAATATTAAGTTAATACGAGTAGCTATACGCAAACAACAAATGAAACTTTTTCAAATTAGCTTCTTACAACTCCATTCTATTAGATTGTATATACTATTTCTTTTAAAATAGCCTATGTACATATCAGCACACCTATTGTTCGGCAGAGTAGGATAGCAGTTACCTCTTACCCACCGAGGTGTCGTAAGTGGCGACCAAAGTTTTGTATGGACAGCCTTTATTCGTGCCGAATAATACTGTAATATGCAATGCTGACATTATACCGTTCGTGGGAACGCAATGGGGAGAAAGAATTTTTCGACTCGTACCTAAATGGCGGCAATGAGTTCTTGTTTCCCGCGAGGGCGAAAAGGGGCCTCTGTCGACCTCTTATATGGAAAATAAGCTTGACTGTATGTACGATTATACCAAAATAAAATTTAATTCAAACGAATCTATTAATTACTCTAAGCCAGATTTATCTTGATTAACCGCGTGGCCTAGTGGTCAGAGTACCTGACTTCTACGCCGCGGGTCCTGGGTTCGAATCCAAACACACTTTTGATAATTCTATACCTAACTTGTTTACTTCTTCCAACTTTGTGATCACGTCGGTTCTCACTAAACGCGTATATGTTGTATTGTCGGTATAGGTAAAATAAATATATGAGGGTAAGGAGTTGTGCAAAACAATCATACATGTTTTACAGAACTTACTTTATTTATTTTTGTGTTTAGAATTGTTAGTTATGTTTTTTATCCGATCATTCGTATATACGAGTACATTATGACAATTAATTAAAGTTACATATTATGTATTTATGAGCACAAATGTCAACATATTATAGGTACGTGTAATGTAGTAAACTTCTATGGAATTAGTTTAAAAAGGGTGTTGACGGTGTATGTAAAATAAATATGTGAGGATAAGAAAACTACAATCTACAATAAAGATAGTCTGCATGCTTACCTCGTAGTTTTATTACCTGTATTTCACACTCGACAGTATGGTGCTCGGCATCTTCTGCTTCAACGTTGATATTATCACTACTGCAGCCAGGACCAGAGGGGCGGCTGGGGCCGATTTTTGTACTACTTATCTGCGGGATATTACCATGTATGCCAGTCTTGGCATACGAGTTGGCAACCGTAATTTTTTAATTTAGATTTTTCAGTGAGATATTGCTGCCTGTTTCTTGGTTAAAACTACTGCCTCTGTTAACTTTTTGTTATTCACAGAACGACCTGGAATAGCAGATTCCTTTACGCCGTAACCTGTGCTGTGCGGTGGCGGTTTAAAAGAATCTATCACCCCATCTCATCCCGTAGGTGTCGTAAAAGTCCACAAAAAGAAAATGAAAACCAGGAGACCGGCAGCATCATCGTCCTGGAACATCTCAATAAATAAACTGCGGTTGCAAACCCGCCTGCCAAGCGTGACAACAATGGCAAAATCCCCCCCAAAATGAGAGCGACAAACTTTTGTGGGACTAGTCATAGATTCAAATAATGATGATGATGCTCCGCCTACAAGTCATTAGACACTTAAATTACCCAAAACATCGACAAGAAGCAATGTTTAACGCCAGATATCTGGTAGCGCGACTGCTTGGTAGTTGGCACAAAATAGAAATACTCTCTCTATTGTCTTCAGGTGCTGTAAAACGAGCAATTACAGCAGATACAATACATTAGTTTGGTTTATGATTAACATTCAACTGTTCACGGTCGCATGATAGTAATTAAATAACAGTGATATTTGAGTAAATTCTACATAAATCTAAAACATTTTGTGGTTTTAAATTTAAAATCCACTAGGTTCGAATAAAACGAATGGTTAATCATGTTAAAATAGATTTGCAGTTACATAATGCTACTATAATAAAAAAACCTTGGAAAATAATCAAAGTTTTTTTACTTTTTTATTTTCTTTTTTTATATTAATTCTATTTTCAATTCTATGTCTAATAATACTTAAGTAGTATGCCGTTTTAGAAGCAATGTCGTATATTTATAGTATCGTAATAATTTTACCTTCGCGGTAAAATTGGCCATCGGAAAACGTTTAGATAAACGGTTATGTAAAACGTTGGAATCCTCAATGTCTGCGTAAAGATACAAAATTTCAATTTTAATTTACTAAATTGTGTATCTATGTCGACTCCTCCTTTTCCAGTTCAGAGTCGTAAGAAAACGTTTTGAATTATCCATGAGGATAACGCTAATCATGGCTTTTTTTATTGATATTGAACGTATGAATTTGTCGCTCGTATTTTTAACCACGCGAAAGTGTTATACGAGTTATACTGTAAAACAAAGGTTTTTTCCATAGTATAAATTGACGAGACGAGCGAAACGATCACCTGACGGTAAGTGCAACGTCTGCCCATAACAAATGCTGTGTCACCCAGAACATTTCTGTGTGACACCACGCTGCGCTCGTCCCCGCAACACATCAGTTCCCATATGCCCAATAATTACACTACTTCTTGCATAGGAATCCATACACCAGTAACATAATTTTCCAAAAGATTTACTTTCTCAGTAAGATAGTTGACCTTAGGGATAAAATGTGTCTGTTTTGTAAATAGTCCGACAATGTAACATAACGGAAGTGACAAAGGCCTTCTGATAATCGACAAAGACTCAGGGATAATTATTTTTCCCATTTTCCTGATTTACTTTGCCTTTGGCGGATGTGGTCTATTGTTTTACTTCGAAACACGATCTTGTATCGGTGGTTTAATATCAATAAGACTATCAGGTAAAACTTGTAGATACTGAAATAAATCGTGTGATCGTTTTAAATCTGGTCTCATCTCCAAAAGAACTTCAATGCCATTATAATCCTCATCTACTAAGAACTGCTGAAGCTTTGTAATCACAGGCGCGCTCGAATTTAAGAAACGTAATAAGAATTTCCGCACTCTTTTTGAGCTTTTCGATTTTTTAGCTGTCTAATGCCTAAGTCTGCTTTAAACTAATTAAGAGTTAAGTAGAAAAATATTCTATACTTGGCAACCATTGCTTGTGTGTCTATACACAATTGTAGAGGTTGTTGATGTATTCTAGGTGTTATGGTTAATTGCCTTGTTTTTAATAATTGATGACTGAGTTTGATTTAACTTTATCTGTTGCTTTTTATCTCCGATTCCTATCGATAGTCTATTCTAAGTAACACTTGTTTAAGTTGTGAGACCAATCCAACTAAATTTCATATTTTTGAGATTCTGTGCTATTTTCTCGAGTTTGGACCATTTTATCTCTTCATTTTATTCTATATTAATACAGCAGTTTATATTTTTAAACGGTCGTCAAAAATTAAATAAATGGTTTTATTAAAGACTATTTTCAAAAAAAATATTGTAAAGATAGGGAGATACCTATTTAATAATAATATTAATAAAGTGAGACAGTTTTTTTGTTTATCATTTTAAATATAGTTGCTCAAAACCATAAATATAGAAATTGATCATTTAAATCAATAAAAGACACATTGCTTGACATGTTGTATCGCCAACAACTATCCATTCTCTCAGAGCATTTTATTGCATTATTTTGTATTCAAAGGATTCATTCATATATTCTCTACTGAATATCCTTATATAGTATCAATACCTAATAATATAAATATAAAATCCCATTAGGCATTCATCATCATCATTTCAGCCTATCACTTGTCCACTCCTGACCATAGGCCTCCCACATAGATTGCTACAATAGTTTGTAGCTCTCATTTTTGGGGGATTTTGCCATAGTTGCCACACTTTGCAGGCCGGTTGGCAATTGATTCAGATGTTCCAGGAAGATATTGCTGCCCATCTCCTGGTTTTCATTCTGTCGATTTTTATGGCACCCACGGGATGAGATGGGGTGGTAGATTCTCTTAAGTCGCTGTATTTAAGTGAGAAATGGTCATAGAGACTTTTTTAAAAAAGCATTTTTAAGCTGTAATATTCTAGTTTTTAGGTCTTTTAGCCAAAAAATTTAGGAGCCTTGATTTCCACGCAAAAGGATAATTCAAATTTTTGACCTACTTTTTATTACTCCACGGGCTCGGTTATTTTTTCTAGTTAAACCATTATATGGAGCAGATATTCTGTTTATTCCGCTTTAACTTCCTTTTATTTAAAATGTGTCTACGACCATTTTTCGCAGAGATATCCGATATTAAACAAAAAACGATCCTTTTGACTTCAACCATCAATATCTCAGCAATCAATGATTGTACAGGAAACCGAAGGTCAGTTTCGGAAACTGGAATAAATTTGCTATTAAATTCTATCAAAACATTTGAGAAAAAATATATTTTCACCCACAATATCGACTTAAAAACATTTAGGATTTTTACACCTCAATGTACAATAGCGCTGTGGAACGGCAAATAAATCCATTGAGCGGCTTTTTTCCCGATTGATCAAAGTTTAGAAGAAAATTAAAGGTAACAAGATTTTTCTTTTCAATAACCGTGTAATTTTTATAGAAATGGAAAAATCTATTTTTATTCAACTTTTTTCACAATTTTGTATCTGTCACTGAAAACAGTGTCAAGTGTCAAATACCAGTTTGGAAATTTCTCATCATGCTCAGAAGACATTTATCCGCGCCAGAAGTTGCTCAGTTAGTGACTATCATAGAAGAGGGGTGGGTATAGGTAACGCGAAGTCGCAATTTTTTTTTGTTTCCTTAACTTTTGTGAGTAGTGTATATAATGTTTTGTAAGACTGTTGGTAACATAATTACTTTCTCCCAAAATATCATTGTAGCCAGAGTAAGTCCCATTCAGCCTGCTAATTCCTTACTAATCACACAAAATTTACTCTGTACAGATTTCGATGATATGAAATGTTTATTTCAGTGTTGTTAAATATCTCCCTTAACCACGACCAACCACGTCGCCGCAATTTTGGTACTGGTTGAAATTCTTACTCCGCATTGCGTTCCCATTAATAGCTAGCCATCGGCAACCACTGGCTTGGCGGAAAGGAAAGGGAATAGGATTAGGTAGGAAATGGACTTGGGACGTTGTGAAAGGAACTATAAGAATGTAGAATACTACTATCTCGGAAGGAGCAGGAGGAGACAGCAGTAACTCGGGAGGCCTGGGTCGCTTACCCGGTATTCTACCGTATTTGCCGGACAAGGCAACTAGGTCATGTATCCCATTAATGAATAGTTCATGCTTGTATTAATGTTGAACTTCATTCAATGAATATTTACTAAAATGAAAAGTTTTTGTATTGCAATAAATAAACTGGTAGTGTATATTTTAAATACATTAAAAATGCTACAATTCTCGTCTAACAAAAGCTTCAGTCAAATCACTCAGGGGAAATGGAATATTTTTCAAGCAGCTTAGTATTCAAAGTCAATATAAGCGATTGTTGTCCAGAATCGCTGCAATATTTTTAATCTTTTAAGAGTTGTAATTAAATTTATGAATACGTTTTACACAATAAAATTGCGTTATTTCTGTGTGACATAATTGCGCTTAATAATTTAAATTACAAAATACATGTAGATTGAATCATGTCTGTAGCCATGTAACCATAATACGAGTAATATGTAAGATGGCTATTCAGTGTATATGAATGCTTATTGTCTTTCAGTAAGATTTACTATTGCGATTGTACTTCAGTAAGTTCGATTATTGCCATAACTTATATCCATAATGCAATAAACATTCGTTTCAAAACCAGTTATCATTTCTAAGCTTATAGATGAAACAAACTGACGATACAAGTAGACTGTTCACCTAATGCTAGGTGCAACGTCTGCCCATAATAAATGCTGTGTCACCTAGAATATTTTTGTGTCGTTAAACCACCCTGTACTCGTTACTTTTACTGGTGGTAAGATTCCTATGTGATCCGTCTAGGTAGTTACCACCGCAAGGCCATACATTTTCTTCTAATATACCAATTAAAACGACTGCTGGTCTTAGGTCGTCATTAATGCGTGCACACGAATTGTTAATTAAGAATGTTAGTGCCGGAACTGAGACATTTAAGCTTAGACCCGTTAATGTCCTGTATAATAAAACACATATATGAAAAAAACAGAAGATTTTTGGGGTAAAGTTAATAAATTCAATAATTCACATTCTTTCTCCACATTTGGCATCAGTATTTAATTTATGTATTGATAAAGGTGTATTTCCTGACCCTATGAAAATAAGTAAGATAATACCACTTTTGAAATCAGGTGACTGACTCTAAACGCATTTTAGGCCCGTGTCAATATTACCAGTTTTGAGTAAATTATTTGAGAAGCTAATGCTTAACCAAACGCTGTCTTCCTTAAACAGCAATAAATTATTGCATGATCATCAGTTTGGTTTTACCACAGGGCGCTCCATAACTGATGCAGGAATAAGTTTAATTCAATATATTTATAGTGCCTCGGAGGATTCTCAGAACGCGATTGGTGTGTTCAGTGATTTATCAAAAGCGATTAGCGATTTATTTAAAAAAAATTTGATTGCGTAGATAACAAAAGTCTGCTTCGTAAAGTAAAATATTATGGTTTAGAAGAGAAAGCTCTTCTTTTGATGGATTCGTATCTTAGTAATAGTATACAAATGGTTCACATTAATGGTACAAACTCTGTAGGCTCTCAAGTAAAAATGGGTATACCACAAGAATCTATTCTGGGCCCATTTTTATTTCTTATCTATATAAATGATCTACGACACTTAGTCCAGAAACTTACAAATATACTCGTAGTACTGTTTGCAGATGATACATCACTGATATTTAAGGTCAGTCGGAAAACGGAGAACTTATATGTAGTCGATAGTGCTCTGAATTGTATTTTGGATTGGTTCCATGCAAACAATTTAGCACTAAATACAAAAAAAACAAAATGCGTTAAATTTGCATTACCTAATGTAAGAACGGTCCAAAATATCGTTTTGCAAAAATATAAATTAGAGTTTGTTGATAGTACCGTATTTTTAGGGATTACATTAGATTGTAAGCTTCAGTGGGGTCCACATATAAATACCTTAGCTAATAAACTCAGTACGGCTGCGTATGCTGTCAATCTATAATATGCGCTCTCGTGATTCGCTAAGGTAACTGTTTAAAGAAATCAATATTTTAACATTTACATGCAACTATATTTATGAAAACGTTATGCATGTACGTTAATTTAAGACACTATTCCCCACGAATAGCGACAATCATGATTTAAAATTAAGAAATAATAATAAACTAGTTAATCCAAAATTTAACTTAATAAAGTAAAACATTATTTAATGGGTCGATGTACACGTATTTATAACACAATTCCGGAAGATACAGTGAATTTAACAAAAACTAAATATAAAACTTATATTAAAAAATGGTTTTGCATACATCTAAAGCATATTATAATATAAATGATTATTACAATGATAAAGAAGCTTGGAAAGTATCCATCCAGGGAGACATCAAGTAACTTACTACATGTAACGATGTAACTGTTATTTTGTAAGCAGCTACGTGACATGTATTTTTATGCAGGGATAGGTATTTGCAATGTAACATTTTTGCAAACAATAAATTGTAAATGGTCTTATGGAAGACTATAGGTGTGCTCTGTAGAATCAATTCTTTCAGTTTCAAACAGTAGACATGAGTGTGTCATGCTCGCTTAAATGCTTCTGCTTGCGGCGGCGTCGTGTGGCGGGTCGTCCACTTCCCTTGAATATGATCGTGTAGGGCGATGGCTGCCGCATTCGTCATACTTGTGAACCGGTGCTGTTGGTGGAGCCTGGTCTGCACGAGTTTACAATGCATTTATTCATTTGTTATTGAATCTTGTAATAAATGTTGTCATGGAGCGTGCTTTGGTTTTCTATGAGACCGTTCTTTGCAATTTTATTTATAGTGTACTTTTGACAAAGATAAAAAAAATAACAAAATAGAGGATACCTACGGAGTTTCTTTCGCCTGTTTCTTCTCCATCACAGGAACCTCATTACGAATCGGTGGTAGATTGTAAATAATGACGTTTACAAACGAAATTTATAATTCTTACGTTGAAGAATAAATAATTTTCATTTCATTTCAAACATTAAGTTGTAAACTGTATTTCGTTTTGAAGCGCACTGATTGCTAGAGTAATTACTGGGCATATGAGACTTAGCGAAAATGCTTTGTGGGTTCAAAAGGGCTTATGTTATAATTGGATGCATTAAGTGGAAAGAACGGACTAGTATTAATAAGTTTAAAAATACTAGTTTTATAATAAGGTGAATCTGTATATGTATGTATGTTTACGCCATTCCCGCGCCACCAGACGGTAAAAACTATTAATTACCTCTTAATGATTTGCACATTTAATCATATAAAAGCTTATGTCCGCATGTATAACGTAAGCACCGCATTAATTCATAAGCTGTACATTAATTATTTGCAGTTTCTACTAACGTAGAAATGTGATGGGCTACCGAGTATGAATGAATCATGTAAAAGCAGCTGCAGCGGATACTAATATGCAAATGCTCGCTTAGTAACATTTGAAAATCCTTTTATGTATTTGCTTTGGCCTATTTTTTATTTCATTTAATAATCCTAAGCGTCAAAAGATCGGAGTCTTGGTATTTATTTTCAAATCATGTTATTTTTTTAAGTGAACGAAAAGAGACGTCTAAGACTCTTAAGATATTGTAACTATTCAACTTTCACGTTGATAAAATTAATTACGTGACCAGAAAATAGACTTAATCTTTTTCAAGATCATTTCTAAAGGTTATTTCATTCTAGGCCATTTGAATGATATATGTTAATTAATTTTGATCGTTATAGGTAGGACCCTTTTATCTACGTTGTGTTTATTTTTAGTAACTTGTTCTTTTAGGTGTATCATGGAAAAATGTTTATTCACTAGAGAAGCTGCAAGTCCAAGACAGTGTACTAATACTAATTAATTATTATTCCCTATACTCTTGTAAAGGGTTCACAATGTTTAATATCTATTGCAAAGAGATTTGTATTCCGCACCTGTATAAGATTAACTTTAAATTACTAATAACCCACTACAAGCTATCGCTCCCCCAACATTTTTATTAAAAAAAATGTGGGGAAGGCACACGGCTCCAACTCCCGCCGTGTGCGGTGAGCGCCTTCCAATCCATGCGCTCCCCCCGACACAGGACAAGAAGTCGGGAACAAGGACCGTAGTCCACAGCAACACTGGCGAACCAGCAAAAAGAGGGCTTGGCCTCTTGCTAGTGCGTAAGCACAAACTTAGACCGAAGTCTCGCATGTCAATGCGTGTTTACATCATACAAGTATACAGCTAGTCCAGTCTCCGTGAATGTACGTCGCATGGATTTGGCACACGTCGAGCAGTTATGAGCACTCGGCCCAATAAACTAGTAAAGCCTTCCGTACGCGCCATCACTTCGCCAGACCGCTGCAACTGCAGATGAATGTCGAGTGTGTGGCATCAACATCCAATACAAGGTCAGCACGGCAATTTGCCGCAGAGCACGTCGTGAGTCCACTGCTCACTTCAAGGGTATGGGGTCCCACGTTGTGCAGCTTTCGGCTGCAGCCTTGAGAGTCTCCTCCCGCCAGCTACCATCCGCATGAAGTAGACGCATTAGCTCCACCAACCATTGTAATGATGTATTTTGCCATTATTTATCATTTATAATTATCATTCAGCCATCAGGCAATCAGCATTCTATTTTATTCGTCAAATGGGTTTGTGTAATTGACGTTGAGTATTATGTATTTCGATCAAGTTTGTCTCACCCACCACCAAGTTTCCAGTTATCATTCATTTGTGGGAATTTACTGAGAGCTTTCTTTAATATTGTTGTTATTCAACACATGGAGGGCAGACAGTCTGCAGTCTCGTTATAGAGAGACCCGACTTGGACAAATCTAAAGAAAATGTGAGTCATACCAAGTGCAAGACGCAACCATTACATTAACGACATCTAAGCAACTGTCACTAGGACGCATTGTCACAAATGCAACAAGCATCAATACGACCATCGCTCAGACATACGCCAACACAAGGGCCTCTATACGGTCTTAGCAAACATCTACACTTCTGCAAAAAACCTCCGTCAACCCGAATCATAAGTTGTATTGAATCAGATGCAACTCATTCATATAACCGTCACTAAAAACACAATACCACAATAGCAGTAAGTATTATTGTGACTATCACATAGATGGTGCCTCCTCACAACACCCCTATATGATAATTATCGACTTTGGCAAAAGTTGTTTAACTAAAAAATTTACCAACGTGTCATAGTAGTAAGCCACTAAGACGCCGGTGTATGAACCATGTATCATAGAACTAATGCTCTAAGACATGGGGCGAAAGAGTAAGCTCCAGCACCGAAATGCTGAAAGCCACACCCTCTCTTATGTGATTGTATGAAAGTCTAATGAATTCTCTATCTTAATAATTTTAAGTTCCAACTCATTTTTATAATATCATATCTTACAAGAGACCTTCAATGATAGACCATTTTATCATATACTTTACTTACATAGGATCTTTGTATGGAACATTAGCACTATGCAACTTGATACTATAGAGAGTCATGCTCGACCTCACACACACCTATGTTGAGCTGTTGGTATGCCCCTCCGCACGGTACTCGCGTCTCGGACTTAATAGTATGGTATTAGCAATACGCGAACACCTTCTAATTTTAAGATTGGTTTTGTAATTGACATTACACGAACCCCTTCTAATTTTAAGATAGGTTTTATAATTGGCATTACATGAACACTTCCTTATTATGAATAACTATATAGAGTATTTTCCATACAAATGAAGTTAATTTTATATTGTAATATTTTTAATTAACTTCTATAGTACTTCGAGAGATAAGGTCTCTTGGATATATTTTATATGTTTTAAAGTAATTTTTAGGCACTGATCTATGTAATATTATGCCAAGAAAAATTAAATTGGAAATAATGAAATTTCACTATTGGGATTGGTCCTCATATATATTTTCCCAACTTTTTTGGACCACCATTTTTTTTTTTTTTTTTTTTTTACAATTTTTAATATTTTCTTAAATCTTTCTAAAACGTAAAAATACGTAATTAGAGATAGTATATCGTTACAATCCACCCCCAAATTTTACATTGATGACTCACACAGTAAAGTCATTAGTGTGAAATTTTCACTGATTCATAGTTTATAATTCCAACGACTTTATATATATATATATAAATATATATTAATATTTTTCCCCTACCCCGGGAATAGCCGCCTCCAGCACCCCTCCAACCACATTTATCACTAACGTGATTCAATGCGAGAGTTAAGTGAGAGTATTTATGTTATTTTAATAACTCTATTTTTGTAGAGTCAAATAATTGTACTCTATTTACTTTCTTAACTGATAATTAATGAAATTCTTTGTCATATAACATTATGAAATGCACTTATTTTTCATGTACTGAGTACAATGATATATATATTTCTTTCTGTTGAATGTCGTTCGGTAATAAATGTGATTGAGCCATTCCGCCCTATCCCGAACCCCATTTATTTATTTCAAAATAATAAAACAATAACAAACAATAATATGTACAAAATTAACATTTATATTATGTTAAAATAATATTTCTCCTTTACATTCTTATGTTAATGCACTGCAACTTGCATTATTTTATAACAATAACCATTAAGTCTCATATTTTAAAGGCGTACACAAGATGTAATCGTCACATATTGTTATTTAAAATATCTCAATAAATGTATAGCATTAAAAATTCCTCTTATTTTATTTGTTTGAGGATCTGCCAAGGTATATACATTGTCAAATGGTACAGCCGCTATTATATAAGGGCCTTCATAAACCAAGTCAAACTTGCTCATAACTTTGTTTCCCGCATCAGATCTTGTTGATCTACGAATCTTTACTAAATCACCAATATGATATTTTATTAATCTGTTTCGTTTGTCAAATTTCATGTTTCGAACACGACTCGACTCTACCAAATTTTCCTTAACTTGTTGTCGAATCTGCTCTATGTTATATTTACTTTTAGATGTTGAAATTACTCTATCAAATGACATCTCATTTGGTTCGCCATAAAGAATTTCACAGGGTGTAAAGCCTGTGCTATCGTGATGTGAATTGTTATATAACTCTTCTATTTTTGGCAAAATAATTGCCCAATCTTTATGTTGAGCATGACAGAGAGTTCTAAATAACCTTCCAAGCTCTTTATTGACTCGCTCAGTGGTGTTTGGCCTAGGATTCCGAACTGTGGTATAAATGGGCTTTATATTTAATTCTCTCATCGATTCTTTCCAATGATTGCTTATAAACTGTTTCCCATTATCGGTTAATATTGCTTTAGGTTTGATTATTTCAGCATAACGTTTTACTTTTGTAACTACTGATTTAGCTGTTGACTGCTTTAAAGGATATAATCTCACGAACTTACTAAATGCATCCTGAATAACAAAAATAAATGTATATCCAAAGGTTCCGGATGCCAATGGTCCGTATAAATCGGCCATAACTATATCTCCAATACTCTCTGTAATGATGGACTTGCATGGTCCGACATAAGTTATATTGCTTTTCTTTGATAACTGGCATAAATGGCATACTCTTATTTGCTTTTTAATATCTCTAGTTAAACCTTTCCAAAAGAATCGATCTCTCACATATTTAATTACTTTGTATGCTCCTTGATGACCCATTTCGATGTGGACTTGATTAATTATGTCCTGTCTTAGAACTTTAGGTAAAAAGATCACCTCTCTCAAATCAGTTTTATAATATAAAATATCATCTCTTAAAATGAACCGTTTTAATGTTTCATTTTTATCGATTTCTGTACTATGTAATGTTTTTAATTTTTGTATTATTGCCAATGACTCTACATCTTGATTCTGATAATTACATAATGATCTTAATTTTTCCAGTAACTGAGTATTTGGCTCACTTTCTGTATATGCTATTTCTAAACTATTATTTTTATTTTCCTGTATCAAATCACCATCAGGAGGGTATCGTGAAAGAACATCTGCAACTATATTATTCTTTCCCGAGATATGTCGTACTTCGTAATCGAACTGTTCAATATACAAGATCCATCGAGTGACTCTACCATTATAGAGTTTCATATTATTTATAAATGAAAGTGCCTTATGATCAGTCAATATTATTACCTTATTGCCTCTTAAGTATGTTTCAAATTTCTTTAATGAACTTATAACAGCATAAAATTCTTGCTCAGTAACAGTCCAATTTAACTCAGAGCCTTTTAATGCTCTACTGTGATAACCCAATATTTTCATTTCACTGTTGTTATCGATTTGATATAACACTCCGGCCATACCCACACCTGAACAATCGGTTTGTAAATAATATGGCTTGTTAAATTGTGGATGATGCAATTGTATTGTATTAATAAATTGCTGTTTTACATTATTAAATGACTTTTGCTCATTTTCACTCCAATGGAACTTGTGTCCTTTTTTGAGTAATTCACATAATGGTATTATAATTGTACTATAGTTTGGTATGAATCGTCTATAAAAATTACAAAGACCCAAAAAGGCCCTCAACTGTTTAATCTTTCTTGGTATAGGAAATTCTTGTATCGCTCGAATCTTATCGGGATCTGTTGAAATTCCTTTTGTTGAAATAATGAATCCCAACATTCTAATTTGTTTACAAATGAACTCACATTTCTGTAAATTACATGTTAGTCCCGCTTTATTTAACTTATTCAAAACAATATCAATGTGCTCCAAATGCTTATCTAATGAGTCTGTTGTTATTATTGCCAAATCATCAAGGTAATTTACACAAAAGTCTTGAACTTCGGGACCCAATATATAATTCATTGCTCTACTAAAACTTCCCACTGAAGTTTTTAATCCTTGTGGCAAAACATTATAAACATATGACTTCCCGTTGAATGTAAACCCTGTATACTTTCTACCATCTTTGTTAATTGGAATTTGAAAATATGCATTATTTAAATCAATGGTAGTTATGTAATTAGCCCCGTGAAATGAATTTAAAATGTCTAATTGTATAGGAGGCTTCTCTGTTTCTGCGACCATTTTCTTATTTATATTTCTCGCATCTAACAAAACTCTGATAGAGCCGTCTTTCTTTAAGGTGAATGTTAATGGGCTGCTGTATGGTGTCGAACACCTACTAATGATTCCAGCGGCTTCCATCTCGTTGAGTTTGTCTTCCATTTTCGATCTATATGCATAAGGTATTGGATATGATCGAGTTACTATAGGTTCGTCATCAATCATCTCTATTTTGTGTTCATAACAGATTGCTCTGCCAAGTCTATTAGAAAACACATTTTTATGCTTAATTAAAACATTTTCAAGCTTTAGTCTTTCGGACTCCACCAATGCGGTTCCTAAATTTATATTTTGAAGAAAGTCAGAGTTATTCTGTTGTATACAATTATTATACAAAATGCAATTATTATCCCCTTTGAATGGTATGAAACAGCACCTATCCTTTACTTTAAATTCAATACCAATGTTATGATTTCGCAAATCAATTAAAATTTTGTTTTTCTTTAGCCAATCAAACCCTAATATTAATGGCCTTATTAAATTGCTAATAATCAAAGTTTGCGTTTCAAAAACTGCTTCACCAATTTTTATAGGCAAATTGATCATTTGTTGTATTTTTGTACTGCGTTGCCCTACAGCACCTTTAATTTGCATTGCCTTCACTGGCATTATTGATAACTTGTTAGTTTTATTTTTAATTTGTAAGTATAAATACTCAGAGATACATGTAATATCACTTCCAGTATCGAGGAGCGCATCTATTTCCTTATCAAAAATCGATACTTTAATTTCGGATCTCATATTCCCCACAAAGTCCCTATTAAAACTGTCTTCGCCTTCCTCAAAGACAGTTTGCAAGAATAACTCAGTCATTGGCAAGTTTGACTTGGCTTTTATTAATTTTATTAAATTATTTATACTGTCACTATACCCTAATCCTCTTTTATCAAACTGATACTTTAAAGAAATAGGCTTTCTCAAGCCTCTATCATTTTTACCAATTGTTTGTCCAGGACGCCACCCTGACTTTAATAAAATGTTTAAAGCTTTGTTCCCTTTTACACAGTCATAAGCCGAACCGAGAACTAATCCGACCTTTGCTGCACTAAATTTGAACTAGGTTCCGAACCACGAGGTCCTTCATTAATTTGTTGAATCTCATTTATTTCAGTGCCTTTCTTCCTTTCCTCTTCTGGTTTACGCCATGACTTGTAAGATTTCTGTATATCTTTATGCTTTTGGTCATAACTAGGCTTACGCTTCTTTTCATAAGTGTAAGGTTCTCGGCCTTCATCTTGCTTTTCAATATCATCTAAATTTCTCAAAAATTCAATAGTCTCTACTATAGACTCTATCTTTGCTATCCTCCATAGTTGTTGTATATTTTTAGGATAATGTCTTATAACATCAGTAACTAATAGTTTTTCAGGTAATGGATAGGATAGGTTATGAGCTTTTTCTATAACATACAGAAAATAACTGACCATTGTGGGATGTGTATACTTGCTCCACTTATTCTGAACTAAGAATCGTCTTACTTTACTTTGCTCTTCCTCACCCCAAAATACTTTTAAAAAGTCTGTTTTAAAATCTTCTAAAGTTTGCCAATGTGTACTATTAATTCGAGCCCAGTATTTAGCCTCGCCTATGAGACATTCTTGTGCTATTGAAATTTCTAGACCTTTTGATGGAACCTTCTTTAAATAATTGGTGAGATCTTCCAAAAATGTGACAGGATGAATATTTTCCTTTCCTCCAAACTTTGGTTTTTCAATTGAAATATTACTTATGTTATAGACAATATTTTGTCTAGGATCACTTATATTTGAGGTGCTCGCCCCTAACACCTCATTTTGATTGATTTTATTTTCAGATTCGCTTGTTTGATTTGTAATCTTATTTTCCAAACTCTTTATTTTACTTTCAAAATCTTTCACCACTTTTATAATAATTTTCTGTAATTTCTTGACTTCATCTTTTGCTTTTGAACTAGCAAGTTTTTTGGTAATTTTCCTTGTTTTTACCATCTTTGATAACTTTTATAATATTTAAAACTGTTCACTTAAATCACTTTTCACTAATTGCCTCTCACCTTTGAGATTTAATAAGTTCTTTCACTTTTACTTGTAATGGGTTTATTTTCTATGCAGACCTTCAAAGAAAATTACAATTTTAACGTTCAGTACCACCCCCAGACCGTCAGCCACCCCCAGCAAACAACTTCCTCCAAGACACCTCTCCACTTCACGAACAACAAATTGTAGGCATAAAGCCCACTCTGATATTATCAGTTAAATATTTAATGTCATCCTGGTCACGGCACCAAATTGTAACTATTCAACTTTCACGTTGATAAAATTAATTACGTGACCAGAAAATAGACTTAATCTTTTTCAAGATCATTTCTAAAGGTTATTTCATTCTAGGCCATTTGAATGATATATGTTAATTAATTTTGATCGTTATAGGTAGGACCCTTTTATCTACGTTGTGTTTATTTTTAGTAACTTGTTCTTTTAGGTGTATCATGGAAAAATGTTTATTCACTAGAGAAGCTGCAAGTCCAAGACAGTGTACTAATACTAATTAATTATTATTCCCTATACTCTTGTAAAGGGTTCACAATGTTTAATATCTATTGCAAAGAGATTTGTATTCCGCACCTGTATAAGATTAACTTTAAATTACTAATAACCCACTACAAGCTATCGCTCCCCCAACATTTTTATTAAAAAAAATGTGGGGAAGGCACACGGCTCCAACTCCCGCCGTGTGCGGTGAGCGCCTTCCAATCCATGCGCTCCCCCCGACACAGGACAAGAAGTCGGGAACAAGGACCGTAGTCCACAGCAACACTGGCGAACCAGCAAAAAGAGGGCTTGGCCTCTTGCTAGTGCGTAAGCACAAACTTAGACCGAAGTCTCGCATGTCAATGCGTGTTTACATCATACAAGTATACAGCTAGTCCAGTCTCCGTGAATGTACGTCGCATGGATTTGGCACACGTCGAGCAGTTATGAGCACTCGGCCCAATAAACTAGTAAAGCCTTCCGTACGCGCCATCACTTCGCCAGACCGCTGCAACTGCAGATGAATGTCGAGTGTGTGGCATCAACATCCAATACAAGGTCAGCACGGCAATTTGCCGCAGAGCACGTCGTGAGTCCACTGCTCACTTCAAGGGTATGGGGTCCCACGTTGTGCAGCTTTCGGCTGCAGCCTTGAGAGTCTCCTCCCGCCAGCTACCATCCGCATGAAGTAGACGCATTAGCTCCACCAACCATTGTAATGATGTATTTTGCCATTATTTATCATTTATAATTATCATTCAGCCATCAGGCAATCAGCATTCTATTTTATTCGTCAAATGGGTTTGTGTAATTGACGTTGAGTATTATGTATTTCGATCAAGTTTGTCTCACCCACCACCAAGTTTCCAGTTATCATTCATTTGTGGGAATTTACTGAGAGCTTTCTTTAATATTGTTGTTATTCAACACATGGAGGGCAGACAGTCTGCAGTCTCGTTATAGAGAGACCCGACTTGGACAAATCTAAAGAAAATGTGAGTCATACCAAGTGCAAGACGCAACCATTACATTAACGACATCTAAGCAACTGTCACTAGGACGCATTGTCACAAATGCAACAAGCATCAATACGACCATCGCTCAGACATACGCCAACACAAGGGCCTCTATACGGTCTTAGCAAACATCTACACTTCTGCAAAAAACCTCCGTCAACCCGAATCATAAGTTGTATTGAATCAGATGCAACTCATTCATATAACCGTCACTAAAAACACAATACCACAATAGCAGTAAGTATTATTGTGACTATCACATAGATGGTGCCTCCTCACAACACCCCTATATGATAATTATCGACTTTGGCAAAAGTTGTTTAACTAAAAAATTTACCAACGTGTCATAGTAGTAAGCCACTAAGACGCCGGTGTATGAACCATGTATCATAGAACTAATGCTCTAAGACATGGGGCGAAAGAGTAAGCTCCAGCACCGAAATGCTGAAAGCCACACCCTCTCTTATGTGATTGTATGAAAGTCTAATGAATTCTCTATCTTAATAATTTTAAGTTCCAACTCATTTTTATAATATCATATCTTACAAGAGACCTTCAATGATAGACCATTTTATCATATACTTTACTTACATAGGATCTTTGTATGGAACATTAGCACTATGCAACTTGATACTATAGAGAGTCATGCTCGACCTCACACACACCTATGTTGAGCTGTTGGTATCCCTCCGCACGGTACTCGCGTCTCGGACTTAATAGTATGGTATTAGCAATACGCGAACACCTTCTAATTTTAAGATTGGTTTTGTAATTGACATTACACGAACCCCTTCTAATTTTAAGATAGGTTTTATAATTGGCATTACATGAACACTTCCTTATTATGAATAACTATATAGAGTATTTTCCATACAAATGAAGTTAATTTTATATTGTAATATTTTTAATTAACTTCTATAGTACTTCGAGAGATAAGGTCTCTTGGATATATTTTATATGTTTTAAAGTAATTTTTAGGCACTGATCTATGTAATATTATGCCAAGAAAAATTAAATTGGAAATAATGAAATTTCACTATTGGGATTGGTCCTCATATATATTTTCCCAACTTTTTTGGACCACCATTTTTTTTTTTTTTTTTTTTTTTTTTTTTACAATTTTTAATATTTTCTTAAATCTTTCTAAAACGTAAAAATACGTAATTAGAGATAGTATATCGTTACAATATGTAACCAGTAATTGGTGTGTACAACACCTTACTTAAGAATGTACCAGTCCTGAGTTTACTGAAAATATCTCGTTATTTTGCCAAACACAACGGCGTGTCTTCGATATTGGCGATGTTTATTTCCTAGTATCAAAGTTTTCTAGTAAAGTAAAAGCATATTGATTTTAGTTTTGGAATTTAGGTCTTTAGTTACCATATGTTTGTTAAAAATGTTTTAGGAAAAACAAATTTAGGAAATATCTCATGCAAATACTAGTAGATTTACTTCAGCACCCTTTTTTGCAATTCATTTGCTTAAGTTGCAGGATAAACACAAATTGTATGTAATATGTAAAATTTAATATGAAAAAAATAATACTTATATAATATGTAAAATGTCAGTTTGGGTTATTTATTGAATAAACTATTTTGAATAGTACTGTTTTAAAGGAAAAAAGTTTGTCGTAATCACAGACTGCAGATTCGTTTACATTGTGTGTTTCTATAAAAACATTATATTTATATTCAGCGAATGTGCATATTATTTTTTAAATACATTGTCGTATTGTATCAACTTTGTCATTATACTGCCCTTGATTTACATATATTTTATTGATAATATGATTAAAGCTGTAGTCAGAGTCGAGTTGCTTTCGGTGAACAAGCGGTGTCGCAGATAGTGAGCTGTAGAGAGAAATGAGTACAGTCCACTGTAGATGGAGAGTTATAGAGAAATGGTGTCCCATGTCTGAATTCAAGCCTTGAGCTAAGAAACATCACAGATGCCAGTACCATTTCCACAGATATCAATTGATGGTTGCATAAATATAGATACAATTTTCTATCGAACTCATTTAATCATTCATTTCATAATGGGCATACTCACGAAGAACTACGGTGATTGTTTCGATCTATGGTTCTGTTTATACAATTTTTTACCTATATTTAAAATCTGCAAAGGATCCGTGCATAAAACTGCGTTTATATTTTGTTTACAATTTTCGAGTATTTTACAAAATTTTATAATATAATCATCTGCCCTTCTGATACCTCCGTCTGATTTCTTAAGCTATGTAGTATGAAATATTGTCGAATTATCGAGGCATGTAATGTAATGTAACGTAATAGTGGAACAGTAAAAGCTAGTTAATTTCCTACAAAGCTTACAATCGTGCTACATATTAAAAAAAAAAACTGCAAAAGTTATATAGTTTTTATCGCATTAGTTTTGGTCATGGATAGGGTAAGTCCATATCCAAATTTACTTTGTCTATTTAAATAAGACAAGGGTGTTAGTGAAGTTAATATTACATTAATTGCGGGGTATATTAATTGCGGATCTCACAGTTTGATAAGGGTACAACGTGTTTGCTAATATTGTATAAGTAAAACAAACCGCCAATCAGTTTCAAGTTGATATTTTTTTTATGCTGTTTGATTTTCATGCGTACGAGTATTTAGTATTTTAGTATTTGAGTGTAATTTCGTTGTTTTTTTTCTTTGCTTAAGGCTCTTTTTTATAAAATAAACGAAAATTTAATGACGGAGTGGTGTATGGCTCAATCGGTGCATGACATTCGGATCCAATGCTACGAGTAGCATGAAAGTGCACAATGTACGCTGGCTTGGTACTCGCGAATCTCTTCCAACGAAGCTGTGGAAGCCACTGGGCTAACAGTGTACCACACATTTGAAAACATTTTTATTGCGTAAGTGTTAAGAGACGGTGTGGCGTACGAAAAAAATTGTAAAATTCGGATTCTTACAAGTAAGCACAAACATGCCAGTTTTAAAGAAAGATATAAAAAAAAATCTGTGACTCCGTAGCAAAATTCCAAGTATTGCACGGCCGTTGAGTCTTGGCCAGTCCAAACAGGTGCGAACTGAGGCAGCCTGCGCGGGTCTAGGTTATAAATGCACCCAACGTTAACACAAGCCATCCATTACATGATCAAATATCGTAATCGATTAGTTTCATTTAGAATTAATTGATTTCAGTGTATTCAATATAATTAACGAAATAAATGTCTAATATAGTAAATATAACTTGAATACTTACAAGCAAGCATTATTGCTTTAAACAAACCTTTATATGAACAAGTATCTTAGTCGATTAGTTTTCTTTACTATTAATTGATTCTAATAATAAACGAGTTAAATTTCTAATATAATAAATATACATTGAATATTTGTCATTAATAATCTAGTTTATAAGTCTAATTTAAAAATAAACATCAACCTTTTTTTTTAAGTTTAAAAGATATAATTAACATACATTTCAACAATCTGCAAACGACGGTTTAAATTTTTTTCTAACTAAATTAGCTAGCTCGTTATAAAACTGGATAAGATGTCTTTGTATTTCCTTATTTTACTCAATTTGAATAATAATCGATTAATATTCGACGCTGCACATCTTCTTATTCATAGTCGGTTACAGAAGTTTTCGTTGCGGTTTTTGTTAAATTTTTCGTTGTAGTTATATACATTGTGGATTGTGATTATTTTTTTGTTAATTTTTGTTTTATTATTTACTTTATTATCAATAAATAAAAACAAAAAAAAAAAGAATTTGTGTTCGTAATTAAAAATCTACCATTATGTAATGGTAAATAAAATCGAAAATGTTTGTAGGTTACGTCTTTATCCCATATTTTCAGTGCGTGTATTTGTTTGTCTGGCAATAAGTTTTCTTCACGAGTGTACATGCACGAAAGGTCTCTGAGCCTAAGTTCAGAGTAGCCACGAGTAATCGGCCAAGGCATACCAGCTTTAGTTCAGAAACGATTTGTCGCAAATACCTGTAAAACACATGTCGTTCTTTGGTGTGCTCACCTAGGTACAGAGTAGGAAAACTGGTTAAAAGTTTCGCAAAGTTAAAGCCCCTGTAAATTGTAACTATTGATTTACAATATCGATAACATACGTACTTCTTAAGTAAGTTACTATATTTTTACTCTCTAGATTTAATTCCAGAAAAGAACTTTATTTTAGAAAGGAGAATCTTATAAATTATTGCAAAAGAATACTGTAACCGTTAACTTAAATCAATTCTTAACCTTTTTTCACCTTAAAAATGTAACGTTGTAGTTACATGTCTACATAATTAAGCAATATACATGCATAATTTGACTAAATTTAATTTAATTTAACTAAAATAATACATTAAAATTACAATTAAAATCTTTATTTAATACATACGTCAAAATTAAAATTGCAATCTTACATACATGCATATATAACAATATAAATTTATATTTTTTAAAGCTAAGCTTCGAACTGCATACCCTCGTTCAATTTAAATAAAATTGTCACTTACACCTATACCTGATTGCGACACGTCACTTTTCGGTCTTTATGTGCGTTTTGCTGTACCTACTTCAGCTGCATATTTTTCGGTTGGAAATTTAAATATCTACGGAGCAAGTTTTAATTTAACTTCATCCCCATATTGGGGATCCAAGATTCGGCTCCAAGGTTTGACTCCAAGGTTTGAACAAGGTTGCAGACCAAGACTCGTATCCAAGGTTTGCACCAAGGTTCGGGATCAAGGTACTAAGTCCTAGGTTCAAGGTCCAAGAGTCGACCTTAGCAAACCCCATTTCCGGGGCAAATTGAATACCTGCCAGCCGAACGTGACGGCGTGTCACCGGCGTCTCTTCAGCGTCGCTGGCAACCCGTCGGGGCCGACATCGCTGGTGTCACGCAGAACAATAGGGGAGTATCGGACTACGTCAGCAGAAATTAGGCAGGCCGCTTCACCCACGACCCACCATTTTTTTATTGATAAACTTATTTTATTGTGTTGACGAGGGTAGTTTTTTTATATTCCACGAACATCCATAACGTCACAACAATATAATCTTAAAGAATCTCTGGCCTTATTCTTAAAATAATACTTATGATAGATTGATAACACTGAATAGTTATAAAGCTAATTAGGCCCACTAAAGGTATTATAAAATTCCGTTATGGAATATCTTCAAAATGGTTATGTTGTCGCCCTAATCAAATTTCATATCTACATAGGTGAAACATATAGAAATTTGTATGTATTTGGCTGCAAACATCTGTCAATAATGAGTATTCTATTTATAACAAGGCTTTAAACCTTCTATATATTTTATGAATAAGACCGTAAGCGTTTTTAAGCTATATTTTTTATTGGATAAAGTGACAAAACGAGCAAAACATTCAGCTGTCGTTAAGTGCAACGTCTGCCCATAACAAATTCTGTGTCAGGCAGAATAATTCTGCGCCGCACTCGTGACCTGGGTTCGATTCCCGGTGCCGGCACCACTAAAATAGTTAATTGCAATTTTAAGTGCTGATTTACCACGTGCTCGGCGGTGAAGGAAAACATCGTGAGGAAACCTGCATATCTGATAAATAAAAATATATTTTGAAGACATGTGCAGACATGTCATGACAAGTGCGACAATTTTAAATTGAAGTATATGATATGTGATACATATATATGATATGTGAAGACCCAACCACCGAGGTTTACCGTGTAATTACTTTATCTTCCCGACATTTCTAGCGATTTGAAGAACTCATGGACACGGTGTGATGTCATAGGTAATTGGAGCTACTTTCACATTTTTATTATTATTTTTGGTCTGATCCAATCCGAAGACTCTTTACCATATTTTGTCATTTGATCCCCGCCGCCACGTACACTGGACAAGTACACTAGACAGAAGTGAAAATTGTATATGTCGAAGCTGAAGACCCACGTTATTTTTTGGGAAAGCAATACTACTGTTCCTATTTGACAAGCGTTCAGTAGTACTCTCTTTATAATGATCCATTACAAACGATAGTCTTGATTTATCAGTTACATTAGATTTATTTATCACAGATTAATATTTCTCACGATCTTTTTAAATTTATTTAAAGTAATACACTTAACGAACGCTTGTTAAATCGAATGACTTACATAAGCAAGCGCAGCTATACATGTTAACCAGGTTATCGTTTCCACCTTTTTTAAATTGCTATTGTACAGTTCAAGCAGCGAATGCCTTCACACTTCCATCAATCCATCCATCAATCTTAATATAATTATAGTTCACTGGTGACGCATAGAATAACGATTGCCTGACGATTGATTTATAAAAGTTAGCGAAACAAGGCACCCGATCAATACAAATCAATACAATTCAATAACAAAATAATGCTCGTGTGATAAAATAATTCACAAGGTGACAAAGAAATTAAGACTACGTTGGTAAGTGGACGCTTTCACAGGGACACCTCAAGCGGCCAATACAAGTCGGTAACTATAAACTGGTTAATGATTTAAAGACAAAGGAATACTTTAGTGATACAAAAGTATTTAAAAGGTTATTAATGACTAAGAAAAGACCAAGTCGGTAGAGGATGCTCCCACGGCGACATATATATTTTATAAATATGATTAACAAATAAAAAATATTTAAATAAAAATATCACTCACTGGAAAATAACTCAGTATATAAACAATTATTAATTTATTGATAAATATGAATAAAGAATAACAGAAAAGTTGCAACGCTCTCAAATTCGACCCTAAAATTATACTCTATATATATATATATATATATATTTATTATTATATATATAAATTATATATATATATATATATATATATATATATATATATATATATATGTATATATATATAATGTATATATATATATAAAATTATATATAATTTTTGATATTTTTTTGAACTGATACGCTGTAAAATTAGTTGAGCGATTAAAATTAAACAATGAAAATAAAACTCATAACTAGAGCCTTATTCGTAGGATATGACGATCTGTAAAAGTGAAATAACTTTTAATATCAGTATTATTCTTTGGGAAAGTAATATAACTGTTTCAATAATAAACTTCTTGAATACTGCGCTAACATGTTTTAACTTATATTTGCTACGGTAGCGTTGCCGCTTTGTATTTTAAACGAGGAATGTTTTCATGAGTTTTGTAAAGCATACCTACATACTCGTAGGTTCTCGATTTAGTGTATTACTGGTATATTTGATTTTATTTGTACTCGAATGAAAAGAAATTTTATTTTTTCTATTACATGAACGCTGCCATTATTTATCTACTACAATATTTTAATTACATGGAATTCCATTAATATTTTTTTATTATAATGCAGTTTGCTGCCATGAAAAAAGTATCATTATTAAGCTACTTTTTTTTAATGAAGTTTTTTACCCTTTGGCATATCGTTCGTATCTCGTTAAACAATGTACCTTTTTTTTATCACCATTTCTTAATGAGTTTTCTCTTTATAATGTACTCGTATTAACAGGCTAGAGAAACTGCCCAAAAGCATCCTAATTTTATTTTACTAAGGAAATCTACAGCGAAGTAGCATAACATTTTAATAACTGTATTTTATACAAAAAAAAGCGGCAGTTTCCGGATTTTCTTTTTAAACATAATTTGTTTATTATAGTATTAATGAATATATGCATTCACATATTTTAATTTTATATATACGAGTATATATATGTTACCAGTACTTTATTTTTTTCGACGATCTTACTTGACAACAATTGTGGATGGGGTAAGGGTAATAATTTAAAAGTATTTAAGTGAACAAATTGACAGCTAAATAAAGAAATAACTATACACATGCCACATCACATATTGAGAACCACGTTCGTTCATGCTCACGTAATTATCAGCAAAACTATTGTTTAAATAAATTGTAAATTGAATTTGTAATTTGTAATTGTAATTTGAATTTAGGCCGTGTGGTGGCGGCTCGTTAAAAGAAAACTACCACTCCATCTCATCCAATGGATCTCGTAAAAGGCGAGTAAGGAATTAAACTGCACTGTGCACCCAACAGCATGGTGGCGATGGGCTTACCACCTATCAAACCAAGTGCATTATATTGTTTTGGTGAAACGTGGATTGTCGCAGTCATCTGTTTTTGCAGTGAGTGTCCAGTCTCTGACTACCCCTTATGGGATACAGTCGTGATCTTATGTATGTATGTATGTAAATTGAATTTGTTATAATTACAAGATTTACCTTTCTGAAGGCATGTCTGTGTACGATATTTAGAAATGAATCTCATCAAACTTAATTTATAATAATTTTAAGTTTATTGTTAGTGAGTCTCAGCGTTTTGAAGTACATAAGGTACATACAGTGGTATGCTTGGTTTTTGATTTAATTCAATTTAATGCAAGACTTCAAGACACAGTGAGCTCTTCTCTTCTCTTCTGCGTAGATCGGACCACAAATAATAATTAAAAGCTGAAGGTACTCCGGGTTACCTATGACATCGGGACATCTGTCACCTCAGTCCGCCCGTGACCATGGGTGCTGTAAAGCACTCGAAACGTCGGGTTATAAATAATAAAATTAAACGCGATAAAATCCGTAAAATTAGTTTCATTTAAACGTGTAGTGTTCGCGTAAATATAAGAAATCATTACATAAAGTGATTTAATGTTTCTCACTTTTTTATAAAAACACAGTATTTAAGTACACCCTTTTTTTTCCTTTCTCATGTTACCCCAAATAAAAATAACGAATTGCTATAATACGCGGTTCAAATCTTGGTAGCGCGTATACGGATTCCCTTAATCCTGAAAAAATATCAACCAATTTCTCCTAACCGGAAGTTTGATAAACCTACTCGGGGGAAATAAAATACTTTTATATGTGGATAACCATCTGAGGAGATCTTAGCGATATTCCAGAGACTTAACAAACCATACTATTTTATTTTATATCGTGATAAGTAGTCCATATATTTTTATTTTATTTTATAAAGAGACGAAATGAGTAAAACGTGAACGTGATGGTTAGTGTGACGTCTGCCCATAACGCCCACCACACAGCGGCCGGCACCTTAAGCGTGTAAATTCTCAAAAATGTGCTCCGTTAAGCGGTGCACTTGATGAGTACACGAGTGTTCGGAGCGAAAGCCGAACTGCTCGTCCGAAAGAACTTTATTATTAAGAAGAGAGTATTATTCGCTCATAAATCTTAGGAGCCGTGTGGTGGCGGCTCCTTAAAAGAATACTACCACTCCATCTCATCCAATGGATCTCGTAAAAGGCGAGTAAGGAATTAAACTGCACTGTGCACCCAACAGCGAATGGTGGCGATGGGCTCACCACCTATCACACCAAGTGCATTATATTGTTTTGGTGAAACGTGGATTGTGGCAGTCATCTGTTTTTGCAGTGAGTGCCCAGTCTCTGACTACCCCTTATGGGATACAGTCGTGATCTTATGTATGTATGTATGTATAAATCTTAGCCATCGTTGAGGAGACTTGTTGGGCGATACTTAGGCGCTATGTTCCTAGGCTTGTTAGGCTTTAGAATGCCTATAACGTCGGTCCTGACACATCAGTTCTTCTCATATGACCAGTGGTTACACTAGCTCTCAGTGCTCTTCTGTACTGCTCACAGTAATGTTTGCACACAACTGCTTCACGGCAGAATAACCGGCCCTGGGGTGGTACCTACCTAGATGGATTCCTGCATAGAAATCCTATCACCAGTAATATTCATAATAAAATATATATACTTAAAATTACAATATATACTTATACATACATACCGATAAAATGACAATTTTTAGAACTAGTGTCTGTCTGTCTGTCTGAAAGTTTGCTTCGAATGGGCTCCGAAACGGTTCAACGGATTTCAATGAAAACGTAACTTAAATATTCGTCTATATTCCATTTCAATATCTTGCAGGGTTCAGAAGATGTGAATATAAATTTGTTGTAATACTTAATGCTTTGGCCTTACGGAGCCGTACGCTGTGAATCGAACATTACCTAGAAGGGCCGAACTGTTAATGCTCAGGTAAGCGAGGTGGCATGTCATACGGCGCTATAATGTGGTCAGCTTATTTTACGCGGGTGAAACAGCGAGACACAGCTAGTTAAAATAGATCTGAGTGCTCTTTTATTAGATTTGCAAAACTCATATAAATAATAATACGTAGATTACAGTAAGAATATTCTACATACCGTATTTTACGCAGTTCAAATTTGCAAGTTAATTTTAAGAAAGGTTACTTCAACATTTTTATTTATGGTTAACATAAATAGTATTCAACATAATAATATTATGTTGAATAATAACATAATAATATTAATATTAGTATAATATTATAATATTAGTATAATAACATAATAATATTATTGTTAACATAAATATAATTTTCCTGGTGGTAGGATTCCGGTGCAGGAATCCGTCTAGGTAGGTACCACCCCAGTGTCAGTTATTCTGCCGTGAAGCAGTGGTGTGTAAGCATTGCTGTATTTCGGTTTGAAAGGCACTGTGAGCTAGCGTAATCACTGGGCATATGAGAACTTATGTCTCAAGGTGATGGGCGCAGTGTGGTGCGCACACACACAGAAATGTTCTGGGTGACACAGCATTTGTTATGGGCGGACGTTATACTTACCATCAGGTGAACGTTTTGCTTGTTTCATCACATTATCCAATAAAAAAAAACTCGTACTAGCAATATTCAGATCATCTTGAATATACTATAATGTCACTTGTTTTGTATATGTCACCGTTCGTATTACTCACATCTGAAGTATTGTTGTCACTTGTACCATATTTCTTGGACCTCAAATTTGAGCTGGCTTATTAGAAAAAATATTTTATTGTTACCTTCGGACCACTGACGCACCCAAAATTTGTGTCCATTTTTCTTTGTAAAACGGCGCGTCGTATAGTCCGAAAAATACGGTAAATAGTTTTATTGACGATTTAACTTTGTCAATCAACTTCGAAAAGGTGGAGGTTCTCAATTTGTGTGTATATATTAATTTATTTTTTATGAACCGATTTTAATGATTCTTTTTTTACTAGAAAGGGAATGTCGTAAGGGTGGTTTTGGTGAAGTTCTCATGATGGGATCGATTAGAAAACCCTGAAGTTCACGAAAGTTGGTTATTTTATTAAATGATTATTATGTTTCATAGTTCTACACATATGTAATTAAATTACGAATATTCAATGTTACCCGTTCACGGGCTCAATAATTAGGCCTGGGTATAATCAATCGGAGGTACTAAGATTTTTCTTTACTCGCCATTTACGACACCCGCAGGATTAAATCCGAAATCAGGCGAACATGTTAAAAGAATGTATATACCTAGTCAGGCCATAAGTTCTGTTACAAATGAAAAAGCATTTTTTTTAATGAAGTAATGTAATACTATTACAATTTATACCTACATATTTATTAGTCTCAGCAAAAGAGTTTAAGAGACTCAATGTCGCCGTGTCGTTTAGAGCAGGCCATGTTCTCTGAAACTGACCATAATTTGAAGTCTAAAGAGTTGAGGTCTGGTCTAGATTAGGGCCAGTCTTCAGCTCTTATAAAGTCCGGAACGTTGGTTTCAAGCCAGGCTAGGGTAGTTCGTGCCTTGTGACCAGGTGCAGAGTCCTGCTGGAAAGTCCACGGTATCTTTTTAAAAAGAGTATTGCTGAGAGGTTTCACAACATGATCCAAGACTGTATCTTGATACACTTTGGCTGAAGTTTTCACTCCTTTTTCACAAAAATGAAGTTTTGTGACTCCTTGATAAGACACGCCCCACCAAACCATCACTGACGCAGGATGATGACCACGTTGTACCCTTCCGACCACTTGAGCAGCTTCTTTAGAACTGTAAGCGTACACTTTATCATTTTGCTTATTGTAGTGTTATTCAATCGTGTTAATTTTTTTCATCGGTAAAGAGGACATTTCTGTGCCTTTCACCTGCGTATCGCCACAGAAGGTGTTTTGATCGATCCACTCTCTTTAATTGTAAAGATTGATTTAGGGCATGTCCTGTATATCGACGATAAGCACCGAGCTTCACGTCTTGTTTTATAATACGTGACAGCGGGAATTTCTCGCGATAAGATTTTTTGCTTCCTAATGGGATTTCGACGAATTCTGGCTTTTAGTTACAGCATTAACAGCCTTTGTAGTTCTAACAGCACGCGGCCGCCCCGATCTTTTCTGGTCTTCGACAGAGGAAGTGTTGTTGTATCTGTTGATAGTACGACATACGAACATACGGCTGATACCAAGCTTTTGAAGTGTCTGGAACATGACCGACGGCTCCATACCCACTTTGTGCAAGGCGATCACTGCAATCCTATTTTCTTTAACACCCTATTCCATATTGTAGTTTGATAATGAACACAAAAAAATATGAGAAATGGCGCAAAATCGAAAGAAGTTTTTAAAATAATATAGGTACGTCTTCCAAATTCAAAATAATTAAAAAGTTGAAAAAAAGAAAAGTTTTTATGTAAGTTTGTATTTAAGAACAGACTAGTTATATGGATATATTCTCTTCGATTCGCGATTCGCGAATACACATTCTATTTGCTGTTGCCCATAGACAACCACAACCATACTCAAGTAAAAATAATCAAAATAACTGAAATATTTTGTAATTATTTTAAATTATATTTCATTTTGCATGGGAGGCATTATCAAGTTAAACTTACGACAGACAGCCTCCAAGAGTCTGTTAACCATCCGTATATGAAATATAATTAAAAATATATTATATCAGCTTACATGCGTTTCTCTTAGATACTCTGACTGCCCCTGTAATTAAAACAGTATTTTTTTTGTAAAAGAGCATAAAGATTCCCGTTACAAAATGCCCGCTAACCTCATTTTTAAAGGGTTAGGGAGAAGGGAACTATCCGCCTGTGTAGGTTGACGGACATTTCCTTTGTTTTCAGAATATTTTTGGTTTTTCAGATACGCAAGTTTTCTCACGGTAGTGTAAAGGATCGGGCGTTTTTTGCAAAATTCCATTATAATAAGCAAATCGCACAAGCAATTTTATACCGCCTCTGGGATACGCCACCAGATACCCTTCACCACCACAACACTACCACTAGGCATCAAACAACACTTAAGTCGAGAACACTGCACGTGCTTCACCTCAGAATGAGGCATAATCGATGCATGCATGCGTATAACTTTCATTCCTTATTTTATCACGATATTTTTGTTATGCTTCAAACATTTTCTTTTCTTAGTGAATTATTTACATAGTCAACAAATATATGATAAAACTTCTATATGATTGATATTAACGCTGATATTAACAGTTTATCACTTTAAAGAAAATGTCGTGTATTTGCCGTGCTATAGACCATAGGAGAAAGAAGCACCCCCTCTTGACAGACCGTTGTCGGAAACAGCGACAGCCAATTTACCAACCAATTGGGGAACTTTGTCAAATTTTTGGGGGATAGGCTCTTATTCAATAGCTGTCTTATAAATCTTTGTAATATTGAAGATAAACTTTTCTGCTTGTCTGTCAACTGTCTATTTCAGTTGTTTTTTATAAATATTTATGGATTTATTAATAACTATCTGATGACCGCAGCTTCACTCGCGTGGATTTAGATTTTCCTGGATAAAGAGTCCGTATCTTTAATGTGCTGTACAAATTACATTAGGTATTGTGGAATTGAAAAAAAAAACCCTAGAGTTTCTTGTCGGTTCTTCTCTGAGAAGGTCTTTACTTTTCGAGCCGGTGTAGATTTAGACATTTACACGACCTTTCAAAAAGCCTAAATTGAATAATGAAATTTTGACTTTGAATTATTTGCAAATTAAAGTATCACGTCACGTATGTATATTCGTGGAGTATGTCTTAATTTTTTATGTAACAGTATTGATTTTGTTCTCAAAAAAAAATGACATGAATAGTATAGTTATGAACGATAATTGTTACAAACAAAATAAGCGTCGTAGTTATATAGAACGGCAGATAGATCAATTTTATCTTACATGGATTGTTTAATAATTCTTAGTCTATTTTTTTAATTATGAAATCTGAGACTTAACAGAATTCTTTTGTGAACTAGTTGCGAGAAGTTTTTAATTTATAGTCGTACTGGCGTTCTTACAATATTTAATAAAATTAAATGAACACTAAACTTAGCAAAATCAAAGTATAATTATTAACTAAAAAGTAAACTAAGTAAAAAATAGGTCTGTTTATATAAATCGTATAAGATATGATTTATTTTTATTTATTTATTTAACTTTTTATACAGGAAGTATAAAGGCGGACTTAATGCCTGAGGCATTCTCTACTAGTCAACCTCAAGGGTGGTGCAGAGATAGAAAGATGTAGCTGCGGGTAAATAATATATAATATATAAGGGTAATATATACATACATATATAAAAGCTAACATACGAGTACACACATACATATATAAATACTTATATATACACATATTTATAAACATATACACATAAATACATATAAATAAATATTAAAAAGTGTAGATAAACTATTACTGGGATGATTCTGCCAACTTATTTTGAAGCAGTTCCTGAACTTTAAATTTGAAGCAGCAACGATTATTAGCTGTTCTGATTTCGAGAAGGAGTGAGTTCCAGAGAAGGACGGATTGAATAGGAAAGGATGAATGGACGAAGGAAGAGCTATGAGAGGGACACTGAAGCAGTAAGTTATTTGATGAGCGAAGGTTTTTATCATGGGTAGAGCAGAGATACTGAAAGTGGGGAGTCAAGTAGGAAGGGGCAGTAGGAGACGTAAGGATAGAATAAAGGGTAGTGAGTGCACGCAGACTTCGGCGCTGACGAATGGGTAGCCACTTTGATCGAGAACGATAAGCAGACACATGATCATACTTACGAAGATTGTAAATGAATCGAATGCAGTTATTTAGAAGACGATCATATTTATTGAGGAGATCTGCATTCAGATCGAAATAACACACATCAACATAGTCGATCGAGGGAAAAATTAAGGTTTGCACAAGCATCATTTTGGTTCCAGAAGGGAGAAAATTTTTTTGGCGATACAGAACTCGTAAGGTACCTGTTAACTTCTGGCTTACATGCGTCGCTTGGGTTTGCCAGCTCACACTATTGTCAATGTGTAAACCAAGAGTTTTAACAGATGAACACAGTTCAAGAGCGGTGCCGTTAAAAACGATTGGAGGGAGCGTTACAGAGTTCAATTTTTTAATCATCTGATGGCTACCTACTATTATGGCCTGACACTTAGATGGGTTGACCATAAGGCCAAACCGGACAGACCAGTTCTTAATATACTCTAGGTCCCTTATCATATCAACTGCTGTTGACACACATTCGACCGTCGCCTGTGTGTACAACTGCATGTCATCAGCATACAGATGATACGCACACTGAAGGTTCTGGGCAATGAGATTTATAAATACTGAAAATAGCAGAGGAGATAGAATGCCGCCTTGAGGGACACCAGCATGTATGTCAAACCACCTAGACGAAGACTCATCTATGTGGACCGACTGCTGACGTCCGCGAAGATAAGAATTGATTGATTGAAAGATTGAAAACTAATCCAGCACTTTGGGAGAGATCATAGAATGGGAAAGGACAGATAGTAGGATGTCGTAACTAATGGCATTAAATACATTCGAAAAGTCAACTAAAGCCAACACAGTGACTTTAGTGTCCTCCATTCCCGCTCTAATATCACCAGTGACTTTGAGGAGCGCGGAAAAGTACTATGACCGGGTCGGAAACAGTAATATGAAGCCAGATTGCAATGGACTTAATAAGTTGTTACCATAAACAGAGATAGCTGCTTATGCACACAGGCCTCAAGTACCTTGGATAGGAAAGGAAGAACGGAGATGGGTCGAAAGTGATTAGGTAATGAAGGATTTGGATTCTTAGGCAAAGGGATAACATATGCCTTGCGCCATAATGAAGGACAAAAACCGATTTCCAAGGAGAAGTTACAGATGTGAGAGATAACTGGGAGGACATGGTCTAGGATATAGATAATCATACGGAGGCTGACATTGTCGCAGCCCACAGCGTTAGATTTGATGGAGAGGATTATCTTCTTAACCTCGTCCGTCGTAGCTGGAGAAAAGTTGAAGGGATCGATTTTAAGACGGGGTAAGGTGTTCTATAGTGTGAAACTTGGTTTGGTGATCCATAGAAGTGTACAAGACGAAATGACGATTGATATCATCCAAACCAATTGTCTTCGGGAGTACGAGACGTTATGTTTGCCGATACCCATAGTCCCGAGGAACTTCCAGATATCAGCAGGGGAAGAGGAAGAGATATTACTGAAAATATATCGGCGTTTGGCGTTGCGTATCATCTGGTTACACCGATTCCTTGCAGTCTTAAACAAAGTCCAGTATTCATCGCTGCGATATTTTTTAAACTTGCGAAAAGCCCGATCCCTACGCTTCATCGCTATGCGAACCGTATTCGTTAACTAAGGCGCAGGTGGACGCTTGAGTTTCACTCTTTTAAGAGGAGCGTGTTTGTCATATAGTTTAAGGACAACGTCATTAAATGCTTCGACTTTTTCGTCCACTGTGGTGGCAGCCATAACATTGAACCAGTTCAACTTAGAGGCCTCCTCGCAGAGTTTTTCAACATCCATCCGCCAAAAATGACGCATGTGCAGAATTTTAGGCTGGAGTTTGGGAGGTTTTAAGACGTAGAAAAGAAAAATGAGGTCATGGTGGGAAAACCCAGGAGCAGGGTATTGACCGTGGGAAGAGACAAGGGTAGGGTTTGAGGTAAGGATTATGACCAGCCATGTATCTTCCACATCCAAATTGTGGTGAGTAGAGTTAATTTCAGGGAAAAATCTATAATATGTTATCAATACTCTGAAAATATATTGCTAAGATAGGCTTGGAAGTGCTTTCAGAAAGACAAGTATTTCATTTCCTTTAAGCATTTGCCATTAGAAGCTTTTAATAAAAGAAAAATAAAATCTGTAAAGGAAAAAATTAATTTTTTTTCTCGAAATGCCAACTCATCTGCGTGTAAAATGTTGTTCTGGGTATGAGTGTTTGTGCATATGTAACATATACCTGTAAAACGTGTTTTTAATTGGCTTAATCTTAATGGTATGAATCTACATAGAAGAAGTACGTCATAAAATTCGATTATTTTATATAAGGCGAAAATTTAATTATTGAAGGAAGCAGCATCTTCCTGGAACATAACAATAAATAAACTGCAGTTGCCAACTCGCCTGCCAAGCGTGGCAACTATGGCAAAATCCACCCAAAATGAGGGCTACAAACTTTTGCGGCAATCTATGGGGGAGGCCTATATTCAGCAGTGGACTAATGATAGGCTGAAATGGTGGGATGGTGGAGGTGGAATGCTGTCGAGTGTAGTAGTTAGTTGTTGTTCGAGATCGGAAAATTCATTTAATTGTTTTGATTAATTGGATAACGTGTTTTGACAGTTTAAAGTGATCGACACTACTCGATTACTGGCTAGCTAACAATCATTGCTCGTTCAAATTTAAAGTTCGGGAACTGCTTCAAAATAAGTTGGCAGAATCATCTCAGTAATAGTTTATGTTATATATGTATAAGTATGTGTATATATGTATATATTTATAAATGTGTGTGTATTAGTATTTATATATGCACAAATTTCTCTAATTTTCTATTTCATGTAACTACTCCTACCTCTTTCAATCACTGAACCACCCTTGAGGTTAACTGGTAGAGAATGCCACAGGCATTAAGTCCGTTTTCCTGAATCATCTGAATAAACAAAATGCTAGCATATTTTTAAGATGTTATTAGCCAACTAAATTATAAGTAAAGAATATGAATTAAAATACTATTGCCTATTGAGCTATATTTTAACTGTAAAAAGTAAAGTCATGAAAATAAATTTATAAGTTTGATAAAGCGATGTAAACTAATTAAGAATTTGAAATTGAGAATTTCCCCAAGTCATTCAGTTGGCTGTTAAAGAAAAACTTTTACCATTACTTGAATGGTGACGGTAAATGACTTTTAATACCTTTTTTGGCTACTTTGAGGTATTAATTCTTTTAAAGTATTTCTGATTAGAACTGTGATTATTTTATAAGAACATAAAATATTACCTGTATAAATACGACCGGCCATGTGGTGGTGGAATTGGAGAACACGGTTTCGCAAAAGTTGACTAAGGGAGACCAAGTAAATCGCTTGGCTTCCGATTAGTGGCAGGATAACCAACATAATTATGCCATACCTAAATTACTGAGACCAGCGACGATCAGTGAAGGTGCGAAGTGTCAGGTTCTGTAATGGTATAAATTCGGAATTGTTTGGCACGATTTTCGGGGGGTTATGGGTGGTAGGATTCCTATGCAGGAATCCATCTAGGTAGGTACCACCCCAGGGCCAGTTATTCTGCCGTGAAGCAGAAGTGTGCAAACATTACTGTATTTCGGTTTGAAGGGCACTGAGAGCTAGCGTAATCACTGGGCATATGAGACTTAAGATCTGATGTCTCACGGTGACGGGCGCATTTTGGTGTCATACTGTTATGGGTGACACAGCATTTGTTATGGGCAGACGTTGCACTTACCATCAGGTGAACGTTTTGCTCGTTCCGTCACTTTTACGAAATAAAAAAAGAGGATTGGTCCCCGCTCATAACAATGCCACTCGCATTACAAGGCAATGTGTCGTTTGCGAGAAAATTAACAATAAAATTAACTCGACAGTTAAATCATGGAAAACGGAACGAAATTCCGCTGTGGGAGCAGTATAACATACCCAAATCTTATAAAAGAGTAACAGGGATCGGGCGGCACCGCTACCATGATCAGGCAATAATACAAATTTTTTGAGAAAATCTTAAAAAGCGATATACCATAGTAGGTCTATATTAAACATATTAAAATTAGAACATTTATCGGAATAATTTCGCGACTGCGTATATTTTCGGTGATGTGATTGCTGTTTGCCTTTTTGGCTTTCACAGCTGCATCGGATACCGTGCTCGTGGGCTAGGCGCCCGTGTGCCAGGTTTGGTTTGACGCACACATAAATAAATATATAAATTCCTAACAAACATCGAAATTCGGTCTGTGTCGCGTTCGCTGTGTGCTTACGCGATTTCGAATATCTTAAAAAATTTAAGTCGGACTGTCAACTTGTGTCGGTAACTCTGGGCGATGAGAACCGCCCTGAAACACGGGTGAATCTTCTGTACGCGGTGTGATTGTCGACTGTTACGCGCCGCTCTCTACGGTGGTCGCGCCTTGTTGTGCGTGTTATGTTAAAGCTGTTGACTGTGTGTACAGTGTTAGCTGGATCTGGGGCGTTCGCCTCCATGCCTTCGGCTTACTGGTGCCTGCGCTTTATTACGGCGAGCGGGGGCTGCCCTCCCTTCGCGCCACCGGCTTTATAAAAACTGAGAATCCAAGCCGCTGTATCCCCCAAGGACTAATAATATTTAAAAGTTTATTGTATATTTTTTAAAGTAATATAAACAATCCTTTTCTCTTAAAGAAACCCGTAGTAATATGATACGACACAGAACTCTCTCATCTTTGGATTCTGTTCAAAAACTGGTAAACTGGATCCCCGATTGGTATTATACTTACTTTTCAGTCTATAAACATTTATCATGACAATCACGTCATCTTCGAAAGTTCATCGACATTAATATCGTAGTTATGCATGTTTCATTAATTGTTATTTTTTACAAAATGTTTAACGCGACTAAAGTTCCACTATTTGTGGGAGATCAAAATAAATGTTTTATTAAAATTTAATTACTGTTATCACTATTATTATAGGTATTAAACAAACATTTATTATGTATATTCTTGTTCTATTCTTGAAAGATTTGTTATCGTTTTTCCCCCAAAAAAGTCACTCGTTGCATTTTTAGATAGACGACATTATTTATTGATAAATACAGTCGCAGTCATTTCGCTCGAAGCCTTATCGATCCGGGCTCGCAATGTGATATATGTAGATGTACCTTATACACATTGTAAGCACGCTTCCTATTTAACGCATAACCATTTTACTGAGGTCCACCGCATTGATGGAACTTCGCAAATAATACTCGATATCAATGACGTCGCGATCACGTCTCGCTCCAGCTCGCAGTAAATATATAATATTGAATTAAGCCACTCGTAGTTGAACAAATCACTACACAACTATCTAATTGTCGGGAAACCGGGTCGGATTGTTATGCTGTTATCTTATAGTACGAGATTACTATTTAGGATAGTTCTTTAAAGTCGTTTATGGTACTTAATGTGTTAAAAACATTGATACGCAATACACCCGGTACAAACTCTTTAGGACGACTTATCATAGGTAATGCACTAGTTGTTTCCTGATCGCCGGTGACTCGTGGCTTTTGCGACGGTTCATTATTATAATTTCCCACCACAAGTTCATTGCTGAACATAGGCCTCCCCCATATCCTTAGCTCCCTCGAGGTTGCCACTCGTGAACCTCTCCTTTAGTACGGTTATTGGTTCTACGAGCTATATTTCCGGCCCATTGCCACTTCAGCTTGCTGATTCTTTAGGCTATGTCAGTTCGTCAGTTTTGCTTCGGATATTATCGTTTCGAATTCTATCTTTCTGAGAAACACAAAGCATAGCTTGGTTGTTATTTTTAATTAGATCATATTGATCATATTAAAATAAATTTTAGCGAATAGAAGAAATGTCTTCCTACACTACAAAATCTAATTTTTCCTTCATCACTCATTACGGCAGTTTTCCATTAATAGTATTTTCGCATTATCTGATTTAGAATTATTCTGAAGTGAAGCTGACGAATCACATATATTTCGAATGATAAAAAAAATAACAAAAAAGAGGATACCTACGGGGTTTCTGTCTCTCCGTCAGAGGAACCTTTTTACCAAACGGTGGTAGATTGTAAAAAATGACGTTTGACAAACGAAATTTATATTTCTTACGTCGAAGAATAAATAATTTTCATTTCATTTCATTTCAATCAAAAATGTAGATGTCTCTAATCTTAGTTTTAAGTGCGACGTGTCGAGCATTGGGATCGACAATCCATCCAACACGAGAGATGCCTAGTGAACTATTTATGAGTTAAGGATCGTTAACAAAATTTATAACCACCACAAATTATGAACTATTGAAATTTATAACAGTGGTAGAGCCACGCATCAGCTTTTGTTGTTGCATGAATGGGCCGGCTCGACCGGGGAAGTACCACAACCTCACAGAATACCAGCGTGAAGTAGATTTTTAACAAACTTCTGCGTTTCGTTTGGTGAGTGCAGGTAACCGGAGGCCCACCCACTCCCCTCCCCCAAAACATGGTAGCGGAAATAAAAAATCTACCACAGGGGGGTACCAGCACCACCGGTGCTGGAGAATCCCCCTCTGGGCATCAGCGCTCGGGCTACCAATCGCTACCTGAGCGTGGATGCTCAGGCTGCCCCTCGTATTCTGGGGGGGGGGGGGCAAAGTTCCGCTCTGATACCACACTGTTCGAGGCAAACGTAGCAAAAAACCTTCGGCACCCCTTATCACGCTTGCCGTGGATTTCTTCAATATCAGGGGACTACATTCCAATCTTGATGCCGTCCACTACCATCTGGAGACGGCAAAGCCGGCCTATTTTTTTCTTACCGAGACGCAGATATCATCTCCGGCTGATACCTCTTATCTTTCTTACCCGGGGTACAAGCTGGAACATTCCTTTGTGCCACGGGCCGGGGTTTGTGTATACGTCAGAGAGGATATATGTTCTCAACGCCTCGGCAGCCTTGAAGGTAGGGACCTGTCCATCCTTTGGTTACGCATAGACAGCGACGACCACCCACGCGTCTATGGGTGCCTCTATAGGTCCCACAGCGGTAATACCGAAACTGACCGACTCATCGACCACATCCAAATGGCGGCAGATATCGTGCTACAGCAGATCCCATCCGCAGAGATCGTGGTACTCGGCGACTTCAACGCCCTTGCACGCCGAATGGCTACGCTCTCGAACCACTGATCATGCGGGGAGATCTGTTTTTGACTTTGCCTTGGCATATGATCTGACTCAACTGGTTACTTCGCCAACGCGGGTTCCAGATGTGGAGGATCATACACCTTCCCTGCTGGATCTTCTGCTGACCTCTCATCCGGACGGCTATGTGGTTTCCGTCGATGCCCCTCTGGGATCTTTAGACCACTGCTTGATCCGGAGTAAAGGGCCTATCATGTGCCCATTGCGGTTGCGATTTGCAGTCTGCCGCCGTGTGTGGCACTTCATGTCAGCAGAATGGGAAGGGATGCGGTCTTTCTTTGCATCCTACCTATGGGGGCAGGTTTGCTTCTCGCTGGATAGTCCCGACGTCGTTGCCAATTCTGTCGCCGATGTGGTACTTCAGGGAATCGAACTCTTCGTTCCATCCTCTGTGGTGCCCGTCGGCAGTAGGTCCCATCCTTGGTTTGGTGGCACCTGCAAAATGGCATCTCGCCAAAAGCAGCAGTGTTACCAGGCCTGGGTTAATGCATCGGCGTCTCGGGATTCAAAATCTAGCGATTTTAAGAAGAAGTACAACTCTGCCTCCAGGTCCTTCAAAAGAGTCATTGCTGCGGCAAAGTCTGAGCACATTGGCAGAATTGGTGAGAAACTAGTTCGTCTTCCTTCCGGAACACGTGTGTTCTGGTCCCTCGCCAAGGCTGTTCAAGGGAATTTCTGTCAGCCATCACTACCATCTCTGCACAGGGAGGACAACTCGCTGGCCCATGTCGCAAAGGAGAAAGCCGATCTTCTAGGTTCTCTTTTTGCGTCCAACTCGACTCTCGACGACAGAGGGAACTTACCGCCGACCATCCCGTGCAGTGAGTGCTCTATGCCGGACATCCGGTTTTTTCAGAGCTCAGTGCGCAAAGCACTCCTCTCCCTGGACATCCATAAGTCGAGTGGGCCCGATGGAATTCCCCCTATTGTGTTGAGGATGTGTGCTCCAGAGTTGGCACCGGTCCTTACGCGTCTTTTCCGGTACTCCTACTCTCTAGGCGTCGTCCCGAAGGCATGGAAGACAGCACCTGATCCCCAAGAAAGGCGACCGCTCAGATCCGTCCAACTACAGACCGATCGTCATCACCTCCTTGTTCTCCAAAATAATGGAATCCATTATAAACTGCCAGCTCTTGAGGTACTTAAAGGAGCACCAGTTGATTAGTGACTGCCAGTACGGCTTCCGTCGGGGTCGCTCAGCTGGTGATCTTCTAGTGTACCTCACTCATCGATGGGCGGAGGCAGTAGAGAGCAAGGGCCTCCCCCCTGGCAGTTAGTTTGGACATAGCGAAAGCCTTTGATCGGGTCTGGCACAAAGCGCTTCTCTCGAAGCTTCCTTCATATGGGCTTCCCAAGAAATTTTGCAATTGGGTCACTAGTTTTCTCACAGACCGGAGCATCAAGGTCTTAGTTGACCGTGCATGCTCGGAATCCAAGTCTGTGAACGCTGGTGTCCCACAAGGCTGTGTGCTATCGCCAACCCTGTTTCTTCTGCATATCAATGATATGTTACAGATTAGTAACATTCATTGCTATGCAGATGACAGTACTGGTGATGCCTTATACACAGGCCGTGCCAATATTTCTCGGGAACAACAAACTTGTGTCTGAAGTCGAGATTTTGTTAGACAAATCTCGGACTGGGGCCGACTAAATTTAGTCGAGTTCAACCCTAACAAGACACAAGTTTGCGCGTTTACCGCAAAAAAGAAACCCTTCGTCGTATCACCTCATTTCGAGAGCACTCCCCTTGTTGCCTCAGCCAGTATCGGAATCCTTGGTGTCGACATATCGAGCAACGTTCAATTTCGCGGTCACTTGGAAGGGAAGGCCAAATTGGCCTCCAAGAACTTCATGCCGGCCCACCGCTTGCAACTTTATAAGGCGCAGGTTCGGCCGCACATGGAGTACTGTTCTCATCTCTGGGCGGGTGCACCCCAGTGTCAGCTCCTTCCATTTGACCGCATTCAACGAAGAGCGGCTCGAATTGTCGACGACCATGTCCTATCTGATCGGCTTGATCCCATGGCTTTGCGAAGAGATGTTGCATCTCTTTGCATTTTTTACAGAATCTACCATGGGGAGTGTTCCGAGGAATTGTTCGGATTAATTCCAGCCGCTGAATTTCACCATCGCACCTTACGGCATAACCTCAAATTCCATCGTCACCACCTTGATGGTTGGCATTCCACCACAGTGCGTTTTTCACGGAATTTTCTGCCACGCACTTGCACTTTATGGAATGTTCTGCCGTCAGCGGTTTTGCCGGACCGATACGACTTAGGGACCTTCAAGAAAAGAGCCTATTCCTTTCTCAAAGGCCGGCATCGCATCTGCTATTTCTCTGGTATTGTAGGTGTTCATGGGCGGCGGTGATCACTTACCATCACGTGAGCCACCTGCTCGTTTGCCTCTTATTCTAAAAAAAAAAAAAATTCAATTTTAAAACGGTAGAAGTAACAAAATAATTAGTGAATTTACCGCCAAAGTGTTCACTGCTTCCACGGAATAATCAAAACAAGTTGGCTTTCTTGATTGTTCTTATCTTAATCTTATTCCATCTAGTTCGTTCAAGTTTACGTAATTAAAACAGCGCGTCTTAATTAAGCCTTCCCTTCCGAATTTTCTGTACTTAAGCTTTTCGCTTAAGATTTCAAAAATCATAATTTTTGTATTTGTCTATCTAAGCCTATACCATTAAAAATCCAACTATTGATAACAATAAGGATAAAAAAACATAAATAATTGATTTTACAATTTTTTTTAAATTAAAACGCAAAGAAAATTCGATTACCGTGATTCATTAATCGAATTATTTATTGAATGAGAACAGTAGATATTTATTTATTTATTTATTTATTCTTTATTGCATTCACCTAATTTTAATTAAAAAAAAAGGATTACAAAGGGCGGACTTAATGCCTTTTGGCATTCTCTCCCAGTCAACCCAAGGCATAGAGAGACATTGTTATAGGTGCTTTACGAATTCATCATTTTACGAGTAACTTCATGCTAAAAAAAACAATACGCTAATTGTACTAGAATATTGATGATTAGATATCGATAAAAATAATATTTCAAATCATATTACACATAAATATTTACACAGATATATACACTTAAATATACATACACGTAAAACTGATATATACATACGTATATACATACATATTACAGAATGACCGATGAAAGAAAGAAAAGATCAAAATTGATATAAACTTACGAAGATGATTTTAAAAAAAGTTCTCGAATAAGTGTTTTGAACGTCAGCTTATTAGAAACCTTCCTAATGTCTTCGGGTAAGGAGTTCCAGAGGAGTGTAGCCTGTATTACAAAAGAGTTACCAAAGAAACCGGTGAAGTGTTGTGGAATACTAATCTTAAGGTTAGATGAGGAACGAAGAACCCTATCATGGGTTAAAGAAAGGTACTGAAATTTATCCTTAAGATACGAGGGGGTAGTAGGATCATTTAAAATAGAGAAGAGAACAAGTAAAATTCTAGAATTACGCCTCTGTCTGATAGTGAGCCAGTTAAGGCGAGATCGATAATAAGATATATGGTCATACTTTCGAAGACCAAAAACGTATCTGATGCAGTTGTTGAAAAGGCGCTCTAGCTTGTTAAGAAGGTCATTGTTCAAGTCTATGTAACACACGTCTGCATAATCAAAAATCGGTAAAATAAGCGTTTGCACAAGCATGAGCTTGGTCTTAAAAGGAAGAAAATTTTTTAAACGGTAGAGTAATCGCAACTTGGCTGAAACTTTACGGCTGATTTCGGTAACCTGTCTACCCCAGTTCATATTGTTATCAATAATCAGCCCAAGATTCTTTACCGAGCTGGTAAACGGTATCACATTGTTATTATAATAGACGAAAGGCAAAGCGTCGAAGTCAATTTTACCTAACATTCTTGAGCTACCAACGAGCATTGCTTGGCATTTCCTAGGATTGACCGAGACTCCAAAGCGCGACGACCAATTATAAACAGACTTCAGATTAGTATTCAAACAAGCAATCGCGCCGTGGAGTTCGATATATTCGTGGAGATATTGGTTACAAAATATTTATTTACAGCATATTGTAAGAACTGTGATGGTATTAATAATTTAATAAGCAACATAAAGTTAAATACTAGAGAGTTTTGTACATATGACTGTTTTACAATGAGCTGTATACAACTTCCATTTCCGTAACTCCACATCGGTGCGCGCATTCTGGGTATAACACGGACAAAAATGAACATAATAATACATACATAATGACACGTCAGTCATAAACTAGATGGTAATGCCAGTAGATGGCGTTGTGTGCATTATCGTTAACAAATTTTACATATGGTTTTTTTATTTTGTATGCATTTTAGTGACACAGTTTTGTGACAATAAATATTTTTTCTTTATTTCTCATTAATCATCCTGTCTTTCATTATCCTCTGACAGCATACCATTGAGCTGGCTGCGCAGACAGGCGCCGCGATTTATCGGCACTTTTTTCGAGTTTTCACCAATTTTCATTCGGTTTTTGACCGTTATTGCATTTGTAAGTCAAACTGTAAGTTACTTTCGAAGATGTTCACTTTGTGTGATTATCAAATTTGTGATTGATAATTACTTCATTATGTAATTTTGTGTGCGTGATTAATTTTCCAGTGTTGAGGCTAAAAAGTTTCGTAGTTAAAAGTAATTTAGAAATCAAACTTATCCCGTCACATACGTATTTGACGTATAATCCACGTCCAATTAAGAATATTTCAAGAATAGGAAAACGAATAAAATTTTAAATGTATCGGAGTAGACTTGATAATTAAAATATTTTACATTTTACTTGTGAATTAATTATTTTGTATATTTCATTATTACTGGGCTATGTTCCACGTATAATATTTAAAATTAAACGTTAAGGTAAACGCTCGTATATCAAAACATTAATTCCTAGTTTATTAGCCTCCCACAATTCAGACGATGCTAGTGCTCAGCTGCGACTTTTCTTCTTTCATTTGTAAAATAAAATACAGAGGTATGATAATTATGAAAAATGTCTGATTGATTGTGACCACGGCGTATAGAAAGATTATATGTATTGTATGTATGTGAAGGAATAGATTGGTTTTAATATCATCGTTCAATATTTCCACAACATTATAAGTGCGGGAGACGGAAAAACAACGTGATTACTTAGAGTACCGATACCAATAAACGAAGGCGCCAGCTGGTCGGCACATGAACTATTATGTTATGGCTATTCATTGCGTCTGCATTAGAAGTAACAAAGACTTGTATTAAATAGGAAATGGTACTTGAACGTATTTGTTGCTGAGCGAAAATATAACTTTTTATTCTAATTATTACGAAAATTATAATGAAAAATTTGTTTAATCCTAAAACAGGAATATTGTAACATTTTATGATGGTAAGAAGTAAGTTGACCTTCAGAATACTGGTAATAACGAAGGGGTTTAACATTTTATGAGTATGGTACAGTGCGAATATGATAACTAGGAAGTGGAAGCGCCCCTATACGAAGAGTGGGAGAGAGTTAAAATACTTGTCACTCAACTTGAATGCACACTTAACTTCTCTGCAAACACCGCAACAACAAAGTGCAAAAACGATTCTTCAACGTACTACGTGTCACTTTACCAACATACAATGGATAAAGCAATGCAGACATTGCCTAGTTAATATACGTTTATTCTGCCATAAAACGCAGAAATCTGATAAATAGCAGAATAAACACGGTTAGAAAAACGTCCCTTCTGAAATGGGAAGATGACACCATTATAACTGATAACCACCGCCAAGTCCCTGTATATCACTGAATATACCAGTATAGCAGACGAGTTGTTTAGTCGCATAATTTTAGACAAGCTCCAAAAATTTTACATATTTGTAGTATTCAACATAAAAAAATGTTGATCAGCGCGGACGCACACCATCTTTGTTCGCCTTAAATCAGTGCAGCCGATATGCAGAAGCATATGGTGTGTCGAAGCCCAGAATTTTCATCTCATCACTCACAATCATAAACGTAACTGTTGTTAACTATAATTTTTTTTCTCTCTTTCTATTTATGTTATTTGTTCAACAATTTTTTGTGAGTGTGTTGTTGTTAATAAAATTATGTCGCACACGAAACAGTGACGATGGGTGCTGTAAACAGCTCGAAACATCAGTATTATATTTTGAAAATGAAACGCGATAAAATTCATAAAATATTCGTTTTAATACAAATATGAATTGAATTCTTGAATGAAAATTGAGATGGGAAAAGATAGAAAGGAGAACATTGTTGACTGTGTTAAAAGCATTCAAAAAATCCACAAGCGCCAGCACTGTTTTTATTACCTTTTTATTTTTCATGCCGTGCCTAATATCTTGACTAACCTTCATTAGAGCAGTAGTGGTGCTGTGGCCGGAACGAAACCCTGGCGAACGATTGGTAAGTACTCAGTTGGCTATGTTTAGCTTGTCTTTAGTATACGAGTATATTGACTTCTTTTCGTAATTTTTTCATTAAAGATTGTCGAGTTTAATAATTGCGTTTTAAGACTTCGCAGTTGCAAGACGCACTAAAACACCTGAAAGTACTACTATTCCATAAAAAAAACAAATGAAATGGGCGAAGTTTTACTACCTCTCGAACGAAACTATTAAAAATTATTTAAACCTCTACTTACTATATGCAAATTTAATATTACACAGAGGCACTGTGGTCAAAGCTCAAAGTTTGCTAACGAACAATCTATTCGTAAGTTGTTGTGTCTGAAGCAAATTAATACTATCAAAAACACCACTCTAGTTCCAAAATGTAATAGCATACGTTGCTCTTAACTTCCGCTCAGCTTCCGCTCAGTTCGGCACTCTAGGCAAAACATTCTTTTAATTTGACTTCATGGCACACTTTAGAAGTTTCTCTCAAACTAACAAGCGGAGGCATAACACGGAAGAAAATTAAAGGGACTGGAAGAAAGCGCTTGCTGTGCAATGCGAAACTAAGGACTAATAAAAATATCTATACAAATAAATGTGTCTGTCTGTGATTTCGGGATATCCAAACGAACGGGCTGTGTCGATTTTAACGGTACTTTGAATGGCAGATAGAGGACTTTTCAGAGATCAATATATATGTTACTTTTTATTTCGTAAAAATTTAGGATTCCTGTGTAAAATCTGTAAAAATACAGAAATAAGGGGCTATGCGGATAGACGTAATACGCGCGACTTTAATTTGCACTCTGGTCAAAATATTTTTCGTTCATGGCCGTTTAAATATTTCTCTTCATCCATACTTCCATATTATAAATGCGAAAGTTACTTTCTCTGTCCCTCAGTCTGTTTATTACCTTTTCAAAGTTGAACCGTATAACCGATCTCGACAAAAATTGGCACAGATATAGCTTTCATCCTGCAGACGAACACAGAATACCTTTTATCCCGGAAAATCAAATAGTTCCCAAGGGATATTTAAAAATCTAAATCAACGCAGACAAATTTGCGGGCAGTAAAGCTAGTAAATAAATAATAAGTGACGACGAATATTTATAAATTAGTATTTTACAGTAGACTAGCAAATTTTTGGCTATTATATATAACTTAATGGCATTTGCCATGCTTGTCCTTAAAGGTTACAATTCTACCCAGAATTTGAATTGCAAAGTCCTGTATTTAGTACTGCAATGCTCACGTCACCAACGTTATTTAATCAACGGCACGGTTTGCACAGAGGCCAAGCACGGTACAAATAATTGTATGATCTATAAAAAGTTGTTCCATGTGTGGAGATTTGTATATGTAAAAGTTGTTATTTTGTGAACGTTACCACCGTGAGCCGTAGTAGCTCAGGGGTTAGACGCTTGCGAGTGACCTGAGTTCGATTGCCAATGCCAGCACCATTAAAATTGTTAATAGGAATATTAGCAATATTTACTGGTGGTAGGATTCCTACGCAGGAGTCCGTCTAGGTAGGTGCCACCCCAGGGCCGGTTATTCTGCCGTGAAGCAGTAGTGTGCAAACATTACTATGTTTCGGTTAGAAGGGCACTGAGAGCTAGCGTAATCACTGGGCATATGAGACTTAAGAACCTATGTCTCAGGGTGTAGGCACAGTGTAATGTCACACAGAAATTTTCTGGGTGGCACAGCATTATGGGCAGACGTTCCACTTACCATCAGGTGAACGTTTTGCACGTTTCATCACTTTATGCAATAAAAAAAAATTCAAATTCCGACATCGTGCTCGGCGGTAATGGAAACCGGCATATCTGAGAAAGTACATACCAATTAAAATTTGCAGAAACAATAATTTACCTTTCAGGTTTAATTCTTATACTTATACTTGTATATTTAAAAATAAAAATAAATTCGGTATTAAGTAGAAAAAATATAATAATTTTTTCTGATTACGCAGTGTTTTACAACATATTTCGTGAAAGATTTAAATAAAATTCTTAAAATAATTACCAACTGTACATCAATAAATAAGATAATTCAATTAAGGGCAATATTAAATAGTTTTCGACTTATGCATAATCGCAAATCCATAACTATAATTCCGAATTGAGTTTCTTACAAAAGAAAAACAGCTACAAGCTCATCGCAAAAATGTTTAATCTTTTCTCAAACTTTTTTCATTTCGTTTTTGCGCCCTCTAACTTATAAGATGATTTGGATGTTGATAACATCGATATGGTAATGGAAGGTATAGTGCAACCAAACTTTAATAATGAAATTAATATTTGTCATGTGTTTAATAAACAAATAAAAAATTTAGATGCAAATATAGGGTCTGGTGCAGATAATATACCGCCCTGTTTTCTTAAACAATCTGCCAAATCAGTCTGTATTCCTCTGCATTTATTGTACAGTAAATGTTTAAACGAAGGTGTATTTCCATACATATTGACGTATAGTCCCTACTCATAGAGGAGGTCCCACTACAGATGCAGAAAATTATCGTCCACTTTCCATACTTTTCGCATTGTCTAAGCTTTTTGAGAAATTAATACATACAGCTATGTGTCCAACATTACACAAAATTATAATCCCTCAGCAATACGGGTTCGTTCAACGTCGATCTACTGTTACAAATTTACTTTTGTTAGCAACATAATTATTTGAAAACTGGATGCTAACAGACAAATTTACTGCGTCTACACATCTTTTGTAAGGCATTTGATAGAGTGGACCATAAAAGGTAATTAAAAAAAATTACATTTAATGGTATTCGAGACAATCTTTGGCGGTGGTTCAAATCTTACATCATGGCTTAGGTCAGGCTATTAGTCGGAAACGGTCAGCATAAGCTCGGGTGTGCTGCAAGGATCTATACTGGGACCTATTTTGTTTGTTTTGTTTATTAATGACGTTAACATTTGTTTGAAATCATATAATTTTTTACACTACGCCGATGACCTTAAAATCTATTATACAATTACAAGTATATACTATATTACTGGTGGTAGGATTCTTATGCAGGAATCCGTCTAGGTAGGTATTACCCCAAGGCCAGTTATTCTGCCGTGAAGCACTACTACTATCAGGTGAACGCTTCGCTCGTTTCGTTACTTTATCCAATAAAAAAAATGTGACTATATTAATTTTCAAAAACACCTTGACCTTTTTTAAGAATACTGCCAAAAAATTAACTTTTACTAAAAAAAATAAAGTTGGTCAATACACTTATGCATTATTAGAGTTCACGACGTAAAAGACTGAGGAATAACATTAGATTATAAATTAAATCTAGATATACATATTGACAACATTATTAATAAAGCGTATAGAATTTTTTGGTTTTGTCATGAAATCAACTAAGGAATTTAAAAAGTCATCCACCTTGATTCATCTTTATAAATCTGTCATACGATTACAGTTGGAATATGCAATATCGATCTGGACATCTCTATATCAAAAGTATATAGAATAGCTCGAAGTTATGTTATTGCATGACATCAAATAACAAGTATGATTGTACACAAATATTTAACAAAATTATAAAATTCCAAAAAGAACTCATGCGTGCTCTAACAGATTACATAAAGTGTTTGCAACTAAGCTATGCTGTCCTAACGCGGGTATTCGATCGCCCTTATATCGTTTAGTTAGTTCTTATAGTAGTAATTTCACAGACACTGACATATTTACCACACGTACGGGTCTTTTCAGAAAGTTGGTCATAGCAAAACTTAAAAAGGTTAATCTAAACTAATAAAATAAAGAGAAAAGATTTGATTTTTGTATGTTTGTTTGATTGTTTATTTGTAATGAATAAACACAAAACTTGTAATGCTATCACGACATCAAAAACTTTGGAAGTGTATTCCCCTCTAATTTCACAAACTACAGTGTCCCCCAAACTGGAATACAGTCATGCTTGTACGCTACTGCTTGACGGCAAAATGACTGTGACTTCGAGTATGGTAGTTCCTACCTAGACGTACACCTGCATAGAATTCCTTCCACCAGCAAAAAAAAAAAAATAATGCATTCCTAAATCAACAACAATCCTACATACAAATTAAAGTACATAGCATTTATTCTTAAATATTACGTCATACATGTTTATTACTCACCCTTAGAGGGCGAGCGTCCTCTGCTGTATTCAATTAAAAAACGAATTAAGAATTACGTGAAAGATGTCATTAGAATACAACCGCATTCTATTTCCAATCGTCTAATAACCGACATCAATTCTTTTTTTCAATTATTCAAAATAAATTTGTTAATCGTTATTTTAAAATAAGGAATCAAAAAAAATATCTCGTATTGTGGAAGCGTCCTTTCGCAATACATTTAACAATTATTCGGTATTAAAAATAATGTAAAGCATTAGTGCGCGAAATTCATTAAGCGAAACAATAAATGAAACCCCATGAAACTGAAGTCTATAGCTTAGACTTGAATTTATTTTAGTGAATACAGTATTTGAAATACACGTTGTACTCGTATGTAAGGTACACAGGTGGTTCTCAGACCAAGGTGTTTACGTAGTTCAATTTTTACGTGATTAAAGCTAATTAATTTTGGTTTGGTTCCATACATTACAAAAATATTGTCTAATTTTATAGATATTATATAAGAATGTATATAATAAGCAGAAGTAAGTACAATGAATTTTAGGTTTTACGAAATTTTGTATAATTTCATAATGTTCACAAGTAATATAAAATAAAAAATTACTTTTGTTCAATATTATGTACGTACGTAAGGCAAGTAAGTCTACGTAATTCAAAGCATTCTACAAAAAATATTTGCTATAAGAATGCTTCAATATTAAATCTCGGTTCCGAATTTCAAATAACTGACGTAAAGCAATAACGGGTACGTGATAGATTGCGCTATAGGATTTTGAGTAAGTAAGTTTTGAATGGATATACGGTTTTAAAGCTAATTTTTGTTGAATAGGATTACAAAGGCGATTAGAGCCGTGGTAGCTAATGAGCTGGGCGCTCGCCCTTAATTTCATAGTAATTGGAAAACCAAAATTTAACAAGTATTAGTATTTTTAATATTTTGCTTTTAATTTTCTTTATAAGGTATTCCTGGTATTCCAATACATATTGTATTGGAATCCAACTATGTTTATTTAGAAGATTAAGTTATTGGCAGATCAATTAAAACTATGCTTATCATTTGTATAGTAGGTATATGTATTCGATGTTGAAAAGTTAAGAAGTAAAAGTATTACTTGGCGGCTGCTTCATATCTTGACAATATTTTGGGTATTTGTCACTTGTATTACAGCCAACGACTTCGGATAAATATATTTACTCTTTTGTTCCCAATTTCTATAATTCTTAATGGTCTTGGCCTAATGGTCATTTTGCTATTCTATGTAGTTAGCTATTACTTTTATTCTTATTCACTTTTCATAAAGCGTTTTATTAACTAGCATCTAAATCCATAATTCTTTTAATAAGAAAACTAACGGAGATACCGTCTGCACTAACGCCAAGTTTTCTTTTCTTGTGACAGCTTATGTAGGAGACACTCACGCCCTTCTTCTTTTTCAGTTCCTTCCCAATTCCCCCCTTGTTAATTAGATACCTCAGTGTACTAGTGCGTCGGAGCTGTGGTTGTTTCTAGCCTTTGAACAACCACAGCTCCGACGCACTAGTACACTGAGGCTATTTGCCTTAAACTACATAGTAAGCGAGAGACTCAGGTTCGATATCTTGTGCCGGCAACACTTACATTGTTAACTAAAATTGTAAGTGAAGATTAACCACGTCTTAAAATAAAAAACAAACTGGTTACTTCTTGACCACGAAAACACTTCCAACAGAAAGTTTTGATAACTGATGGTTTGATATCAGGTGGTATATTTAAATGCCTATGGCAGTTTTCTATTTTCGATGGAAGATTAAATTAGAGGATTAGAGGGGGACGGAACAAACATACAGACATACATTCCGTTTTTACTACAAATCCCTTCAAATTGGTTTTGTGAGCTGGCTAACTCACATACGTTTTAATTTTTGATCATAATCCAGTCCAGTCGCAAAGTTTATTCACTTTTTTAGTACATACAAAGGAGCTTGATTAGATATGCGGTAACTTTTAAACCAAACTATGCCATCAAATTAACTAAAATAAGTTTTATTCGCACTGTTACTAGTTCCTCGTTTTTATTTACTTTTAAGTCTTCAAGCAAATGGAGTAATTAAAAAAGTCGTCCTCGTATCCAATGTATAAAACGAAATTGTTATATAATATATAAGTTTTTCAAGATTCCATTTATTGGAATTTTCTAGCATGTATATGAATGTTATAATTTTAGGTGGCGTGTAGTTTTTGTCCTAACCATGGGCTACTGTTACCAAAAATAGGCGGTACCTTAAGTTGGTGCAACACATATCTGGGAATAGATAACGCTCGTCAATTTAGGCAATGTCTTCAAAGTGCAAATTCCCGTTTGCACTTTGTACAAGTGCCATTATTTTTTAATTAAATATCGACGCAGCACTCCTCATGCACGGACAATTTAGGTGTATTTTCAATTCATACGTTTGCAAACAATTACCTGTTTTACAAATTAAATCGTTTGTGACATTGGGGTGTTCAGCCTTAAACAATTTAGGAGTATTAACTTTTGAATAGGTTAGAGCTGTAGCAATTTACACTATAGCATTTTTGAGCTTCTATAGGCATATTGAACCACTTACACCGGTTATATTTGTCAAATTACGGTATTAGTTATCGTAGTTAATTACGATATTCTAAGGTTTTAAATTAAATTAAATATCACTTTATTGTACACCTTAACAAAATATACAAAAAGAAAAAAAAAAAGGTACAATGGGCGGCCTTATCGCTAAAGGCGATCTCTTCCAGGCAACCTTTGGATGGACAAAAACTAAAATTTAACAAATAAGGAGGGCAGTGTACAAATGGATAAAAATAAAATCAATAAACTACATAAATAAAACTTAAATATATATTATTTATACAATATATTAATAACTTTAAGTTATATTTCATAACTCTGACAATTAAGTTGGATGGTACGCCGATCGGCACATTACATAAACAACATTGAATTCGCTTTTTAGATTAAAAGTTCGAGTATACACATTACCATTTACATATTTTTTTGCTGGTCAAAAGAATCAAATTAGAATTTACATTTTCTTAACTAAACTCACTATTTTTCAGATATTTCAGAACTATTACATGAGAAGCTCAAGAAATATCTCATACAATTCCAAAATCGCCCTATGAAAGTTTCTGAGATGCGAACTATATATACAACGTCTAAATATTACTAGTAGGTGGAGACGTTCTCCCCAAAGCAGAGCACCCGATCTGGCGCGTAGCTAATCTTTTCCTTGGCACCTTCATCCGCCAAAGTAATTGTTAAAATATTTTATTTTTTAAAATGTGCGAACTTCTAAGATTTAAAGCGTGAACGGGCTGAAGAATTGTAAATTGAAATTATAAGTAACTAGCCGATGCCCGCGACTTCGTCCGCGTGGATATAGGTTTTTCGTCGAATTTAAATAAAATTTAAATAATTTTCCGGGATAAAAAATATCCTATGTCCGTTTCCAGAATGCAAGCCATCTCTGTGCCAATTTTCGACAAGAAATTGTCTGATGAGTTTGATCGTAATTTCATTACATCGATCGATTCAGCGGTTGAACCGTGAAAAGGTAACAAACAGGCAGAGGGACTGAGAGCGTTACTATCACATTTTTATAATAACTAGCTAATGCCCGAGAGTTTGTCCGCGTAGATATAGGTTTTTTAAACACCCTGGAATAAAGAGTACCTTATGTCCTTTTCCAGGATGAAAGCTATCTCTGTGCCAAATTTTGGTTAGATCGGTTCAGCGGTTTAACCGTGACAGACAGAGGGACAGAGAGAGTTAATTTCGCATTTATAATACTCGTATTAGTATGGATATGAGTACGGATGCAATATCGGTATTTCTAAAAAGAAATCTTGTTGAATGGTTTTTTATGTAGTATTTGTTATCATTCAAGAACAAAGAAACTTGAAAACTATCACATTTTTTTCGTATCACGTTCGAAATATATTGCGAATCACTATTTCAATATTGTCGGGAACTATTCAAGCGATTAAAGAGAAGTTCAATGTAGCGTCCCAGTAATTTTGGTTTTCCGGTTTAGGACACCGCAAATGAGTAATGGCTTCCTGATAAAGCTTGGATATTAAATGTTGCAGTGTTTTTAATCGTAATAATAAAAAGTACAAGTTTGTAATATTCGTATACACGAGATATCAATGTGCTAGGTGCAGTGGTCAGCATGCGTAACACAAAAATTATTTATTTTTAACTTCTATTGTGACGGTCGAAAACAAATTCTGTACAATATATTAATGAGTAAACTTTTCATATAAAGTTTGATTAATATTCGAACCAGTCGATTTTTCCATTGTAATAGCGTAAGGTGGCATGGTATGAAGGTCTATCGTGGCTTGAGTACTGTAATACTGTTGTATAATACAAAATATCTAAATTATGAAAGAACATTACTGTGTTTCGGTTCGAAGGGCAATGTGAGCATGTGTGTGAGTGTAATCACTGGGCACCATCATGTGAACGTTTTGCTCGTTTCGTCACATTCTCGAATAAAACAAAATCTATTGATTAAAAGCTAACATTATTATATTTAAGCTATTATTATTGCTGACGTTGTGTCGATCTAACTGGCCGTTGAGTGAATAACTCCAGGACAGTGATGGTGCAGGAGTCTGATTTTCTAGCTACGGGTAGTTGGTAATATGACCTTAACTTTCTGACCCTACAAAAAGTGGTGCAGGTTGTGGAGACGCAATAGATATGTCTCCTGAAGTAGAGCGTACAGTAGTCCCAATGCGCTCCTGTTGGAAGATGAAGTGAAACATTTATTTTCCACCTCTACAACGAGATGATGAGCGAGACGTTTGGGTTGTGATGAGGAAATATATCCGCCCCATCTCTCTCAAAGACTGCTGTGTCACCCAGAATATTTCTGTCTGGCACCACACTGCAGCCGTCATCTTGAGATATCAGTACTTAACCGATTACTTAACGTTACCTAAAACAATTTAACGTAAAATCAGGCAAAATCTTCAAAGAATCATGTAAAAATGTCGGCCTGAATATATGTTACTTCATTATACAATAAACTCGGAGAACCTTTTACTTTCAAATAAAATGTATTGGTTTTATATTTGCAAACATATCAGTATTTGTTTATAGGGCATTATAAGACATTCCTATGTTAATGTTAGACCCTGGCTTGGTTGGGTAATATATTTTACTTTGCTTCAAATCTTTTTACGATTAGAAAGAATTTGTGATACTCTGTTTCACTGCCAATTAAGATCGGTGCTGTTTTGTAATATATGAAGTTCATATTATATTGTGTACGATAAATAATCGAGACATTTTTTATTTTAATGTTAAATATGATTTTAATTAATTTGATTAAAACTTCATTATGTGCTACGAAATGTTTTGACAAAAACTAAGCTTCTATTGCCTATTCATTATTAGAATCACCGTCGTCATCTTTATAATGTACTACATTGGAAGTTTGGTAGCCGTGTGGTAGCGGCTTTAGAGAATCTACCGCCCCATCTCATCCCGTGGGTGTCGTAAAAGTCGACAGAAGGGAAAATTGAAAACCACCAAACCCAGGCAGCAGTACCCTAGAACATCTGAATAAATAAACTGCGCTTGCCAACCCGCCTTCCAAGCGTGGCAATTATGGCAAAATCCCCCAAAATGAGAGCTACAAACGTTTGTTGCAATCTATCGGGGAGGCCTATGTTCAGCAGTGGACTGGTGATAGGCTGAAGTGATGATGATGATGATGGAAGTTTATTGATGATCGTAGGTCTTAGAAATAATTTTCTACAAAGTGCGGTTCTGAGCCACCTGTATCACTTGAAAATGTCGTCAGTCCATCTTGTGGAGGGCCAATTTGCCTAACCTGGTCGCTTGTGTAACCCAGAACATTACTGAGTGACACCACACTGCACTCGTTACACATCAGTTCTTTTGTCAGTCACTCGAGAAACTTCATTCTACAAAATCCCGCAGTTCTACGAGCTATATGACTTGACCTGTGTCTCCTCAGCTCTTCTCTCTTAGTCTTGATGCACCTTGTCAACCTCATGCTTACCGGATGTTTGCCAAGATATAACAAATGTTCTTTATAAGGCATAAAAGACAGCATTAATTCAATGTGGTCGAAACCATAATGGAAGAACATTGTAGTTCTTGATATTGTGAAAGGTATAATAATGCCCTATCGCTAATGTTTTTTTTTTATGTTAGAGGAGGCAAACGAGCAAGCGGCTCACCTGATGGTAAGTGATCACCGCCGCCCATGAACATCTACAATACCAGAGGAATAGCAGATGCGTTGCCGGCCTTTGAGGAAGGAATAGGCTCTTTTCTTGAAGGTCCCTAAGTCGTATCGGTCCGGAAAAACCGCTGGCGGCAGCAGATTCCATATGGTGCTTGTGCGGGGCAGAAAATTGCGCGAAAAACGCACTGTGCTGGAATGCCAACCATCAAGGTGGTGACGATGGAATTTCGCGCTATGCCGCAATGTGCGATGGTGAAAATCAGCGGCTGGAATTAATCCGAACAATTCTTCGGAACACTCCCCATGATAGATCTTATAAAAAATGCAAAGGCAACATCTCTTCGCAAAGCCAGTGGATCAAGCCGATCAGATAGAACATGGTCGTCGACGATTCGAACCGCTCTCCGTTGAATGCGGTCAAATGGAAGTAGCTGACACTGGGGCGCCCCCGCCCAGAGATGAAAACAGTACTCTATGTGCGGCCGAACCTGCGCCTTATAAAGTTGCAAGCGTTGGGCCGGCATGAAGTACTGTCGCGCTCTACTGAGGACGCCAAGCTTTTTGGAAGCCAATTTGGCCTTCCCTTCCAGGTGACCGCGAAACTGGACGTCACTCGATATGTCGACGCCAAGAATACCGATACTGGCTGAGGCAACGAGGGGAGTGCTCTCAAAATTAGGTGATACGACAAAGGGTATGAAATGGGTATGTAATGTATTTTTCTTGAACAATTAATTAGTGCCAATACCGAAACAACAGAGAATATAATGATTTTAAATATTTACGAGGATATTGCACATGTAATAAAACAATTTTTAGGAATTTTGTCCCGTTTAATATGTAACTATTTATAAAACGACGTTGCATGCGCTTTACAGCACCCTCACCTCAGTCACCCCGTGACCATCACCAGCGTCACACTTAGTTCGGGGGTACCTTCAGCCTTTTAATTATTTCAAGCCGATTACCAAGCTTCAGCATTTCAAGCAAGTTTTGCATGACAACAAGTTTCGGGTTCCGCGCCTAATCATCGTAGCCGAGTGAAACTATATGTCTTACGAGTTTCGGAAAAGATTGGCTGTATCTTGCAGTGTACTTCCATAAGAACATTTTTTAAACCGCCGAAAAATATAAGTCAGTTTTTACCATCTTTCAAGTGTAACATCCTTCTACAAGACGCAGGAGTATAAAAGCTGGATTGTGAATGCGGTTTCTCTAACATGAGATAAACAAAAAGATCAATAAAAACGGTATTCTGGATCAGTGTCCAAGTCTGGGTCATCCCAATTATTACGTCAGATGATAAGCCACAAATCCTTGGAAGAGGACATCCATTCCTTTTGTAAATATTCCACTTTCACGTTGATAAATTAATTTCGTGACCAGAAAATCGACTTAATCTTTTTCAAGATCAATTTCTAAAGGTTATTTCATTCTAGGCCATTTGAATGATATATGTTAATAAATTGTGATCGTCATAGGTAGGACCCTTTTATTTACGTTGTGTTTATTTATAGTAACTTGTTCTTTTAGGTGTATCATGGAAAAATGTTTATTCACTAGAGAAGCTGCAAGTCCAAGACAGTGTACTAATACTAATTAATTACTATTCCCTATACTCTTGTAAAGGGTTCACAATGTTTAATATCTATTGCAAAGAGATTTGTATTCCGCACCTGTATAAGATTAACTTTAAATTATTAATAACCCACTACAAGCTATCGCTTCCCCAACATTTTTATTTTAAAAAATGTGGGGAAGGCACACGGCTCCAACTCCCGCCGTGTGCGGTGAGCGCCTTCCAATCCATGCGCTCCCCCCGACACAGGACAAGAAGTCGGGAACAAGGACCGTAGTCCACAGCAACACTGGCGAACCAGCAAAAAGAGGGCTTGGCCTCTTGCTAGTGCGTAAGCACAAACTTAGACCGAAGTCTCGCATGTCAGTGCGTGTTTACATCATACAAGTATACACCTAGTCCAGTCTTCGTGAATGTACGTCGCATGGATTTGGCACACGTCGAGCAGTTATGAGCACTCGGCCCAATAAACTAGTAAAGCCTTCCGTACGCGCCATCACTTCGCCAGACCGCTGCAACTGCAGATGAATGTCGAGTGTGTGGCATCAACATCCAATACAAGGTCAGCACGGCAATTTGCCGCAGAGCACGTCGTGAGTCCACTGCTCACTTCAAGGGTATGGGGTCCCACGTTGTGCAGCTTTCGGCTACAGCCTTGAGAGTCTCCTCCCGCCAGCTACCATCCGCATGAAGTAGACGCATTAGCTCCACCAACCATTGTAATGATGTATTTTGCCATTATTTATCATTTATAATTATCATTCAGCCATCAGGCAATCAGCATTCTATTATATTCGTCAAATGGGTTTGTGTAATTGACGTTGAGTATTATGTATTTCGATCAAGTTTGTCTCACCCACTACCAAGTTTCCAGTTATCATTCATTTGTGGGAATTTACTGAGAGCTTTATTTAATATTGTTGTTATTCAACACATGGAGGACAGACAGTCTGCAGTCTCGTTATAGAGAGACCCGACTTGGACAAAGCTAAAGAAAATGTGAGTCAAACCAAGTGCAAGACGCAACCATTATATTAACGACATTTAAGCAACTGTCACTAGGACGCATTGTCACAGGTGCAACAAGCATCATTACGACCATCGCTCAGACATACGCCAACACAAGGGCCTCTATACAGTCTTAGCAAACATCTACACTTCTGCAAAAAACCTCCGTCAACCCGAATCATAAGTTGTATTGAATCAGATGCAACTCATTCATATAACCGTCACTAAAAATACAATACCACAATAGCAGTAAGTATTATTGTGACTATCACATAGATGGAGCCTCCTCACAACACACCTATATGATAATTATCGACTTTGGCAAAAGTTGTTTAACTAAAAAAAATTACCAACGTGTCATAGTAGTAAGCCACTAAGACGCCGGTGTATGAACCATGTATCATAGAACTAATGCTCTAAGACATGGGGCGAAAGAGTAAGCTCCAGCACCGAAATGCTAAAAGCCACACCCTCTCTTATGTGATTGTATGAAAGTCTAATGAATTCTCTATCTTAATAATTTTAAGTTCCAACTCATTTTTATAATATCATATCTTACAAGAGACCTTCAATGATAGACCATTTTATCATATACTTTACTTACATAGGATCTTTGTATGGAACATTAGCACTATGCAACTTGATACTATAGAGAGTCATGCTCGACCTCACACACGTAGATATATAACTGTTGGTATGCCCCTCCGCACGGTACTCGCGTCTCGGACTTAATAGTATGGTGTTACCTATACACGAACACCTTCTAGTTTTAAGATTCTAGGTTTTATAATTGGCATTACATGAACACTTCCTTATTATGAATAATATCTATATAGAGTATTTTCCATACAAATGAAGTTAATTTTATATTGTAATATTTTTAATTAACTTCTATAGTACTTCGAGAGATAAGGTCTCTTGGATATAATTTATATGTTTTAAAGTAATTTTAGGCACTGATCTATGTAATATTATGCCAAGAAAAATTAAATTGAAAATAATGAAATTTCACTATTGGGATTGGTCCTCATATATATTTTCCCAACTTTCTAAAACGTAAAAATACGTAATTAGAGATAGTATATCGTTACACTATCAACGATGATTCGCTAGGCTATGGAAATTAAAAAACATTCTAATTTCAATAGATAAGATTGTGGAGTACTTCCACCGGCTTGGGATCCTATTATTAATAAAAATCAAAAATTAAATCAAAAGCCTAGCATACCACTGCAATACTTCAAGACATAGTAAGCTCATTCTGCGTAGATTAGACTAAAAATAACAATTGATAGCTGAAGGTACCCCGGATTAACTATGATCATCAGGACATCTCTCATCTCAGTCCGCCCTAGACCATGGATGCTGTAACGTCGAGTTATCAGTAGTTACAAATTAAACGCGATACACGAAACAGACAGACTTAAAAAAAAATAAGAAGATTTTTGCTGTTGATACGATTTTTATGCAGAAATCTATCTAGGTAGGTACAAACGCAGTGCCAATTATTCTGCCGCAAAAGAGTAGTGTTCAAACGTTAAAGTGTTTCGGTCTTAAGGGCATTGAAAGCTAGTGTAATTAATTGGTATATGAAACTTAAGAACTGGTGTCTTAGGGTCATTCGTCTCGTCACTATCATAAAAAAAAGAATTAAGATAAGTTGGTATGAAACTGATACATTACACAAAATGTATTTTTATATAATGCGTTGGTTAGACAACGAAAATGTTTATTTAGGAAAGGTCGATCAAGGGACCCAGTCAAAAGGTACTCGTACATCCATTTACATATAATTATTCTTTTTATTTTTGGAGGAAGAAGGCAGAAATACTACTTCATACGCGAATAATGATAGACTATTATCTATGAAGGTTTAATGAAATCTTACAAATGAAAATTATTTCTTTTAACTAGCTGTTAACAATAAAATAGATATGAATTTATATAATTATGTTTGAAAATTAACAAAATGAATACTTATACTCGTTTAATATGTATAATTATGCATTTTTATAGGAGAGGGGGCAAACGAGCAAGAGGCTCACCTGATGGTAAGTGATCACCGCCGCCCACGAATATCTGCAACACTAGAGGAATCCCGGGTGGGTTGCCGGCCTTTAAAAAAGGAGCTCATTCCAAGTGCTTTTTATATCATTTCACATTTACAAAACGCAAAAATCATTACTAATATTATAATATCAAAAGCCAGCGCTTTCTTGTTGCTTTGCTACAACATCCTTCGAGAACCCAATTTTTCCGGGATAAAAAGTAACATACTCGTTTGTTCTCTTCCATCGACGCACACAGAAGCAGCGTAGTGGACCTTTCCTGGCTTCAAAATACTCATAAATAAAACAAGAGCTGTCCACTTGTGCCACTTGTGAAGCGTTTACATGTACTTACTTAAATTTACTAAACAGATAAAACAGCCGTAAATTTTCTTAAAAACTTAACTAACTTAATCTTTCTGCAAAATTTGTAAAATTTCAATTGAATTTGAACTGTCGACTTTAAATCAGATAACACAAGCACACTTAAATGCAGACTGTGTAAGAGGAATCGTTCCAGTCAGGCGCGAATATTGTAATAAAACAGACATCTAACTTTTATTAAATAATATTTCAAGAGGATCAGTTGCAATTGCATACTAGAAGAAACATCTTAAGACACATAAACTTAAAATATTTTCAAAATATATGAAGTTTCTATTTTTTGTTAATTAAATACCGAAAAAAGCGAACGTTTTAATATCGAAATATAAGTTAATTATAAGACGCTTTTTTGTAGTGAAGGATGTAAAGGCAATTTCGAGAAATATTCGTGCTTTTGGTAATTTTCATAGATACAAAATGTAACGTTCCATGGTTTCGAGCTGAGAGGCCAGGCAATTTGACATCTACGGTCGTTAAGAAAGACAGACAAGTCTCAAAAACGTCCGAAATAAGCCGTCAAAAAGGACTTAGAATTAGTTAATCTAGAAGTTGGCCAGAAGATGGGCAGCATCTTCCTGGAACATCTGCATAAATAAACTGCGCTTAGCAACCCGCCTGCCAAACGTGGCAACTATGGCGAAAAAATTCCCAATGATTCGAAATGAGAGCTTTCGTAGCAATCTCCTATAGATTCCTATGTTCAGCAGTGGACTAGTGATAGGCTGTAATGACGATGATGATGGTGATAAACGGTATATCTAAAACTTGTTTGTGCAGTTATAATCTAAAACAGGTTATCTAAATTTAGGCAATATACTAAAACGATTAATTATTAAAAAAAAATAAGTCCTCATTCCATATAAATAAACCATATTGAAACAAGATAGGGGAAAAAACTAATTTTACAGCAGAATCTGTAAGTGCCACGTTTTCCAGAAGAACAGCGCAAGTATTAAACTACAGAACTTTGAAATGAAACACACACCCTACTTTTATTAGATCATTTTTATAGAGATTTGCTGCAAATGCAGACTTTCTACAGTACTTTCAAGATTTTTATATGTTGTAATAACAAGACAATCATATATTAAAGTATTTATTTATTATAAAGGGGCCATACGAGCAAGCGGCTCACCTGATGGTAAGTGATCACTGCCGCTCATGAACATCCGCAATACCAGAGGAATTCCGGGAGCGTTGCCGGCCATTGACAAAGGAGTATGCCCTTTCTTTGAAGAAGAACTAAATCGTATCAGTCCCGAAAATACACTTACCATCAGGTTCTTTTTATAGAAGCTACCAGCTTGTCCGCAAAAACGTTTATCCGTAAAAAAATAAAAGAAATACTGCGTTCTAGTGTATACATATTTTATAATTCAAAAAAATACAAAAAAATAGAACCCAGAACCTTGATAACTGACAAAAATAAATATCCAAAAAGTATTAAGACTAAATAAGATTAAATTAATAAAAGAAATATGAAGAGATTACTGGAGCGGCAATCAATTTCATATTTAAAGAAGAGTAAATAGTTAATAAAATTAGTATAATAAATTATTATGACAAATTTAATGTCAAATTTACAAAAAATTAGGTACGTTAGATGTACACCGATTTATTTTTTCTATAAACATTGATTTATTTTTAATTTACGATATAAATTTCATTTTTAATAATTTATTGCAAACACATATTAAAGTTAGCAGACATATATTTCTTGCTACTCTCGTCTCTTGGCAAGCGCGAAAATTTTTAAAAAGTACAAACAATTTAGAGATGTCTAAGATGATAATTATTTTAAATGAGTTACTGCAATGTTCAGGAATGGCAAGGTAAATTATACACAAACAACACACGATCAATGTGTTTTTTTATCTGGTTTTAATTATACTTACAATATTTTGATGGTTGTTGACGTGTTATAACACATTACACCTTTTTTTTAATAGAGAAAGTGACGAGACGAGTACAATGTTCACCTGATGTTTAGTGAAAATCTGCCCATAACAAATGCTGTGTCAACAGAATATTTCTGAGTGGCGCCATACCGGGGCGGTACCTACACGGATTCCTTTATACGAATCCCTGTATAATCCCTGTGTGTACTGATGGGTACAACAGTATTTTACAGATAAATAAACAAATATTATAAAAATATCTAGCAGTAGCTAAAAAGTAATAACACTCAGGAAGCAATTTTTTATTCAGTTTTAAAAGATATTTTAGTCCATTGATCAAATACTTTTCTTTGCCCGAAATTCGATCTAAGATTTTTAATGCCAATATAAAGATTAGTACAGTGTGAATGAACATTCTATTAAGACTGAGCGTCTTGAATGTAAACTGGCCAGTTTTTAAGTTTTATAAAACAAATAAATACAAACAATGCATGTCAACTTTTTAAGAGCGTCCCCCTTTTTCTCTTAATACAATACAATGAGAGACCACATAATAGTTTACGAGCCTAACAACTGGCGCCTATGAAAGCGTTATTGGCTCGAAGTCTGCTATTTTTATCCTTTGTTTTCTTGTTTTAACGTGCTTAAATTTTGAATTTCTTTAATTTATGAACTTTATTATTGTAAAGTGACGTTATCGTACATATATATTCTGTTTGTTTTTTGCCTTTAAATAGGTTGTTAAAATAGTGACGGGATATACCTTTTAGATCAACAGTTGTTAAATTTCCTGGCGTGTTTGTGCAGTGACATAACTTCAATGTACTCGTACATACCTACTTCAGAAGTATCTTTATCCATTTAACGAGTATATTACATTGGTTTGTATTATCATATAGGGTCATATATTACTTGGCATATAACCAAATATGATAACAACCAGTAATAATCACTGGTGGTAGACTTTCTATGCAGGAATCCGTCTAGATAGGTACTCCCCCAGGGCCAGTTATTCTGCCGTGAAGCAGTAATGTGTAAACATTACTGGTTTCGTTCTGAAGGGTTCTGAGAGCTAGTTTTATTAATGGGCATATGAGACTTAAGAACTAATGTGAGACATCAGTTCTTAAGTCGGTGGTGATGGGTACAGTGTTGTGTTACACAGAGAGTTCTGGGTGACACAGCATTTGTTAGGGGCAGCCATTGCACTAACCATCAGTTGAACGTTTTACGCATCTCTCCATTTAATCCAATTAAAAAAATGTATGACGACCTCGTGGCGTTATGGTCAGAGTACCTGACTTATATGTCGCGGGTTCGAATCCCAGCCGGAGTCAACGTTTGTGTAGAAACATAAATTGTTGTTTTTCGGGTCTACATGTGCTGTGCATGTGAGATTTGTCTGTAACACGCACTCACGACACAGGTGAAGCCCTAGTGTGGCGCATCGTTTCTAAAATAAAGAAAAAATGAATATATAAAATGAAACGTGACCAAAATACAAAACACGTGAGTACGGCGCGACTGAGCTGACGACACAAGAAACAATGTGTGGAACAATGCTTACCAACGTCGCATATAATATTAATAATGAACAAACTGTTTTTCTACGTTACATTCATGTCGTTCGGTCCTGGCGCTTTGTGCACAGTTTAGAACAGGACGTGAGCGGGTAAAAAGCTTCGGGTTTAAACAAGCGCCCACGTCATAAGACCTATTCAAAACGTTAAAAACTTTGCACGTGAAACGCTAGGGTTATAGGATGTCGTTTTTTCAATAAACTTTTTGTTGGATATTATTTAGTGACTTCTCACTTAATATTTTTTACAGATAATTTTATTCTTAACATTATAATTGTATGAAACAAAAAAACGGGAGAAAAAAGCATTTACATATTCATATAGTCAAAGATAAAAAAAAGGAGCCTTTGCTACGCCGTGGGACATTTGCAGGATTACATTTTACTTTTTGATCACGGGCCAGCGGCAAACAAAGATTACGAATTTTAGTTGCTATATAAACTTTGTCGCCATAGACTCACATCTCGCGGGCATAAATGTGTAACTGTTTTTAGTTTCACTTTCAGATATTTATTTTTTATACGATTCAATAATGAGTTCAGGCGAGACATGTCTGGTCACGATATCAAAAAATGGTACATTAAAGATGTCGAACTAAAGAGGTCTTCTTTTTTTTCGTCGTTTGTTTATTCTGTCGACTATTGCTAATTTTACTAAACGAAAAATTGTTATGTGGATAGGGTGTACTAAAAATATCGCATCTACGTAATAAAGATGTAGGCCGTATAAAATGTTATTGAGGGTTTAGGGCTATATCTATCTAAAGTTTTTATTATGTCACTAGATTCCCCAGCGTAAACTAATTCGACCACATGTCCGGCATGACACCTTATGACCTGAGCATTAGCAGTTCGGTCCTTCTCGATAACGTTCTGTTCTGTGTGCGGTGCGTTCCTCAGAGATGTAGGATGTAATATTATAACCTATAATAATCCTTAATAAACGGGCTATCTAATGCAAAAATAATATGATCTGATAAGATTGAGAGATTATGTATTACATACATACAAACTTTCCAGATTTATCGTAGGTTTAGGAGAGAGATTTATTGAAGGTTAAGGTACAAGGTAAAGACATAAAAAAAAGAACTATGAATTTTCTTAACCACTTATTAAGATAGGAGGAGAAATATTTAAGCTGCCATGAACTTAAATAATAATGACCAAAATTCAAATTTCCCCTAATTTGTACAGTTTTCCAGATTTAACACAATATTTCTGAAAAAAAGTAGCTTAGATTGCTCTCTGAAAAGTCCTACCAAAGACAGTCAGACAGAAATTCGATTCAGCTATTCCGAAGATTAGCTCGGATAAACAAACAAAGGGACAAGCGAATTTTTTTAAAACGCGTGTAAGAGTTATGGTATCTTGCAAATTATTCGACACTGAGGATCTAGTATCACTTTCCTTCTGATTGATGTTTCCTTTTCGGTGAATAGGGGGCGTTTGGCTATGCCTTTTTATGACTGATGGTCACTGATGGATGGAAGGCGCCCGAGAGGGCCGACCCACGGCTCGATCAGTTACTTCGATCAGCAGGACTTTCAAAATCTCCATACCTGCCACCAATTCGGAATGCGTAAGAGCTGGAGAACAAATGGCGCAAGAACCTCTAGCGACGCTTCTAATCCTAATTTAAAGTAAGGGAAAACCTTTTTTTTTGTGATTGTTTATATGCAAATAGCCTTATGGCTTTGGCTGCGTCATAGGTAGCGACTCGCGAGCAGAAGGCCCGCGAGTAAGAAGGACAACGTCGCTGCTGAACAACTGCGCTGCACTTCGACCCCTGAAAACTTATAAAAGGTATCCGACTAACAGGGGGGGGGGGGGGGGGGCTCGAACCTCGGCTTGGATCACCATCGAAACAGAATATTATTTATTTTATATTGCATACAATAATATATGCAATATAAAACAAAAAATAACTAATAAAAACCATCTGAAAAAAATAAAGCAGCCTTAGAACTCGAATGAATCGAGCGGCTGTGAATGTCTACTGTGTGAATGCCTAAGACTTCACACTCGCCGGCGAGTGCGGTGCGCCGCTGTGCTAGCGGGTGCGTGTATGTGTACGCGGGTGTATGTACTGAGGCGAGGGCCTCAAACGCGTATTTTATTATCGAATGAATTTACCATTTATTATTAGATTTAAAATTTAAAAATTATAGTAACGCGGATAAATTTAATTGCCTATTTGGCTTTAACATTTTTAATAGCGTTGAGCACTCCGATGTGCTCAATCGACGCTTGTAAACGCTCTTTAGGAGAGCGAGACGTTCTAATTTTGTTTGCGAACAACGTTAGTTAGTCAATATCGACACTGTCCATATACTGCAGCAGGATGTCGAAATCCTCCTGTAGGCTATGGGCAGGTGTGGCAGCTACCGGCGTCGCGGCGCGGGGGCCGGGGGGCGAATAGAAGCCGCGCTAACCATAGGCAAGGGCCGGGTCCACGCGTTAGTTTTTGGCGGCGGAGGAGGCTCCGCCGACGTAGTCTTTTTACCCGCGGGGGTGGGAGGGGCGTGGGGGTTAGCCTGTTTAGGCTTCCCTTTGCGGTTTCCGCGTTTCCCGCGACGCCGCATGCCGCGGGGGCGTTAGGACACCCGCGATAGTTCGCAGTGTGGCCCACCGTCCCACACAGCACGCAGGTAGGGGGGTCCGCAGTATTGGGGTCGCGACTACACTCCGCTGTCACGTGCCCCCCGACGCATTGCACGCAACGAGGGTTCGCGAAGCAATTGCGCGCGGAATGGCCATAAAGTTGGCAGCGGTGGCACTGGCTAGGCGAGGACCGCTTACGCGGTGCCTCGACTACGATGCCAGAGAGATTGCATACACTAGGTATGTCAAAAATATTTTTTCCGTCGTCCGACAACTCGAAGTGGACGAGCACTAGATTATACGGCGCCTTAGTTCGCATGTTCGTCATGCGATGAACTTGAAGTGCGGGGAGGCCTTTAGGAGGATACGTTCCCCCTCAAGTGCGTAGGTATGGAAACCGATCTTCCTGTCGGATAACCATTTCGTCAACGTGCGGTGGTCAGTCGGTGTCGGCACCGTGACACTAATGCCGTTCGCGATCGGCCTAGCGCGCGTGAAGTTAATGCGCTTGTCGTCAAACGCTTTCGAGATGCTGCCCCAGGCAGCCGTATCCTGTACTACAGGAGGCGGCGCCTTAGGGGCGCGGGGGGCTCCGGCCTCTCGGGAGGGCGCGGAGGTGTCCATCCGGACAGGGCGCGTCGCCTTTTTGGCGATTATTTTCGGGCGCGGCGTCGGCGTCGCGGCGGCCACCTTGCGAGGAGGCCTGGCGTCGGCGTCTTTCTTTTGGCGCCTCTTGCGACCGGTGACGGTGGTGAAGCCATCGTCTCCGGGGGCGACCATGTCTACTTCCGTCGACGGAGTGGAGGAGGAGCAGTAGCTCTCCTGGTCGGTCATATACGAGTCATCAGAGTAATGACTCGTAACTGATGAAGCTCGCGACGATGCACGCGACGACTGCGCAGAGTGCATCGCGTGCATCAGAACGTCGTCTGGCGATCGCGGCGGGTCGCGCCAAGAAAAAGGCGGCGGGTCACGCGACGGAGGTCGCTGCGAACCGGTAGCGTCCGGTAACGGCGTGGAACGAGCGAGGCCAGAGGGGCCTGCGACGACTGCGGGGCCGGAGGGGCCTAACGGTTTTTGCCCGGCGTGGGCTGCGGGGCCTGAGGGGCCGGGGGGCCTAACGGCTGTATTTCAAGCGCGGCGACGGTCGCGGGGGACGCGGCGACGCGAGGGACCAACGGTTTTTTGGCGTCGGAGCCAGGAGACAGGGGGCGAAAGATCGTCTCCGGATCTAAAGTGGGATACTTCGTCGCCTCCTGGCGGCCCAGCCAACTGCGCGGCTTCCGCCTGGGCCATACCGAAACCCGGGGAAGTTTTATACGCACGGCACTAAACTTATTTTAACTCAGGACTCCCTGCCGCGAGGCAGGGAGGTGTGTTGTTGGCACTACTTGTGTAAGTGTACCTAATATGTCACTGCACTATGTTCAAACCTTCTAGCGGCGACGAAAATCGTCGCAACAAAACTCGAAGCGTTGCTCAGGTTGCACCTGACTCGCAGAAATGATGTTGTTCCCGGTTACACGGGACACCATAAAATATAGGCCCAGTAAAATCGAACGACCTAATTAAGCAAGGCCGTACCTTACGGCGACCTAGCTAAACTAACTTTTTCACTAAACTAGCTAGGCGAAGTTAAACTACGATGTTACCAAAGTGAATTTAGACGCGCCTTGCAATGCAAACTTGACAGAGGACAATTACTATCGGCACCCTATACAAGAATCTAACTTAGTCACTTTCACGGTGTATGTTGCTTGTAGCGGACTGCGAGCGACACGTGCGGACGGACCCAATGTTCGATTCGGTATGTATTTTCGTTTTTGTTTTTTTTTTTTATTTGAAGGGAAAACCAGGGAGCAGTAATTAAAGTTAGCTTATTTAATAGTTGCTCAACTAGCGACGGTTTATAAGATAACTGCGTCATACATTTGTTAATTTTACGTTGCGCATACTATTTAGTTTACGTCGTGCAAAAGAAAATTGAAGTTATAATTGTGTTATACTATAGTGGATTTAATAAATTATTTGTTAATTAAGTCAAATGTTAAGTAATCAAAAAAACATTGCATGGTGCATTCTATATTATTTAAGCTAACTTTTTTTTCAATCTTAATACACAATCTTTTTTTTTTGTATAAAGTGACGATACGAGCAAAACGTTCACCTGATGGTAAGTGCAACGTCCGCCCACAACAAATGCTGTGTCACCCAGAATATTTCTGTGTGACACCACACTGCGCCCGTCACCCTGAGACATCAGTACTTAAGTCTCAAATGCCCAGTGATTACGCTAGCTCACAGTGCCCTTCAAACCGAAACACAGTAATGCTTGCACACTACTGCTTCACGGCAGAATAACTGACCCTGGGGTGGTACCTACCTAGACGGATTCCTGCATACGAATCCTACCACCAGTAAAAAAATCTATAAATACTACTTTGTTTTGTATTTAATAATTGAGTTTATTTTAAACTTTTTTTAGTTTGATTAATAATCGATTTGTTCTGTTAAGTATTGGTAAGTTAATACTCTATAAAGTTTTATAAAGTAAGCTTAACAAGATATGAATTTAAGAAAATATATGTATATAGAAAATCTATATAACTAGATTAAATTTTCGGTAAGTTATTTCTAATTTAAATTAAACTAATTTTACGGATTTTATGGCAATTAATTTTTTTACTATTTATAACCCGACGTTTCGACAGCACCCATGGTCACGAGAGGACTGAGGTGACAGATGTCCTGATGTCATAGTACCTGGGGTACCTTCAACTTTTAATTATTATTTTTGGTCCGATCTACGCAGAAAGAGCTAACTGTGTCTTGAAGTCTTGCAGTGGTATGCTTGGTTTTTGATTTAATTTTATTTATTATTGGATCCCAAGCTGGTGGTAATACTTACATAGGCCAAACAAAAAGATCGATAAAAACCCGCGTAAAAGAACACATAGCTGACGTGAAGCATCGTCGTTCTAGGAAGTCTGCAGTCTGTGACCATGTTCTGGATCATCCCAACCATTACATCATATTTGATAAACCACAGATCCTTGCAAAAGAACACCGATTCCTACCAAGGATGATTCGCGAGGCTATTGAAATCAAAAACATCCTAATTTCAATAGAGAAGATGGTTGGGTATTACCACCAGCTTGGGATCCAATAATAAATAAAATTAAATCAAAAACCAAGCATACCACTGCAAGCAAGTACTGTCTTTAATCGGCTAAGAGCTATGTAAGCTTGACTCTTTACGAAGATGTATGAGCCGAGGTCTATAATGGCCCGATCGAGTGAGTCGATCTATTTACAACAATAAATGGCCCAACACAAACCTGAAACTATTTGACGGCTAATATTAGTGAGATTATACCGTGCCGAATCTATCTATATCCGTGAGCCACTGCAACAAACTTGGTCTTGAATTTTCGACGTTTCGTGAGGGCGTTTACAATTTTAAACACATATTATCGAATTGACATAAATCATAAAACAAACATTGTTAATACTTACGATGCCATCAGCATTTGATTAAACCCCATCTTTCAAACACTGTACATTTTACAATTATCTTTATGAAAAAGTAGAGCGTCACGATATCAAAATATCTAATTGATAGAAAGTAATAATATAATTTCATTTTATAGTATTAGTAACACAGGGAGCCTTAGTAGCTCACGGGGGTAGGCGCTCGCTTTAAATTTCATTGAACGCGAGTGACCTGGGTTCGATTCCCGGTGCCGGCACCACTAAAATTGTCCATTGCAATTTTAAGTGCTGATTTACTACGTGCTCGGCGGTGAAGGAAAACATCGTGAGGAAACCTGCATGTCTAAGGAATAAAAAATATTTCGAAGACATGTGAAGTCCGCCAACCCGCAGCGTGGCGGATTCTTCCTAGCTCCAAAACCCTCTCGGAAATGAGAGGAGGCCTGTGCTCAGTAGAGGGACATTTATAGGGTGAAACTTTACTTTTTTTATGATTGGTCGTCGTCGTTTCAGCCTATCAATAGTCCACTGCTGAACATAGGCCTCCCCCATAGATTGCCACAAAAGTTTGTAGCTCTCGTTTTGGGGGGATTCGGCATAGTTGCCACGCTTGGCAGACGGGTTGGCGGTTTTTTTTATGATTAATATGTAGTAATATTTTATTTTCTAGGTGGTGATGGTAGGACAACCCCTGGGCCAGTTATTCTGCTGTGAAGCAGTAGTGTGCAAACATTACTGTGTTTGAAGGGCACTGAAAGCTAGTGACTGGGCATATGAGACTTAAGAACGGATGTCTCAGAGGTACTGCCACACTGAAATGTTCTAGTTGACACAGCATTTGTTATGGGCAGGAAAGTTGCACTTACAATCAAGTGAACGTTTTGCTCGTCTCGTCAGTTTGGTCTTTGCGGTTAAAATTGGAGTAAAAAAAAATATTACTATATGTAGTAATATATTTTCTTTCTGTACCATAGAACGAACTTATCTTATCACACTTAGCACTGTCATCTTTTAAACTTTACATTTACACACAATCAATTCTAAAAGAATAATTAAAATTTTCTACTCTGAAAACAATATATTAATTGTCGATAAAGTCCTACAATCATTGCGGCGAGTCCATTGCTCTGCATGTTTTAACGTCTTATAAAACAAACAAACTTAAATTTATATTCATATTTGTTAAAGAAAGAAACGTAAATACTAACGAGCGACGTCACGCCTCACACGTCCAATTTAAAGTTTAACATGTATTCTACCGATAGTTTTCAATTAATAAATGTTAAAACAAATATTTACATACCATTTAAAAAATTATATTATCTTTACTGAAATTTGATGTTTTAGATTTTAAAACAATTTGAATTTTTAAATAATTTTGCGTCACTGAACTGTTTGCGAAAACCGGAGGCTGTATATGCGGTTTCTATAGGAGGTATCCTGTATTGTAGGGCCATCAAATTGAATAAATACTGGTTGCAGTAACTCTCCTATTTCCAACTTGTCCCTAAGAAGCAGGTCACGTAATCCTTAGGATAACACCCATAGCGCCGTTCACTAGACAGGTTAACATTGATGTTTCGACGTTATTTTACTCGCGATCTTAGCCAAATACTGAAACTTGTTTGGAGTGTCAGATACGAACTTTGCGGGGACGCTGGCCGTAGGATGTCGATTCAAAAGAAATCTCGATAGCGTTTACATGCTATAGATTTGTTGATTTACTCAACTTTACAGTTATTGATGCATTGTAAGTAGCAGTTCAGTTTTCCAAACTATCAATTATAATTTGACCGACATCATCGCGATCAATAGGCTGATGGACCTTTATAATTTGTGTCACCATTTTATTGCTCTGAAACTCCTGCTGCCAAGTTTTCAGCTACGATACGGCTTAAAGCTTGCTGTAGTTCAATTTCCACACGTGCCATAGTTTTGCCATCAAATCCATTTTGTAGCGGACGAAGTCGATCCCTTTTAGTCCAAATCCATTGAATGATTCCTTCTCTGCCCGCAATGAAGATGGACCAAGATTAAGACGTGGTAATGCTTTTGAGTTTGAAGTTAATGTAAGAAAACGATCTCGATGGATGTATTCGTCTCCTCATTCTGCCAACGTTATCTTGTAAAGTATTATATTGACCCTTTAGTACGTCATATGTGAATATCATAAGCGTCAATATATTGCTGATCTTCACAAATGTCGGTTATAGAAGAAACCACACCGAACCGCATTGCACACTGACCTGAACTCAGTTGCTCGAGAGAACGAGGCCTATTAAGATACCTATCAAACATGTCTTTGTTCGTTTCGGAACATTAACCATAGCATTCGGTCTCTGTTACTATACTTCTTATACTTCGGAATATAGAACGCTACACTTAAAACTGAACCATAAGGCTGTAAGTTGATATTGACTAATAACGTTTGGTGACAGGAACCTTACTAGTTACAGTATGTTACAGAAATTCTAATCGCCGCCAAATTCACGATTTTTTTCCTAAAATCGGATAATTTTATCTTAGTAGCCTGCTAAATAAAGTGTATAAACGCAACAGTTAATCCCTGGAAAAAGTAACTCGATAAGTCTCTTATAAGGTGCTGTTTGTCTGAGAAGCCCAGGTTTTGAATTGGAAAATTTGGGCGATCATCAGCGACCTTTTTCTTATGGCAGTTAGGTAAAAAGGACCATGAGGACGTTATAAAAATTTGCCATAAGTGTAATTAATTTTATATGTACAGTTGTTAACCGGCAATATTACAATTTTTATTATAATAAAAGGTAATTAACGTTGACTTCGAATTTAATATGGTCTCCCCAATTTCTCCAACTACAGATTTTTGTGGATAGAAAGTCGTTAAGTAGCTATCTATACACTTAATAATTTTAAGCACATTAAGAAATTTGCAGAAAAGCATATATACTCGTAGCAGATATAAGCAGATGTCCTAGCGTTCCAAACTATCACAATTTTAAAAACGACAAAAATAGAACAGGATTTATTAATACAAAGACATTACTTCACAAATCTTAAGCTTCATAAATTAATGTCATTCATTAATTAAATCGAGTAAAAACAAGAAAACACTGAATACAAACAACGGACTCCGAGCCAAAAATGTTTTCATAGGCGCCAGCTGTTTGGCTCGTAAACTATTATGTGGTTTCCCATTGCATCGGTATTAAGAGGAAAAGGGTAAAATACTCAAAAGGTTTTATTAATTGGTGGGCATTGTTAAAAAAAAATTATATTTATTTTACAAAACTGACCAAAATTTTAGACTGATTTAGTTTTCAGATGATGGGAATACAGCAATCAATTTACATGCCAATTCACTCACAATGACAAGAATTGTTTTTCCAACTCCAGCTAATCTTTATATACTCGTACATAGGTGTTAACAACTCTGGGTCGATTATCAGGAGAAAAACTATTCTTGTGCAATTCACACTAAGATACTATAAATAGTTTCTGACATAGTATTTATATTTACTTAGTATTTCATTTATTCGATAAAATAACGCATGTTACAATTCCGGAGCATTTTAAATCTTGCGCGCCTAATTTACTTCCGCAGTCAGTAAATTAGTATTAACTTTAATCAATGGTACGAACCATTTCACACCAGAGAGGCTTAGGCTGTCAGTTTGATGGCACGATGGTTAAAATTACGCATGTTTTTTGATTTAGTAATTTAATAAGCTTGATATTTAGTAACTTTCCTTAAAACGCATGTCTTATGATCAAAACAGAATAAATTAAATCTCCGAAATGTTTCATATTACATCTATAAGGGCCGCTGCTGTAAAATTGATTTGGAAATGCAACACGAGTTACTTCTCCTTCTTGATATTAAAGTAAATGTGTCTATCAAAGAAAGTTGTGACAAATCACGAGGAGAGCAGACCGGAATTGTAGATAATCAATAGGATTATTCTTCAAAGAGGGATGCTGAAGTAGAAATTCCAATTCCAAATACGCCGGTTTTCCGCGCTGTGACAGACAGTGTTACACGCGTTCAGAAGCGAGGTGTGAGGGGCAAAGAAGCAGTTCTCTCAATGAGAACTATTCATGGTTGATACTCAACTGAACATCGATTGTACCAGGAAAAGGATCGGTATATATATCTAATTGGGGTACAGAATAGACTTGCGTCTCGAACAGCGTGGATACTATTTAACGAAAACAGCAAAATTTATTAGGAGAAAATCCAGGTTCTACACTATAAGCGAAGCAATATGTCGACAAAGTTTCATCTGCTTGGGGACTAACTGAACTGAAAAAAATAATAATAATGACATCGTCACCTTCTGCAGTCATAATAGTTGGGTCTACCTGTATAGTATGCAATGAATAAAAACAGATTTATAGAATTACAAAAACACCTACTTGAGAAGACTTGAAAAACTCGTTTGAATAACATATCACATGCAAATTTACTACTGTTTATGGAGTGTAGAAGTCTAGCAATTTACTTTAACTTTCAGTGCAAATGATGTTCCATTTTTGTATTTAAATAAATATTTGTTTTGTTGATAGTTCAAAGTGTGCGTCGCATAACTTACCGTGTCCAAATTAATATCTCACCTCTGACTCACCACTGACCAATAACCAATAACAATTACAAAAATTTTAAAGATTTACGTTTAATCATTAATGTTGTGTGGTGCAATTACATCAACCAGTACACTGAAAATAACTTTTTATAAATAAATTTGCAATTTCAAATAATTGTGAAGAATAAATATCGTATTCATAAGCTCTTTCTTCACCGTGTGGAAGCGGCTTAAGATAATCTATTACCCCATCTTATCGCGTGGGTGTCGTAAAAGTCGACAGGGGGGAAACAAAACCCAGGAGAGGTGCAGCAGTATCTTCTGGGAACATCTTTATAAATGAACTGCGGTTGCCAACTCGCCTGCCAAGCGTGGCAACTATAGCAAAATCCCCCCAAAAATTAGACCTACAAACTTTTGTGGCAATCCGTGGGGGTTCAGCAGTGGACTTAAGAATGATAATGAAGCTCTTATTTAGTTTAAAACTGAGAAGAATAAGAATATATTCAATAAAGATACATCGATAAAGCGAGAGAAGACTCCTATGGTGCTATTGTATTCTGATAGAAAAAATATAATGCTAAAGATATATAGTGAAATCATTTTGATGAATTACGTATTAGTAAAAAAACATATTACATATTTTTTGACGTTTTTTGATTTAATTGAAGATTTGATTATATCTCATCGCCTAATTTGCTTGATTGTTTTTTACAATGTAACGACATAGTAGAGATTGATTTTATATATTTCTTATTTTCCGAATTTTTTTTTAAGGTGAACCTAACATCAATGCCATAGCTTACCTTACATTAGTCCATCTGAACATGACCTGTGACTTTACATAATATTATTGTTATGAGCGTCCAATAAAATACACGTACTTGAGAACTGAACCAGAAAGTATGGTACCGGTGGTAGGGATCCATTTAGGTAGGTACCACCACAGAGCCAGCTATTCTGCCAACAGCTATTGTGTTAAGTTATGAAGAGCACTGTTAGCAAGTGTAATTATTACAAATGGGGCTTTTTTGAGTGAACACAGGGTGACGAGCGCAGTGCGATGCCACACAGATTATTATTATTTTTAATTACGAAAGAGTATGAGTAATAAGAGTATAATATTTTCTAGAAAACTAACTATTGTATGCTTTTAGTTTATTTTTTATATACCAATAAAAGAGGTATATTTATGAACTCCTCTTAGTTTCTCCTAAAATACAATACACCCAATAACAGAACTTTATATCGGGGGCAGATAGCATATACTCAGCCACTCTTTGAAGACACTCTTTGAGTTCTTATCTCACCATTTTCATTGTCACCCTGATCACCGGTGGTAATATTTACTATACCAAAACCAGCAGCGTTATGCAGCTACCTTATTAAATGCAGCCTCCGGCCAAGCCGATCCATTTATGTTTTACCACAAAGTGACACTAGAACTTATAAAAATTAAACTAAAAATTATTATTCTTTTATGTTTGATGTTACATTTTTTTACATTACATAAAGTTACTCGATATTTTCCCGCTTCGATTTATATTTCTCAGCGATGTCGGAAGCAAATATTTTCTCTCCAGCCTTTAGTTTAAACTACTCATGTCAGCCAAAAAATCAAAAAAAATGTAGTACCGTAGAATATAAAATACTTTAACAAGAGTTCGAGAACATTCTTCAAACAAGCTACCCAACTATTATGGAGCGTTATGGCTTCTTTATTTATTTTAATGTTGAATTGAAATATTCTTATCAGGTAAGTGTTCTAATAAGTCTCTAATAAATTTGTATTTGTTTACGAAGCAGGTTATTTATTCATACATACATACATACATAAGATCACGACTGTATCTCATAAGGGGTAGTCAGAGACTGGGTACTCACTGCAAAAACAGATGACTGCCACAATCCACGTTTCACCAAAACAATATAATGCACTTGGTGTGATAGGTGGTGAGCCCATCGCCACCATACGCTGTTGGGTGCACAGTGCAGTTTAATTCCTTACTCGCCTTTTACGAGATCCTTTGGATGAGATGGAGTGGTAGTATACTTATAACGAGCCGCCACCACACGTACGTTTATTCATATCTATTATAAGTCCCGGAACTTTAATTAGTTTTCAGTTTCCGTGGTAGCATTTATTCAAAAGAATAAAACTCACACTTACTATAAATATCACCAGTATATTAAACAAATGCAGACAAGAGCTATATTAAAAGAAGAAAAAGCAATCGTCGATTACCGACCAATATTGATAATCATAGATAGCAATCTTAAAAGGTCAATTCAGTTACTAAAAAGCAGACTAGGAAAGTAATAATAACTTGAGGAAAGTAAGAAAACCTATTGGGCATAAACACCAACGTCTATGCGCTATAAATGTAGAGTTATTGTCATATTATACATATATCCGCCACATATTTAAAATAATAAAAGATGAAGTAACCTCATAGATAATTGATCAAGTGATAAGTGGGCTATGCAAAGCCTAAAAATATTTAATTACTCATATAGAAATATTTAATAATAATTGATTTTAAAATTTATTTGCACCCGTATTACACCCCACAAAACCAATTAAAATTTATAATAGCACAACACGATTTTCAGTGTCCCTGTTTTGTGAATTTTCTACTCTTATGTTCCCTATTTAGTCACGTGATATTAGTCTAAAACGGGTTAACCAGTGAAACATGTTATCTATTCTGTGTGAAATTTTTCAATACTAGGTTATAAATCCGTTTGTATATTTAACTCAAACGGGTCACTGAAAACGGCTTTAATATTAGTTTGATTAAACTTAAATAGAAATGTAGGTTAACCGTCGGGAACGTAAATACTTACCGAGAAACTTTTCAAGTTATTCTGCAAATTATATAAATTAAATTGAAAAGAGAGGAAAAACAAGTGGAATTATATTAGGAATATTGTTCCAGTTTATAATCATAATGTAATTCCGTGTTATTGGCAGAGTCAATAAGGCATAGAAATTTGAATTTAAATCTTGATCATTGTCACACGTATTATTGAAACCAGTGTTAATGATTTAAGCCATTCTCATGTTAATGATATTAGTAGTTTTAAAGATATTTTTAAGAATCATCTACATAAGCTATGTTATGCCACCATGATCGATTTGGACTTAATGCGTAAAGGCATTCTACCTCCTGAGCTTGACGGGATATCAAATAAAATAAGCGCAATTTGCCTATCGTTTTAAAAATGAAAGACGCATGATCGATCTAGCTATTCGATTATTGTAGTGAACCATTTCCTAGCAAAAGCTTTCGATGCTTTGTTGATGCGGTTAACTATAATATGGGTAATGTTAATAGTGTGTTAATAGTACTGCTAGTTTTTCCTAAAAAATAATAGAAAAATGTTTCTATGCCTACACGGACTACACCATCTAACCAAAATACAAAATAATATTTTATTTTGAATACATATTGGCTTCTAGAAAACTAAACAGTAATTTAATTTCATCATTTTTTACGAGTAAATTGTTCTTTCTGCTACTCTTAAAGTAATATACATGAACTGAAATAAACTCTAATAAATAAAATTAGAATAAAGAAGGACTGCGGAGTAGTGGCAAAAGCGCTGGTTGGATTTCCTCCCTGAATTGAAGTATTATATATTATCAAGGCATAAGTCATGGAGTAAATAGTTTTTATTTGCTACATAATGTCTACGTACAGATTTACCCACATATATTTAAAATGAAATTATATTTATATGACAATAACGATAATTAGGTTTGATTCACTTTTTAAACTCTTTTTAAATGTAATCAGTAAAACTCATAGACTTAAAGCTACAATCATAAATATCAAAATACATTTTATAAGAAATAACCTTTATTCGTATTTCAATTATAAATTTAAGCATTAAAATTTCATAGACAAAAAGATACAGTTATACAAAAAGGTACAGTTTAAAAAATATAGTTATGAAGGAAACTCCGCACTAAATTTTAAATTTCAATAATTCAAATCTTCTATTATGCATGTTTTCGTTCTACAGCAAGCTTCCTTCTATAAATTCTCATTTTCCTTTTGTCGACGCAGTTCACAATGCGAAACATGTCTCAGCGACTGACGTTATCATTTATGTTTCCTTTTCCCGTAGGCTTGTTGCAGAATAAAACTAAGATAACAGCAGAGGAAAAACGGAAATGTCCTATTTTGCAGGCTATGGTATACTTCTTATATGAAGAAATAAAAAAAAATTGGTAAGATTGCAGTTTTCTCGAAATTGTATCAACATCGCATACAAGTCAAGAAGAACAGTTGTGAGCTAATTCTACTTGCAAGCAGAGATTTATTATATATAATGTGTTATCGATAAAAAAATCTATTTCTAGAAATTTATTAGTTCTCTATTATTTTTCTGTAAATGTTGTGCAAAATGTGTAAAACTCCTTGCTTGTTTTTTAACTTCGAACTTACTGCTCACTAATAGGACCGTATGGTGGCGGTGCAAGAGAATATGCCACCCCATCTTATCCTGTGGGTGTCGTAAAAGTCAGGGAAGGCAAAGGGAATATGAAAACCTGTTGCAGCAGCAACATCTTCGTTGCACATATAAATAAATAAACTTTCCAACCCGCGAAAAATCCCCCCAAAATGAGAGCTACAAACATTTGTGGCAATTTATGGGGGAGACCAATATTCAGCAGTAGACTAGTGATAGGCTAAAATGATGAAAAAGGCACTTATAATACTGAAAAGCAGCCATTCATGCACAGAAACTTTTTCTATAGATATAGTTGAATTGAACCACGTAATAATAAAATCAGAGATTAGAAACACTTTTAAAAGCATTATGAGATTTCTGAAGTAATTGTTGTTTGATCCTTTTGGGTGATGTAGCTGTGGCCTTCGTAAACTCTTACTAGGTCCTAAATTTGGGTTTGATCTCTGATGCTATCACTTACCGGTTCCGACAAATAATGAATTACTGTTTTAAGTGCTTGGTGGCGTAGTACAACACCATGATAAGAACGTGTCCGTAAAGAAGTGCGTGGCAGAATTTATGTGTAAAATCATCGGTAAACTATAATATGTCAACGATGATATATATGATGAGATATACTTAATAATATTTACTTATGTATCTACCGCTCTCCATCAAGCACAAATGCTGATAATTTTAAAAGCTCACTCAGCACTCACTTAGACACAATAACCTCGCGAAAAAGTATAATTATAGCGGGAGATATAAACATTAATATTAAAGCTACACAGCTGTCCCATGGAAATAAAAATAGAGATAACTACCTTAACATGCTGTCAACACATGGTGTACTCTCTGGATATATCTCACCCACCAGAGATACTAACTGTTTGGACCAATTTATGTTGAAAATAAATAAAAAAAAGTTTCCGCATTTATCGCTATTTTACACACATCTGTAACTGATCATTATACAACATTTTACCATTATCTACATTAAAAAATAACCAAGATGTAATTAAAACTACAAGTACAACAAACTTTGAAAATGCCTTAAAATATTTATAAGAAAAAATTATCGTCATTACTTTTTTGTACCGATTCCAACCTAATTATAGCAGTAATTACTTATACATCAACTAACTGCGTCTATAAATAATAAGAATAAAAAAATTAAACGCGATAAAATCCGTAAAATTAGTTTCATTTAAATGAGTCTATAAAGGTCAACACTAGTACTTTATAGGTTTCTAGCAGTAAACGGATTATTAAACCGTTGACTACACCAGGCATTTTGCGCTGCATAAAAAATCGCAATAAATTGCAAAAAGATCTCCGCAAAGCCGCATTCAATGAAGTCCTATACTAAGTAACATACACACGTTACAGAAACTATTGTAACAATCTTCTCAAAAAATATGAAAGGGAACAATCATAAATTACTTTGGAAAAACATAAAAAATATTACTTATTCTAATAAAATGAAAAGTCAAAAGACAGAACTAATAAATATTAAATCGTCCCCTATAGAGTCAGTTAACTTTATTAGTAACTACTTTGTAAACATTGGTAAACAGTTAGCTCAACTAATTCAACCAACTGTAAATAATGACTCCGATAATATATTTAATGAATTCCCTACGCAACTTAATTCCTTTGTACTTATGGATACTGACCTTAATGAAGTGGATAGCATCTTAATGCGCCTAAAATCTAACAGTGCCCCCGGTTGGGACAATATCACTACAAGATATTTGAAATACGCAAGGAATGACATTGTTTCCGTTATAACCCACCTTCCTAATCTATCTTTCAAACAAGGTATATTTCCAGATCTACTGAAAAAATCTATTATCACCCCAGTACACAAGGGCGAGGATAGATACGATATCAATAACTACAGGCGTATATATGTCTGAAAAAGTAGGAATAAGAGGAACCCCACTGACCCTTTTTAAAGATTATCCCTCAAATTGGGTGCTAAGTGTTATGTTTGGACAGTATTTTAGTGAAAATGCGGAAGAATCATACGGCGTCCCACAGGGAAGCGTATTAGGCCCTACATTATTTCTTATTTATATAAACGACCTCTCGTAATTTGAAAATCAAAAATACTAAAAAAAATTCTTACGCCGATGATACAGCTGTAGTTTTCTCTGGGATGTCATGGGACGATGCCAGCATTTATGCTGAGAACGGAATGACTCAAATAGCTAAATGGTTAAGAATTAATTCACTCACACTAAATATAATTAAAACAAACTATATATGCATCTACAATCTTACACAACCAAGCAATGACTTTAAAATTAAAGTACATGTATGTGGTAATACCAATTATACGAACTGCGGATGCTCATACATTAATAGAGTTACACATAAAAAATATTTAGGTGTTTTAGTGGATCAGCGACTATATTGGCACCCCCATCTCGCCCAAGTTGCTAGTAGAGTTCGGAAACTAAGTTGGATTTTTGGAACATTGAGACATGTTGTTCCAGAATATATGATCAAAAACCTAGAGTGTTCAAATAACGTTCTAAATCAAATATATGTCGCCTTAGTCCAATCTGTCTTAATGTATTGCATTCCTATATGGGGAGGTGTAGCAAAAATAAAATTTATTGCGTGTATATAATTCAAACCTTACTAAAAAAGCTTAAGTCCCTTATCTATGACGCGAGCTTATTGGGAAATAGAAGAAATCATATGACAGCAAAAATTCCTCAAACAAAAACAATGTTTGCGAGCATGCTGTACAGTAAACGCTCGGCTGAACTGTACAACAGAATACACAAAAAGCTTAATATTTACACGAAACAGTACTATGAATGCAAAAAATATATAACTAAAAGGTTAAAATCACTCACCTACGAAGACACAGAGGCACTCCTGCAACACTTAAATTAACACACAACCACACACTCATACTCTCTCTCTCTCTCTCTCACACACACACACACACACACTCACGCACAGATTGATAAATTGTTATTTATATAAAAAAAATGTAAATACATTGTTTCTTCTGTTTAAGTTTTTATCTGTATCTTTTTATACTGGTAATGGAAGAGCGGAGTCTTCTACTACAGGCATCATTTGATTAAAAAAAGACTCCATCAATGATTATTGTAACTAACTTTGTTGATAAAGAAATAAATAAAATTTGAAATTTGAAACAAATTGGAAATTTGAAATATGAAATGACGGTATTGGAATCCGCCTAGAAATTGTTTTCAGTTATATACAAGTGATCCATTCTCATTTTCATTTAAAAGCCAGAAATATGAACCTTTTTTGCGGGTAGAATTAATAAATTTACGGTTTTTAAAAGTATATTAAAGGCATACAATTTTTTGCAGGGCCTTTAATATTTAAAGAGGCAATTTCAAAAGTGCAAAAATTCAGAAAAATACGAGTACATTGAAGTAACTTGCATATTGTTAATAAATTATTTTCCGAAACAAAAAATCCGAACAAAAAAAAAAGAAAAGATAATGTTTTTTTCTAAAGGACATTCTGCATGACGAATAGCAGCAAGCTTCCCAACCAATTTGTTGCTATCGTAAATGATCGCGTATTTATGTATTCTTAACGAAATGAAATGAAATTTAATATATTATTCTGGTCGTAGGATTTCTATGCAGGAATTCGTCTACGTAGGTACCACCACAGGGCCAGTTATTTTGCCGTGAAGCAGTAGTATCCAAACATTACTGTATTTTGGTCTGAAGGGCACTGTGATAATGTTTATATATATACCATTAAATTATTTATACAAAATAAAAAAATAAAAAGAAATATGGATATGTAAATTAATTTTAAATAAAACGTCAAAGTAAGCTTTCTGCCCCTTGGTTTTTGGAGGGATTTAAATTGCAGCTTCATAAAAGTAGAAATATTTTTTGGTTGGTGAGCAGTGGTTTTCAGTAGCGGCTTCAGGCTTTCAATTTTACTTATCTTCTCTGCCACGTGGAAGAACTTCTTGACATCTTTGTATTTGCTTTGTAATTTAAGCAGTATCTAATATCAGTGTAAACAATCATATTTTTTTTATTCCGAGCTGAAAACAACTGGTGGTAGGATTTCTATGCAGTAAACCGTCTAGGTAGGAACCACGCCAGGGCCAGTTATTCTGTAGTCGTGAAGCAGTAGTGTGCGAACATTACTGTGTTTCGGTTTGAAGGGCACTGTGAGCTAGTGTAATCACAGGGCATATGAGACTTAGAACTGATGTTTCAGGGTTACGGGCGCACCCAGACAGAAATGTCACACAGAAATGTTCTGGGTGATGCAGCATTTGTTTTGGGCAAACGTGGCACTTACCATCAGGTGAACGTTTAGCGCATTTCGTCACTTTTATAAAATAAAAAAAGAATATAATAATTAAAAAAAATATTAAAATAAGAAATTATAACATTTTTTTTAAATATTGGCTCCAGTTGGGATTTTAACCCAGATCTTACAACTTAGCAGTTAGCCACTCCAATGCCATAATATTTTACAGTATTTAACAAAAGTGCTTCATCCATTTATTAAAAGGGGCATTGATTGCAGATTGAGAATAATTGACGTCACTGAAGAAATTATACAATATATTTTCACTATACTACATACATGTTGTTTAGGTACAAATTGTTCACTATTTTTTGACATGCTGATCAAAGAAGAAGTCTTTGGTAAAGTTTCTGAAAAAACATGCAACCTTATGCTTACATATAAAAATGCAACAAGCCAAAGAGGCATTCAATTATTAGCCCACAGGCGATGAAGGTGTTGTGGAAACAAAGTATATTACTCGTAATAATTTTAAATTTCCGGATAAAAGCACATTATTATTGTTTGAATTGGTAGCAGATTGGATTGGGACTGACTTGACTTACCCTGAAATGTATGAAGAAAATTTAATGTAATACACTAACCAACATTTATGGTGGCATAACTGTATATGTATAAGTATATCAAGTAATATACATTACTTGATATAATTATACGATGTTCTTTTCAATTTCGTTTTCTCGGACAAAACCTCTAACCATAAAGTAAGTCTGGCTTCGTTAGGATTCGTCAGGATGGTCAGCTTTAGGAAAAGAATGCGTAGGCACTGCAAATAAAAAATATAGGTTCGTTTAAGAATGTTTTTTAATTACAAAATAGAATCATCTACTATACCATGACTTACCATACAGCTTACAACCAAAACAACATATTTTTTAGACATATGTGGTCTTTTCTGTCTGATAACCTAAACTCCATGGGAATGCCCAAGTTGTTCGTAGTTAATATGTATATAGATAGATAGTCATAAAATCCAAAGTCCGTCATCCGTATTGAATATCGAGTACGTCGAACTTGAGAGTTGCCAGTGTCATAAACTACAACTAAATTTTTTTATGACTTGAAAATATTAATTAATACAAAATTAAAAAGATAAAACCTTTTCATTTATTTAATTTATTTATTTTATATTAATGTAATTATATCTATTTATCACTAATTTAATTTATTAAAAACATTTTTCACAATTCCATTTTCTCAACAGCGCCATCTACTAAAATTTTGTATAAGACTTTCACCGAAGTTGGGTTTCGAGGTCGTAGAGATTTCAGTCAATAAATTACAATGTTAGGTTATATGTTATATTGTATCATAATTCATATTGCCCTGCGCGTTACTTTGGGACTTACGACTACGAATAAGCTTAGTCAATAAAATTAATTTATATTGTTATTTATCATAGATTTCTCTGTTCACTGTACTTGTCGCACTTCCGTAACAGACTGCGCGCGCAGCTCTCAATTTTATCCTACAAAACGCGAGTATAACTTCGAAAAACATATATTACATAAGGAATTAGTATTTAGGAACAGCCTGGCAGCGATCGAGACATTATCATCCATGTATATCCTTAATTGGTATAAAGTCGCTGTTTAATAAACATTTTCAATCTACGGGTAGGAAGACCTAGTACACTTACTGGAATTTATTTGTAAAAATGTTTACTTTGTCCCATGAAGAAGTTACCAATTCTATTGAGTCAGACACTCGAATTTAGTAATGAACATTTTTTATATGTTCGTTGTTGACTGTTTCGTTATAGAATGTTTCGTTGTAGAATGTTTAATTTTTTCATGTTCATATGCTGATGCAACTTTATCAGAGTAGCTTAAGTTATTTCTCTGCCAGTCTTCTTCCGCCTTCCACCCAATAGAGATAGCGTTTTGTATAAAGATGCTTGGTTACACTGCCTCTAAATTACTCTAAGCTGTTTGTCTAAAAACTATTCACTTCACATAACATGTTTAGATTATAATATTCAATATATAATTGAACTGAACTTACTTAACTGCAGAAAAACAACCAGATTGTATTATTCTTAGGCCTTGGCAAATTAGTTGCTTTGGGATACATGTGTATGTGTTATAAACATTTGATATATAAATTAAATAATACAAATTGCTGAATTAACTGCAGAGATAGCTGCCAAATAAAAATGTTTAAATTATCTGATTAATGTAACTATATATTTGCGCAAAAGCAAAGCAAAAGAAAAACAGCACGAAAATGATAAACTGAGGTACAGACGTTAATACCATGACCTTAAAGGTGTGCCTGTGCTTCGGTTTATACATGTTTTCATGGAGAATCTGCTTCTTCGTAACATGGGCAACATCGAAGTTATGTAAATCTATTGCTAGTTAAACCACATGGTGTTTCTTTTATTGCCAATTTCTGGAACCGCAAGACCGCCGAAACGCGTGTGAAAGCACACTATCACATCCCCGACGACGATGCCTTGTATCGGGCCTCTGCTGCTGTCTTTCTTGGAATAACTCTTGACGCAAAACTTCAATGGAACCCCCATATATCTAAACTAGCAAGTAGACTTAGCTCTGCAGCTTATGCTGTAAAAAAATTAGGAATTTGACTAACGTTGAAACTGCTAGATTGGTTTATTTTAGTTATTTTCATAGCATAATGTCTTATGGTATTTTGCTATGGGGAAATGCAACTGATGTTAAAGTGATTTTTGTTTTGCAAAAGAGGGCCGTAAGAGCTATTTATAATCTTGGCTCTAAAGTGTCTCTTAGGGATAAATTTAAAGAAATTAATATCTTAACCTTGGCCTCTCAATATATATTTGAAAACGTTTTGTATGTACACAAGAACATAAACCAGTTCACTAAAAAAAGTGATGTTCATAATGTGAATACCAGGAACAAGCACAAATTAATTATGCCAGTTACCCGACTTCACAGAGTCAGTAACTCTTTTATGGGGCAATGTATACGTTTTTACAACAAAATCCCAGAAAGTGCTAAAAGTCTTTCAATCAAAAAGTTTAAATTTTATATTAAACAAAGACTTCATAAAAAGGGTTATTATAATATTAAAGAATACATAGATGATGATAACCCCTGGGAATGAGGTGATCGCCGCCAAGTCATTTCTACATCTTTATAATACTGCTGTAATTGTACATTATTTTAAAAATGACTAAAAAAAAAAGCCCGCTGGATTTCTTACTGGTTCTTCCCAGGACAGAGGCATTTTTGCGAACCAGTGTAGTTTAAAAAAAGAAAAAAATGACTTTCAATAAGTATTATGTAAATAATCTATATTGAATAAAAATTTATTCTATTCTATTCTATTCTATTCTGCTCAGTACGAGGGTGAAACTTAAGGTGCCACATTGTCTTAAAAGAGGTCTTGAGGGTAAACGGGGTTGTACTGAATGTCCTGCCCGAAACCGAAAAATCTTCTCGTATGTCCCTACACTAAGCGGAGGGATACTCAGTGGAGCACCTGTCATCGGTATCTTCACTACCGGCCATTGTGAATTATTGACTACCCCAATTCGTTCCCCACCCCAGTTCAGTTCGAACCCCAGCTCAGCATGCTGCTATTACCGCCACAGTGGTACCAAAGAAAACCAGCAACTGTGAACCTCATGAAGAGGTTACTCGACGGGGCACCCCGTGCGGTTCATAATTACTTCTACGAATACTATTAGGCAAAAAACATGGTGATGTCATAGAGGTCACATTTAAGCTAAATATGGTCTATGGTGTCTTTTTTAATAGAACTAATGATTTAATTTATTATAAAGGAAGTATTTAGCTTTTCATTTTTATATTTAATGTTAGTGTAATTTCATTAATATCACTTAAACTTTAGCTTATCTCTTACTGGAAACTACGGATTAACAATGATTTTGAATGTATGAAAAAGTCAGATATGGATATGTCTCTAGAGACCCTTAAGGGTTAGGACGTAGGCAGGATTATTCAACTATACGTATATTGTGAACTGAAATACAACGACCTACTCAATTAAGTCAAGGCTAATTTAGGTGACAATATAATTGAAACAGCCAGTGTCAGCTTGCTAACGGATACGACAGATAGACGTCGTGTGTATAGAAATAAAGAAAAAAACATCGGATACAAATTAATGTATATAAAAATAAATTGAATTAGCGGAATTATTTCTATAGTTAAAGTAAATAATGAAGATGCTGTTTATATGATACTCGTAAATGATTGTATTATCAGTCCAAATCAGTCATTTGGCTTGGTAAAAAAGATAGTGCTGTTTTGCAATTTTAGCTTTCAACCATTAAGTTTAACTGTTTTCAAATATTTGTATTTAATTAATAAAAGCTACTTGTTAATTGCCCACTGTATGGCACTGGTGTATTCTTTTAAAGATTATGTAAGCTATAAAACTATTCGAAAATAAAACGAAAACGATATAGAAAACGTAAAACATCTGGTATAAAATAGGAAAAATAAAATAATCAACGTGCTAAATAGTATAATATTTATAATGATTGATGAGGTATTGATAAAATATCACGAAATAACAAGGAACTTAAAAAAAGATAGCCAGGAAAAAAAAACATTGACACACTCTGAATTAGCAAATAGACAATTTTCTACATCAAACTTATTTCAGATCTTTACCGGAGTCCGAATCCAAAAGTCTTCTCTTGCGACCCTTAAAGGGGCGCCGGGAAACTGTTCGGGGCTTTTTGCCCCCTTCAGTGATGTAATTTTCGACGCACGCAAAGACGTGCGGGTCACTGGGTTGCCATTAATTGGCGTTCTGGATTGTTCACACACGGTCAGTACCCAATGGGTCCTGCTCTTCACACCACCCTCAGCGCGGACCTGCTGGCCCCGGCCAGCCGTGAAACCCCTTTGGGGGAGGCCCAGCCTGCTTATCAGCGAGAGGGCGGTGGTTTAAATGTTACAGATAAAACGCCGGAGACTGTTGTCTTGAGCGTCCGGTCGTCAAAGTGCTACGATTAGTCCTCTGTATGTCTGCAGAGCTCGCGAGGGAGAATTTTTCCCTCGGGAGGTCGAGCGTGCAGTGGAGCAATGTTGCAATGTTCTTGTTGTGACGCATCTGCACGCTCGAACATATTAGTTGCGAGACGTCTTATGAATGCGTCGAGATTCTCAAGTCTCGTAGCACCGTTGTGTTGCGCACTCCGCGAGGGGCGCCGACAATGGTACGCAAGCTGAGGTTTTCTTGTGTCTGCAGTCTCTTCCTGATGGTATCGCTTGTCAGTGCGTACCATGCCGGCGCGGCATAGGTAATTCTACTACGGATGTATATTCTACTACGGATGTATCAAAACTATTACGAACACCCCCTAGCATAAGTACTGATTTGAAGAGATCCTATAGGGCCGCTGCTTGCGATCAACTTATTAAAATACGGGTTAATATAAGAAATGGTATTAATAAATATGATCACGAACATAGAAAAAAACATCTGTCAATGCTCTTATACATGCAAATAGAGACATTTTAATATTTATTCCGCTTTCTCAAGATATTCAAATTTCTTGTCTGGACTGTCAAATAATACTGATTCGCCTCTCTGACTCATCAACTGCAAAAACCGTAATAAAGAGAAGGTAACAATGTCAATGGAAAAAAATAAGATTGAAAGTAATAATTTCTTAAGTAGAAATTTGTCACAAAATTATGTCACCTTTTTATTTATTTAGATAGATCTATTTTATTAGGTTCGTCGTTCCAACCTATCATAAGTCCACTGCTGAACATAGGCCTCCCCCATGGATTGCCACAAAAGTTTGTAGCTCTCATTTTGGGGGAATTTTCAGTAGTTGCCACGCTTGGCAGACGGGTTGGAAACCGCAGTTTATTTATAAAGATGTTCCAAGAAGATCCTGCTGCACATCTCCTGGTTTTTGGTTTCCCTGTGTCGACGTTTATGATACCCACGGGATGAGATGGGGTAATAGATTCTCTTAAGCCGCTTCCACACGGTTAAGTAAGAGCTTATGAATACGATATTTATTCCGAGATGTTCCAGGAAGATGCTGCTGCCCATCTCCTAGTTTTAATTTCCCACAGTCGACACACTAAATAGCAATTCTTTATGTTTGATTACGTTAATAAGCACAAAATTTTCGATTTCTTGAAAGTATTTCATTTCCTCTCGATTTTAATTAAACTTCGTCCTTCAATTTCCCCTGCTAATAAAATAAAATGATCGGAAAATATTTAAAAAGCCGTCTATTTAATTTGTCATAACTGGTACGAAAATATGTATATTTTAAAGCGGCATTTATGTTCAGACTTATGACCTTTGTTTCCTTTCAAGTGTCTGCATAGCAAAATAATTACTGTGGAGTTTCAAGTTATTTCTTTTAGTCAAAAAAATATATATTTTCACAAAGTGTTCGCGATGAAAACTTTGATATATTTTAGTAATTTTGCCTTTTTAGAATTATAAATTATTCTTAACATTTTACTATTACCGTACTGTACTGTGTACACAGATTTCAGAATTACAGCTGGTTAGTATTTATCAATATTTATGTAATTCATGTTTTTATAAATTATATTTAAAAGTTAAAAGCTATGTTCAGAATATATTGATTTTCAGATTAGATAGAAAAATTAACTTCATCATCATCGTTTCAGCCCATTATAGTCCACTGTTGAACAAAGGCCTCTTCCATAAATTGCTATAAAACACGGTCCCGAGCCACCTGCATTCATCAATTTCCCGCAAAGTTGTGCAGGTCTTCTTTCCACCTAGTAAGGGGCCGCCCGAGACTGCGCTTGCCGGTACGAGGTTGCCACTCCAGAACCTTTCTTCCTCAACGGTAATCGGATTTACGAGCTATATGGCCGGCCCATTGCCTCGTAGCATTGCTGTACAAGCACTGCAGCACATAGATATATGGACAGACAATCCGGCATCGCTTAAGTAACCCTAGCACCGCCCAATGGAATCAAAGGCTTTCTTGTAGTCTATATACGCTAGACATAGCGGGAGACTGTACTCTTCGGTTTTCTGAACAATCTGGCGAAGGGTATGTATGTGGTCTATGGTACTTTAGTATTTTCGGAATCTGGCTTGTTCGGGAGGCTGGGGTCGTCAAGTCCTCGTGCGAGACAATTCGTTACGATTATTGAAAACAGCATATGGATGCGGCTCAGAAGCGATATCGGTCTATTGTTTTTCAAGAGAGTGTTATCGTACTTCTTGAAGAATAGGATAACCAAGATTCTACTCCACGCTTCCGGCGTAGCGCTGCCGCGGATGTAGGAATTAAATAGCTTCTAAAGGACCACAAGTACCGGTATTCCACCCGCTAGCAGAAGATTCGCTATAATTCCGTCGAATAGATTTTGTAAATTCTTATTGGTGCTTTGCCATTGTTAAGTTGTTTGATAGTCATACAAATCTCGCTCAGACAGACGTCCGGGACAACATCAGAATAGTGTCAGACGAGTTATGTTCTTGAGTCATTACTCACACTAGTGTGTGGCTCCAACGTCTATCAAAATGTTTCGATCTCACTTAAAATGTCTGGTCCAGCGGTAACGACGCTACTGCCTCCGGTCCTTAACTTAGTCAATTGACTCTTTCCGGCAAACAAATCCCAGGCAAAGACCTTGGAGCCTTGGTTTTGCACTATCGCTTCTCTCAAGATCTCGCAGCATAAATTCGGAGATCTGTATGTTCAGTTGCCGATATGCTGACGCGTTAGTTCAGGGCTGCAGCTTCATTTCACGGCTAGCCTCTATGAGATTGAAAGTGTGGTCGGAGAGCTTCTAGATCTTCTTTGTGCGGCGGATATTGCAAAACTTTGCTCCCACCGCATGAACAATTCCGACGAGCTTTTCGTGTATATCATCCACTGTAACGTAGTCATCCAGGTACTGAAAGCGATTATGCAATTCTAGCTGGAAGCTCTCGGGATTTTGGATAAGAGCACGAGATAGACGGAGCATGGACTTCACCAGACGAGGTCCCTCCAGCTTTTCATTCAGGTTCAATGTGGCTCTTACCATTCGGTGACAACTGCCGGTTTTCACCGTAGCGATCACACAGACATCATGAAATAGCTATCGTTTGGTTATCGTGATGAAGTCGATCTTATTTGTTTTGGAAACGTCCGGGCTTATCCAGATCCAAAACAATAAAAACGGCCAGCTGTTGACCCCTTTGGTTCCGTTGCCCTTCTTCAAATTGCCCCTACTTTTTTAAACTATTTATAATGAAATGTATAATAGTACGTACCAGAGACATCGTACATAATATACTGAGCAAGTGCCTTTTTTAGTTTCCTGGCTTTACCATAAAAGCCTTGGAAAACTTGACAAAGGTTTTTTTAGTAAGACATTATTGGCTAGAATGAAAGTAATATTTCATTTTTGAATTTGAGTACAGCGCTTTCGTGCAACGTTTGTTTATTTCATTAATAATTGATAATTGTTTGTATACTGGCGTCGTCCCGAACACATGGAAGACAGCTTTGGTGCACCCGATCCCTAAGAAAGGCGACCGCTCAGATCCGTCCAACTACAGACCGATCGCCATCACCTCCTTGTTCTCCAAAATAATGGAGTCCATTATAAACTGCCAGCTCTTGAGGTATCTAGAGGAGCACCAGCTGATAAGTGACCGCCAGTACGGTTTCCGTCAGGGTCGCTCAGCTGGTGATCTTCTAGTCTACCTTACGCATAGCAGTTAGTTTGGACATAGCGAAGGCCTTTGATCGGGTTTGGCACAAAGCGCTTCTCTCGAAGCTTCCTTCCTATGGGCTTCCCGAGAAATTATGCAATTGGGTCACCAGTTTCCTCGCAGACCGGAGCATCAAGGTCGTAGTAGACGGTGCATGCTCGGACTCCAAGTCTGTGGGTGCTGGTGTTCCGCAAGGCTGCGTGCTATCGCCAACCCTGTTTCTTCTGCATATCAATGATATGTTACAAATTAGTAACATTCATTGCTATGCAGACGACAGTACTGGTGATGCCTTGTACACCGGCCGTGCTAATATTTTTCAGGAACAGGTCGACGAGTGCCGGAACAAACTTGTGTCTGAAGTCGAGATTTTGTTAGACAAAATCTCAGACTGGGGCCGTCTAAACTTAGTCCAGTTTAACCCAAATAAGACACGCGTTTACCGCTAAAAAGAAACCTTTCGTCGTAGCACCTCGTTTTGGAAGCACTCCCCTCGTTGCCTCAGCCAGTATCGGAATCCTTGGCGTAGACATATCGAATGACGTTCAGTTGGATGGCGGTCACTTGGAAGGGAAGGCCAAATTGGCTTCTAAAAAGCTTGGCGTGCTCAGTAGAGCGGGACAGTACTTCATGCCGGTCCACCGCTTGCAACTTTACAAGGCGCAGGTTCGGCCTCACATGGAGTACTGTTCTCATCTTTGGGCGGGGGCACCCCAGTGCCAGCTCCTTCCTTTTGACCGTATTCAACGAAGAGCGGCTCGAATCGTCGACGACCAGGTTCTTTCCGATCGGCTTGATCCACTGGCCTTGCGAAGAGATGTTGCATCTCTTTGCATTTTTTACAGGATTTACAACGGGGAGTGTTCCGAGGAATTGTTCGGAATAATTCCAGCCGCTGGTTTTCACCATCGCACTTTGCGGCAGAACACAAAATTCCATCGTCACCACCTGGGTGGTTGGCATTCCACCACAGTGCGTTTTTCGCGGAATTTTCTGCCACGCACTACCACTTTATGGAATCGGCTGCCGCCGGCGGTTTTTCCGGACCGATACGACTTAGGGACCTTCAAGAAAAGAGCCTATTCCTTCCTCAAAGGCCGGCAACGCACCCGCGATTCCTCTGGTGTTGCGGTTGTTCATGGGCGGTGGTGATCACTTACCATCAGGTGAGCCACTTGCTCGTTTGCCCCCTCTCCTATAAAAAAAAAATACTGAACCATTCTTTAACAGTACGTAAAATTTTTATTAATTCACGTTAATTAATTTTTATCAAATTAATTTGTTTCAATTCTTTCACGTGTACAAAGTTGCACGCGGTATTTTTTATATTGAAAGTAAGGGAACGACTCGTTCCCCTGATGGCAAATGTAAGGCCTGTCCATAACAGTTGCGGTGTTATGCCGAACTAAGTATTCGGATGTTCTGTTTACCGTTTGGTAACGGCTTAGAATACCACCTAATCTCATCCCGTGAGTTTCATAAAAGTCGACGGAGGGAAAATAAAAACCAGGAGATGTGCAGCAGCATCTTCTTGGAACATCTTGCCAACTCGCCTGCCAAGCATGGCAACTATGGCAAAATACCCCAAAATGAAAGCTACAAACTTTTATGGCAATCTATGGTAGAGGGCGATGTTCAGCAGTGGACTAGTGATCGGCTGAAATGATGATGATGATGTGCCACCGCACTTAACTCGTCACCTTGAGATATCAGTTCCTAAGTCTCATATGCCCTGTAATTTCAGCTTCAGTGGCCCTAAAAACCGAAATTCTATGGTGTTTGCAGACTTCTTCAGTTTATACTTATTTTAATGAAAATAATTAATAGTTCTGGCTTTATTCACTGCTGACTGAGTCCTTAAAATGCACTGAAAATAATGTCTCACGAATAAAACTACTGATAATTAAATTTTCTTCAATCCTGTTTCATTTTCATTCCTTGTTCTAATTCGTTAAATGTTTCAACTGTTTCATTATCGGGAACTCCGAAGCATTATTTCAAAATTCCATTATAAACTACGTTAATAAATATTATAATATTGTTTAGGAGAAGAATTTGTTGAGCAGCTTTGGTTGGGGATTGTATGTCGTATACATTTCTCAATATAAATAGTATAGACAGTTCATTGAATCTTTCAGCAGACATTCAGCATAATATTCGCACAAATTCTAGCAGATTTCATGTCTGGAACTATCTGATGTCATGATAATGTTATACGACATTGTTATATCGTTTATTATCATAATATGTGATGTTGTTACATCGTGTATGAAAACGTCAGACACATCAGCAATGACTAGGTTAAATGAAAATCTACTCATCCATAAATGACGTGATGCACCAACCAGTATAAATAAAAACTCTTTAGCAAAATTTAAAGTAATAAGTAAGTAAAGTCTTAGGTCTGACACCAAATTCTTATACAAAATACGATGTAGGTATAAAACATTTTGTTTATGAGCACATCGTATTGTTTTGCTATTCCTGTTGGCTACAGTTAACCGATGATCACTTCGCCCATAATCTTCAAAATTGTTGACTGTTTTGCAGAAATTTCAAAACCGGACCACTAATATTAGAAATGTTTCATATAATACAATTATACAATTTATTTTGTAATCATGAAAATGATTTTGTAAATACATGTTTTCAAAAATAATATGTTCAGACTAGATGTGGTACTCATAAGATTATCACTGATGTTTAAAAACAAGAAAGTCTAAGTTATGAGATCGTACCAGATCATAATTTTCAGATTCTTATTAGCTATTAATAATATTAAATTTTCATTTATTTTTAAGATTTTCAAATCTCTTCTTATTACCTAATAGCTTTTCCTGTCATGCCTGTATATAATTAGGTAGTTTTAGGTTTTAATTGTATTACTTAAAGCTAAAAACCTTGCCAAAACCCTGATTTCTAACAGTGAAATCCCTATTCGAATCCTATGGTTATGAAGGAGAACAGTAACAAGTGAAAATCAAATCTGATTTTTTATTGCTTTGTTAGCATGGGTTTATGAAAAAAAAAATCTTCAATTCACGTGTACTTTTAAATAAAATGGCTTTGGATTATTCCGAAAAATAAACATCAACAATGTAATGAATTCTAAAATAACTCAGAAATTTTATAAAAAAAATATGGGAGTAAACTAAATCTTTTATATGAATTCGGTGTATCAAATGTGTGTCTCTTGTGGTCTCTCTTACATAGAACAAACAAAAAGATATATAAAAACCCGCGTAGAAGAACACATAGCTAACGTGGAGCATCGACGCTCTAGGAAGTCTGCAGACCAAGTTCTGGATCACCCCTACCATTACATCAGATTTGATAGACTACAATTTGCAAAATTACATCGATGATTCGCGAGGCTATTGAAATTAATAAACATCCTAATTTCAACAAAAATAATAATTGAAAGCTAAAGGTACTCCGGATTAACTATGACATCGGGACATAAACATAAAGTACTCAAAACGTCGGGTTATTGGATGAAGTGATGTAAGGAGCAAATCGTTCACCTGATGGTAAGTACAACGTCTGCCCACAACAAATGCTGTGTCACCCAGAAAAATTCTCAGTGACACCACACTGTGCCCATCATCCTGAGACATAAGTTCTTAAGTCTCATATGCCCAGTGATTACGCTAGCTCCCAGTACCCTTCAAACCGAAACACAGTAATGTTTGCACACTACTGCTTCACGACAGAATATCTGGCCCTGGAGTGGTACCTACCTAGACGGATTTCTACTTAGGAATCCTACCACCAATAATAATATTCAGGTAAATATATATAAGAAAACATTATCCAAAAACTCTATCAAACGTGAAGGGAGACCTGTAACCAGCAATGGGAAACTTAGAGATTGCTTTTTTTACTTTTTTTGCAAAACTGTACACAACTTTGTTCAGTATTGATGTTCATATTTTTAGCCTTAAAAATGGTATTACTAATGTCTTACTCTATGAACGATATTAGAAATTTTGAGTATTGGCCTCAAACAAATCCTTGAAAATGTGGCACAAACAAATCTCACTCGGAACGGAGCGAAGCGTTAAACGCTTTTTATTCATTGAATTTTTCTCTAAATAAGCCCAAGTTAATTACTTAGTATTTTCAAAAATCTATCTTAACGTAATTGCTTTGAAAAATATAAAATAATATACTTTATAAAAAAAATGCTATTTCATTACTGTGAAATTCTTTTTATAATAGTTGTTAAAATGTATTAACACTTTATTCGACTGGTTATTGAACATTACAATTCGATTAGGCTAACGCTTACTACTTTTATCTTGTTATTGTAAACTTTTTAGTTAAATGTTTTTGTGGAAAACAAATATAAAATATATGTACCATTTTCTGCTGAAGTCTGGTATAACTTTTTATTTCTTTCAGTTAAGTATTAACCTTATTTTTAAGTTGAAATATAAACCACGAATTCTTGCTAAACCTAAATGAAAATAAATTTTCTGAACCATATTTGAAATCCAGATAAAAGAGATTATGATAAGAAAGAAAGAAACTACAATATTTATTCTACCATAAAGTAGCACTATACCATAAAATACCAATAAATGTATTAAGCGGAATGATATTTATTAGTATTTCTTAAAGATACATTGTCCTATAAAATCAAAAATGTCGTTAGAGCTTTTAAGTTAATAGAGATAATAAGTAACGTTTCTTGAACAACATTAGACTGACGAATAAAATATTGAAATTAATTGTTTGAAAGCAAGTAATTTAGTAAGTAATTCACTTACATTGTTATGTTGTAGTTATTTTCCTTTTACTTCTCAGTTCATGAATTCTGATCGTGTATTTACAAAAACGCATATGTTTCAGAATTTTATATTCTATACAGAAATGGACTGGAAATAATAATATTTTAAAAGAAAGTGAAAGTGTGTTACTTACACAATTTTTTTATGGAAGAAAGTGAGGAGACGAGCAAATCGTTGACCGTTTGGTAAGTGCTACGTTTGAAAATGCTAATCGATCTACCCGATTTTCCAGATTATCCAAGTTCCTCCAAAATTTAATTTAATGTTCTTGATATATTTTTTTTTGTGGAATATATTTACAAAATCAGGCGTACCATGTATCTTGAAATATATTATTTATAATAAAAAGAAATAAGTGCGTTTTTACTGATGATTGTTTTTTTTTTCTTAAATAATATTTGTGTAATTTGTTCCACATCAGGTTTAAAGAAGTTTAATACTATTTTTACTTCTAGTCAGCAATGCTTACCTAATGGTTGGAAAATAAAGTTATACCATTAACTTAAATACACAGAATTATATTTTTTATGACAAATTTACCTCCCATGATTTCCCTGTTCCTGTACATCCGATCGACAGTCCGATCAATCGGTCCAATGAATTTTTCCGTGTGTCCGACAGACCATTCGTTCACACTTAAATTCAGAAATCCTAAATACACTCGTGTCGACGATAAAATATAAGTAAAGTAAAGCAACCGCCTATAAATGTCCACATCCCTCCTCTCATTTCTGAGAGGTTTTGGAGCCGGGAAGAGTCCGCCCCGCTGCTCCAATGCGGGTTGGTGGACTTTGAAATATTTATTATTCCTCGGACATGCAAGGTTTCCTCGCGGTGTTTTCCTTCACCGCCGAGCACGTGGTAAATCGGCACTTATAATTGCATTTAACAATTTTAGTGGTGCCGGCACCGGGAATCGAACCCAGGTCACTCACGTAATGTGTATTAAAGCGAGCCACTAGCCCCTGAGCTACCACGGCTCTTATTAATATAAGAGACAACATTAATCAATTTGGCACACGGGATTAATATTCAGTCGACTTTAGAGAGGTACTCTTAGAGTCTCTAATGTCGCCACTACATAGCGTTTTTTTTTTCTAGTTTATTTTTTGCATATAATTTATGTTGTATAAATCCAATTTCTTGTAAATTTTATTTCCATATTTATTTCTCAGCTCAGCTTCAGCTTGATATATATGCCATTATGATATGTATGCCATTTTATAGTACTTTCTTCATCTCCTCTTTCAATACTGGTGGTAAAATTCCTATTCAGGAATCCGTCTACGTAGCTACCACCCCCTAGCTTGTTATTCTACCGTAAAGCAGTTGTGTGCAAACATTACTGTGTTTTGGTCTTAAGGGCACTGAGAGCTAGTGTAATCACTGGGCATATGAGACTTAGGAACTGACTCGTCACTTTATACAATAAAAAATTACTCCTGTTTCTAGAATGTATGGATATCGTAAGGGGTAAAACAAATATTATCCTTACATCATATCAGTAAAACTTTAATCAATTTATCTTGATTAGATATTATATCTCACTCGAAACTACTTGGGATTACAAAAAAAAAATATTGAGAAAGTCTTCTTAATATTTTTTCAAAAAATAGTACATAGTAAGCTTAGTTGCGCATTGTTTCTGGCAATTGATTTATGATCAAAGTATCCAAATCAGTCTATTCAATGATATTGATTGATAATTATATTAGAGCTGCAACAAAGACTACTTATGTAAATATGTATATGCAATATTCAATAACAGAACAATCAAAAGGCAACAATTATTTCTGAAACGTCTGGTTGAAAAAATTACTAAAACACTCATTGTTTTTTCTGGCAGTTCTGCACTGCAGTGCCAGTTGTTCTGTCGTAAAGCACTAGTGGACAAACATTACTGTGTTTCGGTCTGAAGGACACTGGTAGCTAGTGTAATTACTGGGCATATGGGAATTATGTATAACCAAGTAAAATTCTCAAGGGAGACACAAGCATTTGTTATGGGCAGACGTTGCACATACCATCAGGTGAACTATTCGCTCGACTCGTCCCTTTCTTAAATAAAATAATAGGAAACAGTGGTATTTCACTTCAATATCATGTCTTCATCTAGAATTCGATCACGGTGACATTTTTAGTAACAACCAGGAGATTTCAGTTGTTAAGTCTATCGTTACCAGGAATTTCACTAGCTACTTTAAATCGGTGTTTTTAATGATAACACAATTCAGCTTAACAGCAAAAGAACGGGTACAGAGGTGGCGCTATCAATATCCAGACGGACTCACGGGTTGTAAAATTCATATAAGTAATATGAATTCTTACAATTGTGTAGTGTATATCGGAAATAAGGAAAGGGTAAGCGGGTTGACGGTTTATTCGTGACTGTTCAATGAGGACTGACAATTCATTACATTATATATATTCAGTATACCCTAATTACCAACTGTTTAGTTTTATTATTCATGTCAATGTGTCTTAGAATGATTTAAAAGTAAAAATAAATAAAGTAAAAACTTTTTATTCGTTTTGTAGTCGTGTCGTAAGTATTGTCAATAACATTTGCTACCGTTAAATACTACCGTTATATACACTGAACTATTAAAAACTATATATACATTAAACGTAAATGTATAACGTTACAGTTTATATTTTCTTAATTAACGTTGGGAGCATTAAATAAATTTCATTTGAAAAGGAATTTATATTAAGTACTTGTGTTCATAATAAAACGATCCAAAACCACCTTAATAACGTACACGCTGTGCGCATTAGATAATTAGCAACTCATCCATCATAAAAAGTTGGTTCATGGCTTTCAGAAAAGTAATGCTTGGTAGCCTTTGATCAGAAGCATATATATACGTACATGTTTTAATTATATAACAAAGTTACTATTGTAGTCAGGAGTAACAAAACCGCGCTGAAACAGAAAACTTCTGGTGCGCTTGACACGGTTCTTATCCACGTTGTGTAGTTAGATACCCTTGTATGTAGTTTAGGTTTTCCTGATGATTGGCAATCGTCGCTCATGAAGAGTATACCCGTCAACGTATTATCGCACACCAATGCATTCCCGATATCATTCTGGAAGAGATAAAGTAACGTTTAATACGAAAAGAACATACGATTTAACGAACAATTTTACAGTGTGGCTTTATCTCAAAGACAATGTTGCAGATTATACTTAAAATGATTGTTTTAAAAAAAGGATATCATAGTATTTTTTTATTCAAGTGACGACTTTGTTTGTCTGTAATTTAAAATTCATGTAAATCCATAGTTCGGACGAGTTGTCTTATCCCACGTACCATACACAACGAAACTTTTTTTTTCTGATTTCAATTATCCGACGATTGCTGGTCAATTTTGAAACTACAAGTTTTTATTTTTTTATAGAAAAAAATTAAATTAATCACATGAAATGTCTTTAACAGTGATTACTTATTATTAATTAAAAACCACACTATTTTAATATTGCTTCTATAGGCAAAGATAAACGATACTCGTTTAATGTAACTTAATTTTATGGATTCTGTAGCGTTTATTTTAAACGAATTATTACCTGACGTTTCAAGCGCTTTACTGCACCCATGGTCTCAGAAGGAAAAAAAAATAAAAAAACTATTAAATAGCTAGTTTCATTAAATGTGTAATATTCGCGTAAATATAAGAAATCTTTATATAATAAAGGATACTCACCATACAACCAGCAGATATCACATCGTATGACGCCGCACATACCATTGAAGGTAAAATATTTACATAGGCAAAGATAAACGATACTCGTTTAATGTAACTTAATTGTATGGATTCTATAGCGTTTATTTTAAACGAATTATTACCTGACGTTTCAAGCGCTTTACTGCACCCATGGTCTCAGAAGGAAAAAATAAATAAAAAAACTATTAAATAACTAGTTTCATTAAATGTGTAATATTCGCGTAAATATAAGAAATCTTTATATAATAAAGGATACTCACCATACAACAAACAAATACCTGACCTGCTAAACCCAGATAAACCTTAAATATATCGTGATTGTGATTTCCAATGATTTTTGTTTATTTTTGCTAGGATACGAGAAAGCATCTTGGGTACAGGCTTCCTTTCATTTGTATGTGGAATATTTACGACACTATGATGAAAATGATCATTATAATGCCCTACTGGCCGATTTTCGACCACGGCGACAACTTGCGAATACTGCCGGAAGCTAACAAATGCGCAGGAGATGGTATAGTGCCACAAGTGTAACCGCAAACAAAGAGGCACTTACTCCTCCCAACCTACCCGCGCCCGATGTAACGCTAATGAGATAAAATCGGAGGTAGTCAAACCCGAACACTAACAATTTGTATTTTTGCACAAATGTTGGTATCGGCTAATACTCTAACCCCGGACCTGCGGCATGGAAGTCAGGTACTCTAACTACTAGGCCACGTGGTCGTACACTATAATATGATTAGCGCAGTTGATATTTCTACACTGACCAAGAAAGAGGATATCGTTTAGTAACTCCTACTCCAAATGCAGAAGTAAACTGTGGTAGCTCATGGGCCAAGCGTTCGCCTTTAATTTTATGGTATATGAGTGACCTGGGTTTGATCACTGGTACTTAAATTGTTCTGCAATTTTAACTGCTGATTTACCATGTGCTCAGCGATGAAGGAAAACATCGGGAAGAAACCTGCATGTTTGAGGAATAAAAAAATATTAGAAGATATGTGAAGTCAGCCAATCCGCATTGGAGATTAACTTTTGTTTAAGCCGATTAACTGATAATCTAGAAAATAATTAATTTAATTCCTTAATACATTCGTCTAATTGATATTGCAGATAAGAGAAATTATTAAAAAACTGCATGAAAAATATTTTTCCTATGTTACTTTCGTATTTTGTACAATGATATTAAATATTCTGTAATATAATAATTCTTTTTAATCATTATCTTACCGTTGCTGTCGCATTGGCACCTCGCCACCCAGCCACTGTACAAGATATAAAATCAGCTGGCTGAAACGTACTTATCGGAAGCGATAAAGGTCTTACAACTGTGTTACTAAAAGGTACAGTGACCTGAAAAAAATAACGATTATTAATAAATCGATTAATGTTAATTTAGAATAACAGTTTCCAGAACATTTATGTGTGGCACTACACTGCGCCCGCCACCCAGAGACATCAGTTCTTAAGACTCATATACTTAGTGATTACAATAACTCTCAGAGGTCTTCAGAGGCAGAGAGGGGTGGTATCTACCGTGACGGATTCCTGTATAGGAATCCTACCACCAGTAATTGTGTAACCAGTTTAAAAGTAAAAGGATGAGTGTCATTAAAATATTTTTCCAAAAACTTAATAAAAATAAGAATACCCAAACCAATAACTCCTTTTTTAAATACATTGATTGATAGTCAGAATAGTCAATTGTGGATGCTCCTTTGAAAACAACTTAACTTTTAAGGCCTAGTTTTTATTAGTATTTTGTATTGTTCATAAATAATATAAATAAACCGTAACGTATACTTTTTGTCGATACAAATCTTTTAACGGTTGTGTTTCTCGAGAAATAAAAACCTTCAACGATCACACAAAATGACGCAAACTCGTAGATAAACATCTTTATTTCATTTTAGGTAAGCTCTTTTGAAGGTTAAGCATCTAGAAAACATACACCAACGGACTTAACTGAAATCAGCCACGTCTTGCTTCAGGCATCTGAGATTTTTTTTTGTAGTTTTACAACTTTCGCTTAATTTTTTTTTCACTCAGACCATCTGAAGTTAAGAAATCACTTTAAGTGGCTCGTGGACACCAAAATTCGTCCTCGAAGAAGAATTAAGATTTTTGTCTTTTTTGAGTTCTCAAATAAAATGCCACATTACCGATAATTGTGTTTATGAAATGATCAACATTATTAACTATAGAAAATGCCAGCAGCTTTATGCCACTTTACGCTGGCATTTGTCGTATTGTAATAGCATTGGTTTACTGTATCAAAAACTACTCTGAATAATTTTTGTTATCGTTTATCATTGAAGTAGATATTTTAGTATAGATTATATTGATTAATAGTATTTAGGTTTGTTTTTTCACAAAACATCATCAACAATGTTTTTTTGTTTACTTTTATTATCATCATTGTTTGTGTTTACTCTAATGAAAAAAAATACGCTTACTCTTATTACTGCAACGTTATTTACAAAAGCCGGCGGTCCCAAATATTGAGGATGTATGGTAAAATTTGCAATGCTTCTTATATGATCCGCAGAAGTATCATTAGATAATAAAGGTGAACCAGCAATAAACGATATCCACTTGGATTAATAACGCCAAGATTTCTAGAAATTAAAACAAAAATTCAATATAAATATTTACATACATACATGGAGTCTGCCTCTTTTTCATTGGGGTACGCAGAAACCACATATTTCCACTTGCTACGCTCCTGACACATATCTTTCTACTGTCATGAGCATTTTCATACAATCTAATCGGTTGCTTTTGACGTATCCTTACCTTAAAACGATTTCGATCTGATCGTAATACGTTCGCCTACGTCGACCTTTACCGACTTGCCCATTCACACTCGCCTCATAGATCTGTTTCGTCAATCGTCTCTTATCCATCCTCTCTACGTGTCTAAGCCATCTAAGCATCCCTTTCTCTATCTTTGTCACTACATATTCTACCACACAACAACGTTCTCTCATCAAGCTGTTTCTCACTTCAAAGTCACTTCAGCTATACTTCTCAAACTTTTCAATTCCACAACATTATTTTCATGCTTCTTCTGCCAGACCCAACATTGACTACCATATTAAGCGTGAAGCAGTAGTTTGCAAAAATTACTGTGTTTCGGTTTGAATGGCACTGAGAGCTAGCGTAATCACTGGGCATTTGTTATGGACAGACGTTGCACTTATCATCAGGTGAACGTTTTGCTCGTTTCGTCACAATATCCAATAAAAAAAAATCTACCACCCGTTGTACTTATACTAATTTTGCAAAATTTTTAGATATTATTTACATATTTGTACACCAAGATTGATCAAACATGTTGGTTCAAACTGTTATTTAACTGAAATTAATTAGAAATAGAACATTTGTAGCCTCAAACATATTCTTGACTTTTTTCTACTGAATAAACTACACTTACCCATTAACGACTTGTACTGCTTGTACTTGTACAAACAAGATGCTACTGTTAAGGCGTGTTGCAATGTGAAAAGTACACCTCCACAAATATGTCCTCTAGTGTCTAATAACTAAGCATAACCTAATTCTTGCAAAGATACCTAGAAAATAATATTGAAATATAAATATCAATCACACTCCTTTGCAGGAATCCGTCTAGGCAGGTGTGCAAACATTAGATAGAGATAGAGCTAGCGTAATAACTGGGCATAATATGAGACTTAAGATCTGATGTCTCAGAGTGACCGGCGCAGTGTAGTGTCACACAGAAGCGGTCTGGGTGACACAGCATTTGTTATGGCAAACTTTGCACTTATCATCAGGTGACTGTTTTGCTCGTTCCGTCACATTTATCAATTTAAAAAAATCATATATTTATTTTTATGTAGTCCTTATCGTTTATCTTGTTCATTATTTCTTTATTTGTCTACGCTACACCTTATTATTCTGCCGATTGGTGTCCGGCAGAGAAGAATAGCCTACCCCTTTCCTACCGAGGTGTCGTTAAAAAGTATTGACGGACAGCCTTTATTGGTGCGGAATACATACATACATACATACATAAGATCACGACTCTCTCCCATAAGGGGTAGTCCTGACTACCCCTTATGGGATATTTTTCGCCACTCGCCATGTCTCTTTACCCACGGGTGCGGTAAATGGGCTACTTGTGTGGCCTCGGCCTAACCTTTACATGGGAACAAGGCGTAATTGCATTTATTTATGCATCCGTGCTTTGTGGCAATCTATGGGGGCGGCCTATGTTCAACAGTGGACTAATTGTCTTGTATTTTTTTTCTTTATTCTCCTCATTATATATTTCTAAATCTTATGGTAGCTGACGAACCGTGGTAGCTCAGGGGCCGGATGCTCACCTTTAATCTCAAAGTACGCGAGTAACTTGGGTTCGATACCCGGTGCAAGTACCACTAAAATTGTTCTAAATTTTAAGTGCTGATTTATCACGTGCTCAGCGGCGAAGGAAAACATCGTGAGGAAACCTGCATATCCCAGGAATAAAAATATTTCGAGAATATGTGAAGTCCGCCTACCCGCATTGGAGCAGCGTGGCGGACTATTCCCCGCTCCAAAACCCTCTCAGAAATGAGAGGAGGCCTGTGTTCAGCAGTGGGAGTTTTATAGGCTGTTACTTTATATGGTAGCTGCAAGATAGATAGATAGATATATGCTCTTCCCTCTATACGTATATAATAAGTATCAAAAAAATATATTTTAATATGATGATTATTGTTTTTATTGTAAACATACAATTTATGTATAAGTGTATAAATAGGTGTGTGTGTAATCAAATATTACATACATACATACAGTCACGCCTCTTTGCCATTGGGGTAGGGAGAGACCACATCTTTCCACTTACTACGATCCTGATACACATCTTTCGCTTCTTCTACTTTCATTTGCGTTTTTGTACACGCTTGTCGGTTGCGGGTACTTTTAAGGTGACCTTTCCTTAAAACTTCTCCGATCTCATCGTGATACGTACGCCTTGGTTGACCTGCTTTCCCGTTCAGACACGCCTCATAAATCTGTTTCGTCATTCTTCTTTCATTTATCCTCTCTTCCTTTCCAAACAATCAAAGCATTCCTTTCTCTATCTTTGTTACTACAACTTCAACCACACCGCAACGTTCTCTTATCACGCTGTTTCTCACTTTGTCGATCAAAGTTACTCCAACTATACGTCCCAAACTTTGCATTTCCATAGAATTAATCTTACTTTCATGCTTCTTCTGCCAGACCCAGCATTCACTCTCATACATAAGTGTGGAGACTAGAACCAGTATGTACAGCATGTCGTGCCTTTTTAGATACATTCTGGTTGCTCATAAAGTTATGCAGAACCCTATTGACTTGATTTCCTGCCAATACTTTTCTCTCAATATCACAGTCAAACTTTCCGTCTCTCGTAAACGTAGAACCCAGGTATACAAATTATTTCACTTGTTCCACTCTTTCTCCTTCAATAAGAACTCTGCATTCCGTCATACCTTCTTCTCTTTAAAAAACCATTACTTTCGTCTTACTTACATTAATTTTCACCTCTTTGCTTTTTAGGCCACCGTGCATAATATTAACCATCGCCTGCAACTCCTCCTACGATGATGCTAATATAATCTGACCAGCGGCGTATAGGCTTTTGACAGTCAGATCATTCATTCTTAATCCATACGTACTCTCTTTCAAATATCTTAAGCAATTGTCTATGAATTGGTTACAAAGCCACGGCGACGCTACACATCCCTGTCTCACATCTTTTTCGATGTTAAACTAGACTGTGTAAGCCCCGTTTACCCTGAGACAAGCACTGTAATCCTTATAGAGGGATTTCAGCGCTCGTATCAAGCTGCCGTTCACACGATCCATACATAGGTAATGTCGACCACAATTCATTCCTCACTACCCTATCATAGGCTTTTCCCAAGTCTACGAATGTGCAATAGATCTCTTGACTTTGAGGCAAGAATTTTTCGGCTATGATTCGTAAGGAAAATTACGGATTCATGCATTCCATTCCTCTCCTGAATCCCACTTGTACATCGCATATCTTCTCATCAGTTTCATTCATCACTCTCTTAATCAAAACCTTTGCAAACAGTTTGCCGACGATACTGAGCAAGCTAATGCCTCAATAGTTTTTGCAGTTTTTATTGTATACATACAATAAAGACTCCTCCAGCAAAGATTAAAATGGCGGTACAGCTGACTAGCTACCATGCCCTTTCCAGCTTTCAGCATCTTGACCGTAATTCTATCATATCTTGCAGCTATTCCCAATTTCATACTATTCATTGCTTCCACAATCTCTTGTATACTCATATGTCTTTCATCGTGTAACGATATACTATCTCTAATTACGTATTTTTACGTTTTAGAAAGATTTAAGAAAATATTTAAAATTATGAAAAAAAAAAAATGGTGGTCCAAAAAAGATGGGAAAATATATATGAGGACCAATCCCAATAGTGAAATTTCATTATTTTCAATTTAATTTTTCTTGGCATAATATTACATAGATCAGTGCCTAAAATTTACTTTAAAACATATAAAATATATCCAAGAGACCTTATCTCTCGAAGTTCTATAGAAGTTAATTAAAAATATTACAATATAAAATTAACTTCATTTGTATGGAAAATACTCTATATAGTAATTCATAATAAGGAAGTGTTCGTGCATTGAAATTTTATAATCCTATCTCTGAAAACTAGAAAGTGTTCATGTAATGCCAATTATTAAACCTAACAAAAAATTAGAAAGTGTTCATGTAATACCAATTATAAAACCTTAAAATTAGAAGGGGTTCGTGTAATGTCAATTACAAAACCAATCTTAAAACTAGAAGGTGTTCGTGTATTGCTAATACCATACTATTAAGTCCGAAGCTCGAGAACCGTGCGGAGGGGCATACCAACAGTTATGTATCTACGTGTGTGAGGTCGAGCATGACTCTCTATAGTATCAAGTTGCATAGTGCTAATGTTCCATACAAAGATCATATGTAAGTAAAGTATATGATAAAATGGTCTATCATTGAAGGTCTCTTGTAAAATAAGATATTATAAAAATGAGTTGGAACTTAAAATTATTAAGATAGAGAATTCATTAGACTTTCATACAATCACATAAGAGAGGGTGTGGCTTTTAGCATTTCGGTGCTGGAGCTTACTCTTTCGCCCCATGTCTTAGAGCATTAGTTCTATGATACATGGTTCATACACCGGCGTCTTAGTGGCTTACTACTATGACACGTTGGTAAATTTTTTTAGTTAAACAACTTTTGCCAAAGTCGATAATTATCATATAGGTGTGTTGTGAGGAGGCTCCATCTATGTGATAGTCACAATAATACTTACTGCTATTGTGGTATTGTGTTTTTAGTGACGGCTATATGAATGAGTTGCATCTGATTCAATACAACTTATGATTCGGGTTGACGGAGGTTTTTTGCAGAAGTGTAGATGTTTGCTAAGACTGTATAGAGGCCCTTGTGTTGGCGTATGTCTGAGCGATGGTCGTAATGATGCTTGTTGCACCTGTGACAATGCGTTCTAGTGACAGTTGCTTAGATGTCGTTAATATAATGGTTGCGTCTTGCACTTGGTTTGACTCACATTTTCTTTAGCTTTGTCCAAGTCGGGTCTCTCTATAACGAGACTGCAGACTGTCTGTCCTCCATGTGTTGAATAACAACAATATTAAATAAAGCTCTCAGTAAATTCCCACAAATGAATGATAACTGGAAACTTGGTAGTGGGTGAGACAAACTTGATCGTAATACATAATACTCAACGTCAATTACACAAACCCATTTGACGAATATAATAGAATGCTGATTGCCTGATGGCTGAATGATAATTATAAATGATAAATAATGGCAAAATACATCATTACAATGGTTGGTGGAGCTAATGCGTCTACTTCATGCGGATGGTAGCTGGCGGGAGGAGACTCTCAAGGCTGCAGCCGAAAGCTGCACAACGTGGGACCCCATACCCTTGAAGTGAGCAGTGGACTCACGACGTGCTCTGCGGCAAATTGCCGTGCCGACCTTGTATTGGATGTTGATGCCACGCACTCAACATTCATCTACAGTTGCAGCGGTCTGGTGAAGTGATGGCGCGTACGGAAGGCTTTACTAGTTAAATGGGCCGAGTGCTCATAACTGCTCGACGTGTGCCAAATCCATGCGACGTACATCCACGAAGACTGGACTTAGCTGTATACTTGTATGATGTAAACACGCATTGACATGCGAGACTTCGGTCTAAGTTGTGCTTACGCACTAGCAATAGGCCAAGCCCTCTTTTTGCTGGTTCGCCAGTATTGCTGTGGACTACGGTCCTTGTTGCCGACTTCTTGTCCTGTGTCGGGGGGAGCGCATGGATTGGAAGGCGCTCACCGCACACGGCGGGAGTTGGAGCCGTGTGCCTTCCCCACATTTTTTTAAATAAAAATGTTGGGGGAGCGATAGCTTGTAGTGGGTTATTAATAATTTAATGTTAATCTTATACAGGTGCGGAATACAAATCTCTTTGCAATAGATATTTTGATAATTAAACATTGTGAACCCTTTACAAGAGTATAGGGAATAGTAATTAATTAGTATTAGTACACTGTCTTGGACTTGCAGCTTCTATGAATAAACATTTTTCCATGATACACTTAAAAGAACAAGTTACTAAAAATAAACACAACGTAAATAAAAGAGTCCTACCTATGACGATCACAATTAATTAACATATATCATTCAAATGGCCTAGAATGAAATAACCTTTAGAAATTGATCTTGAAAAAGATTAAGTCGATTTTCTGGTCACGAAATTAATTTATCAACGTGAAAGTTGAATAGATACAATCGCAACCTTCATTCATGTCCCTCCATGGGACTTGTGCTTGTATATCGCAAATAAGCTTTCGAAATATTCCTTCCATCGCTTTATATTTCATTCCTCTCCTCTCACAATACTTCTATCCTGGTTTCTGAATTTGTCCAGTTACGAGTTCGTGTTTTTACCTCTGGCTGTTCTTATGGACTTCCAGAATAAAATAATGTTGTTCCGAAAGTCGTCTGATAACCTTGTATCAAATAGTAGCTTTATTGGATTGGCTCTTGTAGCCAACCAGTTTAGCCAAGCTTTCTTCTTCTCAGACTTTACGGCCTTTAAACCTCTACACACAGAGTCTTTACCTTCCACCTTTTTCCTCCTTTTCTTACACAACACATTAATAGCAACTTCCACGATTCCTTGCTTAAACGGCTTTCATACTTTTTCAACCTCACATTCCTCATCTAAAGTACGAAACTGCTTGTTCAGCTTACTTACAAATTCTTCTCTCCCCTATCTCCCACAAATTCTATTTTATGCGCTCTAAAACACTAATAAGTTTATGCACACGATGCCGTCATCGCTTAAAGAGCATTCTTAGTCGGCTTAAAATATTAATTTGTAATTATTAATTGGATGCCACTAAAATCAGCATGCAGCTGTATGATAATATTTACTAACGTATTCTTAGTGGCAATACTTTTACGAGCATTACATCATAAATAGGTTGATTTTATTTACTGTATGTCTATTTTTTTATACTGGAAATCTGTCTATGAATTGTGTGCGTATGACCAATAAACATTTCTTTCTTTCTAATTCCGCGTCTGCAAAATCTGAGTCACTTCCTATTTATTTTTCCTATTTCTTTTTTTATTGTGGTATTAGGTTTATTTATTTATCTAAACTGTTATATATGTGGTAGATCCATTCTAGGCAGGTGGTAACCTAATCATGTTATACTCAAATCCTTTCAGTTGGCTCCGAAATCGTTGTGTTTATAAATGTTTATATGGTTTACAGATATTTAGTTAATCCTAGTTTAGGTGTTTGTGCATATCGTCTAGTGTTTAGTATTGTTAAAAAAAAAACTAAAAAGGGTTAGCTCAAAAAGAAAAATGCTGGGTTGGATGCAACGTTTAAATATACTATATAAATGCTATAATGATTCAGTTTATTGATCGCCTTGCCCATAACAAATGCTGTGTCACCCAGAACATTTCTGTGTGACACCACACTGCGCCCGTCACCCTGATCATCAGTTCTTAAGTTCCATATGCCCTGTGATTACGCAAGCTCTCGGTGCCCATCAAACCGACACACACACAACTGTGTGTTGTGTACGTATACGGATTCCTACGTAAGAATCCTACCACCAGTGAAATATCTTGATTAAAATGGTGTCTACTTCATTTATTAAGAATATTTTGGTATTTTTTTAGTTTAAAATCACAAATTTGTTACACATTATCAAAACGTAAAAGTTACAGCCTATAAATATCCCACGGCTGAGTATAGGTTGAGCCCCTCAGAGAGGGCTTTGGAGCGGGGAAAAGTTTATATGCTGTTATTTTTCTATTGTCGATGAACGACGTCTAACTTAGCTTTAGCGGAGATCGGCTTTAATACGTCTAAAATACATAAATCGTCTATACTTTCGAATATGTAGGAGTTTTATTAATTATTTATTTAACATTTACCGCATATGGAAACTGACGTTCGGAGGCAATGTTCCCATTTACTATTCTGTTTGAAACATCTCGTTTTAATTGTGCGGCGGCAACACCTAAAAGTCAAAAAATCGAAATTAACTTCTCATTTTACATTTACGGCATTAAATCGGCCGATGAGTTAATCTGTGATAGATAAGTGACGACTGCATTTACTCGACTTTTACCAATATGTGGGTTGATGATAAAGATAAAGATGCACTCTTCCAGACTTTCTTGGTTTAAAGATAATTTCACATTATTTTATATAGGAAACAAAGTCAAAAAAGTATATTTTAATTTTAAATTAAAATTTGAATGTATGTCATAATAATAAAGCTTTTATTTTAACTGTCAAAGTATTGGAAGCACTACGAACACTTAATTTAATCGAAGCTATATTTGGCTAACGTTTTTGTTACCCTATTATCGAATGAATAATATTTTTCTATGAAATTGATGACGTGTCCATAAATTTCTACATTATTTATTAAATATTAAATCAAACAGGAAGTGTTCAGATTGTGTTTGGGTCTCTGATAAAACATTGGGAAATGTATGAATTGAAGTTTTTCGTTGATAATTGTACATGAAAAGATATTCAGATATTTTTTTTAATTAATTTCTTATTTTGAATCTATATTATTACGATTTACCCTGAGCTATGACCTACTATTATGTAATGTACTACTATGTATAGTGATAAATTATTAACACTAATGATACGTTCCACCTTAATTATTATGAAAGGCGAATTAATTATTTCAGCGTTTTTTTTTAAACCGCCACTGGTAAATTTCAATAAAATCTTAACAGTGTACATGTTATTATTATTTTGAAAGCTAGGACAACAGGTCAAATTACATTAATTATACTTAGTTTTATTTTAATATGTTTTTTCTGGTCCTAGTCTGGAAAGCATAATCGTCACCGGGGGTGGGGGGGGGGGGGGGTTACTGAGATGACAGAAGTCCTGATGTCATAGTACCCCGGGGTATATTCAGCTTTTAATTATTATTTTTAGTCCAATCTACGCAAAAAGAGCTTACTGTGTCTTGAAGTCTTGCAGTGGTATGCTTGGTTTTTGATTTAATTTTATTAATAGGATCCCGAGACGGTGGTCGTACCCAATCACCGTCCTCTTGAAATTAATTAAATCTGTGGTATTCGCGTAAACATAAGAAGTCACTATATTAGGGACTAGCGATCCACCCCGGCTTCGCACGGGTAGATAGATATTGGAAAGACAAATTAGTACTTTATTTGGACAAATAGAAAAACCACAAGCCATGAAATATAGCCAATATTTAATGTCGTGGTAGCAAAATAAAACGACCACTCTCGACCGCTGCGCAAAGGGAGCCGCGCACCACGATGAAGCCCAAGTCGCATGAAGCGCGGCCGCTGTATTTTTTATGGAGCGTTTGAAAGTTTTTAATTAAAAAATATATTTTATTAAAATTACAATCCACTACTAAATTCTTTCCAGTTTACAAAAAATAATATGAGTATGTAAGTAACTAATAGGTCTTGTTTATTCGCGCGTAGCGGGGGCGAGTCAAGGCGCTCACACCGCGGCATTTTTCTTACTTTTAACATTTTTATACCTGTCGTAACTTGTAAACAATAGGTCCCATTCGAATAATTTAAAGAGGACACTTCATGTACATAATCAACTTTGACTATGACACTATTTTGTAGGATAAGGATTAATATCATGATACGAATGTCAACATTATTCGATTCTACCCGTGTTTGATAGACTAATTTAAAAAAAGCGGTTATTGTGACTTAACTATTATAGTTAGACATGTAGCCTCGGGGACGTTTTTGTGAGTAATGATGAGTACTATAAAAATGTAGTAAATTATTTTCTTCATCATCAATAGTTTTTGCAGCGCACGCCAAAGAATGACTTTTATTAGTAAATTTGTAATACCTTGACTTACATCATAGCAATTTTGCCTAGGAATCTCGTTTTTTTTAAATTAAATACAATTCATGTTAGTCGGTGATAATGTAGTTGTATATAGTTGAAATAATTTTTAAAATTGGTTTAATAGTTTTTGAGTTTATTAATTACAAACAAATATACAAAAAATCAAATATTTTCTCTTTATAAGTTTAATTTTAATTGGTATACATATATAATTAGAATAACACCAAAAATCCTCTTTTCAATAAACGGGCTATCTAATGCAAGTATATTATTTTTAATCGAATTCATATTTCCTAAGATTAGCGCATTCAAACATATAAATTCTCCAGATTCTTTAAAAACGTAATGCCCGCGACTTCGTCCGTGTGGATATAGGTTTTTTTATGTATCCCGTGTGAACTATTTGTCCCCCGTCTCCAGGACGCAACTTATCTTTGCGCCAAATTTCGTCAAGATCGGTGCAGCCGTTGAACCGAGAAAAGGTAACAAATAGATAGAGGGGCAGACAGATTTACTTTTGCATTTTTAATATCGTTATAAATTAAGAGAAATATTTAAACTGCCACGAACTAAAATAATGATGACTAAGTTGCAAATTAAAGCTGCACGTAACACATCCATCCACATAGACAAATTTCTACAATTTGTCAGATTTTATATAGAAACCCCAAATATTTACGAAAAATTTCTCATTGACAGGTCCGCTACCTTACAATGAAAGTCCGGTCAAAATCGATCCATTTTGGAGATTTTTTTTAAATAGGTTGTTGAGTTTTGGCATCCTGTAAATTACTATAAGAGATTAAGAAAAAGTCTTTATTGTAAAATCACAGACTATGCAAATACTACAATTTTATTTATTTGTATAGATGAAAAAGATATTAATAATAATTAGTCAAAAAATATATTTACATTTACTTAATGTTAAAAATGTAATGTTTAAGTAAATGTAAAAATAATACTGTAGTAATACAATTTTACACGTCCAGTTGCAGGAAACTGGTGACCTCCTATTATAGGAGGTTATTGGGGCGTACGACATCAAGCTGTTCCGTTGCGTCTAAACAGACTTCACAAACCTTTGAATAATAATCTAAAATATTGTTATACATACAGTTCAATCCTGATACTATTACAATAAAAAATCATAATCGAATCAAAGTGTCAAAAGAACAGAAAACATTTATAAATTATGAAAATTATTTTAATGGATCGGCCAAGCCAAACTACAAATAGAAATGTATGTAGCGCGAAAATGGCTGACTTTGCCCAGAAGTGGGACAGAATCGGCAAGAGAAAATAATATTTATATTAAAATACGGTTTAATATGTGTATTTCTGCCAAGTTAAATAATTATAAAATGTTTCAAATTATTCACTACTAAATCATAGATAACAAAACCTTTTCTGGTTTATCGAAGCAGAAAGCGTATCCATCTGTATAATGTGATAAAATACGATGAGTAGATATGAACTATGTTGAAACTCATTCTATAACGTCGTTTAATATAATTAATCTAATCACATCAAATTTTACAGTAAATTTGTCGGTGAATAGATGATATTACAGGGAAACCAAATTAACGCATACTTTTTATCTTTTATGCAATGTAAATTGGTTTAAAGCAAATTTTAATACTTTCGTTGATATTATTAACTATGAGAACATTTTATGCGTTAAAACGTTAATAAAATATATTCTTGAGTATTTTTTTTTATATATGATGTACCGAATAGTGGCGGTACAGTCGAGCGTGTACCTGCTGTTCTTCCATATGTCAGAGGAGTCACGGACAAGATTGGCTATATCTTGAAGCGAGCTTCTATAAGAACATTTTTCAAGTCGCCGAAGAAGATAAGTCAGTTTTTACCATCTGTCAAGTGTAACATCCCTCTATAAGATGCAGGAGTATACAAGCTGGATTGTGAATGTGGTCTCTCTACATTGGGCAAACTAAAAGATCAATTAAAACCCGCGTTAAAGAACATATAGCTGATGTGAAGCATCGACGCTCTAGGAAGTCTGCAGTCTGTGACCATGTTCTGGATCATCCCAACCATTACATCAGATTTGATAGACCACAAATCCTTGCAAAAGAACACCGATTCCTACCAAGGATGATTTGCGCGGCTATTGAAATTAAAAAATATCCTAATTTCAATAGGGAAGATGGTTGGGTATTACCACCGGCTTAGGATCCTATTATTAATAAAATTAAATCAAAAACCAAGCATACCACTGCAAGGCTTCAAGACACAGTAAGCTCTTTCTGCGTAGATCGGACTTAAAATAATAATTAAAAGCTGAAGGTACTCCGGGTTAACTATGACATCGGGACAACTGTCACCTCAGTCCCCCCGTGACCATGGGTGCTGTAAAGCGCCCGAAACGTCGGGTTAGAAATAGTTCTAAATTAAACGCGATAAAATCCGTAAAAAGTAGTTTTATTTAAACGCTCTTACTAAGTTGTTTATTTCTGAGTAGCGACCCGAAAAAGCTTCGCGCCAGTATTAACTTTCTCATTTTTTTTATTAAATGTCTCTTTTATTAATCTGTTAAAGATATCTTCTGAACAGGGAAAGCATTCATCAGTTAACTTTGTTTCGTATCATTAATCCAAAAATATTTGTTTAATGTAGTATTTATAAACGTAGTATTTGATAAATATCACTAAGATAGCAATCTCGGCATTCCATTTAAAAATGTTGTCGTTGAAGTATCATTTACAATTTATTTTTTCATATCGACTTTATGCCCTAATAAAACATTTTCATAATCGGCCGATAGGTGACCAGGTCTAGTCGTCGTTGGTGGTAGCAGAATCTTTCCCTCTGTCGACTTTTACAACACCCGCGGGATTAGTAATCCTAACCAAAATTATATCAATAGAGTAACAACTGTACAAATGGTAAAATTCCATACATGGTCTCTGAAAGTTATGGGGCTATGTAAAATACGTATAAGATTTTAATTAACGCAATGACATACGTCGAAAAATATGAATTACCTTACTTATATGAAGTACCCTACTTACCAAAAAGAGGCGATTAGTTAGAGGTGTGGTGGCGGTCTAAGAGAATCCACCACCCCATCTCATCCCATGGGTTTCGTAAAAGTCGACAGAGGCAAAATTAAAACCAGAAGACGGACAGCAGCATCTTCCTGGGACATCTGAATAAACAAACTTCGGTTGCCAACCCGACTGCCAACGTGGCAACTATGGCAAAATCCCCCAAAATGAGAGCTATAAACTTTTTGGTAATCTATGGGGGAGGCCTATGTACAGCAGAGGACTAGAGATAGGATGAAATGATGATGATCATTGTCATAATCATTTCAGCCTATCATACCATGCCACTCGAGAAGAATCTTTTTTCCCCAACGGTTATCAGTTTTACGAGCCATATGGCCGGCCCCTTGCCACTTCTGTTTGCTAATCCTTAGCTATGTAGATTACTCTAGTTCTGCTGCATATCATCGTTACGGATTATATATCGCAGAGAAACACCGAGCATAGATCTCTAGATGTCTTGCCGAGCGACTCTGATTTAAAGGTGATGGTTTAATAAAATTAAAAGATGTAATCAATTTACGCAACATTATGAAAATTAAATTTCTCTGAAATTTCTGATATGTTGCGTAAATTTTACAAAATGTATAATTCTTATTCGGCACTTGCAAATCCTCTGGTTACTATCCCTGGTTCCTCTGGTTCTATATACAGTATATATAATATAAAGTAACATTGTATTAAGTTATCAAGTTGTAAATATGTGACTGAAAAAAGAACCCAAAGCTTTTGTCCGGTCTTCTTTGAGAAGGTCTTATATTTGAACCTATGTAGAATTTATCATTTCAAAAAAGAAGTTTTAACTTGGACCAACAAAATCCGGAAAAGTTCAATGCTGATTACCATAGCTTAAAATCAGAGTGGAATGGGATTTTTAAAATGTTTGTATTAATAAAGTTATTGCTTGCAATGTCCTATGTAGTCTACGTAATTATTATGATATATAAAATTTTACTAAATAGTTTTGCAATAGATAAAAATTATTAATAAATAACCAAAACTATTTTAAAGCAACATTGTTTCTGTTGAAACAACAAACGTTTCTGTTGACTCTGTTATTAAGGTACTAATAACGTTGCGAAGTTTAATGTAAAATCCGCGTGAAATAAACAAATATTTACTACATATTTAAAATTATTTAATTTTTTTATTTAATAATATGTTTTCTTTATATATATAAACTTAGTCGAATGATGTGTTAATTACTAAAATTGCTCTTTAACATATTTTACACAAGAAGTAATGACACTGAAATAATGTAACGGAATTCTAAAATTGAAGAAAAGTTATTACAAAATTCCAACGGGCGTTATTGCCTAAAAGCCAAGGCGGGGGATTCACGTAGGGTCTAATGAATATGCTCAAAATTTACAACACCTCAGCCTTTCAGTAAATTGTGCAAAATAAATTCGTTATGTCGCATACGTATTAACGCGTGTAACTTAACGTATTTTATTATACAAGATGGCTAAGGTTACTTTGTTCATCAAATACCCGAGATTTTATGCCTGTGCGGATTTTTAATTCTTTATTATTAAATAATATCTTAATACAAACATTTTTTAAAACGATGTTATTAATAGTACTGTTAGGTATGTATTGAACGAAAAAGAGTCTTTTAAGTATGACTATGTTTTCAAAAACTAGGCCATTTTATGAATTTAATGAATATAATTTACACATTAATAGGGTGACTTCCATGACTTCATAAAAATAATATTATATGCGGTGATTGAGGTAAAATGTATTGAAGTAATATAGAAGAAATTGTCAACAAAACACATCGACAAACGCAGTTCATCTTTGTGATTTTAGCGAGATCAAACGACCCTCGTGTTTGCCGTGCCGTCAAAGAATATATATATAAGATATATTCTTTGACGGAATAGAATATATAAGAATATCAAAAGGTATGCACAATTTTAGTCATCTAATTATTTAATATATTCATTACTACATTTTTTTTATTATGATTAACATTAAAGTTTAAATTAATTTAATAATATTACACGTACGAACATAATGTAAGAGAAAATTTTGGTGTTGTTTAAGTTTATATTTCCGCTGGAGACAAATTTTTACGTTTTTATTTATCAATCAATGAAATGGACTTTATTCATAAATGTGTCTATTCTCTGTTTCTGTCTCTAATCAGAAAAAAAGTCATTTATGAAACAAATTTGAATTAATAAAATATTGCATAACGCAACGACGTAATTGAGATTATATTTTAATGGCAAACTTTCATATCATTAAAAGTTTGTTGCATATATTTGTTGGTTTTAGGTGAATAATAATGTACAGCTAATGCGAATATCCTTAAAATCCGTGTGTATGTGAAACTCCATTTAATAAATCTACTACTCTTGCATTTCACAATCATCAAATACAAGATTAGACATTATTCACTTTTTATTGAAAAAATAATACTAAAATATAAACACATACGAAATACGAGTAAATCTAGCCAGTAAAAACCAATTAGGATTTCAAGATAACTTTCGTGCTCTTACTTAGTAATTGAGAATTGGGGGACCGAATTTTGATCTGTATGTATTCTTAACTTCGAAAACGGTAAGTTCCACTGAGCTCGGTCCATATGGCTTTCGTGGAATCTAAATAAGCTTGGCAGCGTCTAATCTTCTCGCTTCAACATCATTAACATCATTTCAGCTTATCAAAATTCCACCACTGCAAGCAGGGGACTTGTAATAAAGTTTTTAGCTTGTGGTAGGAATCAATCTAGGTACCACGGCAGAGCCAGTTAATTTGAGGTAAAACAGAAGTGGGCACTGAGAGCTAGTGTAGAGCATTGGGCATACGAGACTAAAGAACTGATGTCTCAGGTGGACGAGCGCAGTGTAGCTGATGTTATAGATGGACTTACCATCAGGCGAACGTATTGCTGGTCTCGTCACTTTTCTATAACAAATACTACCACTCAACATTGTCAGTGTATATTAGTTTTATACGTATTAAGAAAGGGCAATTGATTGCAATATCAGGTTATATTTAAAAATAAGCACATTCCTACTATACTACTTAACTTCGCTATTCTGAACGTCCCTTTGAAATTCAATTGGTAGCGTTAGTGATAGCAAACCGTCGGAATAAAATTTAATTAAAATTTTGTACCGAGGTAACTTAGTTAATAAAAGTTTTATTTATCAATAATTAAGATTTTCTCAATATTTTTCTTAATACTAGCGTTGCTATGAACATTACTAATATTCCTTTTAACTACTTCAACTAAGCTGAAAAGCTTTTGCAAGAAGATGGTTGACTTCAATAGTCGAATGGCGGGCTCGTTCCTGCAACGGCATGTTTCGCAGTCCGTACCCTAAACCATTAGGGCTTTTGTCGATTGATTGATTATTAATGCTTAGTTTCACTTAATTTATAAATAACTAGCTTTTAATTTTTTTTATTATTTTAATGAGAGGTTTGAAAGTATAAATAAAACAATTCTAATGATGTATGAAAAATCTCATTTTAAGGTTAGCTATTTATCTACCGATAGGTGTCCGGAAGCCGATAGGAAGGCAGAGTAGAGTAGCACCTACCTCTTTCCTACCGAAGTGTCCTTCGCAGAACAGCAGAACAGTAGAACAGCCTTTATTCGTGCAGAATAACACCACAATAAGCAATGCTGTCACCATACTGCTCGTGGGAACGCAATGGGGTGTTAAATTTTTTGCTTGACTCGTACTAAAATGGCGGCGATATGGTTTTCCACACGTCACGTCTTGTTTCCCACGGCGCCAAAAATGGGCTACTTGTGTGAGAAAAAGGCGTGACTATATGTATGTTTGTATCAATCTACCTGTTTTTATTATTAAATTTCTACACTGATTCTAATATCTACTCGTATATATCGCATAAATTACGTAGCACGTATTAGTTAATTAAAAAATAAATTATTTAGCGACTAATTTGACAAACAATAAGACCCTTTTTTTATTAACTTCAATTAAATAAATTTCCTTATTCATTTCGGTAAAATAATTGCTCTTTTACTGGTAGTAGGATTCCTATGCCGGAATCCGTCTAGGTAGGTACCACCCCAGGGCCGGATATTCTGCCGTGAAGCAGTAGTGTGCAAACATTATTGTGTTTCGGTCTGAAGGGCACCGATAGCTAGCGTAATCACGACATATGAGACTTAAGAACTGATGTCACAGGGCGATGGGCCCAGTGGTGCTACACAGAAATATTCTGGGTGTCACATAGTTATGGGCAGACGTTGCACTTATCATCAGGTGAACAGTTATTCAATAAAAAAACCACTGCTGGGTGTAGAACTCTCCTAAGAAAGGTGATTTTTCCACAGTCACCAAGCTTGACAGGAGGATGTGTGATCAGAGTACCAGTAAAGTGGTAAAATCATCAGCATTCCGTTTATCTTGTATTATTTTATTACTTTCTAATCTGAACTTTGTTATTTCGTGATAATATAAATAATTCTAGATCCTTACGAATGCGACCCGGTGAGAAATAGATTTCGATCGGTGGGTACGAATATCTTAAGCAGAAACGGTTTGTTGCTTACGTTGTTAACTTTTAGCAGCGATTTATTTTTTGAATGAATAAGCAGCATAAGAATTCAGAAATATTTTCCCCTGTTACGTTTCTTATTATTATCGCTAGGAATTCCTTTTCCCTTGATATTATTTGTTAGCGATTTAATATACGCTTCTACGTAAATAATAACTTTATTTTAATATTAACATACATACCTATATACAGTCACATCTTTTCCCATATAAGGGGTAGGGAGGCCACTCGCCCTCGTGTCTGCATAACTATGAATGTTACTACTTTGCAACAGATCACTGATATGCAAAGAGAAAGGACTGTACAAAGTAGCATCCAATACCATCATTTACAAGCTTGGGCCGTAGCATTAATTCGACAGATTTATGTTCTGGACTGTGAGAGATTGACCCATTTATATAAGTCTTTGAGAAGCCCGCAGGAAGAAAGTTTCGAGAGAAGCGCTTTGTGCCATATCCAATCAAACGCCTTTGCTGTGTCCTGACTAACTGCCAAGGTTCCCTTCCCGCCTCTTTGTCTCGACTGTCTGCGTCTGTCGATGATTTGGCTAGAAGAAACCGTACTGGCGGTCACTAATCAAGCGGTGCTCCTCAAGATATGACAGTTTATAATATTGGACTCTATTATTTTGGAGAAAAAAGAGGTGATGACGATAGACCTGTAGATAGGTATTTCACATACATAGATACATACATATCACGCCTATTTCCCATTTGGGTGAGACAGAGACCACATCTGTAGACTACTTTTCACCCCCCGGGAAACAAGAGGGGTTGCGAACTACAGCACCGCCATTCTGGTACTGGCTAATGTTCTTGCTGCCCATTTTGTTCCCACGAGTAGCTGCGCAAAATGTTGTCCACCCAAACAAAGCCCCGCATGCTTGCTTGGGTCAGGCTAGCCTTATTCTGGGGTCGCCCGGTCCCAAATTACGGTAACGACTTTACTCACTCCAACCACGGTCACGGCATTCACTAGCATGGCAGCAAGGAAGGGCAAAAGGTAATTAGGTAGGAAATGGTCTTGGATTAGGGAATGCGGAAATTGGGAAAGGAAATACAAGCTATAGGACACTACTATCTCGGAAGGAGCAAGAGAAGACAGCAGTAGCTAGGGAGGCCGGGGTCGTTTACCCTGTACTTTACCGTATTTGCCGAATAGATATATCACACCAAAATTAAAAATAGGCAGTTAGGTTATGCTGATGCGATACGTTGCAATTATATAACGGAATTGGACTTTTTATCTCGGGCGGAAAATAATTACTCGTACTAACGTGTTCTAAATGAGTCAGGCAAAAAATATCTCCATTAATTTTAATATACCAATTACAAATAACACAAATAACAAAGCCCAAGGCTATGCTTTATAGTAAGCAGAAGTGCACTCATCAAAAGCCGTTCTTTTTAAATGACTGACCATATTGCATGCTCTATGTCGCATATTCAAAAAAAATCCAAGTTTTCGCCCCAATGGAAAAACTAATAATGTTTGGTCTCTGTGTCAATATTGGTATTATGTTTATTTTGTTTCTGTTGCACTAACTATTGTATTACACACTAAGCGAGTACTTTTTTTTAATTTGTTTTACCAGAACGATTCTAGGGTGTGGAATACAAAACTAATAGTACTACTATTAGTGTGCTTAGCACGTTTGCCGTTTTCAATCACCAGCCAGTAATAAAATCAGGTCTACTATAATGACGTTATTGTTCTATTATACATCCTTTAGAATATGGCTCGAGGTCTCCATGGATTCTTGTGATTCTGCGGGTAGAATATCATTAGATAGTAGTGATACCATCATTAAGTTCATCTCTGTGGTACGGTGTCTAATATAATTTTTCTAGCGACTACGAACGTTTTATGTATGCTCGATTCGAGCCCAAATGTTACCAGTTCCCTTAAATAAAATTCAGATACTGATATTTTTAGACAGGACTCCTCTTACACTTGATTATACAAATGATTAATTAACTTAATTCCACAAGAGAAAAACCGCGAGCAGAATTAAGTAGCATATTAAAGACAAATTAATTTTAAGTAATCGCTTTAAATCTAATAAATAAGTAATGTATAGTTTAAGAAGAAGGTCTTATCAAATTCACACTTAATTATTGACCATTCCTGATAAGACGTAGTTAAAAATATAGAATAATTTTCATATTATACATAATCATTATTCAACTTAGACAAATTAGACATATTGCCTTTAAAGGTAAAATTTTACATGATATTGGCTCATGTACTCGTAGATGTATACAGTTACATATTATTTCATCATCATCATCATTGTATCAGTTATATATTATTTAATGATTTCTTATATTTACGCGAACACTACACATTTAAATGAAACTAAGTTTACGGATTTTATCGCGTTTAATTTTTTATTATTTATAACCCGACGTTTCGAGGGCTTTACAGCACCCATGGTCACGGGAGGACTGAGGTGACAGATGTCCTGATGTCATAGTTAACCTGGGGTACCTTCAGCTTTTAATTATTATTTTTGGTCCGATCTACGCAGAAAGAGCTAACTGTGTCTTGAAGTCTTGCAGTGGTATGCTTGGTTTTTGATTTAATTTTAATTTTATTTATTATTGGATCCCAAGCTGGTGGTAATACCCAACCATCTTCTCTACTCAGTTGCTATCTAACAATATAACTGAACTTAGTTCATTCCACAATTCTTGGTCGGCTGCAAATGATTGATCTGCTTAAGCGTGGCAACTTTGGGTATGTAAACGATAGCACGGTTGTTAAGGGTTATAAGTTGACGTGCGAGTGAGGAGGAGAAGCCATGGTGGATCGTTTGAATCGCACTTTACAGGCGATTCTAGAGGTGATGCCACTTTAGTGCGATTTAACGCCGTCAAAACGCTAGTTAGTCATTTAACGGCTAAACGGAGTCCTCTAAACTTGCGACCTATGTGCTTTTGAACCGAACTCGTAGTTTATTTTTGAAATAGTTCTCGCATTTTTTTATAAAAGAAGAGACGAGTAAATCATTCTCCTGAAAGTAAGTACAGGTCTGTCTATAAAAAAATGCTGTGACACCCTGTTACTCTGAGACATCAATTCTTAAGTCTCATATGCCCAGTAATTACACTCGCTATCAGTGACCTTCAGACCGAAACACAGTAATGTTTGCACACTACTGTTTTACGGCAGTACTGCTACACGAATTTCTGTATAGGAACCCTACCACCAGTTAACTCCCAATTCAACTGCGTTAAGCCGTGGTAGCTCAGGGGCCTGGTGCTCGCCTTTGATTTCATAGTAAGCGAGTAACCTGGGTTCGATCCCCGGTGCCAGCACCTCTAATATTGTTCTACAATTTTAAGTGCTGATTTACCACGTGCTTAGCGGTGAAAGAAAACATCGTGAGGAAACCTGCATGTCCGAGGAATAGGAATATTTCGGGGACATGTGAAGTCCGCCAACCCGCATCGGAGGAGCGTGGCGGATTCTTCCTAGCTCCAAAACCCTCTCAGAAATGAGAGGAGGCCTGTGCTCAGCAGTGGGACATTTATGGGCTGAAACTTTTTTTTTCAACTGCGTTACATTTACTTTTCAATTTCCATTGTCATTCGTTTACTCAACTGCGTATTTTTTTTTATTGCATAAAGTGATGAAACGAGCAAAACGTTCACCTGATGGTAAGTACAACGTCTGCCCGTAACAAATACTGTGCTACCCAGAAAATTTTCTGTGTGACACTAAGATGTGCCCACCACCCTGAGACATAGGTTCTTAAGTCTCATATGCCCAGTGATTACGCTAGCTCACAGTGCCCTTCAAACCGAAACACAATAATGTTTGCACACTACTGCTTCACGGTAGAATAACTGGCCCTGGGGTGGTACCTACCTAGACGGACTCCTGCATAGGAATCCTACCACCAGTAAATAAATTGGTGACTCTTACAGACTAGTAATCTTTATTGAAAAAAATGTACTTGTAGCAGCAGCAGTAGGTTCAGTAGTACAAAACGAACTAGTGATAGTGTAGAAGTTGCTGTAGCAGTAGCACATTAGTGGCATTTGCAGCCGCCGGATTATTAGTATGGTAGCAGCGGCAACAATGCAAAGCAAGCAAGATGATCCATCTTCAGCAGCATCAGGGTAACTCATCATCATCACTTAAGCCTATCATTAGTCCACTGCTGAACATAGGCATCAGGATAACTAATAGATAAAAAAGCGTTTAAAAATATTCTCATATTATGAATCTCCTTTTGAAGATGTTTTAGTCAACGCGTAATTATCGGTAAAATGATCGTAATTTGTTTTAATTATAAAACAGCCATGGTAGCTCAGGGGCTAAGCGCTCGCTTTAAATTTCATAGTACGCGAGTGACCTGCGTTCGATTCTCGGTGCTGGCACCACTAAAATTGTTAATTGCAATTTTAAGTGCTGATTTACCACGTGCTCGGCGGTGAAGGAAAACATCGTGAGGAAACCTGCATGTTTGAGAAATGAAAAATATTTCGAAGACATGTGAAGTCCGCCAACCCGTATTGGAGCAGCGTGGCGGATTCTTCCTAGCTCCAAAACCCTCTCAGAAATGAGAGGAGGCCTGTGCTCAGCAGTGGGACATTTATAGGCTGAATTTTTTTTTTTTTTATAAAACATTATCTTAAAAATATTCCCTCACTTTAATCAAGTTCACCTTCTTTTTCTACACTTTAATATTGTCACGGAAGAAGCATTCTTACGGTAAGGTAAGCACTCTTGTAACTTTAATAAAGTAAAGTTAAGTAAATTTTGTCTTCCGTTTTTCTTGATACAATTTGAGAAATTATCACAAGGGCTCACGCAGTATTACACATGATGATATACAGCTAAATATTTTTAATTCGATAGAATAAATTTACATTGCAAGAAATAATTAGTAAGTTCAGTTTACTGTTACATCAGATGATCAATTCTTTATTATTTTGTGCTGAATGTTTGAAAATGTAAGCGCATATTTTAAATGGACTTAAAACTATAATAAATGAATGCTATAAAACTTTACTAGTATCCAAGCCTCGTTTGACGGGACCCAAAAAGCATTGAATAGTTTATAGTTCATTCTTGTGTCTCGCCTACTATGATAAATATTTTTTGCTAAGAGCAATTTTGCTACAAAGTAGTACAGTGTAATTCCTATGTTAAATGTAGATTTTTTCGTACGGAAAATCTTTATTTGACTACGCTTTTTTTTCGTGGAGTTATTAACAAATTTTCTTCGACTGCATACATTTATACAATAACCGAATTAGGTATAAAACTTGCATTAGTTTTGATTTAGGTTTATCAGCATATTTTTAAAATAAAATGCAATATTAGCTTTATTTTTTAGACTTGTTGTTAACAACTACAATTAAACTGAAATACATTTTTTTGTTTTATTTCAAAATTATGTTTTCTATTAAATATAAAACAATTGTTGTATAAAAAAATTCAGTTGTCTTTATATTTCGTAGTTAATTATTCGTTGAGATACAGCAAAATTCGTTCAATTAAGGATACGTTATATAGATAATTCATTTATATAGGAAACGTTAATTGGTATAGCAACATTTAGGAATCAATAACCTCTTTACCATTGCCTGAAAATTTCTAGTGTTATCGCAAATATACCACATATTTTTCAAAATATAATAACAGAAGAACTTGGGTATTCATCACCGACATGCATGATACCATCAAGTAGAATGTTATTTCAATGAGATGTTTTCTCCAACATATTCATTTGCTGGTTTATGTTTACTCGTTACACTTATTTACTCGATCAAAATTGTTTTATTACCCGTATAAGTCAGAAGCTTTACAATAAATGTTTGTTTGATGTGTTTAACATAGAGCAAGTCTAACTGAGGTCAATCGACCTTAACTCACAACATTAAAGCAAAGTTTTAAAATTTGGCGCACGTACGTTTCGTCTCGAATGCTTAATTTGTTCAAAACGTCGCAAATCACATTTTACATTATATTTAGAAGCGGATTACCGAAAACTAAAGATCTTAAGTACATAATTACTTTTTAAAACAAAATCTGATGATCAAAGAAATCACATAGGGGATTTTGAAGAGGTCGTTGTTTTCAAATGTTTTATAGTATCGGTCCTGTTTTCAGAAAAGATGCTAGTCGGTCGTTGACAGTTTTGGGTTGTATAGTGATATTATATATTGTTAACGGCACCTATTGCTTTTATGTTTTACTATTAACGTCTTGATTTTTTATTAATTATTTTTATACTTATTTACTTTTTCCACACGTCCGAATGAAAAAAAAGCAACTCTTATAGGAATACTCGTGTGTCTGTCTGTCCGCCTGTCCAAGCTAATTTTCTAGTCTACCGATTAAGTTGAAGTTTGGTACACATACGTATGCATGTCTATGACCGAAACATGAAAGTGTAACGACAATAATGAATTTTAAATATGGAGTCCACATTTGAGGAGGTAAACTAGAAAATTAAAAAAAAAACAAACAAATAAACGGCTTGTTGTGAGGGTTTCAAATATATTTTTTTAAATTTGTTAATATAACGTGTAACGGCATTGAATGTATTTTTTACTACCCTAAAATAATTACTAAGTTATTAATTGTATTTGTTTATGCATACTAAGAATATGTAAAACAGTACCAGGTAAGAACAGTATTTAAAAACATACAACGAAAACAAAATATTTATACTTATAAAGGGATCGCAAAAAGCGACGCTTTTCTAGGTAGTGATATGATGCACGTTTGTCGCTTACGTACACGGAACGCTTTTGTTGACGGAACGGCTAGAAACAATGAAAGTCTTAAAATAACACCTTACTTGAGTTTTTTGTGTTTCAAGTTTTCATGGATGTATGAATGTTAGGCGTTATATTAAGGCAATATAGTTGACGATAGTGTTACGAACGAAGATAAGATACGTTAGATAGAGTTTTAATACTTATTTTAATAGTCAATAGAATTGGATGTGCGACGTGAATCTTAGTTAATTGCGTGTGTTGGATACGAGTCTGCAAAGTTAAATTTATTTGGGAGGCCAAATTCTATCATCTCAAACAACCAAAATAATTTATAAAAAAGTATCTAAAGTTACTGTCGACATATAACGGCAAACTATGAAGGCTTAATCATGCCAAAGAATTTTATCAGAAGTTTACCTCCTCTAAACAGGAAAGATGTTAAATTCGTCATACCTACGCCTAAACTTCCAAATAAACAGGTGGAAGTCTTGGTTTGTGTTACAAAAAACAGATAGCTTCGCTTTGGGTCTGCAAATAGGAGACGGAAGTGACGACCAAACAGCCGCGGGCCTAAACAAACAGATCCTTCAGGATGTTGGAGTCGAATTACCTGTAGTAAAGTTGAAGAATTTGACAAACCCGTTCCAACGTTCCGTTAAAAGTTACGACCACGAAACCTTATGCTGTTATGAGGAGCTTATAAGCAGTTCTTCCACCGAGGACACAGAACATTGCAAGGACACAGAACATCGAGAGCAAGAACGCCTGCCTGCAACTTGAGATGGAGGGAATCGGAGTTAGCGACGTTCCAGCTAGAGGTTACACCTGCTAACAAGCATCCCGTGCAAACCGGCTTTCGGGAAAAGGGAAACAACCGGTGGCCCTGCACTGAATCACTTCACGATAAAACAACATGATATAAATTAATGTAATAAGTACTCCAAGTATTATAAAAACAGCTTAAGCTTAAAAAAAATACTAATACGACGATTACATAGTTATACCACCCACCGACACGCATCTTTCATGTAGTTTTCAGATAAAAATGTTTATCTTGCCGAGCTTAGAAGTTGCATTCGTAGAATATAAGTTATGATGGTCTAAATTAGATAAAGCTTTTTCTGCGAGAAAGCATTTCAAATAAACAAAAAACAGCTGAACAAACGTGCATAAGCATCAGTGTAGACGACGGTAAGCGCACGCGTAATTTCTTCACATTGTTTCTCACAATATTAATCATCAACGTCGTCTAACATCCTTGTCGTAATGCTCTCAAATATATTCTTTCATTATACTACGTACACAAGAGTAGTCTATTTGGCCATATAAATTATTCAGAAATAATTATGTACATATTGTTCTTATTAAACTTGTTTTTGTTGTTAAAGTGACTTTTAAAAACTGTTGAAATTATATTATTTATTTAGGCGACTGAGTTACAAATTTTTGTTCCTTCGAACAAATATTTTTCTTGCTGTTATTAATCCCAGGCGGTTTTAAAATAAATATATATTAGCATGTCAAGTATTTATTTAACTTAGCGTTTTTGTCCACGTAATTTCTATTTTATTTATGATTAAGGATGCACGTGCTATATCAATATGGATAATTGTAATGTCTCATATGTTCGATGATGTTTGTGCTGTTGTCCTTCTTGGCTTTTACAACTCCATGGGACATCAAAGCTCGGTTGGGTTTGACCCGAACATACATCTATACAAATAATATAATTAGAGTGCCTGACTGTGACTGTGTGTAACATATGGTAATTTGCATGAAAACCAAAACTCAAACACACTCAAATTTATCTGTCTGTTTGTGAGTCCGAGTTAATCTCCGAAACGACTAAATCGATTTTGACGGGATTTTCGCTGGCAGGTAGAGAATTCTAAGCTACTATTTTTTTCTTTTGTATTTAGGGTTCCCGCATAAAATTTGAAAAACTGTAGAAATTAGCGGCTATGCAGATAGACGAGTTACGTGCGGATTCAATTTTCATTTTGTTCAACATTATTTTAGTTAATAGCAATTTAAATATTTCTCTTAATCCAAATTTTTGTAAGTCGTTTAGAATATTCATTGTAGACGACGCAGTAATTTTTATTGTTTATTGAATCATTTTATTTTTAGGTAGTATATTTAATGAAGTTTTTATAATTTCATATATTAATCATGTTTGTATATGGCAGTAATTACATTCAACAGACGCGCGTTTTTAATTTAAAAAGGTGAAAGAGAGTATGCAGTGCATTTTTGAATGACTGTTTTTAACATTGTAAATTTTTGTTATATGCAGATGATCTCGATAAATGCAACCTTTACTATAAAAAGGTAATTAGTGAATGTCTCCATTTCTTATGCGGTTATAATCTTGTTATCTTCACTTATATAAATATTTGATACGCTAACAATTAGAATATGCCATCACTATTTGGGATCCCATTTATTTGAAGTATTATGCATTACATAGCATTGACAGAGTACGGTGCAGGTAAGAATTTCTTTTGTATATTACATGTTTTCATGTCCGTTTATCTCACTCTAAATTGTTAGACAAATATAATTTACTTCATTTTAAATATAGAACACTTACACGTTACTACACGATCTTTGTCACAATAAACATGACTGTATTGATATCTATACTAATATTATACAGCGAAAGTAACTCTCTCTGTCCCTCTGTCTGTTTGTTACCTTTTCACGATTCAACCGCTGAACCGATCCTTACGAAGTTTGGCACAGTGATAGACATCTTGACGGACATAGGGTACCCGAAAAATCAACTATATCCCACGGGATATCCAAAAAACATATATCCACGCGGACGAATTCGCGGACATCACCTAGTTGTTAATAAAATTTATTACCGGGTGCCGATCAATTTGCATATGAGAATTAACCGTGTATCTCAACTATTTACCACATCGGCATCACGAAAAAATGCAGGAAAACGGCCACCTTTGTATCGTTTGACTGACATTTACAACAAGTAGTTTAGTCATATTGATATTTTTTCTACTCTTGTCATTACCAGAGCATTTGTTATAAATAAGTTAAATGAAATCAATACCAATCGTAATGACAATATGTGTGTGAGGTCGGCAGCCTCCACCTTATTATTTATTTATTTATCCTTGATTGCTGACACCTTAAGCTAACGGCTATAATGGGCGGACTTAATGCCTAGTGGCATTCTCTACCAGTCAACCCTTGTTATGGTGAAAAGTAGAAGGCAGGTGCTAACCAAAGCATAAAAAAAAGAAATAGGAGGAATACAAATTTATGATTTTTATGTGTAATATACAATTTAGATATATAATAAATAAATTATACATACATAAATATCTCGTTATAATTATTTTGTTGTTTCGGTTATACTTATTTTAAGTAATTGGTTAATTTTAATATTAGCTGATTACTAAATATCAACCGCGTTCTACTCTCAATTTACGTAACAATCTGTGTAATAATGTATCATAACAATGTAAATGGTGTTGCTGTCACAATTTTTGTTTTTATATAGAATGGGCTGAAAATCGTTGCACATTTGAAACATGAATAGAAATAAATTTAGAAATTATATTTTGTGCATCATTTATTCAACGTTACAAACATCAAATGCAATTTATTTTTAAAAAATGACATCGCCGTGATGTGGCCCGTCTCGTCGCTGGCACTCCAGGAAAAGTTACTCAAATTTTTGAAAACGCACATGCTGCGTGGTATCGCGGCTATCTCCTCGTGGATGTTCAGTTTTAATTGGGATATTGTCGTCGGTTTATTAAGATACCCACAATTTTTCAGGAATTCCCACAAAAAAAATCGCAAGGCTTCTCGGAGGTCAGTAAATAACACCTCCGCGAGAAATCATTTTTATTTGGAAACATTTAAACACTACCGGTAAATTCACGTTTGTCGTATGCCATGTTGCTCCATCTTGTTGCATCCCGCTGTTGTATCCTTCAAATCAAGTTGATGGGCCTCGTCCATAAACAATACATTCTTAAGACTAGAGAATCGCTCTAGCATAGTGTCAACCAATAACTTACGTTGAATGTAATCGTTAGGTTTCATCTCCTGAACAATGAAGCTTTTATGAGTGGAGTTTGAGGTCCAAATACATAATTCGCCGTAAACTAGTTCTTCGTATTGCCTGAGCCGCCGAAGGCTTATGCGTAGATGATTCTGGATCATTCCTTTCATCATTCTTTTCATATCGGTTATTTATCAAGATAATGTGTGTTATATAAGTACGGAGAAGGATTCCGCTTGGATCAGGCATAATAAATAAACATTGTGACCCCTTTACAAGTCCAGAGGGATTAGTTGGTACGTATAAGGTAATATTTGGCACTTACGACTATTCTAGTGAATACTATTATGAATAAATACTCTAGTGAATATACATATTTGCATGAAACATCTAGTGAATTAAGGGTCCTAGCTCATACGATCACATGTTATAAGAAGATATATATTATAAAAGGCCCAATAAAACTAACCTTTGAAAATAATCCAAAGTAAGATCAAGTAATTTTGTTGTCACGATTTTTATTTATTAACTTAAAAAGGAAATCGTTGCTATAGAAAAAGAGATAAAAAATTGTGAGTAAAAATTAATTTTCAATACCTTCCTTGCCTTTGTCTTTATAAACAATCCTTACTTAATGAAATATCTGTGATAGATTGTAGATTGTAACTGGCCGGTGTTCCCAATTTCACGTATATTGTGCGCCTTTTACTCGTGGGCAGAAATAATAATTTATTCGATCCAACCTAGCTCATGAAGGAATTGCAGGAAACCCAGTTTAAGATACCGGGTGCCTCGGAGAGCGATCTTAGATACTTAGCATATATCTACTTAGGCATATCGCGACCGTACGGCAGTACAGCATGATATGGGGCGTCGTTTCATTTGTCCCCATTTGACACATATTGGTTCTACACAGAGGGCTGTCCGTAATACCTAAAGCAAACAGATCAATATTTTTATTGAATATAGATTATTTACATAATACTCATTGAACTTTTAACGCAAAGCTGGGCATGAAAAAAGACGATAAGCTGGTAGTGGGGCAATTTGGAATAGGGCAACGAAACCAGAGGGGTCATCAGCTGGTCGACTTTATGGAGAAGTAGGGACTCTTTATGATGAACTCCTTCTTCCAAAAGCGGCCCCACAGAAAGTGGACCTGGATGAGCCCGGATGGTTCCACCAAAAATGAGATCGACTTCATCATGACGACCGAACGACAGCTGTTCAATGATGTCTCTGTGATCGCTAAGGTGAAAACCGGTAGTGATCACCGAATGGTAAGAGGCACATTGAACTTGAACGTGAAGCTGGAGAGGTCGCGCCTGGTGAAGTCCACGCTCCGTCCATCTCGTGCCCTTATCCAAAACCCCGAAAGCTTCCAGCTCGAACTGCAAAATCGTTTTCAGTGCCTGGAAGATTGCGTTATGAACGCTTTATGGACGCTATGAACGAGAGGCTCGTGGAAACTGTCCTTGCGGTTGGGGCAAAGTTTTGCAAGACCCACCGCACAAAAAAGATCCAGAAACTCTCTGAACACACTCTCAATCTCATGGAAGCTAGGCGAGAAATGAGGCTGCAGTCCTCAACTGATGCGTCAGCATATCGGCAACTGAACAGACAGATCTCCAAATGTATGCGGCGAGACCTACGCTTTTTCAATACTGCTCATATTGAGGAAGCAATTGAGCGAAACCAAGGCTCCAAGGTCTTTGCCAGGGATCTGTCTGCCGGAAAAAGCCAACTGACTAAGTTGAGGACTGATAGCGGTGACGTTATTTCCGCTGGACCTAGAGATTTTGAGTGAGATCGAGAGATTCTATGGACAGCTGTACACATCGTCGTTGGAGCCACACACTGGTGTGAGTAACGACCCATGAGCAAATCTCGTCCGAAACTATTCCGATGATATCTCGGACGTCAGTCTGAGCGAGATTAGTATGGCTCTCAAACAGCTCAAGAATGGCAAAGCGCCGGGCGAGGACGGAATTACAGCGGAGCTTCTGAAAGCGGGTGGAAAACCGGTACTTTTAGTCCTTCAGAAGCTATTTAATTCCGTCATCCACGGCGGCGCTACGCCGGAAGCGTGGAGCAGAAGCGTGGTTGTCCTGTTCTTCAAGAAGGGCGATAATGCCCTCTTGAAGAACTATAGGACCGATATCGCTTCTGAGCCGCGTCTACGTGCTGTTTTCGAGAGTCATTACGAATCGTCTCGCAAGCAGACTTGACGACTTCCAGCCTCCCGAACAAGCCGAATTCCGAAAAGGCTTTAGTACCATAGACCACATACATACCCTTCGCCAGATTGTACAAAAGACCGAAGAGTACAATCTCCCGCTATGTCTGGCGTATGTGGACTATGAGAAAGCCTTTGATTCCGTCGAAATTTGGGCGGCGCTACGGTCGCTTCAGCGGTGCCGAATTGACTGTCGGTATATCGATGTGCTGCAGTGCTTGTATACCAATGCTACGATGGCTATCCGAGTACAGAACCAGAGTACGAAACCGATCCAATTGCAGAAAGGTGTAAGACAGGGTGATGTTATATCCCCGAAACTCTTCACCGCTGCATTGGAAGATGTCTTCAAGCTACTGAACTGGAAAGGATACGGTATCAACGTCAATGGCGAATACATCACTCACCTTCGATTTGCCGACGACATAGTCATAATGGCAGAATCGCTGGAGGACCTCAGCGCTATGCTCAATGACCTCTATAGTGTCTCCCAACAGGTGGGTCTTAAGATGAACATGGACAAGACGAAGATCATGTCTAACGTCCATGTCACACCTATACCGGTTGTTATTGGGAACACTATGATCGAAGTTGTCGACGAATATTTATACCTAGGACAGATTGTCCGACTAGGTAGGTCCAACTTCGACCAAGAGGTCAATCGACGGATCCAACTCGGCTGGGCAGCGTTTTGGAAATTGCGTCACATCTTCTCGTCGAGTATACCTCAATGCCTGAAAACAAAAGTATACAACCAGTGCGTGTTGCCAGTGATGACTTACGGAACCGAAACGTGGTCCTTCACTGCAGGCCGCGTGAGGAAGCTCAGAGTCGCGCAGCGAGCTATGGAAAGGGCTATGCTCGGAGTTTCTCTGTGAGATAAAATCCGCAACGATGTTATCCGCAGCAGAACTAGAATAACCGACATAGCCCAAAGGATAAGCAAGCTGAAGTGGCAATGGGCCGGCCATATAGCTCGTAGAACCGACAACCATTGGGTAAGAAAGGTTCTCGAGTGGCAACCTCGTACCGGCAAACGCAGCGTAGGGCGACCCCCCACTAGATGGAGCGACGACCTGCACGGTTTTGCGGGAAGTGGATGGATGCCGGTGGCTCAGGACCGTGTTTTGTGGCAATCTATGGGGGAGGCCTATGTTCAACAGTGGACTGTAATAGGCTGATTTGATTTGATTTGATGATGATGATTTTTAACTACACTGGTTCTAGCTACCCTTGTAACTAGCAAGAAACTAAAGGAGCAATTTTTTTTTTGATTTTTGCTTATTTAGAAAAAAATATACATAAACAGTATTATCATAAATTAAGAAAGATGCAGGTAGAAATGGCTTGGCATCGACCATCATATTTTTTAAATGAAAGACTGTGCATTTTCTGGGATTTTGTTGTAAAAACGTATACATTGCCCCATGAAAGAGCTACTGACTCTGTGTCGAGTAACTGTCATTGTTACTTTTAATTACATATTAATTTATTTAAATTTATCTCTTAAAGACGCCTTAGAGCCAATATTGTAAATAGCTCTTATGGTCGACTTTTGCAAAACAAAAATTATTTCTACGTCAGTCACATTTCTTCACAGCAAAATAACTTAACACTGCTATGAAAGTAAATAAAATAGGTATCAAAAGTTATTCCAAGAAAGACAGTGGTATCCACAAGGCTCAACTATTCCCATTAACGAGCACATTTACATCTTATGGTTTAACATTTGGTGTTGTGAATTTAATATATGTTGTTTTATTGCCGTTTAAAAACAAATTGTTTATCGTTAAATCAATGTAGTAGTACTTTTTAAATACCATTATTCCCCTCGTCATATACTAAAAGTTGATGTTTTATTTTGAAAAGCACGGATATATAATCAGCAAATAATACTATATAATGGATGTCCCCTAATATAGGTAAGTCAAGTCATTATTGTTAACATAGAATAGAAATGGGCCTAGAATCGAACCCTGCGGAGCACCTCGGATTTGATTAAGAATATTTAAAAAAAAAATACTTAATGTTGGTAGTACGGAAATAGGTGTAAAGTAAGTGGGTTCTGATATACTACCAGATTAAAATAAAGGTATGATTTCCCTATGTTTAATCAAATCAGAAACCACATCAAATTCAATACTAGAATTAAAAGTGAGGGAGAAATCACGACGATAGCGGTTAGCTTTGAAACGGGAAACCCTTATGTACTTCGTAAGAATTACATCTTCAAAACGCTTACTACCACTTACCGTTATGAGGAGTTATTCTTATGAAATTTGTGCGAATTTTATATCTGTTCCCAGTCCCTTACGTTTATTATAGTATGTGTTTATTCACAACAATGCTTATGTTGTAATTAAAAAAAAAGGATATATTTGTTTTTTATTCACTGAAGTTTCCCGGTTTTATTTTTAACAGTGGCAGCTATTTTGAAAATGAATATATACAATTATGATTGTAGGGCCCACTCATAGAATAGATAATATGGTAGAATCCATAAGATCTGTATAAAAAGTTTTTTTAACTAATATATTTTATGATACAATAAATGTTACCTACGTTTTTTCGTTATTTTTCTTAAATTATTACCCACTTGTTCACTCTATAACCTAATATATATATAAAATTGTCTTACCCAAACGAAGAGGTGATTCTTTTAAGGCTCAAGCAGCAGGCAGAAGAGAAGGGCTTTTAGATAGATTACCCAGTTGATCTGATAACATATGGTTTTTTTAAGGTAACCCAGATTTTAACTTTCAAAATAACGCGTTATATTCAAAGTTTGGCTGACAGATATTGGTGCTAGTTGAATGCGTTGGTATTTTTTCATATTGTTACTTTAGAATATAATTCAAATGCTATTGATACTAACATTTAGTATAGGCAATTGATGTACAGCTGCCTACTAGGGGTTTAGCAATACAAGCCGTTGTTTTTTTCGAGATATTGCTATAAAATAATAAAAGGCGTTTAAAACATTTTTAATATGTCGTGTAATATTAATAATTTAAGTTAAAAAAATTAACATTCAAAGTAATATCAAAGGAAAAAGGGAAAAGTTTATATGTTGCTTTACATCATCTACTGTAATGTCGAAAAAATTATGCCTTATATATAAGGCATGCCAACGCAGCTTGAATTTGCTGAATTTTAAGAGCTCCATGACACCTTATTACAGCCTACGCTACAGGATGAAGCAACCAAAGGAACGCTTAGCATAAGTTGCTAAGTTGCAGCGCTACAGATGATGTATATGAGCACTCGTGGCGAAGACATCTACATAAAATGCCGAGATGTTACGATTTTTTAAAGAATACTGTAAATGCTAATCGAATCGAAGTCGAATGGTGGTCTAAAACCGGCGACGTAATTTTTACCCTACATTAAACTATAGGTTTATTGGCTATTAAAATATCTGAACTTGTATTTTAATGATTTTATTTTTATTTTACAAAAATGCTAATTAGTTTTCGAACATACTGTTCGAAACCAGTATTATACCTTAAGTACGTAAGTATGTATACTTACAGTATTGTACGTAATACATACTTTATTATACTAGCAAAAAACAAAACAAAACAAAATTTATTATACTAGCATCTTGTTTTGTTAATATTTCATCGCCAACAGTAAAAAGTGCAGAACAACAGTAATAAGTGGTAATCTTAATATTTGAGCGTGCTGCTCAGCTTTTTTATCCAATTTTTTTGACAACATGTCATTAGATTCTAGACAACATTACACTTCAAAATTCTAGAAAAAATAATGTTTCTGGTTATTCTTGCACTTTTATGTTTTTTGATAATTTGTACGATGCAGTTTCAGTTTTCAAAACAGTTGAAAACAAAAACAACTAAGAGTTTCGATCAAAAAATTAAATCCCAAAAATCGGACAATCAAAGCGCGCTTCGTTAGTATGACTGTACTGATAATAATTTTAAGGAAAAATGAATTTTTAAGTAGCTGATATTTTTCAAGTTTTGTGCAGGGCCATCGCCAAAATGCCGAAATTTAAAGCCGGCCGGCTACCTAACTTATCTACCCTACAAAAAAGGTGAGATGTTTGAAAAAGATCATATGCAAGGTAAAATACTAAAAGGCCCTTTAACTCCGAAGGGTTGTTTCACTTTGGTAAAGGTCTTACTAACGCAGTTTGCCACACATATGGAAAATACGTTTTTAAGAGAAGTATTTACAATTATTGTAATATATTAAAGTTTTCTGGTAAAGTCAACGACAGTATTTCTAACGAAATACCGTCTATTCCTACTGCATTAGAATGCATTTCAGTAGTATATTTAATACTCTGGAACGATATAGCTCTTGAGATTAAGAAAGCTCCTAACCAGTTTGCGTTCAAAAATAAAGTACGGGAGTATTTTAAAAATTCGTTGCCAGTTTTAATTATATTTTTCTCTCTTATTTGTGTCTATGTGTGTTTTTTATAAATGTATTTATGTATCTGTATAAATACTTATATATTGGTATAAACATGTGTATATATTTTATAGTTTATGTATTTATATTCATATATTCGGTCATTTCGCTGCACCGCCATATCATCATCATACTCGTATTATGTTTATTCTCTGCTTTGCCTTATGGTTGACTGGGAGAGAGTGCCTTCAGGCATTAAGTCCGCCATATGTACCAATAGTGCATAAAAATTTAAATAAATAAATATTTAGTTGACATTTTATTATTTTTTTATTTGGTTTTAGGTTAAATTATCATTTAGATTATATAAAATTCACAATAAAATAAACCAAAACACCATATTTTCCTGTCACATTAAGAAAGTAAAAGAAAGTGATCAGCATTTATTTCTGGTTTTATTGTAACATGTTGCTGCTCGTTGCTCATGTTTCCATGAGATTTCTGCATTATTTAAATTATTGTTTACATATTTTTGTATGGGAGTACCGGAAAGTTTTGTCGGTTTTTGTAAATCAAAGTCGTGGAAGTTTGTTATTATAATTATTTATACTAGATAGCCGACGGTCGAAATTTGACATTAATTCACATTTTCTTTTAAGTTTGTACGTTATTGAAGTGTGAGTAATTACTTGTTGGCAACATGCGACTGTTTGACAAGAGACAAACGACAGACTATTTGAGATTGACATTATCAGTATAAACGTAAATATTCAATGTTTTATTTTATTCAATGTAATGTATTTATAACACATATTATGATATACATTTTAGATTCCTCGCTTTTTCTTTATAATCTCTATAATCTATATAAACTTTAACTATGTATATAATCTATACAAACTCCTCAGTGCACACAATATGCTAAAAAAGGGGTACAAAGATTTCTCATCACGTATATACCTAGAAGAATTTAGCCAATAGGTGTACGACATGGGACATCGTTGACCTAAACATTGATAGTTCGTTCCTTCTTGCTAATGTTCGGTTCTTTGGGTGCGGTTCCTTAAGTTCGCGTCATGAATTTTATAGCTTAGAATATTTCCCAGTAGACGGGCTATTTAATTCAAAAATATTATTTTAAGTCGACCTTATATTTTCCAAGATTAGTGCGTTCAAACATACATAGTAACTTAATGATTTTGACCAACACGACAATTTCGCTTAGTACCAGAAATAGTAATGCGTAAGAGCATAACACTGAAGTGTTTCTAATGGTGCTTACCACTGACAAAAAGAATTTGCCATAAGTATATTATTAGTTAGTTAGTTATCTGAGACGATGACGCTTCTTTTTCTTTCTTGGATTCTACGTTAAAGACAAATGTGAGTGTCTATGGGCACTTACCATCAGGGACCCTTGCCACGGTTTCTTTCATAAAAAATATATATTCGATGGTCCTTTCCCGTAGTAAGCGTTAATTAAATCTAGTATTATAGCACTGACGATTATCTTTTTGACGAGGTCCTTAACAGCTGTCATAAAAGAATTCCGAGCGTCGTAGCTGTCAAAAATAATAATATATTAAAACTATAATATATAAGAACGACTTCCTTTTTTGGGATACGTCGTTTTGAATTAGTCAATTTTATTTTGTGCGGTGGTGAGTTGCTGCATTATTATCATAAAGAAAAAAAAATCCAAGCTTATTTTGATGACTTTTAGATTTAATACACATATAACATATCCGAACAAAGCTTCTCGGGTGATGAACTGAAACGATTAAAAGGTGATAACATAAGAAATTATGAAAAAGTTATGATAAGATACTCTTAAAACAAAGCCTTTGAGGCTTTATATATTATTGAATGTGAGAAAAATTTACCCCAAAAATTATACTACAAACCTTCACACTCACTGTTATAGGCAATTTTAAAATCCCATAACAGCACTGCTCTAAAATGTGATCGCCTCAATTATTTTAAAAAAGTTATTTAATATTTTTATTTTCGTTTTGTCTTAGGGCGTCGGATTTCGGTATTGAAATTTAAAAATAAATTATTTAATGAACAGTGCAAAAAAAAGTGACTCCTAATAAAATTGAAACTAAAATGAATGTTATGTAAATGTGTTTAAAATAATATTTTATTATAGAATTATAAAACGGTGAACGGTTTGATTGGCTACATACTTTTGTTGTAGTCACGGATGTAGCTTGCAGCATACAGGTTTAGAAGAATAAATTACCGCAATAAGTTGCATTAAGTTCCGCTTCAAAGTTCGTATTATAACGCATTTAATCACATTGATTCAGTCAGTGATAATTTTTCGATTTAAATTCTTTTTTTAAATACGATGAACCTCAGTAAGATTTGCCCTGTATCGTGGGTTTTACACAAATGTTGGCTCCGGTTGGATTCGAAACCAGGACCCGCCGCGTAGAAGTCGGGTACTGCGGCCACTCGGTCATTAAGTTTCAGCCTTATGTAATTATTCCTTGTGTGTCAACCATAGACAACCAAACTAGTAACCTCGCTGATCATTTGGAAAAAAACAAGATTATTAAATTTATTTAAAGTCAACAACTTATAATAATATTTTTATAATAAATATTTTTATACCACTACTTATACTAAAGTTGTTTTCAATTAGTAATGAAATACATTTTTTTTTGTATTATGTACCTACTAGCACTCAGAGTTTATGGAACTCCAATTTTATTGTAGTAAAATAAAACAAAATCTTAAATATAGTAGGCGTTTAAATCATCTACATGAATCACTAGCGTGATCGCTATTTTTATCCACTGATGTATAAAAAAACCAAGAAAAGAAGTTGTTACTGACTGTAACAACTTCTTTTTGCGAAATTACACGTGGCAGAGTTATGCTGCTTAATCAGTGCAAAACATAAACGGATCAGCACGACTAGGGAAGACACCGCTCACAATGAGTGCTAGGATTCCTATACAGGAATTCGTTTAGGTAGGTTAGGTAGGTAGGTCACTCCAGAGCCAGTTATTCTGCCGTAAAGCAGTAATGTGCAAAAATTTTTTTCGGATTGGAGGGCACTGAGAGAGTTAAGAACTAGTGTCTCAGGGAGACTAGCGCAGTGTGGTGTCACACAGAAATGTTCTGGATCATTTGTTATGGGTTGCACTTACCATCAGGTGAACCTTTGGCTCGTTTCGTCACTTTGTCCAATAAAAAAAAACATCTAAAAAACAAAGTAGCAGCATTTAGCTGCATGTTTTGTATGATAAGTGAATGTGAATAAAATCAGGTGGAACTCATATATATATAGTTACTCATATATATAGTTAGTTGCTCCTTGTCAAATAATAAAATTAATATAATAAAAATATAAGACGTGGGCTACAACATTCCGTAAATGCGGTTTCTTCGTTTGCGGAAAAACGGTCGCATGCCCTAAGGTCAACAATCTTCCTTGAAAAAAACCCGTGATATAAGCTTTATCTACGTGATATTAAAAGTAAAAAGTAAAGATTCAGCCTATAAATGTCCCACTGCTGAGCATAGGCCTCCTGTCATTTCGGAGAGGGTTTTGGAGCTAGGAAGAATCCGCCACGCTTCTCCAATGCGGGTTGGCGGACTGCACATGTCTTCGAAATATTTTTTATTTCTCAGACATGCAGGTTTCCTCACGATGTTTTCCTTCACCGCCGAGTACGTGGTAAATCAGCACTTAAAATTGCAATTAACAAATTTAGTGCCGGTACCGGGAATCGAACCCAGGTCACTCGCGTACCATGATCTTTAAAGCGCAAATTCAAAAGAAACCAAATAACGTATAAATTATAGATTCGGAAAAATATCCTTAACGAAATCGATGTCTGACAAATCAAAACATATTTTGAGTTAAAGTCGGCCAGCCTGTATTTTATCAACTCGGTATGCTCATCCCGGTTTTAAATCCGATGAAAAAAAGAAGGATGCTTGTCCGGTACTTTGGCGACCGCGTGGCGTATTGGACAGAGGACTTGACTTCTACGCCGCGGGTCCATGGTTCGAATTCCAGACGGTTGCAACATTTTTTTGGGTCTGGTTGTGTTGTGCATGTGAAATAAATGTCTGAAAAACGTACCCATCATGATAAAGGAAAAATCCCATTTTACAATGATAATAACAATTTATTTCAGAACATATACAGAAAAGCTTATATAGATCCATTACATGTGTTAGTAACAATAATTCTTAACAATGTTAGTATAAAAATGATACAATGTATGCGGGATCGTAGTAACGATAATTTAGGCACTGATTTTGCATCTCATCCCCACTCTAAAACGACCCCTAATGCGTCCTACCCCCTTTCCCCTTCCAGCCAAGGCATTTCAACTTTTTGTGCGTTTTGTAGTGTATGTCTTCGAAAAAATAACAATAACTTGAAAGTGCGAAAATTCAATTTGATACAATATTCTTTATCGTTAGACACCTAAACATAATGTAAAAATTTAAACGTGTTAGGTTAAAACTACTTCGAAATGAAAAATAAAATTCTTAATTTTTTTTTTGTATTATATCGACAGATTTTGAGATAAGCAACAAAACGGTATCAACATTATGGCGGTAAGTTAGTTACGCGAGGAGATAATGCTAATTGAAAATACTCCTGTCGCAACATGTATTACGAGTATTGAACCAACATTTATTACAAGGCGATTCAAACTTCGTTAAATGACAAAATAAAGTAAAAACATATGTGAAATAATGTTGTTAACTAGTTTTTTGTTAATAAATAAATGGCAAATATCTAAAACAACAAATTTTCCAGTTACTGCTATTTTTCGAGGACATAAACAACAAAACGAAAAGTTGAAATAGCCATGACTGGAAGGAAAAAGGGGTAGGACACATTAGGGGGTCCTTTTAGAGAGGGGATTAGACGTAGAATCAGTGCCTAAATTATCGCTTATACCGTCTCGGTAACATTGTATAGGACTATAAATTTGTGTGAAGCGCATTGGACTGCTTGGAATTTGGAACTTAGAATACTGTTGAGGCTAACTCGAATTCGCGTCAGTAATGAAGCGCAACGTTTGCGCAGTATGGCGGTTAGGGTTTAGTTTCCTATAAAAATAATTTTAAAAGATATTATTATGCAAGTATATAGTATGTATTTCTAAGAAATAAAATAAAAGAAGATGTGGAGCGTCGATAGTGAAATACAAGAAAACGATGTTCGACAATGCTACAAGAGCCTCTAGCTTATAAAAATCTTTATTATGGGTCTCATAACATAACAATGATGTTCTCTAAAGATGTTTCGCAAAAAAAACGGGATATAAATGTAAATGTAAGCTTTATGCATAAAATTCAACTATTCCTACGACTCAAAGTTGGTACCTTGTAGTCATGAGTATGACTTATGAAACAAAAGTCATTGCAATAATTTTAATGTTTTATAAAGGATCCTCACAGAGAACATACGTAGAAATACAACAAGACTTTAAAAGCGTCTTAACTTTGTAACATATCTTTTGTCACAGCCAACAGAGTTTGTATACCATTATGAAGTAAAAGGGATTCGGAGTGTTATATAAACGTACCCTGATATTATGTAAGATATGCGTTTAAGACTCTTTGATTTTAAATGATATTAATCTTCTTGAAAAGTTTATGTATAAACTATATTATCGCAGCAGGACTAGGTTAATAGATAAATTGAAATTGAGTGTTAAATTCGACACTTTGGTAATTAAGCCCATATTTGAGCTATCCTATAAATTATTTAACTGTGTAATAAAACCAGTGAAATAACGCCAGCAATCACGTACTGACGTTGACAGGCTTTGTGTTATAACCACGTATTTGGGTTTTAACACCAAAAATTTATTAAATAAATGTTATTCTAGTATCTCATCCTCGTCGAAAGGATTAATTTTATGTTACTAAATTAAAGAAGATGTTAATTTTATGTCACCATTTATTCAGTTCCAATAATGTTTTAAAGTTTATCTTATTTCTAACATTTAATTTAATATCACAGTTTCATCTTTTATGTACTATTCTATGAGGGATATTAACAATAATATTACATAAATACTTATTCCAATTTTGTCCAGATATTAAGATATATATTATTAAAATAATACGATTATAATAATTAAATAATGTGCTGTAATAATTAATTAATTCATAACAGTTGTGTGAACATCAGATATAATACACACCCATAATACTTATTAACAAAAATACATACATGTACAGTAACTATTGTCCTTTATAAAACTATTGACAAAATTGATTATCCTAACTAATTGCCAAATCTCATTTAGTATTTTTCTTCACAGTCTTCCTACTGCTACCTGTAAAAATATAAAATAAAACAAGTGTACTCATTAACCATATAAATGATAGCAGCTGACAAAAACACGTCATTAAAGTGCTATACTACTTTTTTAAAGACAGCAAGCATAAATTTTGTATGCGAGTTAAACTGTATTCTCAATTTCTAGTCAATACGGACTGGTATTCTGATTATAATTGTAACTTAAAAAATATAATATAATACTTAAGATCGCCTAGGAAGACTAAATCATGACGTCAAAATCTATCACCATTATCTAAAAATGTGAGCAACTGTTGTTTGTAATATATTAAGAAAATATTAATTAACTAAATTTGAGCTAAGCTTTATACCTAGGATACATGGTATGTAGATCAGGATGTACAGGTACGTGCGGGGCATGAAGTGCATGCGGAGACATCGCTGCTGCATTAATAGCTCTTATGCGTGCGCGCAACCTCTCATACTGCTCTGGCTGGTACTGTGCTGCGATTGTAACTGCACTTCCAGAATACTGCTTTAAATGTATAATAATCATTAGTTTTGAGCCTTAATTATAAATTTGTACAAGAGATACAAAATAGTTTAATAGTGAAGTACCTTTAGTGCGGCTGCTGCTTGTTCGTGTGTGGCTCGTGAAAGATCTCGCCCATCTACACTTAATATCCGATCACCCCTGTATAACATTCCATAGGCTGATCCATCGACCGATACGCCTGATACAAAAACACCACAGGCTTCTTCTTCTGTTCCAGTATAATCATCGCTATCGCCTCCTAGACCTCCAACAATATCCATCCCTAATCGTGAACCGGAACGCACAAGTCGTACCATGCGAACGCATCTAAAATTAAAAATTGTAGTCGTTTTATAGGTATTCCTAAATTAGGATTTATCAACAGGATCTTTTTAAAAAATATAATGAAATACAAAGATAAGCAGCATTAGATTCACACTGATAGTATTTATAACCATCATTTACGCTTAGTATAATTTTTAACGTTTTGGTTGAATAAACGGAAAACGCGTTGAGCTTATTCTGCCTAGAAGAAGATAACGGCGACATTAACGTAACGTTTATTCTTACTTCTATCTTTATTATTGTAACTCCATCTGACTGCCATTAACGGCCACCTCACTTCTACATCTCGGTATTCCCATTCCGCTGTGTAGAGGTGGTCACAGCCAGACGGAATTATATGGAGTGTACATAATTTCCTGGAACGTATTTTCCAGGGTCCGAGGTTCGGTGCGAGGTTCGTTGCAAGGTTCGATCCTAGATTCCGAGCGACCGCAGAACTACCTTCCGGAAAAAAATTGAACACCTGCCAGCCGACCGTAACGCCGCGTGGTAATTCACCATCCGGCGTCCCTTCAGCGTCGCTGGCAACCCGTCGGTGCCGACATCGATCGTGTCACGTAGAACGCCAGGGGAGTACCGGACTTCGTCAGCAGGAATAAGGCGGGCCACTAAACCCACGACCTACCATTTTTTTGTTTTTTTTTAATTATTAAATTTTCATCGTGTTGACAAGGGTAGTTCTTTTTTTTTATACTTTAACGAACCATAATACTTTAACGAAATCATAATTGCTCGAAATAAACGTAACAACAAACGTACCTTGGGATTTTACTTGGGTCTTCTTCTGTAAGCTCGTGAAGAGTAGAACAGGATGTGGCTTGAGTTCTCGCTAATAAAATGAATGTTAGTTAAATAGTATATTTCACTGCTTCCATTAATTTTTTACAGTTTATGCTATGTGTGACTTTCACCTTAATCATACATTGTCTAGTTACTGATAAAGTAACCATAACCTTTCTCTGAATAGGTGTTTTTTGAAATTATAATCCATATATCAGTTTGTGTAATACTAGACAAAGTTCAGAAAGTGGCATTAAATGCATAACCCTGTTCATGTTAATCTTTGTATTTCTTGGAAATTCTAAAATTAAGAGTCCGTTTGCTTAAGGTGGATATTTTTCCTTATCTTACCTAGAGCATTAAAGGCGATTTTTTACAATTTTGAAATTATAAAATATGAATTAAAATATGTTTAAAAAGTGAGCACTCAGTTCAATCTATGCCAAAAAATTCAAATATTGCAGCCTCGCTAACAGTAAATGCTGTTTTATTTATTGCGACTAGAATCAACTTTATTTGTGTCTTCTATCATTATATAATAATATCGTAAATAAACAACACAACCAACTGAAAGGCTCTCTTAGCTAGTCTAATTACTTGGAATCTAATATATATCTAATATAGTCTAATAAATGTTCTGGGTGACACAGCATTTCTTATAGACAGACGTTGCACTTACTATCAGGTGAACGATTGGCTCGCTTCTTCACTTTCTTTCAAAAAACAAACTACTTGGTCTGTATTATCATAAATAAAATAGTGATTATCCTTTTTAATTGTTTGTTTTACACGATTTTTTTTTCTGACTTAACTCATTTTCATTCATTAGTAATCATTTAGTGCGTACTAAAAGTCGATGTCCTATAAAATGGTTATAGGTTACGTTTATATTCTTGAAGCTGTAAATTGAGCTGCTGTATTTTATATTCTGCGTAAAAAGAACCGGTAACCCAGTTACTGGCAAAGAGGCATTCCATTATAGTTCTCCAGAGTGAAAATGATTTTTCATCTTGATTTCTTATGGAGGATAGCTGTAAACGTCAACGAACCATAGTAACCCCTTGTACTTAGGTGCAACCGTTTGTCACTCTTACTAAAATAAAAAAAAGTAATAAAGGTTTCATTGTGACAAGGACGTTGTACATTTATTATTTATGTCTCAATTGTGTAAATAAACAATCTACCAAAAATAAAATACAATACCCTTACTTGAATAAAGTGGAGTAGTCTGTGTTGCAAGGGGTATGGAAGCAGCAGGAAGAACTACTAGTGTTACATGTTCCCCGGTGTTCCGCAACGTAGCAACAGCTTTTGCATGAGTTGCTCCAATTAAAGAAGTTTCTATACCCTAAAATTAGTAATCGTCTTGTAAATGATTTCGTTAGCACCATTCTATTATAATTGAAATGAATAATCGTTGAGTTGTGAAGTTTAAGCATAAATAGAGACTATTACAACATTTTATACAAAATGATCGTATTTATTTTAGTGAATTTCCGTGTAACTGCTTGCATCTGTTTGTGTATTTTCATACATACATACAGTCTCGCCTTTTCCCCATGTAAGGGATAGGCAGAGACCACAGCCGTAGCCCACTTTTCGCCCCCGCAGGAAACGAGACATGACGAGTGGTGAACCACGTCGCCGCCATTTTAGTACGATTCAAAAAATCGTGCTCTCCATTTCTTTACCACGAGCATATAGTGACAGTATTGTAAACTATGTTATTATTCTGCACGAATAAAGACTGCTCGTACAATACGTTAGTCGCCTCTTACGACACCTCAGTATAGAGGACAGAGGTAGGTGCTATTCTTCTCTGCCGTACACCTATCGGCTGCTTTTCAGTCAGTCAATTTTCAAGATTAAACATTCCGCCATCTGTCGAACAGTAAGAGCTTTATCAGACATTTCGACATGCGCACATGATGATATCGGCGGACAGTTTTTTTACTTCGTCTAGTGGCGGTGAAATACTTACGTCTTCGTCCCTTACTGCCAATATTTTATCACCAAGCCTAAGTCTGCTATCATGATGAGCGGCTCCACCAACTGCAATGTGAGATATAAATACGCCACTACCACCAGCCGCATCATCTGCTCCTCCTGCGATACCAAGACCGAGGCCTCGCACACCTCGCCATAACGTAACAACCCTGGGTCTTCTGGCTCTTCTCACTCTCTATATTAAAATAAATAAACGTCAAAGCTTTAGCCTGTGTCTACTTTCTTAAATTTTCCTTATAGTATTTATAGCAGAGTTTTATCAAGCGCATCTTCATTTTATTTTTTAATGCTTCTAGAATAGTTAAATTATAATTGCGTTGACTATGCTATATAATTTAATTATGTAAATTGCAATATGTGCATTGTATGTACGAATATAAATAAAATAACTTACTAATTTTACAATGTTTCCGGCTTTTTGTAAAGCATCAACAGCTACTGAATGCGGAGCTCCTTCCAATGAAATATCATTTACCTTAAATAAAACAAGATCTTTAGTGAGACTAAATATCAACTAGAAAAAACGAAATCGAAATCGCTATAACAAAGGCGAATACATGCAGTATCCAGAAGACCTAGCCTTACACTGTTTGTAATTCACCGTGGTTAGTCCACAACATTTCACATGAAAAGAGACACGCTATAAATTTACTCGACCGGGAAAGGACTTACTTACAAACCGCCTGCGTAAAGTAGCAGCTTTAGTGTATATTGGAGTACCAACCTTCATAGGAAAGTTTTTGAGAACCAAAAATTAACTAAATACTTTCGAATAAAGTTGTAACAAACACTGAAGCATCTAAACTTTAGAAAATGGTTATATCTGCACAACAGAGAATTTTGTGTAGACGAGAAATAAACATTACACGTGTACCAATACACGCTTGGTCTCCCTCACGTAAATTTTACCACGTAAACGGTAATCCTCTGATCACATATAATTTTAATAAACAACAACAAGTACAGAACTGCTATTTACGTAGTTAAATAGAAAAGTTTCATACTCTCTTAGAGGAATAGGTTTATTGTCAAAGTTTAGTTTTAAAGTTGGTTATTAACAAAACTTGGAGATTAGTAAAATTATATAGCATGAATGACTTTGTGATAGAATATAATGAATACGATGGAATAAAAGATAAAAATATGTGAAAAAATCAAATGTCTAAAAACATCATATTTTCTTCTTATATTACACTTTGAAAGTTCACTGCTGTAAATAGCTCTGGCCACAAATTGGGAGTAATTGCTATTATGTTTGCTATTATCGCAACGCTTGGCAGGTAGATTGGAAATCCCATTCAGTTCGTACTTTAGACGATGCTGCTAATTCACCGGTCTGAATAATATGGGACTCGCATAACTGATATGTTTATTTCACCATCAATCGCAGGCTTTCAGATTTTCTTGTCATCTTTCTCAGTCGGCTTTTACGGCATTTACAGGTTGATTTCTTTTAAGGATAAAATCGACAAGACGAACAAATCGTCCACCTGAAGGTAAGTGCAATGTCTGCCACAAATTCTGGTTCACCCAGAATATTTGTGTGTGGCACCACACAGCGCTCGTCACCCTGAGATATCAGTTCTTAAGCCTGTAGTTCATATGCCTATAGTAACTACACTGGCTATCAGTGCCGTTCGGACCGAAACGCAGTAATAAAAATTGGAGAAGCAACTTCTCTTATGCCGTCACCCCATGACGCCTCAAACTACAACACCTTTTAGATGTTTTTGGATTACTTCAACGCTAAGAGGTGTTAAAGATTAATTTCAGAAATACCTGTAACAAAATATCGCCTATTTGAAGTCTACCATCATTTCTTGCTGCTCCCCCTGCTGCCAGTCGGGTTATGCTAATGTCACCGCTACTTTCACCGCCTGCTATACTTAGTCCAAGGCCATTACTACCACGTTCTAATGTTACATCAGCCGTTTCCCAAATTGAATCACCATCAGAGTCGGAAGAAGACTGCAAGAAATGCAATGTTAAGAGGAAAACTGGAATTTCATCATCATCACCATCATTTCAACCTATCACTAGTCCACTGCTGAATATAGTCCTCTCCCATAGATAGCCACAACAGTGTGTAACTCTCATTTTGGGGGAATTTTGCCTTAGTTGCCACGCTTGGCAGGCGGGTTGGTAATTGCAGTTTATTTATTCAGATGTTCCAGAAAGATGCTGCTGCCCATCTCCTTTTTTATTTTCCCTCTGTCGACTTTTACAACACCCACTGGAATTTATAATTTTTTAAATATTGTTTTTTCTTCTAAGTGTTCTCGATACATTTATTATTTATTCCAAAATTCAATACGTAAACTCTGAAGGAATGGAATGGATTGCTTAAAATGTATTATCGGAGAATGGTTCGGATGTAGTGTTGGAGACACAGACAATGTCATAACATATTTACATCCTAAATACAATAAATTGTTTGTTTTACTAATTTATATTACTAGAATTCGATCTCATGACTTAATAGGCATGTTCTGTGATCGCTGAGCAATGTGGTAGTCAAAATTAATAAAATGCCCATTTAATACTGAGTTTGCTAGAACAAACTATTCCAAAAATTATTTTAGAAAACTAATTCAATTAAACGCTGTTACATGATATTTTTTTTATAAATATGAGAGAAAATATCTTTTAATAAAAAAATGTATTGCCGCGGTCGGCCAATCTGATATATACTATACTATATAGAAATCACAAATGTTAAGAAAATAAATCTACAACAGATTTCTGTACGCAGAAATTAATTAAGCCACAGCAAAATCCATTCAATGCCACAGATGCTTGCTATTTCTATAGAAGCGAGCTTTCAAAATTGCAAAATATGTTTCTGCGTGCCAGCAGTTCTATCTTTCTGAACTGGCCCTTAATCTCACTTAAATTATATAGTTTGATCATAATTCAAAATAAGCAGAAGTATATGAAATATTTTGAAAAGTAAATAACGTAACTGTAAATTTTTAATTTTTTTAATACCTCGCTCCGCACTAGGATTTGTTCTGTGTCGTGGGTGCGTTTTACAAACAAATTGCACATGCACAAACATCCAGTAAACTATGTATCGGCCATTCAAGTATTTGTCCCGTGCGGGAATAGAAGCTGCGACTCTGTGCCAGTTGCGTAGTCACTGCGGCTACTGAGCCGTGCTATTTGTATTTTTTATTTAATAAAATCATCGTTATAAAGGAACAAGGTCATTATGATCAGAAAACAAACCTGCAAGCTTGCTGCGACACATCGGTCAACTTCCGGATTTTGAGTTCCTTGTTCCCGTCCACATTCATAGTTGCCAACGTTTGCTGCAAATAAAAGAAACCTGATACAATGTTAAAAAATAACGCAGTCCATTTAAAGAATGTAAACAGTGGGAAAAAACTTAGTCTCGTGTCTATTCAGATTCCCTCCTCCAAAAGACGTACTAGAACGCAGAATATATTTTACTAATGTCTCTCCTTAAACGATAAAGCACTGCTACTCGTATTTCATATTTTTTTAGTGGTCTCTTATATAAAATACACCAGTTATTGATTTTTATGTATTCCTTAAACAATTGACGGTCTTCTTACATTATCATAAAACGGTTAAACTTGTGACTATCCGAAAATAAAGATGTAATATAAATAAACAATACACATTAAATATATGTGTTACGCATGTATATATTCGTCACTTTTCGTTTTTTGCATAAATGTGTTTAAACTATTGTCGTTCCCTAAACAAAAGTTCGACTTAGTGTTTATTTATTTTTTAGCGTAAGAAATTATTTATTTGTTATTTAAAGCTGTGAATTTGAAACAGTGACACAGGGACGTTCGTTGGACATTGAGATTAGCGTCGCATTTTGTTGATATTCTGCTCAAGTTACTGTCATGTGGGTAATACTTAAAACCATGTACTTAAAATTTTGCTTTACGGATAAATTTCACTGCCAAATAAATAATATTACTTAACTCTATGATTAAAATTCAGCATCGTTTCAAAAAGCGTAATAGCGTTATATCGTTACAATAACGGCAACTTCTGAATGCTTTCGGTAGCTATTAACTGCGCAGAAGATATTATAGTGCTAAAGTGCACGCGCAAAAATGGAGATACTCACTCGTCCTAACCTGCCTGAGCTCGATGAAATGCTCATACTACGAGTATAAAATGAGAGACAAGAAGAGATCACACAACCAGACCCGATTTGTAGGCTTGCAGTCAAATTAAACGTTAGCTCCGGCATGAATTCGAATCCAATGGCCCGCGGCGTAGCGACGCGTAGTACTCTGACTACTAAACTACGCGGTTATCACTATATAGTAAATTAGAAACAATCATTACCGGTGGCCTAGTTCAGTATCATCAGTCTCATAAAAGTATATTAAGTAGATCGATGCGTATTAAGGAAGAAGATCTATTTCGTCGGGTATGCTACATTTTAAGTGATTATTTTTTCTTGCGATTACAATTAATAAACGGGAAAAAGTTGTCGAATACAACATAGTATATCTTTAAATGCCTTGAGTTTGCAAGATAAGTAATCTTCAGGTAGAACGCTTAGTTGAATTGTTTATATTCGAAGAAGTTAAAAATGTCGGATAACTGCTGGAAACGTTATGTGACGTCGTTTCTCAATATTTTAGGAAAAGTTGTGAAAATGTGATAAATGAAGATTGTCCAAACATAATCAATATATAACAGATGTGACCATTAACGAAATTCTAAAGTTAATTATTTCTTTAAAGCTGTTAGGGATCAGCTTATCTACTTACAGTACTTACGAGTACGACACAGTTTCGTTGGTTGCTGGTAAGTAATATTTTTGCAACACCCAAATTATTGATTTTTCCACACAAAAATTGTTGTGACTATCCACATCTTTCGAACCTTCTTCTATTCTGTGCTGTGTTCTGTGCTGTGTACTGTGCATAGACTTTACAGCAAATACGGAAAGACGATGTCGTGGTGATTTAACAGGGATAATTAAAATAATAGTTTCTAAACAACCCTTGATAGTAACCAGAATGAGGTTTCAGTAATATTTAGAAATTCGTAAAGTAATATTTCGAAATCGCCTTTAATTTCATAGTAATTCATCATAGTAAGCGAGTATCCTGGGTTCGATCCCCGGTGCCGGCACCTCTAATATTGTTCTACAATTTTAAGTGCTGATTTACCACGTGCTTAGCGGTGAAGGAAAACATCGTGAGGAAACCTGCATGTCTGAGGAATAGAAATATTTAGAGGGCATATGAAGTCCGCCAACCCGCATTGGAGCAGCGTGGCGGATTCTTCCTAGCTCCAAAACCCTTTCAGAAATGAGAGGAGGCCTGTGCTCAGCAGAGGGACATTTATAAGCTGAAACTTTACTTTAGTTTTATGTGTATTATACACAACACGATTATTACTCAATTTTATATACTAAAATGCATTTGACGCAACATTTACAATGAAAAATAGTCCTTACGAAAATCAAATTAGTAGCAAGTAAATCAAAATGATTAAACGAATATTATCGGTTATTATAGTTTCAAATTACCGAACATTGGTAAAAAAAAGCTTTCGTATAAAATAATAATGCCGTAAGTACAAGCGCAAACATAGAGGCACTCACGGATCTTTACTTTCCCGTATCCGATGACACAGCTTATACGATAAGATCAAAGGAATTTTCAAATACTCTGTCAGGTCACAACACTGTACAACGAAACCCGAAATTAGTAATAATTATATTACACAAATATTGACTTCTGCTGGAACTTTAACCTAGTATATTTGATAGAATGCTGACAACTAGGCTACCCAATAATACGTGAAATTCATAACGATTACCAAATTTATCTATTTCAAAAAGTTATTCAAAATATTGCAAAACTATAAAATTATGATTAACAAATTCAGCTCCTTGAATAACTAAATAATAAACGACGAGACGCAAAGTGTCTGGTAATGCGATCGCCAATCCGCCTACCATGCGTGGCACTTATGGCAAATGCCATGGTCCAACTTGAGTTAGGCAAATTTATTTTATTGGATAAAGCGATGAAACGAGCAAAACGTTCACCTGGTGGTAAGTGCAACGTCTGCCCATAACAAATGCTGTGTCACCCACAAATTTCTGTGTAATACCACACTGTGCCCATCACCCTGAGACATAAGTTCTTAAGTCTCATATGCCCAGTGATTACAGCTAGCTCACAGTGCTCTTCCAAACCGTAACACAGTAATGTTTGCACGCCACTGCTTCACGACAGAATAACTGGCCCTGGGGTGGTACCTACCTAGACGGATACCTGCATAGGAATCCTACCACCAGTAAGATGTCCCATAAATAGATTTTTTTATAACCCCGACAAAAAAAAACAAATAAACAAAATGTACAAATTTAACAAAAGCTTTTCTATGGAATTTCGGATGGCGAGACGTGCAAAACGTTCATAATGATAAGTGCAACTTCTTCCCATAAAAAATGCTTTGGCACCCAGAATATTTCCGAGTGTCATCACGCTGACCAGTAATTACTACTTAGCTCTCAGTGCCCTTCAGACCAAAACACTAGTAATGTTTGCACACTACTGCTTCACGTCAGAATAATTGGCCATGGGGTGGTACCTACCCAGACGGATTCCTGCATAGGAGTCCTACCACCAGTGTAAATTCTCAGTAAATTTAATAGTTGCAATATATTATTATAAAATTTATGGTCACATTTTCTTGTGGCTCATTGCAGTTTTCATTAAAAACAAGATGCATGCAGATAATATGAAACTGATATTCGTAAGGCTCAAACTTTAAAATAATTTACTCACATTCTTCACAAATTTGCAATTCAATTTTATCAAGATCTTCGACCTCATCGTCATCAAAATCGGTCTGAACTGTGGCGTCACGTGTGTAGTTCTGTAGTGCGATAACATCAAATGGTGGGCCCTCTGTTGGACCGCAGGCAGCAGAATTGGTACGGCACTGCGGCTCCTGCGTTTCATTAGAGTCTTGTCCTTCATGTCGTGCACGTTTACACGCTGCACATCCACACAGGGAGCCGCGTACTCTCAGTAGCCACACTAACCCGAACAGCGCCATCCATGTGGTCATGCTGTGTCTCCACCGTCCACCATCACAAAGTATTATTCACTGATAGTCACTCACACATTTCACTTTAATTATTTTTTGTGTGTTATGTATAAATATTTAACACTAGCTGCTTTCTCACGTTTTATTGATTATCATGCTTGTATAATCTAAAATTAATTGAAAATATTAATTGAAGTTTATTATAGAACCTAAAGTATTTTTTATATATTTATTTTCACTTAACAAACAAAGTTGAATAACACGTGGCTGCTGTTGAGCAATACAGTGTCAATGCACATGCTCCTCATTTTAAATAAATCGGGTTCTAAGTATTATTCCTAGTTAACTAATGAATTTAATTTAAAATAATCTGGAAACACGGAGTATATGTTATTTATTTATAACCTAAAGGAAGGCTATACTTAAATAATAATAACAGATTATTTTTTATAAAAAACTGAGTTTTTATTAGTCAAAACGCTATATTATGGCTATTTTATTGCAATGACGGATCTAAAACCGTAATACTATTGTTGAAACTGTAAATAGTTGATTCTAAATTTACTTGCTCTATAATTTATTAGACGGATATGACATTTTAGGGGAGATATTGAGTTTCACTGGTTCAACGAGCATGTGGTCCCTTGATTTTGGTGGCGGCATCTTTAAAACGAATAATTAATTAAACAACAAATACTTGTGCAACTTAATAAATAGTAATAACAACAACAATATGAAATAACACTATTAAAATAAAAATAGCTAAAGTATGTATCAAAGCATGTAAAAGCAAATACATAAAATATTGAAGGAATCATAAATAATTTTATTTTAATATTAATTTTCAGTTTTCCTAGTATTTATTAATTATTTTACCGGTAAATTAACAGCGCCTATATTGATAAATTAAATCTATGAAATAAATAATATTTATCTTCTGTATAATAATTTATCTTCACACTTTTTTACCTGTCTCACACAATTTTTAAATCTAAATAAAAACCAGAAGTATATGTATATATATATTTTTTTGGTTGACACAATAAACTGTCAAACCTCATAACTTCTAACTGTAAACGGATGTTGTTGTTCTTGGTAGAAATTAATGCCATGGAACTTGGCACACTATTGTAAAATGTTCTAGTAGTTTGTGTCAAGCGTTTTGTCGATATTTTTGGTAGCAAAATGGTTCAGATTAGATGAAACGCTTTTTGATTTGGCTCAAAATCTATTTTTTGTCATTTTCATGCTGGGCTAATCACATTATTGCTTAACAGCGTCCATGTAATGTTATATTCATATTGGTTTTTTTTTTGTATTCGTGGTCATTACAAAGGATATTTCTGCATTAATTTTAAAGGTACTAATAGTTTCATCTATATATTAATTAACTAGCTGATACCAGTGACTTCGTGCGCGTAGAGGTTTTTTAAATATCCCGAGAGGACTATTTGATTTTCCGTGATAAAAAGTATCATATGTCCGTCTCCCGGGTACAAGCTATATCTGTGCTTAATTTCGTCAAGATAGGTTCTCCGGTTGAACTGTGAAAAGGAAATAAACAGAAAGAGGGACAAAGAGTGTTAAACTGCTGCCTTAGATTAAATAGTATAATTAATATCCGTACGCAATATAATATAATATAGGATTAATACTTTAACTCCGTCTGTGAATAAAATTGTGATTTTTATTTATGATATCTACCAAGATATCTCATTACTTATGGACTTATTAAGGAGTCAAGTAGCCAGTTATAGCCGCATAACCTACGCGGAGAAAAGACACCATGAAATGATAAATGGTGGCAATAAATTGCAGCCTTCGAGATATAAATGGCAGTCCCTATGAAGGGAGAATTATGAAAGTATCAATTCGTTATAAACGATATCTAAATTCGTATAGGGTACATTGTTAGTAAAATGTTCGCAACTATATTAAAATTTCTAAGAATATAAAATTATTCTTGTCAAAATAAGCTTTCGCAACGACTTTGATACCGGGCGTAGCCTAAAAGGGGTTTTAAGACAATTACATTTTATTGTAAGGTAATACTTATATTATAAAAGCGAAAATAAGTCACTCTGTCTCCCTGTCTGTTTTTTACCTTTTCACGGCTCGACCGCTGAACCGATCTTGACGAAATTTGGCACAGAGATAGCTTGCGTCCTGGAGACAGGACATAGAATATTTTTATTCCGGACAATCAAAGAGTTCTTACGGTATCTTTAAAAAACCCAAACCCACGCGGACGTAGTCGCTGGTTTTAGCTTGTATACATCACATTTAAATATAATAATCCCTTTAATTATTTAGTCTTCATCTAAATTAATAAAATATAAATTAAAAAATGCCGTGTGGTAGCGGCCTAAGAGAATCTACCACCCCATCTCATCCCGTGGGTGTCGTAAAAGTCGACAGAGGGAAAATGAAAACCAGGAGATGGGCAGCAGCATATTGCTGGAACATCTGAATAAATAAACTGCGGTTGCCAACCCGCCTGCCAAGCGTGGCAACTATGGCAAAATCCCTCTAAAACGAGAGCTACAAACTTTTGTGGCAATCTATGGGGGAGGCCTATGTTCAGCAGTGGACTATTTATTTAATAGATAAATAATAAGATAATAAAAAAATATTATTTATTTATTTTTATTTTCAAATTTTTGCAGTGATTTAATAATAAAAATTTAAATATTTAATTCTCAATAACAAGGCTGGAGACATTTATTACATTTTTAGTCTCTAAATTAGAATTTCTTAAGTCAGCTTAATAACTACGAGTAACTCGATATAAATATCATCATCATTTCAGCCTATCTCTAGTCCATTACTAAACATAGGCCTCCCCCATTGATTGCTACAAAAATTTATAGCTCTCATTTCGAGGGGTGTTTTGACTTAGTTGCCACGTTTGGATTGCGGTTTGGCAACCGCAGTTTATTCGTTCCAGGAAGATGCTGCTGTCCATCTCTTGGTTTTCATTTTCCCTCTGTCGACTTTTACGACACCCACGGGATGAGATGGGGTGGTAGATTCTCTTAAGCCGCCACCACACGGCGCGACGGATATAAAAATACCTCAGTTTATTCCCAGTGACACTGTATACTAAATGAGTGGGAGATGTAATCACGACAACATGGCTGTGTTCTTATTTATTTTCGTATTTAAAATTTAATCAAGAATATATGGCCTGATATTAATTTGCGATGAAATCTGCACCTCCCTTCCGCAGTGAAAGGTTGATTATGTGGTGACATCTCAAATCACGAGAGATTTATTAAAATATATGGTTGTGACATAGAATATTCATCTGTAATAAATATTCTTTTCATGATTTGAAAGAGTTTTATGGCTTGAGGGTTTGTTGGGTTTTAAGTCAACCATTTATTTTCTGTTACAGAAGTTATTTTAGAAATAAGGTAACAACCATTCGTAAATATCTTCCTTTGAATATACTTCTAAAACAAAGAAGAAACTGCATCAGTGAAGATATAATTATCACTTGCATAAAATCTGATAAAGCCCATATCCAGCCGAGGTCCTGAATAAAACATATTTCCATATTTGTAAATTGAACACAGCTCATTTCCTTAATAAAAATATTGTATGAAGAACTTAATTTTTATTTATGAAAAGTACAAAATGGTTAATATTCGCGAAAATATTGTAAGAAATTACGATAAAGATGCAGTTTTTGTTTTCGCGCCACCATATTTCTATACACTGTGATGTATTTCTTTTTGCGCATGTTTATGCGGGAAGTGAATATATCAGGAAGAATTATTTTGAGATCGTGAGAAGCGTATCGTATTGTTTCCCTTTGGTCTGTTGCTGATTAGAATTCCGTAGAGAGAAAGAATGTAATAAATAATAAAACTGTTATCTATCCTAATGTTATTTGCGGGCTACCTCTGTTTGCCAGAGTATATGGTAGAGCTTTTAAGAATAAATATTTCTTACGTCATATTTAACAGTAAAATACGTGAAAATATAGATATAATAATTGAATTTATACTCTATAAGCCGAGTATAAAAGTAATATTTCGCCAATAATTTAATTTTCAAATAGTATGGTAATTTTATCGAGTAACTGTCATGAGTTATCTTCAAAAAACTGTCCTATGCCATTTACTACGATTGAATGTGTTCATACCAGTCAGTTGCAGAGTATGTTTATTTTTGTGACGATTTTTGTTGTATTATGTTGTATTCTTGACTAACCTTATTCAATAGTTTATTTACTAAAAAAACATATTTTCTATTTTTTTTAAATATAAAAATAAACTACTTTTATAATATAGTTTCCAAACGTTAAAAAATCTACTAAACAGGACAACAAATCTTGTTTTTAACATTAGTATTTCACTTAAAATAAACCCATACGTAACATGCGTGTCTTCCTTTACGTGACGTAAGAATCAATTAAATTATTTAAGAGCTTAATTGTGCAATAAAAAAGCTTGCAACGTGGGGGGTTACACCTACTCTTGAAATTATTATACCAGGACTTACAGAAATATTGAGATGTGTTTTTTTTGTAGCTGCTCTGAAATAAGTAAAAAAGTTAAAAAAAAGTAATTTGAAGGTTTCAAATTTTTTTTTTTAAATTAAGTATTCAATATTATCTGTCAGGTTCTATGACTGTTTTTATTATATTAAAATGTAATTATTTATTTGTCACATTATTGTGACACAGATACACACACAATAGTTATCTTTTAAAGATATATATCCAACCTTAGGTTATTTAGTGAAGTGCAACACATTTTTTTAACTTAGTCTCCTATATTTTAGAAAATAACAAAAAAACACTTTTCTACACTTTAAGAAAAATTAAGAATGGATTAATATTTCTATTATAATTAAAAATACAAGTTATATGAATATCTGAATATTGCAGCTCTTTTCCTCTAATAACATTGTTCCATATAGTACTAAACCGAAAAAATATGGTTTCATATTAACATTATTCTCAAAAATACCGTATCCTGGTTAATTAAAAAATTCAAAAATATTTGGAATTTTATAATGAGGAAATACGAAAGCGAAAGCGGAAAAACAGTATTCCACTTTTGTGTTTACATTTATAATAAAAATATATCTGTAGTAACATTTAAAACCGGATATTTACGTGCGGGATTTTGGCATAAAGGAAGTCATTTGTCCTTTATCTATTCATTTCTTTTATCCGTTTCTGTATTAATTAAAAATATTATTTGGTCAAGTCACGATCACTTTTTATGTTATAAAAACACTATTGTAATAACTTGTAAAAAGTTCCTCTTATTAACAAAATCACGATTAGTTTTTGATTTCACTTCATTAAGAGATACATCTGACTTTCATCGCGAACGTAAGACTAAAATTTCTAGGCAGAAGTGGTACGTCACATCACCACCGTGTCTCCCTCGGCACTGAATATTCTGATAGGGATGGCCCTTTCACGCCTGCGCAATATGTACTAGTTACTTTAAACTCTGATGAGTGAGTGATAAAATTCACGAATTGAATTAATCATGCTATTTTAGTTCTCGACATCATTATTACAATATAATGGTCCTAATGGCCCTAAACACAAGGGTGCAATTGTTATTGTTGGCACTCTTAGCGGGCCGGTTAGCAACCGCATTAAACTAACTAGCTCAAAAGTATATTGCAATTGATCCCCGTATTGTATATATTAATTAAACTACCTTTCACGCCGACATGGGTCGTGTGTATGATAGGTTTGGTATCATGTTAACGCATGGGTACATAATGATAACACAAATAATGTAATGCTTTTTTTTCTGAATATACACATACAGTCACACCTCCTTCCAATTGGGGTACAGACCATATCTTTTAACTTGCTACGATCCTGACACATATCTTTCGCTTCTTCTACTTTCATGTACGCTTTCATACGCTCTCGTCGGTTGCGGATACTTTGAAGTGGCCTATACTTAAAACGTCTTCGATTTGATCGTGATATGTTCGACTACGTTGACCCTTACCGGTTTGCCCATTCACATCATAACAAAACACCATATATAAATCTATTTCTTACTAAAAACATTATCCATACTCAACGTGTCCATCCGTAAGCATCCCTTTTCTTCCACCACACAGCAACGTTACCTTATCACGCCGTTCCTCACTTTGTCCATCAAAGGTCACTCCAGCCATAATTCTCGAACATTTAATTTCCACAGCATTAATCTTACATTTATACTTCCTCTGCCAGACCCAACATTCACTACCATAAATAAGTGTGGGAACCAGTACTCCTCTATGTACATGTGTCACATAAAGTAATGCAGGACCCCATACACTTTGATTTCCTGCCAACACTCTGATCTCAGTATCACGTTGTACTTTCCGTACGTAACACTGCAATCGGGCATACTTTCTTTTGCTAATTATAAATTAATAATTGTAATTATAAAGTTTATAATTTCCATAGCAGGCAGGAGCCGTGTGGTGGCGGCTCGTTAAAAGAATACTACCACTCCATCTCATCCAATGGATCTCGTAAAAGGCGAGTAAGGAATTAAACTGCACCGTGCACCCAACAGCGCATGGTGGCGATGGGCTCACCACCTATCACACCAAGTGCATTATATTGTTTTGGTGAAACGTGGATTGTGGCAGGCATCGGTTTTTGCAGGGTCCAGTCTCTGACTACCCCTTATGGGATACAGTCGTGATCATATGTATGTATGTATGTATGTATAATTTCCATATTCAATAAAAGTTGCAAAATTTGTGAAACAAAATATTCTAGGTGACACAGAATTTCTCACGGTAGCCGTTGCACTTACTATCCGGTGAATGTTGTGCTCGTCTCGTCACTTTATCCAATAACAAAAACTAACCGCTGTTGTAATCAGGTTCTATGATACGATCGTCTTTTTAAAATACAATGTTACGGAGTTAGGGACCAAACAATAAATTTCATGGAGCAAAGAAATAACTTCTAAAAATATATGTCATTGCGGAAATTTTCCGTGAGAGTGTCATAAATAACAGAACATTTCAATAACTACGAGCAATATATAAAAGTTTGCTGAGAATTTCTGTGCTATTGCAAAGCTGCAACTGTGTTCAGTTCCGATTCCTTGATTATAACCTCTACTGTTTTATAAATTAGGTATTTGTTATATATGATAAATCTTCTTGTATTCAAAATGACGTTGGTAATATTGCATGGATCCTTGAAATATCTATGTTCGTGATACTAGGTCGTCATAAATCATGTGCTAGTTCCCGCATATTGTACACTGAGTTTCCTGACAAGTTTATTTCCGAGAAAGAATAACATACATCTGTTTCATAGCCTTGAAAAATCTGCAATTATTTGATTCTGTATTAATCAACACGGAAATGAAACTGTACTACGTATAGTATGTTACTAATCATATCCGGAATTACAATTTATATCTTATAGAAAATCGTATTATAAAGGAAATTAACCAATTTTAATATTGCTCTCATATAAAATGCGTTCTGCAATTTTATTATACTATCAGTAACTATAAGATGTAACTTATAGTAGGATTACCATAAGTTCGATTCGCAAATGATGCAAATCGCTGCAAATTTTCTGACTTATCTGCATGTCTAGATCACTAAAGTGCAAGATCGGAATTTATAATGCGTTCGTCTTCGAAATTTATTCGCCTATAAATATTAAAAGCTTGCTATATTTTTAGGCGCACTGAAGAGAGTCTCTGGCTTCGAAAACTACCGATTATAATATTTAAAATATTTTAGTAAACCTCAGCAAATATGGCAATAATATGTGGCTTACTGCTGCTTACTTATTTATATCTTGGTAATATATGTTGTTCATGTTGATGATGTCCTCCTGGCCCATTAAGACCACAGTGCAATTCCGAGTAGGCTTCTCAAGCCTACTTTAGATGCGAACTGGACGATTGCTGAGGGGAGGAGTGGCGATGCGAGAGATAGGGCGAGCGAAGAGGAATTTAGGTTTTGAGGTTCTCCTTTCTCCCTATCCTCCACGACTTTGGCGGGGCCGCACCATCGATGCGGCAGTGGTGGTGCCGCGGAGGGAGAAAAGTGACGGTATTACTTTGCACCGCTTTCCTAATCCTATGCGGCCGAAATGTTTTCGGGAACCGAGCCACAGATCAGATCCGCCGATGGGGTCGCGAAGTCTTGTACGTCCGAGTGTTAGTTTTCCTGGCCCCCGTGGCCTCCACATGGCGGACTCAAGTTGCGCACATATAGGGAGGTCGTGTTGGAAGGCGCGTCGTATGTTCCGGCGCGCCTTGCTGGGAATGTGAGAGGAGAGGAGCTGTCCTCTCCCGAGAAGAGACCGTCGATGGTAGACATCCAGCAGCGTCAGGGCTGTGGATGTTTTTTTTATGGTATAGGGGGCAAACGAGCAGGTGGCTCACGTGAAGGTATGTGATCACCGCCGCCCATGAACATCTACTATACCGGAGGAATAGTAGGTGCATTGCCGGCCTTTGAGAAAAGAACAGGCTCTTTTCTTGAAGGTCCCTAAGTCTTATTGGCCTGGAAAAACCGCTGGCGGCAGAACATTCCATAAAATGCATGTGCGTGACAGAAAATTCCGCGAAAAACGCACTGTGGTGAAATGCCAACCATCAAAGTGGTGACGTCAGTGTTCTGGTCGCCTTGCCAACATGCAAAAGGGCTATGGGCATGCTAAAGAGGTATACCACGCGGTTTTAGGGAGAGGGCAAGTATGCTTTAGGCATTTTCCCATGAAAAAAGGGACGCAATGTCAGTCGAACATCGAAACATATTTAGTACGTACGTAGTAGCCTTGTCGTTTCTCCGAACATCTGAAATTGTATTTATTTCATTATAATGTGCCGCGAGTACTGCCGCACGGTTTCGCATTGCGTGAGATAAAGCTAAGTATGCTGAGCTGAGAATAATATCTCAAATTGTCGTAAGAATGCTATTTCATCTCGCTGGTATCGTAAAAGTCCATTATTGGAAATGCCAAAAAAACTCCGGGCTTCCGATTAATTGTAGAATTACCATCTTAATAACATTGAACGATGAGGTAAATCATGTTAATATGTAAAAGAAATACATTGGTTTAACGTTAACAATTTGCTTTTGCAAATGTATTATATGCACAACACGAGATGTTTAATGACTGGATGTAAATGTGATTGTGTAGTTATTTTGCCACACGAGAAGCTCAAGAAATATCTCAATTCCATAATCACGCTTTGTAAAGTTTCTGAGATGCGAGCTATATATGCAACATCTAAATATTATTAGTAGGAGGAGACGTCCTCCCCAGATCAGACTACAATTTCTGGCGATTACTTAGAGTTATTTCTGAGAGCTACCCCTTTCCTTAGCAATATCATCCGCCAAAATTGTAAGTCAGGAAGAATTGAGCATTGTTGATACCACTGTATTTCTTGGAATAACTCTTGACTCATAACTTTAATGCTCAACTGCTTCAACCCCATATATCTTAACTAGCAAGTAGACTTAGTTAGTTTATTAAGTTATTTCCATAGTATAATATGTTATGGTATTTTGCTATGGTGAAACGCGACTAACGTAGAAAATATTTTTATTTTGCAAAAGAGCTTTTTACAACCTTGACTCTAAAGCGTCTCATATAGATAAATGTAAAGTTATGTTAACCTTGGCCTCTCAATATTTATATAAAAACGTTAGGTTACAATTAAATATTAATCACTTTAATAAAATGAATAAGTTACTCGACTTCATAGAGTCAGTAACTATTTCATGGGGCAATGTGTATGTTTTGACAACAAAATCGCTGAAAATGTAGTCTCTCGATAAAAAAAATTCAAACTTTGAAGAAAGACTTTTTAAGAAGGGTTATTATAATATTACAGAATACATGAATCATGATAACCCCTGGGAATGACGTGAAAATGATTGAGAGGAAAAATAACTGTCCTCTGGGTTTCTTGCTGGTTCTTCCTAGGACAGAGGCATTTTTTGCTTGAATATTAAGTAATAGCATAATAATCTGTATTGAAAAAAGAAAATTTCAACCATAAGCTGTTTCGTCTGGTGATGGGCAGCATCGACTAAGATCCGTAGTGTCTTCTACTGCGGCCAATCCGCCTGCCGAGCATGCCACGGCCTCCAGTAGATGACTTCTAAAGGCTGATAAAGAAGAATATTTCAAAACCGGGAGAGGACTTAAACAGTAGACTGTACAGAAGCTGCTGTTTTTAATAGTATTAATTCTCACTTTAGTGTATTTTGATGTTAATACCTGCCTTTACTCCGGGGAGAGTTTGAGGAATTATTCGGATTGTTTCCAGCCGCTGATTGTCACCATCAGACATTGCTGCACAACTTAAAATTCCATCAGCATTACTTTGTTCGGATTTATAGTGCAATTATCAAGGAATTTTGCTGCCAGGCACGTCCACTTTATGGAATTTGCTGCCTCCAGCACTTTTACCGGACCAATACGACTAAAGGACCGTCTAGAAAAGAGCATACTACTTTCTCAAATGCCGGCAACACGCCTGTTAATTACGCTGGTATTGCATATGTTCACGGGCGGCGGTAATTATTTACCATCAGGTGAACCGCTCTGTCAAATAATTTTGGACAACTACCAACTTCATTGCCGGCACCACTAAAATTGTTAATTGCAATTTTAAGTGCTGAATTACCACGTGCTCGGCGGTGAAGGAAAACATCGTGAGGAAACCTGCATGTCTGAGGAATAAAAATATTTCGAAGATATGTGAAGTCCACCAACCCGCATTGGAGCAGCGTGGCGGATTCTTCCTAGCTCCAAAAACCCTCTCAGAAATGAGAGGAGGCCTATGCTCAGTAGTGGGACATTTATAGGCTGAAACTTTACTTTACTTTACTTTACCAACTTCATCGGCTTGAAATAAACTTTTGATCAAGAAGCGCTTTCATTTGAATAAAAATCTCTAATAAATGGCAGAATTCATTCTAAAAATATGTTATTATCATCAGCCTATAAACAAGCCACTGCTGGACATAGATTTTGCTCAAGTAGAATATTACAAAATCACCTACAAATATTTTGTGATATTTCATGATCGCGTGAGTAGTGTGACATAACTAATTGATGATGGATAAAAAAGTAAAGTATTAGCCTGTAAATGTCTCACTGCTGAGCACAGCCCTCCTCCCATTTCTGTGAGGGTTTTGGAGCCGGGAAGAATCCGCCACGTTGCTCCAATGCGGGTTGGTGGACTTCACATCTCTTCGAAATATTTTTTATTTCTCAGACATGCAGGTTTCCTCACGATGCTTTCCTTCACCGCCGAACACGTGGTAAAGTAGCACTTAAAATTGCAATTAACAATTTTAGTAGTACGGCACCGGGAATCGAACCCAACTCACTCGCGTACTATGAAATTTAAAGCGAGCGCCTACTCTCTGAGCTACCTGGTTCTATGTCAGTTTTTTAAGCATAAATTACTTTTTTGTGTCTGAATGTATTATGTCCTTCTATTTACTGGTGGTAGAATTCTACAGTGTATTATGCAAATATTACTATGTTTCGGTATGAAGGGCACTAAGAGCTAGTGTAACCACTGGAACTTATTAATGTCTTAGGGTGACGAGCGCAGTGTGGCGCCACACAGAAATGTTCTGGGTAACACAGCATTTATAATGAGCAGACGTTGCAAAACTTTCACTTGGTATCAGGTGAAAGTTTTGCTCGTCTCGTCACTTTATCCTAAAATATATGACGCTAACCGAACCTATCTTTCGATAATATTGTGTTACTAGTTCAGTATCACCTTAATTTGAATGTGCTCATTACCTAGTTAATAAATGTTATATGTATTCAAAATTTATAATAATCGTAATACTTTTCTTTAAATTGTTGTTTTCTTTTAATTTATTGTTATGATAGCGATATTGTAAACGATAGCAGTTGATTTGATACTGGTGGTAGAATTTCTATGCAGGAATCCGTCTAGGTAGGTACCACCCTACGGCCAGTTATTCTGCCGTGAAGCAGTAGTGTGCAAACATTAGTGTGTTTCGGTTTGAAGGGCACTGAGAGCTAGCGTAATCACTGGGCATATGAGACTTAAGAACTGATGTCTTAGGGTGTGGTGCACAGTGTGGTGTCACACAGAAATGTTCTGCGTGACACAGCATTTGTTATAGGCAGATGTTGCACTTACCATCAGGTGAACGTTTTGCTCGTTTCGTCACTTTATAATTTACACACACACTTTATAAAAAATGTGCTGTGAGCGAAAGATTTACGACGTTTAAACACGTTTTCTTTTTCAAATATTATATCATTAATTAATATCTTGTATCATTCATAGAATAGAATAAAGTTTTATTCAATATAGATTATTTACATAGTCTTTCTATTTAGTAGTCTTTCAATAAGACATTTTTTTTCTTTTTTTAAACTACACTGGTTCGCAAAAAATGCCTCTGTCCTGGGAAGAACCAGTAAGAAACCCAGCTTTTTTTAGTCATTTTTAAAATAATGTACAAATAACAGCAGTATTATAAAGATGTAGAAATGACTTGGCGGCGATCACCTCATTCCCAGGGGTTATCATCATCTATGTATTCTTTAATATTATAATAACCCTTTTTATGAAGTCTTTGTTTGATATAAAATTTGAACTTTTTAATTGAAAGACTTTTAGCACTTTCTGGGATTTTGTTGTAAAAACGTATACATTGCCCCATAAAAGAGTTACTGACTTTGTGAAGCCGGGTAACTGGCATAATTAATTTGTGCTTGTTCCTGGTATTCACATTAAGAACATCACTTTTTTTAGTGAACTGGTTTATGTTCTTGTGTACATACAAAACGTTTTCAAATATATATTGAGAGGCCAAGGTTAAGATATTAATTTCTTTAAATTTATCCCTAAGAGACACTTTAGAGCCAAGATTATAAATAGCTCTTACGGCCCTCTTTTGCAAAACAAAAATCACTTCTATATCAGTTGCATTTCCCCATAGCAAAATAGCATAAGATATTTTGTTTTACATACAATATATCAATTGATTATATAATAAGTACGTGTAAAGAAATTTTTACATAATAGTTTTAGCCTTCTTCATATATCACTAAAGACGTATTGACGCAAAATATATTAAATATGAATTAAGGAACGGAAATTGTTGAGAAAAAATGCAATGGTACTCGTATTTTATTTCTGTGAGAATTATTAATATGTTTAAAAATCAAATGTATATTTTATGTTTGTCTAGGTTCGCTAGAAATCCTACATGATTCCTCCTAACCAAATAAATCAAAGTCAATTTCATGAGGTAGAAAGAGATGTGTATAAATCATTGCTTCAACGCCTCCATTTGATATATTCGAACCCAATGTGAGGGACAGTCACATACATTTTCCTGGGAATGACGTAGTTTTATTTTTGACGATTTTCCTCAAAAAGTTATTTCGGCTATCATTAGAATAAAATCTATTCTAAAACATTTAATGTTTAAAATAGTTTTATTTCAATGAATTACGTTTTATCAAATGTTTGTTGCCTAAAAAGTTACTATAATTATTTCTATATCTTCATTTAAAGAAATGCATCTGCCAAATTCAATAAATATTATCAAATAAAATTTTCATCATAATTTGATCTCATCTGTAGATTTTGTACATATACATATTTAATTTATTTTTTGGATCTGAATTATTTAATTGAATTAATTTTTGTACATATTTGTTATAATCATCCGACCGAAAACTGTTCTTCAGTTGCGATCAGCCTCGCTCGCAACTGAAGAACAGTTTTTTGCATAAAAGGTGCTACTGAGCAAGAACTGATTTATTAATTAATCAAAAGTTAAAAGTAATAAGTGACGGGCAGCAACGTCTAAGGTGCAAAGTGTCTGGTACTGCGATTCTCACACCAAGGTAGTGATTACGACAAATCCTCCTTGGGCAAACTAGGCATAAAAAAGGCATATGTATAGCAGTGAACTTTTTACAGGCCGATGATGAAGAAGGAAAAGAAGATCTCTATGAAACTATAGATAACTTAAGTTAATAAACATAACGAAATCTAGGTAGCTATTTCGGGTAACCTCCTGGTGTGGTTGACCGTTGTATTCCCTTTTGATACGTCCGGGAGGAATAACAACATGTTGAACTGGTGCTTTGGGCGTCAGTTTGTCATTATGTTATTATATATTTACTGTCACTGGCTGGTGTGGATAATCTGACGGGAAAGGCTTCTCCCCGTGTCCCTCTAGCGAAAAAGTATCGAAGAAGACGGCGTTCCGGGTGCAGGTTGTAAAATTAGATACGGTATACGACGCTCTACGGTATGGTATGGTATACGGTCACGCCAGGAGGGCTGTGACCGTTTCTTAATAAGTTATTCCTAGGCGTCGGAGTGGAGTGATGTGTCTCGCTGGCACATAGAGCTGTGCGTCAATTTTTTGCTTCCCCGCTGGATGAAAGGAGATATAGATATCTACCCCTTACAAAAGAAGTCTGTTTGCGGAAGGGCTAAGAGTCAGAGAAGAAAGACGCAAAGAAAGAAAGACCCCCGATGGCGATGACCCCTTCGGTCATCGCCATCGGGGGCTACGGTAGTGTGCGAAAGCGTTGCCGGAATTCCTATGTAAGATATGTGACGAGAGGAATGCTGTGGGGTTTAACCTGTAAGGAGGCCTGGCATTAAACGAAACGAAAAAAAGGAATAAAACCAAATCAAGAATAATTTTATCAACTTCATGTGACAATGCATTAAAAATTTCTTGGATCACAATTTTATTAAAAATAAACATTTAATACCAGCAAAAAAAAATTGCGACGGACGAATATTTGTCTATTCATCTTACGCTTCAGATATCTTTAGAGACTCCACAACTAAGGGAGCTGCTATGGTTTTAACATTTTAGTTTGTTTTTAAGCATTGTTAATTATGACATTCTTTGCCTTAATTCCATGTATTTCAGATACAAAACAATGAAAATCACAATTTCCGTTTGTGAAAAAGTATATCAAGAACTTATTTGCTCAGTGCAGGTGATCTGCAAACTCGCAATAGCCTATGCTCTCGGATTATAACTCTAAACATTATTGTAAATTATACCATCAACTCTGTATCTTCTTCTTAAGCAAATGTAAAATTAAATATTTTTTCAACAGGCCAATGACACAGGTCTACTCGTATCAGTAGCGTAATCAGCCCCGCTGCTACACTACCTATTAACATGTTGATGTTTTGTTTTTTTGGCCATACTAGTTTCCTCAAGATATTATTTTAAATAATTATGACAAATCAGAAAATAATGAATTTCAAACATTTAGAAAACACTATTTCAGTCATATTAAAAAACATTAATTAAAAGTGCGATTAATCTAAAAAAGTTTTTTGCGTGACCTTAAATTTGACATTGTAATTTTTTTTTTCATTTATTATCTCAACACACCTAAGGTGGTTCACTAGATAGTCCTAGTCCTTTATCATGGCATTTATTATATTCACATCTTTCTCTAAGGAAATCCCCAGAAGGTTGTTCCGTAGTTAAAGATTGTATTAATAACTGCTTGTGAACTAAACTTTAGTTTGAACAATGCGGAGCTCGAGTAGAGTCGCCCAGAGCAGAGCTCGTTTGGCGAGCCTCAGGTTAATTGTTTTGAAACAAATTTTTGTGCTTAAACTTGTGACATACGTGTCAAGTGTTAGCAAAGTCTTTGATGACTTTAGAAAACAAGTGTGTTTTGTGTATATTTTTAATTTATAATTTTTTTTTGCAACGTACTAAAGTAAATAAACATTTGATGTTGCACTGCAAACTAAATTTAGTTTAATTATTGGGTTTCAAATCTTATCCTCGCTAATTTCCTAAACTCTAAAACATTTTTGTATTATATGAATTAATCCATATTAATATTATAAATGCGAAAGTAACTCTCTCTGTCACTCTGTCTGTTTGTTACCTTTTCACGGTTCAACCGTTTAACCGATCTTGACGAAATATAGCACAGAGATGGCTTGCATCCTTGAGACGCATATACGAGTAGGATACTTATTATCCCGGAAAACATTTATCTACGCGGTCGAAGTCGCGGGCATCAGCTGGTAGTTTATAAATTACCGTGAAAAGGTAACAAATATACTGCGCGACATAGAGAGTTACTTTCGCATATATAACATTAGTATGAATTCGACGAATCGACTTTTGAAAATAATGAAATATATTTAACGCTAGTGTCGTTTATATTAGTAACCTTATTCAATGCAAAAGTAGAATTAACGGGTGAAGGTAACGCAATATTCAATTCAATATTTATTTCTATTTATATGCAGCCTTTTGTACTTGGTACAAGGAGTGAGCGCTTTCGTCGACAGCTCTGGGTTGAGCAACTATTCCTTTCCTGAGGATTTTATGTTCGGAGTCGCGACGGCCGCATTTCAAATTGAAGGTGGATGGAATGCAGGAGGTAATTTTGAAAATATATTGTCTTTTAAATAATTATAGTTATTATTATTATATAAGGACACGATATTGTTGTTCATATGTTGGTGTGGTGGCGGCTCGTTAAAAGAATACTACCACTCCATCTCATCCAATGGATCTCGTAAAAGGCGAGTAAGGAATTAAACTGCACTGTGCACCCAGCAGCGCATGGTGGCGATGGGCTCACCACCTATCACACCAAGTGCATTATATTGTTTTGGTGAAACGTGGATTGTGGCAGTCATCTGTATTTGCAATGAGTGTCCAGTCTCTGACTACCCCTTATGGGATACAGTCGTGATCTTATGTATGTATGTATTTGTCGACCGCGTGGCGTAGTGGTTAGCGTACCTGACTTCTGCGCCACCGATCCTGGGTTCGATTCCCAGCCGGAGGCAACATTTGTGCAAAATCATAAATTGTTGCTTTTCGGGTCTGGTTGTGTTGTGCATGTGAAATATATGTTTGTAAAACGCACCCACGATACAGGAGAAAATCCTACTGTGGGGCTTCGTTTTTTTTTTAAAAAAAAAAAAAAAATGTATGATGGTGTCCCCCTAGACCCTTTACCGATCAACCACATACAGATCTATCCCAGGGCATGAGGAGGCTACACAGGACATATTGCATGACTGTGGATGAGAAAATATACAGACAGTCGCTTGTGTGATAACATTGTGTTGCTTATGTATGCCATAAGAACAGGAAAATCATTTGCACGTGTATAACAGCATAAAACATAGTATCCGTGTTATGAAATAGTTTTTGTAATACATGTGATACTTTCATTCCTGATGCATTTAGCATCAGGAATGAAAGAGATATGTTCGACTAGTGCTATTAATTGACAGTTTCCTTATTAAAGTTATATAGATTTGAAGTTCAAAGTAAGAATATTGCCAAATATAAAGGAACAGCTGTGGTAGCTCAGGAGCTAGGCGTTTTCTTTAATTACGAAATCCTTAACAAAACCATGAAAATATTTTGATGAACCAACCTGTACCGGGCACCATGGCGGACTTACATTTTATCGTAGAATTTGTTAATTGGACGACATATTTTTACTGAAAATTTGTTTTAATGTCACTTAATATTTACAGAAAAGGGCGAAAGCATGTGGGATACATATCTACATAAGCACCCAAATTTTACAGTGGATGGATCTAACGGAGATATTGCTGCAGATTCTTATCACAAATATAAATTAGACATAAGCAATGTCAAATCTCTTGGTGTGAAATATTACAGAATGTCTATTTCCTGGCCAAGGTATTTTTTTTTCTATAAACTATTACAAATATAACTTACGATTGCATAGCTTATCTACGTACGAATTTTTGTTATACGAAGTTACCAGTATTTGTTTGTATTCTTTTAACTAAATATTTTGTAGTCTTTCCAACATTCCAAAGATTCAAATTCAAATTAAGCGAAAAGATTTTATTGAGGTTACCTAGTCTAAGCAGCGCTTTCTTTTTTATATTAAAAAAACTGTTACTACTGATGTTGTTAATATGTGACATGAAATTATAAATATTATATTGGGTTTATTGGTAGCCGTAGGTAGCTCAGGAGCTGGGCGCTCGCGTTAAGTTTATAGTACGGTAATGACCTGAGTTCGATCCCCGACTGCCGTCACTTCTAAAATTAATCTGCGATTTTAAGTGCTGATTTACCACGCGCTCAGCGGTGAAGGAAAACATCGCGAGGAAACCTGCATATTTGAGGAATAAAAATATTTATGGGACGTGAGAAGTTCGCGAGCCGCATTGGAGCAGCGTGGCGGAATCTGCACGGCTCCAAAACCCTTCCAGAAATGAGAGCAGGCTTGTGCTCAGCAATGGTACATTTAAAATCTGTTACTTTTATATTGGGTTAAATTTTTTAATCAGTGGGATATATGTTCGTCATCCCAACATTTAAAAAAAACATCATTTTCTAGAATGAGTACAGAAATCAAAACAACAACATTGTCAGCAAGTTGTTTATACAAAAATGTAGGAAAACACTAAGTATCACTAATCTCGATAAGATCTGCACGTTTTTAAATATTCATAGTGTACGCTAATATCGCATATCTACATGCAGAAGCAATAATAAATAGAATATCTATAAATAAATATTTCATTTAAATCCGGTAATGCGCGGCATTTATCTATATATATATATATATATATATATATATATAAATATTTAATTATAGATATTATATATACATGTTAGATGAATTTGTTTGTCAAAATTAACATTTCGGAAAGAGCGTATTTGAGGTTCAACTGATTCATTAATTTCATAATCAATAGGATACATATAATAAGTTAATTTGTTTATTTATAAATTATTTATGAACTTACATTTTGTACTAAACGTCTATTTTATTATACAATTATTTCCGCTTTATTACCCGGTAATTAAGCTTGATTATTTTTTTAAAGTTGAAATTGTTTGTTATCTTACAATGCCTGTTTGGATTTTTTACAGAATTTTGCCTCAAGGATCTGACAATTTCATAAATAAGGATGGCGTGAGATACTACCGTAATATGTTCAAGGAGCTTTTAAAAGAGAACATAACTCCTGTAGTAACTCTTTTCCATTGGGATATGCCTACCCCTCTTATGGATTTAGGTGGCTGGACTAACCCAAAAATAGTGGATTATTTTGAAGATTATGCGAAAGTTGCATTTACTCTTTTTGGTGACATAATTAAATTGTGGTCTACTATGAACGAACCTCATCAGCATTGCTATAATGTACGTATGTGGTATACATTCAATGTTATTGCACAGTTATCTATTCCACAGTTTCAGGTTTTGTAACACGTTTTTTTAATTAAAGGGATATGGCAGTGACAACTTTGTCCCAGCATTAAAGTCTAGTGGCGTAGGAGAATACCTTTGTGCCCATTACATACTACTAGCTCACGCAAGAGCTTATCATCTCTACGATAAAAAATTCCGACCACACCAAAAAGGTTTAATACTGATTCTTTTTTTACTTCTCGTACTTTTTTAATTTTTTAAGAAAGGTGTTCCTTTATAAAAGTGTTTTTCGATTTGCAGGTAAAATTGGCATAACATTAGATGCTTTTTGGGCAGAACCGAAGGATAAGTCAAGAAAATCAGACCACGACGCTGCCGAGAGATATGTTCAAATGCACGTAAGTTTTAGAAGTTCAATATTCGTGTACTTATAACTATTAAATAGTCAATATTACTTTGATTACTTTTATAACGTAATTTTTACGTTTACATTACAATCTACATTTTGTGGAGCCGTGATAGCTGAGGGGCTACACGTTCCAGTACGCGACTGACCTGAGTTCGATCCCCGATGCCGACATCTCTAAAAATGTTCGCAATTTTGAGTGCTGCTTTACCACGTGCTCAACTGTGAAAGAAAACATCGTTAGGAAACCTGCATGTCATAGGAATAAAAATATATGTAGTCATATGTAGTCATATGAAGTCCGTCAGTCCGAATTGGAACAACGTGGCGGATTCTTCCCGGCTTCAAAACCCTCTCAGAAATGAGAGAAAGCCTGTGCTCTGCAATGAGACATTTATAGGCTGTTAATTTACTTTACTACATTTTGTAGTTACAAATAAACCACAAGTAACAAATCGGTTTTGTTTTTAGCTGGGAATTTTTGCGCATCCCATATATTCTTTAGAAGGAGACTATCCAGACATCGTTCGTGAACGTATTAACAATTTAAGCCTTGCGCAAGGATATACAAGATCTCGCTTGCCATATTTTTCGAGCGGAGAGGTAAGTTTTTAACTGGAATTTAATAAACATTCGAATATTATTTTTTATTATAAAACGACAATTTCCTTTTTTTTAATCAAATTACGAAACGAGCAAAACTTTCACTTAATAGTAAGTGCAACGTCTGCCCATAAATGCCGTGTCACCCAGAACATTACCGTGTGACACCACACTGCGCTCGCCACCCTGAGACATCAGTTCTTGAGTATCATATGCCCAGTGATTACGCTAGCTCTCAGTGCCCTTCAATCGAAAAACAGTATTTTTGGCACATTGTTCTGTAACAAATATTTGTAAATAACAATTTAGTATTTATTTATCATCATCATCGTCATCACCATTTCCGTCTATCACTAGTCCACTGCTAAACATAAGCCTTCCACATAGATTGCTATAAAATACGTAAGTTTGCAGACTTTTACGACACCCACGGCATTTATTTATACACTTAGCTAAATGATTTATTCTTGTACACTTCTTAATATAATATACAATTAAAAACTAACGCTTACGTTATTTCTATTAACAAACTAATTTCATGCAATACGTATTCATATTCAGTTATTTCTTAGGTCGACTTATTGCGAGGAAGCTCAGACTTTTTCGGCCTAAATCATTACACTACTTATCTCATGTCTGATATGTCAGTGCAAGGAAATTGGCCAGTTCCTTCGTGGGATCATGACACGGGCGTGCTTGTTGAGCAAAACCCTAAATGGCCTAAACCAGGAGCTGATTGGTTGTCGGTCAGTATTTTTTTTTAATATACGTATCCATCTTTGGGATACAGCTGTCACACTCGCACATTTGCAAATGTTTCGCTTTTTTTTCGTAGCAACAGGTAGAGGCAATCACGCGAACATTTTCGAATTTTTAACATATCTTGTAACTAACGGTAAAAAACCCACTTAGAATAGAATATGCGTCGACTTTTTAGCAAATTCCATAACGTAACATAAGGAAAGACATATTCAAAGAGAAAATAATTTTATCGTAACTGAAAGTTATATAGGTAAGTAAAATGAGGATACACACAAATACAATTTTCTTTTTTTTTAGCTTTAATTACAGCAATAAACTTATCGTAAGTTCAACGAATTGTAATGTATATAACATATACACACATACAATATTGATAAAAATCTTTGACATTTGATCATTATGAGTCAGAATGAAAGAATGTCAAAGATTTTCTTGTATGTCTTGTTTTATTTGTACGTCGTCTATTTATCATAAAATCTGTGACTTTGTCTTACGAGTAATAATGGTCGTACAGAACTATGTCCGATATTGAAACGTAATAAGATTGTTAATAGTTTTTATTTAATAATTAAAAAGCCTTGATTGCAATTACGAATACTTGTTTACACCTACGTTTTTGTCTATTTTGTGTTTAATGGCTCATTCATTTGTTTCTGCTCTATGATTCGCGGGTTAGATTCCGGTAAAAACAACGTTAGCTTATATAAATTAAAGAACCTTCAGATAATTGCTCCGAGTCCAATGGTTTAAGTATATCTATAATATCTCTGTCTATAAACGCACGCACACTTGATAAATCCTAGTGTGCGACGTTTCTTTTTTTTTAAAGAGAAAGTAAAATAAAGTAATACGTCGACTTCTTTAAAAAAAACATTAACAAATCATTTAAGTGTTTTAAAATTAAATAAATACTCGGTTTGTCTTTATGAAAACGCTTTATATTTTAATCAATATATTCTTGACAACATTATTGAAAGTTAATATTAAATCTATTTGAAACTAGTACAAGTCATTGAAATAAGATTATGTTGCAGGTCTACCCGCCCGGATTTCGTAAGGTACTTAACTGGATTACGCAGAACTACGGAACTAAAATTCCTATAGTCGTTACTGAAAACGGTGTATCTGATTTCGGTGGACTAAACGACTATTCTCGTGTTTCATATTACAATAATTATCTATATCAAATGCTCCTCGCAATGTATGAAGATGGTTGCAATATTCAAGGATACTTTGCATGGACCCTTATGGATGACTTTGAGTGGAAGGACGGATACACGTAAGTTGTTAATGTTATTATAAAAAAATATTATGACGCAACACGAAATAACATTTCATGACGAAAATGAGATATACAAACTTTTTGGGCTATCTATGGAGGCGGCCAGCAGTGCACTTGTTATAGGCTGAAACAATGACGACGACCGCCTGGTCTAGTCATCAGAGTACCAGGCTTCTGTATTGCGGATCCATAATTTGAATCTCAGCCGGAAATCTCAACTGGTTGTAATATATTGTCCACGTGTCTCTGACATTACATCGTAGCCTAAATCCAATCTTAGCACACATAAAAAGTAAAATAAAGTTTCAGCCTATAAATGTCCCACTGCTGAGCACAGGCCTCCTCTCATTTCTGAGAGGGTTTTGGAGCTAGGAAGAATCCGCCACGCTGCTCCAATGCGAGTTGGCGGACTTCACATGTCTTGGAAATATTTTTTATTTCTCAGACATGCAGGTTTCCTCACGATGTTTTCCTTCACCGCCAAGCACGTGGTAAATCAGCACTTAAAATTTTAGTGGCGCCGGCACCGGGAATCGAACCCAGGTCACTCGCGTACTATGAAATTTTAAGCGAGCGCCTAGCCCCTGAGCTACCACGGCTCATATATCATATAATACATATAATATATATCTCCTGCGAAGTTGGTAGCTTTGTAAATAATAACTATTTTGTAATTTTAACGGCTTTTTCTTCTCCGAAAAAGATATGGTAAACTACTTATTATTATTTAAAAAAAATGTAGTATAGGCGTATAAGATAAGCATAAGGGCAAAAATATACATTTGCTACGGTTGGCATCTATTAATCACCATTATCGTCTCGGTGCTGTCTACAGGGAGTTTTGCTCACATACAATTTAAATAATCTGTATGCACTTTTATTCTGAAATATGAGTTCTGAATATTTTATTGAAATGTTACAATTATATATAGAGTCACGCTTTTTCCCAATTGGGGTAGGCAGGGAACACATTTTTCCACATAATTCGATCCTGACACACATTTTTCGCTTCTTCTACTATCACTAGTTTACAAGTTTTATCATTTTATACAAGTTCGTCAGTTCTTACGGTTAGGGTTACGATAGTTAAGGTACCTTTGACGTGGCCTTTCCTTAAAACGTCTTCGATCTGTTCGTGATAGGTTCACCTACGTCGACTCTAACCACCTTGCCTATTCACACTCGTGTCATAAATCTGTTTTGTCAATCTTCTTTCATCTATCCTATCTAAGTGTCAAAACCATTTAAGCATCCCTTTCTCTAGCTTTGTCACTAGATCTTCTACCACACCATAATGTTACTACCATTCACATCACGCACATTACTCACATTGTCCATCAAAGTCACTCCAGGTATACTTCTTAAACTTCTCATTTTCACAGCATTAATCTTACTTACATGCCAGATTCAACATTCACTACCATAAATCAGTGTTGGGGCCAGTACTTCTCTATATACCGCTAGTCGTGCCTTTTAGATACGTTCTAGCTTCACCAAAATGGTGTATGGACACTTGATTTACTGATAACACTCTTTGCACAGTATCACCGTCGTACTTACACAAACTCTTTCACTTGTTCAACCCAGAGAGGGTTCAATCAGAACTCTAAAATCAGTCATACTTTCTTCTCTTTCAAAAACCATTCCAAAAAAGTCTTATCTACATTAATTTTCATACGTTTGCTTTTTAGAGCACCATGTATAATATTAGCCAATGCCTGAAACTCAATGTATGTTAATAACAAAAACTAAATAACAGTCCATAAATTCCGTAAAATTCGAAGTCGGAAAGAATCGCTACGCTGCTGGACGTCGGACTTTATATAGTTCTCAAAGACTAGCTCTCAAAAAAATTTTGTGGTGCCGGCACCGGGGATCGAATTCAGGTCAGCGCCCGGCCCCTGAGCTACCACGGCTCCTATTATATCCCCTCAAAGTCAACATATATACTTAATTCGCTTAATAATATTCGCTTTAATTCGTCATACCGAACTTCGCAATTAGGTTATGTCACATCAGCAGTATCTCTAAATAACATTAACTTCACCTCGTCGCGAAAATACAAATATGTAATTTGAATTATCTAGATCTTAACATGGATCTCAACTTTATTACTGTGAATTGTACAAACGTTGATTTGTTTTCTTCGTATAAATAGAATATAGAACTTATTTAAAGAGTATAAATTGAATGAGGTTATTTTATTGTATAGTCGATAGGTAGAATACCACCTACCTCTTTCCTACTGAGGTGTTGTAAGAGGCGACTATGGTATTGTACGGACAGCACTTATTCGTGCAGTGCAATATGCAATGTCGTCACTGTACTGCTCGAAAGAACGCAACGGGGATAAAGAATTTTATGACTCATACCAAAATAGCGGCGACGTGTTTCGCCATCCGTCACGTCACTTTTCCCGCGGAGGCGAAAAGTTTGCTACGCATGTGGCCTCTGCCTACCCCGTCATATGGGAAAAAGGCATGATTGTATGTATTTATAAAACTGCATGGAAAGAAACACGTTTTCTGCACATCTGATATTTGCTCAATAGCATAATTAAATTTTAATTCGTAGTTACTTTGATTAACGTGTATAAATGAAAAGAAAATACCTCGTAGGTCCTAATACCTACGAGGTATTTTCTTTCTTTTACCTAATCGTCATAAAAAACTCATATCATATAAAATATAATTTCATCCAAGTCTACAGACATTAATATAACATGTTTGCGTATTTTTTAAACGTATTTAATATTACAGTGGTAAATCAATTACAATATTTTTAACGTTTCACACTAATGAATAGTTTTTTATTAATTAAACACAAACAGTTTGTTATAGATGAATACTACAATCTGATATAGATAACAAGGTTTATATAGCTTCTTGCACCATTTAAATGTATAATCCGCAAGTATCTTTGCATAATATAATATCTCAAATTTTAACTATCTACTAACAAGGTTAATTAACTTCTTAAATTACGCTCTTGAAATTAAACAAATATTTACCTTTGTCTTACTAACACAAAGGTTGATATTAAATTAATAATTAATAGTGTGGTACAACCTACTGAAAAATATATTACTTATTAATATCGAGTTTATAAATCAATATTTATAAATTAAAACAATCGATTAGAATAATAACTTATAAGTCATTCAGTTAAAGACTTGCAAGAATATTTGACTTTGTTATTGACGCAATTAGTGGCCAAGTTTAGTGCTGAAGTGTCTAACGATTGGGTTATGTACATTTATATGGAGACAACATAATAATTAATTCAATTCTATTCAATGTTGTGACCTAAATACTTTAGAGCGAACTAAAACAAGTTCTACCGATATCCGTGTTCATTTAAAATTTAAATTAAGTAACAAAACTCGAAAATACACGGAAGCGAAAATATTATCTTAAAAACGTATCACAATGTGACATAAATTTGATATCAGAATTCCAAAAACAAAAAAAGACATCTAATTTACTTTATTATATACAAACAACATAACGTCACACAGTTATACACATATCTTATGTCAATCAGCATTATAGGAACCGATTAAACAGTTACTACGAGGGATTGAAAAGTACTCGGCCTAACCAAGAAAATAAACACATACTAAATCAGTTATATTTTTATTTTTCTACATAATCACCATCAAAGTTCAATACACTTTTGCCACCTCCCCTTCCAAGCATTTAGACCGTTAAAAAAAATGATTCTTCCTTAGAGTCAAAATATGCGTCTACAGCTGCTTTGACCTCGTCGTTTGTCGAAAATCTTTGACCTCCCAAGTGCTTTTTTAGGTTAGGGAACAGAAAGAAGTCTGATGGTGCCAGATCAGGTGAATACGGCGGATGCGGTAACAGTTCAAAGCCACAGTTGTGAATTTCAGCCATTGACTGTACTGACGTGTGAACACGGGCGTTATCTTGATGAAACAGGACTTTTCTTCTGAGCATTCCTCGACGTTTTTCTTTTATTTCCTCTCGTAAACGACGTAGTAAGGTGCAGTAGTAATCAGAGTTTATAGTCTGACCCCTTTCAAGATAATCAATCATAATCACACCTTTCGAGTCCCAGAATACTGAAGCCATCACCTTATTTGCCGACAAAATCGACTTAGCCTTTTTAGGGGGTGGTGAACCAGGTCTTCTCCACTGTTTTGATTGTTGTTTTGTTTCCGGTGTACAGTAATGAACCCATGTTTCGTCCATAGTAACAAAACGATTCAAAAAATCATCTGCATCGGCTTCAAATAACTCCAAACAGTCGCGTGAAATAGTCAATCGTGTCCTTTTTTGTTCAACTGAAAGCAGTCGCGGAACCCACCTCGCAGACACCTTGTGGAAACCCAACTCGTTGACAATGATGTTTTGAGTTCGTTCATAAGAGATGCCTATAATCTCGGCTATCTCTCTAATTTTTAATCTGCGGTCTCCCATTATTAAATCAAGTACTTTTTTAATATTTTCGTCAGTAGTTGACGTCGAAGGCCTTCCAGAGCGGGGTTCATCTTTCACACTCTCTCTACCACGCTTAAATTCTGCTATCCATTTTTTGACGGATGAATATGACAGAGCACAATCGCCTAATGTACTGACCATGTCATCATGGATGGCTTTTGATGATAGCCCCTTCTTATGGAGGTACTTAATGACGGCACGCTGCTCGATTTGCTCCATTCGCAGAAATTATGACCGATTACTTTGTTAATAAATTTATAAAATCACAACTAATTATCGCACACGTTTCGAACTTCACACAATGAACTAGTCTGAACTGAACTAAATAATGTGGGTAGATTTGATTTTTAGAATTGAATGGATCTGTGTTAGGCCGAGTACTTTTCAATCCACCCTCGTATAAACAGGCACCTAATAAAAAAATTAATAACAGTATTTTTTTTAAATTGTAAAGCGTTAGTTTATAGTAAAATAAAAACTTATTTTTAGTACCGAACACGTCAAAAAATGTTTATATAACTCACTTATACTTTAATAAAGTATGTTAATCTTACTGTTGTAAAACAGGATAGATTGCTCGTTTGAACGCACTAATGTCAGGAAATAGTAATGCGATTTGACCCGTGCGCGTTCTTTAAGGAAGGTTATAATATTTTATGCTATGGTCTTAAGGAGTCGCTCATTGAGACCGAAAAATTATCGAAGAAGGCCTAACTGTGAATGCTTATGTGGTTAGCTTATTTTACGTGGGTAAACCTCGGAGCCGTAGCCGGATAGCCGTGTGGTGGCGGCTCGATAAAAGAATACTACCACTCAATCTCATCCAATGGATCTCGTAAAAGGCGAGTAAGGAATTAAACTGCACTGTGCACCCAACAACGCATGATGGCGATGGTCTCACCACCTATCACACAAAGTGCATTATATTGTTTTGAAACGTGGATTGTGGCAGTCATCTGTTTTTACAGTCGTGATCTTATGTATGTATGTATGATTGCCGTGGCATCAGTGGAGTCGCTAATGGACATCGGACACAGGGGCCAAATTTTTTTAGCCAGATTGGCCGAGTGTCTTCCCACGAGGCTGCACGTGTGGTAGCGGCTTAAGAGAATCTACCACCCCATCTCAACCCGTGGGTGTCGTAAAAGTCGACAGAGGGAAAATATAAATCAGAAGATGGGCAGCAGCATCTCCTGGAAAATCTGAATAAATAAACTGCGGTTGCCAACCCGTCTGTCAACTTGTCAACACCATAAATTGGTAATCGACCACTTGTTGACCATAAATTGTGAAAATATTATATTTATATATGTTTATCATTTTGTTCCAGTGTCAAATTCGGGCTGTTCCACGTAGATTACAATAGCACGGAAAGAACAAGAATTCCTAAACTGTCTGCATTTAATTACGCCGAAATTGTAAGAAAAAAGAGAATAAACTTCAAATATATTGAAAAGATACCAAAATCATCGCACTATAATCGTTTATAATATTTAACGTTAATCGATTACCTTGAGAAAAGTACTCGTGGTATCTTTTTTGTTAAATGTTATATATACAAAATGTTAAATGTTGCTATATGTAAATTAAGTTATGTCTAGTTATAAGTTATGACACCTCATTAAGTATTGTGATCGTTATGTTTTACCATAATAAATATTGTTTTAATATATTTTTTATTAATATTTTAACCTGATTTGAATACACGAGTAAAATAAACAGTTGAAGAAATAAAAGTGTAAGGGATATTTGCGTCCCTTGATCACAGTGAAAAATTTTCAAGAAATATCACTTATGTGCCCTTCTAGATCTTATTTTTGTGTCTTTTCCTGATTTCGTTTATAAGCACGGCCAATGCTCGGTTGATATTTTTTCTTATCATGATTTAATTTTTCTTTCTTAAAGTACGTCCCCCCAATGGCAAAACTAAAGTTCTTATGCAACGTAATTTTGGTGGTGCCATGAACATTGACAATCTTCGAGAGGATGTATCACTTTTGGACTGGTTGCATCTTCTAGATGCAGACGAAATTGATAAAAAAGTTGAAATATTCTCATCCAACCTAGTTAAGCTTTATTATATATAATGGTGGTAAGATTCCTATGCAGGAATCCGTCTAGGTAGGTACCACCCCAGGGCCAGTTATTCTGCCGTGAAGCAGTAGTGTGCAAACATTACTGTGTTTCGGTTTGAAGGGCACTGTGAGCTAGCGTAATCACTGGGCATATGAGACTTAAGACCTTATGTCTCAGGGTGATGGGCACAGTGTGGTGTTACACAGAAATTTCCTGGGTGTCATTGCATTTGTTATGGGCAGACGTTGCACTTACCATCAGGTGAACGTTTTGCTCGTTTCATCACTTTATCCAATAAGAAAAAAAAATACATGCGCCAATTCGAGCAATTAAAATTAAACACTACCCATCACCATGGCTCACAGAAGAGATCAAATCTATAATATTTAAGAAGGCTGCTTTAAAAACGAAATATAAGTGCAGACCTAACAACACAAATTGGGAAAAATATGTTGCTATTCGAAGTCGTTGCAAAAGGGTGTGTAGGAATGCTCAGCGCTCAGAGCTCAGCTCAGACTCATGAATGTCACCCCATTCAGACTCATGAATGTGGTGACATTCATGAGTCAGTGCAAAACGGTGATCCAGCAAAGATCTGGAAATTTCTAAAATCATTAGGGGTTGGAAAATCTCGTAATATTTTTGTTCCTAGCGATTTAAACCTTAATGTACTCAATCAGCAGTTCTCTTGCTCGCCTAAATTTGAAAAGGCTACTAAAGATAAAACTTTAACACATCTTTCGTCTCTTCCAACACCTAAGTACTCTACTTTTATCTTTAATCAATTCTCTGTGTGTGACGTTAAGAAGAGCATTTTATAAATATCTTCCAACGCAGTAGGAAGAGATTGTGTGAGCCGTAAAATGATTCTGCCTATCCTAGACATTATTCTTCCAATCCTCTGTCATATCCTGAACTGGTCCGTTTCTTTTGGCATTTTTCACCACCTTTATGCTGACGACCTTCAAATATATACACAGGCTGCTCCTAAAGATATCTCCTTTTGCATACAAGATCTTAATAAAAACCTATCGCAAATATTAGTATTGAGCACAGACCACGGCTTAAAGGTTAACCCCTTGAAATCGCAGGTTTTTATTATTGGCAGCCCGAAAATATTATCGAAGTCTAATATTTCTTATCTCCCTCAGGTTATTTTTAATGGCATTGTAATACCCATTAGTGACACAGTTAAGAACTTAGGGATCATTATTGACAAGAATCTCTCTTGGTGTCCTCAGCTGCAAGAAATTCGTCGTAAGGCTTCTGCGTCTGCAGGTGTCTTGCGAAGATTGCGCAATTTTCTTCCTGCTGCCACTAAGATTGCGATTGCACAATATCTTCTTATACCAATTTTAGATTATGCCGACGTCAGCTATTTAGATCTCACTGAAGCCCAACTAGATCAACTTGAGTGACTTCAATATTTTTTAACAGATTTTATTTGGCTTACGCAAATATGATCTTATTTCAATCTATCGTAAAAATCTCAAGTGTGCTCTACAATCCGTCTTATCTTTCTTAGCTAAAAGAAAAGTTTTTAAATGATACCCATTCGAAATCTGAGATATTCAGAGAATCCTCTATTACTAATGCCATCTCACAGTACTAAATTCACAGATGGATCTTTCACTGTGCAGGCCGTCCGTCTATGGAATGCATTACCAGTGGAAGTTAGACGTGCTCAGTCTTTAATAACATTCAAAAGGCGCGTCAAAAGTTACTACCTGTCGCTTTAATTTTAAACCCTTATTTCGGTATGTATACATGTGTATATTTATGTCTATATGTTTTATATGTATGTGTGTACGTAAGTATAGCTATATATTAATCGCCGGCACACCCTCTTTAATAGTTTCTTCAGTAATATCCATTTACCGGTTGTCTGGAAGAAATCGCTCTTAGCGATAAGACCGCCGCTTGATGTACCATTTTATTCAATGTTTTTGTTTATTTCATTTTTTTTCATGTACTATGTGTAATAAAGTGCAAAAATAAATAATTAAAAATAAATAAATTATATAACCTTTCTAAATTACTTATATATAATTTATTATACCTTTATAACTGTCCCGTAAATTTTACCGTTGTATTTATCCTGGTTTTGTTAGGCATTACTTTACATTTTTTTGTACCTATATTTTTGTTATTTATCGAAAATACATACATACAGTCACGCCTTCTTTCCATATAAGAGGTACGCAGAGACCAATCATGTAGCCCACATTTCGCCCTCGCGGGAAACGAGACGTGACGGGTGGCTAACCACGTCGCCGCCATTTTCGTACAAGTCAAAACATTCTCACTTCCCATTGCGTTCCCACGAGCAATATAGTGACAAAATTGCGTTTTATGGTGTTCTTCGGCACAAATAAAGGCTAACAATACCTTAGTCGCCTCTTACGACATCTCGGTAGAAAAAAGGTAGGTGCTAGTCTACTCTGCCGGACTCCTATCGGCTATTCGGTGTCTATACCGTAAATAAGCATTAAAAAAGAGAAGGAAAAGCTTTAAAAAGAAGATTTTGAAATAATAAAAATAATGGGGAAAGTCTTTCACGCCAACGTTGCATGATATGGTGGATATGTCCTAAAAATATTATTTTATTTCTCGAACAATTTTAGTGGCAGTAGTGGGTATCGAACCTTGATTTGGTTTTGGTATAGGCAGATTTATTGCCTTGCAATGGTTTTAAAGTGAAAATGAGGTTATGTATTCAGATGAAGTCCGAGAATATAGATAAAAATAAGTTAACACCTACCAAATAAGCAATTTTGAGACAGAAACATCACAGAGAAGTTCTAATAAGACTCAAGCTGAAACTAAGGCCTTAAAATACTATTTAAGTCATTTGTAAAAGAAGGAGCTTTTGGAGGCGTTGAAGCCTTCCCGAAGACCAAATAATTCATAAGGCCTAAAATAAAAATTTCTAGAAACCTCCCCGAAGGTAATCCAACTGCATTTTAACCTGTTTTACAACGCACAATAAATATGTAATATAATACAATATATTGGGTCCTTACATATGAAATTGGCATTTTGTATGAGAGGAATATAAAGTCGTTTTTTTTTGGATAATATATTTAATTAATCAAAGTATGTACCATTGTTATCTATGCACTATTGCCATCTCAGAGGTAGTTCATTAATCTCATACTAAAAAAACCATGGGGGCGAGAATCAATAAAGCTCTCTGAAGGCGGTTTGGACTGCCACATCGGAGATGAATTTTTTTCCTTGTAAGAAGTTATCCAAATTCCGGAAAAAATGGTAATCTGTTGGAGCCGTCCGGGGAGTACGGTGGACGTCGCAGACATTCCAATTGTAGCCCCTCTAGTTAAGCGGCTGTCTGTTGTGCAGTGTGTGGTCTAGTGTTGTCCTAAAGCAGCAGTGGCCAAGAGCGAATTACCAGCCTCTGTTGTTTAGCAGCTAGTTCTTCCATCACTGTTTGCAGTTGCTGACAAAAGATATCTGCCGTAATCGTTTGACCAGATTTTAGAAATAAGTCATAAGTCGGCATTTTTAGAAAGCAGATTTTAGAAATAAGTCACATTGCAATTTACAGTCAAGTTCATACGAATTTAATTTGAAATGGAAAGTAAATTATTATAAAAGGTATACAAATACGTATTATGATTGTCATGCAAAGCATTTTAGTTTAGTGAATTTTTGAAAGCAAAAGCTCCAGTCGGGGTTGGTAGGCCAATTGCGTATTGGTTGACTAACTATATGACCCATATGTTCCTATTTTTCGAAAATATTTATGGTTTACTAAAGAAATCAAAGTTTGAGATAAAAATTAATCATTAAATTATAAATAACCCCGTCTGTGAAGAATTCTGCAAAACTTATGATTTTTTTTATTGGATAAAGTGAGGAGACGAGCAAAACGTTCACCTGATGGTAAGTTCAACGTCGGCCCATTACAGATGCCGTGTCACCAAGAATATTTCTGTGAAATTTTTATTACACATTATATTTTGTCATCCCGTAATTCAAGCCAACCTGCAACAGTTGAGTATTGGGGCATTGGGGCAGGTTGACCATCTCGGAGAGGTTTCCTAAAACTGAAAAAATCCGGATTTTATTTATTAATATCCACATAGAACCTTTTTTTATTATTGTCTATGAAATTTGCCACAGTTTACAATATTTCTCATCAACACCAAGACATCAGTTTTTTTTTAAAATAAGGGTAACCAAAAACGTGGTCAACCATCCCCGGTCTGCCCTACCTGACTTCTAAGCCGCGGGTCCTGGGTTCGAATCCCAGCCGGAGCCAACATTTGTGCTAAAACATAAATTGTTGGTTTTCGGGTCTGGTTGTGTTGTGATTGTCCCCGTGTTTCTGACACTGCATTCTAGCCACTTGTGGCACTATAATATCTCCTGCGCAGTTGATGCCTCTCGACAGTAGTCGGAAGTTGTCGTCGTGGTCGAAACCGGCCAGGAGAACATCATCATATTATTTAAAAAAATGTCAGCTCATGGATTTAAATTGATTACTGTGTGTAAGTGTTAAATACCTTCTTTATTGACGCCGAAACTAGATGTCCTTGTGTGAATGCAATATCGTAAACTTAATTGATTATTACCTTTTTTGTTATATGAACACTGATTTCTCGAATAAAATGAATAACTAAAGACCATAAACTAAGGCGTCATAAATCAATAGCTATAATAATTGCATTAAACAAATGTTACGTCGTGACTAGTTGACCTCGGAAGCAAAAGCCGGCAGCAGGAACTATGAAATATTTTATCAATATAGTTACACCGTACGCCCTCGGTATGTTTTAAGAATAATGGCCTGTAACCTATTTCATCAACCTTGGTCAGTCCCCGCTTGTAATTAAAATATGACGCGTACTGTATTCATTGAATATTTTGCAGGTTTTATTTTAGCACGTCTACTACACTACCCTTGACAACAAAACAGTCGCCTCAGTAAAGTACATAGTTCTAGTTTTTAGTTTAGTACTTCTACCAATAAATAGCAAAATATGTATTAAGTTTGGCATATATAAGTACCATGGATAGCTTTCTTTTCTACAGATAGATGTCGTAGACTTATCTTCCTGGCCGAAAAAAAACAACAATAATAACTATTATTAACAATCAGAATTTGGCACCTACGCTGAACGTAAAATTATGACGTGAGCTAACTCAAAACCCTTCTGCTATAAGATCACAGATAGAGTCAGATGCTGTGTTAAAGATAAGAGACCATCACAATACAACCAAACGTGAAAAACAGTAATTGGTGTATTATTTCGGCTAGGATTTAAATTTTGGATCCACGACTCGGCGGTCATGTGTAATATTTGTACTGGTGGTGGGATTCCTATGCAGAAATCCGTCTAGGTAGGTACCACCCCAGGGCCAGTTATTCTGCCGAGAAGCAGTAGTGTGAAAACATTACTGCGTTTCTGTTTGAAGGGCACTAAAAGCTATCGTAATCACTAGGCATATTAGACTTAAGAACTGATGTTTTGAAGGGCACTAAAAGCTATCGTAATCACTAGGCATATTAGACTTAAGAACTGATGTCTCAGGCTGACAAGCCCAGTGTCACATCAACGTTCTGGGTGACACGGCAATTGTTATGGTAGACGTTGCACTTACCATCAGGTAAACGTTTCGATCGTTTCGTCAATTTATCCAATAAAAAAAAATTACGATTACCACTAATACACACGTCATCGTTTTGAGCTAGATTAAGTTATAAAAGCCAAAAGCTTAACTGTTATTGAATCATTATTTATTCCAAAGGAAATCTGTTTATCATCAAAAAAAAATTACGTGTATAAAATAGTTTAATTTATTCATATTCTTAGTAAACCGAAGTAGCTAAAAAGCATCTTATGTATCATTATTTCCTTAAACTATGATGCAATCTCTATTTATGTTAAGTAAGCCATATTAAAAATGCTCTTGAATCTAACTGCAGGTTATAACAAAAGTTTTACTTTCGCTTATATGTTAATAAATATATGAAGGTCATTTTAACGCGAATTGTAAATGTAGACTCGAATTTAATATGTAAAAATTGTTATATCATTTTTTTTAATAAATACTAATTAATCGTTTTCAAAATATTGTCGTGTAGTTAAAAGAAATAATCCCCAATATTGAGTCAATTAAGAGATACTCGTAATTAATTTATTCCAAAAATCTTAAAATGTTATATGTATTTGTAATAACGTATTTTATAATAATTAACCATACGACGCGAAACTTCATACGCTTTTTACATACATATTTAGGCTTGACTGACATTACAATAACCGAATGTTTGGTATTTGTTTTTAACCACAAAAATTCAAGAAAATAATAGTAGCCATTTTTATGTAATCATCAAATTAACTGTATTTTTTGGTTTCGATCGTACTGCGGCTATTGTACATATTTGGAATATATATGCTACAGAAGTTTTCTGAAACGCGATATAATTTGGTGTCTGAAAAGAAATTTATTTAATTTCTGATTATTTTGTATAGTTATTTATCCAATTGCATTATTTTTATAATTTTTTTTATAATAATATGTACATATTAGATACCGTATTCATTTCAATTTCTCTCAAAAGTCTCAAATTAAACGCATAGCCTGCTTCAACATAACCTGGCCTACAACACGAGTATAGCATTTTCTTATTTAGCATAATTATTTTTGCAAAAATAGTCCTGTCCTTGATGATGGCCCAGTCCCTGTAGAGTCTCGAGCACAGTCATTTTACAACATGGCAAGTACAGTTCTAGAATAGTAGGTACAGTAGTAGACTATATTTTGGAGACAGCTCCTAATGAAGGATCCTGCCTACTAGGTTGTGTCTGTGCAGATATTCAGTTATAAAGCGCCGGAAAGCATGCCTAACTGACTCGCCTGGATTTAAACAAGCTAGACAGGTGTCACGATGTATCCCCGATAGTTGGTGGTCTTAAAAACCTGACCCTGTATTGCACAGACAAAACCTTTGGTTTCCCCAAAGAGCTCACTAAAGCGTAGCCAGTGTAAGGGTAGCGACGGTGTCTAGAAAAGACTCATATACAGCTGTGTAGAAGCATCTCGAGAAGCTTTTTCACCTTTTAAGCGGTCTTCCGGTCGGAGACGATCAGTACTGTCGGGTCTTGGCATTGCTCCTTGACCAGACTACAAGGGTAACTTATTTATTATAAAAATCTTTTTTACATCAGCTTTAAATGATATTTATTTAGGATAAAATGACGAGACGAGCAAAACGTTCACCTGATGGTAAGTGCAACGTCTACCCATAACAAAAACTGTGTCACCCAGAACATTTATGTGTGGGATACAACACTGTACCTGTCACCCAGAGACATCAGTTCTTAAGAGTCATATGCCCAGTGATTACACTAGGTCTCAGTGTCCCTTCAAACCGGAATTGATCCCAGTAGGAAGTAATTATGGAGACTGCAAACGTCGCAATTGTGCACGATGAGACTAAAAATGCCATGCTCATCAGACTAAAGCTTCTGCGGAAAATACAGCCTCATCACTGACGAACTCGGATGACTGTAACTGAGGATAAGGGACGTCATAATGGTGTGGAGTTTTCTGTCCAGGGCATCCATCCGAGTATGCCAAAGATATATACATAAAACCGTTTTATGTACACCAGACAAAAGTCGGAACACTATTGTTATTCGTGCAAAACATAAATTCTAAACTGATTGTTTCATGGCATCGATGCCGTGTGGTGGCGGCGGCAGAAAATGTGCCGTGTGGTGGCGGTTTAAGAAAATCTACCACCCCATCTCATCCTGTGGTTGTCGTAAAAGTCAACAGAAGTAAAATAAAAACTAGGAAATGGGCAGCAACATCCGGGAACATCTGAAAAAATAAACTGCGGTTACCAACCCGCCTGCCAAGCGTGGCAACTAAATGTAATGTAAATCCCCCCAAAATGTGAGCCATAAAGTTTTGTGGCAATCTATGAGGAAGGCTTATGTTTAGCAATGGACCAGTGATAGGCTGAAATGATGATTCTCATCGATACCTATGTTTTGTGACGTACCCAGGTATGTTGACAGGCATAGATATGTCTTTGCCCTTGAAGTTTTAGACCACAGCAACAACTTCTAGCTATAGTACATATGTGCGTATTTCTTAATTATATGTGATATTATTATAACAAACACATGCCTGGAGGCATGGAAGCCAATACAGGTACAGACGAATATAAGAGTACAGTCCCATGAGTTTCATCATTCACCATGTTTTCAGGTTTCAGCTTAGATTTGAACTAAGAACTCATCAATTACGTTAACAAATAGAGAAACCAATAAGCAAACAACACCTTTTAAAATTTTTCTTCCTAACTAAAGAAGATTAAAAATATCACTTTACTGAACCTTATTATAACGTTTATTTATTAAAAGTACTGATGACTAATTTCATACAAGTGGGTAAATTGAGCTAACTTGAACATAAAAGTAAGGTATTTTCCCGTTCCGGGTAAAACCTGGACTCTACAATACCCGTTACATTAAAATTGCGGTAGTTTTTAACTCCAAATACAAAAAATGGGAATCCCATGTGAGCACTATGGTAATATATTCAATTGACTGTTCGATTTTATTACGTCATTCTAAAAATTCATTTTTATTCGCATAAACAAGGAAATTAATGTTTAAATAGTATTGTGCTCATGGGTCAATAGTCTTGTCAACAAAGTTTGGTTAAATGTTCGGTTTTTTTATAATGATAATTAATGTATATTTTAAATATACAGTGGGAACTCTTTCATCCGGAATAAAAAGTATCTGTCCATCTCCAGAATGTAAACAATCACTGTGCCGAATTTCGTCAAGATCGATTCAACGGTTGGGCCGTTAACAGGCGTTAAAATTTGGCGTATACCAATATTCTAAGCGCGAAAGGAACTCTCTCTGTCCCTCTGTCACTGTTCACGGTTCAACCGCTGAATCGATCGTAATGAAATTTGGCACAAAAATGGCTTGCATCCCGAGGACAGATATAAGATATTTTTTATCCCTGAAAATTAAATAGCTCTCACGGGATATTTAAAAAACCTATAACCACGCGGACGAAGTCGCGGACATCAGCTAGTATTCTCATAATAAGTAAATAATTGGTTTTCCGGATTCAACGCCTGTTTGTTTACCCGTCTCTGTTACTGCGTAATTATAACTCTCCTTCTATATTTTTTTGTAAGCGATCTTCGTATAAGTATGGACTGATTTATCGGCCAAATCATATTTATTTTAAATCTATTCAACAATTTATTCTTCACTAGATACGATTACCTACGTATATTTGTAAATTTCAAACTAGTATTTATTATTATTTAAGTCGAGTGATAGTGATATTGTGTTGTGTTTCATCCCAACAACATCGTAACAAATACTCGTAGTTATAAATGTCAACCGGAGGCTGGGTAAATGTAAAGTTTCATGTGTATTATAATAATATTAATTGTCTGCTTCGAAATCGTGTTAAGTTTTCTAAAAATACTAGCTGATGCCCGCGACTTCGTCCGCGTGAATTTAAGTTTTTAAATATTCCGAGACAATTATTTGATTTTCCGGGATATCCTATGTCCGTTTCCAGGATGCAATATCTCTGTGCTAAATTTCGCGAAGATCGGTTCAGCGGTTGAACCGTGAAAAGGTAACAAACAGACAGAGGGACAGAGATAGTTATTTTCGCATTTATAATATTAGTATGGATAAAGAATTCGATACTTATTTTTTATGTTGTTAAATATTTATGTCAAAAATACACTACCACCGCTTCTCATATACTGATTAAAAGGACACAAATAATAACATTAAATAATTGTTAATTCCTAAGATTACTAATACATAAAGGAAGATAGATTAAAGGATTTTCGTTATTGTATAACTCAGTCTGTAAAAAGTCAACTGCTGGAAGTCTTTCCCAAGTTGGGAAGTTTTGCCATAATCAGCACGCTTGGCAGACGAACTGGCGATCGCAGCACCAAACAATACACCTTAAACGTTGCTACCCGTCACCGGTCTGGATGATTTAAGCCTGGGATAATTAAGATAACCATTTTACGTAACCATATTTCACCACCAAACGGAGGCGAAGAGTTTTCCTCCTCTCACTTACCACTATAGACGAAACACCGTCACTATACATCGAAATTTTTAACATTTACAAAATGTCTTATGTCCGGTTCCTTTATTGAAAACATAAGATTTTTTTGTTATGTTTTCAATAAAGCGGATAGATGTCCGGTAGAGTTGAATTTCACCTATCTCTTTCCTACTGAGGTGAGGTATCTAAGAGGCGACTAAAGTATTGGGTAGTAGATTCTGTTACGCAAGTGTGATGGCGGCTGTAGAAAGTCTACCACCCCATATCATCTCGTCAGTGTCGTAAATGACGTGTGTGATGAGCAGCTGCATTTTCCTGGAACGTCTGAATAAATAAGCTGCAGTTGCCAACCCGCCTGCGTGGCAACTATGGCAAGATCTCCCCAAAATGAGAGCTGCAAATTCTTTTGGCAATCTGTGGGGGACTATGTTCAACAGTGATGATGATGATGAACTTTTACTCATAAAAAATTTAATCTGCTTATTAGATTCTCTATTTTACTAAACATATTCGATAATAGTTGCAGCTTCAAATTTTATTTTGTCGCATGTAACGCACAAACGACATGCACAAACGACGCATGCAACGACATGAAGAAAGCAATCATATTTCTCTATTTTCCCAAATTGCCCTGACAAAATTTGTTTGAATATTGGGAGGTTTATCTTATGTTATTTGTATTCACCTAACGACACAGGGAAGGAGAATATTTGCTGTTACACTTGATTTGTAACAAATAAAATAGTCCAAAAAAATTATCTCCAAATTTTTATTTTTCAAGCCTAAGTACATAGTGTAATAGTGACATTATTCTTACACTTTTTAAAAATTTATACAATAAATGAAAACTGTGTATATCTTCTTGTTCTAGGCGTCGTACTTAACTAAGGGCGGATTTCACCGTTGAAACTAAACGCGATCAGTTCAATCTGAACGAAATTTAAGCGTTTACCTGAGTTCAATGCTACTGTTTGCATTTCACCAACATCAACTGAACGCGATTAAAGCTAAACGCGGTTCAAATTCTGAACGCCCAATTTTCAACGTTCAGCTCTTTAAACGCGTTTAGAGAGCTGTCATTGTCAATTGCACAACTATGTAAACACAATAAATATTTTTAATACGTGTTGTTTATTGTTTGCATACCTATGTGTCTTATTCATAAAAATAGGCTGTTTGATGTCGCAAAATTATATATACATCGAGTTTTTGTTTTAGATTGTGACGATATTTCATGTAAACCTCGTTTTTCTGAACGCGATCAAAATGGAGCCGGTGAAATCGGTTAGACGAAAACCGAGTTCAAATGATACATTTGAACTAAGTTCAGTAAAACGTGGTTTTATTAAACTTGGTTTCCAAAGCGATCGGTGAAATCGGGTCTAAAATAGTTGTAAATAGTGTAAACATATGCTATGGCAAGCAAGGCAATTCTTCTTGACTTGTAGTTGTTACATGGGTGGCGGTGATCACTTCCACAAAACACTTTCAAAAACGTGCGAATAATGTGCGGCTTCATATCTTTGCTGATATGAAAATGTAAGGAGTCCGCCATTTGTAATCCTTTTTCATAAAGGTGAATACACTACAGTTAATAAATAAATAAATAAATAAGGATAAAAATAAATTGCTCTTAATGGCTTTACACCAAACGCTATAAAAATATAAAACAATAATAAGAAAAAGCCGGCTCAAGGCTAAACGATTGGCTACTACGTCATAAGACGCGAGTTTGATTCCCAGATCAGATATCTATAACGAAAAAAAAGGAAAGATTATTGAAAATAATATTTAAAGTATCTGAAATTTACGAGTCTTTAAACCTAAAATCTAATAAGTAAATATTAATATCAATATATTTATTTGTATATTCTGCGCTGGATAATTATGATTAAGACTTGCGAGAAAAGGTTTTTAACACCAATGGCAACGACCAGTCGTCAGACCTGATACAGTTCCTTTGAAAACATGGCGCGAGGACGAATGTCATGAGAAATTATATGGCACAAATACCTCTCACCTAACCCAGCTAACTCTCCTGACTACCATTTTTTGGCAATGTTTTTTTTTTATGCCGGCATCGACGCGGACGGTTTTATATAAGGCGTTACCGGGGTTTCTTCTGCAAGAAGTCTTGGTGGTTCGACGATTCGATTTCTTTATTCCTCTTTTTAGGTATTTTTAGATGTGTAGCTGGGGCTAATTTTTATAGCATTCCATCAAGTTTGACCACCGCATTCGTACGATAATTAGATAGTTCTATTTTGCAAATATTGAATTGTTGGAAGCATATATTAGCTATTTCCTTTTTCTCATCTGCTGTTAAGGTTGCATAACTAATGATTTTCCCGCTGGCCGGTGCGGTGGCATCTAATAGGTCTGCGCTCTGCTTATTGACCTTTTTTTATTTATTATTAATTTGTTTACATATATGATTTTACAATACGAAATGTTGATGTAAATGTGCTTGTAAATGGGGAAGAGTTGAGCCTTGTGTTTACCACGTCTTTTTTGAAATAACTCTTGACGAAAAACTTCAATGAGGGCTCCATTCAAGTTTCCATATATCTAAACCCGCAAGTAGACTTATGTCTGCTCTGCCATGGGGAAATGCGCCTGCCGTAGAAATAATTTTTGTTTAAAAAAAATGCCCATAAGAGCTTTTTACAATCTTGACTTTAATGCGTTTAATATCTTAATCTTGGCCTCTCAATACAGTACATACACACACAATACATGAAAACGTCATGTCTGACATAAATCATTTATTGGCTTGAAGCAGACGTACACAAAAGTAATACATAATAAAAAAATTAAAATAGCAGTACAAAAATATATAAAAAAAAGAAACTAAAAACAGAAATAATACCTAAAATAAAAGTATGGAAATTGTACGCCGTACTCCTAGCAAACGAGGTTGACAACTCAGCATGCACTGCGGTGGAAGCGAATTTGCACTCCGATGTCGTTTAAAGAAAATAAAAAAATAATATGAAATACATAATAATTACAATATTACGGTAATAATATAAAAAAACAGTAATAACATTTTGAAAATAAATACATAGCTTTCTGACACTTATAGTAATTCCTAACAATAGATCTTAAATCGTGCAAGCAAAACTTAGCAATCAATTTAAATTCTAATAGATGTTCTAATCGATGCCTTTTTATATATAGTTTTTTGCATCTTTATAACAAAGGATTGCAATTATTAAGAAATGTACACAATAAAATAGACTTGGGGATGTGTTTCATTGACGGAAAGAATATAACAACGAGCAGAAAGAAGCAGTATTTTTTAGCAAAGACGACCCATCAATTCACATATCGAAAGTATGTAACATAAACCTAAACATTTTACAAGCACCGCAGTGCCAATTAAAAAAACGAGATAAAAATAACTAATAAAACTATATTTAACCGTGCCTTAAAATAATCAATCAAAATAATAAATGAAGAAATTTTTTGCAGGTTTTAAATTCTTTTAAGAACTGTAGTAAGAAGCAGCACGGCAATTAGCTCAGTATTGAGTGGACTTGTCATAGAACATTACAGGACAACCAATGTCGAATCTCACGCAGGCCGCCCTCAATTCTTCAAATCCCCATCTCGCTCAGGGGCCATACTATTTAGGTATGTACACAACTAGATGAACTTAATTAATTTATAATATTTTATTTGTATAAATATGTATGTATATAATATCTTTTTGATTAATATGGCCTTAGTTCAGGAGGGCTTATTTGCGCTTTCTTAGCAATAAGTAGGGTCATTTTTTTGTTCATCTAGAAGAACTTTTTTATAGGCATATTTAAACGATTTGACTTGAACTCCATTTTTGTGTCGTCCTCTTCCTGTGTAAAAGGCAGCGTAGTGACAGCTTGGGACGATAATATTTTATTTGTATAAATATGTATGTATATAATATCTGTTTGATTAATATGGCCTTAGTTCAGGAGGGCTTATTTGCGCTTTTTTAGCAATAAGTAGGGTCATTTTTTTGTTCATCTAGAAGAACTTTTTTATAGGCATATTTAAACGATTTGACTTGAACTCCATTTTTGTGTCGTCCTCTTCCTGTGTAAAAGGCAGCGTAGTGACAGCTTGGGACGTGCTGGTGTTCAGACTTCCCTCATTACTGTGAGTTCCTACGTATAGTGATATGCCCGAACTTACATTCGGGGCATCGCCAGCTGAAAGGTACATTACCCTTGGTCGGCAGCGCCACACACAGCTTGTGGTGCGGAAAGTTGCATTTACTGCACCTAACGCCTTCACTAGGCGTCATGAAGTTACGGAAACTATTGCATCTTTCTGTAGGCATTTTTAATAATCGTGTATTGTACCTATACCCAAAATTTACACAGCGCTTTTATAGCAGATGGCGTCCGTGTGGTTTTTATGAAATCATCTTTAAATTGTAATTTGTAGCACTATGATCCCAGGTTGAAATAACGCACCTTTTTTTACACCTTAAAAATAATTTATTCAGTAATGAATGTTTTATATTTTTAGTGTCGGGTAGAGCAAAAAGTCTTTTTAAATAGTTTTTTTAAATCTACAGTTTTATAGTCTTTAAACTGAATGTAAACACTAGATAACACTGTGTACAATGTATCTCACTTTAGTGTAAACTGTCACAATAAACGATTACAATTAAATACTGTTTTCTTAACAAAAACTATTATATTTTCGGAGCGCGTAACACATGACGTTACGATACATTGGATAATCACTTTAATAAAAAAAGTGGTGTTCATAATGTAAATATCAGGAAACAAGTACTAATTAATTATGCCAGTTACTCGACTTCACCGAGTAAGTAACTTTTTCATGGGGCCCTCCACACGTTTTACAACAAAATCCCAGAAAGTGCGCAAAGTCAATCAATTCAAGTTTAATCAAAAAGTTGATACTTTTTATTAAACAAAGACTTTTTAAAAAGGGTTATTATAATATTATTGAATTCATGGATGATGATAACCCAAGGAGGTGATAGCTGCCAAGCTATTTCTACATCATTATAATACTGCTGTAATTGTACATTATTTTTAAAATTAATAAAAACGAAAAAATGCAACTGGGTGTTTTGCCGGTTCTTCCCAGGATAGAGGCATTTGTTTGCGAACTAGTATAGTTTAAAAAAAAATTAAACGGATTGGAGTTGCTAGTTATCAATATACAAATATTTTGTAGGCCGTCGGAATACAATTTATTTATTTACTTAGTCTTAATCTAAACTGAGATAGTCTGTTCAGCCTATAAAATGTTAACCACAAAAACAATTGCAAACTTCCATTAATTAATCACCATCATTAACTACATATGTAAAGGATCTATGTTTTAAAAAAAGCGACGTTCTTTCTGCTACCAGCACCAGGTTTCTTAAAACATTTAAATTGAGCCTTTCTTTTTAGAATTGAAAATTTCTACTGAAAATAAAAATATAATTTATATTACTTACTAAAATAAAAATTTGTCAAATACATTCAGCTTGTTTACTACAACTATAATTCATTATTTAGAATCAAATCTATACTCATGATCTATAACCTCTTTTAATGCTCGAAAATATGAAAAAAAAATAATTTACTGTATTACTACTAAAGCTTACAAGATTGTTTATTTACAAAAACTGTTTTTGTTATATCTCTGCACTCTTAAATTAAAAGCTCAATTTAGAAACCTTTATTCCCTACTTGCTTTCCACCATTACGAAATTTAGCTCTTTGTTAATTTCTCTTCTCTATTTTTACCAGTATTTTGCTTAGCATTCTTCGAGTATCATCATTCTTACGTAGCCGCGAAGCAAGTGTACAATTTGTCTTTGATGGCCAAAGCAGCATGATATATAGCAACATTTATTAAAGTGTAGTAAAATATATAGACGGCCTGTTGTAATTTTCGCCTTCTAATTTAGAAAACATATTATTTCATATTTTTTACTAGACTGCATCCTTAATTAATAACAAGAGGGCACTTGCCGCCCAGAGAGGCACTCTTTTGAGATTATTCGATCCTGCTGCTTGTTGAATAAGCTTCCCACCTAAATAAATTTTAAATTACTGCAAACACTCCAATTTGCTTTCCACAAAATAAAAGCCAAGTTATAAGCATTTACTAAGTTTGTAATGTAAGTTATGAAGAAAGTTGTAAAGAAAAATACAAAAAGAAGTACCTATGCAAAAAAAAACATTATGAGATTTACCGACTATCTACTTCACATAAAAATTGAATACATACATGTACATATATATATATATATATATATATATATACATAGGACGCGTATTCAATATTAATGGGTTATTACATTAATACCTTATATTTTCAATTTTTGTTTCGAACCTTACGGTTAGTAGAAATCAATTTGTTTAAAAGTAGCGTTGTATGTGCGAATGATTCCAGAGAAAATGGAATTTTGTGCGTAGTTTGTGTAGTGATGAAATGTGAAGATATGTGACGGGTACGATACGAAGGCACACGGTAAGCAATCGTTGCGATTATCTCTGATCAATCAAAATTGCCCTGCACGATGTCAAGCAGGTACATGTTCAAAATTGTTCACCTCTGTTATAAAGTTAACATACTATGTTAAGCATAATCATCCTCGTATATATTTGGATTTTTCCGGTAACGGTAATTTCTATGAGATTTATATACGTAACATAATTTGGAGACCATAATGGACTTGTGTATTCCAAAATACTACGTAAATATGCAAAATAAACTGTCTTAATAGCCGCTTAATTTGAAAAAAGCTTTTTTAAGGTACGATAAGTCATAGAAATATAATAAATACTAGTAGGTAATAAATGTGGAAAACTCATTCGCTTTTCCATGAAAATGGCTGCTTTGTAGGTTCCAGTTGTTTCTACGTATTCATCGTATTGTGTACTCCGAGGCTAACGTCAGATTCACATCCTGTTTCCGGTAGACTGAGTTCTAACCGTTATTGTCGCGATTTGCTACTGTCGACTAGGTGAATTTTATTTTACTTGTGGTAATCAATTACATTTCTAAAAAAATAAATATTTTCTGTGTAAAATACTGCTGTATGAGTATAATAATATACCTTACTTAGTCTCCAAATTATTTTTAATTTTCACACATTACAGAAGAAAGCATATTCTCCGTAGTGGACATTAATATTCACTGTTTGATTCCTATTAACATTTTAAGAAGTACGAAATTTTATGAAAGTATTACAAATATATAGTGATTTTAACAGAGCTAATAACGTAACGTTACATTGTACATATATATAAAAAAATTAAAGTTACAGCCTATAAATGTCTCACTGCTGAGCACATTTCTGAGAGGGTTTTAGAGCCGGGAAGGGTCCGCCATGCTGCTCCAATGCGGATTGGCGGACTTCACATGTCTTCGAAATATTTATTATTTCTCAGACATGCAGGTTTCCTCACGATGTTTTCCTTCACCGCCGAGGACGTGGTAAATCGACACTTAAAATTGCAATTGAGAATTTTAGGTGCCGGCACCGGGAATCGAACCCAGGTCACTCGCGTATTATGCAATACGTACATCAATCGATTTTCGATGTCATTAAAAATTTTTTTTTTCAATAAACACTAGAGTACACTAAAATGCCTACATCGATAAATGAGAATTAGTCAATTAAAATATGTTCCCGAATCACATTTAATTGTTTATAGCGTAAGTAAAATGGCTAAAAATATTTTGATTTATTTTTGTATTTTGTTTTTCTTGGTGGTAAGATTATACAGCATTTGTTATGGGCAGACGTTGCACTTACCATCAGGTGAACGTGTTGCCCGTTTCGTTGTTTTATCCAATAAAAAATAAGCAAGAAATAATGAGGAACGATAAATTGACCTTTATAAAATAAATAATAATTTTTTTTTTATTTATTCCTATCCTGCTATAAACAAACTAAAAAAGAACTATACTGAATAAAAAAAAATTATTATTCATTTTATAAGAGGAACACAGGAATGCGCCACCGCAGTACTAGTTATTCTTTAGTCAAACAGAGCTGCGCAAACATTACTACGTTTAATTCCGAAAGGGCACTGTTAGCTAAAGTAATTACTAGGTATTTAAGGCCTACGAACTGGGGTTGAACAAGGGTGACGAGAGCAGCATTATTGCCACACAGAAATTTCTTCTGTTTGTTACAGGCAGACATTGCACTTTCTTACATAAAAAAGTTTTTTGCCTCCAAGATGTAGTTCGTAGATGCATAGATGTTTCGAAATTACATTTTTCTTCCATTAAATAAAGGCATTTCAACGAAAATACTATAGTAAGTTAAACCTAAAAATATGAATGAACCAAATAACCTGTGGAATTATTATATTTTATTCCATTATGTTCTTCTTCGTGAATCTATGACATTAGTAATCTGGGTTACCTTCCAGCAAATGTTACAGAAATTACCCTACGTAAAAACATATTTACTGGATAAGAAAAACAACAATGATCATTACACAACATCGTAACATTTACGACCAACGTGATAGACTAGCTATTTCCACGTGTCAGGAACACGGAAATGAAAAGCGAATTCCGATACTAACAGCATACATTTATTAATACATTTGCATTTCCAAATACCGATTCAGCGTAGAAAAATTACTGAGGAATTAATAACTTCTTATACCTTGAAAACGCATGATGAAGATGGGACTACCTCTGCATCCAAAAGTTATATATTTCAAAAATATCTGCATCTGTTTGGAAAAGAGACTAGAATGTACGACTTAGTACGCAAGTACACTAACTCTTCACTCACTCTTCTTTTTCAAAATGTTATACTTTTTACTATACATTTACATCGAATATAGACTTATGGATAAATAGTTGGAATAAATATTTTAGTAGTAATTAATAGTAATGTTGCACTACTACTGACACGTGGCCTACTGGTTAGAGTATCTGACTACCACGCCGCGGGTCCTAAGTTCGAATCCCAGCCGGAGCCAACATTTGGGAAAAACCTAAAATGTTGATTTTCGGGTCTGGTTGTGCTGTGATTGTCCTTGTGTCTCTGACACTGCATCCTAGCCTACTTCCAATCTTATCGCATGAGTGTCGCATGAGTATGTTGGGACGAGTGAGTGTAACTGGGTTTGCGTGTACACTTGTGGCACTAATATCTCCTGCGCAGTTGATAACTTTCGACGGTATTCGGTATTTCAATTGCACTACTAAATTTACTTAAAATTGTAATTAATATAACAACTAATTTCATTATATAATATTAATAATATGCAACTGTTACTAAGAATTTATATTATCATTAAATCTCATCAAGTTTATTATAAAAATAGAACTGCACACAATTTGGCCATCGGGTCGCTCGCGCAAATGAGGCGCGGCTGTAGCTTATTTTACAATGAAACAGAAGCAGAAGCACCGCGTCGCTCGCCCCTCTGCTCAGTAGCAAACGAACTATAATAGCACAGTTGGGACCGTTACATCGTAGACGTCTACGTCTATAAATACTCTAACAAATTGATATTAAATAGGAATATCGAACTATTTTTAGATTCATACAAAGTCAAAGGAATAAAACTAAAAAAAGACTATGTAGTAATTTTTAGGACTAGTGAGTACCTCTGTTTCCGCGCACACTTGTGACACTGTAATATCTACTAGCACCAGGCGTTTGAACAAGTCGCGGGCCCACATTCTACACCTTATTGCAATGGCAATCAGCCGTGCTCCATATGTATTCAATGTTTTTCCTATGTGATTAAAGGTCGTACTTTAACAATTGTATTTTGTATTTAACATTACTGCCACCATGGAGGTACATAACATATCTTATGAATAATATAATGTCATTTTAGGACCAGTTTTCGTAAAGTCCTTTATGTTATCAATGATATTAAAATTAGGAAGGTGTTAAGGTAAATATCAAAAAGGTACCTTTCAAACTCAATTTACGATTACTTGTCAAAGCGATTTACCGGTATGTAAGCTTAATTGAGCATATTAATGAACTGCCGAATCGTTAAACAGCAATTTGTTAACACATGAAATGAGCACATTTTTACAATTTCTTTTTTTTTGTATTCGTAAAGACTTACGTGCGTATAGTGATTTATTATATTTACGCTAATATTAAACATTTAATAAAACTACTTTTACGGATTTTATCGCGTTTAATTTTTAAACTACATATTTAGAACCCGACGTTTCGAGTACTTTACAACACCCATGGTCACTTTCAATATTATCATAAGTTAAATATATCAAATAATTAATTTATAATAATATTGAAAGAAATCTTCTTATATTAAATTTTATTAAGGACTAAATGATCATCATCATCAAATATGTCTTGATGAAAAGAAAGAAAGATTTCGGCCACGGACAACAAACAAAATATTATATATTGTACTTCACATTTTAAGTATTGAATGTATTAATAAAAAATCGGGGACGAATCGGATACTGTGTTAGAAATACGGGTACAAAATCGGTTGGACCAAATGTATGTATGCTGCACAAATGTGAGCTCCAGTATTTTTTTAGATGTATAAGCTGGTGCTCGACTACGATCCCACCTGATGGTAAATGGCCATGTAGTTTTGATGGTAATCGCACTAGCTTCGAAAAAGCCTATTCATTGTTCTCTTGAAGACACCCACATTGTAATCGGACGGGAAGACTGATGCAGGCAAATTATACTCCATCCAGTCCGGTGCTGTACGCATTATGAACGACGAAGCAAAACGCTTCGTCCAACTGCTAGGTATATCCACAGCAACAGGATGGAAAACCGCCGTGCATCTTGTTATCTGATGATGGAAGGAGAAAAGGGCATTAACTTATGTAATTTCTGCGCACAACCTCCTCGACCTGTAGAATACAGTGAGACGCCTGTAGTCGGGGTTCGGCAGATTGGCTGTAACCAAATTGGGGTTGCCGATTAACCTTATGGCTCGTCTCTCTAGTGAGTCCAAGACTGCCAGTTTATATTTGGTAGCACCAGCCCATACATGGCAGCAGTACAGTTAGTACAATCAACAGCCGACTAGATATGAGCTTTATACATGGTTAGAAGCTGACCCGTAGGAAAGTACAGTCGGACTTGATTCCTAGTTTCCTTGCAGCTGCTTTCGCCTTAGACTCAATGAACTGCCCAAAGTTTAGTCTTGACTCCTAATAACTGAAGGCGGTCAATATTCCAGAGGTACGTTCTGAAAAGTAGGAGCCAAGGTGATCGGGTTCCTTTTGGCGCAGAACACACATGCAGAAATCTCACAAGATTGGTATTGCCCCATTCATATGCTCAATCATGGCCTCCCGATCAGACTGTACTTGATCCCAACTGACCCGAGCACTCGCCAGATATCTCTGCAGAATTGTGCTGTCATCAGCATATCCAAAGATGGCATCTTGGCACGAGCAGGTTGTTAGGACCATGCGACCGATTTCGGCAAAACTCGTACTGTCGGTCACTAAAGCTACGTTCACACGACGACTATTCGATTCGATTTTTTATATTAACTTATTTTTATATTAAATTTTTTATAATAAAAGGTTTTCCCGTATACGAGACAGTCGTTCACGCGACGATAATGTACATTCTATTTTAACGTAACCTTAAAATCTTAGCTAGCTAGGCACTTCGCTAGGTGTCTCGAACATCAGAGTTCATTCGTGTGAGCGATAAAACATGAACATAAGCACCACTGCGTGTGGTTTTCGATAAATTCGTTTCGAGATGAGATAGATAGACGCATCGACGGCTGTAATGCCTAGTGGTTATAGTGGTGGTGGGTATCTGGTGGCGGCTTCCGGCGGCGGTATTGGTTTACTTGTGCATGCTGTTGAGAGACGGCGGGCGGTGCTCTTCAAAAACTAGGTAATACACACCATTTTAAATGTTGCATGCCGATCTTAGTAAATAACCTTTCTTTTCTTTATTAGAAACTATATAATAAGATGTACTACTCATTTGCAATGAGTTGGTTTACTCATTCAGTTTAGATATCCAATGCGTTTCTTTTATATTTACAACAGTAATCTTTGTTTGTAGCAACCGATGTTTCCGGGGTTTCATATAAGTCAATAAAACTTCGTAAGATCGTATTTACACCGCAAATCCTGCTCCTAATACGCAATTTTTTCCTAACCAAGCTATGTTTACTTGGTTTTACGATCTATTATCTATTATACTTTTTTTTTGTTTCATATTGCCGTTTTTGTTATGTGTAAAAATAACATATAGAGAAGCCCCATAGTGCCGAAGATACTCGTATAAGCAATCTAAATATATTAAGCAAACTTTGTTATAATGAGGGAATATTCCTATAATATAATTAAAACATAATAGTTTAGTGCATGAAGAAATTTCGATGTAGCAGTGCCATTAAACGATAATGTCTCTCCTTCAATTTTTAATAAGAAACTGTCTTATTTATTTTTTTTATTTAATCAAGTGACGAAACGAGCAAAACGTTCACCTCATAGTCTATTTATCTATAACTTTGTCTCATTTTTATATAACGTATGTTAAATAATGTTATAAAATATAATCTTACTCATTAACATTAACTGAATTTCATTATACAGAACAAACATCATTAGAGGTTTTAAGCGTTGGTCCATATTTAATGGGTAAGGCGAAAATGGGTCAATAGCGTGCGCATCACATGTACATTATAATGGAGTGCAAGGCGTATTAATTTTTGCAGTTCCAGAAACACTTGCTTATTCTCATCCAATTTAAACTATCAGTTTTAATACACATTTACACTTGACAATTTTTATTATTAATAAATAGTCGCTTTGATACGAGTATTATGTCCCCATTAATTTTTGAAATATCAGTTTTTTACAATATCTAAGAAAGTTTCAAAATGCTTTAATGTATATAGGTCAGTAGAAACTAACACGAGGTCGTAAATTCTGTTTCACATCATTTTTGAAGAAAGAATTAACTTTAATTTGTAGGAAAACTTCAGGTCTGGCACAAACCTGAGGGCATGACTTCATTGATAGCTGCAAACTACAGAGGAAAACTTTGTTTCGTCAACAATCTAAAATATCTTGACTAAAATGTCTAAGGTACAAGGCGTTTGGTAATGCTTGCCAAAATGCTAAACTGGGCGTTTGCATGTAAAATCCCCCAAATTTTTGAGTTGGAGATTATTAGAGGACTAATTTTTAATTAATTTACTTAGTCATTCCTTACTTTATGTCCTTAATTGAAAGGATATAGAGAATAGACTTTTGATATTCTCTACCAGTCTACGCGGGGCGTGGTAGCTAGCATATTGCGATAGGAACGTTGAAATAGAAATTATAAATTAATGTTAGCAAAAATAATGTTATTGTATTACTCATAAATACATTATATTAAATAAAACAATAAATTAACAACTAATGAATTATGCACGTAAGCAGTACAAAATGAAATAAAAACATAGTAACAGACATAAATAAAGGCATTTTATATAAAAACATAAATACTACAAAAAACTGGTGGAAGGATTCATATGCATGTTATTCTACCGCGAAGCAGTAGTGTGCAAATATTACCGTATTTCGGTTTGAAGAGCACTGAGATCTAGTGTAATCACTGGGCATATGAGACTTAAGAATTGATGTCTCAGGGTGACAGGTGCAGTGTGGCGACACACAGAAATGTTCTGGGTGATACAGCATATGTTATGGGCAGTTGCATGTTGCATGTTGGTTGCATTTACCACCAGGTACCCAATAAAAAAATATTTATTTTGTTCGAGTCGTATTTTATATACTATACAGGTGGACGAATTAACTCATAGTTTTATTTAAATAAAAATAACCTGATTTTACAATATCTTACGTACGTTTTACTTAGATAAAATATACTTAGATTTTATAAAGAAATTTGTTTGTTTTAAAAGTTAGTGTTATGAAAGCTGATTTTCTTTGTAGAAAAAGAAACGTAAATGCTTTTACTCACTTAAGTTCATTGAGAAAATCTTTCAGCTTAAGCGTTGCGTTGAGGTGAAATTCAAAAGTGCATTTAGAATTCAAAGTGGTAAACATTCTCAGTATTTTGAAGTTGATACTTTGTGTACATTTATGTAAGGGTGTGACGGATAAAAAATTAACATACTTATGTCTAATGAACCACGTGCTCATCGGTAAAAGGAAAACATAGTGAGGAAACCTGCATGACTGAGCAATAAAATATTTCGACAACATGTAAAGTCTTCCAAACCGTATCGCAGTAGACTGGCGGGCTCTTCCCGGCTCGGAAACCCTCTGAAAAATGAGACAGAGCCTGTGCTCAGCTGTAGGATATTTAAAGGCAGTTACTTAAGTTTTACTGTTTATACTCTAGAAATATTTTATCTAACGACTAATTTCTTTGGACTTTTTATGGTGAAATTAATGTTAATTGCAGTAAAAGTACAGTTACCTAATGGAGTGATTGAGTCCCTGGCTCTTGTCACTCAGTAGACCTAAGTAGCTAATAATAATAAGTTAATTGTTAAACAAATAGTATATTTTTATGCTTTGGTTCCAAATTACCTCTTTTTATATAAACAATTTGCAATAAATATTCAGATAAGAATAAAAGTACAAGAATCTAAATGCCTGCTTGATTCAAATAAAAGAAAGTAATGTTCGAGATCGTGGTAATGCTTTTAACTTTAACTCAGATGCATTGCTGTGACTTATCATAGTTAGCTTAATAACGTTAAAAGTAATTTACTGAGTACCTTATACTTTTGTTCATGATTCAATATGATATTTCAAACTTTTCTATTTATACTATTTTTTTAATGAGTTAAAATAAGTTTAAAAAATGTTTTGAATCGCCATACATAAAATTGTTTAAGATAATATAGTAATGATAATTATTTATGAATAATTTATTATTCGCTTATACATTCCAAGAATACAGTTGAATGCTCAAATTTATCATTCTTATTACTTATACAAAGAATTCAGCATAATATATTTGTACCAATACATCATAACTGGATTTTTTTTTATTTATTGGAGAAAGTGACGCGACGAGCAAAATGTTAACCGGACGATATGTGCAATGTCTGCCTATTACAAATGCTGTCACTCAGAACAATTTTATGTGGTACCACACTGCGTTTGTTACCATCATATGCCCAGTAATTACACTAGCTCTCAGAGATCTTCAGACTGACACACAGTAATATTTTCTAATTGCTATTGTATATACACTGTGTAACAAAACCCCTGTTGTTCCCGTGAGCGACGTAATAAGAATCGATATTCAAACGTGAGAAAACAACTAATTTGGGTAAACGCCCTAATGAAAATAATTAAATTAAATATTAAATCATTGTTATTTGCACTATGAAAGTAATTGATTAGCTCTGCAATTCTCCATAAAGCGAGTGATGACGCGAAGCCAGAGAGATAGCAAGTTATGTCATAGTTGCCACGCGCTCCCGCAACCGCTCCCAGTAAGTCTGAGGCGGTGAACACTTGCCAGCACACGATACTCAGCTGTTTGTTCTTTAACACAAGCGAAAGATTACTCATAAATCATTAATTAAATCTCTAATTTAATAAAACGTCTACTTGACGGTTATGGATATGTTGTTCGATACGCCCGCCTTGTAGACCTATGAATTTGCCACACTGATAATGATATTTGCACGTACGCTTGATAGAACCGACTGATGTAATTAAATGTTTCGACTATTCTAAGACACATTTCGGCTTCGGTATCACACGTTTTTTTATACACAGATTGTTTGACAGTGCTCCAGAGAAAACATCCACAGGCGTGAGATCGGGTGACCTCGCGGGCCAATTGACTGGTCCACCGCAGCCAATCCATCTTTCTCCGTATTCCGCATCTAAATAGTCTCTAAATGATCTAAATAGACGGCGGGCCACCGCACTTCAACTATCAAAGTTTATATGATGTAGTTAGCAACAGTTTTTGTAATCATAGCAGTATTTCTTAATAAAATTTCTGTTTATTTTTTGGTTTCCAATTCTTCTGCCTTGACACAAACTTGAAGTTTTAAATTGCTCCAAGAATATATTCCGTCATTTTTATCGCAGTCATATTTTATTCTTCGCTCATTCGAAGCAAGCGCTACAAGTCATTGCAAACCAATAAAAAGTTTTATTAACAAAGTTTAATTTATGTGGAACTCGAAATTGCGTAAGTTACTTTTTTATTTAACAAATTAAAGGAAAAATTAATAGGCGTATCTTTTATTACTTGAGAGTCTCTATCTCTCCTATGAGAGGAGGAGGTTTATCGAAATGTATGATAAAAAACGAGAAAAACGTTCACCTGATGGTGTAGTGCAACATTTGTCCACAACACATGCTATGTCACCAAGAAGCTATCAACTGCGTGGACGATATTATAGTGCTATGATATGTTTTTAACAAACACAAAGTAACACTTGCTTTGAAAATAATACTTTTTGCTTAATAAAGGCAGACGTTGTTCTTACCATCAGGTGAACATTTTGCTCGTCTCGTCACTTTATCCAATAAAAAAATAGTTACCTGTGGTATGGTATATTTATAGCCGTGTGGTGGCGGCTTGGCCGTGTGGTGGCGGCTTGGCCGTGTGGTGGCGGCTTGGCCGTGTGGTGGCGGCTCGTTAAAAGAATACTACCAATCCATCTCATCCAATGGATCTCGTAAAAGGCGAGTAATGGAATTAAACTGCAGTGTGCACCCAACAGCGCATGGTGGCGATGGGCTCACCACCTATCACACCGAGTGCATTATAATGTTTTGGTGAAACGTGGATTGTGGCAATCATCTGTCTTTGCAGTGAGTGCCCAGTCTCTGACTACCCCTTATGGGATACAGTCGTGATCTTAGGTATGTATGTAGATATATGCAGACTTAAAACTATTAATTAAATTTGTAATATAATGTCTAATCTGTTCTGACTTTCATAACAACAATATAGCAATTTGTTATACTTATTTATTTTTTCGATCCAATCCTATTTATTGAAAAGATTTTGGCATTTTTATTCTTATTTGTTCGCGTGGCTTAGGTTTCCTAAAAATTCCGTAGGAACTCTTTGATTTTCCGCAATTAAAAGTATTCTGTGTCCGTCTCGAGAGCACAAGCTATCAGTGTACCGTAATTTCGCCAAGATTAACAAAAGTTAACAATTGAAACGTGAAAAGGTAACAAACTGGGAGAAGAGCATAGAGAGGTACTTTCGCATTTATAATATTAGTATGGATTACTAGGGATTATGATTTTTATTAAAATATATGTTATATCATCATGAGTAACCATTTTAATATGCTTACCTTTACTATGTAAAACCATCACTGAGGAAGAGATTATTTATTGTAAAATATACTGTGATTATTTATTATAAAATTCAACAGAGTTCAATAAATTCTTAATTACACATAGCAAGCATAAAATGTTCAGTGTAACCAAAAGTGGATGTTCTCGTAAAGGGACTGACAATAACACCTCGAAGTGCTTTAATTTTTTTTAAAGACTAAAAAAGTTAAATATAACAGATTAAGGCTATGGATGTTTACAGTCCTATTACATTGCACGAACATATTTATTTGATTACCTTGTATTATACACATTAAGAAAGTAGCATTTTATTTCCCAATACTTTATTTTGGGCGGTATAAAATGTTAAAAAGCCAAAGACAACCAAGTTATTGTTGTCCAGCAAAGTTACGGTGCAGCTTAACAAAAAACTGCTTCCAATACTTTACCAAGCTTAAGGACAACCAACAATTATTGCTAATAAATACCACTCAGCTGAACATAGTCAAAAATGCATGCTTTTTAGAAAGACTATGCTTTAAATTAGCCGTTTGTTTGTCAAAGCGTACTCAGCCGGTGTCGCAATAAAGAATGATACTACTTTGAGAGGATTGCACTCAAAACAAAACAAAAAAAACTGGCAAACCGTTGCTAGTACTCGTATATTCGCAGTATCTTATCTTATATTACCTAATACAGACGTTATATAATTAGTTGCTGGACTGATAATGAGGGTTTACGGTTTACTATTGACGGCGATACTTTAGGAAAACATCCAGTACTTAGACTATGTTTTTTGTGAAAAAATACAAATACATGTATTGTGACTGATTGTATTATCACAGACTTATAATTTCAAAGCTTGTTTTTTAATCACTGTATCAATTATACAGACAAGCAACTATTACTAAATGTTTCTAAGTGTCATAAATACAATAAGCTTATAAATCTCTGGAACAGATGACGTAAAGCTACAAGATATGTGTCGTTTCAACTAAGGCATCATCTTGTATCTATTACAGCACATACATGTTCGCCGTTTCTTAAAGCACTTAAGCGTCATTTTCACAGAAGATATTGCCATCGAAATACGTTACATATTGGAAGTTGTAGCAATTTGTTAACTTTATATGTCCCAAGGTGGTCTTCAACTCATTCCTAGTTTGCAAAATTTTTGACATTGACAGATTTTTATTACTTCAAAAATGTAAAGGAAGAAGGAATTCATGATTTGTTAAAACTGTAAATAATGCTGTACGAAAACATAACGTATATTTTTATATCTCTATGAGATACAATCAAAGAAACGATATTCACATCTATATAACTTGTTACTTAAATTTTATCAATGCGTATTTATGACAACTGTTTCTGAATATTCGTATTTGGGCTTATTTTCAAAATGATTTTAGGTAATTTTACCCGTGAACATTAACTATCTTAATCTATTGTAAACGTATAGCAAAACCGGCCAACTGTGGTGGTTACCACAGGAAGAGTCATACTGTAAAATACCTTTCTTATGACTGCCAATGAGATTAAGGAGCATGAAATTCCTTATTAAGTGATTATTAATGATCCTTTTTATTAATTATTTTCAGATTTGATTGAGGTTCCGTGTTTTTTTTTTCATTTCGGTGATGGGCCTCATACAAAGTTTCATAAGGATTTTCTTTATTAAAGATTTTATTGGTCTTATTTATATTGTTAAGTTAACCGTCCGATAATGCCTTGTAAACCTGTGTTTGTTGGCTGTGTGGTAATTCGTTAAGTTTGTTTACGTAGTCACCTACGAAAAGTACTACGTAGGACAACATACATTTTAGGATATGTCGAAAATCTCTGCTCCTAAAAATCCTTGTATTTTTCCTTGAATCAACTCGAGCAACGGTCTGATTTTAGAATAAATGTCTTATTCTTCAGGTTAGAGTTTGATAACGCATTATTACTATGCAGTAAGATCACTCTCAGTGAAGTTTACCCGGTGGCAGCATCTGACCATAACAAATGCTGTGTCACCAGAATATTTCTGTGTGGCATCACTCTATGCTCGTCACCCTGAACTATTAGTTCTTAAGACTCATTTGCACAGTAATTACACTAACTATCAGTGCCCTTCAGACCGAAATACAGTTGTCTTTGCATTCTACTGCTTGACGACAGAATAACTGACGCTGGAGTGGCACCTAATTGAACATAATCCTTCATAGGAACCCTACCACTAGTTTGGTCTTATTTGTTGTGCAATTCGATAAAACTTTTAAAATACAACTATGGCACCGTTCTGATCTATAATTTGTCAGTTGGGTAAATATGCTATAAATTTTAAACTGTCGTGGAATACACAAGGATGTTGTATCTATTTTAGTACCAAGTCCATTTTAGATGCTTAGAAAGCTCAATTAGATCAAAAAAACAACGTCATAATCGTTGCAGCCCATCATAAGTTCACAGGCCTCCATTGGTTACCACAAGATATGGCTCTGAGCCATCTGCATCCACCGACTACGTTCACAACCGTGTAGGTCTTCTCTATATCTAGAGGCTGCAGTGGGTTGTGCCGGTACGGGTTTGCCACTCTAAAACTTTTTTTCCTTAACGGATATCGGTGCTATGACCGGCACATTAACACTTCAACTTCATAGAGTATAATACGGTTCAAATAAAATTTTACACGAGCCACGAGCCTTTAGATAGAATGGCCTGTAATATAAGATGTTATTGGCAGTAGGATTTCATTTTAATTAGATATCTTAACTAACTGACGAGACATGCAAGTCACTCACCTGTTGGTAAGGGCCACGACTGATTAGATTTAGAATCGTTTGGTACGATTTTGGGGGAGAGAGGGGTCAAAATTATAACTGTTTTGCATTCGATATTTTCGGCTAGTATCAAAATTTTGACTTGAGCTCCACTTTATAATACTAATCACTTTTATTTGCAATTATTGTCGTAATGCCACTGTGATTTTTCTCTTTCATTAAGTATATATTTATATCATACTTAGTTATAAAATTTCCCGAGATATTTGTTTATATAAAAAAAATATTTATTGACAAGCCTGACTGTAATTTAAATTAAAAACTTAATTTACTTCCCTTTTTTCCTTTAATTTGCTTTTTAAATTATTTTTAAATCATAAAGAATATTAATTTTGTTTTTGATAGTTACAAACTAAGTATAGCTATACTACTACTAATATTTGATTTTCTCCAAACAAATGTAAAATTATGGTAAAGACATTGTAGAGTGATAAAAAGAAAAATTGCTAAAGTTTGAATTTTGGCTGTCGAATAAACGCTTTACTTGTTTTTACGTAGAACTTAAACAAGGAGCATTTTATAAATTAGTCTTTTTTTGAAAGTGAAAAAAATTGTTCGAAGTCGAGGTATACTGGTGATTCAAGATGTTTCTGATGTGTTTATAAAAAGAGAATTTGAGAATTTTCTTCTTCGTGTTTCGATGATAAAACGGATATGCTAAAATTTGCACGGATGAATCACTTAACCCGCGAGGGACAAACTTATTGCCTAAGATGCGCCCGACGTAGATAGTGATTCAAAATGTGACGCGGGAAGACAGACTATCTGTGCATTTCAAATAGTAAAAGATAACAAATAAAAAAAAAATTACGTAAGAAAAAATGCATACATAAAAACTGCTTTCGACCTATCTCTTTAAGGTTTCTAATTCAGTGCAAAATGTCTCTTGACGCGATCATTTGTTGCTTCTTTAATTATGTGTCAGCAGTTTTGGTGACGTTGGTTTGGAGTTTCGGTGAACAACTCCTCGGAACACTCCTCATGGTAAACACGATAAAAAATACAAAGAGGCGCAACGTCTCTTCGCAGAGCCAGTGGATCGAGCTGATGGGAAAGAACTCGGTCGTTGACGATTCCAGCCGCTCTTCGTTGGATTCGGTCAAATTGAAGGAGCTAGTACGGCACCCCCGTACCGTACACCTCAGAGATGAGAACAGTATTCCATGTGAGGCCGAAGTTGCGTATTCTAAAGTTGCCTGAAATGGGCCGGCGTGAAATACTGTCCTGCTCTACTAAGGACGCCCAGATTTTAAAGGCAAATGTAGCCTTCCGTCCCAGATGACCGCCGAACTGAACGTGACTCGATATACAAAATATGCAAATTGGAAATCTCAGTCACGTTGAACATTTCATGTAAAGTGTTCGGTTATCTAGGTAGTATTAAGAACCACACTTATTTATTGTTTGAGAATGCTGAAATATAACAACCCATGCAAAAATATTTTCCTTTACAGACAATTTCTAAGAAATGAGAAACACCACTACTTTTATACTTTAAATATTTCACGTCGTCTACACTGGATGAGATACCCGTTGTACAGGAGTTTCTTGCGTAAACCTTAATTTTTAATCAACGCAGCCTTAATAAGCTATTCGTTGAGTTGCGGCGCAAAATATCGTCAGACTTTAATTAAGGATGGTTCATAGAGACAGCAAATATTGGCAGCAAAAACTTTAGGTATGCTCTCCACGGCGTGCCAGTGTTTTCCATTAACATTGCTTAGGACATAAGTACTTACATTGATTTTATTGCAGTACATACTGTGACGACCAAAAACTGAATGAAATCTTATTTATAATTTATATATGAATATCCTCTAAAACTTTCCCATTTAAATTCAGATATATAATTTCGGAGATGTTATTGCTGTTAGCCTTTTTGGCTTTTACAACTTCATCGGATAATTTTTACGTTTCACCCAAACATGAATACTTAAATAAACTGCTACTAAAACCTCGAAATTCGCTCTGTGTCGCGTTCGCTGGGTGCTTACTTGATTTCGAATCATGTTTTAAGACGTCTAATGACCGTTAAAGGGAGACTGCGACCTCCATTTGGACTGTCGACTTGTGTTCGTAACTCTGGGCGGTGAGAACCGCCCTGGAACACGGGTGAATAGTGTGTACGCGGTGTGATTATTGACTATAGCGCGCCGCTCTCTACGGCGGTTGCGCGTCGCGGTGCGTGTTATATTAAAGCTATTGACTGGGTGTACAGTGTGGCCTGGATCGTGAATGACCGTATCGTGGTCAGGAAGAGCTGAGAAGTTGCGTTCGGTCGCGTTTCTGTTTAGTCGGTAATTTGCTGCTTTAACCACCAGCGGGTTTGAATGAACCGCGTCTTTTTCGAAAAACCGCCTTGATAATTATCTGAAGTGCTCAGAGATTAAGGGCGTTTCACAGTCACCGGGTCCGGTGGCAGTTCGCAAGAATCGAATTGATTGCCCGTCGCGTGAGCGAAAGCGACGCAAGCATAGGCCATTAAGAGTCTTATGCAAGTCTTATAGAGGCGAAGTTTGTGTCTAAGCACATTTTGTTTGAAGAGCAAGTTAACGAATATAAGCGACTTGAGATAAAAGCCGCTCTATTGCGTACGATTTTAATGTGTGCAGCGAACGACATCGCTGCGTCTAAAGTGACCCCGAGGTATTTGACGTTCTTTTCCCTGGGAATAGGGCGTCCGAACAGGGTGATCGTGCCTAGCTGATTGTTGCCGATTGTGTGCCCTTTGAGAAGTATATCGCTACAATTTTCTCGGGGTTTACTTCTATTCTGGAGACTTTTTAGGCAATAGTTTGACGGAATGTTACTAGGATTGTTAGGCTTCGGGATGCCTATAACGTCGGCTTCCTTCCAGGCGACCGGGAATGAGCAGCTGGAGAGGAGCGCGTTAAATATAGGGACTTTAAATTCAGATCAGACGTGTGTCACGAGATCGAAGTTTTCTTATGTAAAAATAAGTCATGTAATGACCGTCCGAGGATGGGTTCGGACCTCCGTTCGGACTGTCGACTTGTGTATCGGTAACTCTAGGAACGCGGGTGTACACGGTGTTGTTGTTGACTATTGCGCGCGTCTCCCTACGGCGGGCGTGCGTCGTTGTGCGTGTAATATAACTATGAACTGTGTGTACAGTACTGGATTATTATATTCATGAGATATTCCGAGACCTTACATTTTTTTTACAGTTGAATTATTCGCACCATCAAAAACTTGGATATTCATTTTCTAAATTCTCTAAATTAGTTAAATATACTGATGAATCAACTGATATTTGTTCAGAATATTATTAATTTAATCGAAATATTTTTTAAAAACTGTTTCAATAGTCAACCACATTAAAAATCTGTCAATAATTGCATTTCTATAAGTGCAAATGAAATGCTTAGTATTCACGTGAAGTAGAATAGGAGCCTTAGTTATGAATAAGATATTCGTATTTCAAAGGCAACTTTAGAGTGAATATTAAAGTTCCGAACTAGTACAAGGAAAAACACTTTTACGTATAACGCAGCGTCGACTTTTTCGACATAAAATGTATGTTCTTCTTAAGTAAAAATAATAAAAAGTAGCATATATCTTCTGAAACAAACACTAAAAATTATGTATGAAAAATTAAAATACCACCGAGGCGCTTCATATCAAGCTTCCGGCGTATTGGTTGTGAGTAATGAATATGAATCCCTAACTGAAATCTAATACTGATGTGAAAAAATAAAGTCGGTATTAAACTTGAAATTAGTAGTTCAGTATCTGACATTGTAGTTTTGCTGAGGATTTCTTTAAGATACAAAGGAGAAAAATACTGTATAACAGCTTGGTGTAATCATTTATTAGCTGGCTAGATTAGTGTAGTGATTTAGTGATTCTCATCTGTGCTAGGTCTCATAGTTTCGATTTCATCACAAAACATATATTTTCATAAATTATTTTTCTCCGGATGTAGAAAATTGGATGATTAAAACTGGGATTCCTATGCATGAGGCGAAGGACTGCATCCGCGGGTGCCTACCCCGTCCATTGATCGTCTTGGGAGACTTCAACGCCAACACCAGGATCTGACTGAACTCTCGAGGCGATCCGGCGAGAGAGACGGGAAACCGAAGTTAAAATAAGTATGGAAAGCCTAAAAGCCATAGAAGAATGTGTATATATTCACGAAATTGTGATTATATCTGCTGGTAGATAGAGGATAAATAACTAGTTAATCTAAGGTGAACCAAAGCTTTTATTACCACGTTCTTATCACCTCGCTTTCGTAAATGTCTGTTCGGGTCAAGTTTAGTAATTTATTTTAAACTAATTTATTTTAAATAAAAAACTAACTTCCCGAGGAGCTAGAGACTTCAAACATTATCAATAGCTTAGAACTGGATGATGATTCGTTATTAACTTGCTTTCTTGTCTGTCTGTCTGTTGTGTACAAATTTTGCAATTGATTATAAACTAACTTTATACTTTTAGTCCGTTTTAAAAACGTGCTATGCAAAAGTTATTTATACGATACTTAATACGTGTTTTAATGTCAGGGTTGAGTTCTTTTGTTTTTGTTCGTGTGTGCAAACTAAAACTTGACTTCCGTGGCATTGCATAAGTTGCTAAAAAGGCGCTTGTTTAATTTAGTTTGGTAGGTGTAATATTCATTTTTTGTAATATTTTACAAATAATCATTATTACACCTAACAAAGCAATTGCATCGACAATTTAGAATCTTATGTACTGTGGAATCGCTTGTCATCCTTAATTACATTAAAAAAATGATGAGTTTATTCGAATTCAGGGTGACGGGCGCAGTGTGGTGTCACACAGAAATATTCTGGGTGACACAGCATTTGTTGTGGGCGGACGTTGCACTTACCATCAGGTGAACCAAAACGTTCACCTGATGGTAAGTGCAACGTCCGCTCGATTCGTCACTTTATACAATAAAAAAAATATGTAAATAATAAAACATTTATATTAAGGGGTTCGGGCTCTTATACCTCAGTATTCCAAACATTGTAACAAAATAAAAAAGGCTGGAATTTGGTAATAATTTATTACTGATTTTCCTTACAAATTTATTATTTTAATTAGATAATAGAGTACTTTTCTTTCTCCATGGTCCCCGAAAACCGGGAAAAACATTTTTAATAAATCTACTTCTTGCTTATGCGTTAAAAGATAAAAATATCACTTTAGTTGTATTTTCTTCCAGAACACTCGCCACGTTGCATAGTGGAGGCCATAATTTGCATTCCGTGCTTATGTTAGTGCTTAATCTTGCCAAGGTGATGTCACTTATATGCAATTTTAGAAAAACAGCTGTTGGGCTACAGTGTTGTGTGTGCCCGGCTACAGTGTAAGCTGTTAGTGAGACGAATTCTTCATATAGCATAAAATGGAACTCTTAAACCGTACGTGTATACGAGTCAACAATGAAATCACTAGAGGCATGGTTTTGTCATGTAAGTATAGTTTATAGGCGCCGTGAGCCAAAAGGTGCAGGAGTTTTAATACTGCATGTTAAATTACTTAATCTTAGTCACTTTCTTAATTACTTCAACGATCACGAAAAAGTGATTAAAGAATACTCCGAAACATTCAACAAAAAAGGAGACTGCAAATAATCTGTATATTGAATAAATAAAAAAAATGAAATAAAATCTTGAGAAACTTGAAAATTGAAATAATTTCAAGCGACTAACAGACGAAAGACGACCAAGATACTGGTGATTATAAAACTCGGCTCCTGTCATACAAACAGTTCATCAATTAATATAACAATTAATATAACAAATTATCAATTTGCCGGTGATCCACACCTAGTATAATAATAAAAGTCACTGTCATTAAAATTATGTTTATTTGACATGCATTCAAACGAGAATAAATAATTTTAAATTAATTTCAACGTGCAAAAGCTTCTAAAACTTTTAAACGCATTACCGTAAACGTGTATAAACGGTTTCTTATACAAGGCTCCGAAGACGTATTATTTTGTAGAAAATAATGTGCAAATATATCACATTCTCGTGCATCCAAAATGTTTTCCTTACCTCTTAGTAGAGCTTGGTAAAAAAAAGTAACAGCTTATAAAGAGAAGGCCTGTGTCAATAGTGGAACGCCTGTCATAACAAATTCTGTATCACCTAGAATATTCTGTTTCTCAGCACACTGAGCTTCTCGCCCTGAGACAACAGTTCTTAAGTCATTCACGCACTTTTCCAATATAAGGGGTAGGCAGAGAGCACATCCGTAGCATATGTATTTTAATTGCGGTTAAGAGAATCTACCACCCCATCGCATTCCATGAGGGTCGTAAAATTCGATATAGGGAAAATTAAAACCAATAGACGGGCAGCAGCATTTTCCTGAATCATCTGATAAAATAAACTGCGGTTGCCAACCCGCCTGCCAAGTGTGACAACGAGGGCAATCCCCCCAAAATTAGAACTATCAACTTTTGTGTCAATCTATGGGGGAGGCCTATGCCTGCTGAAGCAGTGGACTAGTGACAGGCTGAAATTATGATGATGATGATTAGTGCCCCTCAATTCGAAACACAACTTAATGGGTTCCGATGATGTGCGGCGTTACATATTACTGACTGACGCAGCGGTGGTACGAGTACCTACCTACCGTTGGTAGCCGAATACCTGGAATCCTAGACTAGATTCATCAGTAAATGAGAAATAGTGACTAGCGTATTAAAAGGACTATCTTCAATGAAGTTATGTTGTTGAAAGTTCGCTCCCACAACATTCTTCCATCTCAACATCACTTCCATTTCCATATGGCCGCAATATAGCTTAGAAACCCAGTTATCATCATCATCATCATCATCATCATCATCATCATCATCATCATCATCATCATCATTTCAGCCTACCATAGTCCACTGTTGAACATAGGCCTCCCCCATAGATTGCCACAAAACACGGTCCTGAGCCACCTGCATCCATCGACTTCCTGCAAAATTGCGCAGGTCGTCGCTCCATCTAGTGGGGGGTCGCCCTACACTACGTTTGCCGGTACGAGGTTGCCAAACGAGAACCTTTCTTCCCCAACGGTTATCGGTTCTCCGAGCTATATGGCCGGCCCATTGCCACTCCAGCTTGCTAATCCTTAGGGCTATGTCGGTTACCATCACTGTCATCACTGGCAACAAGCACTGGTTGTAAACTTTTGTTTTGAGGGATTGAGGTATACTCGACGAGAAAATGTGGCGCAGTTTCCCGAACGCTGCCCAGCCGAGTTGGATCCATCGATTGACCTCTGGGTCGAAGTTGGACCTCGTCAACAACTTTGATCGTAGAGTTCCAAACAATAACCGGTATAGGTGACATAGACGTTAGACATGATCTTCGTCTTGTCCATGTTCATCTTAAGACCTACCCGTTGGGAGACACTATTGAGGTCATTGAGCATAGCGCTAAGGTCCTCCAGCGATTCTGCCATTATGACTATGTCGTCGGTAAATCGAAGGTGAGTGATGTATTCGCCATTGATGTTGATACCGTATCCTTTCCAGTTCAGTAGCTTGAAAACATTTTCCAATGCAGCGGTGAAGAGTTTCGGGGATATTACATCACCCTGTCTTACACCTTTCTGAAATTGGATCGGTTTCGTACTCTGGTTCTGTACTCGGATAGCCATCGTAGCATTGGTATACAAGCACTGCAACACATCGATATACCGACAGTCAATTCGGCACCGCTGAAGCGACTCTAGCACCGCCCAAATTTCGACGGAATCGAAGGCTTTCTCATAGTCCACATACGCCAGACATAGCGGAAGATTGTACTCATCGGTCTTTTGTACAATCTGGCGAAGGGTATGTATGTGGTCTATGGTACTATAGCCTTTTCGGAATCCTGCTTGTTCGGGAGGCTGGAAGTCATCAAGTCTGCTTGAGAGACGATTCGTTATGACTCTCGAAAACAGCACGTAGACGCGGCTTAGAAGCGATATCGGTCTATAATTTATAAACAGGACAACCACGCTTCTACTCCACGCTTCCGGCGTAGCGCCGCCTCGGATGATGGAATTAAAGAGCTTCTGAAGGACTACTAGTATCGGTTTTCCACCCGCTTTCAGAAGCTCTGCTGTGATTCCATCCTCACCCGGCGCTTTGCCATTCTTAAGCTGTTTGAGAGCCATACTAATCTCGCTCAGACTGACGTCCGGGTTATCATCGGAATAGTGTCGGACGAGTTATGCTCTTGCGTCGTTACTCACACTAGTGTGTGGCTCTAACGACGATGTGTATAGCTGTACATAAAATCTCTCGATCTCACTCAAAATCTCTGCTCTAGCGGAAATGACGCCTACCGCTTACCGGTTCTCAACTTAGTCAGTTGGCTCTTTCCGGCAAACAGATTCCTGGCAAAAACCTTGGAGCCTTGGTTTCGCTCTATCGCTTCGTCAATACGAGCTGTATTGAAGTTGCGAAGGTCTCGCCGCATACATTTGGCAGATCTGTCTGTTCAGTTGCCGATATGCTGACGCATCAGTTGAGGACTGCAGCCCCATTTCTCGCCTAGCCTCCATGAGATTGAGAGTGTGGTCAGAGAGTTTCGGGATCTTTTTTGTGCGGTGGGTCTTGCAAAACTTTGCCCTCACCGCATGAATAGTTTCCACGAGCCTCTCGTTCATATCGTCCACTGTAACGCAATCTTCCAGGCACTGAAAACGATTTTGCAATTCGAGCTGGAAGCTTTCGGGGTTTTGGATAAGGGCCCGAGATGGAAGGAGCGTGGATTTCACCAGACGCAGCGGTCGCGCCAGCTTTACGTTCAGGTTCAATGTGCCTCTTACCATTCGGTGATCACTGCCGGTTTTCACCCTAGCGATCACAGAGACATCATTGAACAGCTGTCGTTCGGTCGTCATGATGAAGTCGATCTCATTTTGGGTGGAACCGTCTGGGCTCTTCCAGGTCCACTTTCTGTGGGGCCGCTTTTGAAAAAAGGAGTTCATCATATAGAGTCCCTCCTTCTCCATAAAGTCGGCCAGCTGTTGGCCCCTCTGGTTCCGTTGCCCTATTCCATCGTCTTTTTTCATGCCCAGCTTCGCGTTAAAGTCTCCCATCAACACCGTGTAGTGAGTTTTGGAGGAATCTATGGCTGTTGATATGTCCTCATACATTACCTCCACCTCATCATCAGGATGTGCCGAGGTAGGTGCGTATACCTGTATGACCTTCAGATAAGCATAAGGTATGCAACCCTAGTAGACACACTCCCGATCTTGACAACGTTGTTAATGAGAGACTTGTGGACGATAAACCCCACACCTCTTTGGGACAGATGGTCGCCCTCCCGGTGGTAGAACAAGTTACCGGATTCAAGGATTACCGTGTCCTCCCCCTGTCTTCGGACTTCAGATAATCCTAATATCCCAACGTAACTTGATCACCTCCTCTTGATCAAAGATCTTCTCGTCGGTCCTCAGCGTGCGTGCGTTGAATGTTGCCAGGTCCAGTCGTCGGTGGTGGTAGAAAGATCTCCTCCTCCGGAGATTCTTCGCACCCCCTGCCCTGCCGTTACCATGACCGCTACCGTAGCCAGGACTAGCGGGGTCGCCGGAGACTAGGGGTCGTTGTGTTGCAACTCTCATTTTGGGGCGATTGGCCATAGTTGCCACGCTTGGCAGGCAGGTTGGCAACCGCAGTTTGTTTATTTTGATGTTCCTCAAGACGCTGCTGCCCATCTCCAGGTTTTCATTTCCCTCTGTCGACTTTTACGACGACCACGGGATGAGATGGCGTGGTAGATTCTCTTAAGCCGCTACCACACGGCTGTTAAACCCAGTTAAGCTATCGCCAATAATGAATATAGCTTTCAGTATTTTTATCGTGCGCTATCAGTCTGTTATAAAAATATCCATACTTATAAACATAAAATTCATATAAATTGTCAGCGCACCCGGGGCACATAAAGTAAACAAATTGCACCAATTTTCAACGTGTAATGTATTTCGATACTCGTTTGTCTGTGCAAATGACATTCTATTGCTTTTACTGTAACTGTTCACCGTACAATCAGTATAATATGTTTCACACTAAATATTTTAAGATTGTTAATTTAGAAAATACTTTATGAATGTTTTAAGAAGTTTCTGTTATGCAGTTTTGCATAGCAGAAATGCTTTGGGTAATACAGCGTTTGTTATGGGCATACGTTGCACTTACCATCAAGTAAATGATTTATTCTGCTCGTCACTTTCTTCCATATTAAAAATCTTATTGAACTTGCTCATGTACTTACAAATAATAAGAGACCGTACATATTGTAACTATTCAACTTTCACGTTGATAAAATTAATTTCGTGACCAGAAAATAGACTTAATTTTTTTCAAGATTATTTCTAATGGTTATTTCAATCTAAGCCATTTGAATGATATATTTTAATAAATTGTGATCGTCATAGGTAGGACTCTTTTATCTACGTTGTGTTTATGTATAGTAACTTGTTCTTTTAGGTATATCATGGAAAGATGTTTATTCACTAGAGAAGCTGCAAGTCTAAGACAGTGTACGAATACGAATTAATTACTAATCCTTATACTCTTGTAAGGGGTTCACAATGTTTATTTATTAAAATATCTAATACAAGGAGATTTGTATTCCGCACTTGTATAAGATTTAAATTAAATTATTAATAACCCACTATAAGCTATCGCTCCCCCAAACATTTTTGTTTAAAAAAATATGGGGAAGGCACACGGCTCCAACACCCGCCGTGTGCGGTGAGCGCCTTCCATTCCAAGCGCTCCCTCTGACACAGGACAAGAAGTCGGGAACAAGGACCGTAGTCCACAGCAACACTGGTAAACCAGCAAAAGAGGGCATGGCCTCTTGGTAGTGCATTAGCACAAACTTCGACCAAAGTCGCGCATGTCAATGCGTGTTTGATGACTGTCGAGTGTACGTGTGCGTGCGGCTTCAACATCCAAAACAAGGTCAGCACGACAAATTTGCCGCAGAGCACGTCGTGAGTCCACTGCTCACTTCAAGGGTATGGGGTCCCACGTTGCACAGCTTTCGGCCGCAGCCTTGAGAGTCTCCTCCCGCCAGCTACCATCCGCATGAAGTAGACGTATTAGCTCCACCAACCATTGTAATGATGTATTTTGCCAATCTTTATCATTATAATTATTCATCAGCCATCAGGCAATCACCATTTAATTATAGTCGTCAAAAAAGGGTTTGTGTAACTTCCGTTGAGTATTATGTATTTCGATCGAGTCTGTGTCACCCACCACCAAGTTTCCAGTTATCATTCATTTGTGGGAATTTACTGAGAGGTTTATTTCATATTGTTGTTATTCAACACATTGGAGGGCAGACAGTCTGCAGTCTCGTTATAGGTCTCTATAGTCGGGTTTCTACCCGACTTGGACAAAGCTAAAGAAAATGTGAGTCAAACCAAGTGCAAGACGCAACCATTATACTAACGACATCTAAGCAACTGCCACAAGGACGCATTGCCACAGGTGCAACAAGCATCAATACGACTATCGCTCAGACATACGCCACCACAAAGGCCTCTATACGGTCTTAGCAAACATCCACACTTCTGCAAAAAACCTCCGTCAACCAGAATCATAAGTCGTATTGAATCAGATGCGAATCATTCATATAACTGCCACTAAAACACAGTACCACAATAGCAGTAAGTATTATTGTGACTATCACATAGATGGTGCCTCCTCACAACACATATATATATTATACAGTAGGCAAATTACGAGTACAACCTTACAAAATATAGGTATAGGTATTACAACAATGCAAGTTTCAACATTTTTACAAATTACAACCTTATCTAGTACATAGGTGTGTCACAACAATGCAGTAGTTATACCATTCAGTACGAAGTCATTTATTTATTACAGCAGGAATCTTGGGATCGAGATCAAAAACAAGTTTCTTTTATACGAATATAACAATCTAATCAAACAATATAATCTGTCGGTTTCTACGACACCCAATGGAAAAGAGGGGGTGGCAGAATTCTACGGCCGCTACCACACGGCAGATGATTGATCTGCTTATAAAATGTTTTATCATACGGTTAAAAATAAATTACTCTGTATGTACCAAAGCTGCCCGTAATAATTAATATTGCAATGAAATTGCATCTTTCCGAAACAAAAAGAAATTTGAAAAAACCTAAACTATATAATTCTACTAAACCAATCGCTTCAAAATGACAATGACTTTGTTGCAGAATGACAGTTTCAGTATTCTACTAACACATCATTTTACACTTGGTTGCAATAAGCACCATGATTACACTTCATATTCTCTTATTATGTTTTGCATAATATTCCAAAAATAATTTGAACGACATTTTAATAGCGACACTGGTTACATTCCCACCTACCACTGTTAAACGATGCCATTATCATGACATTGTCATAACACTGACAATTTAGCAGAATAAGAAAATAGAAACACTCGTAATAGAATGATAATGGCATGATAATTTTATGGTATCTTAATCGCAGAAATGCTTTGGGTAACACAGCGTTTGTTATGGGCAGACATTGCACTTTTCTCGTACCTCCGACAATATATCTCATACGAGTATGAATACCAATATGAAATTCCTGTGGATGTCGAAAGGTGAAGAGGTATCTAAAATTATGCGGAAATATTCTACAAAATATGCCAAATGATAAAAATAATCTGTATTTTCAAATAAAATGAGTCAAATTGTTTTGATGAACTACAAATCATACTTATATAATATAATCATAACAATATTGTATACAAGTTTTGTAACAAAACCCAAGTCATCGGATTTATCAAAATTGTATGTATTAAACTATTGTATATAGTCTCATTTATTTGAATCATTTATTTGAGTGATCAGACAATGTTCATAAAATTTAAAAATAGGTTAATATTTTTGATACCTTAAATTACCACTTGTATATTTCGCAAAGGGCACAAGCATTAATTTGCAAATGTATATTTAAATAGACGTTATCTTAGTATCTTCCTAACCCAGACATAATTAATACACTTAAAACAAAGTATTTCTACTTTTCACATTTAATAATACACTTTAGAAATGCATCGTTATTGTTGTTTTAAAAAATTAGTATATATATATATATATATATATATATATATATATAAATGTAGGAAAACGGAACGTAAGGAGTGTGTGAGCGAGAGGGAGTGCGAATGTAGGGGAGGGAAGGGATGGATAGATTTGAAGATGGCGGATTCAGTTTAAAATGCGGTGTTGCTTGGCTATTACTTTTTGAAATAAAATAGTTATAAAAGTTAAATTCAGTTGTTTCACTCTGAGCTTGATCCCTCATTTTGTGGGCCCCTACGGGATCCGCTCAGAGTAAGAAGAAGCGAAGAAGTAAGACTACACGACGAACGACGACAACGTGGGCGTGCACGTTGCACATAACCTATATGGTCGGATAACGAGTCCGCGCCAGAAGACGAACGAAAGACGTGAAGACGAAAGAAGATAAGATCGTGCGGCGGACATGGCGCCGGGGACACCTGATCGCAGCGGCAAGCGGGGCGACGACGGTGGGTCTAGTTTCAGCTCAATGGCGGCGCCGGCCGGCGCCGGCATGGCGTTCTTTAAAGGAAGCGTAAGGCTCTTTGACGGGGAAGATAAAACTTATTCGTCCTCAAAATGGGCCCAGGACATCGAAGATAACGCTAAAGTCTTTGGCTGGACTCCCCAGCAAAAGTTAATAATCGCGCGCAGGTCGCTATGTGGCACGGCGGGAATGTGGTTGAAATCTGAAAAGGTTTTTAAATCATATGAAGAGATGAAGGCTGCATTACAAAAAGAATTTCCGGAATCCATAAACGCGAAAGAAATGCATGAGTTAATGGCATCAAGAAAGAAGACAAATAATGAAACATATTATCATTACATGCTCTGCATGAAAGAGTTGGGGAAACGGGCTAAGTTTCCCGACTACGTCGCCGTTCAATACATTATCGACGGTATTGAAGACCTGCCAGCAAACAAAGTAATTCTGTATGGCGTGACGACGTACAGCGCGCTGAAGGACAAATTGGCCATTTATGAGACGATGAAAGCTGATGACAACTCTAATAAGAAGAAAGAAATTCAGACGGAGACAGCTGTAAGAAAAAAGGGTGAATCGTCGTTGCTATAACTGTGGAGAAAGAAGTCATATTTCATCGCATTGCCAAAATGGAGTTAAGTGCTTCCGTTGCAATGAATATGGCCATATTGGAAGTCGGTGCCCTCTCATTGGACAAGGTGGCAGTGAAGCGAAGTTGAACCGGAACACCCCGACTACGTCGGTAAAGTAGTCTGCATCGGGTTCGGCGCAAGTTCGTGTTGGTGGTAGTCGGGGAGCCAGGAGGAGAAAAATGGAAGATTTTGTGATTGCTTGCATTCCATGTTTGTTGGCCACAAGAAAAGAAGGTAAACAAGAGGGATTTTTGCATCCCATTGAGAAGCAAATCGTTCCCCTAGATACTCTACACCTAGATCACGTGGGGCCGCTAACAGACACCAGAAAGCAATACAATTACATATTAACTATGATTGATGCCTTTATGTTTTTATGGCTTTTTTATGGCTAGTTTGTATGGCTGTTCCCGACAAAGAGTACAACTACTGTATTTGATTATGTATTTGTAGCTTATTGAGTGTCTCCGCACTAGTTGTACTCTTTGTCGGGAACAGCCATACAAACTAGCCATAAAAAAGCCATAAAAACATAAAGGCATCAATCATAGTTAATATGTAATTGTATTGCTTTCTGGTGTCTGTTAGCGGCCCCACGTGATCTAGGTGTAGAGTATCTAGGGGAACGATTTGCTTCTCAATGGGATGCAAAAATCCCTCTTGTTTACCTTCTTTTCTTGTGGCCAACAAACATGGAATGCAAGCAATCACAAAATCTTCAATTTTTCTGTCCAAATCCTTTATGTAGTAATCCTGGCATATCAAGTCTTTCATTTTCCTCTTTGAGAAATGACCATTTCCATGAACTGTCATGATGATCTCCTTTTCTAGTTGTTTAGGGATAACCAGTTTCCCTGGTTCCTTGTACAGTAAGTCTCCTTCCATGGAATAATCCTTGTATGGCTTCTCTTTCAGTATGTCCTTAATCGCTTTTATACCGTCATCTTCATCTTGTGCTATCTTAATCTTCTCACGCAGGGATGTTAACACTGCCACATGTGGATTCCTGCTGAGGGCATCACAGTGTCGCATCTTTGTTCCCGCTCTATGCTCCACCTCAAAGTCGTATTCATTCAGCATAAGTACCCATCTCGCCACCTTTGCTGAGAGATCTTTCTTCATCAGTGTTTGCCGAAAAGCCTTACAATCAGTTACTAGTTTGAAATGTTTTCCATATAAATACTGTCGAAATTTCTTAATTCCTTCAATAATGGCCAGAGATTCAAGCTCATAACTTGAGTAGCGAGACAAGATGTAGACCAGTGTTAGGATGGTACTGCATCAGAACCGCTGATATGGCAATGCTAGATGCATCTGTATGCAACTCTGTGATTAAATTAAGATCAAATATCTTCAACACAGGGCTTGTTGCCAACTTCTCTTTTAAAATACCAAAAGCCTTTCTTTGCTCTTCATCAAAAACAAAGCTAACAGCCTTTTTCATCAAGTCATTCAACGGCTTGGCTATCTCAGCATAGCTCTCTATATATTTTCTGAAATAGGATGTCAACCCCAAGAAACTTTTAAGTTGCTTACCATTTGTAGGCTCAGGAAACATCATGACAGCATCTGTTTTATCAGTGGTGGGCCTCACTTCTCCATCTTTGATCCGATGAATTAAGTACTCTATCTCCGTTTGCAGTAGTTTAGCCTTTTTCCAATTGATCCGCAGTTCATGCTGACCAGAAACTTCCAACACCAGCTTCAGTCTTTGTAACCCTTGTGCTTCATTATCTGCTGGAATGACAATATCATGAATAAAAATCAGAATTATCTTTTGAGCCAACATTTCCCTGAAAATGATATTGACAAACCGCATGAAATACTTTGGACTGATCGAGGGCCCGAAAGTGGCCCTCAGGAACTCCCACTGCCCGTGATGAGTTACAAAGGACGTGTAGGGGATTGACTCAGCACTGACTTTCAGATGGAAGAATCCATTTTTCAATTCTAATACACTGAAGACTTTAGCATGGGATAACCTATCAATCAAGTCATCAATCACAGGTAGCGGGTATTCGTGTTTCACTATCTTATTATTAAGCTGACGGTAATCAACGCACATCCTTGTGGAGCCATCTTTTTTTCTAACTAACACCAGGGGACTGGAATAAGCGCTAAAACTTACCCTTACAATGCCGTCATTAAGCCATCCTTAGATCTGCTTTTCTACAATACCTTGCTCAGCATGGGATAGACGCCGTGGGCGTTGCGATACGGGAATTTCATCTTTTAACACAATCTTCATTTTCAGTGGCGCCTCTTTAACCTGCACTGGATGATAGCTTTCGATACACTCATATGCCTCCTGCTTCAATAGAGGATCTTTGATGTGTTCCAATAAACCTTCTGCTTGACCTGTGAAACAATTTACTTTACGTAACCACTCACTCTCATCCCTAAATATGTTCACACATCCCTCACTAGTGTTATGACAATGTCATGATAATGGCATCGTTTAACAGTGGTAGGTGGGAATGTAACCAGTGTCGCTATTAAAATGTCGTTCAAATTATTTTTGGAATATTATGCAAAACATAATAAGAGAATATGAAGCGTAATCATGGTGCTTATTGCAACCAAGTGTAAAATGATGTGTTAGTAGAATACTGAAACTGTCATTTTGCAACAAAGTCATTGTCATTTTGAAGCGATTGGTTTAGTAGAATTATATAGTTTAGATTTTTTCAAATTTCTTTTTGTTTCGGAAAGATGCAATTTCATTGCAATATTAATTATTACGGGCAGCTTTGGTACATACAGAGTAATTTATTTTTAACCGTATGATAAAACATTTTATAAGCAGATCAATCATCTGCCGTGTGGTAGCGGCCGTAGAATTCTGCCATCCCCCTCTTTTCCATTGGGTGTCGTAGAAACCGACAGAGGAAAATGCCATAAAGGATCCCTGGCTACCGATAGATGGCGGGATAACCATCACAATATCGTCGGACCTGAAATATTCAGACCGGTAACGGGCGCAACGTTACAAGTGCGAGATGTCTGACACTGCGATCGCCAACCCGCTTGCTCAGCGTGGCGATTATGGGCACATCCTCCCAATGAATGGCAAATTATCACGGCCCCCATTTCCCGGTCGCCCCATTATTCCTGACCAAGGGGTTGCTAAGAATCCCCGGGTGAAGAAAAGGCTGTCGCAAAACATTAGACCTAGTGACGTACAATGGACGAACTCTGCGGCAAGACGCGAACCTCTACGAACTCGAAGAAGAGCTGCAAAGAATACGATAGCACGTTGTAGGGCTAATTGAAGTCCGCAGAGAGGGGAAGGACACTCTTACTCTACAAGCGGGTCATCTCGTCTACTTTCGGGAGGGAGACAGCCTTTCCCAAGGCGGAGTAGGTTTTCTCGTCAACAGGGTCCTCAGTGACAGCATTCTCGAAATGTCCAGTGTGTCGAGTGAGTGTGTGTGGCATATCTTGTGCTTAAGCTATCTGAGAGATATACTCTTAAGATTATACAAATAATGCACCTACCTCGACACACTCGGATGAAGAAGCCGAAGCTATGTACGAAGATATAGCCAGAGCCCTACACAACACCACAAATGCCAAAAAAAACATACGGGCGTGGAATCGATTACGGGGCCGCACGGATTTGGAAGTAGGAATCACAGGGGGCAAATGCTGGTAAACTTCCTCGAACGGGAAGGGCTTTATTTGATGAACTCATTTTTTCAGAAAAAGCCCCACAGAAAGTGGACCTGGCGAAGCCACGACAACGTGACAAAAAATGAGATTGACTTCATTATGACAGACAAAAGGCACATATTCAGAGATGTCTCAGTGTCAACAGGTTTAACACTGGAAGCGATCACCGACTGGTCCGAAGCACTCGAGAATATTGATTTTAAGCTTGAGAGAACCCGTCTAATGAATTCCACGCTCCTACCGAATTCGCTTCAAACTGTAGCAGGCTCCCAACGTTTCCAATTTGAACTAAAAAATCGATTCGATGCCCTGGAACCCAACGAGGACATTAATGAAAAACTTAAGAGCGCTGTTGACATCTTAAAGGATGAGGGAATCAGATTTTGTGGAAGGCAGCAGACGGGCCGAAAGTCTAAGTTCTCAGTCGAGACACTCCAGCTTATGAAGAGGAGACGTGGGCCAACAACAACTTTGTCATCAGAACAGGCAGCACTCACCAGGCTCGTAAGTTAATCTGTGCGGCGGGACCTACAACGCCCTAATTCGCTTCGTATTCGGGAGGTAATAGAGCAAAACAGAGGTCCTAAAGTTTTCTCACAGCAGTTTGGGAGAAGCCACCTAGTTAAGTTGAAGACCGATGATGGCAAGTTCCTCACATCGAAATGCGAAGTTCTCACGGAGATTGAAGATTGCTACGGTAGACTATATGCTCCCCACAAACAATGTCCTGACCCTGAAAGCGACGATCCCAGTGCCACGCAAACCCGCCACTATACTAACGGGCTGCCAGATGTATGTCTTGATGAAACCGAGCTGGCCCTTGGGCAACTTAAAAATGGAAGAGCCCCAGGCGAAGACGGCGTTACGACGGAGCTTTTAATGGTAGGGGGACAACCCTTGTTAAGAGAGCTCCTTAGGATTTTCAACTCCGTCTTAAAAATGGGAGAACTCCCGAGGCGTGGAGCAGGAGCATTACAGTCATGTTTCATAAAAAGGAGACAGCATCCAACTTAAGAACTATCGCCTCAACTCTCTCCTGAGTCACGTCTGTAAGTTGTTCTCGAGGGTCATCACGAATCGACTTGCCCGAAAGCTTGAGAACTTCCAGCCTCCGGAGCAGGCCGGTTTTCGGAGAGCCTTTGGCACCATGGACCACATTCACGCAGTGAGGCAGATTACGCAGAAGACCAGTGAGTATAATCGGCCCCTGTGTCTTGCATTTCTGGACCATGAAAAAGCCTTCGACTCCATCGAAACTTGGGCAGTTCTAGATTCTTTGCGGCGATGTCAAATCGATTGGCGATACAACGAGGTGTTAAAATTCTTTATCACTATAAGATATTTTAACACCTCGTAAGAGCATCGGCTCTTACAAGTACAGGGCAGTCAGACAAAACCTATCTAGATGCATCGAGAAGTAAGACAGGGAGATGTTATATCCCCGAAACTGGTAACCAATGTACTGGAGGATGTTTTTAAGACGCTAGACTGGAAAGCACCGATCATCGATATCAACGGTGAGCACATTTCACATCTGCGCTATGCCGATGATATCGTCATCGTGGCAGAATCGCCGCAGGAATTGCAAGAAATGCTAAACAGCCTAAATGACTCCTCCCGACGTGTTGGTCTGTGTATGAATCTGAACAAGACGAACGCTCCAAATACCGTCAATGGCGAAAATCTCGAAGTTATTCAGGACTACGTCTACCTCCGGCAAATAGTGCAATCAGATAGAAATAGCTTCAAGAAAGAAGCTGATAGGAGGATTCAATAGCGTTTGGAAAGCTTCGTCAGGTTTTCTCGTCGCCCATACCACATAGTCTGAAGACGAAAGTCTTCGAACAGTGTGTTTTGCCTGTACTCACCTATGGTGCCGAAACGTGGACACTGACGGTACGACTGCTGCTTGTACGGACAGCCTTTATTCGTGCAGAATAACCACCATAATATGCAATGCTGTCATTATACTGCTTGTGGGCGTCTGGTTTTCAACTGTGGGGAAGGGCTACGTGTGTGTCCTCTGCCTACAGTTGTATGGGAAAAGTGACTGTTTGTATGTACTCGTATAATGGAAGTCTTACTTAATGAGCCGTCTTGTACAAAGCTAAGTAAAAAGGTATAATATAAATAATCAATACATTTTGTGTAATAATAGTATTGAAAAACTTGATGGGACCTAACAAAACTGATCAACTATCAATTCGGATAGTAGTAGTGTGCACTGATTGGTTTTTTGCCTTCCGAAATAAAGGTGATAAACGAGCAGCTAAAGCGGTAGTCTACACGATTATTAACATTGGGGCACGTTCATTTTATCTGATGATCATTTAATTTATCGTCGTAACAACTCCACGGGCGTTTCGACCACGTGCTGATATTTGCATTATGCCAGTAGCAAACATTTTTGGCTTGCTTTTCTACTTTTCGAATCATATGCAATTCTGCATTTTGAATGCATTATAAAATCGCATGATTACTTTGTGATTTTTTATATTATTTTTACGGGAGAAATTAATGAAAGAATCAAACCTTATTATTTATAATCATTAAAAGAAATTGGTACTTTGAATTTATTATAAATAATTAAAATATGATTTGTTATGATCTACGACTAAGGTCTTGCGAGTAAATATGCTACAGAAATTATAAAATTATAGTAAACAGTAAAAATTATAGTAAAAAGTATTAGCCTAAGAATATCCCACTACTGAGCACAAGCCTCATTATCGAAATAAGTACGCACATGAAGGTGCTATATACTCGTATCATATATATGGCTTTGTGTTTATGTGAGTTTATGTGTGTGACGCTCGTCAATTTAAAAGGTTATTCTTCCCTATAATTAGAACAATTTGTTTTTAAACTTTAATTTGCTAAGGTGGAATATATCGGTTGAAAAAAAATCCCAGTCTAGTACGCTTCGATGGTGTTTGAAGTTGTAAAACGAGCGAAGTTAATTCAGGGCTTCCGATTTTACTACTGAAAAAGTTATTTAAGAACAGCATCTGCAGCAGAGTTAGTCGATCTTTCAACGGCAATATTTTATCCAGTGGTTGTATTATTTCATCGAGTAGGTTTCTAAATCAGAGAGAAGCGAAGCTAAATTCCATTTAAAGATATTGTTTGAACTATTTAAATAATAAGACAATTTGCCTTAAGTGACTAAAGCTCTTATACCTAAGAATTCCAAACTTTCTAACGTAAGCCACAAAATTGTAATTATTATAACAATTTCTAGCTGTAATATTATAAGTTAAGAGATATTACGAATTCTTCGAATATATAATTCTTCAGTTATGCAAGTATCTATAATAATTAGTAATATGTTAAGAAACACATTAATATACCGTCTGCAGTGTTTCGCTTGTGGTACGATTCCTATGCAGGAATCCGTCTAGGTAGGTACCACCCCAGGGCCAGCTATTCAACCGTAAAGCAGTAGTGTGCAAACATTATCGTGTTTCGGTTTGAAGGGCACTGTGAGCTAGTTGATATAGGTTCTTTAAGTTAACGTAAAACACGTTTTCCGGAATAAAAAGTATCCTATGTCCATCTCCATGATGCAAGCTATCTTTGTGCTAAATTATGTCACGATCGGTTCAGGGGTTGAACCGTGAAAAGGTAACATACAGACAGAGGGATACAGAGAGTTACTTTCGCATTTTAATGTTAAGTATGAATATGTATAATGGAAGTGAAGTGCTTAGTATTTTCAAAACACAGTCTTTATTAATTACGATTTGACATGTTTTTTTATAATTACCTCTTACAATTTATAAGGCCGATATTCGCTTAATATTTCTACCAACATATTTTATGCATATTTTATATGTAATGATCTTTATTCTTTTATGAAATTACTTCGAGCGTATTTTGAATGACCTTATTTTCATAAAGGACTAACCTTACGCAGCTATACTTTATGCTTAAATAGGCAATGAACCTTTTGAAGATAAAATTAAAATGATATGTTATACACCGTTTTATAATGCTTATAACAAAACTATTTACATTAAAAAGCGACAGAATTTGCTGAGGATCTTATTAAAAATCTTACAACCATTTGTTCTCTTTGCATATTATTTATGTATATTATATATACTTTTACTGGTGGTAGGATTCCTATGCCGGTATCCGTCTAGGCAGGACCAATTATTCTGCCGTCAAGCAGTATTGTGCAAGTATTACTGTTTTTCGGTCCGAAGGTCACTGTAAGCTAGTGTAATCACCGAGCATACGAGATTTAAGAACTGATATCTCGGGGTGACGGGTGCAATGTGGCGCCACACAGAAATGTTCTTGGTGACACAGCATTTTATGGGTAGATATTGCACTTACCATTATCCAATAAAAAAGGCAATAACATTGGCTTTAGATTATATATCACTGCAAGATTTAATCACACTGTAAGCTCCTTAAATAGGGTTTCATTCGTGTTAATAAAAGAAATCACTTGTCTTTGACGTTAATTACAGCTGATATTTAACAATACAAAGGCCAGCAACGCAACTACGATTCTTCCGGTATTGCGGATGTTCATAGGAAACATCAGTTGGCCCATTTTCTTGTTTACCCTCTTCTTCTATAAAAAAAGGTTTTCTTGTAAAACCTACGGGTAAAAAAACAAATTCGTTTGGCACGATTTTGGGAGGGGGAAGAGTATTTGATAGAGGATTGCTCCCCGGTCATAACAATACCACTCGCTTTACAATGTAATGCACCGTTTTGGAAAAAAATAAGAAAACCTCTCAAAAGTTAAACGATAACCGCCTCCGTAGCACCGGTTTTTTGGTCGCTGTGGTGCCTGCACATTGTTACGGCAGGCGGAAGCTGACCTCCTGTAAAAAAATGGCGGCGACGGGGTTCGCCACCCGTCACGTCTTGTTTCCCGCGGGGGCGAAAAGTGGGCTACGGGTGTGGCCTCTGCCTAACCTTTATATGGGAAAAAGTATGTAGAATTATAAATACATAGACGAATCCTTGACTTTTTCTGTTTTGACATACGTCACACAACTTTATCATACGTCCTTGCCTGGCCTGTTACTGGATATCCTTAAAGAGAAGCAGACTCGATGTGCAATTTTAATAAAACAAAGAAAAAATATATAATAAGATCACTAAATATATACCTACACACCCTAACATATTCACAAATATACACATACATTCATACACACTCACTGACATGCATACATACTTACATAATCATACACATAGACTAAAGTGGTAGAAGGGTAGGTATTATCGAGGTAGTGCTCTTTAACTCTCACAGTGACGTTGTGTTTTTGAGTTTATTATCGTTTTTCTTAATTTTCTCTAAAACGGGCATTGCCTTGTGATTCCAGTACTATTGTTATGATCGTGGACCAAAATTTCATGAAATAAGGCTATAGTACTTGTTAAAACAAATCCAACGAGCCCTAACATGATGGAGATTTTTTTTTATTGGATGAAGTGATGAAACGAGAAAACGTTCACCTGATGGTAAGTGCAATCGTTTGACCAAAACAAATGCTGTGTCACCCAGAAAAATTCTCTGTGACACCACACTGTGCCTATCACCCCGAGACATAAGTTCTTAACTCTCATATGCCCAGTGATTACGCTAGCTCACAGTGCCCTTCAAACCAAAACATAGTAATGTTTGCACACTACTGCTTCACGGCAGAATAACTGGCCCTGAGGTGGTACCTACCTAGACGGATTCCTGCATAGGAATCTTGTTCAGTTAAGGAGTTCCAAACGGCTCCATAATCAGACTAGGTTCAAGGTACCATATTATAACATTGTTATCGAAGCTTACCTATTGGGTATACCTGTGTGATAAGTCAAATTTATCTCAATCATAATCTCATCTTTCTTTTAAATTAGTTATAAGAAATCAAATTGTATTTCTACGGGTAAAAACTTATAAAAAAACATCATTATGTTTAAACTGTCGGCATGTCGGTTTTCCAGATTACAGAATTAACTTTTTAAAGGAAAAAGTTGCCATAAAAAGCTACAATGCATAGTCTACCAATATATATATATATATATATACATAAGCGAAATTCGCTAAAAATAAAAGAGGAATAAGTAAATATTTATTGCAATCGTGTTGTACGTTTGTATGTTATGTTTATAACTCTGTTAGGGCATAACAATGTTACATATATTAACACATCGTTATTCGCTTATTAACTTTAAGCATGGTTAAAAACTTAAAGAAAACCTTTCATGCTAAAACATACAAGGTACTACAAAATACAACATACATTGCGCGACAAATAAATTAGTCTTTTTATTGTAATATTGATAAAATGTATAGAAAAATCTGTTACTAAATATTTTTGTAGATTTCGGGAGAAGACTCTTATACTTTGCTTATTTTTTATTTGCTTTGGTAGCTTATTAAACATCTATATTGCCGTATAATAGGGGCTGTTATTTAGCATTTTTATTAGTGAGGATGGTAGGTAAAGTTTTTATCTCTGTCTTGTGTGTCTCTTTTAGTGCTGTGAATAAATGAATGTTTTTAAATGTAAATAAGAAGTCGTATATACATAAAGGTATGATAGCGTGAGTATATTTTTTTTTAGAGAAAGGCTTACATGATTCTTTATTTTTGATAATTCTGAGCTAATCAAGCCATTAAATAATATAATTGTTTGTGGAAAAATATTTTAGAATCATTTTCTATCATTTTTAAAATTATTATTCTTAGTTTTAAATGGACCCGAGCCTGATGTAAAATAAAGTAATCATGTTGTTTAAAAAAAGGGTAAACATAAAAATAATTTTACTCATAATAAAGGTTTCTGCTCACTATTAATAACGCCGCCATGAATCCCTAGCTATATTTAGAAAACACTAGCCTATTCCCGGCATGCGTTGAAATTCCTTGTAATTTGTTTGAAGTAGGTACATATGTACAAAGCATTCACATGTATAAAATAAATAAAAGACAGTGATGTTTACTTCATTAATTTTGCGCAAGTGCCAAGAACAACTGCACAAGGTTTCAACTCAATCGGAGAATTGTTGCGCAAACGTATAGAAGACGAACAATTTTCCGATACAGGCTTGCGCGTCACCTCTCGTAAAATGGTTGTATTAATTCAGAAACTACCGCGGGCGTGGATAATTGGATAATTGGCATAGGAAGAATTTTTTTAATAAATATGTAGATATTAATGTCTTAATAATTATTCTCCAATATTTCATTTTTGCCCACCCAAAGGTTGCTTGGAAGAGATCGCTTATAGTGATAAGGCCGCCTATTGTACTTATAAGTTTTCTTTAAATTTTCTTTTCGTATTTTTTTATTATTATTATTCATTCAAAATTATATAGAGGATTCATAATATAATTTATTTATATATAATATAGAGGAGAGTAATGCCATTTTATAGAACTTTAAATAAGTAAGTAAAGCAACTTCATATAGATGTGTATCTTTGTAAAGTTTTTGAATATTGATGAAGTTCGGTGTATTATTTTTGAAGTAAATTTGCTTTGGGCGCGCTGAGAGTTTCTTTCTTTTCTTGAGAGTCTATTCATAGAGTCTAGTAAGTGCAGTTTTGTAATGCGTCATTGAGATTGAAAGCTCTTCATACAAGCAAGAAATAAATGATGATGCAAAAAAATGGTTCACTGAAATATGGACAATCAAACAATTTTGTTTCATGGTATTAATGCAAAACATAAAATCGCTTACTGCATTAACTACATCCTCTAAAGTAAAACCTAATACTAACGATTGACATTTTCTTTGTTCGGTCACGTAGTAGGCAACTCAGGAATTTTCTTTCTATAGCTTATGGATAGCACTCGATAGTGCTCAAAAGGAACTTAGAAAACTCGTTGAATACAGAGTAAGCTAGATAACAAGCACTATGTGTGTTGCTTTTTGTGAATAGTGACCATTTTTTATCCGGTTTATATCCCTTTAATAATTTCGTCCTGTTTCGGAACAACCAAACCGAGTCATATCGTTAATAATACTATTAATTCGCTGGCCGCTGGTTTATTTCTGTCAAATTCACCAGACTATGCCCTGATTTTAATTTAGACTAGCTGTGCCCCGCGGTTTCATGATTTCACTATCGATCGATTATACATATACTTCCCAATTTGAATCGAAATTTGAGATTTAAATTTTTCGCGAATAAACGTAATTATTTTTCTAAAATTAAAGTAGCCTTTGTTACCCGCTATAATATCAGCTATCTGTCAGTGAAAATCCTGTCAAATTCGGTCCAGCAACTTCGGAGATTAGCCGGAACAAAAAAACAGACAGACAAACAGATAGATAGACACACAAAAATTTCAAGCACCGTTTATACTTTCATGAGTATGGAGTCAAAAGCTATTATTATGTTATTACAAACAGACACTAAAATTTTATTTATTTGTATATCAATGTCAATTATCAATTTGTTTCTACTCCTTATTTTGATCAGTTCTATACAGCAGCATCAATAGGGTTCAATGTAAACACTGTAAAATCGTTTAAAGGCCGCCATGCCAACAGCGACACATTAAAAAAATGCAAGGCAAGCTCATAATATCTGCGATACCCGAGTGCTTCCTTTACAGATTACTATTAATTTCTTTTCCTATCTAAAATATCTGACCTCATAGTGACTAATCATTTTCACCACATTTCATTTAATGTTGGACAGGGGGGATGCTACTGTGGGAGGGCGGGCGGTGCTCTTCAAAACTAGATAATATACACCATTTTATACTTTGTATGCGGATCTTAGCAAATTAACTTTCTTTCCTTCATTATAATGGTTTTCCGCAAAGTAACGCCTGATGATTGATAATGAAAAGTGATTTTAATTAAGTCAATTACATTATTTTATTTAATATATTAGTTTACATACTGGTATCAATAAATAATAATAAATTGTTCACAAAGAAATTGAATGGTCTCGAATATTAATATAATATTTCAATGCTAAGGAGGATTTTTAATTTATTATGTTCTTCAATAATTATTAATTTAAAAATGTACGTGCTTAACGTACGTGTAGACGTGTTTAAGTTCAAGTTCAAGTTCATTTATTTGTAAACATAGGTATATAATATGATATTATACTTAGAATGTTACATACTCTATGTTTTAGCCAGGAAAGAAGGCGTACAAATACATATATTTTTTAGTCTAGGAATAGAAAACATAAAAATTTAAACATAAAAATATAAAGAAAGTAGTAAGTCAGAATTAAAATTTAAAGTTATTTTTTAGTACATTAACAATATAAAGTAAAATATTAACATTAATCGTATACAAAACTTGTCAAAAAAAAAATTATAATGTCATGTCAATTTATTAAGAAATTATTTTGTCCGTTAAATAATCTGCAATTGTATAATAGCACTTACTTACTAAGATGGCGTGTAGTTTTCTTTTAAAATTACTTAAATTGCTTATTCTTTAATGTGTCAGGTAATTTATTAAATATTTTATTGGCCATACACATAAAATTCTTATTAAACAGTGTAGTCCTTGCATATGGTACATCAATCTGTAGTTCATTTTTATCACGCAATTTTCTATACCGACTCTTGAAGGCGATTTCAAATAAATTGATATGAGTTTTTACAAATACGTTTACTTCATATATATAAAGGGATGGGAAGGCCAGAATTTTAAAATTTATAAAAGAATGTCTACAGCTAGCAATTGCCGGTATATTTTCCATCGCTCTAATACACCTCTTTTGGGCTCGAAAGATAAGATGTTTGTTTATAGAATTGCCCCAATATACGATTCCATATCTAAGAGCGGATGCGACAAATCCGTGATAGGCTATTAATATTACTTCTTTATTAGAAATTTTAGTAAGTCGGTACAACGCGTAGGCAGCTGTATTGAGTGTCTTACACACTTCTTCCGAGTGCGTTTTCCAGGACAAATTGTAGTCTATTAATAAACCCAGAAAGTTTACAACTTTTGTTGGATGTATTTCTACTCCTTGGTATTTAATAATTAAATTTTCGTTAGTAAGTCTCTGATAAAAATGCATAATCTTTGTCTTTTCCAAATTAATTATTAGATTATTATAATTTAACCATTCAATTATTGTATTCAACTTTAAATTTATTTCATATTCATAAGTAGATACCTTGGTACATTTAATAATAACTGTGCTATCATCGGCAAACAGAACCATAGGATGCTTTATGAATGAGGGCAAATCATTTATATAGAGAAGAAATAATAAAGGTCCTAGGACACTACCTTGTGGAACACCACACAGAGTTCGCTTAAAACTTGACCTATATTGTATTTCTTTTCTACTGCGTAAACAAAGCTGCGTAATCTCTGTACATTGTCGTCGGTTACTTAAATACGATTTTAGGAGATCCAATACATTACCGCGTATCCCATACTTAGACAATTTTTCTGCTAATAGAATTATGGTCGACGTGGTCGAAAGCTTTTGTCATATCCATGTAAATGGCGCATATTGGAACTCTTCTGTCCACACTCGTTAGTATAGGTTTTAAAAGGTCAAATATAGCTAAATTAATCGATTTGTTTTTACGAAAACCTTTCTGTTCATCTATTAAAATGTTATATTTTTCGATGTATTTGTACAACGCGTCGTATATGCTCCTTTCCAAAATCTTTGAAAAAATCGAGATAATTGAAATGGGACGATAATTTTTCATTTCATGCCTCGAATCTTTTTTATGTAGCGGTTTAATGACCGAAATTTTTAACTGTTCTGGATACATGCCATTTAGTACACATAAGTTTAAAATATGGACTAGGTGGGAAGCGATAAGATGAGAAACATATTTAACGACTTTTGTACAGATGCCATCATAACCTACGCTACTTGTATTTTTCATTGTTTTTATTATTTTTTCAATATCCTCAGGAATTATAGGATGCATAAACATTGAATGAGAAATATTTAAGTGGTTTAATTGGAATTTAGACTCTTTTTGCTCCTTAGTACTAACTTTATTTGTTATTGCTTGATTGACGTAATAATAATTGAATGCCTCTACAATTTGCTTGAGATCTGTTACTGTGTCATTGTTATTTTGAATCAAAAGTTTAAGTATTTTACTTTAATACAGGATGCCAAATATGTTTCATTGTTAAATATTATGTATTAATATTAAGCATATGGGGATGTATCAGTCAGTGGGTAACAGTGTATGTATTTTATTTATTGCATCTAGCGTATCTTAACTTAGCTTCGCGAGTTCAAGGAACAAGTTATATAGGTTACCGAAGGACATTTTACCAGATCCAATTACCGTTTACTAACACTTCGTCAAGTGATTTAATAAATTATCAATTTAGCAATATCACAGCATGTATAGCCGAGGGCAAAAGCTACGAGGGTGGATTGAAAAGTACTCGGCCTAACCAAGAAAATAAACACATACTAAATCAGTTATATTTTTATTTTTCTACATAATCACCATCAAGTTCAATACACTTTTGCCACCTCCCCTTCCAAGCATTTAGATCGTTAAAAAAAATGATTCTTCCTTAGAGTCAAAATATGCATCTACAGCTGCTTTTACCTCGTCGTTTGTCGAAAATCTTTGACCTCCCAAGTGCTTTTTTAGGTTAGGGAACAGAAAGAAGTCTGAAGGTGCCAGATCAGGTGAATACGGCGGATGCGGTAACAGTTCAAAGCGACAGTTGTGAATTCCAGCCATTGACTGTACTGACGTGTGAACACGGGCGTTATCTTGATGAAACAGGACTTTTCTTCTGAGCATTCCTCGACGTTTTTCTTTTATTTCCTCTCGTAAACGACGTAGTAAGGTGCAGTAGTAATCAGAGTTTATAGTCTGACCCCTTTCAAGATAATCAATCATAATCACACCTTTCGAGTCCCAGAATACTGAAGCCATCACCTTATTTGCCGACAAAATCGACTTAGCCTTTTTAGGGGGTGGTGAACCAGGTCTTCTCCACTGTTTTGATTGTTGTTTTGTTTCCGGTGTACAGTAATGAACCCATGTTTCGTCCATAGTAACAAAACGATTCAAAAAATCATCTGCATCGGCTTCAAATAACTCCAAACAGTCGCGTGAAATAGTCAATCGCATCCTTTTTTGTTCAACTGAAAGCAGTCGCGGAACACACCTCGCAGACACCTTGTGGAAACCCAACTCGTTGACAATGATGTTTTGAGTTCGTTCATAAGAGATGCCTATAATCTCGGCTATCTCTCTAATTTTTAATCTGCGGTCTCCCATTATTAAATTAAGTACTTCTTTAATATTTTCGTCAGTAGTTGACGTCGAAGGCCTTCCAGAGCGGGGTTTCATCTTTCACACTCTCTCTACCACGCTTAAATTCTGCTATCCATTTTTTGACGGATGAATATGACAGAGCACAATCGCCTAATGTACTGACCATGTCATCATGGATGGCCTTTGATGATAGCCCCTTCTTATGGAGGTACTTAATGACGGCACGCTGCTCGATTTGCTCCATTCGCGGAAATTATGACCGATTACTTTGTTAATAAATTTATAAAATCACAACTAATTATCGCACACGTTTCGAACTTCACACAATGAACTAGTCTGAACTGAACTAAATAATGTGGGTAGATTTGATTTTTAGAATTGAATGGATCTGTGTTAGGCCGAGTACTTTTCAATCCACCTAGTATTAATGTAAATAAGATCACGCTTATCGGAATGGCATAATAGGAGTTGTGTGTTAATTTAATAATATTTTTTACCGAAAATAAATATTTCCAACGCACTGTCATTGTGCAGAAGCTTTTAAAACATTTTACGCATTTAAACGTTTTATTTTAATACAAGACGCTAAAGATATTTTCTTTTGTTGAAAATTGTGGGTAAAAATGCATCTCGCATTTACGTTGTTCAGCATTACACTTTCTTCTTATAGTAAGTATCGAACAGTCGTTTGCACGTATAAAACATATTCTTTAATACATATTTGCTACAAATATATTAAATTAAATATTAAAAGCTTAAAACTTATAGCTTTTGCCTGCTTATCCATACTAATATTATAAATGCGACAGTACTCGTAACTCTCTCTGTCTCTCTGTCTGTTTGTTACCTTTTTACGGTTTAACTGCTGAACCGACTTTGACGAAATTTGGCATAGAGATACCTTGCATCCTGGAGACAGACATACACTTTTTATTCCGAAAAATCAAAGAGTTTTCACGGGATATTTAAAAAATCTGTATAAATTGACTAAGTCGCGGGCATCAGCTAGTCGGAAATAAAAACGTCGAAGAAACCGGAAATAACACCTCGGGTATAATTAATTACAAATTATTAATGATTTATAAAAGATAAACCAATGACAAATTTACAGAAGTTTAAAATTTTAACATAACTTCATAGCCCACAGGACAACCGTACTCGTCTAACCTTAACAAGAAATATTTTATATATTAATATTATCAGGAGTCAATTTCAATGTAATGGAATGTAAATATAATAATGGGATAGAGGGCGAACCAGGCTTATATCTTTATACAAGTTAAGTGGAGAACTTGTATAACTTTTCCTCTCTGCTAACTTTTTCTTCAAAAGCCTTTCTTCTCTTGTCTGTTTCTTCTTACTTTTTACCACTTTAAAACGTATTTTTGAAAATTAAAAATATATGCTATCAATACACATGTATTAATAAATCAGGACGCTAACCAGTCCTTAGGTTTAACGGTAGTTAAAACAGTATTCTAACATTGGTATGCGCAACCATCATTCATATACATTCATCGCGCCAGATTAATTCTGATAAATGAAGAAAAACTAATGTGAGTTTGCCACAAATCGACCATAAATATTTCTTAGACGCTATCATTTTTTTTTAAAACGAAATAAAATACTCGAATTTCCAATTCAATTCTAAGACACTAGGTATATTAGGCTGACATTGGCTGCTATTAGTATAAAAAACTACGCACATTAATGAGGCGTGACGTTCGCCGTGTGGTGGCGGCTTAAGAGAATCTACCACCTCATTTCATCCCGTGGGTGTCGTAAAAGTCAACAGAGGGAAAATTAAAATCAGGAGATGGGCAGCAGCATCTTCCTGGAACATCTCAATAAATAAAATGCGGTTGCCCAACCCGCCTGCCACGCGTGGCAACTATGGCAAAATCCCCTAAAATGAGAGCTACAATCTTTTGTGGCTATCTTTCAGGGAGGCCTATATTCAGCAGTGGACTAGTGATAGGCTGAAATGACGATGATGATTAATGGCGCTACTTCTATTACAAACGCCAGATTCCTCACGTAAATTTGGAATCATTGGAAGATACGAAAAGTTACCCGACTAGACGTTAACTCTGGGCGAGGTCCGCAGACAAGTATTCTTTTAGATAAGGCTGCCGAACGGCAGATGACTTTATTGCTTACGGAAATTTTTGCAACTTGATTATCATAAATAAATAGATACAAATTTTAAAGTTGGAGCTATTATTCATAACGATCACTTATCTAGATTCAACATAACATACATTTGAGCAGTTTTTGTGTAGGTGTTTTTGTAGTAGAATCTACTAAAACGTCTACACAATATTATATCATAAAAAGTAATTCGGTGTTTAGACTCGCCAGATTAATAAGAAATCATGGTTTTAAAACGTACGGTTTAATACATTGCTTCACAGATTTTATGGGAGTAATATATCAAGGCCTAGATAAATATTTCTGGCATATATCAAAAAGATATCGCCTCCGACATAAATATAAGTATATTCTCACGTAAAAAATACTAAAAACGACGCTTTCTGGGAAACACTCAATGATGTATCATCTGCAAATAATACTATTTTTTATAAGTTTCTGGACTAAGTGTGGCTTTACATTCATATATATATTTATTGGATAAGGTGACGAAACGAGCACCATATGGTAAGTGCAACGTCTGCCCATAACAAAGCTGTGTCACCCAGAAATTTTTTGTGTGGCACCATAATGCGCCCGTCACCCTGAGACATCAATTCTTAAGTCTCATATGTCCAGTGAACACGCCAGTTCTTAGTGCTCTTCAAACCGAAACACAGTAATGTTTGCACACTACTACTTCACGGCAGAATAACTGGCAATGGGGTGGTAAATACCTAGACGAATTCTTGCATAGACACAGTGGTAGTGGCACACGCATTTTTAGTCGAGAGCCTACAGATTTAAATCCATTATAAATCATTTGTGTCAGATTAGAATCCAACAAAAGAAGAGTTTTAGTTTACAGCGTTTTGTGATTTACGCAATCAAATGCATTAGATAAATTACGGAGCACGCCAATTGCATTCTGAGAATCCTCTAAAGGGCTAAATGTATTGAAATAAAGTTACTCCTGCATCAGTTATGAAACTCCTTTTGGTAAAATCTAACTGATGATTATTAAATAACCTATTGGTGTTAAGACAGAATTTGTTTAAACATTAAATTCTCAAATAAATTACTTATAACAGGAAATATGGACGCGGGCCCTTAAATGCGTGGGGCTTTAGAGTCAACTGATTTGAAAAGCCGATATTGTTTTAATGCTGTTAATAAGGTCTGAAAATATACGTAAAAGAATTACTGAATTTATTAACAAGACAGATATACCCCATAAATCTTTCTTCACATTCAACGACTTAAATGTTGAAACTATATCGGGGGCTTTAACGGATCTAAACTTAAATGCATCAGATCCGACTTTAACATTCTTAATTTACAGTTCATGTGTATGTGCCAAAGTCGACCTACGATTAGCAATAGTTTTAATTGGTTCATTAGAAACTCATTAGCCACTTCTTTGTTGAATTAAATAGATAATGAAAATAAAACTGATATGTTACCGTGAATATGAAGTTAGTAGAATCTGTATGTAACGATATCAGTAACTAACTACTCCTTGCGTTTACTAGATGTGATATTGTTTAATCACTCAATAGTGTCATAGTCAAAAGTCAATTATGGCTAATTGTTTTTATAATTACTTCTTATATTTACGCGAATACTTCATTTCAGTTTTATTCAATGTATGTTTAAAAATGTTTAAACATTTTTAAACATACATTGAATAAAACTTTAAACATTTTAAACATACTCGTACATTGAATAACACCCTTTTATTTTTTGCTTTTTATTCTCGACATTTACAGCGCTTGGCGGCACCCACGATCACAAGGTGACTGAGGTTTAATACAAAATAAATGCTATTTATATTATTTTAAAAATAGGCTTTTGCACATTAATTGCATTACCCATAATATTTACATTCACTAAGGATCCACTATTATGTTTAGTATAATAATTGTCAATGATATTTTTTGAAATTTCGTATTTTATAAACATTAAAGAAAATTTTAAGTAGAACTCGTATCAAACAAACTTTTTTTATAAAATGAAATGGCAGTGTGCACCGATTGTTTTGTTGTGTTTGAAATATGGTAACAAGCATGAATAAATACAACAGAAGCAACCGTCGCCCCGATTGTTAACAGCAGGAATATTCTATTTATCAGATGATAATTTAGTTTATCGCCATGCAACTACATAAGAGCTTCAGCTATATATATTACAGTTAACAAATGATATTATCTGGCACTTACGCCCTTCGACTTTTGCGATGTTTCTTATTATTCTGTATATTCTTCACCTTCTTCCATCTTTTGTAATATTTATCTATAATTACGAGTATGTATTAATATTGATTAAAAATTAATAATTCATGTTTAGGAAATGTAAAAAAAATTATATATGTAAATATTTAATATGCAAAGACAAGTCCGTGGTAAGCTGCAATTTATGTGAAAAGCCTACTCTTTTACTGCTCTACTACTGTGACATTCTAATACCAAAGCCTTGAGGAAAATGAGTTTCATCATCAATCTGGTTCAAATGTTTTAAGTCATTGCAATTTCAAATGTCTAAATTATTCAAACAAATGAAGTAAAATACGTTATGGTAATGTTTTTGCTTAGTAATAAAAACATAAATTGAAAAAGTTCGAATTTTGAAGGTCTAATAAACGCTCTACTTGTTTTCTGTAATAAATTAATGCATTTACAAAAAAATATTGTTTTTTTTTCGCCAAAAATGTTGTACTAACCAATTTTCGAAGTCCAAAGTACACGTTGCCCTTTTCTAGAAAGCGCATAAAAGAATATATAATCTAACGCCTTCACAGTTGTCCCCAGTGGATTAGGAATTAATTTATTTTTTTTTTGATTCGCAGTTTTTATAATTTGACCATTCGAAAGTGCAAAACTCTAAAACCGCAAACTAGTGACAGGGCAGAGTCACTAGTGCAAGGGTGCTGCCAAGTTGTTTTGTTACATAAAAAAGAAAGAGGCTAAAAAACAGCTAAAGCCATTATTATATAGCTTGGAACATGTAGTGCAATTTACATTATCTATTAAATGTTTATTTTTAAAGCCATAGCTTGGTAATAGCTCTTCAAATAAGTAATCATAGTGCCATAAATAATACCACTTCCTGGTTCCCCTGTAAGTTCGAACCCAGAACTTCCCAGAAGTGCAGTCAGGCACGCTGATCATTAAACCCGGTTTGTTGGATGGATGGAATCCGGTTTATTGGATATTGTTATAGTCCTAAATTTATTTTTACAATCGAGATAATTTAGTCACTATGAGCTGAAACATTCAAGTAAAACCTTAATTTATTAACAAAAAATAATTTTATTATGAGTTACACCCATTTTCAGCACATTATAAATATTTTCAGCCTCAGCAGTAGAAGGCCTTCACTAATGTAACAGAATTTCTTTCGTTTACCTTAATTTTTAATCTACAATGCTCTAATAAGTTATTCATCGAGTTGCGACACAAAATTTTATCCGATTCTTACTTACAGACGGTTCATTAACTCCAGGAAAAATATCACAAAAATTAAATATCACACAAAGATATATGTAAGACCTTGAACTCAGTGGATTAAATATGCTAAAACGCTTCTGGCTTATGTTCCGTCTAAGAGATAAGTATCCATAGTTTTAAACAACACAGAGTTGTTAGTCTGTCGCTGTTTAACAAGTTACATTTTGAGGAGTATGGACAGGGTCTTCATACATTGATTCCTGTATCGCACGAAATTACGAACTTTCTTGCCGGATCATCTCTCAGAAGATCTACCTGTTTCAACAGCTGCGCTGGAAATCGATTTTTATAAGAACTTCAGCTTTTATCCTTTAAATACATAATAAATATGATAACAAAATTTTCTTAGTAAACCTTTATTTTTACTACGTATTTTTATATTAAATATACAAGTTCTCCAATACAAAGTCTTAAAATGACCTTAGCAACTAGTAATTTAAAAAAATAACTTTACAAAAGTCTTACCACTTAGAAATAATGCAAGTATAATCCAATCCTCGGTTATTGTTGTTTGGATATTATTAATATTATAGAGTAAAAGCTGTTTCTGTATGCCAAGAAAAAGGTTGAAAACAATGATTTCCATTTCATCTCACGTACTGGATTTACAGTTTTCGATTTTCTTTGCTAAATTCAATTGCGTTTCTTGCAACATTTTGATGTCTTTAATTTTAGTTAAACTTCGTGACAGAAATGTATCTTAATAGTTCTATTCATATTAAAATAAAATATCAGTAGTATCATCGCAAATAAATATATATTTAAATGAGTGTTGTTATTGTTTGTTTTTCATGTGGTTTTAGATAGAGCCTTAAAATATAAGTTGGTTATTCCATTAAATTTCTCTAGAAGATAATAATACTGAAATCATACATAAATGCTTTGGAGAAATCCAAGACCATCGTTCAAATACAAAGGAATTTAAAACGAAAACGTTAAATACCTCGTTTTATTTTCGTTAACTGGTTAACTGGTTCTGTAGTAAGTTACTTGTAGAGGTCAAGGTACAAAACAAAAGGGGTAACGCCGAACTCCTGTTTGTTAAACCATGTCATTATTATATATGTACTCGTATGAACCACGGAAACGCTTACGGCATACACCACAACCCATGTGGAAACCTACATTTGCGGTAGTATAAATATAGGTACGCGTATACAAGATTATGAAAAAACGCAAGCAGAATGAAACCCTCAATATTAAGAATCACGAGGGCCGTTAACCTGAACTAGAGTTAAGTGGCAGTATACAAATTACTGAAGAGGCGCTGATTACATCCTTTTCATAACGAGAAAGAGCGTGTGACCTTTTGGTAAATTTATCAAGTTATGAAATTATAATTATTTCAATCCTATAATAAATTTATGGAGATATACCATAAATTTCTTCAGCATAGATTCATTAATTATGAAAATAATAAGACATGTAAAAGCGGCTCACACGTGGATGTCAAAGAATGCTGAACTTACTAACATAAGGCAAAAGCCTATAATTTTATAGCTGATGTAAAGTTATGGATTTAAGGGATTTGTATCGTTATATATACCGATTTCTCTTTTTTTGTTCTAGCTGTTTAATTTAAGTTTATATTTTAGTAAACTTTCTTTTGAAAGTGACGTCATATTTTTTTATTGATTACTTACTAAGACAACCCATGGAGCAGATACTGAACTGGATAAAGCTTGTTTTTGAAACAAACGAATGAGTTATATTTTTAAGTCACTACTTAACTATGATAACCACGATTTCAATAGCCACGCTTACTGCGCTTCTGGGGAAAAACGATTACGGTAAACAAAAGAGTCTTATAAAATCCATAAATCGTGGCAGGTGCAATCATTACTGTGTTTCGGTTAGAAAGGCACTGTGAGGTAGTGTAATCACTGGGCATGAGACTTAAGAACAGTTTGGTGCCATACAGAAATATTCTGGGGACACAGCATTTGTTACGGGCAAAAGTTGCACTTACCATCAGGTGAACGTTTGGCTCGTTCGTTACTTAATCCAAAAAGGATCGACACCTTTGTCAATCATCTCGGCAGGATTTATAATAGGGTTTGGCTATACAATAAAAGATCAAGATTAACAGCGGCGCATAATACTGGTAAGTACATACGTAATTTTCTATTTTTCCATCGTGGTGAACAATGCGTACTTGTAGAGTTATAACAATCTTGTGGAGCCATTACTTGAAAACTATAGTGTCAAATTCCGCCTCCTGAAAGCCAATAAAGACAAGAAGACCACAGACGACAGAAGAAGACGCGTGAAGGATTTAAAACAAAACTCTTTGTATCTTCGTGGTCGTGCTCAACAAAACCTATTCGTCCATTCGTCAGTCCTTTTGATAGACTCACGTCCACGCTCATAAAATAAAATTGTTAGTAATTTGCCTTTAATTTAAGAAGTATACACAATCTGAAATATTTTTGTAGTATTTAAATAAAGCAAGACGATAAGAAATTTAATTAATTCACTGTTATCTTTTAGTAAGGCTTTATTAATATTAATGTTGCTAAATATTTTGTTCGGATATTTAATTTCAAATTATGAATAAAAATAAAACCTAATTTTGATAATTGAATCAAAAGTGATAGCTTATAATATTCTCATTTAAAAAAATACTTTGTTATAATTGTAGTAATATGCGAGTATAATACAAGACAATAGTCTAACAAAATTACGTTTATTTCAAATCTGTAACATTGGGTTAGTGCTGAAGAAGAAGAATTGGGTTGATTTTAATTGCTAAGGCCCTCATTAAAAAACTAAAAAACTGTCGATCACTTTACTTAATTTCTTAGTTATGTACTTTCCTACGTCTTAGTAAGTAGGTTAAATAACATAAAATTATGTACTTTTCTACTTAGTACTAATATAGTTAGCAATTACATAAAACGTAGATAACGTTTTTAAAAAAAATATGAACTATTGTTCAACAAAATAGTGCAAAAAAAACTCTGTAACGTAACTATTTTGGATATTATAAAAAATATCTTTTTTTGGAAATTAAGTCCACCTAAGACAATACTAAGATATTGAAATCACGGTAATATTTTATTCGTATCAACAACAACTTACTTACCCGGACACTATATTTCATATTGTTGGCATAAATCCAGTAACCACATTAACTATGCTAAGAGAAAATAAATAGTGCCGATGTAACAAAAACGTGTCTAGGCGACACAATCAATTATTTGTCAATATTATCAAACTTCTGTGGTTCAGTCAATGATATCACATTATCTGTATACTTGTTTTTGTTTCAAAAACCATAGTTACTAAAACGGAGACGCAATAATAAATAAATGTTTGCACTCTCCTGCACTACACGTTTCCCAAGTAAAGATCAGTCTTCATTGATTCTTCATTTGGTGGTAGGATCCGTCTAGGTAGGTACCACCCCAGGGCCAGTTATTCTGCCGTGAAGCAGTAGTCTGCAAACATTGACGTGTTTCGTTTGTGTAGGACATTGAGAGCTAGTGTAATTATTTGGCATATGAGACTTAAGAACTCATGTGCCAGGGCGACGGGCGCAGTGTGGTATCGCACATAAATGTTCTGGGTGACACAGCATTTATGGGCAGACGTTGCACTTGCCATCAGGTGAACTTTTTGCTCGTTTCGTCACTTTATCTAATAAAAAAAACTGGTGTTTTTCTTTTTTTAATTACATTGTATAGATTTATTTTAATCTATAAATTTATTTTCTATTTGCAATGAATTTATTAGGATTTGACAACAGTCAATTTGCATAATTTCTAAAAAAAAACAATGAAATAAACACACATAATTTCAATAGCTAAGTACTATTATAGTAGGAATATTATTCTGGAAATAACACGCTCTGGATATGACGCAGTTATAGAGAAAGCTTTTCGGTGTTTAAGCTGATTTATGAACTCGTACATGCTACCGCTAAAATTTAATGTCCACATTTAATTAGTATATGTCGACAACAGATATGTCATTAAAAGTAAAAGTCATATGGCATTGAAAGTAAATCCGTAATATTTTTTTTTATTTCATGTAATTTAGACGAAAACGGAATATTTATCTGGATATATTTGCGTTTTAAGATTAGCTCTAAATTCCTATGCATTTACATTTATGTACATACAACAAGAGATAGAAAGTACCAACCATTTTACATACATAAAATATCGTCATGTCTCACTCGCTGATAAAATTACCATTATAATTGTCAGTCGCTTCGTATTATTTTTTATTTATTATGTAATCCAACAGCCATTTAGAAAACAATTTATATATATCAGTTGTGTCTGTGAGAGAATGTGTTTTATTGTTATATATTTCATCTTTCATTCGTTTGTATACATTATTCGAAGTATAGGTATTAATCGGAACGGTGCATCTTTTGGATTTCATATTTTAGTATGTTTTAAGATACATGAAATATTTCTAAGCTGAAATAGTTGTTGTTATATGTCCGGGCAGCGCGACAAAGAACAGAATTTTGAGCATATCCCCTGGTTTGTTTATTGGTTGGTTATCAAGAAGAATGAATTGAGGAACGTGTAGCAGAGGCGTGTGTTGAGTCCGGTACTATGGTACTAAAAACGCAATGTGGTACTAAAAAAATTTTCTCCGTTAAAATATCGTGTAGTAAATACGATGTCATACTGCCTATGCTTTTATTCTAATTATTCTATACCAAAAACGTATAACTTAACGTTCTGTGGTCTATAAAACTTAAGAATTTTAAATTAAAAAAAATGTCTTTTTATCCTTTCTAAATTTTAAATATGGACCACGCAATATGGAGACCAGATGCTACAGACATATTCTAAAATACTAATGCTTTCCGCAGCTTAGTCAAAGGAATTACCATAATAATTATTAACCATGTTAATGACTTCTGGAAGTATTCTTTTTATTATTCTTCGACTATAGGTTATGTTTTGGCTATTGTTCAAAAATGTTACTTGTGATGGTAGTTATAGTGCTCAATGCGTCTTCGTTGATGTCATCTTCAACCAGTCAATAGCCCTTGCTGGAAATAAATCGCTCTTTCTTAGGAGGAATTTGCCATAGTCACTACAGTTAACTTTTGCCGGGTGTTGGCGGCTTAAGATAATCTACCATCCCATCTCATCCCGTGGGTGTCGTAAAAGTCGACAGAAGAAAAATTGAAACAAGAATCTTCTTGTCCTTCCTTGTGCCTATCTAGGCAGCAGCATCTTCTAGGGGTTATTGACGGTTGCGGTACCCGACACCTTAGATATCGTGTTTTTTTCGAGCTGGCATTTCTCCTTTCGCGATGGTTATTTCTCTATCTGTCGGATTCCAAGAGATTTCTCTGGCATTTTAATTGACATGTCGCAGTTCTGTGCATTCCTTCTGTCATACACCACAGCTGCTTTGAATTTCATCATAAACCACACACAACGACTTTGAATTCATTGTGGCAGCTTGCAATGAATGTCGTCATGTATTTCTGTATGTTATCACTGTATGTTATATGCAACATGCACTAGCACAATGCTTTTTCCCTTACAATGAAATATATAAGACTGCCGTCAAGCAGTTGTTGTTTTTCTGTAGAAGAAGAGCAAACGAGCAAAGCGGCTCACCTGATGGTATGTAATCAAATCCCATGGACATCCGCAATATCAGAGGAATTCCGGTTTCGTTGCCGATCTTTCGGAAAGAAATAGGCTCTTTTCTTGATGGTCTCTTAGTCGCATCGGTCCGGAAAAAGCGGCCGTGCGTGTAAGAAAATTCCTGGAAAAACGTAACATGGTACAAGGTAACGTAACATACTAGGTTAGGTTAGGTGGAATTCGGCGGCTGAAATTTCTTGGCTGAAACGTGATAAAAAAATGGAGAAATATCCAACATCTATTCACAGGGCCCGTGGATCAAGCCGATCAGAAAGTATCCAGCTAGACGAATTCTGAATAGGAGACCTATAATGTCTGGTATGTGGAGACCAGTAATGTCCATCTTAAGAACTACTTCTTAAGAAAATGGTTTATAATGTAGCAGTGAGTGGTAGAGATTGTGGGCAATCAATCTGGCATTCCACACTGACTGCAGGACCGGTGATTTAATCCGAAGATTAAATATTCTCATAATACTATTAAATGTATTTTGTAAATTTCGTACATATTATACGACAAAAATAACAAGACAATAGTATTTTAATACCATTGAAAAATATTATACATTTTAGATTTGCGCCATAATAAATTTAAAAATATGTCGCCGCAGTAAGTAATATATTATGAACAATATGTCAAGCGCTTGTACTACGCTTTTATTTTCGGACAGATTTTAAATAATTCTGTTTGCGTATTTTTTACATTTTTTACTTTAAAGCTTCGTATAAATCATTTAATTAAAATTTTTATATATTATAAATACAAATTATATGTTTCTCTGTCGCAAATAAAATACAGATTTTAGTTTTGATTGTACGAAATATTAAACGAATATTCTTATACATACTTAAATAGATTTGATACTAACTATTATACTTAAACGATAATTTAACTATCATAGAACATTCGGGAAAAATGGTGTGTTCGTGACGCGTGTAAACATAGGCACTTACTTTTGTATTTACTGTCCCGTAAGAGGGCTTGAGCAGTAAGATTGGACGCAGATTTATAGATAAAATAACACCATACATCTTGATACAATAAGAATGTATGTTTTACAAGGACTAGCTTCAGCGGGCATTGGATTCTACTACCCCATCTTATCCCGTGGGTGTCGTAAAAGTCGACCTAGGAAAAATCAAAACCAGTAGATAGGCAGCAGCATCTTCCACGAACATCTGAATAAATAAACTGCGATTGCCAACCGGCTTGCCAAGCGTGGCAATTATGGCAATATTAAAACGGCTAAAAACTTTTGTGGAAATCTAGTGGGAGGCCTATGTTCAGCAGTGGACTGGTAAAATGATGATGATGATGGTGATATAAAAGACAATACACAGAAGTCATTAACGCTGATCGCTGAAATTAGTTATTAAGGTGTCCACTTTTAATTATCATGAACACATTAAAATATATATATTAAATGGTTATATGTATCAGTATTGTAACTGTATAAGATGATGATGTGATGTTCTCCTAGCCGATTTCGACCACGGCGACAACTTCCGTCTACTGTCGAGAGCCATCAACTGCGCAGGAGATATTATAGTGCCACAAGTGTACGCGCAGACACAGAGGCACTCACTCGTCCCAACCTACCCGCGCCCGATGTAACGCTGATGCGATAAGATCGGAGGTAGGCTAGGATGCAGTGTCAGAAACACGGGGACAATCACAACACAACCAGACCCGAAAACCAACAATTTATGTTACTCAACCGACCGCGTGGCCTAGTGGTCAGAGTACCTGACTTCTAAGCCCCGGGTCCTGGGTTCGATTCCCAGCCGGAGCCAACATTTGTTCTAAAACACAAATTGTTGGTTTTCGGGTCTGGTTGTGTTGTGATTGTCCCCGTGTTTCTGACACTGCATCCTAGCCTACCTCCGATCTTATCGCATCAGCGTTACATCGGGCGCGGGTAGGTTAGGACGAGAGAGTGCCACAGTGTTTGCGCGTACACTTGTGGCACTATAATATCTCCTGCGCAGTTGATGGCTCTCGACAGTATTCGGAAGTTGTCGCCGTGGTCGAAATCGGCTAGGAGAACATCATCATTACTCAGAAGTTTATTTTACAATGTCCTCGGCATTGCACTGCATTCTTCATCGTCATCGTCATAATTTCATCCTGTCACTAGTCTACTGCAGAACATAGGCCTCCCCATAGATGGTCCTAAATGTTTGTAGCTCTTATTTTGAGGGATTTTGCCATAGCTGCCACGAAGGGCAGGCGAGTTGGCAACCGCACATTCGGGTGTTCCAGGAAGATGCTGCTACCCATCTCCGGGTTTTGATTTTCCCCCTGTCGACTTTTACGACACCCACGGGATGAGATGAGGTTGTAGATTTTTTTTAATTTAATATCTTGACGGAACGAGCAAAGCGTTCACCTGATGGTAAGCGCGACATCTACCCATAACAAATGCTATGTCACCCAGAACAGTGTGACACCACAATGCGCCCGTCACCCTGAGACATCAGTTCTTAAGTCTCATATGTCCAGTGATTACGCTAGCTCTAAGTGCCCTTCAAACCGAAACACAGTTATGTTTGCACACTACTGCTTCACGGCAGAATAACTGTCCCTGGGGTGGTACCTACCTAGACGGATTCCTGCACAGGAATCCTACCACCAGTAAAAAGTAGATTCACTTAAGCCGCCACCACACTCGTGGTCGTCAAAATTATCTATTCAGTCTTATATATACCATATAAGACTGAATAGATGAATTCAAAAAAAAAGACTAGTCTTTAAGACATTTGATAGATTTTTATGATTAAATGTAATATATAATACGAAGAATAATGCATTGGGCAATGCCCAAGCCAATAACAGAAAATTCGTTGTAAAAAAAATATTACTCTCATTCCGTTTTATTCACTTACAAATTCATTCTTTATCCAGTGAAACAAAAAAGTTTAAGGCGTTAAGTGCAATTACACTAATGCAGAAAAAAAGATTTAAGAAAAGTAGAACGAATGGACTTAGCTCGGAATTTGACCATAAATTAGAAGTTGATAAGGGTGGGACTAGAGATATTAACTTAGGAGCAAACATAAAATAAAAACGTTAGTTGATGAGATAAAAATGATTTTGTAAATAACCTAGTCTTTTTTTTAATAATGCTGAATTTACGGATTTTATAGCGTTTATATCAGAGTCAATCTTGGCTACATATAGCTTTTAATTATTTTTATTAATTCCCCCGGGATTAACCGGATTAACTACGACATCATGACGTCAAACATCTCACGATTCTCGTCACCATGGGTGCTAGTAAGCGCTCGAAATGTCGGGTTATAAATCCCTACGCAATATAATACGTAAACTCAGTCTCATGAAATGTGTATTGTCAGTTTATGCCATGTATATAGTGAATTAGTAGTAAATTTTACAAAGTGTAAAATAATTATCGAAACCAAGAAAAAAATCTAAGACTAAGAGAATTTCCTGAAAAACCGGTGAAGGAAACCGTCTTAACTGCAACGCAAATCTGGCTGACTGGGAAAGAAAGATCTACGTCTAGTAGTAAATTATTTACAATCTGTTGATGATGATAATACATATTTTTATACAAAAATGTTTTATGAGATTGTTTCTCCGAAGCCTCCAATCGCATTTTAACAAATAAAGAAATTAGTTTGGGTGATTTTTTTTTAAATAAATTTCATTTATTTATACTTCAAGTCCTTCAATGTTATAAAATCATCGTCAATTTTCTATGTAATCAAAATTCCTTATTACTTATTGTTATTCAACTTCTTCGGATACTTTTCCGAAATCCATTACAACAAAGAAGGAGAAACGAAGTTAATTCTCTGTTCAATAACTAGGTATTACACACCATTTTAATTTTGCATTAGATATTTAGTATTAACTTTTTCTCTTAATATTAATATTAAGCATGGTCCTCGCATATTAAATTGGCTAAAATAAAAAATGTATAGTTAATTAATTTAGCGTTTAAATTAGGCGTTACTTTGCGGAAATCCATTACAGTAAAGGAGAGAAAGTCAATTTGCCAAGATCCGCATGTAAAATGTAAAATGGTGTGTATTACCTAGTTTTGAAGAGCACCGCCCGCCCCCCCTCAACAGCGTGCACAAGAAAACTAATACCGCCACCGGGAGCCGCCACCAGATACCCTCCACCACTACAACACTACCACAGGGCAATACACACCACTGAAGTCGAGAACACGACACGTGCTTCACCTCAATACGAGGCATTATCAAGTGATATAGACTCTACCGAGTCGTAGAGTTTACATTTTGCATGCGGGTCTTAGCAAATTAACTTTCTCTCCTTTACCAAAAGATTTTTTATTTTTTAGCTATTATTTATAATAAGAGATGTATCTTACGTAAAATATAAATGACAACTGAGCCGACATATCTACTTACCTGTTATTAATTGTCTAGTGTTTCATATAACAGTTTAGTAGTCGAGAATTACGAACGTCACAGACCCCGTATATACAAACGAGGACGTAATATGCAAAATTTATGAACTCATACTGGTTATATTAAATATTTCTTGACATGTATTTAAAGTGCGGCAATGTGGTTCGCCGCTCGTCAAGTCTAGTTTCCTGCGAGGGCGAAATGTGGGCTACGAAGTGGGGAAAAAAGTGTGACTTTATGTATGTATTTAAAGTGTACGCTACGAAAAAAACCTAGCTCATCAAACAACATTTATTTTCTGATTACTACAATAATGTTGCTTGGTATGTAGCGCAATGAGGTGCTCAGTAAATTTAAAATAAATACAGATCAACGTGGTACGACATCTGTCACGTCTTGTTTCACGCGAGGGCGGGTGTGGTCTCTGCCTACCTCTTATATGGGAAAACGGCGTGATTGTATGTATTTCAAATTATGCTCTATTTAAAACCAAGCGTACTAAAAATACTTACGGCTTATTTCTATTGCATAAGACCTTTTCAAACAAGCAAGCCAAAAATCAGGCGGTATACACTAGCAGCAGGATATGCTATTGATAGTAAGGGTGGCTAGGTTGCAGCGTAGTTAGTGAGCTACGTCTGCTCATTACTCCTGAGAAGTTTTTTTTATTATTTATACAAAAATGTTCAAAATTGTTTTAATACATAGCACTTAAAAAATTTAACTTATAAATTTTATTTTATTATCTGAAGCTAAAATAAATATAATATTTAAATGAAACTAAACTGTGTCTTGAAGTCTTGCAGGACTTCAAGACACAGTTAGCTCTTTCTGCGTAGATCGGACCACAAAAAATAATTAAAAGCTGAAGGTACTCCGGGTTAACTATGACATCAGGACATCTGTCACCTCAGTCCCCCCGTGACCATGGGTGCTGTAAAGCACTCGAAACGTCGGGTTATAAATAGTATAAAAATAAACGCGATAAAATCCGTAAAATTAGTTTCATTTAAATGTGTAGTGTTCGCGTAAATATAAGAAATCATTATAAATATAATAATTAATGTGAAAATAACTGTAAAGTGATGAGATCGTTCGATCGATTTTAAAATTCCTGAAGTTTAAGGCCTGCTCCACAATGAAAGCTCGGGTGCAGGCGCAGGAGTTCAATTTTTTTTTCTGGACTGATTTGGACGCGGAGATCGAGTGTTTTTTCCATACAGAGGGCGGGGAGATTGTCTGAATACAGTTTTGGGCGCGGCTGCTTCTCTGACCGCCAGTCGTTTGGATTTTGGCACCTTAGGGTAGCCGGGGTAGTTGGATGTGTGGCCCTCTGTGTTACAAAGAACACAAGAGTGTGGGCCGAAATCTTATAACAAGGTTTTGTCGTAAGATTTGACAGTCTGAGGTGACTTGATCGCCTAGACATTTTACGCACCTTGCTCGTACGTAACAATTGCGTGAAGAGTGGCCATAAAGCTGACATTTATGGCATTCAGATGTAGGGCCGTTTTTGAACGGGGGTTCGACTGTTAGCCCCAAAAGGTCGCAGCAGGTTTTCAGATTAAAAATCTGACTGGGGAACGCTCAAGGGCGATTAGCACCATGTTGCAGGGTGCCTTAGTGCGGCCGCTGTACATCCGGTGAACGGATAGGATCGGAAGGTTTTGTGCGAGCAGGTCAGCTCCTGTCTGACCTCCTCGATGGGGATTCCTTTTGAGAGTCTACTTCGGGTGGTTCTAAAGAACCTTTCTTTTTAGAACCACCCGAAGTAGACGCTCTACGGCTACGGTGTAGGTGTAGAAGTACACACCGTTTGATTGAGCAAGCTTGTCACCTTGCAGTGGGCTTCTGACATCTCAATCTGGAGCCCATACCATCTGTTGTGGAGATCGTGTTGTACAAGATGTTATTGGATAAAGCCAATGGGAATTGCGACCATTTTTCTTTCGTCTGAATATAGATAGGCGCCGGACGTTTTGACGAGGAGGCAGCGGGAGCTTGCTGTGAGACAGCAGGAGTTTGCTGTGAGGTAGCAGGGACTTGCCGTGAGACAGCAGAGGTTTGTTTTTGGTTGACGGGAGCTTGCTGTGAGGCAGCTGAGATTTGCCGTAAGATGGCAGGGGCTTGCAGTGAGGTGACGGGTGTTTGCCGTGAGGCGGCGTGTGTTCGGCGTGAGGTTGCAGGACTTTGCTTTGAGGGACGCGAAGCGTCAAAACCAAACCTTAGCGGTATCACAGCGCCGTCCGTTCGCTGGAAATGTGTTTACGCAAGAGTTTGATTTCGCCGCGCTCGGGCCCACGCTTTTAATGTGGGAGAGCGGTTACTCTTACCGGCAGCCAGCGGGCGCGGTATGATAGCGCTATGAATCTATAGCGCTATCACACCGCGCCCGCGCTTTCATTATGGGGGAGGCCTTATTATAGTTTACTTATCGCATCAGCATTTTAATTTCTGCAAGGACTTGCGTTGCGTTCCCACGAGGAGTATAGTGAAAGCATTGCATATTATGGTATTATTCTGCCCGATTAAAGGCTGTCTGTACAATACATTAGTCTCCTCTTACGATACTAGGCAGGAAAGAGGTAGGTGCTATACTACTCTACCGGATTTTAACAAGATTCTGTTAGATTTTTTAACACAATTATATATAAACGAAAGAAATTTTCAATACCTATTTCACGAAACTATTTTTTTTATTTCATTTAACAGAGGCTATGAAGCTATGTACAAAATAATTTCTTACTCACTAAAAAAAACAATGTATTTACTTAATTAAGGTAATATAACATTTCTTAACCTACATCATTTAGATACATGGCGGACTTAATAAGTTAATCCTGGGTGATAGTGACAAACACATAGTAGTTTTTTAAAATACATTCAATGTTATACCATATGAGCCGTGTGGTGGCGGCTCGATAAAAGAATACTACCACTCCATCTCATCCAATGGATCTCGTAAAAGGCGAGTAAGGAATTAAAATGCACTGTGCACCCAACAGCGCATGGTGGCGTTGGGCTCACCACCTATCACACCAAGTGCATTATATTGTTTTGGTGAAACGTGGATTGTGGCAGTCATCTGTTTTTGCAGAGAGTGCCCAGTCTCTGACTACCCCTTATAGGATACAGTCGTGATCTTATGTATGTATGTTATACCAGTCGGGACGGCCTGTACTCACACTTAATTCCTACTTGTTTTTCTTTCTGTACTTAGAACTGTGCGAACCGAAAATAAAACAATAAAAATCCCTAAGTAACTGAATGTCTTTAACTTCAAAACAAATGAAATATAAAAAGAAAAATCATTATTAAAATATTGAATAGCTGTGCTGTTACTTGTTATCCTTGTGTGACAAAAAAGTGGTTCTCATGTGATAAAGTTTTGGCTCAGCAAAGAGATAGGAGCATCACCTGTTATGTCTGAGGTATGGACAATCATTCTTTACCGGAAGATAATTGATAAAATAATAATTTTCACAAATATCGCTTTCAGCTAAGATTCGAAACATTCTGACCGCTGTGGTACGCTGCCGTCAATTTCTTTCGAAAGAGTCTTTCAAATGGCTGATAAATGGCATGTTCATCAACATTAAAGTCGCACTTGCGAGGTTCCATAATTTTAAAGAACAAGTTTTCAAAAAATGTTAGTGTAAAGTGCTAAAATCCATTTGGTTGAAATGGCTCAGGTAAAATTAATGAACCAACCACATTGGAAACCTAATGCAATATGTGCTTCTTAAAAGTAATTGCGCTCCTTTCAATTTTCCTTTAAAATTGCGTTCTCCTGTGTGTATATATTTTTTTCTATGCATTAATTTAGTTTTTTTAAGAAATTGTGTTTTCTGTAATCAGTTTTTTTTCTACAATTAATTTTTGGATCTGATGATTACAACTTAATTATAGTAGCTCAGGGGCTAGGCGCTCGCTTTTAATTTCATAGTACGCCAGTGACCTGGGTTCGATTCCCGGTGCCGGCACCACTAAAATTGTTAATGGCGATTTTAACTGCTGACTTACCACGTGCTCGGCGGTGAAGGAAAACATCGTGAGGAAACCTGCATGTCTGAAGAATAAAAAATATTTCGAAGACATGTGAAGTCCGCCAACCCGCATTGGAGTAGCGTGGCGGATTCTTTCTAGCTCCAAAACCCTCTCAGAAATGAGAGGAGGCCTGTGCTCAGTAGTGGGACATTTATAGGCTGAAACTATTTTTTTTATATAATAATTTTAGTAAATAAGGAAATGATGAAACGGTGAAATATCATCGTCATCATCATTGCAGCTTATTACCAGTCCACTGCTGAACATAGGCCTCACCCATAGATTGCCAAAAAAGTTTGTAGCTCTCATTTTGGGGGGATTTTGCCACAGTAGCCACGCTTGGCAGGCGGGTTGGCAACCGCAGTTTCTTTATTCAGATGTTCCGGGAAGATACTGGTTTTAATTTTCCCTCTGTCGACTTTTACGACACCCACGGGACGAAATGGTGTGATAGATTCTCTTAAGCCGCCAAAATACGGTTAAAGTATTTACATAGCCAACAATTATCATAGTATTATCATTATACATAAATTTAAGAAATTGGAAATGAATTACAGTTTGGGAAAAAAGTTGTCAAGTGCGAAAGACCTACAAACACCTTACTTTAGGTAGCATTTTTATTTACTCTTTATTGTTAGACTCTTAGATTACAAGGTAACAATGGGCGGACTTAATGCCGTGACACAACATTTGTTATGGGCAACCATCAGCATTCACCATCGGGTGTTCGTCTCGTCACCATCTCCAATTAACAAATGCTCGATAAAAGAATACTACCACTCCATCTCATCCAATAGATCTCCTAAAAGGCGAGTAAGGAATTAAACTACACTGTGCACCCAACAGCGCATGATGGCGATGGGCTCACCACCTATCACACTAAGTGCATTATATTGTTTTGGTGAAACGTGAATTGTGGCAGTCATCTGTTTTTGCAGTGAGTGCCCAGTCTCTGACTACCCCTTATGGGATACAGTCGTGATCTTATGTATGTATGTAATTAAACTATAATCCAAGCTAATAGTCGGGAGCTACCCAAAATTCTTCCAAGTTTTAGTAATAATAAAACAGAATCTGTTTCTATTCATTTTCATTGTGCGAAATCGCCAGGACTATTTTTACTTGCAAAGCTTTTTAGTATGTTACCGTTGCTAATTAATAAAGTCAAATAATAAAAATGTAACTAATTAGCATTTTCCCAGCTGAGCAGTTCATTAAGAAAAGCCTTCGGCAACAGTTCAAGTTGTTCGTTTACAATTTAAGCCTTAGACTAACTGACATCGAGGTTACTCTGATCTTCGTATTCTGTGTTTTGTTATTTAATACAAAATCCAGGATTCATTTTTTATGTTATAATATATATATATAGTATTGGATAAAATGACGAAGCTAGCAAAACGTTCACCTGATAGGAAGAGCGACATCTGCCTATAACAAATGCTGTGTCCCGAACCCAGAACATTTATGTGTGACACCCCACAGCGCCTGTCCCCCTGAGACATCAGTTCTTATTTCTTATATGCCCAGTGTATATACTAGTTCTCAGTGCCCTTTCAGATTGAAACAGAGAGTTGCATACTACTGCTTCACGGCAGAACAACTGGCCCTGGGGTGGTATCCATCTAGACGTCTGCAGCCTAGCTTTGATATTTTTCATTTCCTTTGTAAAGAGTTGCAATTTTCATATTTTCGAAAGTGTATATTTCCAATGTTATGACAACATTTCAAAAAAATCTCTCTCTTTAAATCTTTTTAAAAACTACATGTTTGACCTTTTCTTTCTATTTGTATCAACATTTTGTAAGTTAAAAGCACTACTTTATTAATAGTAAAACTAGCTTAATGTATTCATAACAGCATGCATATACATGCAAAGTACATTTGTTTATTGAAAATAGTGGCGAGACGAACGCCCGATGGTAAATGCTGACGGTTGCGCATAACAAATGTTGTGTCACTCAAACCATATCTGTATATATAATTTCGGTGATGTAATTGCTGTTAGTCTTTTTGGCTTTTACAGCTTCATCAGATACTGTGCTCACGAGCCGGGGGCCCGCGTGCCAGGTTTGGTTTGACCCAAGCATAAATACTTAAATAAACTCCTACAAAAACATCGAAATTCGGACTGTGTCGCGTTCGCTGCGTGCTTGCGCGATTTCGAATATCTCAATGATTGTAAGTCGTCTCATGACCGTACGAGGGAGGCTGCGGGCCTCCATTCGGACTGTCGACTTGTGTGTCGGTAACTGGAACACGGGTGTATCGTGTGTACGCGGTGTGATTGTCGACTGCTGCGCGCCGCTCCCTTCGGCGGTCGCGAGTCGTGGTGCGTGTTATATTAAAGCTATTAACTGTGTGTACAGTGTAGCCTGGATCATGACTGACCGTATCGTGGCCAGGGAGTGTTGAGACGTCCGTGTCGTCTAGCACGTTTCGCGGGCGACGTTTGCGTACGGTCGCGTTTCTGTCTGGTCGGTAATTTGCTGCTTTAACCACCAGCGGGTTTGGATGAACCGCGGCTTTTTCGAAAAACCGCCGTGATAATGCTCTGAAGCGGTCAGAGATGAAGGGCATTTCACAGTCGCTGTGAAGGTCTACGTTGCGTTGATACCAACCGGCTCCGGTGGCAGTTCGCAAGAATCGATTTTGAACGCTCTGTAACTTCTTTAGTTGATTGCCCGTCGCGTGAGCGAAAGCGACGCAAGCATAGTCCATTACGGGTCTTATGGAAGTCTTATGTAGGCGAAGCCATATCTGTGTGGCACCCATACAGACGGATTCCTGCATAGGAATCCTACCATCAGTAACATTTTTTAGACTTCGTAGACGCAAATAATCGATGTGCATGTGTATATATATATATATATATATATCTCGATATATATATATACATACATACACACATCGTTTATCTGCGTTCTGATAATAAATATACGCATATTCAGCAGTGAAACGATGATGATGAATGTAATATTTTATGGGTCAACTATTTCTTATGATATACTAGTTACAATTAAAATAATGAAGAAAAGTAAGTCTGTAAATAAAATAATGAAGAAAAGTAATGAAGAAAAGTAAGACTCTAAGACAGACGGCCGCCGGCGGCCGTCTGTCTTAGAGTCTATTACACTTGATAATGCCTCGATTTGGGGCGAAACACGTGTCGTGTTCTCGACTTCAGTGGTGTATATTATCTAGTGGTAGTATTGTAATGGTTGGTGGAGGGTACCTGGTGGCGGTGTTAGTTTGCTTGTGCACGCTACTGAGGGAGGGCGGGCGCTGCACTTCAAAAAACTAGGTAATATACACCATTTTTATATTTTTATATTTTGCATGCGGATCTTAGCAAAGTAACTTACTTTTCTTCATTATGATGGATTTCCGCAAAGTAACGCCTGATTCTATTAACAATTAAAATAATTTACTAACCATAAAACGTTACATGATTATGTTTTCTTTTTGTACCATGGACGAGTCACAATCACAATACATCCAGAGCCTAAAAATATCATCATCATCCGTTCAGACCATCACAAGTCCACTGCTGAACAAGCCAAAACTATGCATGCTATCAGGCTGGTACGAGGTTTCTACTCGAGGACCTTTCTTCCCCAAACAATTACGATTTCCTCTTCTGTTTGCTGACCCTTAAGGCTATGTCGGTTACTCTACTTCTGATATCGATATCATCATTTTCCATATATCTGTATATCACAGACCTTTTCATAGTTCGCTGAATTTCTTTGAGTTTCCTTATGGAATCTGCACTAAAGGATCACGTCTCCTTTCCGTATGTCATCACTGGTTGAACACTTTGTCCGTTGGAACAGTTGGGTCCGTCGATTGACCTCTCAGTTGAACATAGCTAACTGTACAATTTGTCTACAATCTGAATACATATTCGTCGACATCTTCGAGCGTATCGTCCTCCAGCAATTTTTCCATAATTACTATGTCAGCGGCAAATTGAAGGTAAGTGATGTATTCGCTATTGGCTTTAATAGCGTATCCTTTCCAATCCAGAAGTTTGAAGACGTCTTCCAATGCAGCGGCGAAAAGTTCCGGGGATATAACTTCGCCCTGTGTTACAACTTTCTGCAATTGAATTGTTTTCGTCTCAACTCTGTATAGTATTAGGATAACCATTGTAGCTTTGCTTTTCAAACAATGCAACACTGCTCGCTTGACATTCTGAAGCTCGGTGGCCAGGTGTTTATAGAATGCGATGTATTCGCGTGAACATAAGAGTTCATTAAGAAGCACCAAAAAGGTGTACTAATCTTAATAGGAGATGAAGAGGTAAACTCTACTAAAATTTCAAAGAAATAATAACGTGTTTTGTGAATTTCTGCAAATAATCAATTTAGTGACACGCAGTGCTTAGGCACAAAATCGTTGGTCGCTTCAATAAGAAAAAGTTAATATAGGTTTTATATATTTTCGAACAAAAGAAGGCTTGGAATACTTCTGATTATTACATTAGAAATAATACCACCGGTGTCATAATGGTAAATCAATTCGTATTTCTTTTCGTTATTGTGGTAAACAGTCGTAACCACAAAACATCTATATTTCGTTAATTACTGACGAAATTTCGCAAGATTGTATTATTTATTTATATATAAAAACGAAATCCCACAGTAAGATTTCTCCTGTGTCGTGGGTGCTTTTTACAGACATAAATTCCACATGCAATAACACCCAGACCCGGAACAACTATATGTAGGCCATACAATTATTTTTCCCGTGCGGGAATCGAACCCGTGTCCCGCGGCGCAGAAGCCAAGGGCTTAGCCACTGCGCCAACCGAGCCGACAATGTATGCGCGTATACTGTAATATTTTCCATCAAGAAAAGACCAAAACTTCTTTTTAACACTAATCCTACCAGAGCAGTCAAATTACCGCTTTTGGGACTATAATCAAATTTGTCAAAAGTAGGATTTTTTAATAATCCATAAACTATTTTGTTTAAGTTGTCATCACTTTGCATCTTCAAAAAAAGGCTATACCATAGAAATATATATAAAATGTCAGTTGATTTAGTGTTAAAGGTAATTTCTCAGGGCGTATAACGTTCGGAAAAGGATATCGTATTATAAAACACAAACATAAAAAGCATAAAAAAGCGGACCAAATGGCATTATTAATTCCGTTGTCGATATAATAGTCATGCATCGAGCTCCGAGATCAAAATAATAAAATAAGTTTCAGTAATTCTTGATGAAATTCCCGATGTTAGTAACAGGCAGAGATTATGCATAATCCAAAACTATAATTTTGTAAATTACATTCATAACCGTTACTTGGAGCTTATGTATATATCCGAAACAGAATATCTTACTATTAAAAATTAATAAACAAACATAACTATATTCCAAGATGAGTGGCACTGAGCTACGACTATGCTTCGCTCCGATATAAGAAATAAAGTACAGGAGATCAACAATCAGTTTATATTGTAAATCACATATTGTTAACTAAGCGTGGTCTAAATCATACATCATATTTAGTCTAATCATACATTTGCCGCGTGGTGGTGTCAGAGAATCTGCGATCCCATTTCTTTATGTGGATGTCACAAAAGGCAATTATGAGACATGCCAGATAAATAGCATAGCCTCCAATTTATGGCGCAGTAACCATCTCTATTATGCCAGGCCTAAAGTATCCTTACCGATAACGGCCAGCGGTGTCTAAAGTGCGAAGTGTCTGGAGTGCCAATTGACCTGCCAAGCGTGGCAATTATGGCAAATGATTTCAATTTGAGAGAGACCTACGTCACACTTTCTTTGGCTGTTGAACAATTGTCTAAATCATGTCGTTGGATTACTGTCGTTTAGTTTTATTTTTCTGTTTTAATTACAGAAACCAAAGAAACTTTTAATACTTTTAATAAATATTCAACTTGCTCTATTCTAAGACCACACCACAACATTCACACCATGTTCATTTGGCTAGCCTAAGCTGCTTTTTGACTTTGGCACACTGCAGCATATATACACTCGGTGTCAAAAAAATCGCACATCCGAAAAAAATAATTTAAATACTATTTTAACACAACAGGCCAATGGTAATGTTGTGGTTTGAGGGTATCATTCGAAAGGTAATTTCATTAGCTTTCAGGAATTTTAATTGAATTTTACTTTTATAACGAGACGAAAGAGAAATTAAAGAAAAAGACAGGATATGTACAAATTTGCAAATTAATAATTTAAAAAAAAAAATTAATAAATACAAAAAAAGTTCTTAAAACCTAGTGTTACCCGACCTCCTGTAAATAATCCCGTACAATAGCCGCGGTGTGGCATCATGCATTAACATGAATCCATCACCGACATAACCAGCTTACGGGACCACATGTTCCTTCAGGATTTCAGTAATGTACCGACCAGAATTTAATGACCCTTGCCCACGGCCACCCCGAGTCCGGGAAACGCACTCTAGTTCCGTTTTCCCGTCGACGGAAATGCCGCCCCAAAACATACACGAGCCACCCCTGTATTCGACGGATTCTTCGAAGCAGGGTTGTGTGAACCTCTCCCCCTGTCTTCTGTAGACCCTTCTATCTCATATCTTCTGCAATATCGTCATTGCAGAAGAGACAGACCCTCGTCTCATCAGAGAAGAGTACGGTCCGCCACTGTTCTAGAGTCCACTCGCAATGATTGCGAGCAAACTCTAGGCGATCTCTGCGATGCTGTGCAGTAAGTTTTGGACCTTTAGCAGGTCTATGGGCTTTTAAACTCTTTTCGTGTAACCTTCTTCTTATCGTAGAAACACTCACAGATGTTCTCCGAGTTGATCGAAGCTGTTGTTGCAACTCAACAGCATTTGTAAAACGGTTTCGTAAAGATGTCGTAACGATGAAACGGTCATCTCTTTCTGATGTGCACCGTTTTCTTCCAGATCCCGGTTTTCTAACATAACCACCAGTCTGCTGAAAACGTTGGAACACCCGTCGAACTGAAAAACGGGACAGGTTCAACAGTCGAGCAACGTCACACTGCCGCATCCCCGACTGCAATAGGGCAATCACTTGAGCGGCTTCTTCAGAGCTGGTGTCCATCTTTACTTGTTCTTACTTGGGTTACTTGTTCACGTGTGTTCACTGCAAAGTCTAAATTACGACTGGCCCATATTTCATCCAGATCGACCCTTTTATACCCTTTTTAGGTGGTGTAACTAGCGTCCTTACTAACGAGCATTTGACAGTGTTTATTTTTGACGCTCTATAATGATAAATGTTTTAATGATTTCATGATTTTTTTATTAATAATGTACAGCTAACAATATCTTCAATAAATTGTGATAGAGCTATTTTAAGCTGCTACTATAACCTTTGCGCACCGTCATAGGAAGTCAATGTTATAAAATAAGTTCCAGTAAATAAATACCGTGACATCTGCATTACCCTAAATTCGCGGTTTTACCCTCTTTAGCATCTGTTCGGTGAGACATGCAATTGTAAAAGTAAGAAATATTTAGTTGTTTCATTTAACTACATCAATATTGATAAACACTAAAACTTAGTAGATTAGAAACAACACAGATAAACAACCTCACTGTCACTATGCAGAACGTTACGAGTACCTCCCGTCAACATTAGAAACCCTTGTTTGTTTCTAATTTTGAATCTCTGTCTCACAAAGTGACACGAGGCGGACACCCGTAATGTCTCCTGTCATTGTTCCTAAAAAAGAGCACTAATGTTTGTAATCTGATTTGATTTACGTACTCCTACTACTGATGACTTAAGGCAGGTTTTTTTGAACATAAATCTTAAAGAAAGTAAGACTGGCACCTATTTTTAGTCTAATTTCTAATTTGAAAATGCTATGTTATGTGTACTAGTTTTACTCTTTTCGTGTCATAATTAAAAAAAATGGTCTACACGATACAAATATGTAATTGACACTTAAGAGAAGAATAGGACTGTATCTTTTTAACACAGGTTACTCGGTAATCTAGCTAAGAGGCCAGTACTCTATCCATACCTACGTATTATGTCTCACGAGAAATTTATTCTAATACTATATATAATTTCGGTGATGTAATTGCTGTTAGCCTTTTTTTGGCTTTTACAGCTTCATCGGATTCTGTGCTCACGGGCCAGGGGCCCACGTGCAAGGTTTGGTTTGACCCAAACATAAATACATAAATAAACTCCTACAATAACCTCGAAATTCGGACTGTCGCACTCGCTGCGTGCTTGCGCGATTTAGAATATCTCTAAAGGGTTTTTAAGTCGTCTAATGACCGTCCGAGGGAGGCTGCGGGCCTCCATTCGGACGAAAATAAAAACATGCTAATTAGCATATCTGTAAGTGTTCAGCTGTAAGGTGCTTAGCCAACACCTTGAAATGGCTGCGACGTATTACATAGTCCAAATAACATGATCTTCAACCGCCAGAATTCTTTTTCTGACTAAAAGGCTATCCTTCATAAAAAATTTTCAACCACTTTGCGAAAGTAGACGGAAAAGAAGAATTTTGATGTAGTGTTAAAACGAGTTCATACTAACAATGACATCGATTGTTGTTATTTATTTTCGGCATCCGATGAATATTTTTTATTGCATTTGTGTAAAAATGTAGTTGGGCTTTGTTCTTTTCTTTCTGTCTTATACTCGTAAAATTTCCACAACTTCTTTGAGGATTGAAAACTCTTATGAAGACAGCGGAGGGGAAGGGGCGGCGACGCGACGCTGGCGCGATGTGAGCATTTGTACTAATATGTACTGAGTATGTTATATGAGTATAAATTGTAGTAGTCAAACAAGCAGCGCGACGGAACACTTCGCGCCCGACGGGACGCCAATTTTGTATTATTCAAAAATGGACAACGGAAAATTGGAAAACCTCGTAGAATTGTTCGAGGTCACTTTATTTTGTATGAACGCAATACAAAATGTTGGTCTAAAATCGACGATTTGGGAATCAATAGGAAAATATGCTCAAGAAATCACGCTAAGTTCGACGGGACGGACCGACGCGAAGCTGATGCGACCGTGGCGGTCCTCCAGTGTAACATGCACGTCGCGCCGCCTTTCCAAACCATTAGTCTTCCGGGTTACCGTTCTACTAGCCAACAAAAATTTCTTGACTCTGGTTGCTTTTGGTTGTCTTGTCTTTATGTTTTTAATATTATGATTCATAGGACATTCAGAAAGACGATTACCTTTTAGAGAGACCTTTTTAATATTTTTTTACACAAACAAAGAAACAAACGACCTTTCATCCTAAACGCATACACCTTCTCCGTTTCGCCGCAGGTAAAAAGCAGGTTCGTAGAAGGTCGTCATGGGTAATTCTTTTACAATTCTTAAAAGCACTTGCCCAGTTTCATTTTTTTACCTCCACGAACGTTGAGTACTTGCTTTATGAAGTAGTTCATTTGTTCATTACTTGACTATATATCTGTTTTGCTCTATACAATCAATTACTCAAGTAATATGCACTATTTGGAGAACTCAGTTAATTCTCATTCACTGTGAATGCAACGCATGTTAAATATTAACAAGCGTTAAATCTAAATATACATACTAAATACGTCGACGTACAAACAATCCAACGATATTTAATTAACAACTTCTTATAAAACTTTATGATTTGAATATTACGCAGCATCTTATTTACAATCGTTTAAATTATCTGTAGCAATGAAAAATCAACTTCTTTATCCTAATTGTTTATTGTTTTAAGCCTCCACTCCATAAAAATGACTATAAAAAAGCACAAATCATTTCAGAAATAACATCAGTAGAATTTCACAATATTTCGTTGCCATTTCATCAAATTATATTTTGGTAGATAGTAAATATTTTTTATTAAAAAAAACTAATTAATAGAAATATTCTCGCTATTTGAAGTTCATTACCGGGTGGAAATACTTAAAACCAAAGTGTATGAAATTAATATTTTAAAGGTTAAACAACGTTCATGAATCAATCTTGTTGTAATAACAATGCCGTGTAAATGCAAAGAATGTACCATACCATGTACTCTCGTAGGTGTCATAAAATAAAAAAGCGAAATGCCTGAACAATCACGTGTTTTTTATGGAAGAAAAGTACTGACGATTAGGAAGAAAGAAATAAAGAAAAAACTTTATTCAATATACTACAACACAACATTCATTAAAAGTTCAAAAGATAAATAAACAATTAGATATAACGTATTACATTTACAAACGTACGTTGGGATGTAGCAACGAAAAGGCTGTCGACTCAGCATAATGCTATGGCAATGTTGCCACAGCGCTGTTATTCTATCGGTGCCTCAGGTTTACCAAGCAGTTACCGGATATATTATGAACAACGAAGCGTCTGCCCATAACAAATGCTGTGTCACCCAAAACATTTCTGTTTGGCACCGCACTGCGCTCTCCACCCTAAGACACCAATTGTTAAGTATAATATGCCCAGTTACACTAGCTATCACTATTGCCTGAAGGCTGCATAACTGCACTGCGGTGGTACCGACCTAGATACTGCACAAGAATCCTAAAATAATCTTCGACATATGACCGATGATTGATTTGGTTAACAAAAATATAAGATTTAAATGAAACTAAGTTTACGGATTTTATCGCGTTTAATTTATTACTTTTTATAACCCGACGTTTCGAAGGAAGTCTGCAGTCTGTGACCATGTTCTGGATCATCCCAACCATTACATCAGATTTGATAAACCACAGATCCTTGCAAAAGAACACCGATTCCTACCAAGGATGATTCGCGAGGCTATTGAAATCAAAAAACATCCTAATTTCAATAGAGAAGATGGTTGGGTATTACCACCAGCTTGGGATCCAATAATAAATAAAATTAAATCAAAAACCAAGCATAACACTGCAAGACTTCAAGACACAGTTAGCTCTTTCTGCGTAGATCGGACCCAAAAATAATATTTAAAAGCTGAAGGTACCCCAGGTTAACTATGACATCAGGACATCTGTCACCTCAGTCCTCCCGTGACCATGGGTGCTGTAAAGCACTCGAAACGTCGGGTTATAAATAGTAATAAATTAAACGCGATAAAATCCGTAAACTTAGTTTCATTTAAATGTGTAGTGTTCGCGTAAATATAAGAAATCAAAAATATAAGATATTTAGAAGAATCACGCGTTACTTTAAGGAAATCCGTATATCCGTAGTCCATCAACTTTTAAGCATAGCAAGTCATACGTTTTTTAATCATCATCATTTCAGCCTGTCACTAGCCTCGGCTGGTGGTGTACAAGGCATCACTAGTGCTGTCGTCTGCCTTGACGCTCTGGTCTTTGAGAAAACTGGTCATTTTTTTTAGTTCATTGGATAAAGGGACTTGGCGAGCAAAACGTTCACTTGATGGAAAGTGCGTTTGCCAATAGCAAATGTTGTATCACTAAGAATATTTGTGTGGCACCGCACTACGCCCATCTCTCTGAGACGTCAGTTCTCAAGACTCATATTTCCAGTGATTACAACATAGCTTTTAGAGCTCTTCAAACCTTAACACAGCAATATTTGTACACTACTCCTTCACGGCAGAATAACTGGTCCTGCGATGGTACCTACCTAGACGGATTCCTGCAAAGGAATCCTAACGCCAGTAAAAAGTTTCATATTTTCTCGGAATGGTCATAGGAAGAAAGCTTCGAGAGTCGCGCTTTACGCCAAACCCGATCAAAAGCCTTCGCTATGTCCAAGACATAGGTAACAGCCAAGACCTCCCCTTTGGTATCAACCACCTCAACACTAGAAGATCACAAGCTGACCAGCGACCTCGATGGAAGCCATACTGGTGGTCAGTAGTTTTTTCTTCACAGTCAGTTTCTCCGACAGTTTATTCTTGAAATCACTGGTTTTTACATCCCGAGATGCCTATGCATTAGCCCAGGCCCGGTAACACTTGTGCTTTAGGCGAGATGCCATTCTGCAGGTCCTACAAATCAAGGATCTGCGTTGGTTACCACACAGGATGGAACGAAGAGTTCCATACCCTAAATTACCACATTGGCGACAGTGTTCTGTAACGGTGTTGGGAAGACCTGGAGAGATAGCGCTTATTTCCTAAATTACAGGCGGACCTTGATGTTGAATTCGATTTGGGTTGATACGTAGACACCGTTTTTTGCTTTTTGGACACCGTTTTTTTATGCAGGAATCCATCTAGGTAGGTACCACCCCAGGGCCAGTTATTATGCCGTGAAGCAGTAGTGTGCAAGCATTACTGTGTTTCGGTTTGAAGGGCACTGTGAGCTAGTGTAATCACTGGGCATTTGAGACTTAAGAACTGATGTCTCAGGATGACGGCCGCAGTGTGGTGTCACACTGAAATATTCTGGGTGACACAGCATTTGTTGTGGGCGGACGTTGCACTTAGCATCAGGTGAACATTTTGCTTATTTCGTCACTTTAAACAATTAAAAAAAAAATGTTAAATATATGAATGTTAATGTACTACGGGTGCAACAGTTGAACCGTGAAAAAGGTAACAAACAGACAGAGGGACCGAGAGAGTTACTTTCACATTTATAATATTGGTATGAATTTATTGTTATTTATGTTTTTTTTGAATTCGTTGTTATGAGAATATGTGACAGCAGTACTGTGAAACTGAACATCCCCTTTTATATATTGATTTTTTTGATTTGATGTAGTGACGAGACGAGCAAAACGTTCACCTGATGGTAAGTGCAACGTCTGCCCATAAGAAATGCCGTTTCACCCAAAACCTTACCGTGTGGTACCACACTCATCGGCCCATCGCCCTGAGACAACAGTTCTTAAGTCTCACATGGCCAGTGCTTACACTACCTCTCAGGTCTCTTCAGATCGAAACACAGTAATGTTTGTATACTACTGCTTCACGGCAGAATAACTGGCCAGGTGTTGCGCCTACCTGGATAGATTCCTGCATAGGAATATTGTCATTAGAATAATTGAGATTTCATTATAAAAATACCATTCAAATTTCCGACTTTTCTGGTGAATTTTCGAAAATAATTCTTTAATACGTAGGTAGGGTTTTTTGTACTTGTTAAATTATTAGTTCTATTCGAAATGATGGCAAATGATGAATCCCATTGGCATGAACACACGTAATCATACATTCGAACTATGTATTGAATACGTCGCTGCAGAAACCTGATGCGACGCTAGCAGAAATCTCCTGAAACGCCTACGAGTTCAGCGTCACACGAGAACTTGCGTCCTTTTTTTCTTCACGTAAGGGAAAAATGATAAATCACTTTGTGTTAGGTCTGAACAGTCGAATAACATGTTTTTGTGTGAAAATTTCTATTAAACTGTTTGTATAAATCGTTAAATAAATAAGTAAAAATAAAATAAAAGTAACAACGCAATGTATCTAAAGGAAATAAAGCAATAACATAGGGAATAGCAACGAAATTCATCAATCTGCTGTAGGTACTGTCAGTCGCAGTTTTAAATTAAAGCAATATTGCAAATAGTAAAAGAATTTAGTGCTTTAATAAAGCCCTATATGGCTGTTTTTCTTTAATTTTACTGCATCAGTTTGGGAATTCTTTTCAGAGATTTTTTTTTTTGCCATTATTTTTTGTCAGATGTTAAAAGCATTCCACAGAAGAAACACAATTTGAAGCGAGTTGAGGAATCCAAAGGACGAATTCTTTTAATGAGAATTATAAAACACACTCTCATAGAATAAATAATGTAAAAACGATATAATATAATTTAAGTAGAAAGAAAACAATCAAAAATTTCAGGTTATTTTTTCGTTTACATTGTTATGGTAAAGAGATTCTGATTTAAGATTTAGCAGTCGCTGTCATGTACACAATATTCGAGTCAGCAACATCGCCGTTAAAAGTTTTCTTGCAGTAATTTTCTTTTTTCTAAAAATATAAAGGATTTTCAAAAGATATCACCGCATGAACGGACACAATAAAGAATCTAGGAAAGAATATTACCCATTTATTATTATTTTTTTTAGTTATTTGCAATAAAAGTTATTTGCAATTTCAATATCTGCTTCAAGATTTCCATGCATCAGCTGTCAAGCGGCGCTCTGTACATTGAGATACATGAATTAGAAAATGTATGTAACAATCTTTTGCTTAATAATGAATTACATAATTTAGCACATCGCGTTATAACCGTGATTACAAGCAAGCACCACTATAAAGACCACGCAACACGACCGACAATGTCCGAGGTGAGAGGTATCTGGTACTTCAGTGGCCATCCCAGCACAAGCAGCAGCAAAATTTGAAAATTACGGCAAATTTTGCCAACTTTGGAGAGGTCTACATCTTGCAGTGGGCCATTTAAAGACAGTTGATAATTCAGTTACTGAGTTAATACTGAATTATATCTGTATACTAGCTTACGCCAACCACACTTACGGCTAAATCCTAGATACAGTTTAACAGGGTCGATGGGTTTCACTGTAACTTAAGATACCATATGTAGATAAAATATCATGAAAAATGTAATTTGGATCTATTAGGCGTAACGCATGGATCTTAGTTAGATCTATGGTTGACACGGATAATATGTGTATTTAATATTGGTAGAGCTATGCCATAGGGTCGGCATAACCACACTTACAGAATATCAGACTTATGAAACAGCATAATGCCATTGTGCTACATATGGTGACTAAGGAGAACCGGAGGCCCCATTACTTACAATAGAAGAAACTGAATTTTAGTCATCGGGTCACTCTTGAAAGCAAAGTACCTAATATCTTGATTTTTCATTGAGGATGGATGAGGTGTGTACGGGTCATATTAGCCTAGTGTTCACATTATCTGACTTCTTTTCCGCGGGTCCTGGCTTCATATTCCAGCCAGAACCAACATATGTGCAAAAAGACAAATTGTTGATTTTTGGATCTGGTTGTGTTGTAGTTGTGATTTCAAAAAGTGGAGTTTACAATACCTATAGGAAAATTAATACTATTCTTATTCTTAAATAAATATTTAAATGTACATGTAACACATTGGTTTGTTCAAAATCTTTCACAGTGAACAAAAGTTGTACATGTAAAAAAATCATATAAATTTAATAAAGACTTACACGCAACTCATACATATTTGTCAATATTTTAATTTAGATCCCTAGCAAAATTATTTGAAATGTGCGTGACTTGAAATGGTGCCAACATTCTGAACAACAGGCTTATGTGTATTAATCCAAAGGTATTTACATGACCGTAACATAGTAGGCTATTTGGATTTGCTATGGATATGCCTCTTTGCTATAACGTTTGTGACGAGTCATTCCTTTATTTTGTTAAGCATTAATGTTTGCAGACTACTGCTTGACGATAGAATAACTGGTATATTATATAAAGAACTGGAATATTATCACAACTATAATTGAGATTTTAATACAAAAAATACCATCCTAATTTCCGACTTTTCCGGTGGAATTTCCAAAAATTTACTTTCATACAAATCTTGTCCTAACAAATACGAACACAACCTAAAAACAGCCAAAAAGATCGAGCTTTTCTCAAGCGATGAGCGTTCATACATGCGGCAATTGATTTTTATTTATGTAGATAGATAGAAGACAGAAGACAGATAGATAGATAGATAAGATAAAAGACTTACGGAAATGTGATAACTTCAAGTTTCTTTATTCAACTCTTGATCGTGAGCCTCGTTCCTCCTACGCTCTCAAGAATAGTTTTTCTGTTTTTGAAAAAGTGACGGAACGAGCAAAACGTTAACCCGATGGTAAGTGCAACATCTGTCCATAACAAATGCTGTGTCACACAGAACATTTGTTTGTGACACCAATTTGCGCCCGTCACCCTGACACGAGTTCGAGTTCGAGTTCTTTAGTCTCATATGCCCAGTGATTACGCTAGCTCACAGTGCCCTTCAAAACCGAAACTCACTAATGTTTCCACACTACTGCTTCACGACAGAATAACTGGCCCTGGGGTGGTACTTACCTAGACATATTTCAGCATAGGAATCATACCACCAGTAAACGTATCGTATTCTACAGCATAGTACAGGATTATTTAACTCATCTTCAACAGTTCAGGCTATACTTCTCTGGAATTTTTCCCTGCCCGATGATGATAAAAAGCACCGAATAAGCATACTTTTAAACAACTGGTTTTTACTATATTCAATACTAACGATCCGCCCTGTCTTCGTACGGGTAGATAGATATTAGAAAGATAAATTATTACTTTATTTGGACAAATAGAAAAACCGTAATTCCTTTAACTAACATTTTTGTAGCGACTATTTTCATCGGCGGCTCTGCAGCTGGTCAGATAAGATAACGTTATTTTACCAAAATACATATTGTAAACACTCAAGCTATTTACACCAATAATTATTAAATTACCTGCTTACAAATTTGATTTATCATATTAAAAAAAATCTATAATATACTGCATTAAAGCAACTGATTCGATACACTAATGTATCGAATAAGTTGCTTGAATACATCTTTTGTATTCATATGTTTTTCATTTTTCACCTTTTTTTTCAAGACATTTCACGGTTTTAAAAGCATCCATTTTCAGACCGCGTAACTCGACTTTCACGTTCAAGATAATGCATGTTGTGCCGCCTTGCCTGGTGCAAGAAAAGTGCACCATTGCTAAATTCTCTACGTTCAAATAAACATTCCACCGAATTATTTTGGTCGTGAAAAGTAAGTAAAGCGACCCAGTCGCATCTTCGCCTAGGCAATTTCAGTACTTTCATTAATTATAATTTTATTTGTTTCTCATCGATACCTTTTCCTTGCGCTACTTACGTGTGTGTACATAGTGTCATATGCGTCGATCGAGAAAGCGCAACCATTTTAGTTTAATGATTGTTGGGCTACGTGCGATCGAGCGTTTTCTTGCATGAGGACGAAGTATTCGCTAATAAGCCCACTCACTAAACGCTCATTTCCGTTTTGTAATGGCCTTGCTTCATGGCAATGAAAACCAGTTGCGTTCGCCTATCCGTACCCCCATATGATATGACCCCTAGCCCGTCCATGGTTATCACCTGAATTAAGTTTTTTGACGTTTCGCTCAAATAATACGACCTTCTCACTTATACATAAAATTAACACTTAGACTGAGAATAACGAAAACATAACACAACAACAAAGTCTGAAATTAAATACGACATTATGTTCACTTGTTTTTTATTAAGAATTTTGAGTTAATCAGATCAGGTTGCGAAAATCTTTTATCATTTTAATAGTTTTTATGTGCATCAAATATGTGTCGTGTGGTAGAAGCGTTACAGAAATCGACTTAGAAAATGCCAGAAAAAGATTATGGCCTCTGATTGGTGGCGAAATAACCGCTATGACAGACCTAAACTAAACAGACAACGGCTAAGGTATATCCAGCAGTGGACATTTACAGGCTGATGAAGAAGAACACGAAGATGTAAATCAAACAAAAAAATGTATAAAATGTACTTCATTTTTCAACTTAGGTTGTTAAAAGTAAATATTAAAGGAAAATTCAGAAAAACTACGTAGCCCCAGTTTCTTGAAATTTACTGTAAAAGTTTCGAAAGACTTTTTCCAACTTTTTCCTTTTTACTTAAAATTTTGTATTATGAATAATAATTAAAGATTAATAAAAAAGTATTTTAACACTGAATGCAATGATCAATGATCGGGTACAGGTACCCAGAGTCAGGAAAACTGGAGAAGTGTGTTATCGCTGAACTGATTAAGTGACTTGAAATGACTATTGATGTAGTTCACTTTTTCCACAACCGTATCCAGTTAATGACTTCCCCAACTGGCGGAGTCATTTCTGTAATCAAATAAATATATTCTAGGCGGCTAAAGTAAAGTCTTTTGCATAAAAAATTGAATACAATGTAATAACCGAGCAATATTCCAAATATGTTATAAAATATATTTTGAGATACGGATACAATTTGAAACAGTGCGCCTTGTGTATCGAAAATGTGTCAAAGGGTTAGTTAAAGTGGCTTAATATCCAACCGAAATTACTTTAGTTACGTTATACTACGTTGGTAATACTCACTGTCCTTAAATTAATTTGTTTACTAGGCGATATTAAATAAAAAATTTGGAACCTTAACTTTTATAATATGAGGTTAGTACTCGTATATGCACATGAAGGGATACATGAAGCAACGATCAGTTTGATTACAAAATGTATCTTAACACGATATTCTAGCCAAGGTATTTATTACTATTCTGTTGAAATATTCCAGATGTGTATTAGTTTCTGATATATTATAGTTTGCCTTTAAGTTTGTTGTTGGGTTATAGAAGCATATCTATATATTGTCAACTGCAATACTTTCAAATATAGTTTAATTACGCAATTTAAACCTATAAAAAATTAATAGCATTTTGAGATAACATAATAAAATCGCACCAAATAATGTGTTGGCTTGCGTCTCTGTTTCCCGTTTCATTGGCAAAAACCAATTGGCAGGGTTTTTTATAATCGCTGCACCTAAACGTTGCTTTAACTCATACACTTTAAGAACCACATTAACAACCATGTAATTAATGAATATTATAAAAAAATAATACTTGCAAGTTAAATTTATTAATAGTTTAAATTTATAACAAAATGGCTGCAAATAATTCCAAATAAATCCTTAATTTAGCTCTTCTCACACACAGACAGTCACGCCTTTTTCCCATATAAGTGGTAGGCAGAGGCCACAAAGGGCGATGACGCCGTCTTGAAGAACTATAGACCGATATCGCTTCTGAATCCCTTCTATGTGCGGTTTTCGAGAGTCATTACGAATCGTCTCGCAATCAGACCTCACGACTTCCGGCCTCCCGAACAACCCGGATTCCGAAAAGGCTTTAGTACCATAGACCACATACATACCCTTCGCCAGATTGTACAAAAGACCGAATACAATCTCCCGCTATGTCTGGCGTATGTGGATTATGAGAAAACCGTCACATCTTCTCGTCGAGAATACCTCAATGTTTAAAAAATAAGGTTTTCAATGGCAATCTATGGGGGAGACCTATGTTCAACGGTGGAGTAAGGTGGACTGAAACGATGATGATGAGGATTTATAATTAATTAAAAAAAACTAAAACTGCCTAAAACATTTTCTGAATACCGGATGACATGCAATGAAGTGAAAAATAAGAAGAAGTATCAAACAAAATTCATCTGAATAAGTAAATATAAAACATAAATTCAAAATTGTTTAAAGCGACCTAGATTTAGTGGTGTTAACAAAATATTTATTTATTAACATTTTCTGCCTATCCGGCTCTGCGAAAGGTATATCTATGTTTAGTTTAATTAGCAAGGTATGAACTCAAAAGAACTTCGAACGCTGTACAGTTTGAAATGAACATATTTTAATTATGAATACAGTGTACTATGTTAGACAAGTCAAGTCATTAGACAACATTACCACGACAACTTTTATTTATTTATTTAAACTTTATTGAACCTTACACATAGTAAAGCAATGGTAAAAAGCAAATATATATATACGATAATTAGAAGCTGATAACGATAAAATTATATATTTTCCGTTAAGAGCTGCGCGCATCCCGAAAACCTTGTTTTTTTAATCAAAATTTTATGCTGGAATTTAATTATGTAAATTAAGTCTTACTGGTATAACTCCTTAGCTTAAGACATTCGTCCTCATACTCTGCGAAACGGAGGGATTTGAAGTAACGTTATTTCTCTCAAATACATATCTTTCTGATCAAGTAAAAATTGGGATAAGATCCCAATATTTTTTTGTATTGCCGAATTTTGCCATGAAGCGTAAATCTAAACTAATATTATGAAGAGGAAAGATTAGATTTTTTGTATGTTTGGTTGTAATGATTTAACTTAAAAACTACTGAACCGATTTTAAAAATTCTTTCACCTATATACAACTACACTATCACCGAGTAACATGAGCTGTATTTAATTGAAAATAAAAACCGTTATCCCTACGAAAATCGCTGTGATGTAGCTGTGAGGTATCAAAAATTTACTGATAAAAGTCATTATTTGGCGTGCGCTGCAAAAACTATTAATGATAAAGAAAATATTGTACTACATTTTCATAGAACCTACTCATCATTACTCACAAAAAAGTCCGCAAAGCTATATGTCTCACTATTATAGCTAAGTCACAATAACCGCTTTTTGTTCAAATTAGGCCATCACAACACGGGTAGACTCGAAAGATGATGACATCCGTATCATGATATTAATCCTTATCCTACAAAATAGTTTCATAGTCAAGGGTGATTATGTACATGTATAGTCCTCTTTAAATTATTCGAATCGGACCTATCGTTAAAATGCTAAAAGTAAGAAAAATGCAGCGGTGTGAGCGAACAGCCCTACGCTCGCCCGCGCTACTCGCAAATGTACTAAGATCTATCAATTACTAACCTACTAATATTATTTTTGTAAACTAGAAACAATTAAATAGTGGTTTGCAATTTTAGTTATAAATTTTCTTACTTTAAAAAATACAGCGGCTGCGGTGTCTCTGTATTTCATGACTTATGTTCCCATAAATAAAACATTATTTTGGTAAAATAACGTAATCTTATTCTGACCAGCTGCAGAGCCGCCGATGAGAATAGTCGCTATAAAAAATGTTAGTGTAAGGAACTGTGGTTGTTTTATTTGTCCAAATAAAGTACTAATTTATCTTTCTAATACCTATCTACCCGTGCGAAGCCGGGGCGGATCGCTAGTAGTTTATAATATGACGTCCCTTTGTCGCATTCCCCTAAAATTATTCAAATCAATGACAGGTATCAACCGCCGTTACTTCTTGTGTTACTGCTGTGTACTGGCGTAATTTACAGTCATAGAGTACCTAGTCTTTATCAACAGTCGGCTTATGATATTGAGTTTTGCTAAAAACAGTAGCTTTTTATTGTTAAATACATGCATTAAAACTTGGTAGTTTAAAGTCTTCGCCAGTTGATTGAGAACTGCTCTTAAATTTTCATTACAAGAATGAATTCGTGAAACAGATACTTACGAAGTAGCTGTTTCATGAGTCATGAAGCGATTTATGAGTATTCTTGTTATGCGCGATACAGACGATGTTAACGAGCTTCTTCTGTTTTATCGCTGAAATACTTTGCACTTTCAGAACTCGACTTGGGCTTAAAGCCATTTGTCAGCTTTGTCAACTATAGTTATAGTTGTAATGTGGCTATTAGTTACTTATCACAAAGTTCAAACAATAGAGTTATTTAGTGTATAATTGTTGCTAACTGCAGAGTTCCCATCTCAACAAGAATATCAAGTTAACCGATACAATGGAATTACAAAATTTTAATTTTAACAGTAAAAAATATAGTTTAAAGGATCTTCATCTACAACCTTTCCAGCGTGTAAAGAGGTGACTGCTCGATATAGCCGTTTCACTAGAATGGAAGATTTGCCGTAATCACCATGAATTACAAACGTATTGGTGATTACAGTTACAGACTTCTTGCACCGTAAACACTGCTGCCCGACACCGGTCTTTGCGTTTTTAGTCTGATATTTCCCTCAATCGATTTTTACAACACCTATGGGATGATAGAGATATATACTCGTAGATAGAGTGGCAGATTTTCTTATGCCGCCATCACATGGTTCTAAGGGATATTAGGGATTTACATTTATGTATTAAATGTATTTCATTACAAGCAAAAAATATTTAAAAAAATAAATATTATAAGATTTCTACAAAGAAATATGATTCAAGCTGACCTTAGACCTTAGACTTACTTGATACTGAAAATATATGAAAAGATTACTGTTTTATAACAGTACGGTTACAGCGTTACGACGCTTTGTAAATTTTGGGCTGCCCTAAACTCGTTTAATTAAACCCGGTCGTTTGCCAAAATTATTTTAATACCAAAGTTAAACTGACATTGTAGTGTAGCGACATTAATGTCACCACATGAGAAGCACAATAAATAGCTCATATTATATATGCTCATATGCTACATCGTGCAATTGTAGTTTCATAGATGCTAACTATACCAAGACCTAAGATTTCTAGTTGTCTTCCCCAGATCAGACCATCCGATTCGGCGGGTAACTACTCCTTACACTTGGCATAACGTCTGTTAAATTGTTGACTCCAACGTGATATGATCAACACTGCCAGCTTTTTACAACCACGGCAACGACATAAGCAGCCATCGCAGTCACAGCAAGACTACGGTCGGCAAAACGCGTGATTCCTATTCTCTCAGCAATCGAGGGTTATCAACGGCGGCTCTCCCTCCTCAGTCTTTTGTGTTTTCAACACTGTCTGTATATACCATATTTCCGTATCCGAAGAAAACTTCGAGAAACTTAAAAATTAATGCTGGAGAATAACAAAACAATTATTAGCTATACATCAGTAAAGGACTGGAGGATTTTTACATGGCTTTTACGAAATTAAAAAGTTTCCGCGCGCTTTTCAGCCACTTATGTTATAGACTGCAACTGATACGTCCTGCTGCTTCAAGATCACAGTACAGTCCATGTATGTGACAAGATCTACGCTACTTAAATATAGCCTATATAAGAGAAGAAGCAGTAGATCGGAACGAACATTTCAAATTATTAGCCGGTGATCTATCTAGATTAACAATCAAAGCACCAGACACATATAGCTTGAAAAATCAACAACCGTATGAGTCTTCGCTTAATACAGGTGGTTAAGGTCAGTGCTTTGTATAATATGCGGGGAAAGCCCATGATCAATAGTGGAATTGTAATGGACTGTAATGATGATGATATATTGAAATATAAAAATCAATTCGGTAAGCTGTTTTACTCAGTAGAACAAGAATGAACAAATACGAGTTTCCTAGTATTACTTGAAAACTAAATCAGTCTAAAACTTATTCATTCGATAATTGAAGCACAAAAACTGATTATATGATTGAATAAATATAAATATAACGTCCATTTACTGGATAAAAGCCTTTTCTCGTTTTAAAAAGTCGCGAAACTCTAATCAAATTATAATTATATATTTTTGATATAATAATTTAAACGTATTCGTTAGTTAATTAAGTCAAGTGTTGTTGATCAAAGGCATGCCTCGAAAATTTTAATAAGATTAACCGATGCTTCGGGTAAGGTCTTAGTCAATATACGTACTATAAAAATAAAATATTTTTGAAGTACTTAGTTATTAAAATTATCTATTTAGAGATCTCTTAGATTGCTTTACTTTTTATGTATAATAATGATATTATGCTGCACACTGGTGTCCTCCTGACCAAATATCGACCATAGCGACAACTTCCTTATACTGTCGGAAGCTATCAACTGCGCAGGTGATATTACAGTGCCACAAGTGTACTGTCTACCCGCGCTCGATGTAATGCTCCGATGTAATGCGATAAGATCGGAGGTTCGCTAGGTTACAGTGTCAAAAACATAAACAGACCCGAAAACCAACTACTACAGTTGGTTTTTGATTTGTACATTCGGTTGGCATATCGGACGTTATGCTTTACACCTATACAACAGTGTAAAGACATACAGTAGGCGAACATTGATCTTTCCGTTAATAGCGACAGTGTCGCGACTCTCGACAGTGCACGGAGACAAGGGTTGTCACAAGAAAACAATATCTATTAATTGGTTTTTGAATAACTTTGCCATTAATATTATTATTATAAAAAATCATTAGAAATAATAAAAGTTTAAAGTCAAAATTAATTGAATGGTATTAAGGGGTTCCCCATAGTTTCGGAGATAAGCTTTCAAAAACATGACGTGGTTACATGGACACCACAAAAATAAGAAGATATTATGTACTTAATATAGTATTTTTTCTACTAGAAACAGTACAGTATTAAGCACACATAAAAAAATTCTAGATTCCAGTCAGTCATCAATCATCACGCACTCTTATAGAGATTCACATTGATAATGGTGGCGAAGATTTACAGATTTCGTCAGAAACTCCTCCTTGAAAGATCACAAAAACGCATTATGATTTACGACTATAGGATAGGTAGACCTACCGATTTTACTTTTTCAAATCTACCAATTTCTACCACCTTTTCCGCAGTTAATCTACTACTTTTCTAAAATTTGGGGTTTCCAATACTGGAGCTAAGTAAAAATATGAGGAAAAATTAAACAAAACAATAAAAATAATAATTTGACTATTTAATTTTTGTTATTTACTGTTTAATATTAATAATGTTAACATTTTTTAATAAAATAAATCAATATCTTAACAAGTGCGTTTTCACTAGTAAGTTTCAAAAAATTGTCAGTTGATAACAAAGATAGATTTAATTTGAATTACTGTAAATGAAAAAAACATGAAATACCTTTCTTCCTCATATGAAAACGGATGATAACTCAGTTCTTTATTTATTATTGAAGACGATACACAATTTGTAATAAATACTCTAATAAATAAATACACGTGGTGTGTACCATATTCAGTTAATAATAATATTTAATATTATTTATAAAATAATACTGAATGTACGGCTTCGTTACACCTCTATATAAAATCTTTACTCTGTGACTATACTATAGGTATAGTGTTAACTCGTGCACACGGGCAGTAAGGTAAGTCATCAAGTCAGTCCTGTGAGAGCCACGGTCAAGGGTAGACGGTTTCCTGCACGCTGGTGTTTCGGCGAGCAAGCAACGTGGTTCTTGTGACGGAGGGTTACACCAACAATTTGTCATCATCATCATCATTTCCATCTATCACTAGTCCTCTAATGAACATAGTCCCCCCCCCCCCTTCATAGATTGCCACAAAAATTTGTAGCCATCATTTCGGGGGGATTTTGCCATATTTGCCATGCTTGGCGGGAGAGTTGGCAACCGCAGTTTATTTATTCATGTTCCAGGAATATGCTGTTACCCATCTCGTACACCCACGGGATGAGACGGGGTGGTAGAATCTCTTAAGCCGCTACCACACGACGACCAACCTTTTTGTGTTTTTGTGTTTTTATTTTTTACAAATGCTACGGGATTCGAACCCAAGAACTAGTGGTTAGAGTTAGTACGCCTGCGGCGTAGAAGTCAACTTCTCTAACCACTAGTATATTAAAACAACATATGTTTTTTTATGTAAATTCCGGCAAATTTTCTGTGTTTATGAAACGATTTTAATTATTTTTGATATTATTTATTAGAAAGGTCAACATTTGGTCGAATTCTGATTATGCGATTATTGAGAAAATCTTGACACTCTTAAATTCGCTTAAGCATGTTTTGAGCTGCTGCGTGGAAGTCGGTTTTATGATTAAATAATTATTAAGTGCAAATGAAGATAATGAGTGGTAAGAATGGACAGTTACAAAACTTCGATTATAGTATTTCGTACTAAAATTAGTGGAACGGATCATATACGGAAGAAACAATTTTGAAGTAAATAATGTCCTCCAAAGGTGAAATAAAATCAAACAAAACTAATAAAAAAACTATAAAAAATTTTGCTTGTAAACAATTCTTTCTTATTTTTAACAGTTCAGCGCCCACTTGGCGCAGTTGCTAAGCTACCGCAAATGCAGGAACAAATATTTATATGGCCCAATGCTTGCTCTGAGCCAGGGTGTAAAAAAAGTAAAAAATGAAAAAGCTAATCTACTTTCAATAACAATGGTCAAAATAATTTAACAACGACAACTTATTTGAAATTATAAAGAAAGGTTAGAATCACTTATTTTACGGAAGTAATGACAATGGCATGATACTCCTGCATGGCATGATAATGACAAAAAAACTGACATCATATGCCTGTAGTAGTAGACTGCTGGACATAGTAGGACAGCGCATAGCTCGATTTTGGGCTTTACGCATCAAGTTGCTGACATAGTCTCCACTCTGGGACTCTCTAGTTTAACAGCTTAACGGATACAGACCATTTCGCAATAGATGTAGCCAGCCCACTGCCACTTCCTTTTCCAAAGGTGGTAGTTTATATCTGTCGAAGCTGAAAACCCTGTTTTGTTTTTTCGGGAAGTAGTACTGTCCCCATTTGACATGGGTTCAGTAGCACGGTCCTTCTCTTGATCCGTTGCAAAGAAACACATTTTATTACATAGTTAGAATTAATTAATTTATTACATACGTTACATACATATAATATCTTACAACTTATTTTAACAAACAACTTATTTTTGCCTTTGAAATTGAATTAGAACAGACTGATCCAATAAAACATGATTTTCTCAGGTTTTGATCTGAACCTAAATTTAAATTTAATATTAGTTTTTAAAATTGCCTTTTATGCTTGTCCACAATAATTTCTGTCTAATTAGACTGAAGGGATTCTGACGGGTTTGATCAAAATTCAACGTCAAACCTTAATCCAACTAAGTTAGTTTCAAAGGAGCTCTTCTAAATAGTTCGCTGTGAAACTGAAAACGCTGTTCGGGTTAATTATTCGAAGTGTTTACAACTTTGCGACGGAGGAAGTTTGTGGGAAATTAACAATAGAACGATTACTTCTATTCTTATATTTTAGTTTTACTAAATTAGACATAGTATTTTGACAAAGCTTTACCTTTGCGAGTGAAAATACATACAAGTTCTGCTGGATTTCTTACGGGAAAGTTTACCTTCGTCGGGAAACCAATGAACGATATGTACGCGTAGACTCCGAAGAGGTTCTTTCTAAGTTACGTCAAGAAAAATGACTAGTGAAGATTGGTTTAATACGGTTTATATACTTTGACGTCATGCTTAGGTTTGTTTTTGTTTTGCATGTCTCTTGCGAAATATTATTTTTATATACAAATATACGTCTTACTTACACAACACACTCGCACACTCACCATTTAATATTACTATTTTTCATGCAGTTCTTGGAACTTATCTCGTATACGTTCTGGCCATTGACTGTTTGTTTGTTGATTTTGTTTCTATATAGACTTGTTTTATTTGAATCTTCCTATAAGATTAATACTAATTATATATGCTTAATGTCATATGATTTGAACTCATATAAACGTAAAAGTCCAAGCGACGCTGTCTTAACTTGTACACACATTTATTCAAATAAACAACTAATGTATACATTTAACCTTGGGTCCAAATTGCAAATAGCTTTTTCCTATCATGACTTTTTGGTGCAGAAAGATTGCAAAAAACGTACAATTACCCATCGCCGGCCTTGATCCAATTATAGATAATATCTCTGTTGATATTGACAATATAACAGTGGCCAAAGCTACTTTTGCGACACTGATTCATGTAACAACTTAATTGACAGATCCGGTAATTCCCTAAACATAATAACTCCAAACATTAGAAGTGTGTACAGAAATATAGATGGCTTTGTCGCTCACTTATCTAGACTACAATTCGAAGTAGATATTATAATTTTAACAGAATGTTGGGCTCAATGAGAGCAAACCACTACCTCTTCTTGATCATTATTCTTGCCATTTTTCTAAAAAAACCTTGTAACCAAAATGATGGCATCGTCATATATGTGAAAGATATCCTTAAATGTACTATAGAGGAACCTGAACCAATTGGTGGTAATTATTTATTGTTAAAAGTAAACCCGGATATAGTTATTTTGTGTATTTATAGATCCCCCGCTACCTATAACACAGACAGTTTCCTTAATTCATTGGAAAATATAATTAGACCTCTACGCTGAAGTAATATAATATTAACTGGAGATATTAATATCGACATAAAGCCCGGTAATACTGATAAAAATAGCTCATCTTACCTTAACCTAACTGCCGAATTAGGACTCCTTCCGGGTCATTTTTTTCCAACTAGAATTAACAATTGTTTAGACCATTTTTAATAAAAACCACCTATACTGCGACCGTTGTGGTGATGGACTCTACCGTAACTGACCATTTGTCAATCTTGCTGAATTTATGTGTAAAGTGTTCTACAACTCATAAGGATTTTGATAAACTATATCTTAACGCTGCCTTGGAATGTATAAAAAAAGTAGACTTCTCATTTATATCCCTGTCATCTAATCCTAACGAGGCTGCAAATTTTGTCGTTCAGCAGCTCTCCTTTGCTATAAGCAATAACACCAAGTTGGTTAGGATCCCGAGGAGAAAAAGATCTATTAAACCTTGGATAACCTCAGGATTGCTTAGATGCATTCGCCATAGAGACAGACTGCATCTCAGACTTAAGAAGAGCCCGCATGACACTGTACTAGAAACTTGCTTTAAAAGATACAGAAATTTTTGTTATTCTCTTTTGAGAATATCCAAATCAAAATATGAAAAATAATTAATTCAGAATGCAAGTAATAATAAACAAACTTGGTCTGCAATTAAAAATATAATTAATGTTTCAAACATAAAACAATCACCTGATGAACTACTAAACATATCAGATGATCCGACGCTTGCCGTTACAACAGTTAACAATTATTTTGCGAATATTGGTAAACAACTAGCAGATAACATTGCCACCACCAGCGACACCATTCCCAATAATCAAATTCCTCGTCTTGTTAATTCTTTAGTATTACTACCTCCTGATGAAAGTGAAATCTAGTCCACTATTTTGAATTTAAAAACGGATTGTGCAAGTGGTTATGATGGAATTCCCAACAAGTTTTTAAAAATTGCAAAAGATGTTATTGTGCCGCCCCTTACTACACTTTTTAAGGTGTGCTTCGAAAAAGGCGTTTTTCCTAAAGTCTTTAAGAAAGCACTTATAACTCCTGTCCACAAGGGCGGGAGTAGAAACAGTGTCACAAATTATAGGCCAATTTCAGTTTTAACAGCTTTATCTAAAATTCTAGAGAAAATATTGAATAAAAGACTTACTCAATTCTTAGAGAAAAACAAAATACTATCGGAATCACAATTTGGTTTTAGGTCTAAAAAAAGTACTGAAGATGCCGTGAAAAGTCTAACGGAATTTGTAATCAATAACATTGAAGCTAAAAAGAAATGTATTGGGATTTCCTAGACCTGGCTAAGGCTTTTGACACTGTCTCGATTCCAGCTCTCGTGGACAAGTTGGAAAAAGCTGGTATAAGGGGTAAGGCGCTGGCTATTTATGCAGATTTTCTCAAAGATCGTGTTCAACAGGTGAAAATAGACCAGTTCATTAGTAGTGAAGAAGCTGTTACTTACGGAGTCCCTCAAGGTAGTATCCTCGGGCCGACTCTATTTCTAATTTATATTAATGACCTATGTCAAATGTCGCTTACTTCTTGTAAAATTTTCACTTACGCTGATGATACTGCACTTGTGTTTCATGGCGCGTCCTGGGAAGAAGTACGCTATAACGCTGAGAAAGGCTTACACAAAATCACTGGATGGCTAAAAAATAATCTTCTAACGTTAAGTTCCTCGAAATCAACATTCTTGCAATTCACAACTTCAAAATCAGCTTCCTAATATCGAAATAAGAGCTCATTCATGTAAAATACAATTAAAAAATTCCTGCACGTGTCCATTCATTGCTAAATCTAATACAGTTAAGTACCTAGGGGTTGTCTTAGATGATAGACTTAGTTGGCGGCCACATATAGAGATGATAACATCCCGAACCCGAAAATTTATTTGGATTTTCAAGAAGCTCAGATATGTGGCTGATTTTAATTTATTGCGGAAAATTTACTACGCATTAGTGCAATCAATTTTGGGTTACTGTGTGGTAATTTGGAGGGGGGGGGGGGGGGTGCGTGCAAATCAAATAACATAGGCACAAGATAACAAATGACATAAGTCCTTTTAGATTTCCAACATTTAAACTGTATGAAAAATGCGATGTTCTGACTGTTAGGCAACTTTTCATTTTACGCAGTATTATTACACAACATACTAATACTCCATATAATCCCGTAAAATCTGCTGGTACTCGTGTCATGAAAAATGTTGTAAATCCGATTGTTTGTCCAACTACACTGGCTAGACGGCAGAGTATGTATTTATCTGTATACCTGTACAATAAAGCAAATAAATTGTTAAATATTTATCCACTAACGGCAAAAGAATGTAAAACTGTACTTACAAACTGGTTATCAAAATTAGATTACCAGAAGACCGAGGAACTGTTCCAAGCACGTATGTAGCTTCACTGCATCACACATATTCACACACACACACACACACAAACACACACACACACACACAAATTTGTTAAATTTTTTATTTCGTAATTTTAAGGATTTTTTTTACCTACTATGTTGACACATTCAAGTGATAATGTACTGTGGAAGAGGGCGCTGATTTTCTGAGATACAGGTATTTATACCTAGTTCGGAAATCAGAGACTTCACTAATTTTGTCCGTAATAAGTTTAGTCAATAAAGTTTTTATTATTATTATTATTGAAAGCTACATCCCTGAAAAAGAAAAGTTGAAATTTGTGGTATAAAAGTCACAGGCGGCTTATTAAAATAAAGATCTTCGTTACTTTTTTGTGTATATGTACTAGACATTTTTAGTGATATTGGATTAATTACTTGGACAGAAACAAAATCTGGACCTTCTTTAAAAGAAACCGTCCCGTCTATTTATTGCTTATTACCAATAGAAATATGTCTCTCTATAATGGGTATCCCAAAAGTAGTTAATAATAAAACATTTTTAATAAGATCTTTTACGAACAAAATGCAATTCAGCAGACTAAATGACTTTCAAATTTAGAACTCAAAAATATTATAAGAATATCACATTTTCACGATTTATAACGGCAATAGCTCTTAATTTTTATAATACCTCTCTATTTTACAAAATATCAACATATTTAATACGAGTACAAAACCAAAGTTAAAAAATGTCATATGGGTTCTAAAATTAATCTGTAAACTAAAATTAACCCTTAATAACGCCTAGCGTTTTTATAATATTTTTTCTGTAAGATAGAATCTGCGAGTCAGATTATACTTTAGGTACATACAGTGTTATTATAATAATAATAATAATAATAATAATTTAATTCGGACTTTGCATCCATATTCGAGTTAGTAACAATTATAATACTTAATCTAATGTTAGTAAAAATTACATAAAAATACAAATATGCCAGAACATTATTATTTTGCGGCACGGGATGATGGCAACACATGCATTGTAGTCCAGTGCTTAAAAATAGGACCATCTACTCTATCCGCCACCGTGCGCACAATTTTGTTGGGGCTGGCACGCACCCGCCTCCACAGGGATGCCACTCGTTTGCGCATTATCGCGTAAAAATCATCCACGCGGTCTTCCGCGAACATCCCTGAGGCGCTGCAGTTTCGTGGCAGTCCCATCAATGCCACCTTTACACTTTTAGTACACTTTGCAAACCTGCGTATCGGCATATTACTTCTTACTGCCAGCGCCCTACGTTCCCTTTTTACGTCCAAGTCATCACTATGGTTTGCAGTGACCCAATGTCCCAGGTACTTAAATTCCGACACTGTCTTGAGCGGAGTGCCTCTTATTGTGACCGGCGGAACTGATGAATAACTTTTAACGCCTGCTTTAAAGACAAGTAACTCGCTTTTATCAGCGTTATACGTGAGACCATGACCATCTGCATACCTTTCACATATGCTCAGTAATTTTCTAAGTGCGCTGATTGAGGGACTCAATAAGTCTAACGATGGCTGGAACCTGTGAAGCCTACGGAGCTAACATAACGGTGACTTAGAAGCGTATTAAGTCTATACAGTGCTTGCCCTGGATTGTCCCTTGCGATGGAAAGTGTATAAACTTTAACAATTAGTCTGCTTCAAGATCACAGTACCCTATCTGCGCTACAGGTATGCGATTGCGATTATATATATATATATATACATACATACATATATACATATATATATATATATATATATATATATACACAATCGGTGACAGAGGCCACGCCTATTACGCCTGCCTTGCCAACATCAGCATTCAAAGTTGGAGTGAAGGTAGCACTACAAAATGAATGCAGTATGGGGTGTTACGGATGCTGAAAACGGAAATTATTGTAGAACTAAAAGGCTCTTTGGCAACGGAATTTCGGAAAGAAGCTTAAGGACACAAAAGATCACAAAAAAAAACTGTTAACCGAATATGAAAATCTCGGGAAAGATCTTTTTATTGTGACGACATATTATAAATAAAATTAATTACTTATGTATGAAATCGTTCAAAATTCTTTTTTTTTTTAAATATTGCGTAAATGATTTTTTTTTAAATTAAGACCGAATATAATGTAAAAATTATTATTGAAAAACATATCATCTTAGTGCCGATGGTATGCCGCTGTTGTAGTAACTCGACTTTCTCGTGAACATACAACTACTGCCGTTTGTGGTCGCGTCTTAGTGTATTTCACTATGCCACGTCAGTTATCTTGCGGATCAGGAAAACTGTGTTTGACGGCACTCGGTCTTACAAGCACATTCATACCCTATGTCTCAGTGGTTCAGTGCCCTAATACATGGATATTACGTCACTAGCGTCTTAGTGGCTCGCTGTAATGACACGTTAGTGGTGTTTTTAGTTAACAACATTTACCAAAGTCGATATTAATCATATTTTTGCGTTGTCATTCGTGTGATATTCGCATAGAACTTATTGATATATGCAGTATTGCATGTTGTGGTGTAGTTATATGATTGAGCCGCATCTAAGTCAATGCGTGTTATGGTTCTGGTTGACGGAGGTTTTGCGGGTGTAGATGTCTGCTGAGACAGTATGGAGGCCCTTGTAATGACGTTTGCCTGGCGATAGCCGAATTGATGCAAGTTGCATTCTGCTGAATAGCCAGAATGGTTGCGTCCTGCATCTTGGTTAGGCTCACGCCTTTGTACTTTTGCCCAAGTCTAGTCCCTTCATGACGGGGTGACAGACTGTCGCCCTCCAATGTTGTATATAACAAGAATATTAATTAACACTGTTAGTAATTTTCCCATCTATGAATGATTAATGGAAACATGTTGGTGGGTGAGACAAACTTTATCGAAACACACAATACTCAACGTCAGTTACTCATATTCTACTTGATGGCTATAATATAAACCAGCGTGATAGCTGATTTAGAATGATAAGCCAAAAAGCCAAATATACATCATTACAATGCATTGATCTCATGCGGGTGGTAGCTGGCAGGAGGAAACTCTCACGGCTGCGGTATAAAATGAAAAACGATAGATCCCGTTCCCTTGAGGGAGCAGTGGACTCATAACGTGTTCTGCGGGAAACAGCCGTGCTAGCCTTGTATTTGGTGTTGATGCCGTTAAATTAACACTTACATCACGTCGCTAGTTGCGGCGATCTGGCAATGTGGTAGCGCGTACGGGGGCTTTATTTGTAGGGCTAGCGTACCCGTCATTTTATTCGACGTGTGGCTAAACCGTGCGACGTACATTCACTAAGACTGGATTTAACTGTACACTTGTAAGACTTCAGCACGCATTGACATGCGAGACTTCGGTCGATGTTTGTGCCTACGCACTACCAAAGGACCAAGGCCTCTTTTTTTTGGTACGGCAGCTCCTCTGGTGAGCTCTTTCCAAGAAACACCATAAAGAACTGGTTATTTAACAAACACAACGTAATTAAGTCCTAACTAAGACGATCACACTTTATAATGTAATTATTATAACTGGTCTAACAAAATAAACCTTTAGAATAATCCACTACAACATTCTTTGTTAACGAACACCTCACCCTTGAAAATAAACAACTAATGCTTTTGATCAAACGCATCAACATACTACTACGCATCTACGCATCTACTTACACACAATAAGTAACTTTCTCGTCTTTAACTCATATCTACGATATTTACAATATTTTAACCGTTTGTTGCAGTTTTTAACAGAAAACATTAGCAACTGACCGCAAATGAAAATAGACAATAGCACAGAGCAGTAAAGGTGTTGTTTTACGTAAATACGCTTGATTTTCACAAGATCAGTGCCGCCGGATCAGTGCTTACGTTATCTAACAACCGACCTCGATTTTAAAATTAATTCAGTCGATGGTGGCCTTACGAGGTCGATCCGGCTACTGACTTTTAATAGCTCTATGCCGAGGCCAAGGACACCCTGTCCTCATTCCAGATAAATATCCTACACGTTCTCGGTAACTTTGATCCACCACCTACTCCAGACTTGTCCAACATAACCTTAACTATCAATGAAAATTCTAAGTATCTGTAAAACAAGTCGCGTTTACTCGAGTCTATCATTAGTCTTGTTAACTTTTTACTTATTGGCCAACTTAATCCCAATGTTTGTCCCTTTACATACGATGATTTATTATGAGTTTTACTGGTGGTAGGATTCCTATGCAGGAATCCGTCTAGGTAGGTACCACCCCAGGGCTAGTTATTCTGCAGTGAAGCAGTAGTGTACAAGCATTACTGTGTTTCGGTTTGAAAGGCACTGTGAGCTAGCGTAATCACTGGGCATTTGAGACTTAAGAACTGATGTCTCAGGGTGACGGGCTCAGTGTGGTGTCACACAAAAATATTCTGGGTGACGCAGCTTTGTTGTGGGCGGGCGTTGCACTTACTATCAGGTGAACGTTTTGCTAATTTCGTCACTTTATACAATAAAAAAATGAGTGCAAACTAAAAGAGGAAAATGCTGGACGTATAGCTATTGGAAATACCTTACTTTGCCTTGCTTCCAAAATGCTGTGATGTACTGTGTATGTGACGGAGAAAATGGCAAACTGGTTTCAACCAAATCAGTTCGGATTCGATATTGTATAGTTGAGCGAGACACCTTAGTACTATTTTCCCAGTTACAAGAGTCAGGTCTACAACTTGCAATGGAAATTAGCCTTAGATGACAACCGTTCGTTACAAGCGGCCCTACCAACCGCTTAGTTGGCGAGTATGTCGGAGTCGATTTGGCCGCGATCCTTGCTTCCTCAAAGTAGATGGCTGATCTTGTAGCGAAAATTATTGCCATTGATGGTAACAAAATATGCAAACAATTTAAAAAAGAAACATTGAATACTTGGTCTACTGCAAGTCGGGATCAAAGATCTTTGCTAGACCAGATGGACAACGATCGTAAGATGAGGCGGAAAAGAGAGTCCGTTCTTTCAATTTCTTTTCATTTATCGCACTGTTATAATACCGGATGCGAGTATTCGATAATGAATGGGTACCTCTGTGATTATTCTCGCCCATTTTAGTCACTATAGTGCGGGTGTCGCCAATCGTCGCTGATCTATGGTACTCCAAACTTGTCTCTGTGTTTGCATGTACGTGTTCTCGAGTAACTAGTAACTCGAGAACTTTTTTCTGCAACGATTTTATTAGTTGTGTGATCAATCCATTGAACCATACTTCAGCTTACGTTATATCGAGACAGTTACTCTGATTCTTCTGCGAACAGAACTCGCTATGAAACCCGCAGAAAAACTCTTTTTAAATTACATTTCTACAAAATTCGGCCACCATCAAACTGAAAATGTAACACAGACATAAATCGGACGCTAACGCTCTCTGATAACGCCATCTGTTGTCTCTCTTGATTTCTATTTGTTTCTATTGTATAATTTTACTTTAATATTTGTGATCATGTTGAAACTTTAGTGAGTGTAAGGTTCCCCTTACTTCGCACAAGTCCTTAGAAGCTGCGGAAGCAGTCGGTCGAAGTGAAGAGGATCAACCGCCTGCGCCGCCACCACATCAGACCTAGCACCAAACCAATGTACTACGTATTCTCCCCAATACACGGTTACAAGATTTACTCCCATTAACCCTTAAATACAGTCCACTGGTTCACTGGTGGTAGGATTCCTATGCATAAATCCGTCTAGGTAGGTACCACCCCAGGGCCAGTTATTCTGCCGCGAAGTACGAGTATTAGTGTGCAAACATTACTGTGTTTCGGTTTAAAAGGGCACTGTGAGCTAGCGTAATCACTGGACATATGTGACTAAAGAACTGATGTCTCAGGGCGACGGGCGCAGTGTAGTGTCAACCAGAAATGTTATGGGTGACATAGCAGTTGTTATGGGTAAACGTTGCACTTTACATCAGGTGAAGGTTTTGCTCGGTTCGTCGCTCTATCCAATAAAACAATAGAAAAAATTACTCCCTGGTTGGGGTGAATCACTTATTCAGGTTCGTCCTACTATTTACAAATATGAACATTTTTTTATTTTTTTTACCATGACAGTTGTTATACCTTAAGTTTCTTAATTATACAAATTAATAATTCCAATCATCTATAAATTCTTCACATATAAATATTTTACTCTTATGTTAGTACATTAGTACTAACATAAGAGTAAAATATTTTGAAGTGGTGTATTTTATCGACTTTAGTAAGTAATTCCTAATAAACTTTTAGTCTGATAGTTACAACTAATTAAAATTAACATATTGTGGAATATTATTTTAATTCTTGTATAGGGAAGCTAGGATTCAGACTTTTATGCATCAAGACGATCACGGCAATGCACGGCTTTAATTTTCAAAATGATTATAAATTAACTTCAATGAAGATGACAGTAACAATAGCATCAATTAATAAAATATTTATGAAGAAGGTATTTGACATGGTACCATTTAATATGTTAAGGAATAAATTAAATAGTAATACGTGTTTGCCGGTTGAATTAATCAGACTATTTAAGTACTGTTATGACAACCAAGCTTACTTGGTTCAATGGGCCGGGGATCACTCAGATTTTTATAAGATGGAATGTCGTATGAGACAGAGCGGACTGACTTCACTTACATTATTTAATATTTAGAATGGGTTCATTGAGGAGCTCAGCAGATCTGGGGTGGGTTATTCGATGGATGGCTATTATATTAACAACATCAGCTATGGTGACGACATGGTGCTGCTCAGCCCCTCAGTCAACGCTCTAAAGATATTGCTAGTGTAGTAAAATATGTGAAAGGTATGCTGTGGCCCATGGACTTAAATATAACGTGAAAAAGAGTGAGATATTAGTTTTGAAATCGGAAACGAAAACTTGTTCCGTCCCGCCAATAACTAGGGTCTTCTTTTCAGATCGTTAAATAATTTATATATTTATAATTATACTGTCGGTAAGAGGTAATATACTATCACGTAGTTATGCACGTTGTTCCCGATAGGTGAAAATGAGTCTCTTTAAAACCTACTGCCAAACTTTTTGCACCTGCAACCTGTAGAGGTTGCAGGTGCAAAAAGCTGCTCCGCAGTAATTACAAAACAACATTCAGTGCTTTACGCGTCCATTACAATAATGCCTTCAGAGGATTTTTGGGGCTGGAGTTCCAGCGACTCGGGAGTGGCCGTGCAGCGCAAGAGAGTGATTTCTCTCTGCGAACCAGCAACGACACTCTCCTGAAGGTGATCACAGTCAGAATGGACAGTCTTCTCCTCACCTATTGGATGTCCTTGCTTGTCTAATCCGATGAGTATTTTATTTATTTTACTAGCTACATATTAAGTTTTTCTAATGTTTATTCCAAAGATAACTTTAAATTTTCTAATATAATTTAGTAGCTATTTATGTTTTATACTAACAAAAAGAAATGGAGAACTTCAAATTATTGAAAAACAAGTCGTTCAACTGGTTGTAAAAACCAGACCACCCAGAACAGTTCATTTTAAATAAAGTCTTGTGAAATGACTTGAACTGAAGTCCGAATTTTCATGACTTGAAGCCCGTTAATATTACTAGCCACAGCGCCTCTTGAACCGGAACTTAGTATTTATTGCATAATACTGTTTGGCGACAGAATAGCTGGTAATGGAGTGGTACATAATTACTCTGGTCCGCGATTTTTTCTAGGTATAACGTCAAGTTATGTATGTTACATATTTTTGATATTGTTAAAAAAATGATGTATGGGAAACAGTTTAACTATTTTGTTTTTCGAATATTTAGAACGTTATAATTCCAAACATTTTAATTAAAATTTAAACAGTTTTGTACTAACGGTAAATAAACTCCTTCGCTTGCTAAGCGTAGCGAAATCCCATGTATTCCAGGCATGGAATAAAATGATAGAAACTGTATTTAAATCAAGTGAATTAAATACTTCGCTCGATTAAAGCATGGTTCAAACGATAAGGCTTGTGTCTGTACAAAGTACATTTTCTACTTATCCTTTATTTGCATTAACATGTATAAAACATTCAAGTGATACATTATCAATGTAACACTTAATATATAAAACAATGGAATATACAGTTCATAGCTCATTAACTTCAATTATAATGTCCATAAATTATTCCAGTGTGTTCAAATCGGTTATTTAGGGGTAGGCACCTACCAATAAATATCTAAGTTATGAACAGATAAGATCAACAATTTTTTTTTCTTTTCTTTGTATTTTACACAAGTAAGACGATTTATTTTTGTCAATCATAAAACTACTTATTATTCATCATGATCATCATCATAGCCCCATAGATTGCCACAAAAGTTAGTAGCTCTCATTTTGGAGGGATTTTGCCATAGTTGCCACGCTTGGCAGGTGGGTTGGCCACCGCAGTTTATTTATTCACATGTTCCAGGAAAATGCTGCTGCTCATCTCCTGGTTTTTATTTTCCCTCTGTAGACTTTTACGACACTCACGGCATGAAATGGGGCGGTAGATTATCTTAAGCCGCTTACTCACGGCATTTACTCATAATAAAATAAAATATGTTAGTATTGTAAAATGTGTATTTTTATTGGTTCAAGTGCGAAAAGAGTAAAACGTTCACCTGCTGTGAAATGCTATGTCACCCAGAACATTTCTGTGTGACACTACACTGCGCCCGTCAACCTGAGACATCAGTTCTTAAGTCTCATATGCCGAGTGATTACGCTACCTCACAGTGCCCTTCACACCGAAACACAGTAATGTTTGCACACTACTGCTTCACGGCAGAATAACTGGCCCTGCGGTGGTACCTACCTAGACGGATTCCTGCATAGAAATCCTACCACCAGTGAAACGTCACCTGCGTAGTACTTCATAGTTACTCACGGTCCCAGACAGAGTTCTTCTTACCTCCAAGATCTAACATATTGTATATATGTTAGATCTAAGCGTTGTTAATCTAAGCCAAGTTGCGAATATTTATTGGACCGCAGACGGTAAAGTAAGTAAAGTAACAGGCTATAAATGTCCTTATCCTGTATGTTGCATTATTAGTATCAGTCGTCATTATTAGTCGCAGGTCCATCAAAAACAACACTAGAACAATCTATTTTATTTCCTATTCTAGACTATGCCGTGGTCTGTTATACTGGCATTATTACAGTGTATAATTAAACAAGCGTGTGCGTTTTCAGAACGTGTCTTCCGTATTTTACTTTCGCAAATATGACTATGTTCCAGAATATGGTTTGAATATCGCTTTCAACATACCAAACAGAGTAAAAAAAAAGTAAACAGAGTAAAACACAACAAAGGGACGAAAATGCATAATAACAATGTTAAATAATTATTTTGACAACTAAAAAAAATTATGCGCACATAACACTGACCATTTCATTGTATCCTATCTTGCAGTTTTTTTAAGAAGTTGATTTATTGTTTTTGTTTTTTTTTTTGTGAATAATATACAAGAGAATAGCATCATAGCTGTTCATAAAATTGCATTAGATATTCACCCGCAAATGGACGTAACAAAAGAAAAGTTTTAAGTTTGAAAAAATTTGATTAATGATGGTTCCGTTGCCATTAATTAACATGTTTTTGTTTCATACGCTTGACAATTATGCGTTCTTGTAAGTTTTTTTTATTAATAATTATCAGCTCCTTAAGTAACAGTAACAAGTTCTCACATGCCTGTATTACATACGACTTCACTATTACGACCTTATTATGGGACATGATACTTCGTATTTACTTAATATCGAAATACAGCACCGCAATTTAAACCAGATACAAAATGTGAGTGTGGTGGTACATAAAGGAGAAACTTCAAAACTTACCTTAAATTAGCCGAATAAATTTATCTTTTTTAAAATAGTACATTGTTTAGTTCTACTGATCGCGACGCCTAGTAACCAGAAAACATCAAAATGAAGATTTGTAAGCAAATACGTTTTAAGAATAAAATTTAGAGAAAAGAATAGAAGTTTAAAGAAGTGTAAAATATTACTCCAAATGTTACAAGCTGTAAGATTTAATTTGCTGTCAAAAAATCGTCACCACCTGGATGGTTGGCATTCCACCACAGTGCGTTTTTCGCGGAATTTTCTGCCACGCACTACCACTCTCTGGAATCCGCTGACATAAAGAAGAAGGAAATGAATTTGAAAGACATTTTCCTGACGTACCGATTAAAACTACAGCTGCTCTTAGTCATTCTAGTAGCGATTAGGTCAAAAAGTATGAAAAATGCAGGGGATTGTAATACTTTTTTGTTATTTTATTTTACCAGGCCAGTTATTCTGCCGTGAAGCAGGAATGCGCAAACATTACACTGGGAATATGAGACTTAAGAATTAATGTCAGTGTGGTGTCACACAGAAATGTTCTGGGTGACACAGTATTTGCTATGGGCAGACTTTGGACTTACCATCATGTGAACGTTGTGCTCGTTTCGTCATTTTATACAACAAAAAAATATATATATTGTCGAACTGGATTCACGCTTCCTTATCATTGTAATAATCATTTAAATGATAATAAGCTTTGGAGCTACATTATTCATAGAAGTTTTAAATTCAGTTTCTGTTAGACTCACTATTTAAACCGGAATTTTATAATAAATTTATTTTAATTTTCGTGTACCCATTAAATGATTATTTTTACTTTATTTAGTCAAAATTTGAGATACCTAATCGTCTTTACTATTATTTCTTAATGTAAAATTATGTTTGAAATTATTCTTCTGGAATAGTGGTGTAAATATACGTGCATAACGTTTTCATAAATGTACTAACATGTAAAAGTTAAAATACTAATTTCTTTAAACAGTTCTCTCAGCAAATTACGCTGCGAGCGTATATTATAAATTGCGCGAACTGCTCTTTTTCTTATACCTTAATACATATTATGCTGTGAAAATTACTAAAGCCATCTAGTCTTGCAGTGGTTATATTTGTAATTTGACGGTTAATTTTAACAGCATACGCATTTGGACTGCTGTACTAACAACAAACTAATTTTATCATACTGCGAAATTATATCATTTTATATCTTTTTAACTTTTGCTAATGCAAATTTAACGCATTTTGTTTTTTGGTATTTATTATAGTGCTAATTTGTTTACATAAACCTAATCTAAAATACTATTCAGAGCTTTATTTAGCAGATATTTTGCTGATATTCAAAGTTAGTCAGTCTTTTAGTGAAGTGATATTTGGGACAGGTTTCCTTGATTCCGATTTTGCAATAAATACAAAAAAAGAACAACAAATTGATATTGTTTTACCAAAAGTAAAACAGTTACCAAATAATGTTATTTTGCAGAATCATATATTCGATTTACTGGTAGTACATTATTTTTAGAACGCATAATAGATTGTAATCTTATTGGACCTTCGTAAAGAAACCTTAACCAACATATTTATAATATATTCATTTCAACTTCAGACAAAGTATAAACAAAGAAAACAATGTTTCTCAAATTTTTATTCACTGTTTATTTTTTATTTGATGTACGCTTTAACCTCTTTTACTGCTGTACTTTTGCACTTTTTGTTCTGGTCCAGGTTCACTAAAGTTTTTAAACGTTAAAGTAACAAAAACGAAACAATGAACAGAAAACTAAAAATGTAACACAACAAGAAACTAAATAAAAATACAAAAGTAGCAATGTAATAACAAGAACTAAACAATTATCTGGAAACAGCACTCTCATATCAACAAGTTCATCTACAGTAAAAATGGCGCATAACCCGACCGATGACAAAACGTCACATTTCAAGGGAAAATGTTCGCACAACTGTTCTCTATGATTTGGTAGTAATAAAATGCGTTCCAACTTCGAGAATCACTTTTTTTTCATGGTTTGTTTACCTTTTATCTCAAGGCTCCCTAATCCATACTAATATAATAAATGCGAAAGTAACTATCTCTGTCCCTCTGTCTGTTTATTACATTTTCACGGTTCAACCGCTGAACCGATCTTGACGAAATTCAGCACAGGGGCTTGCATACTGGGGACGGACATAGGATACTTTTAATCCCGGAAAAAGAAATAGTTCCCACGGGATATTTAAAAAAAAATTCCATGCAGATGAAGTCGCGGGCATCAGCTAGTACACTATAACTCTGCGGCTTACGCTTTTAGAAAAAATCATCATTGATCAATTTAACCGATGGCGGTATATTTTAATTTAGTTATTTTCACGGTATAATACATTTGTTGTATCTTATTGTGAAGACATGTGCCTTAAGTGTATACTATTTGGAAATAAAAAAAAATGTGTGCCCAATTTATAATATATGTTCATGAGATGTGCAGAGGAAATTATTAAATTAATTTATATGTTTAATTTATATTTATATTTAAAAAAAGTATTGAAAACTCCTTATATTTCGCACTTCTGGGCACAAGCTCTCAAATTTGGAAGGGTTTTGGAGCCGAGAAGAAACTGACATGCTGCTCTTATGCGTCGCTTAAAAAATATTAAAGTAATAAATCTTGGATCCTGAATTATTTTGTATTATAAAATTACAAAAAGTATCCTTAATCTTAAAGATCTCTGTCTTTACTTTTATCTCCACTTACCTAATTTTTATTGAAAAAAGTGACGAGACGAGCACCTCATGTTATCATCAGGTGAACAACTTGCAACGTCTGCCCATAACAAATCTGTGTCACCCAGAACGTTTCTGTGTGGCATCACACTGCGCCCGTCTCCCTTAGACATCAGTTTTTGAGTCTCATATGCCCAGTAATTACACTAGTTAACAGTGTCTTTCGTAACACAGGAATATTTGCAGACTACTACTTTACGACAGAATGACTGTTCCTGCGGCGGTTTCTACCTATACGGATACCTGCATAGGAATCCTACCACCAGTAAGTTCTTCTTTAAAAACTAAAATGATCATTCAGAGGGACAGAATGACTGTGAGATAACAAAAATTATGAAACAGTTCTACTACTTCTGACATTCTGCCGAAAACCCTGGCTGTATTTATTCATTACGTTTATTTATTTTTAGTAAAAAACTTTGTACTTACCTCACTTTTCAGTTATCACTAACATCTTTTTCACTGCGGGCGGAGAAATATATTTTTTCCTTAACGAAATTTGTTATTACCATATTTTAATTTTATGGCTTCAGAAATTTTATTTACCAACTACAATATTCTTTTCAGAACATTTAGGGTCTTATCTGCCGTTATTTTGCGGAAATCCATTACTATAGTATGGGAGAGAATTATAGTCAATTTATACGACTCGATTAAGTAGTTGAGATCCCGCATGACAAATATTTATTTTATATACACGTAGTTGTTGTTATATACACGTAGTTTACTGGTGGTAGGATTCCTATGCAAGAATCCGTCTAGGTAGGTACCACCCCAGGGCCAGTTATTCTGCCGTAAAGCAGTAGTGTGCAAACATTACTGTGTTTCGGTTTGAAGGGCACTGTGAGCTAGCGTAATCACTGGGCATATGAGACTTATGGACCTATGTTTCAGGGTGATGGGCACAGTGTGGTGTCGTACAGAGGTTTTCTGGATGACACAGCATTTGTTACGGGCAGACGTTGCACTTACCATCAGGCGAACGTTTTGCTCGTTTCATCACTTTATGCAATAAAAAAGTGACCCAGACCGCACACTGCAATTAATCTTGTTATCTTAACTAATATTATAAAGATTATTGAGATTTTTGATTGATTTTTTGTATGTTTGTTTGGTTGTAATGAAAAAACTACTAAAACGATTTTAAAAATTATTTCACCTATAAACAGCTACATTATCAGCGTTTAACATGAATTATATTTAACTTATATAAAACTGAGATCCTTATGAAAATTGTTATGATGCTGAAAGCTATCAAAAATTTACTTATAAAATACATTATTTGGCGTGCGCTGCAAAAACTATTGATTTATAATAAATAAAACAATGTACTACATTTTTATAGTACTTATTATTACTCACAAAAAAGTCGGTGAGGCTATATGTCTAACTATTATAGTTAAGTCACAGTAACCGCTTTTTGTTCAAATTAGTCAATCAAAACACGGCTAGAATCAAAAGATGATGACATTCGTATCATAATAATAATCCTTATCCTACTAAATATTGCCGGCACCACTAAAAATTGTTAATTGCAATTTTAAGTGCTGATTTACCACGTGCTTGGCGGTGAAGGAAAACATCGTGAGGAAACCTGCATGTCTGAGAAATAAAAAATATTTCGAAGACATGTGCAGTCCGCCAACCCGCATTGGAGCAGCGTGGCGGATTCTTCCTAGCTCCAAAACCCTCTCGAGAAATGAGAGGAGGCCTGTGCTCAGCAGTGGGACATTAATAAGCTGAAACTTTTCTTTATTTTTTACTAAATAGTTTCATATGCAAGGTTGATTATGTACGTGTAAATTCCTCTTTAAATAATTCGAATTGAATAATTTGAATTCATTTTTTTTGGTAACTTAATCTTACGCGACCAGCTGCAGAGCCGCCGATGAGAATAGTCGCTTACAAAAAATGTAAGTGAATGGTTTTGTTGTTGTTCTATTTGTCCAAATAATGTTTATAATATGTATCTACCTGCGAGAGGCCTAGGCGGATCGCTAGTTGATCTATAAAATGATCTTTCGAAAAATAAGTTTTATTTTTCATATATTTGTTTTTGTTCATAATACATGTCATTACAGTGAGAGTAAGAAAGTAAATTTTACGGTAAACTTTTATTATTTACATATCTCTTATTTTATGTGTAAAGTAATATTAGGGTTTTTGTTTTTTTTTTTGCTATATTGCCAATTTAAAAATTACTTTAAAATAAAAGTCACTCGCCAACATTACTCCATAATCATTTGATGTCGACTCTAAACACTTGAAGGTGCATAATATTCAACGTAATGAGACAGAGTAAACTTGAACTACTGTATTGGTATTTATATCCATTTAGTACCTCAACAGTTTCTAGATTCTAAAGTCGACACCAACAAGGCCAAACGAAACTGCTTGTAATTTTAGTAAGGCCAAAATACTCAGAGGTTGTAGTTTATAGAGTTAAATAACCTCGCCATAAATACGATTAAAATAATATGTTATATAGTTTTGAATAATAAATATAATACTCCGGAATTTTATGTCCGGTTCGGTTGGCGAAGTTGACTGTGAGATTAGCTTCTGCGCCAGTTCGATTTTATTATTATATAATATTTTTTCTTTGACTATGGTAAAGAAGGGAGAAACATCTAAAAATTAAAAAAAATATCAGTTCACTGTGAACTTCTACTTAATTATTTCCCTCATATAACGTCACCAATTGCGTTTACTTTTTAAAATCGAACATCCGTATGCATATGGATATGAACTTCTAACAAGAATATTTCTTTCTAGAATATTTCTTTCACACACACACACGCACAACAAGTGCACACATTTATCCAAAATTATTTTATTTTGCATTTTTGTTACAATGAATTTCCGCAAACTAACGCCTGATTCTTTTAACTAACTTTTAGTTTTGAAATTAATTTTAATTTTTTCTATTTTTATATTAGTAACGTTAACAAACTTGTCTAATGTCAAATGGTTATTCGCAGGATACTACAGCTCAACCTCTTTTAATTTTTTTGTCTGTCCGTTTGTTTGTCCGGGCTAATCACCGAAACGACTGAATTGATTTTGACGGGACTTTCATTGCTAGAAGACTGAATACAGTAATCTAAGCTACTTTTTGTTTCATAGTAAAAAAAAAGTTTCAGCCTATTAATGTCCCACTACTGAGCACAGGCCTCCTCTCATTTCTGAGAGAGTTTTGGAGCTAGAAAGAATCCGCCACGCTGCTCCAATGCGGGTTGGCGGACTTCACATGTCTTCGAAATATTTTTTATTCTTCAGACATGCAGGTTTCCTCACGTTGTTTTCCTTCACCGCCGAGCACGTGGTAAAAAAATAAACAAAATAAGAGTTCTTACATAAAATCTAAAAAAAATGTAGAAATTAGGGGCTATGCTGTTGGACGTGTTACGCGCGTCTTTCATTTGCATTTTAATTTTTTTTTTTGCATTATATAACCCGTAACTTGGAGAAGGTTCTAGGCTTTGATGTTTCATGCCTAGAGGAGCCGCCCGCTGAGAACCGAACATTATCGAGAAATGCCGGCGCATGCATGTGGTCGGCTTATTTGATGCGCGTGAAACCAGCGGCACAGCTAGCTTTTCAAATAAAAAACTAGTTATTTCCATGTTAGACGTTATGAAACGAATTCATTTTTAATGATAAAATAAAATTTACAAAAATTACTTTTATATATTCCACATGCACAAACCACCCAGACCCGGAACAACTATCTGTAGGCCATACAAATATTTGTCCCGTGCGGAAATCGAACCCACGACCCGCGGCGCAGAAGCCAAGGGCTTAGCCACTGCGCCAACCTTTCAAAAATATCCACATATTTAGTACTTCATTTCATAACTTTTATATACACAGTATAATTTATGAAGAAACACTATTAATCTAAAATGTATCACAAAAGCATAAAACTGTTAGTAACATTTTCAATAACAATACAAGAATCCAGTACTATAGACAATCACATTTTGCACAAAAAAAAACCCTGTTACGAAATAGTAACTTGCCGAAATGTTAAAAAGAATTTTATAAAATTCATTAAAACTATGAAAAAAATTCGAGGTTTACTTTTTCATTCGTATTTATGTGACCGAACATATTTCTGTTTGTCTTAAAATTGTTTGGTCGTTTTCTTATTAATTGCTTACTGTGGCTGATAAACGATTTGAAAAATGTATTCGATCGTAGTTCAACTTCAAATTTCTCACAATGCTGGATGACAATGGGATACAGATATTTCAGCTCGGCGTGATCCAGAGTAGGAAATAAATGATGAAGTGCATGATTACCAAACTGTGTTAGTGATTTGAAATGGCTGTCAGTGCTATCAACTCTTTCCACTATTGTATCCAACTGATGTATGCCCCAATCATAATACGCTTCTCTGAAACAAAATACTATGTTTTAAGACTGACAGACGCGTGTTAGAGTTAGAGACCTTACTACTAAGTCGCTGGTCCTGGGTTCGAATCCCAGCTGGACCCGACATTTGTGATAAAACAATATTTTGCTGGAAAAGGGGGCAAACGAGCAGGAGGCTCACGTGAAATTAATTGTTTTCGGGTCTGATTGTGTTGTGCGTGTGTAATACATGTCTTTAAAAGACAGGAAAATTCCTTGTGAGGGGCATAAAAAAAAAACATACACATACATAAAATAAATATGATGCTAGTTAAAAAAATGATTACTTCCCATCGCGTTCCCACGAACAGTATAGTGACAGCATTGCATATTGCTATTATTCTGCACGAATGATGTCGGTCCGTATAATACCTTAGTGGCCCCTTACGACTCCTCGGTAGGAAAGAGGTAGGTGCTATTCTACTCTGCCGGACACCTATCGGCTAGGTGATAAAATAACGTACGTTACGTACATTTCGCAGGGCACTATTTTATATGTAGCGACATCTACGTCGCCACATGAGAAGCTCAAGAAATATTCCCATACGTCCATAATCGCGCTATGAAAGTTTTCTGAGATGCGAACTATATATACAACATGTAAATATTACTAGTAGACGTCCTCCCCAGATCAGACTACTCGATCTGGCGGGTAGCTACCCCTTTCCTTGGCACCAACATTCGCCAAACATATTTGAAATTCTTAAAGCAGTTGATTAATTGTTATTTTAAAGTAATTAAATTATCCAATTTCGTCGTTCATGTCAATCTTATTTTGGATTTAATGTATGCTTAAAACATTTTTGAATGATTCAGAGATAGACAAACTACAAAAATAAGATTTATTACAAAGTCAAACATATAAACGAAGCTGTATTTTTTATAAACAATCTAAAATGAAAAAATTTTATCTTAAAATTGGTAACATACCTGGGTATATCTCCATCAAAGAAATTAGTATGCGAGTGATGCCCGGCAGTCAAACCAAATATCATGAAGAAATAACTGGCAATAACACTGATGAAAAGCCACAGCACTATTGTCCAAGACAATGACAAACCGCCGAGTGCCCACATCCATAATGGTAAGGAAACTTGTATCAAATTTGCCCAACTTAGCTTTTTACCGTCCATCTTAGTTATACCACAAAACATTCTAAAATCATAATTTTTTCTAGATATTAAAGTGGAGTTTCTTTATGAGATGAGTATAATTTTTTGAGATTTGTTTGTGAGATAATTTGTCTTATTGTACATTAGAAGTCATAAGTCATCTTTGCAAATTGTTCAACGTCTGCCCATAACAAATGCTGTGTCACCTAAATGAGTACTGTGTGGCATCACACTGCGCTTATCACCCTGAGACATCAGTCCTTAAGTCTCATATGCCCAGTAATTACACTAGCTATCAGTGCCACCGAAACACAGTAACATTTGCAGTTTCCACACTACTATGAAAAACGATTTAACATTGGATACGTCAATTTAATAGCCATAATAGAGAAAGTAACTCTCTCTGTCCCTCTGTTTGTTACCTTTTCACGGTTCAACTGCTGAACCGATCTCGACAAAATTTGTCACAGAGATAGCTTGCATCCTGGAGACGGACATAGGATACTTTTTATCAAGGAAAAATCAAATAGTTTCACAAGATATTTAAAAAACCAATATCAACGCGGACGAAGACGCGGGCATCAATTCAGTTAATTATAAAGTTATCAGTTATTTATAAACACTTAATAACGTTAAAACGTTATGTAAGTATTAAATAACAACTTCATGAGTTACAAAAGTGATTCTACTAATAAAGAAAAACATGGCAGATATTAGATGACAACTGATTTCTGATTCAAGTGTAGCTGTCAAATATTAATACATATTCATAGATGTATCATTTAATTAGATCAGAGCGATGACGTAATAAAGGTAAAGTATCTCATAGCGCCAATTACTTATGACAGGTTTATTGAACGTTAATAAATAAAGTATTTTTTGTCATAGTTATAAAGTTTTATACACATATTATTAAGACTGTTAGTCTATACTTACTCTTTAACAAGAAGTCCTAGAGAAGCTGATGCGAAAATGATGGGATAATAAAAAGCCGCCATTTGAGCCCAAATTGGTTTTTGTTTCCAAGGCAAATATTGAAGAAATGGCTCCAACATGCTCAACTCTAAATCATTAACGGTGTTCGTATGTAGATGGTGGGATAAAGCATGCGATATTCTCCAGTCTCTATAAATAAGTCGTTAACTTAATAAAGTTTAAAAAAAGGCATGTTAAAATTATTACGTTAAAAATAATTCGTTTCATCATCATTTCAGCCTATGTCGGACCTTTTGAACCTACCTAGTCGGTCAATCTGTCCGGTGTCCGGTGTCGGACATTCTAATTTACGTAAATAATATGTAGCGGAATACAATTTCTAGTAGTGATGGCGTTCTGGCATTTTTGATGACTGTATAACAAAATTTGGCATCTAAGCTAATTAATCTTAGCAGGCAATATTTTGAAAATTATTTTATAGATGAATTGGAAAATCTTACTCAAATGACAGTCCAATGAGATTGAAAAGATACATCCGCCAATTATCTGCACGATGGAAGTAATTATGGGCTGAAACAGATACTGAGCTGAGGATAAAACCTACAACGAATGTAAAAATTATTCCTAAAAAAATGTTCTTAGTCCATAACCAGCTACACAAAGGACTCGTAGTTAATAAGGCCAAGAATAGAGAGTCTGTGATTAAATCGCTTTTTTTTCGAATATTTTTCGGTATTTCTTGAAGTTTATTTTGTACTTTAGTTTTCAAAGTTTTATAAAATCCATCTTCTTTAAAGGTAAATTGTGAATTTCTGGGTGCTTCTACTTTTTTTATGAAATATTTAGGCAATAAAGTTTCAGCCACTCCGTAAAGGTGATGAGTTTCAAACGCTTCTGTAATATCCGTACCCTGAAAATAAATTAATATTAATTTTTAAACATACACCGATTGGAAAGTAAATATAAGGTTTCATTCAGTTATTAACGGAAAAAACTTTATTGATCTTGGAAAAAAAAAGTAACAATAATATTGGTACCCCATTTGCACTTGCAATTTAAATAATAAACTAATATATATTATTAATAAGTTTTCATACTCTAAAAAAAAATCTTAATAATGGTACTCGTTTTATACAAGGTGTTACGTAATGTTACATAACGTCCCGGCAGGCTGGGCCTTGGGGCGATGTGTATATTCTCCAAAAATATAATGAGCCTCGCAGCGTGAGTAGGAAATATGACGTCTTAAAAATTTGCTTAAAACTCATAGGTGTCAACCCTGTTCAGCTGTATGACAATACAGCTGATCGAGGCAATAAACTCCATTGCCCGACCGATGACGGCATAAGATAGAAGCAAGTTTTGTATCAAGTTATAGGTAAGCGTTTTTCCTTCAAACAGCGAGGAATCCACCAGTCGCTGGCGCCGGGATAGTAAATTTTCCGCGTCCAGCCATCTGAACATATGTTGCGTAATTATGTAAGTTGTAGTAGTGTATGTGCGCATAGTTCATTGTGGGGAGCGTAATATGAATTACTTTATGACTAATTGTCTTCAGTATGCACGTGTTGTACTCGAATATTTTTCGCCCACTTTCCCTACAAAATACTGGGCCCTACTTAGTAGACTAAACCAATGAAATTAGCTTAAATTAAATACTCCGAGAGAAATACTATCACGAAGTCTAAATCTACTAAGTCCTTCTAAATCGAAGAGGTTTAAAAATACGTTCCCTTAAGTGTCGTACTTTTGACATCACCCACCTGATGAATGCATTTTACGTAGTATCTGAAATCCGACCGTGTTAGTACTGCCGAAAAATCCGGCGCAGACCGGCACCGTTGCCGGCCTAGTAGAAAAAAAGCATCGGTCCATGCCGTCATCGTGGTATGCCGGACAATGGAAAAACGCACTTTAAATATAACCTCCTACTAACGTAGTACTCGAAGAGCCTTTATTTTTATGCGATAGGTGAACCGCTTTTGCGCTAAAAACTTAATCAACTAATTAAAATAATCTTACGTGCAAAGCTGTGAAATAAGGCACTCCGACAAAAATGGTCGTTTAAAGCCGCATCTACATTAAAACATGTTCTTCGTACGCATTGCACTTTGTAAGTCACAAAATTATTAAGCCTTTGAGAGGTTTAAAAAATACGTTCCTCTATGTAAGTATCGTACTTTTAACATTACCGACCTGATGAAGTCGTTTTACGTAGTATCTTAATTCCTAACAAATTTTTGAGCACCCGAACCTTCCACTTTTGGGTTTAGACTTTATGAAGAACTTGTGCTTCATCGTTCTTTTTGGGGGATAATTTTCTTATTTTCTAGAGGGATGGAGGAATTTCGTAAAGTTCTGTAAGCCGACTGCATCATTTTCTCAAGACTAATATTATAAAAATAATCGACCTCGAGCGCGACCTGTCAAATAACACAAACACCGATTAGTTATCAGTTACCAATTTTAAAAACGTAAAACATTGCGAATTGCGAAAACTATTACCACCTAAAGCAGTATTCAACGCTTATCGATTCATTAATTTTATTATTCCTAATAATAAAATTGTTATAATTATTAATGCACACACTGCCTTTTTTTACGTTTAGTTTAATGCCACTCCCTAAAATGGTTTCTGGGATTCCCAGCCGCTAAAACAATGACTACTACTCAAGCTATTTCTATCGAATCGACGTTCGTTTTTAAAGTCGTTTTTATTTCATTCATCTTATTTATTGATCTTAATAGATTGCAAACCCGTTAAAATTAATTAAATCATAACTAATGCATTACGCGATGCACTCTATTGTCACCTATACTCATAAAATGGTTAAAATATCACAAACATAAAGTGGTTAAAAACCTTTAGACAATCTCAGCAATTATGTATTTTTTTTGGAAAACAATTCACGGTAAAGTTTACAAAGTCAAACAAAGTTTGTCATATACCCGGCCCTAGGAATCTTTTGGCAATATTGAAAATAAGTTCAAATTAATACCTACATGTAGTAGTGATAAAAAATTATAATCATTTAAAGATTTTATGAAACATTCAGCTTCAAACGTTTACGTTTTAAAAATCGAACTCTGGAACAAGTTCAAGGAGTTTTCCTTTGTAAGCATATCGTAACAGTGAAATACCGGTAATCATGCGTAGTCCACGTGACTGTTAGCCAATAATGCGCAGACGATGTCGCGCTTATTAATTTTAATACGACGACATAAAATTCGTCGAAGTCACGATTATATAATGATAATAAGACAGCGTGGCATAGTGGTTAGCGTAGCCTAGCGTGACTACTGCGCCGCAGTTACAGGGTTAGAATCCGAGCCGGAGCCGACATTTGTGCAAAAACACAAATCGTTGGTTTTCGGGTCTGGTTGTGTTGTAAATTTGTGATTCGTTTCTGTGAAACGCACTCAATATGCAGGAGAAAATTCTACTGTGAGACATCGTTTTTTAAACGTAAAAAAAAGGAAAATAATCACTTGTAAACAGCATAAATAATTCATTTCAATTTATTTAATTAGCATAAAACATTTTGCCAACTTTAAGACTTTTTTTTTATTTGATAAAGTTACGAGACGAGCAAAACATTCACCTGATGGAAATGGCCACGTTTGCCCATAACAGATGCTGTGTTCTCTTCACTCAGAATATTTCTGTGTATCACCACACTGCGCCTGTCACCTTGAGACATTAGCTCTTAAGTCTCATATGCCCAGTGATTATGCTGGCACACAGTGCCCTTCAGACCGAAACACAGTAATGTTTGCACACTACTGCTTCACGGCAGAATAACTGGCCCTGGGGTGGTACCTACCTAGACGCACTCCTGCATAGGAATCCCACCACGATACCTTATTTTCTTATCATTTAATTAATAAAAATAACCGATTCAACATTATTAAATATTTAATATGATTTAATAGAAACTTTAAATCTTCCTACATCACAAACACTATGCAAAACAACAGATTAAATGAAAAAGTGAACTTAGTGAACAATCGGTCAAGGCCAAGGGCACCGCCGATCGCCGGCGCGGTCACCCAGGAACGCGCCTTTCGCTATTAGTATTTTAAAATAAACTAAATTTATATTATTTTTTTAATATTGCTTAATGAAATGCTCTTGTTTTTTTATTACCGATGGATAGAAGACGCGTTTAGCGACTGTAAAAAGTTACAACGAACAATCATACATTTCTCCTATCTCATCGTAAAATAACAGATTTTTTTTTAAATACTACTATTTGTTTTCTACTTATATATATATATATATATATATATATAATTACTATTTGTGAGGACAGCCTTGAATTATAAAACACGTGGTATAAGGAAACTCATTATGTAGAGAACAAAAGGTTACAAAAAATTGTGAAGTATTATATTCTTTTGATTTATAATTATATAAAATACCTTCGTAATATATATCCATTGGGACCCACCGGGATGTATTGAGATGAAGTTAGTTAAATCATAAAGAGAATCGTGAATTCTCCACAAGCCTTCAGCACCATCAAGTACGTGCTTTCCTTTTAACCATTGATATGCTGTTCTTGGTTCTTCTTCTCGATAAATTGGGTGTTTCAAGTGAGGGAAACTAACCTGCCGGCGATCCATATTTGGAGCCATCTGATGAATAAATAAAATAAAATTTATTATTTTAATTTTTTTTTTTAAATCAATAGATCATTAGAATCAGATCATGTTGTAATAATAATTGATAAACTCTTTATCACAAGGTTTGTGGAACTGTTTACCGGAGCTTTAAATTTCAAATTGACTCATTTTTTTATCGCACTTTTCAATGCAAGCAATGTTGTTTTGCTTAAATTTGTGTTTTGTTCATAAGTTATCAAACACTCGCTACGCGAACGCATATAATAACAATAATAACATTATATTTTAATGTCTTTAAAAGCAGATAATAAGATAAAACAACCAGATAACCAGACATCGCAGAAGGCAGCGTGGTGGCGAGACGCAAGTGCGTTACCACACAGTTAAATCGAAGAACTGAAATATCTCGAGACGACCAGTATACATAACGCATGAGAGGTAGAGTTTTGGTCCGGGGAATCGAGCATCGCAGATATGTTTCATCGCATCCCGGAACCAGTTTGTCTCTTCCTCTACCTCCATAGGGCCAATCGGAGGGGTCACCGATGCATATACAATGGAGGCCTCCATCAGCGCGTTCCTGTTGAGACCTCTTATTGCCCATCTCGTGGATGGCAACGGCGTGTACTTTCTTTGAAGGCAACCGGCGCTCAGAGTTTTTGAAGGCGTGAATGCAAACAACAAAAAATGCAAACGAACGTCCACTATGAATCCACCCAGCCTTACGGACGTATTAACCAACCACTGGTTTAAGGCAAAGCATTGTCACGCAATCCCTAACCTCGCCGCGCGCATCGGTCACAGGCGCCCATGCTGTGCATTTAGAATACCCATAACGAGCACTGGGAGAGACAAGGCTCACTCAATGAGAGCCCCCAGGAAAGTTTCGAAATCGGAGAGGCATCTATTAGGTACTGGCCACTGGATCTACAAATACCCCCTGCCTCTCTCAATTACAGAGAGGGCTAAGGTACCAGCTTCGGATGATACAATAGAAACCAAGTCATCAACGTCGCCTGCCCAGTTGTCCCTTGCAGGAACAATTTATGGCTCGTCGACCACTGCCACTTCAATAGACTACTGCGGAATACTCTACAGGAGTAAGTCTTGTGCCCTGGCACAGTAGTTGATGTTGGCTTAGAGCAGGCGTTGATAAGTTCACGGCGACTTAATGTTTCCACAACCAGTCACTGGGCAGGCACGGAAAGGACTCATTCTGACTCTGCCAATGCTGGAACCTCGGAATCTCTTAGGAACGGAGGAGGAACCGCTGTAGCCGCGAGGATGAAAACCTCTATAAAAAATCACCCGAAGCTTGATCGTTGGCACGCCATGAGGCCCCCGTCAGGGTACCGGCCGACCCCCTGAAGGGCCTACGCGTAAGGTTTATCCCGGTACAGGGGGCACTGCTCGGATGGACCACGTATTACCCTTCATGCTCGTGGGAATATCTATCAATCAAATACCAGTCAACAGTCAACTTACCAGTAGGCTGGTGTAAGGTCGTCATTGTAACTGTTTACAAAGAAAAAGGGTCGCAGCAAGACTTCAAAAACTACCGAGGCATTAGCTTGCTCAGTATCGGCGGCAAACTGTATGCGGAAGTTTTTATTAAGTAAGTGATGAATGAAACCGGAGAGAATATATGGGATATACAAGCGGGATTCAGAAGAGGAACAGGATGCATGGATCAGGTTTTGCTTACGAAGCATAGCCGAAAAATTCTTAGCTCAAAGTCAAAAGGTCTATTGTGCAATTGTAGACTTGGTAAAGGCCTAAGATAGTGTGACGGCATATTATAAATAAAATTAATTAATTACATATAAAGTCGTCCAAAACCATATTTAAAATTATTTAATAAAAGTATTAAGACCGAATATAAAGTTAAAGTGATAATATTTTATTTTTCGACATTATAATACATTTCGTAACGAATATTCAGCTACAGCTACAAAAGAGAAGAATTATCAAAAGTACAGTGCAAATTAATTACAAATGTTTTAATATAAACAGTTTTTATATCAACGAAAATAGTACATATTTCTTCTAAGAGTAGAGCGTGTTCGTATATTGCATAAATCTTCTTACTTTAATATATATTTTTAGTAGAATATATAAACGGGTATATAAAGATTCATCAAAATCTGAGCACTTAAAATTTCAACCCGCGGGGGGGCATTCTTTCCGTCTTACAACTACAGGTGTGGAAGACGAGCGCGATGATAGACTTGAGACTTGAAAATGATTAAGATAGAGTCAAGTCAGCCATTCCATGCCATACCGAGACAGGAGTCCGCGGTAAACGCAGACTCGAACCGATACGGTCTTATTGAAAGACATATCATCTTAGTGCCGGTGGTAAGCGAGTCTGTTGCTTTTGCATTCTCGTGAACATCGTGCACTCCTGCCGTTTGTGGTCGGCGCCTTAGCGTATTTTACTATACGACGTGTTTATCTTACGGATTAGAAATACCCCATGTCTTATTGCTCCAGCGCTATAATACATCGATATTATATCACTGGTGTCTTAGTGCTTGCTGCTATGATGCGTTGGTTTTGTTTTTTAGTTAATAATATGTACCTAAGTCAATATTAATCATATTGTTGCGTTTGGAGGAGGCGCCATTCGTGTGATAGTAGCATAGATGCTTACTGATATATGCAGTATTCAATAAGTCGCGTCTGAGTTGATGCGACTTATGGTTCTGGTTGACGGAGGTTTTCCGGGGTGTAGATGTCGGCTGGGATTGTATGGAGGCCCTTGTGATGGGTTTTGCCCGGCGAAAGTCGTATTGATGCAATTTGCATTCTGCTACATTGCGTCTTTACGGCGGTAGCTTGGACATTTCGACAGTCATAATGGTTGCGTCCTGCACCTTGCTATGGCTCACACTTCTTTAGATTTGTCCAAGTCGAATCTCTTTATCGACGAGACTGCAGACTGTCTGCCCTCCCATGTTTTGTATAACAACAATATTAATAAACACTCTTAGTTAATTGCCGCCTATAAATGATGGTTTCTTTAATCGTCGTCACAATCATTTTGTTGATGGGAGAGACAAACTCGATCGAAAATACATAATACTCGACGTCAGTTACGCCTACTTCCGACCTGATGGCTATTATACAAACTTGTCTTATGGCTGATTTATAATAATGAATAAAAAGGCTGTATACATCATTGCAATGGTTGGTGGAGCATTATAAGTCGACCTCATGTGGGTGGTAGCTGGCGGAAGAAGACTCTCAAGGATGCGGTAGAAAACCGAACAACGTTGGACCCCATTCCCTTGAGGGAGCAGTGGACTCATGACGTGCTCTGCGGCAAACAGCCGTGCTAGCCTTGTATTTGCTGTTGATGCCGTTAACTTAAAACTAACATAGCGTCTGCAGTTGCAGCGATCTGGAGATTTGGTGGCGCGTACGGAAGGATTTATTTGATTAGTGGGCCAGAGTGCGCACTACCAAGGGGCCAAGTCCTCTTATTTGCTGGTACGCCAGTTTTGTTGTGGACTATGGTCCTTTCCCCAACTTCATGTCCCTCTTCGGGGGGAGCGCGTTGTACGAGCCGGCGGTCACCGCATACGGCGGGTTATGGAAGTCGTGTGCCTTTCCCACATTTTTTAAAAAAATGTTGGGGGAGCGAAGTATCGGGTAGTTATTATATACTATAATGTGAACCTGTTACAAGTGCGGAAACAAACCCTATACAAGCAATTAGGGATTAGTTATTAAGATAATATTCGGCACTGTCTACGGCTTGCGGCTCCTTTGATGAGCATTCATCTCTCCAAGATACATCTAAAATAACTGGTTACTTAACAAACACGACGGTGCTAACTAGACGATCACATCTTATAAATAAAATTATTATAAAAGACCTAACAAAATAAACCCCTAGAATGATCCAAAGGAAAGATGAAATAAATTTCCTGTTTACAATATTTATTATTTTTATATTTAAATGCAGGGACAGTCACAATAGGGTAGTGAGGAATGCATTGTGGTCGACAATGAACGGCAGCTTGATAAGATCTCTGAAATCACTCTATAAGGATTCCAGTGGTTGTGTCAGAGTAAACGGGGCTTACATAGACAGGTTTAACATTCAAAAAGGTGTTAGACAAGGATGTGTAGCGTCGCCGTGGCTGTTTAACCTATTTATAGACAATTGCTGAAAAGATTTAGAAGAGAGTGCGTATGGATTAAGAATGAATGATCTGACTGTCAAATTCCTCCTATACGCCGATCATCGGAGGAGGAGATGCAGGCGATAGTTAATATTATGCATGGTCCCTAAAAATAAATAAAATAAAAAAGTATGACGGATTGCAGAGTTCTGATTGAAGGAGAAAGAAAGAAACAAGTGAAAGAGTTTGTATACCTTGGGTCTATGTTTACGAGAGACGGAAAGTATGACTGTGATATTGAGAGAAGTGTTTTGGCAGGAAATGAAGTGAATGTGGATCTGCATAACTTTATGAGTAGCCAGAACGTATAAAAAGGCACGACTGGCTGTTCATAGGTTCTGGTCCCCATACTGATGTGTGGTAGTAAATGCTGGGTCTGGTAGCAGAAACATGAAAGTAAGATTAATGCTGCGGAAATAAGAAGATTGAGAAGTATAGCTTAACTGTGATCGACAAAGTGAGAAACTGCATGATAAGAGAACGTTGCGGTGTGGTTGAAGATGTAGTGACAAGTATCACTATCTCTGCGGATGGAATCTGCTGTAGCACGGAATCCGCAGCCATTTGGATGTGGTCGATGAGTCGGTCAGTTTCGGTATTACCGCTGTGGACCTGAAGAGGAACATAGACGCGAGGGTGGTCGTCGTTGTCTATGCGTAGCCAAAGGGTGGACAGGTCCCTACCTACAAGACTGCCGAGGCGTTGAGAACGTACATCCTCTCTGATGTACACACAAACCCCGGCCTGGGGCACAAAGGAATGTTCCAACAGTTCGGGAATAGAGCGGAACTTTGCCCCCCCATCCTCCCGGAATACGAGGGGCAGCCTGAGCGACTGATAGCCCAAGCGCGGGTGCCCAGAGGGCACACACACATATAATAAATCTATTTCGGCTACCATGTTTTGGAGGGGGTGGGTGGGCCTCCGGTTACCAGACGAAACGCAGAAGTTTGTTGAACATATACTTCACGCCGGTATTCTGTGAGGTCGTGCTTCCCGGTCGAGCCGGCCCATTCATGCAACAACTATAATAAATAAATTCTAATTCAGGACTATTATTTTGAACCAGTAAAGTGCTTTTTTGAATATTGCATAAGTTATCCCAGAAAGGACAGCTTCTGAAGGAGAAGTTCAAAGAGGAGGTACAAGTACCGATTTTCCACCCGCTCTAAGAAGCTCCGCCAATTTCGTAATCCCGTCCTCACCCGGCTCTTTGCCATTCTTAAGGTTTTTGAGAGCCATACTAATCCCGCTCAGACAGACGTCCGGCATATCATCGGAATAGTGTCGGACGGACGGATTATAAAGTTTGCCCTCAAAAAGTGTCAATCATAACATTTTTGTGGCACCACATCATCAAGGGCTCGTTACCTTGAGACATCAGTTCTTAAGTCGCATAGGACATTATGAGTACATATATCATATTCAAAAGTGGGCTACGGCTGGTGTCCTGCTTAGTTCTTATATGGGAATAAAAAAAAATTGCGTATGTATGAATGTACATCATATTGCGTCATATAAGAGAAATATTATCAGTATTTTATCGCAAAACCAACCCTACACACGCAGACGCACACCCCCACACACACACAAATTAGCTATAGCCCATGCTATTTACATAAAACAACCATATGATTATTTTATTTCATAAAGTATTATTTATATAATATAATTCCCTTTTTTATATATAAAAGCCACACGCTGATAAATAGGCAAATAAGTTTCACTAAGAATTTAACAAGCCATCATTATTTATAGATTATCATAAATGTTGATTTCGTTGATTTGGGATTACAATAATATTAGTATTTGTTAATTTTTAAGCTATACTACGAACCTGCTTGTGGTTTATATAAATGAAATATAGTAGTTTAATAACAGTACTCTTCACACCGAATGCCTGCAAAAACCTGTATGCATCCTAGTACAACGTGTAGCAAGTTGATCTCGCATACCTCAAGTGTGTTAAGACGATTTAATTTATATTTCCGTGAGTGATTACTTCGTCTAATATTTAAATCTAGACTATAGGATTATACTCCATTCTATATGTCCCACCAATACAACTTTTAAAAAAATAGATATACAAACTCAGTTCTCTTAGCTGCTTTACTATGTATATTTCTGCACCTTGGCTTACGGAACAAATACGAGCTGTAATGCATAAAAAACTCTCTGCGAAGGCTAGATACAAACGAACTCCGACCAGCGAGAATAAAGTGAAGTATGCTGAAATAAGAAATCACTGCAACAAGGTGTGTAATGATGCACAATGCCGATTTATCCATAAATCTGTTAAGAATAACGATTCTTCAAAAGTATGGTCTTTTCTTCGTTCATTAGGAGTTAGAAAATACTGAATAAGTTTAATATTCCTAAAGACTGAGATTTAAACTCATTGAACATTCACTTCTCCTCTTCTTACAATTTTGATTTACTTATTAAAAATCAAACTTTAGATTTTGTTTCTGCTTTACCAACTCCTGACTTTCCACCTTTTTTCTTTTGCTAATTTACTGATTGTGATGTTAAAAAGAGCATATCATCCATATCATCGAATGCGGTCGATAGTGACAGCATTAGTAAAAAAATTCTAGTCCTAGATCCTCGACGACATTGTCCACGTCCTATCCCACCTACTTAACTTCTCGATCACCGAGGGAATTTTCCCAAGTGCGTTCAAGGAGGCTCAAGTGACTCCTTTTCCCAAAAAGCCTAATCCGTCTATGTTTTCTTATTTCCGTCCTATCTCGATACTCCCGTTCCTTTCCAAAGTCCTAGAGCGCCTTGTTCAGCAGCAACTCTGCCTCTTTCTTAACAGAAATAACTTGCTTAATCCTTTCCAGTCCGGTTTTCGCCCAGGTCACAGTACATCCACAACTCTTATCAAAATTACTGATGATATAAGAAACAATATGGATAATAAACAAGTCAATTTTCTGGCACTGCTGTATTTTAGCAATGCCTTTAATAACGTTGACTTTGATATATTATTAGCACTTCTATGCTCTCTTAACATATCTCCAACAGTAATTGGGTGGTTTCATAGTTACCTGTTCGGTCGCCGGCAACGTATTCGTATTGACGATTCATTATCTCCTTGGTGTCAACTGAGTGCCGTTGTACCACAGGGCGGCGTTTTGTCTCCTATTCTTTTTGCAATCTTTATTAACTCTATCTCCAATCAACTATCTTCTTCCTACCTCCTCTATGCAGATGATTTACAAATCTACACGCAGGCTCCCCTTGAGCGTTTGTGCGAAGCCATTACTTGCACTTATTTAAATCTGCAACGCATCCTTGAGTAGAGCAAGTCCTATGGCCTGAAAGTAAATGCCAGCAAAACTCAGGTCATAGTTATAGGCAGCTCAAGGATGATTGCCAAGGTTGACTGGGGCTGCCTTCCGAATGTCGAATTTGATGGAACTGTCATAGAGATTAGTAAAACTGTGAAAAACTTGGGTGTCGTTATGGATAGGCAGCTATCGTGGGGAACTCAATTAGCAGCGGTTAGCCGAAAGACATTTGCTGCAGCTGCCTCTCTGAAACGGCTGCGAAACTTCCTTAACACTGTTGCTCCCTATTCACGACTACGCCGATGCCTGCTATCCCGATTTAACCGAAGACCAACTTAATAAACTTGAGCGGCTCCAAAATTTCGCCATCCGCTTCTTATTTGGCCTTCGCAAATATGATCATGTTCCTGAATATCGCAACAGGCTCAAGTGGTTACCTATTCGCCTTCGCCGGAATTCACACATCCTTTCTCTTCTCTACACCATCCTTTTTATTCCCTCCTCCCCGATTTACCTTAACGAAAGTTTTGAGTTTCTCCATCTCTCCAATTCTCGATCCTTGCGCTCGTCTGAAACTCTCCAGTTAAAAACTCCTGTCCATACCACAGTTTTACTATGGTAATTGTTTCACACTGTAGGCTACAAAACTGTGGATGCTCTTCCTATCTCTATCCGACATGCCAAATCTCTGCCCATTTTTAAAACCCTGGTTGCTGAACACTATCTGTCATTGCTAAATACGTCGACTTAATACGATTTAAATATAGTAAATAATAAGACATATAATATGTCTTATTATATGTCTTATTATTTACTATATTTATTTTTGTATTTATGTGTATTCATCTTTCTGCCCTTACATGTCGTATATGCATATATATTTAAGTATGGAAATATTATATGTATCATATTTGTATATATATGTTTATATATATATATATATATATATATATACATATATACGAAATGGAATATTTGGGAAATATTTTAGAAGGTTCCTAAATGCTGATGTATACCACGGAAATGCAATTTCATAGACGTTATCTTTTTTTTAAATTTTAAAGGCAATTTTATGATTACGAACTTACTGTTTTAGTTCTAAATACTTAAATAACCCATAAATATAAAAATATATTTCCGTGGCGTCGCGTTTACTAATTATAGAAGGTCAAATATTGTTGATTTAGGTATTATATTAATTCGTTGTATGGAAAAGTTAACTACAGAAAATTAAGTTACTAATATATTTTGATATAATTCTGAGTTCGTTTTATATATTGTTTCAGAGATATCGCAATTAAACATTAATATTATTTATAATATTAAATATCTTTCACTTTTTATTACTCGGAATTAGAAAACTTGATTTAGTACTATAAAACGCTATACCGATGTATTTAAGTCGGAATAAGGATATATAAGTACCTTATTCCGTGGTATTGACACACGTTAAATACAGAGTGTCCATTATCTTACGCAGCTTGTTAAGGACTTTTCTACGGTTCTAGTATCTTAAAGAATATATTTGCCCTTTACAATAACTTTCATAATTCGATATACTGAGATATACTTGTACTTATTCGTATATATACTTATACATGTTTATTAATAAAAATCTTACACTTACTTCACTTAATACGTTTCTTATTAATATATATATTTTAACAGTATCAGTTTTGATTAATTAATTGATTGATTGATATCTACAAATAAAATACCTCATAGGAATATTCATGATATTATATTTGTTTTGTATTTCGGATAATGAAGCCAAGAAAAAAGTACACGGAAGAGGCTCTCCAAAACGCTATTACAGCTATTAATAAAGGCAGAGTAGCCTTTATAAAGTTTCTCGAAGTTACAATATTCCAGAAAAGATATTGTGAGACAAACGTGATCACCATTCTCCTTATGAAATAAGTGATCCACATGGAACACGGTCTATTCGTCTTTTGTCATTTCTGAAATACACAGGAGAACATTTCCTGTGTATTTAAGAAATATCAAGGTTTACAAAAACTTGAGACCTTTTTAAAAGATCTTAAAAAAGAAAAGGTTACGGGAAAACGATAACAAATAATAAATCAATAACAAAATCATTAAAAAAAATATGAGTAAAATGGCAAGAGCAAAATGACCGTCGAACCACGAAACTGCGCCGGGTGCCATACCAACCAGTTCCATGTTTTGTTGTTGCATTTTTATTGTAGTCGCTTGAAAGTAAACGCTGTGTTTTGAGCTCAACAACTAAAAGCTACAGTTATAGTAATTGTCGTTGTGTGAGTGTTATCTACATATTTTATTTAATTAACTACGCACTAAATTTAAAACATTTATTTAATTACTACAATTACATATTATTGTAATCAGTTTCTCAATGGTTATCGTTTGGTGTTAATATTTATTACAATAGAATATAATAGAATAGAAAGACATTATATTATTCGTTGAAACAATACACATCATATACTAGAAAATACTATACCACAAAACAACAAATAAAAAAAACGTTAATGTATAACGGGGTGCGTATTGAGCCAGCGAAAGGGTTTTGGCTCAGCGTAATGTTGCAGGACTACCTGCAGCGTTGATAATTCTATCACAACCACAGAAACGCGCACGATCAGCTATTAAAAATCTATATTGTATTAAAAATTAGATTACAAATAAAACTTTACAGGAACATTTGACCTTTTACTAGTTAATAATTTATTTTTGTATTTATATTCTAACTTGATAGTGCCAAATATATCAAGTCTATCTTAATTAAATTAAAATAAATGTTTTACCTAGATGGCACAATATTATTTGTCTATATTATTAATAAAAGAACTGGAAAAATTATGCTTTATCTATGTCGCACTTTTAGCTAAGATACAGACAAATACATTCAAAAAAATTACCTGTTTTATCCTTTTTGCTATTAATTTTATCCAAATGTTACTGTTAATAAAGTATTTATACTTAAATACTCTATACTAAACCAATCTATCAATTATAATACAAATTTATAACCGATTCTCAATAGAAACTACTTTGAACATTGATTTATGTGACCGTGATTTTTATTGTAGGGATTTAATTGCTTTGCTTTGGAAAAACCTGACCGTCACGTCACACTGTTTGACCGTAACTGGAGCTGTGACTGCGTTCCACTATGGTAATGTAATTTAAAACATCGGTATAGTGTGAGTTAGATTCGCGCACCAATGATTCCGTGTAATAAACGTGTTTATATTTTTGGTTTGCCAATATTTTACTATTAATTTCATTCATAGCAAAAAAATGTCCAAGAAGTATTTACGAGGGTACTATTCACTCATGCCTTGAAAAGTTCCATGTAACAAGTTGACATCGCCGTGATTGGAGGTCACCTGTAAACACCTTACACTTAAACTATTTTGCTTGCTAGCGCTGAAACTGAATTTGCAAATCGTTAAAATTCAAAAAAGTATTGCGAAGAAAAGTTATCCCTGAGGAACCCCGGCATTGACATCCTTATATCCAAGCTAATTCCTCACGAAATCTGGAATTTAGGCATACAAGTGAAGCGACATTCCTTAAGAGGGAAGCTTCTCCAGCACTGAATGCTTTTCGAAACCCGAACCGAAAATTCCAAGGCTTTCACCGTATAGGTATCAACCATCAAGGTGATGAAAATAGAATTTTGAGTTGTGCTGCAATGGGTGATGCTAACATTCGGCAGTTGGAATTTATCTGAACAATTCTTTGGAACACTCCCTGTGGTAAATACGACAAAAAATGCAAAGAGATGCAACGTCAATTCGCAAGGCCAGCGGATCAGCTGATCGTAAAGAACGTGGTCGCTGACGATTCGAGCCGCTTTTCGTTGAATGAACTTGGGATGATAATAGTACTCCATATGAGACCGAACCTTGTAAACTTACAAGTTAAGTGAGTTTATGTTGTCAGTGACACTTTAAGTCCGCTCTATCAAATTGAGTGTTTTGGCCTGTAATGGTAGTCTGGCGTGTTCACTTCCTAAAATTGTTTCAAGTTCCTTTAACTGTGTCGATAACGTAATCGTTCGTTTCAGCCTATCACAAGTCCACTGCTGAACATAGGCGTCCCCCATGGATAGCTACAATAGTTTGTAGCTCTAATTTTGGGGAGATTTTGCCATAGTTGCCTAGCTTGGCAGGCGGGTTGGCAACCGCATTTTATTTATTCAGATGTTTTAAAAAGCGGCTGCATCCCATCTCTTAGTTTTCATTTTCCCTCTGTCGACTTTTACGACACCCACGTGATGAGATGCGGGTGGTAGATACTCTTAGGCCGAAACCTCATGGCACGGCGATAACTTATTGGTGATTACAAATACTTTGTTTTTTATTTTGTGTAATAATGAAACTGAAAAATCCATTTAGTGGCCAATTCCATTTTAATAATATTAAAAAAGTGAAGTTACATCCTGTAAATGTGTTATTTTAGCATAACGTCAATTGTTTACTTTAGATTTAAGTGGCCATAAGAGGGGAATATTCAGTGGACTTGAAGAGATGGAAATTTCGGCAAAATCTTTTATCAATTGAATTGATTATTATCATTATCATGATTCGTCTAGCTCGCACCACTTCACTAATGTACATAAGTGCATTCTTAAAAAGATTTATTTTCCATTTGAATTTATGATCGCTGTGGCAGACGCCGCGCACTTTAGACTCTATAGCTCGTCACCAGTCAGAATATCAATAGATAATAGTGTTATAAGTCATATTTTTATTTATTTTATCAGCAGGAGCGAAATTTACTCAACTTTACATAGATCATAGTTTTATTAGAATACGAAAATAGTGCGTACTTCGCACACACATACTATAAAATAATACGTTTAATTTATTTTGAGGTAAAAAAATACCTAGAAATAGTTCATTACTGCCTTACTAAATTAAAACAATTTCTTTTTATTATTTTGTCATGATATTAAATGTAAACAAAATAATTTGGTTATTTATGTGATATAAACACAATAAAGTTTCTTTTGTGAACGTCTAAAATCTTTTAAAATACCATTGTTTATAGAACTACTAACACTGCAAAGTAAAATTGTATAGTTTGATATAATATACTGAGCCATAAAAAATAATGCACACTGCATACTGATATACGATGAAATGGCTTCAGCACTCAGCATTATAAAGACCAGTAGAAGACATTATAAATGTTAAGTTGTTACACCTAGTTTAAAATTTCAAACTAGGGTTGTTCGATAAAAGTTAAAACAATAAAACTAGATTAGAAATCGATAAACCCTTTCAAAGCATCGTCAATAATCGAATATGATCAATAAGTCACAAAGAAACCCTTTATCCTTTTGAGCCTCAAACGCTGTTTTTGGTTTAGTAAATTACGTTTGTATTTGATTACAACACTTTAAATTGTAAAATATGTTTTTACGAATTAAGTTTTAATATATACGAGTTTTAAGAGATTACTTGCAAACCTAATGTGGTTTGCAAGTAATTACCAAAAACAAAAAAAAAACGTGAGCAAAGAAATAATCTCAGCGTCACGTACCTATGAGATATAGAGTGTTGTAAATAATAACCTAATTTAGCAATCCTTCAAGATTAAGAAACTAAATAATGACTTAATAAAGTTTTGATACTTTTTACTTTTTACATACTATAATATAATTTAAAGGAAAAACATTTGACGGAAATACTCCACTGCCATTAAATATCAAAACAGTTAAATGGGATGTACAAAATGCATCCCATAAAACTATTTTGACATTTTTTGGCGCTAAAGTATTTCTGGATTAACATAATTGTATCCTTAAGATAGAGATGAGCGCAAGACGGATTGACGTTCTTTGTGTGAATGAGACCAACCGACAAGGATGCGACACCACCGACCTCATGGACCCTACACAGCCTATTGGTCGGGTGTTGCTGAGACCAGTAGAGGTTGTCAGGGCGTTTGTGTACTTCTTTCTGTTAGAATGAATGTGTGACTGACTTTGATGTGACTTTGTGTGAGCACAAGAGTCTTCTAGGTGAGGTTGAAGATCGGCCTTACTCGCATCGTTATATTATGGGTTTATGCTCGACAAGATGCGAGTTGGAACCGCTCCTTAAAACCGAAAAGTTAGAGACAGGAGTTTTGGGATACCATGAAATATGTTTTGAGTAGATGCTACCAGAATGAATGAATCACAATGCTAGGCGATTTTAATGGATGGGTGGGAGTGAAGCGTCATGAATATTAAAATGTGCTGGGAACGTTCGGCGATAACAGATTGAATGAAAATGGGGAAAATCTGCTTAAAGTATGTTTGGAGTGGAACAATATGTTTGACCATAAAAAAAGATCCACTTGAGAAGAAGGAAGCCTGAGAAGTATGTTTGATTTTGTGATTGTGGACGAAAGATTGAGAAAGAATGTGCTAGTCACTGTTCTGAGTATACCGTGGTGTTGGCATTCACACAGACCACTCTCTGGTGTTAAGCCGAATAAGAGGTGTCTTTAAGCGATGAAGGCATGGTGTGCATAAACCTATTAGTATTCTAAAGCGCATATCGAGAATCTGTTTTTTAAATTTTTTAAAGCTCTTATGAACATCAAAATGTACACGGGTTCCAAAAATGACCTTCTCAGAGAAGAACTGGCAAGAAACTCTGGGGTCTTTTTTTTTCAATGCCAAATTGCATAATGTCATTTATAATTACATAACATTTATTACTACACCATAAATTTAGTAATCAGGCGGTTTGCAAGTGCAGAGTATGAGTTATTTCCACACACCTTTGTCCTTTATACAATGATCTATTTTATAATACGCTTTACCTAATAATGTCTTCTTGATAAGTTTTTTAATGTCCGATTTTTGTGTAACGAAATTCTAGGAATTTGATTATAAATTTTTCATGCATCTACTAAGAAAAGACTTTCTAGTTTTAGTCAAAACATAGGAACCTCTAGCGTTTCGCCTCGACCCATTCTTCAGGATACAGTAAATTTTTTGTTAAATCAAAAATTAACGTTTTTTCCGTACGTACATAATATTTTCAAAAATAGACAACGACGGAAGTGTCAAAATATTAGTTTAACAAAATCTCGACTTCAGGCACAAGTTTGTTCCGGTACTCGTCGACGTGTTCCCGTGAAACATTGCCGCGGCCAGTGTCCAAGGCATCACCAATGCACAGTTGCAACATAACATTGATATGCAGCACAAACAGTGTTGGAGATAGTACGCTGCCTTGTGGAACACCAGCATTCACAGGTTTTGAGTCCGAGCATGCACTGTCGACTACGACCTTGATGCTCCGGTCAGCGAGAAAACTGGTGATCCAATTGCATAATTTCTCAGGAAGCCCATAGGAAGGAAGCTTCGAGAGTAGCGCTTTATGCCGAACCCGATCAAAGGCCTTCGCTATGTCCAAACTAACTGCCAGGGCCTCCTCCTTGCTTTCGACTGCCTCCACCCATCGATGAGTGAGGTAGACTAGAAGATCACCAGCTGAGCGACCCCGACGGAAGCCGTACTGGCGGTCACTAATCAGCTGGTGCTCCTCTAGGTACCTCAAGAGCTTGCCGTTAATAATGGTTTCCATTATTTTGGAGAACAAGGAGGTGATGGCGATCGGTCTGTAGTTGGACGGATCAGAGCAGTCGCCTTTTTTAGGGATCGGGTGCACCGAAGCTGTCTTCCAAGATTTCGGGACGATACTCCTATTGAGCATCGGAAAAGACGCGATAGAACCGAAGCCAACTCCGGAGCACACATCCTCAACACAATTAGGGGGGATTCCATCTGGCCCACTCGTCTTGTGGATGTCCAGAAAGAAGAGTGCTTTGTGCACTGAGCTCAGCAGAAACGTTACTTTTGAAATTGAGTACTCACAACGCGGTCGGCGGTGAGTTCCCCCCTGTCATCCAGATTCGAACTGGACGCAAAAAGAAAGCCTTAAAGGTCGGCTCTCTTTTGCGGCATGGGCCAGCGAATTGTCCTCCCTGTGCACAGTTGGAAGGGATGGCTGACAGAAAGAGACCAGAACGCACGGGTTCCCGAAGCAAGGCAAACTAGTCTCTCGCCAATTCTGCCAATGTGCTCTGACTTTTACTTGGCAATAGATCTTTTGAAGGACCTGGAAGCAGAGTTGTATTTCTTCTTGAAATCGCTGGATTATACATCCCGGGACGCCGATGCATTGGCCCAGGCCCGGTAACACTGCTGCTTTTGGCAAGATGCCATTCTGCAGTTGCCACCACACCAAGGCTGGAATCTACCTCCGATAGGCACCATAGAGGAGGGTACGAAAAGTTCCATACCCTGAAGCACTACATCGGCGACATACTCTGCAACGATGTTAGTATCACCCAGCGAGAAGCAAACCCGCCCCCATGGGTAGGATGCAAAGAAAGACCGCATCCCATCCCAATCTGCCGACCTGTAGTGCCCCACACGGCGGAAGTCTGCAGATCGAGACTGCAATGAGCGCGTGATAGGCACTGTACTCAGGATCAGACAATGATCTGAAGAGCCCAAGGGGGCATCAACGGAGACCAGATAGCTGTCCAGATGAGAGGTCAGCAGGAGGTCCAGCAGGGAAGGTGTATGGTCCTCTACGTCTGGAACTCGCGTGGACGAAGTTACCAGTTGTGTCAGATCATATGCCAAGGCAAAGTCATAAACAGATCTCCCCGCATGATCAGTGGTACGTGATCCTAGCCATTCGGTGTGGTGGGCGTTAGAGTCGCCGAGTATCACGATCCTTGCGGATAGGATCTGCTGTAACACGGAATCTACAGAAATACAGTCATCTGGATGTGGTCGATGAGTCAGTCAGTTTCGGTAATACCGCAGGGAGGCCTATAAAGGCACTCACAGACGCGAGGATGGTCGTCGCTGTCTATGCGCAACCAAAGGATGGACAGGTCCGTATCTTCAGGACTGCCGAGGCGTCGAAAACATATATCATTCTGACATATACACAAAACCCTGCCCGGGGCACAAAGGAATGTTCCAATTTGTACCCCGGGCAGGAGATATAAGAAGTATCAGCCGGAGAGGAAATCTGGGTCTCGGAGAGAAAGAGCATGGCCGGCTTTGCCGTCTCTAGATGGTAGTGGACGGCGTTAAGGTTGGAATGAAGTCCCCTGATGTTGCAAAAATCCACGGCGAGTAGGGGGTGCCATAGTTATTTTGCTCTGTTTGCGCCGAGCAGTATTCCAACTGAGCGGAAATTTGCTTCCTCCTCCCCACAGAATACGAAGGGCAGCCTGAGCATCCATGCTCAGGTAGCGTAAAGTAGCCTGAGCGTGGACGCCCAGTGAGGGATTCTCCAGAACCGTTAGTGCTGGTACCCTCTTGGGGTAGACTGTTGTTCAATACCGCTACCATGAAGACTAGGGGAGGAGGATGGGCCTCCGGTTACCTGCACTCACCAGACTCAGTAAAAGTTTATTAGAATTCTACTTCACGCCGGTCGTGGTACTTCTCCGGGCGAGCGGGCCCATTCATGCAACAACGAACGCTGTCCCGTGGCTCTACCACTGTTAAGTAAGATTATACCGAAGGATTATAATTCTGTAAATTAATATTATTGTTATGCGCCAAATTTGACATTTTTAAAGGTAAACATTTTGTTTTGCCTGCATTTAAAACTAAATAATTTACCGCAAACCATTTGGAAATAACATCTAGTGTTTCATTAGGCCGTTCCATCGTTAAGTCACTTCTGTTAACTGTATCATCGGCAAACAGAACTGAGGAATACCCATCTTTACTTCACAACCTGTTGACATAACACCGTTGATGCCCAATTTATGCTTTCTATTTATAAGGTAGGAAGATAAAAGTGGAGCTTCACAAAAGCCGTAGCATTTAAGTTTACATATTAAATTTCTATGTTCCACACAGTCAAATGCCTTTGAGAGATCACAAAATATACCAACTGTGTCATGAAAATCTTCTCAGGCTTGTAAAATATGTGACACTAGTTTAACACCGGCATTAGTCGTTGAACTACCTACCATTTGTTAAGCCGAATTGCTTGTCATTTTAAATGTTATATTTACTGAAATGATGCACTAGCATGATTTTTTCAATTTGTTTTTGTTAGATTTACTATGTTTCATCAGTTCAGGGAAGACACCAAAATTCAAACAAGAGATTAAAAATTATCGCCAAGAGATTAAAAATTATCGATAATAATGATACCAATTGCCCGTGTGGTGGCGGCTCGTTAAAAGAATACTACCACTCCATCTCATCCAATGGATCTCGTAAAAGGCGAGTAAGGAATAAAACTGCACTGTGCACTCAATAGCGCATGGTGGCGATGGGCTTACCACCTATAACACCAAGTGCATTATATTGTTTTGGTGAAACGTGGATTGTAGCAGTCATCTGCTTTTGCAGTGAGTGCCCAGTCTCTGACTACCCCTTATGGGATACAGTCGTGATCTTATGTATGTTTTGCCCAGATCGAGAGCCCCCACAGATCTTCCATTTCCTTTTTATTTTTTGCATGCGAATCTTAGCAAATTAACTTTCTCTCCTTTACTATAATAAATTTCCGCAACGCAACGCCTGATTCTATTAACTAGATCAACATTAAAGTCACCACAAATAACTAAATTTTTCTTACTTTTAAATACTTTTCTCAAGACTTCTTCTTCTTCCATTTTTAATATAAATGCTGTAAAGTCAGCAGAATGTGGTCTATAAATACACATAAATAGATATCCATCCATTTCTCCACAAGCAATCTCACACTGACGTTCAACAGAACATGACACAATGTCTTTTCTTTCTTTAAATTTTAAAGTATTTTTTAGATAAGATTAAACAACCATCTCCCATGGCAGATGTTCTGTTAAACTTACTGGCTATATAATAATTATTTATATTAAATGTCATAGAATCATTTAGCTAAGTTACAATAAAGCACAAGATGTCTACGTTATGCTTATCTTATAATAATGCCAAATCTAAAATTTTGCCAGAGAAACGGTTAATATTATGGTACAATAAACTTAGTTTTTATACGAGTAGCATTGTTTCTCTTTTGTCAGCCTTACATTACTAAAAATGAATTAGCCATAGCATTAATAAACACTCTATTTAAGAAGTTTGATGCGTTAGAGGCATGTGAGGTTAAAGAATTATGGAAACTGTTTCAGGAAGAAATGAACGGGGAAAAACTAATATAACTGGCCTATGAACATAATCTAAAAATCTTCAACACCGAATTTAAAATCGCATCAGATGGCCATTACATCCTTACTAACAAAAGCAAGTTATTTGTAGAGTGCAGGACGATAAAGCAGGTGAGTTTCGACACAAATCGACAGAATGATAAGAGCAAAACTAATATCAAAGCAATCAAATAAACATAGACCATTTAAACTTTTTTTTTATTAACGACGCCCTTCAATAGGATTTCTTATGTATCGTGGGTACGTTTTTCAGGCATACATTTCACGTGCACAACACAACCATACACGAAAGCCAACAATTTATGTTTCTTTCAAATATTGGCTTCGGCTGGGTTTCGAAACCTGGACCGGCGACTTAGAAGTCAGGTACGCTAACCACTGGGCCACGCGGTCGTCAAACGATATCAAAGAAGGAAGCATACTTACTGACAAATTAAAGTGTGAACTCGAAAACTTTTCTGATTCAGTAGAAAATCTTTACATATACGATAATCTTTTTGAAATAGATAAAGCAGCAAAATAAAATAATGTATAATGTATAGTGTAATAATGAAGAAAGGAGGAATATCAAAAGATCGAATACAGTAAAAAAAATACTATGAAAAAAAGACTGGAGCGGATAAGCATCAGTCCCATCAACCCCCCCCCCCCCCCCCCCCCTGCAGTCCACCATCACAGCATCCACGGTTCGGCCTCGCCAGAGTCGCGGAGGATACGAGGAGAGGCAACGATATATCTACACTCCTCTTCCCCCGCGACTCCACCTCAGCTGCGAAGGGTAGTGTTTTGCTCCTTTCCCCCACAGTTCGCATTCACAGTGGGCTTGCGCAGCCCACTCAGAGCGCCCGTCTCGGGCCAACCTGGTGCCACAGGCCGGTTCCTCTTAGCTTCACCGTGGGTGACCAAGCCACGGTTACTAATGCCGCGACAAGGCGAGAACCCATTCGGGGGAGAGGACAGATATACTTAAACTAAGCAAACAGGTGAAGGTAACTATGCGAAAATCTTATAGTGAAAACGGGCGATATCAAGAAGGCTCTGAAAATACTTACAGATGGAAAAGAGTGGATACCAAAACTACAGAACAAAAGCGAAAATTGCATAACTAAACGACCAATTATACTCAGAGCAGCTATAGAGTTTTACTGCGATCTATACATGAGTAGGAATGATATAACAGAGATCGATATGTCAGGAGATGACGAAGTACTTGTAAAACTGATAAAAGAAATGGAACAAACCATTGAGACACAAAAAAAGGACAAAGCACCTGGACCTGTATTAATAACTACAAAAGACGTAATCAGCAAAGTTCTCACAATATTATTCAACGATATAATTGAAATCAAATGTGTGCCGAGATTATGGCTGTCATCTAATGTAGTATTGTTACATAAGAAGGCGAAAGAAGTGACATAGGCAATTACAGGCTAATCAGTTTAATATCAAACATTTACAGTATTTTCTAAGTTTATACTTAACGGCATCAAAAAAAATCTTGACGAGAATCAACACAGAGAGCAGGCAGGATTCAGAAGTGGCTATTCGACATCAGACCATATTCCTGTCGTCAAGCAAATCGTCGAAAAAATAGTTCAATATGCCCTTATACTGCTGCTTTGTGGACTACAGCAAGACATTTGATTATCTCGAACATGAAAAATATGACAAGCTCTCAAGTATCAAGGTATCGAATATTAGTATTTATTGAGAAAAATACGAGTATATTTGCGCGCACCGCCGAGGAATGCAGATCTAATAAAAACAAAATTGTTAGAAAACAATATATAACTGGTTCTGAAGTCGCTGGGATCGAACGTGGACTCGAATCCGGCAACCTAGGATTCAGACTTTGGAGTCCAACCTTGGATTCGAACCTTGGACCCTGGAAAATATGTTCCAGAAATTTATGTCCACTCCTTATACTTCCGTCTGACTGTGACCACCTCTACACAGCGAAATAGGAATACCAAAATGTAATAAGTAAGGTGGCCGTTAAGGAAAAACCAAACAAGTCATTCTAACAGGATTTTAGAGATTTACGCAAAAATAACATGATTTTAATGTTAAACATAAGGACAATATAGAATAAAATAATATTTTACTTTCAGCATGACAAATTAACTTTTGGTCTAAATCTATACTAACTGCAAAATGCCAAGCTGAAATCGACATTACTGTCTATCTTTCATGGAAGGGCAATAAATAATAAATTGCGTCGAACTGCAAAGTGGAATTCTTGCATTGTAAGAATTTATCATCAATATCATCATTTCAGCCTATCACTAGTTCACTGCTGAACATAGGTTGTCATCCCCCATAGATTGACAAAAGTTTGTAGCTATCATTTTGGGGCAATTTTGCCATAGTTGCCACGCTCGGCAACCGCAGTTTATTTATGTTCCAGGAAGATGCCGTTGCCCATCTTCTGGTTTTTCTTTTACTTTACTGTGAAATTTTACGACATCCACGGTATGAGATGGAATTTTTTTTTTTTTTAAATGTAACATAAATCTGCTTCTGTGTAGTAAAAAAGAAAAAGTTTGAACTAAAAACGCCCCTTGTAACCGCTGAGGCAGCGGGTGCATGTAAGTGTGCCTGTGTGTGTGCGTGAGGCGGAGTTGCCTGTTCGGGCGGCGTGACCTCGAACGCGTTGTCTATGTTATAATATCTGTCCGTCGCACTCACTCAATGACTTACGACAATCGTATCTATTTTGAATATTCATTCATTGGCCGCGGCCAGGTATGTTAGGTTAGTTTGTTGGATATACGGGACTCTAGTAAAACCAAAGATATTCAATTAATATTTGCCGTGTACAGTTTTTATTCCACCCACCTATCACACCCTAACTTTTCTGCTAAGGAGTGCACAATCACTCTGTATATTTATATATCACAGAATTTTAAAAATATATTAGTAGTCAGGTAAACTCTGTGCCTATATTAAAGATGTAAAAATAGATTAGTTAAGTTAGTAACTTTGATCAAAGTTTAGGATAAAAAGGTATATATATATATTTCTCTTGTAATTACTTTTTTTAATTTCTGCCAAACTTATTGGGAAAGTTATATAAAGAATCGCGAAAAGGAAAGGCATAAAGGTTAAATAAGCTTCCAAGGGTGCGGGACAGGTTTTGGTTGCGTAAGGATGTTTACCGGCAATATCCTAGACGACATGGCGCGAACTATTCTCGTGTAGTGCCTACGAATTTTAACAGTAAACCCCAAACAATCCCACCTTTTACATCCTAATGGTAAAAGCTACGAGTACATATTATGTACATATATATGTATGAATAACGAGTACATACGATGTTAATTTTCGATACGCATTTCATATGTTATTTGTTGTTTTAAGCTATATTACTAAATACATAAATACCATCTGAAAATCAGTTTTGTTACGTCACGGCCGTTCGCTCGTTTATTTACCGTATGCAATTCGCACATAAGCTACTAATGACCCATTCCTTGGGCCATTGGCTTTCAATTAACTTGCCACGTAGAGCGAAGAATGAAATATAAAAATGGTATATTGGTAATGGTCGTAAAACTCACAAGGAGATTTTATAGCTCGCTAGTGGACAAGTATATTGCTAGTGGCCTGATATGGCAATGTTTTAAATGATAATTATTTATTTTAGCACATGCATTTAGATTCACATTTATATTTTCTAGAAAAGCAAATAGGAAGTTTAAGCGTATCTCTTTACGCTGGTGCTATCTCTGGGCCACGCTACAAATGCATCCAATATTATATTCACTCATTATAATTGACATCTTAAAATAAATTTATGTAGCTGTATAGAAAAAAAAACAATTTGTCATTTTGAATAACATAGGAATTTAATCCAAATGAAACTATCACATGAAAATGATTTAGTAACAGTTTGTAAAACTTTTATCTTCCCACTTCTAAAGACATGAGCGTACCTTATTATGTAGACATGTAACTACAACGTTACAAAATATAGCTTTCGAGGAACTGACTTCCCTTACTGTAACAGAGAACTTTTCCAAATATCTTAGAAACAATACTATAGTCTTAATTTACACAAGTTTTTACATAATTTATATTATCATTTATGGGAAGACATTAAAAAACACCCATTTTGAAAATCTAAATGTTCATCGACAACGTGGTTCTCACGTCCCTTAATAAAAGTCACTGGCGAAAAAGACAAGAATTTAATTTTTAATAAACGTTGGGGATTTTGATACTTTAACGCACCAAATGGTAAAAACGCAAATTACTTTCAGGTATTTTATTAAAAGCTTTATTACCAACATTATTACCAACATTTAAACACAAAATCTTGTACCAAATGCTGTTAAACGTGCTTTTTAAAAGGTGAAGAGAGAACTTTGTAACCCTTTTTAAGCATATTGCGCGCATAAAGGAGTGTGAGATTTGGCATAGTTAAAGTTTTTATAGAGAATAAAACGAGAATGCTAAAATGTATATTTCATATGTACGTACGTACTTACTGGTGGTAGGATTCCTTTGCAAGAATCCGTCTAGGTAGGTACCGCCTCAGAGCCAGTTATTCTGCCGTGAAGCAGTAGTGTACAAACATTACTGTGTTTCGGTCTGAATGGCACTAAAAGCTAGTGTAATCACTGGGCATACAAGATTTAAGAACTGATATCTCGGGGTGAAGGGCGCTTTGTGGTGCCACACAGAAATGTTAAAGGTGACACAGTATTTGTGACTTAATATGGTCAGACATTGCACTTACCATAGGGTGAACGTTTTGCTCGTCTCCTCACTTTATCCAATAAAAAAATGTGTTACTTAAATGTTATTTCTGAAGATATTGATATTTTTTCTTGTAGTCAGTCGAAATTCACAATAGCAGCATACAAATGCGTAGAAAACGGAGTTTGCTGAATATTTTACATATATTTTTCCTTTTTTATATTTATGTTTGAAGTTTTTTTTTGTTTGTCTTATAGCATCGATTTGGTTTTTTTTAACTGTTATGGTGTTATAATTCGTTGTAAGAAATAAAAAAATAAATAAATTGAATAAAATAAAACATTCATTATTTCCTTTAATACCTTGGACTACTAAGAGCATACTACGCATCAGACGGGAATATTTAAACAACCAACAATCAATAAGAGCATGGTAGTTTAGAGGTTGACATTTGTTTCTTTAAAATCACGGTTTTTAATATTTTTAGGTTTTCATTAGACAAAACAGTCCGTCAAAAACACCTATTTTGGAAAACCTTGCCTCCCCCCGCAAGGGGTTTTCTTGGCTTATATTTTAAAGAATAATTCAAAAATGTTTTAATAATGTAAGATAGAAAATTAAACTGCATTTAATTTTTTCGATATTTTTTTCAATTTGTATAGGCGGAATCTGGTTGTTAAGACGAATTACTACAACATTTTTTTTGATTTTATTAATGATATTACAACAGTCAAATATACTTTATTTAATGGTGAATAAAAGAAAATAGTCAAGCCATTTTTTTCAAGCTTCTTCTTGAATGTTTTTGGAATCATTCGGTGACAGAATTGCTTTAGAGATGAGATGATGATACTCATTTAGGTTTTATTACATGGATTTGCGTGTAATAAATTTTTAATTTCAATATTTCTTCTCCTTAATATATTTAAACATATTTTTAGCTAGACAGTAAAGGTGATGGCTTTTAAAACTATATGACTGTATTTGACCAAAATAGTTTACAATTTGGTTAGAATTGAAGTACACACACAATACTCTCCTCGCCCTCTTTATTAATAAATCTCATCTGCTCTAAGATTATTATAGCATCTTACCAAGAGACTTCATGCTTGGATGAATTAGTTTCAGCTTGTCTTCAAGGCTTCCCTTTGTATTTTGTAAATAATCAAATAAATCATAAAACTTCCGAAGTATTTTTCAATGATGTGCTTATTGCTCTTCCATCAGTATAGTGAGCTCAAAAATAAATATAATGTTGTAGAAATGCTTACATCACTAAATTTATAAAAATGCCAACAGCAGTTTGTAAACATTAAAATTAAATTTATTATAAATTAAAGTATAATTATCCGTAATGATCATATCCGCACAAGAAAATTACTTCTTAGGCCTTTGATGAGATGGGGGGGTTAAATATTACCTGTATCGTCCTATCATGATTGTTTCATCTGAAATTAATACAGAAATGTGTTCTAAATTATATTAAAAAACAACGTAGATTTTGTCTAATGAGCTTTTAAACTTTTTCTTTTTTATCCTATTAACTTACCAATGTTTATCTTTGCCAATTCTTATTTTTATCAGTTTATTAACAACTGACTGAATACTGGTCCCTGATCAGATACCAGTGACATAGGAATTAAACCTTCCTCTATTACTTCCTCTAATATAATTTTTAGTGTTTGTACAGATGTAGCACCTTGACAAGAATCAAGTAAGTTTTGTAGAAAGACTGAGGCTAGATTCAAAAAATAATAAGCGCCTAAATTGTTCTAAAACTTACCAGTGTTCTTGTATACCTCAGCAGGTGTTCCAGAATTTAATTCATTATTTGTAAATAAGGTTGGATACGCATAAAGGCGCCGGCGGAAACTGCTGGTAACAATTCTCTTCTCAAAGTATCTGTGGCACACAAGTAACTTTTTGAAGCTCCTCTAGACTAAGTTCCTTGAAATCTCCACAATTAAAATTTTTCACCCACGATCTAATTTTTTTGGAAACCGGTGCAACTTAACACTAGTTCGTTGCTTTTGCCATGCGGAACACAAAAAGATTCTTCGTGATGGAGAGTCAACCTGTACCACAGTTATAATCGTGAGATGATAATCATGTAGTTTAACACTTCGAATAAAATTAATTAGTCCATCAAATCCAAAACCAAACAATATAAACACTACGTTTTATCCAAAACTGTAATGTTATATTCTAAAGTACCGTTTGTGGTTTATGGTCGAAAATAAGGTCTAATTAAATTAAAATTAAAACTTACAATATTAATCACGTTAATACTGCCAATGTCAAACACATACTAACAAACAGTCGCACAAAGTAGAATTTTTCCCCCTATAAAGTGAAAATATTGCCAACAAATAAATACAGAAACCCCTATAAGGTAACATAACGTTTCTTTAAAAAATTTAATTACAATCGAATTTCGATCACAGGGCGACCACTAGTATTTATTAATGAGTTTGAGTTACTATGTAATACTAGTTTATTCCGTAATACTATATCCTTTCTAAAACTATGATCGCTCATAGTGTTAGCAAGGATATCGCACGCCATGGCTATGCAACATTCTCTACTTCGAGTAACAGGAAGATTGAAAATAACAATACTTTTCATTTAACTGTAATAGTCGTGTTGCAAGGATATAGACGGTTTAAAATTTTTTTTTGGTAAATTTAGAGGTTAATTCACCTAGTTCATCAAAAACATATTAGGTAAGCATGCGAGGTCAGCAGCATATTAGGTAAGATTTGTATTTTAAGAAGTTACAAAAATTTCACTCTATTTAGAACTTTTTTATATAGGATGTTGTGAAGAGACTATCAAAATGTTCACCTGATAGTGCAACGTCTTCCTATAACAAATGCAGTATCATCCAGAACATTTCCGTATGACACCACACTGCGCCCGTTATCCTGAGACATCAGTTCTTAAGTCTCATATGCCCAGTGATTACACTAGTTCTCAGTGTCCTTCAGACCGAAACACAGTAATGTTTGCACACTACTGCTCCACTGCACAATAACCTACCTAGACGGATTTAAATCAAGAAATAATATAGAGCGCTTATGACGATTTCGACAAGACTATCTGGCGTAAAAATTCCAATTATATGTATATTTACTTTAAAAACATATATTTTGAAACATTTGTCAAATTTTCAATATTTGTTTATATGTGCAAAACTTGTCGTTGTTACATCGTACTAAAAATGTATCATAATATAGACGACCAAAATGTGTCGAAATAACTCTTACTCAGTCTTTGCAAGCTCTAAAAATTACTTTTATTATCGGGTTATAATTCTGTTTCAGGATTGTACAAAGTGAAAAGATGTGGTCTCTGCCTACCCCAATGGGAAAGATAACTAATAAGTATCTATAAATTAATGACAGCCTAATCTGAAAACCCATGGCCGTGAGGCCGTGGTAGGTCAGAGGCCAAGGCGTTCGATTTAAATTCCATAGTACGCGAGTGACCTGGGTTCGATTTACGGTGCCGGCACCACTAAAATTATTAATTGCAATTTTAAGTGCTGATTTACCACGTGCTCGGCGGTGAAGAAAAACATCGTGAGGAAACCTGCATGTCAGAGGAATAAAAAATATTTCGAAGACATGTGCAGTCCGCCAACCCGCATTCGAGCAGCGTGGCGGGTTCTACCTAGCTCCAAAACCCTCTCAGAAATGAGAGGAGGCCTGTGCTCAGCAGTGGGACATTAATTGGCTGAAACTTTATTTTTTTTATTAGAAAAATGTTCTTTTGTCTTCAATATTCAGAAACATAACGGCATAACATAATGGCATTCATTTTCCCTCTGTCGACTTTTACGACACCCACAAGATGAGATGGAGTGGTAGATTCTCTTAAGCTGCTACCACACGGTTAGCCGCTACCACATTATTTAATTACAATTTAAATAATTACAAGAAGTGCCGATTTATCACATACTTGACTATGAAGACAGCTTAGTTCCAATGCGACTTAAATTTTGATAGCAGCTCTCATTATTGTAGGGAGTTTTGCCCCTGTAAGTGAGTCTACCCCTACGCTTACCACGCTGCTTTCTTTCTGCTGTTGACTTCAGTTTCAGTTCAGTTCAGTTTGTGACAAATTACCACTAAAAATTGGTATTAACAATTTAGTTACTCTTTTTTTACAGATTTATTAAAAACTATTTAAATAGTTTCGCATTGTATGACATGGTATCTCGCTGACCTGAACATTCACAGTTCATCCTTTCTGGGTAATATTCGGTTCCCAGCGTGTGTTTTCTAAAGACCGTAACATGAAGAATCCGCCTCTATAAACGGTAAGCGCTAAAACAAATTTTTCAAATCGAATTATTTCCTGAGATTACCGCGTTCTAACATACAAACTCTCCAGCTTTTTTAAAATAGTAAGATAAAAGCTTTGTGCAAGGAATAATATATTCAGCCATAAGAATCGTAAGAAATCTGTAAAATATTTTTTTAAGTTGAGAGATGGACACAGCGTGTAATATAAACGCGTACAGGTCTATAGGTCTTTATGAAAATAGTTGAAAAATCTTCGCGTTGATATGATATAATCGGATAAACTGTAAAAAAATGTATATGTCTCATTTGAATTCATAAAACTTAAATAATACTCACAATTTCTTACGTAAAATAAGTAGTTAATTTCTATAACGGGAGAAATTGTCGTAATGCCAGCATAAATTTGAGTGTGCGCACTTTTTCATTGCAGCAATTTCAACTTTACGCATAAGCAAATATTTAGAATTATTACAGAAATTGAATTTTCTTCAACGATTACGATTGCGAAACTCATTTCATAATAACGGAAAAATTAAATGTTTATTGCTGACTAAATACAATTACACTGGTACGTTCTTGGACTATTTTGTATTAATGCAATTCGTTGCTGATAAATGAGTCTTTCAAATTAATTATGTGGATATCACAAAATTTTGCAAATGCCAGCATAAATTAGAGTGTGCGCACTTTTTCATTGCAGCAATTTCAACTTTACGCATAAGCAAATATTTAGAATTATTACAGAAATTGAAATTTCTTCAACCATTATGATTGCGAAACTCATTTCATAATTACGGAAAAATTAATGTAGAATGAACAAAATGTTTATTGCTGACTAAATACAATTAAACTGGTACGTTCTTGGACCAATTTGTATTGCTGCAGTACGTTGCTGGTCAAATGAAAGTATTTCAAATTAATTATGTGCATATCACAAATTCTCGCAACCAATTGGCAAGTTGCAATAGGAATGAAGGTGACATATCTTAATTTAATTGGAACTTTTCTTCTTAAGCATTTTTCAAACAGAAAAATAACATTTACATAACATTTTAAATACATTAAAAAGAACAATTAACTCTAATACTGTCTGTACCATAGCAATAAAATGTTACCGGTGTCGAGTAAAAGAAACTATGTGAAAAAGAGAATCTTATAATATAAAATAGAGAAGTAAAAAGTTTTTGTCAAAGTTTTTTATGACAAAAAAATATTAGCTGATTAAGTTAATGACCATATTTGCCGCAATCTTAAAGAGCTACAGTCAAAATATACTGAAATAAAAAAAATACAGCTTCTGTTGCTATTCGAAACCAAAACGCAACAAACGTTGACCGTTGACGTTAAAACGCTGATCGTTAAATCTATACAATACTGATAGATTTGATACGCTGCGCAAGTGGTCGAAACATTGCACCTTTACTTCAAACAATGAACTATGTATCTTGTAACATATTTTCACTTTCTAAGTAAAATATATGAATCAGTTGCATTCATAATTAAAATGTGTAAGAATCAGTTTACTAAAATTCAAATTGGATTAATTTTAGACTAATCTTGATGATCAAGATGTATGAGTATTATAATTATATATTATAATTACGTAATTAGCGTTAGCACGTGGATGTTTATTAAATATTTTTAATAATATTAGAGAACACAATTAAAACTCATTTAATGATTATTAATAATATATACCGATCAAGCGTTAGCGACAATTTAATCAAAATGTATCTGAGCTTAATTAATCATTTATAGTAATCAAATATTGAAACGATTCATTTGACACACTAAAATCATCAATATCAATTTCGAATACATCCATCATTGGGAATAACATCAGTTTCTAAGCTCCAACATTTATTATTATTGATTTTGATTAATTTAGCTCTAATTTGAGTTACATCAAAATTAATTTCTCCTTTCCTGTTCAACGTGAGTGCGATAAAGATACAAAAAATATAATTTAATAGTAGTTAAACAAATTAACATGACATTATATTAGAAATTTAAGGGAATTATTTCAAAAAATTAAAGAAAAACAATATTTCTACCCATTATTTGCCAGTTGAAAAGTCTAGTGCTGAGTATAGGTGGGTATTTCAATAAAGATGGATTTTCCACAATCGCCAAGCTTAATAGGCAGATTCACATTATAAGACACTTCGCAGCTTGGATAATGCTACCAATTACCTACGAGTATTTAGATAGTTTAGGTCTGGCAGATTTTAGGTACTTATACTGCCATTTGTTGGAGTTCACTCGGTTATTATTATATTTCCCTAAGTCGACACTTGACATATTGAGTTTTACACCTACAGGAGAACCCACCTTTTAGTACCCACTTGGCAAATTAAAGAAGCAGAACGCTGCTTGTTTCTTATGACTTGTAGCACGAATTGGAGACCCAGTTACTAAATAATACGTTCCATAATAGTCATGGAGGTAACTACTCGAATTTTAATTCTACACTTGACGAAGCTAGTTTCTTAAGACAAAGCAGTAACAAATTAACATAAAAAATGATTGGGAATTTTATTTTATTATATTTTAATATTTTATTATTTCTAACGAAATAGCTTCCAATACAGCAAAATAAAATATTCATTATAATAAATCATCAAATTTGACTCTCTTCATATTTGTAGGTCTACGTGAAGAAAGTTAATATTTTCTTCTATCTTAATATGGTTAATTATTGTTATATTGGCTTGAATAAATAGTTATTTCATCGAAAAACCGACCTCCAAGTAGCAGCTTCAAACATGTTGCCAAACTAATTAATTGAAAATTAAAACCAATTTCCGAGTTCCGTGATTTTCTCATGGACTAAATTTATATGAGAGTTTGTGGTAGACCCAGCGGCTAGGCGCTCGCTTTAATTTCATAGTACGCAAGTGACCTTGGTTCGATTCCCGGTGCCGGCACCACTAAAATTGTTAATTGCAATTTTAACTGCTCATTTACCACGTGCTCGGCGGTAAAGGAAAACATCGTGAGGAAACCTGCATGTCTGAGAAATAAAAAATATTTCGAAGACTTGTGAAGTCCGCCAACCCGCATTGGAGCAAGGTGGCGGATTCTTCCTAGCTCCAAAACCTTCTCGGGAATGAGAGGAGGCCTGTGGTCAGCAGTAGGACATGTATAGGCTGAAACTTTAAGTATTTAAGACATCAGTTCCCGCGTAGGAAAATATTATGCTTCATTAACATTATTTACGTGCTATCAACAGAGTTTTGTGAAAGTGTATGTAATTTCCGGATTAGAAAGCCCTTGTTGTAATACTGAAATAACATGTTTGAAGTTCTAATGGTTGTTGGAAGTATTTCAGTTAAGAACTGATGTTTCAGGGTGATGGGCACAGGTGTGGTGTCACACAGTACACAGTTTGTGGGTGACACAGCATTTATTATGGGCAGTCGTTATACTTACCATCAGGTGAACGTTTTGCTCGTTCCGTCACTTTTATGAAATAAAAAAAGGCGAGGTGAATTATTACTTTGACATATTTTACTAGAATCCAATATAATTAAACTAAAATCTCTGCCTACAAATCTAATTTTAGAGAAATAATACCCAAACGTTATAAAACGCACTTGACTACATAGTCTAATATTATTTGCAATAAAATTTAGTAATTATTGGTAAAGATATACCTATTCTAACATAAGTAATAACATTGTTAGGTTTTAGGCAATGGTCGGTAAAGACAGCAAATTGGGCATGTGCAAAAGTCCTACCCGTTTTAAGTGCAAGAAAAATATTCTGTTCAAAACGCCATTTTTAATCTACATAATGTCGATCGCGTGACCTAGTGGTTAGCGTACTTGACTTCTACGGCGCTGGTCCTGGGTTCGAATTCCAGCCGGAGCCATCATTGTTCAAAACACAGATTGTGAAAGATATGTCTGTAAAACGCACCTACGACACAGGAGAAATCCTCCTGTGGAGCATCGCTTTTTAAAAAAATATATTTTATAGGCTGAAACTTTAAGTATTTAAGACATCAGTTCCCGCGTAGGAAAATATTATGCTTCATTAACATCATTTACGTGTTATCAACAAACAGTTTTGTGAAAGTGTATGTAATTTCCGGATTAGAAAGCCCTTATTGTAATACTGAAATAACATGGTTAAAGTTCTAATGGTTGTTGGAAGTATTTTAGTTACTTTGACAGGAGAGATGAATTATTACTTTGACATATTTTACTATAAGCCAATATAATTAAACTAAACTCTATGCTCACAAATCTAAGTTTAGAGAAATAATATCCAAACCTTATAAAACGCACTTGACTACATAGTGTTATATTATTTGAAAAAAATGTAGTAATTATTGGTTAAGGATGTACCTATTCTAACATAGGTAATAACATTGTTAGGGAATATTAAGCAAAAATTCTTAATATGTCATTAGTATCGCAATGATCGGTAAGGACAGCAAATTATTGGGGATATGCAAAAGTTCTAACAGTTTTATATATAATCATGAAATAGTTACAAAATTGTTATTTAACAACACGAACCAAACACGAAAAATGCAAAATATCTGTAAAATTTAACATGAACATTTATATATCAACAACTTTAAAGACAAGACTAAAGAGAAATATATATTTACATTTGCTTTTGTAAGCTTATGAGCCAAGCCTTATACTTGACCCTAAAATTATTTGTTGATAGAACATTTTGTAATGGCGGAGGCAGATTATTCCAGCATTTTGTACCCTTCTATTTGAAGCTGCCTCGGAAATCAGCTGAACGGTGGAAAGGCAGTTTGATAAGCAGTGTTCTGATCGCTCAACCGATGTAATTTTTTTTGGCTTACGGATGTAGCGCTTTTTATCCTCTAAGTAACAATGTGGCAAAATTTAGATTTCTACGATGGTACATTCTAAGCATGTTTGCGTGAACGTGGTGGAATAGTAAAACAGTACCTACGCTAAGGAATACTAATCTTGGGAGCGCAAGAGGAACGAGGTTCACGGTCAAGAGTTGATTAAAGAAAGTTTAAATTAACTTTAAGATAAAAAGGAGAACTGGGATCATTTAAAATAGAAAAAAGGGTTAGCAAGATTCTGGAGCAACGCCTCTAAACTTTATAAAGGCATTTAAGCTTAGAACGAAAAGCAGAAATAAGGTCATAACTCTGTAATTTAAAGATAAATCTTATACAGTTATTGAGAAGGCACTCCAACTTGTTCAGAAGATCTGGATAGCACACATCTACACACTCGGTAATAAGAAGGATAAAGGAATAACATTTCAGCGTAAGTTTAGTTTGGAAGGATAGGAAATGTTGAATAAAGGGAACGTAAGGTGACAACATACTTGTATTCCCCGTAATTTTTTTTCCCCAATTCATGCTGTCACAAGGGCTTTGTATAATGTTCAAATTTAGGTAACGTTACCTCCATCATACGACGATAACGTTAATAGAAAAGGTAACGTTATGCCTGGTAAGGTTACTTTGGTGGCTATTTTATTTACGGTAAACCAATTTAATGTTATTGATGATAATATCGGTAAATGTTTCGTTAAGAAACTGTTCTCGTATATGTCTACCTCTCAGCCAATTCTTATGACGATCACCTCTTGTTTACTATGTAGTTATGTCACATCATTCCAACCCTAGTACTGTGTTTATAACGCCTATGTAAGCATTGGCCACCCGGATTAGACGGTAATTAGAGTTTAGCGATAACGATTCCCATGCTATCCGGTTACAGTATTGTCTTTGTTTTAATAACTAACATAGAATAAGATTCATTCTAAAATTAACCACCTTCGAGAGAACATTAAATATCTTTTAATAAGTTTTAATTGTTTTTTTAAAAAGACTAGCGAGGTCCGTCGCAATTTAAGTGGCGCAGCCGGTAGGATATCCGTATATATATCTCGCTGTTGCATTAACGTCTATTAGACCCCAAAATCGGTTTAAGGGTTAGTACAGCCGGCAGGTTCGGATATCCTCGAACCAAATAAATAACTCCCGCGACGCACGCGCATCCGTTTCCAAATCAATCGAGAGCTCGTGCTGGACCTGCGACGTCGCCGAAGTGGTCAGAATCACCAGGAGGACATGGGGTTGAACAGACTGTGAGTAAACCTTTTCACTTCCTGTTTACATATATCCCGTTCTTTTCCAAATCTTCTGAACTAAAATCGTCAGATCTAATTAATTGAATTTATTTGATTTTGTTGACTATAATATTCTTGTGTGTAATTTGCGTAAGATTAGTAAAAGTAGCGTAAATATGTCGGTCACGGTTATTCCAAAAGACATTTTAGATTTAATTCCAAAATACGATGGAGATGAAAAGTTATTAAACTTATTTATTTCAAAATGTGAGTACGTTTTAACATCTTCAGGAGGCAACGAAAATTTGGCACAAAACTTATATCGGTTCCATGCCTTAAGTAGTAAGCTTATCGGTAGAGCCGCGACTCTACTAAGCGACAACCCGGATGTTAGGACGTGGGAAGCTTTAAAAAATATTTTAACCCAACATTTCGGCGACCCCCGTTCAGAAGAGTGTATTGCTATTGAGCTTGAGTCCTTAAAAATAAAACACGGGGAATCGTTTATTCAATTTTGTAATAGAATACAAAATATAAGAAGTTCATTATTCGCTAAAGTTCAACGGATTCGTGACGAAGGAATTAAGGCTGCAAAAATTATAATTTATAACAACACAGCCTCGAACGTGTTTTTATATAATCTTCCAGAAGACTTAATAAGAATCGTTAGATTGAAGGGAACCTCCACCTTGGAGAATGCGTTAAGTGTAGTTACAGAGGAACTTAATTTCTTCACACAGTACAATGCAAAAAACAATAAAATTAAACCCGTACAACAATTAATTCCACAAAATATTTCTAAACCCTTAGCGTTCCAAAATTTAAATCCAACGTCAAATAACTTTAAGTTTGGTATTCCTCAAAATCAAGTAGGGCCAAAATTTTTGCAGCCTAGCACATTCGCTAATGCTCCACAAGGTTACCGTTTTGGGCCACAGCAAAGTAACACGATGTCACGTAATTTTAACCATCCGTTCGCCCAGCAAACACGAACACCGTATCAAAGCGGTGGATTTAGATTTGGCATCCCTCAAAAGCAAGGTTCAGGATTCGGCATGCAAAATCAACAGCAACCCAATCAATTTAAGTATGGCATGCACCAACAACCCAACCAAATTAAATATGGCTTTCAACACCAACCTAACCAGTTTAAGTTCGGCATCCCACAGCAACCACCTAAAAACGTTATTGACACGGACGTCTCTATGCGCACTGCGCCCATTAGGCAGAATATGACAACAAATGACTTATTCTATAATGAAGAACCATCGACGTTCTGTCAAGATACTCTTCAGTACAATTCTGAAAATAATTGCTACGATTACTGTGACAATCATTTAGAAGAATTTCCTTTGGACAATTATTGTTATGAAAATCCAAATGAACCCGATAATTGTATCGAAGATAATGTAGTGCCTGTAAATTTTCAGATGACAACCCCCGACGACACAGTGAAATAATTCATTTGAATTATTCCGACAGTATTTTGAAATTACCTCACATTATAATTCCAGAAATCAATTCAAAATTTTTGATTGACACTGGCAGTAGTCGGTCTTTTATTAGTCCTGTAAAGGCAAATGAATATTTCGAATAATTTAAATATCACGAACCATTTACAGTCGTAAGCACTCATGCACAAAGCGTTCATAACGAAATAATTTTTATACCACTATTGAAAACATTTAAATGTAAATTACCACATAAGTTTTATATTTATGACGTAGACGGTAGATATGACGGCCTTATTGGATCAGACCTATTAAAGAAATTGGCAGCTAATATCGACATGAAACATCAAATATTGCGGACACCTAATGCAGAAATTCAAATAATTTATAATCCACCTTACGAAATAAATTTAGAACCAAGGTCTGAGACCCGCGTAAAAATTCCTACAAACTTACAAAGCGGAGACGCAATAGTTAATTTTACACAATTTAGTAAAGGATTGCGTATGCCCAGTGCTTTAGTTAAATGTGAAAATTTCTTTGCTGAAACTGTCATACAAAATATCTCTAATGAGAAGGCTACCATAAAATTTACAGATCCATTTAATGTTACTCTGTTTGAAAATATTGAATGTGAAGTAAATGTGACGATGTCTGAATGCGAGATTGATACAATTCTTAAGGAAAATCTAAACAAGCTTCGTTTAGACCATACCAATGAGGAAGAACATATGGCTATTACTAAATTATGTTATGAATATCGCGACATATTTTATAGTGAGAAAATTCCACTTTCATTTACAAATCAAGTAAAACATAACATAAGAACCGTTAATGAAGATCCGACATATATAAGACCTTATAGACATCCACCTTTTCAAAACGAGGAAATACAAAGTCAGGTAGACAAACTCCTTCAAAATGACGTTATCCAAAATTCCCACTCACCTTGGAGTGCGCCCGTTCATTTGGTACCTAAGAAATTAGACGCAACCGGTCAACAAAAATTTAGAATGGTTATTGACTATCGGCGTTTAAATGAAAAGACAGTAGACGATAAATACCCTTTACCTAACATAACGGACCTTTTCGACAAACTGGGTAAATCAGTATATTTTAGTACTATCGATTTGGCAAGTGGTTATCACCAAATAGAAGTTAACGAAGCCGATAGGTCGAAAACTGCTTTCACAACACAATCAGGGCACTATGAATTTAAACGTATGCCCTTCGGTTTAAAGACAGCTCCAGCTACGTTCCAACGTGCAATGGATAACGTCCTAAGAGGTCTTCAAGGTCTTCATTGCCTAGTTTACCTCGATGACATAATTGTTTATTCATCCAGTCTTCAAGAACAGATTGAAAAATTACGAAAAATTTTTGATCGTCTCAGAGAAACAAATTTAAAAGTAACTTTAGATAAGTGCGAGTTTTTGAGAAAAGAAGTTTTGTATTTAGGGCATACAATCACTAAAGAGGGCTTGAAGCCTAACAATGATAAGGTCAAATCGGTATTAAAATTCCCGTTACCTCGAACATCCACCGAAATAAAGAGTTTTCTCGGACTAGTAGGCTACTACCGAAAATTCATCAAAGACTTTGCTAAGCTCACACAACCGCTCACATCTTGCTTGAAAAAGAAAAATAAAATTGAAATAACCCAAGAATATATAGAGGCCTTCGAAAGGTGTAAAGAACTTTTAACGAATGCCCCGCTTTTGCAATATCCTGACTTTTCTCGACCTTTTGTCCTCACTACGGATGCATCGAACTTCGCTCTAGGTGCAGTCCTATCTCAAGGGCCTATTGGTAGTGATAAGCCAGTTGCCTTTGCCAGCCGTACGTTAAACGATGCTGAGACCAGATACAGCACGATAGAGAAGGAACTTTTAGCAATCATTTGGGCCGTCAAACATTTTCGTCCCTATCTATATGGAAAAAAATTCACTATATTTACTGACCATCGCCCTTTAGCCTGGTTAAATTCTATAAAGGAGCCCAATAGTAAACTTATCAGGTGGAAATTAAGACTAGCAGAATTCGATTACGAAATTATTTACAAAAATGGAAAACGAAATTGTAACGCAGATGCCTTATCTCGTA